>CM067218.1:63504003-64843071 GCA_034190945.1 Octodonta nipae
CCCCCGAAAAAAATTTCCTGGCTACGGCTTTGCCCGTACAGCAGCAGTGGGGTTCAGTAGAAATCAAAGACGTGAATCAGCGCGGGAATAATATAGTCGAGTTTAGTGATTTTTAGTAAAATATTTACTGTGAGTTTTATATAAAAAATTTGTAGATTATTGATTTGAACCTACAGAGAAAATCTGTATCAATATTCATATTTGCAGTTTGCTGTAATATAAGGTTTCAACGGTTTTGATATCTAAAGTGTCTATTCTTATGCTACTAAAATTTCTAAAGTAAATTCGAATTCTATCAAACGCCTTTGCCCAATCTATAAATAATAGTTACATTTCTTTATTAATATCAAGGTAGCATTGTTTCAGTACATTCGAACTGAATAATGTTTGAAGACGCGAGATGTAAGACCGACATCTAGGATTTTCGTACAAAGGAATGACACCTCAAAGAGAGTATTGAATAATGTTTCTCTAGTGACTATTTACGGAACCGAAATGTGTTGCGTCAATTTTGATGTCAAGTTCCTCATATAAGCTGATATATATCTGCAGGAATATATTACACCTCAAAGAAATAGTTCTGTGTTCACTGCTTTTTGCGTCCTTCTTGCACTAACTCATTATTTTTCGAACAAAAAGCGGTGCTAGAAAATAAAAAATTATTATCCATAGGATACTTTAGCTTCAGTGAGCGCAATGAAAGGGAGAGATTGGTACAGATCACACTCTTTCAAAAGATATTAAACTCCATCATGAGGAAAAAATTGATCAGCCACGAATGAAATGGACTTTGTTCTGAAAAACAAGATCATGAGCATCAAAGATATAAGCATGATAAATACATTCATAACACTATGCAAGCATAGGCTTGTCAGAGGAAGAATTGTCCTTAATACGAAACTGGAAAATGTCTACCAACGACATAGATAAAAAGAATCTGAAGGTAATTCCAAAATAACAGCAACAAAACCAATTCCTCTCAAACTTAGCTCGTTAGTATAAAATAGAGGGGACCTGAAAAAGTAGGTCATACCTTACTGTGCAAAGTTTTACACGATTGCAGAAAACATCAAACATTTCAATAACAAAAAAATAGTGAACTCTGCAATTGAAAATTCAAATAGTTATAAGCTCGCTAAAGAAAGCACTAATAATCGAGAGAAAAAAAACAAGTAATTGCTTTAACAAAAGGAAACATCAGAATAACAGAAAGAAATATATAAGAATGTCAACAATTTCTACAAAGGCCCGAAATCTTGAAATACATATGATGAAACAAGAAATACCGGAAGTACATGAAAATGCCATGAAAAGACTAACGGCTGAACTACTAAATGCAACGGAGAAAAAAAAACAGAAATGTCTAGCCATTATAACATATTTTGGCTAAAAACCAATCCTATACCAGAACAAGAAATTGCAGCTTCCTAATGTTAATCCACAAAAAAGGTAGAAAAGAAGACATTCAGAATAACAGACCGATAAGCCTCATGTCGGTAGTGATCAGTCAAAAAAGAAAGCAGAGTAGATTCCGCTCGGCCGCACTACACTGAACAAATAAATACTCGGAAAGGAAGTTGTTAGTCGCCCCAAAGAATATATAATTCCTCTAACGTTGTCTTTCATAGATTTCGAAAAAGTCTTCGTCACTATATACATATATATACCATATAATGGAAATGCGGTGGAACCTTTGGTGTGTCACAAATGTAAAAACACAGTTTTCCACCCTAATACTAAACCTATATTTTAAACACTCAAAGTCGTTTCAACAACTCTAAGTGGCATCAACAGTAAACCAAATTCCTTGATGATGACAACTTAGAGGTGTTGAACCGGCGTTTAGTGTTTAAAATAAAGGTTTGGTGTTAGGGTGCAAAACTGTGTTTTTACATTTATACCATATACCTTAACGCTGGTCAATATAAGGCGTGTTCTAGCACGACATAAAACCGATAAGCAACCGGTAATTGTATTGCGCATAACATCATCGTAAACGGTAACTCGTCACCGCGCACGACGATTATCGGTTGTGTATCGGTTATTCGTTCTGCTAGAACGAACCTATATACATAGAAGTCAAAGCCAAAATCAGGCCATATGAAGGTAGCCCAGAATAATCCAATAAAAAATTAGTGGGGCAAGGAGATGCAATATCACTGTTTGATTAGAAAATATCTATCAGAAGTTTGACTGGCACTGCAACTGGACTTATTTTTAGGGTTTTATTGGGAAAATAACACAGTTAAGAACAAAACCTGTAACATTTTTGTAATTTGGTCATTTTCACATTAGGCATATTTTTTGTGAAAAACATCACTTATGAGCGAAACTTATATGGCAACAATCGCTTCAAATTACTTTATTTTTGTATTTAATATGAAGAGCTAGATATATTTGAAGTGTCTGAGATTTTTGGCATTTGGTATTGTGGTTTTCCAGTTTTCATTTCACGTTTTTTGAGGTTTCATTGCTACTTTTAGCATTTTTGGGTGTTTTCGACATTTTTGACGTTATTTAATTTTCTTGGCGTTTTTTGACACGTTTGACAATTTTGACATTTTTTACATTTCTGACATTTTTCCATTTTTGCCTTTTTTTAAACTTTCTGTCATTACTGACAATTCTGACATGTCTTGACATTTTTGATATATTTTCCTCAAACTCCTTGATGTGGATACTCATTTCGCGCTAAAATATTTTTATACGAGTATTTTGAAATTTTTGACATTTCTGACATTTCTAACATTTACGACATTTTTGTAAATTCTGACATTATTGATACTTTGACATTTCTGACTTTTTTTGAAGACGCGAGATGTAAGACCGACATCTAGGATTTTCCAGAGAATTAGCACACAAGGAATGACACCTCGAAGAGAGTATTCAATATCTCTGACAGGTGATGTAACCTGAAAATTTTATCGTGACATTCTGTCCTAGGAGTTAAGGGAGAACAGCAATTACACGGAACGGCTCCAGATTCGGAACCTCTGCGTGCTAATTCTCTCGAAAATCGTAGATGTCGGTCTTACATCTCGCGTCTTCAAATTTAACGAAATGTATCAAATACATAAAGAATTGTTCGACAGGACATTCAGTTGTGGGAAGCGCAACTGATGAAGGTTCCCTGACCAGAAACAATATATATTATATATAATGTATATTGTCTTGCGTACAAAGGAATGACACCTCGAAGAGAGTATTTCTGACTTTTCTCGTATTTCTGGCCTTTGACATTTTTTATGTTTGCCATTTTTGACATGTCTAAAATTTAGATATTTTTAACATATTCGGCGGTTTTGACTTATTTGCCTCGTTTTGACGTTCTTGAATTTTTGAATGTTTTAACATTTTGACAATTTTGACATTTCTGGCATTTTTGAAAAATTTGACATTTTTGACATTTCTAACATTTTCGACATTTTTTGACATTTACCACAGTTTTCAAATTTCTGACAATTCCGACATTTCTAGCACTTCTCACATGTTTGACAATTTTGATGTTTGTCATTTTTGACACTTTAAATATGTTTACATTTTTGATATATTTCATGTTTAATTTACGGTGACGTTGGCATTTTAGTTATTTCTGTTAATTTAGACATTTTTCGCGTTATATTTTTTAGATTTTTCTCGTTAGGAATAATAATTTTGAGAAATATTATATTGTTGTGAAGTTTGGTGTATTTTATACCCTCGTTTTGAGGTTTATATATTATTTTACCTGCATTTTTGAAATTTATTTAAATTTAATAAGTTTTAATTATCACTTAGCATTTGTAACATTTTATAATTTTTTGAGTTTTCATGTGAGATAAATCAGATGGTGAATATTTTGCAGACCCCACTCCCTCAGTAGGTACTGGCAAAGTGACAATTCAATAACAGAATTTTTATATAAGTCTAGAGAACATATATGATGGAACCAAAATTCCTAATTTATAAGAAACCGAAGACTCAGATGGCTGGAAATATAGAGGGAATGACGAGAGACAGGATGCCAAAAATAATCATAAACAGAAAACCGATAGGAGTGAAAAGAAAAGGACGACCTCGAACAAGATGGCTGGACAATGTAACAGAAGATCGATGGAGAATATGTATAGAGCAATGGAAAGCCAATAGAGCTGAATGGAGGCGTTTAGTTAAGGAGTCCCTGTATATATTGTAATTATATATTGTAATTATTACATAAAATTTAATTCACGCCCTAGGCCTTCAGGGCCTGTTGTGCGTTATAAATTAATCAGTTACAACCTTAAAATGTTACTTTGCATCATATAAAGAGAATCCCCTTTTATATATTAAATAAGAGATTAGAAACATCCCATTTTTGATTACAAATTCTGAAGGATTTGCAAATTTACGTTCACTCTTAGTAACCTTACTGATAAAATCTCAATATTACAAAAACCTTTGTATGGTGAATTTACTAATAAAATACATAAACAATAATTACATTTCACACTCAAATACTTAAATTTTCATCATGCTTTACCCAAGTTATAAAACCCCAGACAAAAATATCGTTCTCTTAATATTGATACATATTGAATATTTAAATTCAACTTATAAATGTATCATGTTTTATTATTCAAAATTGACATTCTACAAAATTCTTACCGGATATCTAAGCTCCATATATTCACATTCATCAGGTACACTAGGATCAAAACAGTATTTTTATTTATATATCTTGTCCTGAAACTTGTTATCTGCAAAGGCTTTATAATAATTTCATTCACTTCATCATACATTTTTTTAAAAGTAATAGCCTCACTTGTAGATTTACCAGCACCATCCAACTCCTATAAAAAATTATTATGACCAATTGTATAGTGCTTATGTTCAAAACTTACGAATGGTCTAGGTAGTAAAAATACTATTCTTGAAATGTTTCTTACTGCTACACAACAACTGATGAATCGTTTAGTTTTATCACAATATGTTTTTCCAAAGAGAAAACAACTCCTTTTTGCTTTTCAGGATCTTCAAAGGCATCCCACCAATAAAAACGGAAAACCTATTTTAAGATTAGTTACATGACAAATTGGAGGATCATTGTATTTTAATAAATAGGTCTCATCGCACATCGAAAACACCAGATAATTGGTAATTTTTGTGTACCTATACACAAGTTAAAAATTTATTTGTGCGCACACTCGATTTGTAGTTACAGTACAAAAACTTGTATGCGTTTGTTTCTGATAGTTTAGAATGGTTTTGCAGTGAAACCTATTATTAAGCATATTGTATATTTTAATTTTACCTTTTATCTTCAACTAATGGTATATCAGTATCCAAATAACTGTCCTCTTCAATTACATCATTTCATTCGAAAAGTTCTCCCACTCACTCACAAATTCTGCCTGCAAGATATCTGTGAAATTTTCCTCATTAGCGGATGTATCTTCAGTTTGTTGAGAATCAAATTCTTCAATTTGTGTCATATCGATATCATCATCAAAACAATTTCTTGTGAGCAATCTTCAATTAAGAGTTCCTCAGTTACTTGGCTATTTGTATTGTTACATTGGCTGTCTTGATTTGTTTCAATAATATTCTCTTGAGTGTGCATTTCACTTTTTGTCCTTTTTGTAAGTTCAATATTGTCTACTTCAGAAAGGTTGTCTTCATTGTGTATTGTATTCTGTAATTGTTTCAGAATATCTTTATTTTTCTTTAAGACTCTATTTGGTGTTCTTCCGATAGATAATTTTTTAGCAACTGGGGTGAATTTTTTCATATAATCTTTAGCTGCAAGTTTACAAGCAGTAAGGGAATATTCATTGTTAACTGATTTAGGTTTCGTTGAAGTAGATGTAGGGTCTTCATCGATTTCGCCTAGAATTTCGGATAACATAGCATCATCATCAATGTTTGTCTCCTATAACAAATAAAAACATTAACTGTTATTGTTTACCAAAGTAATACATGATTATTATTAGGGTTATCTTTATTAAGATTTTGATTTCCACATATATTAGAAAAACTACGAGAATTTTATCAGAAATACTTATGTGTAAACAACAGAAAACAATCAAGGAGTATGATCAAAAACTAAAAGAGATTCAAAGTAAGTTTCATGAGAAAATAGAATTACTACAACACACACACTTAAAAATTTCAAGAAACCTTGAACCTAGTAGCTATATATATATATTTGATAACAAGTTGGCACGGACGGAAATATGTGTAGCTCTCTTGATGGACCGGGTGTTCGTCCGTTGAAAGTTTTTTCCCTGTCAAGAAACGGTCACCTGACGTTTCGCCAAAATCTCACTTGGCATTTTCATAAGGCTTTTCCTCTTCTTCCAACACGAAGAGTGGCTGCAGGTTCGGACCTTTCCGGACTACTTCCTATCCGAGATCGTCGGCTAGATCGTTCACGCTTGGTCTGCTCTCCGTGGCGTCTGAAGTGGAAGTGAGCTCCGATATGTGCGCGCCGCTATTTAAGCTATCTCCTGAGTCCCCTCCTATTTCTTTGCCCCGCCTCCGATTGTATTGCGGGGGCGGTGCCGTTTGTTTTGATTGAGTGACACCATTGCGTTCTCGCAAATTGTACCGATAACGTGCTTCTGTTGTACCGATGGCGGCCGCAGATATTCGTTAGAAGGGTGGGCGTCCTGATAGTTAGCTACGAGTGACGGAATGCAACGTTGTGGTATTGTTGCGCTCTCTTTTAATTTGCAAGCTAAGCATCAGCAGATTAGACGTGCGAGGAAACCAAGCGTTGTTCGTGCGAATTGCTATATCGTGAAATATGAGATGTAATACGATATTTATGAGAAATGATTATTATATTGTTGCTATGGTGTAAATATTCTCAATGTGGTTTATGACGGATATAACAACTCACCTTATCAACAAAAAGTTGCTGTGTTACAGGAACTTTTTGTATAAAATAAGTACAAAAGCAAATCAGGAATAAAAATCTTATTGTCTTCTAAACGTTGTTTGTGGCATATTCTTGATAACTTATATGTTTCTTTGGGGAATAACACCACAATAGAAATAAAACTACGTATATTGCAGGAATACCAAACGTTTCAAAGTCTATTCTGACTTCGTTGTCAATGGCTTTATATTTATTGATGTGATTGCAAAATGAAAATTTGATTTGACATTTAAAATTGACATTAGAAAATTTGTTGTTTTTAGATATACAGGTAGCACAAAAAATTCTAAAGATCATGAATTATAGTTAACCAGCTTTCAAATTAGAAGAATTTGAAAGAGTTGTCTTTAGAATTTATATGTGGCGTTCCTAGGTACGACTTTGTTATAAGATAGCGCATTCGCCAAAAATGCGATCAAAGAATTCTATTGTTTCAGTGATCCCATTAACGTCATAAGGGAAAACCTAGGAAAAACCTTATGAACTATCCCGATATTGGGTTGTTCAAAAGGAGGTTACCATTAATAATTCTTCCTTAATTGTCGGTAACCAGATACGATTAAATTCTACAGAAGTAGAAGCGATACAATCGTCTTCATTCAAAAGAATTAAGGCAGACTCTTTTTTTTTTCGTTTTGTGTTATGTTGTTCTTTGTGAAGTATAGTTGAATTGTCAAATTGTATTTTATGGCCTAGGTCCCAAGCATGTTCACAAATTTTCGTTTCTTTATGTAATTCTTGTGTTCATTTATTCGTACGTTTAATGGTCTCGATGTTTCTCCAATATAAAATTTATTGCATTCGCAAGGAATCTTATATATGCAGTTTTTTGAGTTCTGGGTTTTGTTTGTTGGTTTTGTTTCGATATTAAAGATTTAAGTGTATTTCTTGTTTGGAATGTTGTTTCAACATTAAATCTGTTGCCTACTCTTTTCAATCTTTCTGACAGACCCTGTATATATGGCATAGTTGTAACTGTAATGTTGTTATCTTGAGTAGTAGTAGTAGTAGTGTTAAGAGAAGTTCTGGGTTGATTCGGAAGGTTTGTTTTCTGTTCAAGTCTGTTTAATTCTTTGTTGATAAATTTTGTGGAGTAATTGTTTCCAGTGAGAACATTCTTTATAATTATTTTTTCTTTGTTGAATTTATTATCATCAGAACAGTTGGTCTTTGCTCTATCATATAATGACTTAATGACACCTTTCTTTACTGTATACGGATGATTTGAATTGAAATTTAGGTATCTGTTTGTATGAGTTGGTTTTCTATAAACTTCTGTTTCGAATGAAGATTCTGTTTTTGTTATTAATATGTCTAAAAAAGATAGTTTGTTATTTTCTTTAATTTCAAGGGTAAATTTGATAGTTGGCTCTTTGTTATTTATATCATTTAATAATTTATCTAGTTCTTCAAGATTGTGTTCCCAAATTACGAAAATGTCGTCAACGTAACGCCACCAAACTAAAGGTTTTATTTTCTTTTGATAAAATTACTTGTTGTTCAAAGTTTTCCATAAATATGTTACTCAATGCTGGTGAGAGACAAGAACCCATGGCCATGCGAAAATCCTGTTGGTAAAAGTCATCGTTTAATTGAAAGTACGTAGTTTTGGTACAATATGTTAGTAGTTCCATTATTGTATCAATTGATAACTGAGTTCGTTGATTTAATGAAAAGTCCCGTTCTAGTAGTTGTTTTACTATTGGAAGTGTTTTGGAAACAGGAACATTGTTATAAAGATTTACTATATCAAAACTTGCTATTGTAAAAGTATTTTTGTATTCTATATGAGACATGAGACAGTTTTTCCAAGAAATGTGCACTGTTTTTTACAACAGTCATCAGATGATTCATTCACCTGATGACGATAGCAGATACACAGCTATTGAAACGTTGTGAGATCAACCAGTTCAAGACGATGGAAGTCCAAGGAAACTTCGAGGAACGAGTTACATTTTCTACCAACTTCAGACTTCATAAGTTCTAATTGAGCAGTTCAGTGAAAGACCCTGTATATATATATATATATATATATATATATATATATATATATATATATATATATATATATTATATATATATATATATATATGTTACGAAATTTCCCAAAGCCGACCCTGTGTCCTTTCAGCACGACAACAAACGCTTTACGATAAAAAAATACGATTCTCGAAAAGACTCGGCAGCGGAAGGAGCGATGATTATTTTCTACTGGAGAATTCCACGGGGATTATAAAAGAAGCACGCCACGATCGCAGTTGAGTGATACCGCGTCGACTAGCTTATATGGGCTTGTTATTGTATTTGAATCAGATGTTTTGAATGTAAATAAAGTTCTAGAAAAGTGACAGTGCATATTAGTTGTTATAATTTTCAATTGAACCCACGAAGTATATTGCAATATTTATATATATATATATATATATATAGTTATAATAACATTGTAATTCAGGCTATAATTCCATTGATGAGGTAAGGTTTGGAGGAGCTTAAAATAATCTTTGGAACTAAATTTAATTGACCTAACAAAACGTGCGTAACATTTTATATTTATATTGTTTCATTTTATTACTCCACTAAAGTGAAACATTTATGAAATTAATCATTTTTCTAAAAAAACTATCCTTCTGAATAAACAGCCTGTGATAAAAAATGTACATATCTGGAGTGTTGGAAGAAATGAATGTGATATATCATTACAGAAAGAGAGAGCAAATACTGATAAATATTTGCAAGAGAGAACAAAATAGAAATGCAAGTTGTTTAGAAAGGAAAATGTGACTCTTCAAGGTAATGGTACAGTAAAAATTGTAACTATTGTGATTTGTGTTTTTGAAGTAGATAATAAGGAAAATGCATGTTTGGAGTTAATTGTTTCTAAGTGAATCCATGGAATAAACAGCAATATTTATTTCCTTATGCTGAGATTTTATTAATACAAAATTCACAGCCCAAAATTACATTCTTCAGCGTATAAGTACATGTTCATGTAATTACAAATACAATAATCACAAGATTTAAGATCTTGAAGGTATAAATTCATTCACCAAACCTCTATATTACCACAGTGGAGAATTTATGAAAAATAATTTTTGGAAATCTCTTGTCCTTGAAGAGATTATGAAGAAGGAATACTATCAAGTGTAATTATCTGTACTACAAATAATTAAATGAGTACCTGGTTGACCGAGCTTCACTCGTAAATTCAAGGTTTTATCATAAACGTACACATATCCAAATAATCGGACATTTGCTATGTAAACTAATTTAAACTCCCTAATATAATATTTGTTTCTTACATATTTTAATTTACA
Source organism: Octodonta nipae (assembly GCA_034190945.1). Taxonomy (NCBI): domain Eukaryota; kingdom Metazoa; phylum Arthropoda; class Insecta; order Coleoptera; family Chrysomelidae; genus Octodonta; species Octodonta nipae. The sequence continues at coordinate 63,514,219 of CM067218.1, forward strand.
TGGTGTTATTACAATTCTACTGCCCCCCTATATTTCAACCATCCTATATATGCAACTGCTTATGAAAACCCCATTCAAACATATTCCAACAACCCTGTATATGCTACCGCATTTGGCCCATCTACAAACATTTTCGAAACTTCCAAATGGGAGAATTTCATGAAAATCGTTAGAGCCGTATTCCAGAACTCAATTATATATATATATATTATATATATATATATATATATATAATTATATTATATTATTACTAACACAATTAACTTTTTAAAAAAACTTTTTATTTGAATTACAAAATTAAAAACTTGAGAATAACAATATTGAATAAAATATAACTTAATAAATTTAAAACACTTAATGACGCTCGCTGTCGTCGCTTGTGAATTTATAATCTTGGTTTTGCAAGCTAAGCATCAGCAGATTACACGTGCGAGGAAGCCGAGCGTTGTCCGTGGAAATTGCTATATCGTGAAATATGAGATGTAATACGATATTTATGAGAAATGATTATTATATTGTTGCTATGGTGTAAATATTCTAAGTGTGGTTTATGACGGATATAACAACTCCCCTTATCAACAAAAAGTTGCTGTGTTACAGGAACTTTTTTCTATAAAATAAGTACAAAAGCAAATCAGGAATAAAAATCTTATGCTAATACAAATTTCCAAAGGAATATAAAACATAAGGAAATTAAAATAATCAAAACAATAATCTAAAGATAATAATAAATTTTCATGCACATTATTACATAAAATATAATGATTAAAAATATAAAACATAAAATAATGAAAATAGTAAAAGAGAAAACGTAATAATCAAAATTTACAAAATTATTTATTACTTGAAGTTCGATATCTTCGGCAGTTTTCTCCTCTAGGATAGGTCTTAACTTTGGTAAAAGTCTAGACAGTCTATTTTGTGATGACTTCGTAGGGTTTTCGTCCTTTTGGGCTGTGTGACCACTGGTCCAAAACGTTTTGAGCACGAAGGCAGCGATAATAATGACTATGGAAATTATGGTGGCATATGTAAACCAGGAAATATTTTTGTTGACGAATGGTTGGTTAATTAGTTCGTCCAACTCTTTCGAATACTCGTTCAACTTATGATTGGCGATGTTTAATTCATCCACATTTAAGTCGTTGAGCTTTAATGGTTTCAGCTCTGGGACTTGGATTTTCTCTGAAATTGTGTCACAACAATTGAAGGGGATGACAACTGGCTGGTAATTGTCTATTATGTTTATGGGTTTGAATGCTTCTGCTTGGACTTTAGTTATTCCAACAAAAGCACTGCATTCGCTCTGTAATTTTAACAAGTAATTGTTCGTAATTGTTAGTCTTTGCACTAATATTTCTACAACTGATTGTGATGCGGAGAGGTTCCGCAACCATGACTAACCATACGTTGGTTTCTAACTTTTGAACATGGTAGCCTTGGGCGAGTATCACTGCACTTTTACAATTATCTGGTACGGTTTTAAAGTTTTTGAGGAGTTGGGCTTCACACAAAGCACTTGAGTCTATTGGGTACGCATAAAGTTCTGAACACAATTTCTTCCGGATCGTTAATGGTTTGCACTCACTTAAGTCTTTAATGGGAATATACAACAAAGAATCATCGTTTTTGGCAATATAATTTTGGGTAAATGTCTATCATCGTAGACGGGAATAGGATATAGACGGAAAGCAGTGAATGATTGTTGTTCGATTAAAGGTATTCTTAATATAAAAACAAGGTCTGAGTCTGTTTGAAAAGCCTCCAATTCAGTGATTTCTAAATATCGCGCAATACTCGAGTATTTAACAGGTAGAGGCAAATTATTCTTTACGAGGTTTTGCGATATTTCCTGTAGGGCGGTTATGAACTGTTCGGGGGTTAAAATAGAAGTGTGAATAATTTTTAAACGGGCGAATGTAATTGAGTTTAACACGTCGTTTAAGCTATCTTCTAAGAATAAGTAGTTTTCCATAAGTCTTTCAGACATTTCAAAAAATGAAAGTTTGGCTTCCACGTAGGTCATTTTATCGCTTAGTTTACGTATAGTATTTTCAATTTTCCGAATATTTTCATTGAACGCTTTTTCGTCAAGTTGGATCTGTTGTATAGTATTATTAAAGTTTTTTATCAATGAAGTTGTTACGCTAATTTGATTTTTCAAAAGATTTTCAACTTGAAGTTGTCCCTGATTTAATCTGTTGATACTGTTTGTGAAATATTCCGCATCAGCGGCATCTAGGTTGCCAGTTATTGCTTTGAAGATTGTACCAGCACCATCTATTAATCCGCGTTTATATCTCCTGGTATCCATATGAATTTCACTAAATTTGTTTTTTATGGATTTCGAAATTTGGTTAAGTAGATTTAAGTGAGTTTGGACGTCGGCACGGAATAGGTTCATTGAGTTGAGGTTATAAGAAATAGATCTTGTTAATGTGTCAAGGAGTCTGTTATTAGTAGTGAAGACTTGTTCAAGAGCTGAAAGGTTTTTATGAACTAAAAGTGTCCATTTGTAATTTGAAACGTCAATTCGTGCTTCCTCGTGATAGTAAATTCCTATTGTGTTATTTATGGTTTTTATTTCGAACTGGGATGCTGCTGATCCGAACAGCAGGATGATCCTGTAAACAAATTAGTCTTCTATGAATGGTTTCATGCGATCAAAGTTTACTTTCGTATTTTGGTTAGTTCGGGGGTTTAATAGAGTTGCTGAATTTTTATGGATTTCTAGTAATTCGAAAGGTCCGTTAAACTTGTTCTGTAGTTTGTCTTTAAATTGAGATTCTCTTATGTAAACTTTGTCACCTACTTGGTAATTAGGAGGGTTTCCCGAAACATGCTTGTCAAATCGGACTTTGGCTTTTTGTTTCTGTTGTTCTGTCCATTCACGGGCGATCTTATAGTAATAGGAAATTCTATTATTGAGGTCTCGAATGTATTTTGTTATCAGGTCTTTTTCGTTGTATAAAGTTTCTGGGGTCTGCTGGAAGTATGGCCGAAGATAAGTTCATAGGATGTGAACCCATGTGTCTTATTGGCAGAGTTGTTATATGCGATTACCGCATAGGGCAAAATGTGAAAAGGGTGTTCATCGGGATGTTCTGCTTTATGAATTCGTATCATATCTAGAAGAGTAGAGTGGAACCGTTCCAATGATCCATTGGATTGCGGGTGTCCCAACACTTGAATATGAAAGTTTAATGTCGAAGAGTTTACAAAGATCTTTACGTAGGGCGTTATCGAATTCGCGACCATAGTCACAGTGTATTCTAATAGGTGTTCCGAAATGTTGGAAAAATAAAAGAAGCGTATTGACTACTGTTTTAGCAGACTTGTCGGTGATTGGGTATGCTTGGGAAATTTGGTTAACTCGTCTCTTATGGTCAAGGCATAGTTTTTATTCGGGACTTCGAGGATGTCAATGTTAAGTCCTTCGAATGGAGTTCTTGGAGTTTCAGTAATTACTAGAGGGCTAGCAAGGTTTTTGCGAAATGTTTTAGCTGTTTGACATATTCGACAGTTCTTAATATAATTGTCAACATCTTTTGTAAGACCCTGCCAATTATATTTTTCCCTAATTCGCCTAAATTGTTTCATTAATACCCCTATGTATGTTGGTTTTTCCATTATGAAACTGTTCAAGAATTATTGGCACTTGATCTTTTTCGATAGTTTGAGTTATGTTTTGACAAACCATTTTACGTTTAATTCTGCAAAGATAAACGATAGCATTTCTAAAATAGGTAATTCTAAGTTATTCTCGACGTAATAGAGTTCTGATTCAGTTAGTACATTTTTGCTTTTAAATATTGAAGCAAATAGAATCTCGTTTACGGTTTCAGGATTAGATGGTAAGGGTATAATATAATATCGTCTTTTCCTAACACTTTTGCTGGAGAATACGTTAATTTTATATCGTTCGAAGTCGGCATTTTCTTCAAAAATATCTTCCAGGATTTTGTGGTGAAAGTCTTTAAGATTGTCGGTTTGAAAGAAAACTAGAATGTTTTTATTTTCTCTGTCAAGAAGTTGGCAGTTAGAGTATTGTATCTTACTGTAGTCAATGAGTGAAACTGTTTTGTAACGTTCTACGAACGTTCGAAATTCGGTAAATATTAGGTTATCGTCGTCATTTGTTTCAGGTTCGTCTGAGTCGGTGTCATCGTTTTCGTTAAGGGGGTTTATTGGAAAGTATTGAAGATTGTTGGTTGATTGGAAATGGATGCATTCATTGAAGTGAGTTATTTTAATGCGCGAAAGGGCGTCGGCATTTTTGTTGACTTTACCTGGCTTGTATATGATTTCGTAATCATATTCCTCAAGTTTGAGGCGCCATCTCGCGAGTCGACTACCCGGATCTTTGATAGAAAAGAGCCACGTTAACGGGCGGTGATCGGTCAGGAGTTTAAACTTGCGGCCAAAAATTATCGGACGAAAGTGTTTGACAGCCCAGACGATGGCCAGTAGCTCGCGCTCTATGGTGGAGTATCTAGTCTCTGCTTTGCAGAGAGTTCTAGAGGCATATTCAATGGGCAGGTCTTTGTCTATTGGTCCCTGGAAAAGTACAGCGCCGATTGCGAAAGCACTAGCGTCTGTAGTTAGAAGAAAAGGTTCGTTGAAGTCGGGATAGATCAAGATCGGAGTGGACGTGAGAGCTTGTTTTAATTTGTTAAAGGAGTCAACACAGTCTGAATTAAAATGAAATGAAACGTCTTTTTCAAGCAGTTTTGTAAGAGGTTTAGATATTTTGGCAAAGTTTGGTATAAATCGACGGTAGTAGCCAGCTAGACCAAGAAAAGATTTAATATCTTTCTGGTTCTGCGGTTGGGGGAAGTTAAGTATACATTCGACTTTGGACGGGTTCGGTTTTACTCCGTCCTTTGTAATGAGGTGTCCTAAATATGCGACCTCCTTGCGAAGAAATTCGCATTTATCAGGCTGAATCTTAAGATTTGCCTTCCTAAGTCGTTTGAATACTTCAGTCGGTCGGGCCAAATGTTCGTGTATAGTTGGTGAGTAGACGATTATATCGTCCATATAGACCAAGCATCTCTCGTTCTGGATTCCGATGGGAATGTTGTCTATCACCCTTTGAAAGGTTGAGGGAGCATTCTACAAACCGAAAGGCATGCGAACGAATTCAAAATGACCGTTCTCTACGGTGAAAGCGGTTTTTTGAATATCCTTCGATTCAATTTCGATCTGGTGAAAGCCAGAAGCAAGATCTAGTGTAGTAAAGTATTGGCATTTGCCAAGTTGGTCCAGTAAGTCCGATATGTTAGGTAAGGGATACTTATCGTCTACTGTGAGTTCATTGAGTTTACGGTAGTCCACGACTACGCGCCACTTTTGTTTGCCGGATGCGTCTTGTTTTTTTGGGACAACCCACACAGGGGAAGACCAAGGGGAATTGAAGGGCGAATGATACCTTGTTCTAACATTTTTGAGACTTGAGTCCGAACTTCCTCCTTATGGATTTGGGGGTAGCGATAAGATTTGGTGAATATGGGTTTCGAGTTATTTGTGTCAATAGAGTGTTTTATTTCGTTAGTGAAACTAAGATTGTCTCCTTCTAAATAGAAAATGTCCGAGAAATCGATGCAAAGTTGTTGGATTAATTCTGCCTCCTCCTCGTTGAGATGTTCGAGTCGAAGTTGGTTGTGAATTTCTGTTAGTCTGTCTATGTTAGAATTGTTTCCGAAAGAGATTTGTTCGCAGTGGTTAATAGAAAGATTCTGAATGGGTTCTAATTGAATTTTGTTGAAATTTATAATTTTTGGGCTAGCATTTGCATTTAGAATAGAAGTGAAAAATTCACCTTTGTCATTAACCTGGACTAAAGCGTTTGGTAATCTTACGTTTTCTATTACGGTGGAAGTTAGAATGGCCTCCTGTATTTCGTAAATCGCATTTAAGTTTAAAAATGCGTTCTGTCCGCGGTTCAATACTAATGGTATTTGAAATCGTTTGGTTGTTTATCTGTAGTTGTCTGTCGGTTGATAATGTCTCTTCAGTAACTTTCATGAGCGGGATGGTTTTGAAATTAGTGACGAGAACTTTCTTATTAAAGTCTATTACACAATTGTAATGCTCCAGGAAATCGGAGCCTAATAGGCCATCGAATTCGATGTCTAGATCGCATATGTAGACTTTATGTGGATCTGTTAGATTGAACGGGACTAAAGTGGATTCGTTTATGAGAATTTTTGGTTAGTGATACCTTGTATCACAACGTTTTCAGGAGATCGGTTGGGAAATTTTTCACAAGTTTTGGGCTTGAAGATTGATAAGCCTGCTCCTGTATCGATTAACAATTTGTAAGTGTTAGAAGCGTCATTGATGTAAAAGAGGTTCTTTGAGTTAACTGAAAGTGCGGGGCTTATAGGAAAGCGTTTTCCGGGAAGTTGAGGTTCGGATTGAAGCTGTCTTTGAAATTCATTGTTTCGAATTGGGACTGAAGATTGAGGATTTGAGTGTCCGGTGGTTTGTCTACGGTGAGAGCCGTTTGAAAATTTCGCTGAGAATTATCGGGTATATCAGAGCAGAATTCAGGGTAAACATGTTCATAAGTGTCGTAATTTTTGAATTGAACCTGAGAGTAATATAAATCGTTACTTTGTGGTTCAGTATCCAAATGTGAGTATTCATCTTGTTGAGGGTAATCAGAGTCATAGAAATTGCTTGACTGATCATTTGTGTAATTGGGAGTGTTATAGAAATCTGACTGGTTAAAGTGATGGGCCCTTTGTTGCTGATTTCTGAAAAAGTTTGGATTGGGTCGAAAACTGTTAGGACTTTGATTTTGTCCGCTAGTTGAGGGTCGATTTTGTTGGAATTGTTGTCTATTCTGGTCAAAGTTGGGTCTCATTTGGTTTGTTTGTTTAAAAATTGATTAGGTCGAAATTGCTGAAAATTATTATTGTTAAAATTCGAGTTTGGCTGTTGTTGCCTTTGTCTAGTTAAGCATTCGTTAAACGAATGCCCTGTTCGTTTGCAAAACGAGCATTGCTTTATGAAAGTTGTAGCGTTTGGTCGTTTTTGTTGTTGTAGGTTACGTGTCACTTGGAACTTTTGGTTTTCTAAGTGACACAGTTGTATCTCCCGTTTTATTCTAGAAACAGCAGTTACAATGTCGTCAGGGTTGCTGGCACGTATAATTTGCCCTATTTTCGGCTCAAGACCTGTTAAAAGGCTGTTCAGAGCCATAGAGTCAATGAGAGAAATTTGTGCGTCTTTTTCTTTTGTAGTTATGTTTTGTTTATTGACAGCCGCGTGCATTTTGGCTTCGTGTGTTTGAAGGCGGGCTGCGAAAGTTAATGGGGACTCATTGGGAAGTTGCCGCATTCTCTGAAGATCTTGAATTAATGCAGACAAATCGCGTGAATCACCAAAGTATGTTTCAAGTAGCGTTTTGATGTCGTCCCAAGTTGATGGGTTCCGGGAATTTACAAGTTCGGCGGCACGGCCTCTCAACTTGTTTTTTATATGAAGGATTAATAAGGCTATTTGATTAGCAACAGCCATGTTGTGTGCTGTTGTGCAAGAGCTAATGAAAGTGTTAAGGAAAATGGGATTCCCGTCGTATTCAGGAATAATCGCAAATATCTCTGAAATTTTGTAAGGTTCTACCGTTGGGGTTGTGGCACCTTGTCTAGTCGTTGCCATTTTGTATTTAGAATACGGTTATTGCACAATATTAGAAAATAGAAAGACAAAAAATAGCAATAGTAGAATGAAAATTCTACTATCAGATATTAAAGTATATAAAATGTTACCAAAAAGGGATAATAATAATTTGTTGTGATAAATGTTTAAAACCTTGTTAATATATTGCGAAATATTTGATCGATATATAGTGTAGGGGAAAGGTAAATTAGTAAAAAAAGGAAATCAATAAATCAGTACAAAAATAAATAAATATGTTAAAATAAATTGTCGTTGATGATAGAAATGTTCGAACCAAAAAATATAAAAAATAAAAATAATGATTAAGTGTAAATTAAACGTGATTCTTACAGTATAAATCTCGGCATGGACTGTTCTGTGAGGACCGCACTGGTTAGCCTGGCTTGTTCCTGGTGCTGATTTACTCGCAGTTGTGTCTCCAGCTCGAAGGTCGTGTTCCACAAAGGTTTAGAAACCACCACGACGAGTGAGAATTCTTCGTGTTCTTGCCGTGTTGGAACAATCCTACTGACTGCGCTAATTTTTATATTATTACTAACACAATTAACTTTTTAAAAAAAATTTTATTTGAATTACAAAATTAAAAACTTGAAATAACAATATTGAATAAAATATAACTTAATGAATTTAAAACACTTAATGACGGTCGCTGTCGTCGCTTGTGAATTTATAATCTTGGTTTTGCAAGCTAAGCATCAGCAGATTACACGTGCGAGGAAGCCGAGCGTTCTCCGTGGGAATTGCTATATCGTGAAATATGAGATGTAATACGATATTTATGAGAAATGATTATTATATTGTCGATCGATGGTAAAATGACGACGTTTCGGCAGAGTCATATCTGCCCTCTTCAGGTCGGTTCGCATAATTCTCGTAGCCTTCTGCTTTCGCTTCTAGTTACTCGAATAGTATTCGAGTTTACCATTGAACTTGATGTTGGACTTTCTTTGGACTTCTTTTGTCCGAATTCAGTTGATTTCACAATGTTATGATAGCTTATGTACAGACAACAATTATATATATCACTGATCAATGTAAACCCTTATGTGAATCAATCAGTCATGCATCTGCTTATGCACAGTGACAATGGCTTAAGAATTGGTTGTAATATGTTCCTTATTTGGACAATGGATTGGCTAATGATGTTACGATTAGAAAATGAGTGCAGTCTCTATAAAGTTTCTCCAATCCTAATGCTCATGCTTGTGGACTATCTTAGCTTGATCCTAATTAATATTGTGGTGTATGGTCCACCTGTGATTGGCTAACCCGTGCTTATTCATTGTACTTGCCCTTTGAGTAGCCATATAGTGCTCCCAAGGCCGTATGCAGCAGGAGGGTTCGGGGGTTCACACCTCACCCTCTTCACCTAAATTTGGGATTGAGCATTTAATTTTAAGACAGTAATTTAATCTTTTTATAAAACGATATATTTTTTTGTTTGATACATTTCTTATATACTGGGAAATACATTAATAGAATAATCATTACATTCAGCTTGAAAAAAAACTGTCAAGAGTTGTCAACCCCCACGAAAATTTTTTCTAGCTATGCCCTTGAATGCTCCCTGACCCTGGTGTCCAAAAGCTGCCTTGTCTTTCCAATGTAGAGACTGTTGCTGTCACAGGGTAGGTTATAGATGGAATATTAAGGTACTATAGAAGTGTCTAGCTTCATTTATATTATCATACTCCACTAATGTCAGCTCTGGGAAATCAGCCTGCTTCCATACCAGAGCCCAAATAACTTAAGTTTTTAGACAAACCTCCAATATAGGATAATACTGGAGTAGCTGTCAGGTTGTCTTCTTCTGTATTTTATGTATGCTGAGTTCTTTAAATGCCTTGATGATGGTACAAGGATATCCTCAACTGTAAACCTAGTTTAACTTTTTTGTGATTGAGGGCCTTTGGTGTGCTGCAGATTCTGTTGTTTTTATAGATGTTACTGTTAGGTGAAATGTAGTATGAATTTTTGGTAAGCAAAGATATAGTCCAAAGAAAGCTTAACATTGGGCTGATCTCTTAATATAACAATAAAACTGATATTCCACCAGCAGAAGACCAGAACGGTTACCCTTAAAACTAACTGCACATTTTAGTGTAAGTTTAAAAGAAATCATACAAAAAAGTAACCCAGGAAAGAAGTGTTATTTGTACTAACAAAATGAAAGAATGAAATACATTTATGCTGTGTATCCTGTAGCCATGTACATTTATGAACTGTTGGTTGTTTAAAAACATACTTCATGAAGTCTGATCATCATAAAGAGGTAACTGCAGTTACCAATATAAATTTCATTGTCAAGCAACATAGGTACCTACTTATTTCTAACTGACTCTAAAGAGGCCAAGGAATTTGAATATTATAAATTATATCCTACAAAGATATGTTCCAGCTTAATTCCGTATATTTTTTTATAATGTAAAAAACACCATTTTTTCTGAAAATCGGAAAAATATGTGCAAAAAACTGTAAACATCATGTAAATGTCAAATTTTCATCATAAATATCTAGTTTAAATGCCAAGATATGCCATGAAAGTAGATCGTACAGGTGTTGGCAATAGTTTTCATTTTAGTTTATCGAAACGAAAATTTGTTATGCCGGAGATCTCTGCTATATGGTATACGGTGGTAGGTGTGTGCGTGTATGTAGTATTAGAGAGAGAGAGAAAATCTTGGTATTCGAGTAACTAGAAGCGAAAGCAGAAGGCTACGAGAATTATGCGAACCGAGAAGAGGGCAGATGTGACTCTGCCGAAACGTCGTCATTTTACCATCTATCCCGGCAGGGATCAGTTATCAACTACGCGGATGAATTCCGGAAACCACCTAACACATTTAGTGCCCGCGAAAACTTAAAAACAAATATAGTGAATCTCTACGGGGAGGATACTTTTCATTTGTGTAAAATATTTGAGAAATTACGCGCGAAAAGAAGCAAACTTTTGTGCGATCTACATTTTTTAAAACGATGTCGCGATGAAGGAGTTATTCCGAAAAACATGACGGTAAAGTTCTGCAAGAACAACAGAAAAACACAGAATATCTTATGGAAAGCTAGTTGTGCCCTGCTTAGGGAAGCCATACGTGATGTCAGATGAGATTTGGATGTTCTTAATAATAAACTCCTAGATATCCACCTACAGGTAAGCAATACACTCCACCCAATATGGGATAAATTCGATGAGATTAGTGAATTTAGGGCAGAAACGAATGCAGAGTTGACAACAATGCAACAACAGACAAAATTGAACAAATTGAAGCTCCAACAGAAGCCCAAAAACGAATTTTTCTCGGAAAATAACGGTCACAGTCTAACCTCACGGTAATTGGAAACGAATAAAAGCGTTTATAAACTTATCGTCGGTCCAATTGAACTCTTCCTCGATTGGCAGGTTGGCTAAGGGATTCAATTACGCTATTGCTCCCTCTCACATACCAACAGAGAGCATAATATGTGGCGTGGAAACAGCAGTTTCAAAATTAGATGCGAACACCGCTAAAATAATTAGACAAGATGTGTCACATGTTCTAAGAAAGTCTAAACCACCCAAAAGGAACCTATCTATAGAAGAAAATGAGGCCTTGAAACAACTTCGCCTCAACAAGGACATTGTCATTCTACCTGCTGATAAAGGAAATGCGACTGTAATTTTAAATACAGCGGATTATTCAAACAAAATTCAAACATTGCTACAAGATTCATCATATAAACAAATTACTACTGACCCAACTTATTTAGAGAAAACAACCAAGGCCAAAATCCAAGCAAGTAGGATCGACAAAAATCTCCAACTGCAACTCATTCCGAGTGAAAAGTCATTGAGATGTCCGAAATTCTATGAGTTGCCAAAAGTACATAAAGAAGGTGCACCTTTGAGGCCAATAGTAAGCTCAGTTGGATCCCAACAACAACACCTAGCCAAATACCTAGCCCAATAACTTCAACCGTTAGCAGAGGACGCAGACTCATATGTGAAAAATTCAACACATTTCAACGAAATACTTAGAAAAAAGGTCTTACAACCAGAGTTTCTTCTTGTAAGTTTTGACGTAGTGTCCCTTTTCAGCAACATCCCTATCGACGAAGCCTTGGATATCATAATAGAAAAATACAAACCACCTCAACAACTTGTAGACTTAACAAGGCACTGTCTGATGAACACCTATTTTGTTTACGAGAACCAACGATACAAACAAGTGGAAGGAGCTCCAATGGGATCGCCACTGTCACCAGTTATAGCGAACCTTTTTATGGGGAACTTCGAGGAGTTTGGCACTAAGAACAACAACTCTTTAACCCAGTTTATGGTTGCGATATGTGGATGATACTTTTGTCATGGGAGGGAACACCTCAATACTTTTTTAGACCACCTTAATAGCATCCATCACAAAATAAAATTTACCATGGAGGTTGAAGCCAACAATCAACTGCCGTTCCTTGACGTTCTCATAAATAGGAAGGAAGATGGAACCCTTGGCCATACAGTATATAGGAAAGCAACTCACACCAACAGATACCTTCATGCTAATTCTCATCACCACCCAGCCCAACTATAAGCCGTGGTCAAGACTTTAGTAACCAGATTACAAAGACTAGCAGACCAGGATAACATCAAACAGGAAATGGACAGTTTAAAAACAGCTCTGAGACAAAACGGATTTACAGACCGAAATATACAAAGAGCCCTAAAGTCAAAACCGAGACAAACAGACGAGGAGCATGAGACACCAATAACCAAGGCTTATTTACCGTATGTCAAGGGGACACGGACAGTATTGCAAGAATTCTACGGAGTCACATCTGCCCTCTTCAGATCGGTTTGCATAATTCTCGTAGCCTCTGCTTTCGCTTCTAGTTACTCGAATACTAAGATATTCAGAAGCGCTTGCGCTGTTATATAGTCGCGGCTCGGCGCCTATTGGTTGGCACCGTGAACGGCTGCCTGTGATTGGCCCTTGGCGCTCAGTGGGTACGCCTCCCGCCTGCTGATTTGTTATTCCGGTTGAGTTGTTATAGGACGGGTCCGGCCGGTACGGTGTTTAATAGAATTTTCCAACAATTCGATAAGTTCTGGATTTCATTGCGTGCGTTTAGACTGTGAGGCCTCTTCGCTATTTCAATTGCCTCTCTTACGAGTCTTGATTTCGGGTGTTCTATATTTGCCAGTACTCTGGTGTTCTCAAAGTCTATTCGGTGGACGTCGTGGTGCCGTGTTCCGCAATGGATGTTGTTTTTTCCTGCTTTCTTATAGCATTCTGGTGTTCATCACGTCTAGCTTGAATTCTTCTGTTAGTTTGCCCCACATAGGTTTTATGACAGTCTGCACATGGAATCTCGTACACTCCCTGTTGTTCTAAAGGGATCCTCGTCTTCGGAGTCCTCAACACCGTGCTTATTTTTCTGTCTGTATTGAAAATAGTATCGATATTGTGTCTCCGTAGAATTCTTGCAATACTGTCCGTGGTACCCTTAACATACGGTAAATAAGCCTTGGTTATTGGTGTCTCATGCTCCTCGTCTGTTCGTCTCGGTTTTGACTTTAGGGCTCTTTGAATATTTCGGTTTGTAAATCCGTTTTGTCTCAGAGCTGTTTTTAAACTGTCCATTTCCTGTTTGATGTTGTCCTGGTCAGCTAGTCTTTGTGATCTAGTTACTAAAGTTTTGACGACGGCTTGTAGTTGGGCTGGGTGGTGATGAGAATTAGCATGAAAGTATCTGTTGGTGTGAGTTGCTTTCCTATATACTGTATGGCCAAGGGTTCCATCCTCCTTCCTATTTATGAGAACATCAAGAAATGGCAGTTGATTATTGGCTTCAACCTCCATGGTGAATTTTATTTTGTGATGGATGCCATTAAGGTGGTCTAAAAATGTGTTGAGGTGTTTCCTCCCATGAGGCCAAATCACAAAATTAGCATCCACATATCGCAACCATAAACTGGGTTTAAGAGTTGCTGTTCTTAGAGCCAACTCCTTAACGCTCTCCATAAAAAGGTTCGCTATAACTGGTGAGAGTGGCGATCCGATTGGAGCTCCTTCCACCTGTTTGTATCGTTGGTTCTCGTAAACAAAATAGGTGTTCATCAGACAGTGCCTTGTTAAGTCTACAAGGTGTTGAGGTGGTTTGTATTTTTCTATTATGATATCCAAGGCTTCGTCGATAGGGATGTTGGTGAAAAGGGACACTACATCACAACTGACAAGAAGACACTCAGGTTGTAAAACCGTTTTTTCTAAGTATTTCGATGAAACGTGTCGAATTTTTGACATATGAGTCTGTCCCCTCTGCAAACGGTTGAAGTTGTTGGGCTAGGTATTTGGCTAGCTGTTGTGTTGGGAAACCAATTGAACTTACTATTGGCCTTTTTATGTATTTTGGCAACCCATAGAATTTCGGACATCTCGATGACTTTTCACGCGGAATGAGTTGCAGTTGGAGATTTTTGTCGATCCTACTTGCTTGGATTTTGGCCTTGATTGTTTTCTCCAGATAAGTTGTTGGGTAAGTAGTAATTTGTTTATATGCTGATCTTGTAGCAATGTTTGAATTTTGTTTGAATAATCCGCTGTATCTAAAATTACAGTCGCATTTCCCTTATCAGCAGGTAGAATGACAATGCCCTTGTTGAGGCGAAGTTGTTTCAAGGCCTCATTTTCTTCTTTAGATAGGTTTCTTTTGGGAGGTTTAGACTTTCGTAGAACATGTGACACATCTTGCCTAATTATTTCAGCGGTGTTCGCATCTAATTTTGAAACTGCTGTTTACACGCCACATATTATGCTCTCTGTTGGTATGTGAGAGGGAGCAATAGCGTTCAATTGGACCGAAGATAAGTTATAAACGGTTCTATTCGTTTCCAATTGCCTTGAGGTTAGACTGTGACCGTTACTTTCCGAGAAAAATTCGTTTTTGGGCTTCTGTATTGAAAATAGTATCGATATTGTGTCTCCGTAGAATTCTTGCAATACTGTCCGTGGTACCCTTGACATACGGTAAATAAGCCTTGGTTATTGGTGTCTCATGCTCCTCGTCTGTTCGTCTCGGTTTTGACTTTGACACAATATCGATACTATTTTCAATACACACAGAAAAATAAGCACGGTGTTGAGGACTCCGAAGACGAGGATCCCTTTAGAACAACAGGGAGTATACGAGATTCCATGTGCAGGCTGTCATAAAACCTATGTGGGGCAAACTAACAGAAGAATTCAAGCTAGACGTGATGAACACCAGAATGCTATAAGAAAGCAGGAAAAAACAACATCCATTGCGGAACACGCCACCAAGACGTCACACCGAGAACACCAGAGTACTGGCAAATATAGAAACACCTGAAATAGCGAAGAGATAATAATAATAATAATAATAATATATTTTTTGTTTGACCCGTGTGGTGTCCGGGTTAGAATAGCACCATGGTATCTACCGCCTGTCGTATGAGGCGACTAAAGGGGCAGCTGTCCGCTGACCAACTACCTAGTCTTCCTCCCTTCCCCAAAACCCGCACGGGATGATCTGGTTTAAATCATTTCAGCTGGGAACTGACAACCCCACGGTTCCGAGTTACCCGGGTCACCAGGGTCAATTGGTGGCACCAACCATGAAAATGGAGCTACGGAGTAGAGGCCTCGGAAAAGATCCGCTGCCTGGGAATCGCCAGGGCATGTCTGGAGCCGGCGCTGGACATGACAGCATGCGGGACGTCGGTGGCAGGGTGCTGAGGAGGCGGGCCCCTGCCGTCCAAAGAGCTACAGCCCAAGAACCACAACAACATTCACCAATACAGTCACAGCAACAACGTGACCATCACCAACGGAGTCAAACGAGAACTCCACCCGCAGAAAGTGTTGCGCAGGATCAACAGCCAGCGCTCACTCAAGCGGGACTGATAAGACAGCGCATGAAATGGACTAGCGCCATGAATAAATTTATAATGCGCACGCTTTACAGAGTGACTAACCTTGGCCAGGACAAGACTGGATATCGCCAAATACTGCATCAAGAGTTCTGTCGTGAGTACCCAGAGCTTCAAGTTACCGAACAGAGAGTCGCAGATCAATATCGTGTCATCTTGAGAAATGGCCTTATTTCGCCTGATCAACTGGACGAAATAAAGAGCGAAGTTGAGCTCGAATTATTTGGTCGAAATACAACAGATCCAGAGCCTGAAACACCTTTGCCGCAAAGAGCAGACGAGATTCAAGAACTTCAACAAGAACAGCCAGCCAACGCTGACCTGCTTGACAAAATCCAAGCAGAATTGGAAAGAGCTCTTATAGAGTATAGTGGAACAGATCCATTGATTAGACCAACTCTTCCCAAACTAAGATCTTCTAAGAAACTGGGAATCGTCTTGCAGGCTATGAACAAATTTATCTTGCCACACTATGTGTTAGGTGTTAATACATTAGAGTCGCTACACACAATCATCTACTGTGCTGCAATTTCCATCTGCAGAACAATTGGGGTCGCAATAAGACCAAAGTAAGACCCTCCCCAATTTAGACAAACACCTCGAATACCACCTTGGCAAAGAAGGCTAGAAGGGAAAATTAATTCTCTTCGGAAAGATATTGGAAGACTGACCGAGTACCAACGAGAGGTCAGAAACAACAGAATAGAAAGACTTGTCAAGACGATCATGGACAATAACCGAATACACTCCCAGTGGGATGGAGAAAACATCACATCTCAGCAGTGTCTGGATAGTCTACGACAAAAGCTTTCCGTATACATAAGTCGATTGAGAAGGTACAAAACCAGTAACCAACGGAAACTAGACAACGCACTATTCCGAAAATCAGAAAAAGGGTTTTATAGAAAACTCAACAACACCAATAATAATGAAACCCCTAGTTATCCTAGTAAAACGGCGATGGAGCAGTTCTGGAAAACACAACTTTCCACAACAGTTTCCCATAACTCCAGAGCGAGCTGGATTAAGGAGGAGGAGGCTGCATTTCAGAATTATGATAAGATGCAACACCAACCATTTACAACGGAAGACACGTCCAACATAATGAAACACCTCCATAAATGGAAAGCACCAGGACCAGATGGTGTGCAGAATTACTGGATAAAGAAACTTTACGCCACCCACGATAAATTAACAGTACTCATTAATGACATAATTATCCATCCACACAAGATGCCTAGTTTCCTTACACATGGTGCTACATACCTCTTACCAAAGGATAACCTATGTACACAGGACCCAGCAAAGTACAGACCAATCACTTGCCTCCCAACCTTATACAAACTTATAACGTCGTGCATTAATCATCGCCTTTTCAGACATTGTGAGCTAAACAACGTAATTACCGAACAACAAAAGGGATGCGCGAAAAACTCGATGGGATGCAAAGAACAACTAATAATTGATTCCGTTGTCTGCAATCAAGCACATGCCAAACGACGAAATCTCTACATGGCATATGTGGACTACAAAAAGGCCTTTGATTCAGTTCCACATGATTGGCTCATTCAGGTGCTGAAACTCTATAAAGTAAATAATTGTATTGTTAACTTTTTAGAATATATCATGACTACCTGGCAAACCAAAATCTTTCTGAATGAAGCCGACTGTTCGATACAAACCGACTCTATTCCAATCAGAAGGGGTATATTCCAGGGAGACTCTCTTAGCCCGCTGTGGTTCTGCCTTGCCATGAACCCACTCTCACGCAAACTGAACGCGACTAACTTTGGATTCAGTCTCAAACACAACAACGTACAAGCACTAAAGATAAACCATTTGTTATACATGGACGACTTAAAGTTGATGGCCGCTACGAAACAACAGCTGCATGATATGCTTAAAATAGTAGAAGGGTTCTCTAATGACATCCATATGAAATTTGGCCTAGACAAATGCCGGATTATCAATATAGTGAAAGGCAAAATACAGCAGGGGCCCTACGAAATGAGAGATGGCACCTCAATTGAATCCATGGAGGAAGGCCATACTTACAAATACCTTGGAATAAAGCAGGCTCAACGAATTGATCACTCCACCATGAAAAAGGACCTATCAACAGAGTTCTATAGAAGGGTAAGACGACTGTTGAAAACTAAGCTTAACAGTAAAAATCTGTTTCAGGCTATTAACACTTACGCGTGCTCAGTACTCAGTTACTCATTCGGAATAGTTAAATGGTGCAAGACGGACATTGAACAACTACAACGGAAAGTACGAGTTCTACTAACAAAAGCTCAAAATCACCATCCAAAGAGCTCCGTCGAACGTACAACGTTGCCACGGTATGAAGGAGGAAGAGGATTGGCAGATATAGGCAAGTTACGTGATCAACAAATTTCCAATTTGCGTAATCATTTCCAGAAACTAGCAGAATTTTCTGATCTACACAGAGTCATATGTCAAGTTGATGACTCAACACCTCTGCGACTGACAGAACAACAAGTTCAAGTATACCACCAGACAACTGATCAGAAACTGCTCAAATGGAAAGAGAAGCCGCTTCATGGAAGGCATATAAATGACGTCAACCAAGATTATGTCGACAGTTCAGCGTCGAACTACTGGTTGATCTCTGGTCATATGTTTCCTGAAACGGAAGGCTTTATATTGGCAATCCAAGATCAAGTAATTCCAACTAAGAACTACCTAAAGTACATCGTCAAAGACCGTTTTATCAACAACGACAGATGCAGATATGGGTGCCAAACATCTGAATCTATCCAGCATATCACAGGAGGTTGCCAAGCGTTCGCTGCAACTGAATACAAAGAACGACACGATGCTGTGGCAAAAATACTGCACCAGGAACTAGCGCTGAAACTCGAGCTATCACAGTCGCTAAGAACACCCTACTATATATACAAACCAGAATCTATTTTAGAAAATAACAACTACAAACTGTACTGGGACCGGACGATATTGACCGATCGGACTGTTGCTCACAATAGACCAGATATAGTTTTGGTAGATAAAGTCTCTAGAAAAACAACCTTAATTGACATAGCAATCCCTAACAACAACAATATAAATATTAAGCAGGCTGAAAAAATAGCCAAATACAGGGATTTAGAATTTCAAATACAGAGACAATGGGACATGAACAACACTCGAACAGTACCAATTGTTATGTCAACAACAGGAGTAGTCCCAAAACATCTATTAAACAATTTGAAATACCTCGGTCTGGACGAACATCTTTACCAACTGATGCAAAAAGCCGTCCTGTTAGGAACAGCCCGGACGGTTAGAAAATTCATGGGGAACTGCAGCCACGACACCAACCATGGGCCTGATAACCTGGCAAGTGCTCCCACAGAGCTAAACCCTTTTGATATGTAGTATATCTGGGGTTTAGTGAATTTTCCCCTAAGGGCACACTATGTGTGCCTTAGAGGGAGTGTGATGCCATACATTGTATGGTCAAGTCGGGGAATATATTTTTATTTCCTTTTGACAGTTATAAACCATATGGAAAAAGTCAGTTTGTTTACATGGATACATGAAAGATAAATGTACATACATTTGTGTAAAATTGTAAATATATTAATAAAATAAAGATATAAAATAGGAACAATGATTTCAATCCTTAAAACCAGTTTCTATCAAACATAAAAAACTAATATCATAATTGTGTACATCAACATATGAATTGTCCAGCTTACTTTGGCTAACATTTCTAATATTTAATACTGCGATATCCGGATTAAAAATTATGTTTCTGCTATTCGATTTTTCTTGCGGTATAGAAAACGACTTATAACAGCTCCATGGTGCCAAACTTCTGGATTCATAGCCTTGTTAAAGTTTTCAGTCAGTATGTTTATTTTGAACGATGAATATATTGTTGGGCATTTGGACTGCATCATTTCGCATGTTGCTTCAGGAAAATGCACTTTAATTGAGTTGTTTAAAGAATCTACTGTCGTTTCTTTACTGATTCTTGTAACATGTAACGTTGATATTTTTGGGACACCTTTAACATCTTTGCTATTTCTATTGTTTCCAATTACAATTTTTTCCCCCCATTGAACTTTCGTTTATGTTTAATTGTTTTCCATTCTCGATATTTTCCAACTTCCTGAATGGGTTTTTTATAGTCATTAAGTTTGCCGTCCTTTATTAAATTAATGTATTGATTCGTTTTTAATCCACTTTGTTCAAAATACAGTCCTTTTGAAACATCTGTTGTTGTCACTTTTTGGGAATTCCCTTGTTTATTTACATCTGGTTTTTGCGTGTTGATCATGAGTTCACTTTTTGTTGTTCGGTCCGAAAACATTTAAATGTGTTCTTCGGTCTTTTTTTCGGCGTTAGTTAAATCCGATTCATAATATTTTTTGGAATTCACAATAGTACTAATAGATGGCGATGTTTGTTCCTTTTGAAAATTTGTGTTTTCATTCAACCTTTTTAAGAGAAAAATGAAGTCTTCTTGTTCCTGGCATCTCTTTTCTAGATGATATGTAAGTTTACTTACAGTATCGAGTTCCTTTTTAATGGAGCTGGTCCTGGCAGATGCTGATTCGCACTGAGAACATGCTACATTTTTTACTGCATCATGTATCTTATTATCATATTTGTTTGTAAATTCACTAAGTTTATTTATATATGTAACCACTTGTGCGTTTGTGACACTCACTGGTACTTTGAACGTTAAAATTATATCAATTAACTCATTTTTCTTCAATTTATTTAACTCCGTCGTTAGCACGGTTGTATCGCGAACCGCCATCTTGATTCTCCTCACAGTCTCACAGTCAAGCCAAGGGCCAATCACACGCAGCCGTTCACGGTGCCAGCCGATAGGCGCCGAGCCGCGACTATATAACACCGTGCGCGCTTCCTGAAAATCTCAGTATTCGAGTAACTAGAAGCGAAAGCAGAAGGCTACAAGAATTATGCGAACCGACCTGAAGAGGGCAGATGTGACTCTGCCGAAACGTCGTCATTTTACCATCGATACCGGCAGGGATCAGTTATCAACTACGCGGATGAATTCCCGGAAACCATCTAATACATATATATATATATATATATATATATATATATATATATATATATATATATATATATATATATATATACGTGTTAAGTTGTCACCTCCGTATAGTTTAAGAGGCTGTCTGGCCTCCAGACAGCCTCTTAAACCAGATGATATTTCTGTAAGATTGCTTTACATATGAGATGAGGGGGAGTTATTGTAACGGTTTTACATTAGAGGGGAAAGAATTCTTGTAATTTAAAATTTTATATATACAAGTATATTTATATATAGTAGTAGATATACAAGATACGTAAGGACCTCATTTGCCGAGCATTTCAGGTGTTGTACTGACCTCCATCGGTGTTGCCTGATTTATGAATTTGCTACATGTAATATGTAAATATTAAAGTTTCCAAACATAATATTTAAATTTGCAGAAATAAGAAGATTTTTAACTGAGGTATTTTATTGCAATGATTTACCTACTACTGATATAAATCTATTTATTATTTAGGATATCAAATGTAGAAATATTATTATTTTATGTAATTCATGATTTATTAATTTTTTGCGACCAATGAGTCCTATTAAAAATATATGATAATCAACTAATTTTTTTTCATTAAGTATGGCAATTAAGATTTTATAGGAACAGTTATAAAAATCAGTCTTTGTATTCCTTCACTGGAATGATAAACCTGAATGTTTGAAAAGGGGCAATTTAATTCAGTTATGTTATTATAGAGTGAGGACGCGTGGGTTGGAACAAATTCATTTAAAATTCAGGTGAATTCTGCATTGAATCCTAAGTGTTTTTCATGTTCAATGCTCTATACCAAAAATTAACAGTTATTAAAAAAATATTTATTTCTAAACTTAAGAAAACAACGGTAAAAATAAGGTATATGTTGGTTTTGCCACGCCACACGTTGGTGCTAAAATGCCACACCAAAATGTTACGTGACGCCAAATTTCTACCCTACCTAGTTATGCTAAGGGCAGAAGAACGTATGTCCGGTAGTCTCAGTGAAGACGGGGGGGGGTTCGATTTATTTGAACGTATATGCCAGATTTTGCTTGGCGATATAAATAAAGAGAGAAAATAAGGGCGCCAGGTAGATTATTCCCCTATACCTTCTAAATACACATAATCAGGACACCTACTCGTCCTAAAATATTTGCTATAGTAATTTTTGCTAATTTGTGGCGTTAAATTTCTAAATATAAATAAATAAATGTTGTAAAAAAAGGAATAATAATCATAACACAGTTCCAAAATATAAGTTTAATTTGCGCGAACAATCTAGTACAAGGCCATAGGGCACTCTATTAATGCAAAACAGTCTCAGAATGTTTAAGCTAAATATACCTAAAGAAAAAAATGAAATGAAACAAATATACACTTAAGGACAGAGATTCAGACTGTACATATAAACATGTGAGATCCTGAATAACCTGGATGCAAATATTTAAATATTCCTCTAATACAATAATTCTAATCAATAGAATATTTAAATAAATCGTCAATACCAAACACTACATTAATAGAACCGATAATAAATTACCTGATATTTATCATTCAATAAAATTCAGAATTCCGACGTTGGTGTCTCATCTACACTACACTCGAGCTCGAAGGTAAGTGCAATCGATCAGAATAATAATAATAAACCCGATAGTAGGCTAATGGTCTTTACTTTCGGTTAACAAATTCCATTTTACTAATTTCAAATCAAATACTAAAGTTTATATCATTATTGTAAAAATAACCGATAATGAAACAGTAACCAGATACACAAATTGTCACTTATCTGAAACCACAGCTGAAGCTGAAGTTAGAGTCCCTTGCGCTCACTCCACCACTGGAACTCTGATGATAGAAATACCAGAAATACAGTGTTCGTGTATGCACCATCAACTAGTTCATCTGCATGCTAAGTCCATGATCGGCATGATACCATAATGCCAAACCAGGTCTGTATTCTAGTGTAATAGAACAGCAAAATATAACCCCAATCTCACTGGTTGGAGAACAAAAACCATGACCACTCTGAAGAATTACGCAACAACAGAAGTTTTCAAATCCTCCATGAGAGAAGTATCCCAGCAACTAATCAACAGTACTACAATATGCTGTAACACAATGTAGGGATTTCCATATAACTCCCGAACTCGGATGGCTTATCAAAAGCCAGTGTACTAGTGGAAAATCCCTTAAAAACAACTGCACGACTTCTCCAGTTAACCTCACACAATTTTCTACACGCACATCCTTCCCGCCTTGTCGACGACAATGACAACTGTCCAGAAATACACAATGCCAACCAAAATTTTCGATAAATCAATTCGTCTCAACAGGTCAAATTCAAACATCCTTCAAAAATAAATCAGAACGAAAAACAATAAATACGACGAAATCAGGGTGCAAACGGTAGGTTATCGATCGCTAACGGAACGGACGAATAAAAGCAATATTTTGACCGGTCTTAAACGCGTTCATTTATACTGAGTAGCTAGGGCAAAAATATAACGTAACAGTTTGAACCTATTTATTTACATTTGGTTTTTATAATTGTTGGCAGTATTTTAGTCGCATGAATGGAAACTCTTTTTTATGATGGAGTTTATAACAATTGTTTACTTCTATATAAACTGTACTATAATTTTACTTCAAATAAGTAGTTGTCAAATGCAATTGTAAAGTTTCAAAGTATGGCGCGTTTAACTGCAAAGCAGCGAATAGAAATTTTGAAGATGGTAGGATATGGCAACAGAACTTGAACACAAGTTGAAGTTTGCGAATTGTTTAATATGAAGTACGCGGCGCGAAGTAAAATAGAAAAAATATTTCTAGAATTTTGTAGTAAGAGACAATTACAAAACCAAGCATTTTCCAGAAGATACACAATTAAATGTTTAGCTCGATTTACAAGAAAATTCTCACATATCCAGTAGACAACTAGCCGCAGAACAATTAATAAGTAAATCATGTTTTCTAAAATGCTAGCATAGAAATAACTGGCACCCATACAAAATTCATTTAGTTTAGAACGTACTGAAGATGCTTTGGACCGGAGAGTAGAATTAAAATTATCCGATAATGCATTTCTGATACTTTCTAGCCTTACAATTTTTCGGCAAACTTGTTCTATATGAGATCGCATACACAGCAATTTATATTAATAATTACTTTTTTTCAAGTTCTTATTATTTAAGTAATTTCGAAAAGATTGTTGAGGAGGTCTTGAATTATTTTGTCTATTCATGGGTTTTCTCTCCTCCAAATTTTTTCCTGTAACAGATAAGTATTTAAAAAATTGTATATGTAGAACAAAGTGTAGTAAGGCAATTTCGTAAAATTGCCCGGATTACTGGCTGTCTGTACAGAGATTCTTCCTCACAGTTTTTCTGAGAGAAAGAGATGTCTATAAAATGATCAACCAGTATTCCTGTATATAAGTAATGTATTGTATATTGTGTAATACTTATCTGTGTATGGAGACGTTTCAACTCCGAGTCTGGAGTCGTTGTCAATCGTTTAGTGTTGTTTTCGAGGTTTTTTTTTTCTAAAAAATTTTCGCTTTGATTTTGAATTTATTGTTTGTCAAAAAATTTGACACTGACAATTTGTCGTTTGGCGATCACTTGACGCTGAGGTTACCGTTTTTTTGTTCTGTTAGCAGTAAATTCTTCCAGTCCAAATGAAGGTCGGCTGAAGGTGCTCCGATTTCAGTGTTGTTTATCATCATACAGCTGGCTTCTTTAAGTTTTCTCTTTTTTAAATTTTCTTCTTTCAACAAGATCTTTGTTTTATCCCAGTCTATCCTATGGCTGCCGTTGCTCGTTAATACATGATTGGCCAAATTTGATTCGTCCACATGTCTTCTGGAAATGTTATATTGATGTTCTTTTTTCCTTACTTCTAAAGGTCTTGAAGTTTCACCGGTATAAGAATGGCCACAGTCACACAAAACACTGTACACACAATTTTTAGAACTCTGGGTTGCGTTAAACGGTTTGGTATGTGTGAGGATAGAGCGCAAGGTATTATTTGTTTTAAAAACAGTTTTAACGCTGTATTTATTTCCTAACCGCTTAATTTTTTCCGATACACCTGGGATATATGGAATTATGTTCATAATTTGGTTGTCTGTTTGTGTTTGGTTGGTATTAGTGTGATGGTTATTTGTGCTGGTTTGTTGTTGCGATTTTCTTTCTAACTGATTTATAGTTTTATTTATAAAGTCTTGGGGATATTCGTTTTGAAGTAGATGTTCTTTGATAATATTGACTTCTTTGTTAAAGATTTGGGTGGATGAAGATATGTTTTTTGCTCTATCATATAAGCACTTTACAACACCTTTCTTTACATTTAAAGGATGGTTGGAGTGAAAATTCAAATATCTATTAGTATTTGTAGGTTTTCGATAAGTACTTGTACTTATTGTGTTGTTTGTTCTATCTATAAGTACATCAAGATAAGCAAGTTTATGCAAATTTTCCATCTCCATTGTAAATTTTATTGTGGGTTCTTGACTATTGATGTAATCTAGGAATGAGTGCAGTTCTTCAGCACCATACTCCCAAACCACAAAAATGTCATCAACGTATCTCCACCACACTTTTGGTTTATTTTTATATTTGCCTATGAATCTTTCTTCAAAATATGTCATGAATATATTACTGATTATAGGAGATAAAGAAGAACCCATGGCCATACCAAATTCTTGTTTATATAAATCTCCTTCAAATTGAAAATATGTAGTGTTTAAGCAAAGTTCGGTTAGTTCCATAATTGTGTCAATGTTTAGTTTTGTTTTGTTGTGTAAGGTAATATCTTGTTGTAATTTATTTTTTATAATTTGTAATGATTTATCAACAGGTACATTTGTAAAAAGACTAACTATGTCGAAACTTACTAGTATATCATTTCTGTTGATAATAATGCTTTTTAATTTTAATTTTAATAATGATTTTTTAACAAAATTAAAAAGCATTATTATCAACAGAAATGATATACTAGTAAGTTTCGACATAGTTAGTCTTTTTACAAATGTACCTGTTGATAAATCATTACAAATTATAAAAAATAAATTACAACAAGATATTACCTTACACAACAAAACAAAACTAAACATTGACACAATTATGGAACTAACCGAACTTTGCTTAAACACTACATATTTTCAATTTGAAGGAGATTTCTATAAACAAGAATTTGGTATGGCCATGGGTTCTTCTTTATCTCCTATAATCAGTAATATATTCATGACATATTTTGAAGAAAGAATCATAGGCAAATATAAAAATAAACCAAAAGTGTGGTGGAGATACGTTGATGACATTTTTGTGGTTTGGGAGTATGGTGCTGAAGAACTGCACTCATTCCTAGATTACATCAATAGTCAAGAACCCACAATACAATTTACAATGGAGATGGAAAATTTGCATAAACTTGCTTATCTTGATGTACTTATAGATAGAACAAACAACACAATAAGTACAAGTACTTATCGAAAACCTACAAATACTAATAGATATTTGAATTTTCACTCCAACCATCCTTTAAATGTAAAGAAAGGTGTTGTAAAGTGCTTATATGATAGAGCAAAAAACATATCTTCATCCACCCAAATCTTTAACAAAGAAGTCAATATTATCAAAGAACATCTACTTCAAAACGAATATCCCCAAGACTTTATAAATAAAACTATAAATCAGTTAGAAAGAAAATCGCAACAACAAACCAGCACAAATAACCATCACACTAATACCAACCAAACACAAACAGACAACCAAATTATGAACATAATTCCATATATCCCAGGTGTATCGGAAAAAATTAAGCGGTTAGGAAATAAATACAGCGTTAAAACTGTTTTTAAAACAAATAATACCTTGCGCTCTATCCTCACACATACCAAACCGTTTAACGCAACCCAGAGTTCTAAAAATTGTGTGTACAGAGTTTTGTGTGACTGTGGCCATTCTTATACCGGTGAAACTTCAAGACCTTTAGAAGTAAGGAAAAAAGAACATCAATATAACATTTCCAGAAGACATGTGGACGAATCAAATTTGGCCAATCATGTATTAACGAGCAACGGCAGCCATAGGATAGACTGGGATAAAACAAAGATCTTGTTGAAAGAAGAAAATTTAAAAAAGAGAAAACTTAAAGAAGCCAGCTGTATGATGATAAACAACACTGAAATCGGAGCACCTTCAGCCGACCTTCATTTGGACTGGAAGAATTTACTGCTAACTGAACAAAAAAACGGTAAACAGCGTCAAGTGATCGCCAAACGACAAATTGTCAGTGTCAAATTTTTTGACAAACAATAAATTCAAAATCAAAGCGAAAATTTTTTAGAAAAAAACCTCGAAAACAACACTAAACGATTGACAACGACTCCAGACTCGGAGTTGAAACGTCTCCATACACAGATAAGTATTACACAATATACAATACATTACTTATATACAGGAATACTGGTTGATCATTTTATAGACATCTCTTTCTCTCAGAAAAACTGTGAGGAAGAATCTCTGTACAGACAGCCAGTAATCCGGGCAATTTTACGAAATTGCCTTACTACACTTTGTTCTACATATACAATTTTTTAAATACTTATCTGTTACAGGAAAAAATTTGGAGGAGAGAAAACCCATGAATAGACAAAATAATTCTTATTATTTCCTGGGAGTCGCTGGTTTGCAATTTTGGATTATAAATTTGTAGTCTGTCAATTAAAATCAGAATTATGTTGCAATTAGCCATATTATTTCTGATTTGTTACTATTGACAATATGGTTTAAATTTATGTTCTTTGCGTTTTAACAAACTTCATTTCATACAATGCACTTAAATTGTTTATAATGCGATTATGCAAAACTCAATAATCTGACAGAGTCCACAAGTACCGTTTTAAAGAACAGCTCGTAAACCATTATTTTCTGAATAATTTGTGCTTCAGCTTGAAAACTGTTATGAATTTTTCAAATATCATTAATGCTAGTGGTTATTCCAGTTTTTCCCTGTGGGTAATGTTCCGATCATGCTTTACAAAAATTAATTTTATAACGTTTTTCACTTTTTTTACAAATATTCTTTTGGAAGCATTGCTATATAGTCAAAAATTTACAAATTATAACGGAAAAAAAGTTTAATATTGTTTGTTTTGCTTTATTGTCGAAAAATGCAAAATGAAATGTATTGGTTGGTAGCTGAAGCATTTATTATATTATTCAACAAACAATCAATTTAAAAATAGAAAGGCTTTCTAGTTCGAGAGTATCGGTTTGTTTAAACCGAGAACACAAAACTCAAATTCAAAATATGAAGAGGGAAGCTGAAACGAAATTGATTAAATACAGATAATTTAATGAATGAGGCAGGTTTAGATAAAAATCAAAAGCGCATTATATCAATAAATTCAGAGAAATAAAAACGAAACAAATTTAATTTAATTTAAAATGCTGAAATATTTTAGAGATATATAAAGAAAGAAGAGTATAAAGAAATGTCGAAGCACACATCAAAAATTTGAATGATGTTATGGTAGTTACACACAGTAAGTAAACTCCGTACATTTTACAACAATTATTAGAAAAATACGGCCCGAATTTTAGAATTTTATGTAATTTATGGTCTGTATGTGAGATGTAAAATCTACTTATAATTAAATGTGTATAATTAAAAAAAAAGTTAACACAATAATTCTAAATAGAGGACAGACTGTAAATGACATATAGAATTTGTTTTGTGGTTGTAAACAAATTGGTTCAAAGGTAGTAAGGGTACTCACCCCCAAAACTACCCCCTTAAAGTTCACATATTATTAAGCATTACATTCCTCATTATATTTTATTTAGTATTTCCGTTTGTTGAATGTTTATAATTCATTTTATGCGCAACTAAAAAAGTAATCTATCTAAATTGGTAATGAACGACGGGAAGTATATTTCGTAACAAGCTTTCGCTTCCATCGTTCAGTCCCAGTCTTTTTAAAATTAAAAAATATATCTAAATCTCTGTTTTATTTAGTGGTGTTACGGTTAGGGAGGAAAAAAGGGCCATCTGTCAAACTGTACGCCACTGGTTGAATTAATTTAAATTGCTTCTTTACAACAATTGCCTTTCAAAGTTTATTAAAAATGTAATGTGATGGAATTTTCGCCAATATTCGTTTTTGAATTTTAAATATTAACCCTCTAAATCTGGAATATGAGTGGTGTAAGGATTTATTAAACAAACTCTCAAGGCTGTAGCTAGAAAAATATTTCTGGGAGAGGTGATTACTTTAGCCATTTGTTTTAATATTGTGGACTGATTGGGACCGCAAAAGTTAGTTTTATATTCAGTATACTTCGAGTATGTAAGAGATGTATAGAAAAAATAATATATTTTCATGAAGAAACTTGTTAATTCGTTAAAATTGAATCTTCAATTTCGAAATTTCGTTTTGAACCTCGACCCCCCCCCTTGCTGCGGTCTTGTAAACCTTATTTACTTTTGTATTTCCTATTGATCATACCAATTTACCATTTTTGGGACATGTTGTATTTATATAGCCTGTTATCGTTAGTATTATTTTTTTATGAGTTGGCGTTGTCATTATACAGTGCTATCTATTCAAAAATAACTTTTAAAACATCCTTTAAAGGAAAAGACAAAAAACAAGTTTTTTTATATATAGGAGGGACACATTTTACACGTATCAGCCACCCTACAGTTTCAACCCTTAAGCGGGAGTGAATATAATTTCTTTAAACAACAAGGTAACAACCATTACAGGGAGAAACTAGTACAATTTGGAACTGAAAATCGAAAAAGTTGTATTAATGCTATGAAAGAACTAATAACTGTACTAGGGAAGTAATGAGATTAACAGATAAAAAAATCCGAAAAACAGAAGGATACCCATATAAAGCCCCTGACACTCTAGAAATACAGATGACTGCCAAAGGAAGACCAGAAGTTCTCGTTTAAGTGGAGTCAGCGGTTAAAAAAAAAGAATGACAAGACAATAGGGAACGTCGGAATATCGCCCAAATATTTTCGAAATATATAGAAACCAGACACATACCACACAAGAAAGGCAGAAAGAATCCATTTTCAGTTAGAGCACTATAAGTCTTCTATCGGTAGTCTATAAAGTGTTCACTGAAAGTAACAAATACCAACTCAGTAGAGAAATACTACTCGCCTTGATTTTCATGGACTTTGAGAAAGTGGTCCACACTAGATTATCGAAGGCCAGTAGAATGTCGATAGACCATGTACATAAACATTGATTAACATGCAGGGCTTTCATTTCAAAACTAGCCACCCAAATTATTTTTTTTTAATATCTTTAAAAGAAAAAGCAAAAAACACATTAATTTATATTTACGGGGGGGCACATTTTACAGGTATCGATCACCCTGCGGTTTCAGCCCCTAAGCGGGGATGAATATCACTTTTAAAAGTTTAAATACGAAGGAGTATCATGTGATATTTTGTTTTAAAGTTCTCTTTTTGACAATCTTTTGAACCATCATTTTTTACAATAAGATTATTTTTACAGAGTAATATCATTTTAAACTTTCAATTTAAAATAATTATTATTTTTAATGTATTTATTATTAATATTGTATTAGCGTTAGAATTACTTAAATTAAATGTTCAAAATGTCAAGGAGCGTTAGGTCAGGAGATGTCTCATTAAGTCAATTTCGTACAGGCAAGGCTTATAATATGGAAGTGCTCCCTCCTGTTGAAAAAATAATTTTTCTTAGTCTAGCAACAAAGTTCCTTCTTGATTTATTCAGTTTTCTAAAGATTCTGTTATAAGGGTATTTATCACATTTTTTAATAATAAGTCCAAATACAAATCTCCAGTTAAATTTTCTTCCACGAATAAAGCACCTATAATTTTATAGTTTTATATGTTGGTTGTTCTCTTCCTGAAAAACTTGTGGGTTGGTATTGTTCTAGTATCTACAATTGTTTAGTGGCAAATCCATTTAAAAAAATCCTTCTTCGCCAGAAAAAGAAATATTAAAAAAATAGAATCTGCATTTGCCCTTTGAATCATTAATTCGGAGAACCTTCTGTCAGAATCATCCTAAGCAAGCTGTTGAAAAGCCGTATTTTGTAGGGAACGGATTAATTTAGGCATGACGTTTTTGCACAGAGCCGACCTATGAACTCATTCCAACACATACCTACTAATGCCCAATATTCTTATCGGGATGTCTCTGATGAAAAACATGAGCAGTTCTGCGTGCACCGTGTTTTTCTTTCCCATAAATATATTATTTCAATTCTTCCTTGTAAAGAATAAAACATAGTCGAAATTTGATGGTCAGTTTTTAACGCAACCACTACCTACTAATAATATATTTGTTACATTTACACTCACAAATATCTTTCGCATAAACATTTAAGGATTTTGTCTCACTTGTTTATCTCTGTAATTATTCTCATGCTTTTCTGTAATTACAATTAAAAATATTATTTTTTTACGATTTCTAGGTCAATACTCTGTAAAAAATAATCTGATTTAAAAAGATAATGTGTCAAAAGATTGGCAAAAAGAGGTTTCAGATGATACCCCTGTGTATTTAAACTTTTAGAAGTGATATTCACGCTGGTTAAGGGTTAGAACGCAGGGTGACTGATACGTATAAAATGTGTCCCCCGTAAATATAAATTAAAATGTTATTTTTTTCTTTTTATTTTAAATATATTTTATAAGTTATTTTGGGTGACTAGTTTTGAAATGAAAGTCTGTATATGTTATGGACCAAGTGAATAATTGGACACTACTCCTAAAGCCCGGACTTTTGAAAAAATAATTTGACAAAAGCATAATATCTATTTAAATCATTAAATAGCCCATACATAAAGTCAAAGTAAAAAATAACATGTTTTATTGCTATTATTTTTTTCTGACATGAAATCAAAATTTAAAACATAACATAACATAAAACTTCTTCGTTTGAAAACCATCTTCCCTATGATTAAAAACAAACAATTTAAATAGTAAGGTTAATAATTTGTACTTATTATGAAAGGGTTCTACATTTAGAAACTACTAGTTCTTAGCTGTTAAAAGTCAAATTAAAAATATAAGACAAATCACAAAAAATGTTAAGTAAACAAAAATAAGGAACACGATGTAGTGAGCAGTGAAGCAATTGGAGTCAGTCATCGCAGGGCGTTTGTCCTCCCCTGTATGCCTCCTCCCTTAAGGCATCTGTATTATACTTTGCCCAACCAGTGGCAGATTTAAGGGGGGCTCAACACTCCCCTCCCAAGCATCTGAATTTTTTTAGCGTTTATTTTGCTAAAACCTACTTTCAGCGGGACCAAGCCTTACCATCCCCTCGATTATCACAGCATTATTCATAATGCCCAGGCAGTTTGATAAATAATGAAGTTTAGATAAAATCACTTGGCCCGGCGTAGCTTGCCATTATTCAGAATGCCCGAGCATTACAAATAATGCCCTCATTAATCACTCCTGTCTTCGCGCACGCTAGGCTAGAAATTTTTTTAATTTGGTAATATTCACATCGCTTAATTTTTAGATTTTTTTCAAATCCATTTTAACATTATCATTCATGGGCGAAAATTATATGGCAACAAATTGTTCTAAAAATACATTATTTTCGGATTTAATATGATGAGCTAGATTTCGTTTCAGGTTTTTTGACATTTTATTGCTATTTTTAACGTTTTTGGTGTTTTATACATTTTTGAGGTTTATGACATTTTTGACGTTTCATTTATTCCTGGTATTTCTAATTTTTTGTATTTTTTCACATATTTGACATATTGACATATAGTTTTTGACTATTTTTGGGTCTCGTTTGCATTTACGGTGATGTTGGTATTTTTTTTTTTTCGTTTTATGTTTTTGACAAAATAACTTTGATAATTTTGTCAAATTTTATATTATTGTGATGTTTTGGTGTATTTAATATTCTTAACGTTTGAAGGTTTATACTTATTTTTCATTTTTTTGGAATTTATTGTTACTTGGGTCTTAACTATCATTTGAAAATTTCAACATTTTCTAATTTTTAAAGATATTGCCTGCACTAAATCTGATAGTGACCCCACCCCCTCACTACTGGCAAACATTTAAGAACAGATTCAATTTATCACCTCTCATTCAATCAATAAATACTCCACATTCCATTTATCGGCTTCGTGATGATCGCTAAGTGATTAATTCATTTCAGGAGAAGTGCATGTATACCAACTTTCGCGCCTGCATCTTTTTTGTTGCTTAAAAATTGCTGACACCCATCGTCTTCCTGCAATAACAGAGTTTTCGTATAACGACACATCCAATCTCAATAATTTTAAGGAACTAATATTATAATTCTCATATCGGTATTATTTTCAGTTCCCAAAATAGTCATTTTTTCTTGAAACATTCACCGCTTGCCCCCTGTCGTATACCTGAATGTTCACAATTTGATAAAACTCTGTTGATTTTAGAAGAGTATGTATATCAAGATTCATACCAGTATTGCTTTCTATTTCGGATATATTAAATTATTTCTAAAACAATAGTAACCCCCTTTTCATCCATTTTGACAAAATAGCGACTCACGTATTACTTCATTTAATAAAGGACTCAACCTCTTAATTCTTTACTTCAGTTTCCGGAAAAATAGTAACTTTTTGGAAAAAACATTTCCCCTCCTGACCCCCATGAATTAATTAAATTTTTGCAGCATGACAATACTCATTATTTGTTTGGAGAGAGAAGTATATACACCAATTTTCATGTCTTGTTTTACTGGATAGGGACAATCTAATCAGCTGGCGAAATGTAATATACTTTACAACCTACTCTCATACATATCAAATATACAAAAAAATCATAAAAATAGGTCGAGCCATTTCGGGAGAGTTCGACCACAAACACCGTGACATGAGATTTTGTACAAATTTTATTTTTATTTATATTTAAGAATTTATTAAATAATTTTAAAATTTTGGGGCCTTAACTTTTGATGACTGTTTCTTTCCTCAGGACTTGGGTTCGGTGTTAATGTATCTATTTAATTCAACTATTGATTCACTTATCACACATATGTGTTATTTTATCAAAAACATTTATTGAAACCTAATTTTCTCAGACTATTAATATGTTATTATTTAATCATTGCCACTGTACTGAACACACAACTATAATTTATTGTGACATGAGACTTTTTTTAAATTATATTTACCAATCTTTTTTTTCTGGATATGGACATGAAATATATTTTACAACCTATTGTCGTTCCTATCAAATATACATAAAAAATCACGAAAATCAGTGGAGC
Organism: Octodonta nipae; assembly: GCA_034190945.1. NCBI lineage: Eukaryota > Metazoa > Arthropoda > Insecta > Coleoptera > Chrysomelidae > Octodonta > Octodonta nipae. The sequence continues at coordinate 63,548,210 of CM067218.1, forward strand.
CGTTTCGGAGAAGTTCGATCACAAACACCGTATCACGATATTTTTACATATTAGATATGCCTTTACTTTAAATAATACTACTATATAAACCGCGATTGCTCTAAAACGCATATTCTGACATTCTTGAAAGTCATAATAAATATTTGTTCAAATCGGATTTTGAAAACTCACGTATAATAGAAATATAGTTTACATCGGTTTTTTGAAAAGTAGTATTTTCAGTATTCATGTCATATTTATTTTTTATTTGAAATCTCAAAAAATAATGATCATTGTTAGGTTTTCTATTATACGAAAGTTATGTATTTCTGCAACAAATTATTAAAGATGAAGTAGTCAAGTAGTTTTGATGAACATTTACGACTATAATTCAAGATTTAAAGTGATATTTATTAAGAAATAAATAATAGTGTCTTTCAATTTCAAGCTCATTTAACCACGGTGAATAAACAGCGAGAGGATGTTTTTGCCACAATGTGCCCTCCTTTGATTTCGCCCTTAGGTATATTCAGACAGCCCCAATTATATAAATAAATTCCTAACAACTAAAATTAACTCAACTACAATCTTAAATCCCACCCAAAATCGAAAAAGTTGAATATTTTCATAAAATAGCATAACCCATGAAATCGAAATTTGCAATAAAGACCCAAAACTTTATCAAATGACTGAATAATTTTACATTTAATTAGATCATTGAGTTCTCTAAAATACAAATTACTATTTTGAAAATTTGTAAAATTAAATTAAAAAATATATCGCTTATCTTTACCCACAGCGAATTTCAATATAAGATGTAACAGACATGCTCTGTAACGCATTTTCGATTTCGAGTAGAAGAAGAAGACCTGATAACAAGTTACCGTTCAAATTCACAGGAGGTCAGAACTCACTTGGTGTATCACTCTTAGGCAACACTAGCTCCAGTGGTGAACCCTTGAACTAAATGGACGACTCGAGGATACTTTAGATGCACTAAAATTTTGCTGATTTTACGTTCTGTTACCATACATATACCATATATATATATATATATAAATATATATATATATATATATATATATATATATATATATATATAACACACATGTGTGTGCGTGTGTGTGTGTTAGATGGTTTCTGGGAATTCACCTGCATAGTTGATGACTATCCCTGCCGGGATCGATGGTACAATGACGACGTTTCAGCAGAGTCACATCTGCCCTCTTCAGGTCGGTTTGCACAATTCTCGTAGCCTTCTGCTACTTGAAGAGGCAGATGTGACTCTGCCGAAACGTCGTCATTGTACCATCGATCCCGGCAGGGATCAGTTATCAACTACATGGATGAAGTCCCGGAAACCACCTAACACATTTAGTGCCCGCGAAAACTTAAAAACAAATATATATGTATATATATATATATATATATATATATATATATATATATATATATATATGTTTCAGGTGGTTTCCGGGAACTCATCCGCGTAGTTGACAACTGATCCCTGCCGGGATCGATGGTAAAATGACGACGTTTCGGCAGAGTCACATCTGCCCTCTTCAGGTCGGTTCGCATAATTCTCGTAGCCTTCTGCTTTCGCTTCTAGTTACTCGAATATTGCCACTATATTAGAACCAGCCGCCAGAAAATACCCGATCTCTACGTGTGAACAAGAGTTCAAGAAAGTGAAGTGCATATCAGTTTTTTTTAACTAATTAACCCCGAACCCACGGAGCCCACTGCAATACATTCAGTCTAATACACTTGAGTATACAAGTTATACAACCCGCAGAAAACTAAATAAATATTCTTTAAATAAAGAATGAGAACGAAACACCAGTACAAAATCGTCCACAATATACGCTACCAGGACCCCATGCCGGATCCTGCCGTCCCCCATCCGCAGCACTACATCTGCCTCACCCTGTATTGACATGGACTCGCCGGTGACTGTTCTGAGATGGATGCTGCCGTTAATCGGCCGGACCCCCGATGACCCTCCAAACTCCGGACCTGGCAACGGACACAGCGGCGCCGGAGCCAAAACTGATGGTGACTGCTCGTCCACCGATGGTGCCCCCGATCACTAGACCGCCGCCATGCTGGCAAAACCCCCGGATGGATAAAGTTTTGGGGGCTGGTGGAGGGTTAGTCAGCATTCGCCCCCTTATGCCGACCGGTCGAGTATTCGAGTAACTAGAAGCGAAAGCAGAAGGCTACGAGAATTATGCGAACCGACCTGAAGAGGGCAGATGTGACTCTGCCGAAACGTCGTCATTTTACCATCGATCCCGGCAAGGATCAGTTGTCAACTACGCGGACGAGTTCCCGGAAACCACCTGAAACATTTAGTGCCCGCGAAAACTTAAAAACAAATATATATAATATATATATATATATATATATATATATATATATATATATATATATATATATGTTTTAGTTGGTTTCCGGGAGTTCATCCGCGTAGTTGATAACTGATCCCTGCCGGGATCGATGGTAAAATGACGACGTTTCGGCAGAGTCACATCTGCCCTCTTCAGGTCGGTTCGCATAATTCTCGTAGCCTTCTGCTTTCGCTTCTAGTTACTCGAATACTAAATACACTGCACCTGCTGTTAATTTATGTTAAATAATATGTTGACATTTTTTGTAAGTGTATTGAAATTGAAATTTTTCAAATACATTGATCATTTTCAGATTGAATTGAAAAGGTACATTAAGATAATAGCTAACAATGTTATGACATGTCAAATTGAAATCAAAATAATCAAATTCACTAAAAAAAGATGGTGGTGAACATTAGAAGTATTGCCATATCAGATCTAACTATTTATCTTTATTCTTTGTAATCTTAGTTAAATTGTATGAAACTACTATTTAAATAGAAACAATATAAATTAAAAGCATAATGTTAAAATAATAAAATATTATTGGAAAGACATTGATCAGTTGTTACACAATACACAATTCTAATTTTAGTTGACAAATCATATTTAGAAAGAAATAAAAGTTTTAAACTTGCAAGTACCAAATAAATGGTTATGATCATATAATATAAATTTTTATGCATGAGATATGTATAGTGTTATAATGTGGAATAACTTTCAGAACCAATAAAAGGTCAAATATTTTAATTTACATCTTTGAATTGTGCATTTTTTATTCATAGTTTCTTAACCATTGACAACGGGGTCTGACCTAGACCCTGAAACATTTGGAATATACAGCAATTTTCTTTAATGTGGTGATATTTCCCAAGAAGTACTTAGACATTGAAAAATATGCCACAAATATCGTTCAGAAAACAATCAAAGGTTGTCAATAGCTACTTAACAAATCGAAATTAAAGTTTTGTCTTTGCCTATTTATATATAAAAAGCTAACTCTTGAATACTCTGAAAAAGTCAAATATTCTCTGAAATTTAACTGGAAGAATGATTCAGAGTTAATAATTTAAGTAGGTATCTCAACTTAGATTATTAATTTAAACAAACTGAACCTATTTTTCTGTGATATTCAATAGTTTGGCTTTCCTATATATGTTTTTAAGATAGATATTAACTAACCTCTTTCTTTTTATTTGGCAAATTAGATAACATAAGCTGTATATTTCCTTTGCCACTGATTTCAGACACATTCTTTTTTCTTTTAGTTCCTGTTTTTTTATTAAGCGTTGCTTGAGCAATTGACTGTGAATCCAAATCATCATCAAACATATCCCGTCCATCTTCCACATATCCACTACCATCTAAAAAAACAATTGTAACTGATTTTAATTAATAAACAACTTCTCTTAACACTACTACTACTCAAGACACCAACATTACAGTTACAACTATACCATATATACAGGGTCTGTCAGAAAGATTGAAAAGAGTGGGCAACAGATTTAATGTTAAAACAGCATTCCAAACAAGAAATACACTGAAATCTTTAATATCGAAAACAAAACCAACAAACAAAACCCAGAACTCAAAAAACTGCATATATAAGATTCCTTGCGAATACAATAAATTTTATATTGGAGAAACATCGAGACCATTAAAAGTACGAATAAATGAACACAAGAATTACATAAAGAAACGACAATTTGAAAAATCAAAAATTTGTGAATATGCTTGGGACCTAGGCCATAAAATACAATTTGACAATTCAACTATACTTCACAAAGAACAACATAACACAAAAAGAAAAATAAAAGAGTCTGCCTTAATTCTTTTGAATGAAGACGATTGTATCGCTTCTACTTCTGTAGAATTTAATCGTATCTGGTTACCGACAATTAAGGAAGAAATTATTAATGGTAACCTCCTTTTGAACAACCCAATATCGGAATAGTTCATAAGGTTTTTATTAGGTTTTCCCTTATGACGTTAAAGGGATCACTGAAACAATAGAATTCTTTGATCGCATTTTTGGCGAATGCGCTATCTTATAACAAAGTCGTACCTAGGAACGCCACTTATAAATTCTAAAGACAACTCTTTCAAATTCTTCTAATTTGAAAGCTGGTTAACTATAATTCATGATCTTTAGAATTTTTTGTGCTACCTGTATATCTAAATACAACAAATTTTCTAATGTCAATTTTAAATGTCATAAATCAAATTTTCATTTTGCAATCTACATCAATAAATATAAAGCCATTGACAACGAAGTCAGAATAGACTTTGAAACGTTTGGTATTCCTGCAATATACGTCGTTTTATTTCTATTGTGGTGTTATTGCCCAAAAAAACATAAAAGTAAACAATTCGAGTTACCATCATCCACTATCCAGTCATCATCTTGTCGACCAAGAACTCTTTTCTCATATTCTTTCTCCTCAACAACTTCATACACACTTTCCAATTCTTCAACTTCATATTTATTCCTTTTGCGATTTTTAAGGTCTTTAAATTTATTAAATGCTGCTGCCTTATAAGATTTTTCACGTCTAGATCTTTTAGTTACTGGTTCATCTGTTGAAAAATATATAATACGCATAAAATTACATTTAAAATGAAAATATTTACCTGAGTCACTCATTTTTAAAATTTCTAACAAATATATTTAAAATCAAATAGTTTACCACATCTTTACTTACATAACCTGACATTTCTAAAATTGTAATCTCAATTTGGCGGGAATTTTCTGCATTTATGGCAATGTTGCCACTTGTCTGTGGTTTACAATCGTATAAATAGGTAAATGAATCCGTAGGATATTGTAGGTATGATACACATACGAGAATAATTGTAATATTTATTTGAATTTATTCCATTTTTTACAATTCAACTATCCTTTGTTTGAAAAGATAATAATACTTTACAGAGGATTGCTTAATCAATGTTAAAAAATTTCGTATAAAACCAGCCATATTGTGACGTATCACCTTGTGACAGTTGAAGAGTTTTTCTGGTTTTATTTCATCTGTTTAATGTGATATTTGTAACAACTTACTTAGAAATGTTACGGTGTATCTAGAAGCGTAAGCAGCCGTGGGACTCTGATGAATAGAAAAGTATTGTAGAATCGAAAAGTGACGTCATTTTGTCGTCATAAAGTGCGAACATTTCTAAAGTGACGTCACTTTTCGATTCATTCTACAAAAGTTTTCTGTTGATCGGAGTCCAGGGCCTGAAGGCTACGAGAATTATGCGAACCGACCTGAAGAGGGTAGATGTGACTCTGCCGAAACGTCCTCATTTTACCATCGATCCCGGCAGGGATCAGTTATCAACTACGCGGATGAACTCCCGGAAACCATTTAACATATATATATATATATATATATATATATATATGAACTAAGCTAGGTTCCGGGTGAGAACCGCGTCTGAATTTATTGAATACTCGACGTTTCGACTCCTGCTTTGGAGCCATTATCAAGAGACAAAAGTGAAAAAGAGTTTCAGAGTCTAGATCGAACTCGGGGCCTCAATCTGCCTACTCCCCAAGAGTCACTAGGTAACTGAACTGCCGAGATCGATTGGAAAATGACGACGTTTTGGCAAAGTCACATCTGCCCTCATCAAGTCGGTTCGCATAATTGTCGTATTCTTCTGCTAACGCTTCTAGTTAATCGAATACTAAGATCAACAGTAGCGCGCCCTGTTATATAGTCGCGGTTCGGCCGTTATCTGTTGGTCCCGTGAATGGCTGCATGTGATTGACACTTGGCCCACAGTGGCCACTCCTCCCGCTTGCTGATTCGTCATTTCCAGTTGAGTTGTTAGAGGGCAGGGCAGGGCCGGTACGGTGATTAATAGAAGTTTCCAAGAATTCGATAAGTTCTGGATTTCATTTCGTGCCTTTAGGCTGTGAGGTCTCTTCGCTATTTCAATTGCCTCTATAACGAGTCTCGATTTCTGGTGGTATATTTGCCAGTACTCTCGTATTCTAATCGGTGTGACGTCGTGGTAGCGTGTTCCACCTTGGATGTTATTTTTTCTTGATTTCTCATTGCGTTCAGTTGTTCATTACCTTTGTTAGTCTGCCCCACATAAGTAACAGGCACATGGAATCTCCCTGTTGTTTTAAAGGGATCCTCGTCTGCGGATTCCCCAACACTGTGCTGTTTTTTCTGAAAATAGTATCAATATTGTGCGTACAAAGAATTCTTTGTCGTGGTACCCCTTGACATACGGTAAATAAGCCTTGTTCATTCTCATGCTCCTCGACTGTTTGTTCTCGGTCTCGACTTTAGAGCTCTTTGTATATTTTGGTCTGTAAATCCGATATGTCTGAGAGCTGTTTTTAAACTGCCTATTTACTGTTTGATGTTATCCTGATCAGTTAGTCCTTGAGATCTTGACGACGGCTTGTAGTCGGGCTGGGTGGTGATGAGAATTAGTATGAAGGTATATGTTGGAAAAGGTTCCATCTTCTTTCTACTTATCAGAACATCAGGGAATGGCAATTGATTCTTGCCTTCAAACTCCATGATAAATTTTACTTTGTGATGAACACTATAAAAGAGATTTAAATAAGTATAGAGGTATTCCCTCCGATGGGGCCAAATCACACAGATATCATCCACATATCGTAATCATAAACTGGATTTAAGACTGCTCTTCTTAGTGCCAACTCCTCAAGGTTCTCCATAAAGAGGTTTGTTATTACTGGCGAGAGTGGTGATCCCATTGGAGCTCATGCCACTTGTTCGTATCGTTGGTTCTCGTAAACAAAATGTGTTCTTGAGACAGAGCTTTATTAAATCTGCAAGGTGTTGAGGTGATTTTTATTTTCCTATTATGATATCCATGACTTCGTCGATAGAAGTGTTTGTGAAAAGGGGCACCATGTCAAAGACAATCTGGTTGTAAAATCGTTTCACTTAAGTATTTCAATAAAATGTGTCTCTGCAAATGGTTAGAGTTGTTGGGCTAGATATTTGGCCAGCTGTTGGGTTGGGAATCCAATTGAGCTTTCTATTGGTCTCAAAGACGCCCCTTCTTTATGTACTTTTTATCTCCAGATAAGTTGTTGGGTAGTAGTAGTAATTTGTTTGTATGCTTGTAGTAATTTGTTTGTATGCTTGTAGCAATCTTTATATTTTCTTTAAGTAATCAGTTCTATCTAAAATTGCAGTTGCATTTCTTTTTCCGCAGCCTGAATGATAATGTCCTTTTTGAGCTGAAGTTGTTTCAAGGCGTCGTTTTCTTCTGTAAATAGGTTCCTTTTACCTTGTTTAGGCTTTCTTAGAACGTGTGACACCTCTTATCGAATTATTTCTGCGGTGTTCTCATCAACTTTTGAAACTGCTGTTTCCACGCCACATATTATGTTTCTCTGTTGGTGTGTGGGAGGGAGCAATAGCACAATTAAATCCCTTAGCCAACACGCTAATCGAGATAGAGTTCAATTGGAACGAAGAAAAGTTATAGACTGTTTTATTCGTTTCCAATCAGCGGGGTTAGACATCCTTGAAGCACCTCCTTAATTTATTCCAAATTTGTTCGCGCTACATGTCTCCATCCACAGTAGGCTTTGTTCTAGTGATTTCCCTTTCGAATTCTGCTATACCTATTGTTTTATTAAAGGATGTTGGTCGAGAAGTATACATAGTTGACTGACAGAGGCAGTTTACCGCCGTCCGCTAGTGGCGAATCCAAAGACGAGCTTCAGGAGGGGCGATCTTATGCAGGCTTAGAGCATATACCTTACTGGAGATAGCCTGCAATGCACAAAATCGTGGTAAGGCTAGAAAGAGAGGGCAATAGAGACAGTAACAGGCTATTTCACTTGGTGGGTGGAAGTAGCCAATGAACAACATGCTGATCGTATTTCATTGGAAGCAGCTCCCAACCGAGTTAAATAGCCTCTTGCCCTCTCTATTGTCCTCTCTCTCTCTCTTTAGTCTTACCACGACATTTGTGCGCACTGCAGGCTATATCCAGACGGTACAAGCTCTAGCTCTAAATATGTTGGGGGGGGGGCGACCTGATACGAAATTTACCTAAGTAGATGAGAGCTTCTCTCTAGTTTTGCATACATGTTCTCGTTTTAGTATCCAACACGCACTAGCCTTGAAGCTTACTGTGCGGTAATTGATCCCCATCACACATCCTTTGGATCCGCTCCTGCCTCTGGACCTCTTTTGCTGACCATTGATATTTCGTTACGTGAGAAATATAATTATATATTATAGTTAGTATCTAATGTAATAAACACACATTTAGATTTATTTTAACAGAAAATTTCTGATTTGCCCAATTTAAACCAAAAATCTACCGACTTGACCCCCCCAAGCCAAAATCTGTTAATTTGCCCCCCTCTAAACCAAAAGGTTTTAAAAATCGGTTTTGCCTTAAATATATGTTCTGAATGATGTTTTTGTACGAGCAATACATTCACAGAGAGCGGAATAGGTAAAGTTGTTTGAAATTTAATATTCTTAACGAAAGTATTTACAGCAATAAAATAACCAAATAAAACGATAATATAAAAGTAAAGGAAATGTATTAAACAACTTTACTGTATTTTTATTTTGTCTATTCATTAGGTTTTCTCTCCTCTAATTTTTTTCCTGTAACAGATAAGTATTTAAAAAATTGTATATGTAGAACAAAGTGTAGTAAGGCAATTTCGTAAAATTGCCCGGATTACTGGTTGTCTGTACAGAGATTCTTCCTCACAGTTTTTCTGAGAGAAAGAGATGTCTATAAAATGATCAACCAGTATTCCTGTATATAAGTAATGTATTGTATATTGTGTAATACTTATCTGTGTATAGAGACGTTTCAACTCCGAGTCTGGAGTCGTTGTCAATCGTTTAGTGTTGTTTTCGAGGTTTTTTTCTAAAAAATTTTTGCTTTGATTTTGAATTTGTTGTTTGTCAAAAAATTTGACACTGACAATTTGTCGTTTGGCGTTCACTTGACTCTGAGGTTACCGTTTTTTTGTTCTGTTAGCAGTAAATTCTTCCAGTCCAAATGAAGGTCGGCTGAAGGTGCTCCGATTTCAGTGTTGTTTATCATCATACAGCTGGCTTCTTTAAGTTTTCTCTTTTTTAAATTTTCTTCTTTCAACAAAATCTTTGTTTTATCCCAGTCTATCCTATGGCTGCCGGTGCTCGTTAATACATGATTGGCCAAATTTGATTTGTCCACATGTCTTCTGGAAATGTTATATTGATGTTCTTTTTTCCTTACTTCTAAAGGTCTTGAGGTTTCACCGGTATAAGAATGGCCACAGTCACACAAAACACTGTACACACAATTTTTAGAACTCTGGGTTGCGTTAAACGGTTTGGTATGTGTGAGGATAGAGCGCAAGGTATTATTTGTTTTAAAAACAGTTTTAACGCTGTATTTATTTCCTAACCGCTTAATTTTTTCCGATACACCTGGGATATATGGAATTATGTTCATAATTTGATTGTCTGTTTGTGTTTGGTTGGTATTAGTGTGATGGTTATTTGTGCTGGTTTGTTGTTGCGATTTTCTTTCTAACTGATTTATTGTTTTATTTATAAAGTCTTGGGAATATTCGTTTTGAAGTAGATGTTCTTTGATAATATTGACTTCTTTGTTAAAGATTTGGGTGGATGAAGATATATTTTTTGCTCTATCATTCATCTTTACATTTAAAGGATGGTTGGAGTAAAAATTCAAATATCTATTAGTATTTGTAGGTTTTCGATAAGTACTTGTACTTATTGTGTTGTTTGTTCTATCTATAAGTACATCAAGATAAGCAAGTTTATGCAAATTTTCCATCTCCATTGTAAATTTTATTGTGGGTTCTTGACTATTGATGTAATCTAGGAATGAGTGCAGTTCTTCAGCACCATACTCCCAAACCACAAAAATGTCATCAACGTATCTCCACCATACTTTTGGTTTATTTTTATATTTGCCTATGAATCTTTCTTCAAAATATGTCATGAATATATTACTGATTATAGGAGATAAAGAAGAACCCATGGCCATACCAAATTCTTGTTTATTGAAATCTCCTTCAAATTGAAAATATGTAGTGTTTAAGCAAAGTTCGGTTAGTTCCATAATTGTGTCAAAAACTAAACATTGATTTACTTATAGATAGAACAAACAGCACAATAAGTACAAGTACTTATCGAAAACCTACAAATACTAATAGATATTTGAATTTTCACTCCAACCATCCTTTAAATGTAAAGAAAGGTGTTGTAAAGTGCTTATATGATAGAGCAAAAAACATATCTTCATCCACCCAAATCTTTAACAAAGAAGTCAACATTATCAAAGAACATCTACTTCAAAACGAATATCCCCAAGACTTTATAAATAAAACAATAAATCAGTTAGAAAGAAAATCGCAACAACAAACCAGCACAAATAACCATCACACTAATACCAACCAAACACAAACAGACAACCAAATTATGAACATAATTCCATATATCCCAGGTGTATCGGAAAAAATTAAGCGGTTAGGAAATAAATACAGCGTTAAAACTGTTTTTAAAACAAATAATACCTTGCGCTCTATCCTCACACATACCAAACCGTTTAACGCAACCCAGAGTTCTAAAAATTGTGTGTACAGTGTTTTGTGTGACTGTGGCCATTCTTATACCGGTGAAACCTCAAGACCTTTAGAAGTAAGGAAAAAAGAACATCAATATAACATTTCCAGAAGACATGTGGACAAATCGAATTTGGCCAATCATGTATTAACGAGCACCGGCAGCCATAGGATAGACTGGGATAAAACAAAGATTTTGTTGAAAGAAGAAAATTTAAAAAAGAGAAAACTTAAAGAAGCCAGCTGTATGATGATAAACAACACTGAAATCGGAGCACCTTCAGCCGACCTTCATTTGGACTGGAAGAATTTACTGCTAACAGAACAAAAAAACGGTAACCACAGAGTCAAGTGATCGCCAAACGACAAATTGTCAGTGCCAAATTTTTTGACAAACAACAAATTCAGAATCAAAGCGAAAATTTTTTAGAAAAAAACCTCGAAAACAACACTAAACGATTGACAACGACTCCAGACTCGGAGTTGAAACGTCTCCATACACAGATAAGTATTACACAATATACAATACATTACTTATATACAGGAATACTGGTTGATCATTTTATAGACATCTCTTTCTCTCAGAAAAACTGTGAGGAAGAATCTCTGTATAGACAACCAGTAATCCGGGCAATTTTACGAAATTGCCTTACTACACTTTGTTCTACATATACAATTTTTTAAATACTTATCTGTTACAGGAAAAAATTTAGAGGAGAGAAAACCTAATGAATAGACAAAATAATTCAAGACCTCCTCAACAATCTTTTCGAAATAACTTTACTGTAGTTACTTTTTTCACATAAATTACATTATTTAAATGCTGTAAACTAATAAGAGCTTAGTACCACTCCGAAAAAAGTACTAGCGGCAACACAGCAAGTATATCAGAACATTCAGTACAGATGTCGCATTTTTCCCGCCAATAAAAGTTAATTGCTTGCCGTTGTTTCCCGTATTTAACCTACAGGATTTATTATTCTGTACTATAGAATAATACATATATCTATTATAGTTCATGAACATATTGTAAAAGTTTAAAGTTCTTTTTTAAAATAGTATACGAATTTATAACATTTGGTTTGCACTCCGTCAAAATGGCCCTCCGGGATTATGAAAAAGATAGAGGTAAGTGTTTTTGTTATAAAGCAATTTTATTTTATAATGCTATTTTTAGAAAAACTTAAAACATTTATGATGGAGTTCTGCATTCAGGATAGTCGAGGAAATAAAAATTTTAAGTATTCTAATCAGCTTACAAAATTAGCCCACAGGGAACAAATTGCAATGTGGGTAGAATTAGATGATGTTCATGATTATGATGATGAATTAGCAAGGGCTATTTTAGGCAATACAAGACGTTACAGTGTTTTGCTGTCAGATATAATATTTGAGATTTTGCCCACTTTTGTACAAAAGGAAGTTATTGCTAAAGATGCTTTAGATGTCTACATTGAACATCGTTTGATGATGGAAAGACGTTTAAGACAACCTAATGAACACAGGGACTCAAGAAATAAGTTCCCCCAAGAACTGATGAGGCGATAGTATGTATTTGCAATTTAACCGTGATACATAAACCTTAGCTAGTTGACAAACAAAATCAAATCCAAAGAATAGTCAAGGAAATATTAGCTTTAATTGCATTAAATTCCCTTGTTCCCTAATATATTTTTACTTAATATAAATTCCAACCCTTGGTCTTATCTTTGCATAAATTTGGATTTTCTTATTTAAAATTGAAATAGTTGAATTTTTAACAAGGCTCTAGTCCCCTGAAATTTCAAGAGACAAATGAAAATAAAGGAAAAATTAGAAGTTAAATGAGTAACTTTTAATAATAATAAACAATGGGAAAATTGTTATTCCTTATAATGGAATAAACATAACCAATAACTAAATTGCTACACTGAATAGGCATAGGTTAAACAATTCAGTACAATTTTTTCCTCTGTGTACCAATTTTTTTTAGCTATATAATAACTAAAATCAATATTAAAACCTGATGTGCTGAAAGACTTGATAATTACTGTCAGATTGTTAAAAAAATATAATTTGTTTCAAAACAGGAGAATTGTAAACATCATGCAAAATCAAGAAAAAAACACATTTGCCAGGAAACATCAAAATCATGAATTTTCAACAGTAATTATGTCATAGAAATGAAAATTTCAAAGCTCTAACACAACAGAGCTATGCAGATTGGATTATTTTAGTTTTTCCCAAAAATAAGTCACTAGTTAACCAGCAATCTTACATTTGATACTAATATGTGAATCATTCATGACTGAATTGAAACAGCCCCTTGAATATTGCAATAAACTTCATGGGTTCAAATAAAATTTTTAAAACTGATATTCACTTCACTTTCTATAACTTTATTTACACAGGAAAAAACAATATTCACAACAGCTGGTTCCGAAAACAATTTACATTGACATTAAACACAACTCATCTAAGCAGAACTAAACTGTACAATGTCTTTTATACCTAACATGGAATGTATCTTTGCGTAGTATTGGATGGATATTTTATTGTTCACTCAGCATTTAATTTCAATATTTTTTGCTGCATAGAAGATTCGAGATCATGCTGTTTTTGTTATCCCAGATGGTCAATGTTTTATTTTATTATTGAAATGACTAATGTTTTCTAATTGTCTTCTAAATGTTATTTGTGGCATATTTTTGATTATATTTATGTTTTCTTTGATTGTGGTGTTATTTTCTAAGAAAGCATAAAAGTGATGTAATGTTTTCTCCAGTGGTGGTGAATAAATTTTATAACACTGCCCCCTTTAATTCTGATCGTCCCGATCAGAAACATTCTCTCCATGGTAGCAAGCGAGTCCATCCAAATGAACCACCTTCAACTTAGCTCTTGGGTTTTGACGGATATGGTAGACAACGTCATTGATCCTCTTGACCACCTTGTATTTACCATCCCAGGCGGATGTAAGCTTTGGAGATTTACCCTTGCTCCTCTGGGGGTTGTACAGCCAGACCTTGTCGCTCTATTGCCAAATGGCAGGGCAATCTCAACACTTTTCCGAATAGTACCCTGGCTGGAGTCAGACCTCTACTGTTATGTACGGCTGAGCAATAGGCCAACATGTATAGGGAAATATGCTCATGCCAATCATGCTGGTTATTGCTAACAATTTCGGATATGTGTTGTTCCAGGGTCCTGTTGAATCCTTCCACCATTCTGTCTGACTGTGGATGCAATGGTGTTGTTCTCGTTTTCCTGACCTTCTAGAATACATTCAATTCGAAGTTCGCCCTTGGTCTGAATGTAGTTCTAACGGGGCGCCAAACCTACTGAATAACAGTTCTACCAGCACCGCCTCAGGCATTGCGATCAAAATGTATTTGTGCCTCCTCTCATACTCGGGAAATGGACTGGCGACATCAATGGCAGTTCTCTCAAATGGGACGCCCACATTGTACTTCTGCATTTTGCACTTGATCCGACCTTCGGGCCCTTACTGGTTGCACAGGTGTCACATTTCCGGCACCAGGCCATGACGTCTTCGAATTAATTTACCCAGTAGTACCGTTGGCGAATTTTATCCAAGGTTTTATTCATGCCCAGATGACCTCCGGTAATCCCATCATGTACTTCGGTCAGGACGGCTGGTACCTTTTTCTTTGGGACTACCAGTTGAGATTCGGTTTCTTGATCGTCAGTGCTTTCCCAAATGCTCTTTAACATTCCATTCTTTACTCTTAGGGAGCCCCATTGGACCAATAGCGATTTCAGGACGCCCCAGTATCTAGCTACCTGGTCCCATCGTGGTCTGGGTGCCCCTCTCTTTTTAAGTGACAGGATTAGTTCAATGTCTGGAACAGCCATTTGGTTAGTTCAATGTCTGAAACAGCCATTTGGTCCTGGACTACTGTTCCGTTGTCCAGTCTTCATTGGCCTGTACTCGGATCTGTCGGATGGAGATACCCTCTCGCTTTTCCGTCTTCAGACAATGTCCGCATTCTACCCTACAGGGTCTTCTTGACAGGGCATCGGCATTTTTATGCAAACGACCGGCACGGTTTCAACTTTGAAAATAGTTGTAATTTAACCATCCACCTGGCCTGTTGTTCTTCCGGTGTCCGACAGATATTGAGGGCGGCACGATTAAGAAATGACAACTATAGGGATATTTGCGGAAATGGTGTACAGCCCTTATTATTGCAAGAAGTTCTTTCCTGGTGACAATAATTTCTTTGCGGTTTCTAGAATCCACTGCTGTGGTACTGGATCACCCTCTCTTCCCCATCTTGCACCTGGGATAGGATGGCCCCCAAACTGGTGTTGCTGGTGTCGGTGTCTAAGGTAACCTTGCCGGATTGTTTAGAAAATGCTGGGATAGGGCTGGAACATAGTGCCGCTTTCAGTCGTCTGAATGATGTTTCGCAATCCTGATTCCAACGGAAGGTATCTTTCTCAGTGGTCTGCCGATATAGAGGCGCGGCAATGGTGGCAAATCCCTGAACAAAGCGTCTGTAGTAGGAACAGAGCCCCAAAAAGTTACGTAGTTCATGGACCGTCCAATCACGGACGACAGAGCCCAAAAATTCTACTACTTTTTGAAAAATACTTTTTCGGGTTGAGTTTCAGGTTGGCATTCTTAATTCTCGAAAATACTTCGCCTAGGTTCTTCAAATAGTCGTCGAATGTATGACCCATGACCAGACTGTCGTCGACATATACAAAGCATGTTCTCCATGTCAACCCACATAATACATGCTAGTGTGGTCAGAGTGTCATCAGTGGATGGCTGTCTTTCTTCGTAAAGTCATTCAACTTTCTGTAATTCACGCAAAATCGGGTGGTTTCATCCTTTTTTAACTACGGGAGCAGACCATAGGCTGATGGATGGCTCAATAATTCCATTTTGTAACATGGACTCGATGTTTCCCCCCACTGCCTGTTGTTGCCCCAATGGTAGCCGTCTAGGTGGTATTCTGATGGGTTGAGCCTTCCCCGGATCTATTCGGTAATGGATGCTGTTTATACGACCGGTGGTTCTATCTTGACTGTTAGAAAATTGCCAGTGATTTGCGATAAATTGTTTGGCTTTCTTCTGTTCCTCTGGTGTAAGGTGTTTCAGATGGTTGGCAAACTGTTGTAGAAACTCTTCGCTGGGCCTTGTCTCTTTCTTCGATGTCTGGTACACTTCTTCGCAATTAATGATGGCTTTTACTGGCTCGAAGCAAGCTATTGTCAATTCTGATGTCGTTGCTGGACATATTCAGAACTCTAATTGATATGTCTCGTCCGGTTTTAAGTAGTCATGAGCTTAATGTAGGGGCTCTACCATTCCAACGCGGCTCCTAGGATTTCTTTCTAACTGCCCATGAATAATCTGTTTCGTTCCACCGGGAATTCTGAAGATTTTGCTACAATTTTTATTAACGACACTGAGCTGTTAACGGGCTTTGTCAATACAAATTCCTCATTTAGTAGTCGGAGAATATCATATCTCGGGTCGAACATAAATTCATGCTGGCTGATTAGGTCCATACCCAGTATAAAATCGTCCTCAATATCTGCTACCAGGACCCTATGCCGGATTATGTTGTCCCCTATCTGTAGTACTATATCTGCCTCACGCTGTATTAACATGGACTCGCCAGTGACGGTTTTTTAGCTGGATGTTGTTAGCTGGCTGGATTTCCGATGACCTCAAAACTCTGGACATGGCAATGCACACACCGGCGCCGGTGTCAATGGTGATGGTAATTGCGCGGCCTGATGACTAGGCTGCTACTATCTCGGGGAAATCCCTGGATGGATAATGTTTTGGGGGCTGGTGGAGGGTTAGTCAGCATTCGCCCCCTTATGCTGACTGGCTGACGGTCCTTGTAAATGTGGTTGTTTTGTTTGTTACCCTTTGTGATCATTCAGATTGACTCACTCTGCAGTCGTGTTGGAAGTGTCCTGTCCTTCCACACCGGTAACATGCTCCTCTGTGGTCAGTTTTTTGTGATCGTTCTAGTAGTTTATTTATTCCGGACAACACTGCCTGGAGGGAGGGTTCTAGTTCTTCCTGGCTGAAGGAAACTGCCCGCACCCTCGGTTTGGTCATGTTCATAGCTGCCTCTACTTCCAAAGCCCGAAGTAAAGCTTCATTACTTTTCTTGACGCCCCTAAGTCTTAGATTTCTTTGTACGTCCACGTCTATGATACCGTTTATGAAACTCTGTGTGGATAATTGATTTTGAGTTTTCTCTGGCAGGTCTGGGTTATACAAGTGTACTAAACTTCTAATATCTGCTTCGAATTCTTGAAGGCTCTCCGGATTTTTGCATTTTTCCACTTAATTGCACCTGGCATACTGGGCTCAAGGATTGATTGTCGTATCTTTTGTCTAAGATGGCGATGATCTTGTCGAAATTACCTTGTTCAACGACTGGAATGCTTTGGAGGGGCTCTAATGCCGGACCTCTTAAAGAAATTACCAGAGAGGTAGTTTTTTCTTGGCTGTCCCACCCACTAGCTGCAGCCACGGCTTCAAATTGTCGTTTGTACATAGGCCAAGATGAGCTACCGTCAAATGTGGGTGGTTTGCTAACGGAACCATTGGTACTCAGGGTGTCCTGGTATTTTTCTCACTGTAAGTCATGTTGCATTTTTTTAATTTCTGTTTCTACTTTGTTTTGGATAGCACTGATTTCAAATTTCACCTGGCTCTGGATGAAATAGATGTCAACTACTTTGGTTTCAAGAATCTCTACATTATTTTTTAGAGTCTTTATGTCGTCGTTTATCTCTTTTATGTCCGATTCTTTCATTAACTTGCGATACCATTTGCATTATTTGTTCAAATTGCTGTTGTCTTTTTAATTCATCAGTTTGTCTCTTTTCTTCTAATACTTTAAATTCATTTTGTCTTGTTAAATCAAATTTCGAAAATAACTCCTCAATTAAATTTTGTTGTTTACTTTTCATCGTAGAAACAAGGTTTTCTAATTCTATTTTATTTTTTTCATCGAAAGATTTCACAAACCTTTGTTGAACCTCTTCTTGATGTTGTTTTCTGTTTCTCGTCACGTTTTTCCAGGATTTTTTTGCCTAATCCATCCATACATAACCTGTTTGAATATTTCTTTTGTAGTCTCGTCCATTTCTGCATAAATCAGTTTACGATTTTAACTTCACTTAATCCTGCACTTCCGACAACTTAATTTAAATAAACTTCATGGTTCAAATTAAAGTTTTAAAACTGATATTCACTTTCTAGAACTTTATTTACACATAAAAATCCAATATTTACAGCTGATTCCGAAAACAATTTACATCGACATATAAACACGACTCATCTAAGCAGAACTAAACTACCTGAACTATACAATGTCTTTTATACCTAACATGGAATCTTCCCGTCATTCTGGATGGGTATTTCATTCTTCGCTCAGGGCTTATATCATCCCAGACGGTCAATGTTTTATTTTCATCGAGATGACTAATGTTTTCTCCAGTGGCGGCGAATAAATTTTATAACATAATCTACTCTTTAGGTCTAGAGTGGGGAACCAACGGGACCTAACTAGTTTAATCTACGCAAAATCGGTTGATTCCATCTTTCTTTTTCACTAAAACAACGTGTGCTTACTATGGGCTGATGGATGTATTCTTATGGGTTGTGCCTTTCCTGTATCTATTCTGTGTTGGATGATGTTTGTACGACTGGTAGTACCATCTTGACTAATAAAAATTTGCCAGTAATTTATAATAAATTGCTTGTCCTTCTGCTCGTGCCCCTGTTGACTGGCGCTGCTATCTTTGTAGAATCCTCGGATGGATACTGTTTTGTTAGTGAAATTTAGTATACAATTTTGTATTAGTTGTTCAGTAAGTTGACCATTACATGCTTGAAATCTCTTGGGAATGACATCAACTGCTCGGCAATTTCATTGGCAGATAAGAAATTAACGCCATTTGTAATTCTTTCCTTCATATATTCTCTCTAGTGGTTAGGCACTGAAGATACACAATATGTTTCATTCTTATCAAGAAAAATCGCCATATCTCGAGATCGTCGTGGGAAGTTTGCAAGTTCATGTATACCAATCATGATAGGGATCATCTATAGACAACAGCACGACAATTTGTTGATGTGTGCGATGGATATCCATCTTGTTGGAACCATTTAAATCTCGGCAAATTTTCGGCAGAAAATATTGAACCGATTATTTTATTATTTATTACCCCAGACCAAACGTTAATAGTCCATACATGTTGATTCCAAACATTAGAACCGTCATTATTTTTTAATGTTCTCATGAAAAAAAGGTTTTTCTATCACCGAGTTGCAAAATCCAAGTCTTTTAACATGATTGTTGATTATCAACATTTAATGAAGATACATCCTATAAGATGGAATTTTTGATCTTTATTACCCGAGCGAGTGAACATCTGCTAATATGTCAATCTAGCTCTAAATGAAGAGTGAAAAATGGGGATTCAATTGTGCTGCTGCAACGGTGTTAAATGCTTGTTCATTTCTAACCTGCGGCACAATGATTTTTCCTTTATTAGGATGAATTTTGCCTTCTCTTCGTAATGGTTTAGTAATTCGCGAAAATCCGTTTCCAGAGACTACGATGAGGATACCATTGGTACCAAAGAGTAACAGCTCTTGAGTACATGACTACATTTACCAACAATAATTAACATGTTATAATCTTGTTCATTAAAATACATCAAGGCTGCTAAAAATATTCCGCAACATGTCATTGTTAATTTTAATGACTTTCTCGTAGTACAGATAATTGGTGTACTTCTCGATATGAATAATTAAATTTCTTATTGAACTAGCTTAAATTTTATGAAGTAAAATTCTTTCAAATGAATTTCTTAAAAGCACTACGAAATTGTGATCAGTGGACTTCAGAAGTAGATTTGACGTTTTTATAATTTCAGTTTACACTAAACGTCCGAACGAATTAGCAAAATTTATTGTATAATGGGCAATAGACCTGTTTCGATAGCCTGCATTTCCACTTTTGAAAAGTCTGCTGGGATGATTGATCAACAAATAGTATAAATCTTAAACTTTCACAGTATTAAAGAAGACTGAATGTTAATAACAATGACGCTGTCGTTGTGAAAGTTAAAACATTGAATTTTTTGTGGTTTTTATAGTAAAATAATTCTGTAAAGCGGATTTTTACGGTATCATTTCTAGAACTCAATTCTGCAAAAACAGGCCATTCCACATTATGCAATCAATGATGCTAATTCGTTTTGGAGTATTAGTGTAAAAGGGATCGTTTACCTTACTCGCGACATTTCACAATAGAACAAAAAGACGGCAAAATTCAACCGCATTATAAAGGAAAAATACGGTTTCTTGTGAACTACTTTCTTATTTATATAAACAAAAAGGTTTGTACCCTAACACCAAACTTTTATTTTTGCATTCGACGCACGTTTCAACAGCGAAACTGTCATCATCATGGAGTAAACCAAAACAGTTTTGGTTTACTCCACTTATGAAAACCCCGTACATAGAAAACTGAGAACCTCCATCTTGAAGTTGATTAATTGACATTTATTTTGATTTAATTCCAATCTTGTTTCAATTTATCCGATTTTCTTAAAAACGGTATAAGCAGTATAAACGGTCCAAATTCCTTGAGCCGGTTTCGAGAAATCGCTGAACACACATAAAAAAGAAGTCGGTTAAAAAACATATACAGGCGAATTTCAAACCTCCTTCTTTTTGGAGTCGGTTAAAAATGAACGATATTTTTCACTTTAAATAAGTGACGTGTGAACTCGTGATTATCTTCATCTATATTGTTTTTTTAAATATTCTTATTCCTATTACATATCACTTTAGACTTGTGGTCTAACTATCTTAGTTTGTTTAGGGTTTAATTTACTGACTCCGAGTTTTACCTAAAAGTTATTTTTTTATATTAAATCTTACCTTTTCGTTTTCCATCTCATTTCCATTTAAGGTTTATTGTATGTCAACCATTGTATATGTGTCAGCAGTATAATACTAGATACTTTGAATTACTTTTTGCTACTTCTGTCTTTAGTATTGTTTATTTCTGTTCTATTTAGAATTTTGTTTTTTTTATATTGCGTTTCCAACTTGCCTCCTGTTTTTCTCTTGGTTGTGATTATTTATGTTATTGTTTGAATGTATGGATGTTCATTTGAGGAAAATGTATAGTGAAATATCGAATAAAATTGTTCAAAAAAATTGTTTTGTTGCTATTGTTACTTATTTGCTTTTGAGAATAATGTAATGCCATTTTTGACTATTACAAAGTAATCTTCGATTATTGAGTTTAATATTTTTGGTTACTTACAAAAAATACTATGAGATAAAAATTTACATAATTAAAAGTGATCAATATCAGGCAGCTTTTATACATAACACTTATTATTTTTTCAGTGAAGTTTACTTTAAAGATATGAGTACAAGTAAAACAGTTCCAATCAGAGACGTAAAGGCTGAGCACATCGGCAAATTAGTCACTGTTAAAGGTATTGTAACCAGGTGTACAGAAGTGAAACCGATGATGTGTGTTGCTACATATACTTGCGATCAGTGCGGTGCGGAAACTTATCAACCTATATCATCTCTCAGTTTCATGCCCATTACGTTTTGTCCTAGTGAGGACTGTAAGATAAATAAGTCTGGTGGTAGGTTATATCTACAGACTCGGGGGTCGAAGTTCGTGAAATTTCAAGAACTAAAGATTCAAGAACATGTAGGTGAACATACATGAGTAGCTTTGCGTTTAAGAAAACTGGTTTTTCTTCATTTTTCAGAGCGATCAAGTACCAGTAGGGCATATTCCCCGCACATTAACAATTTTCTGCAGAGGTGAAGTAACGAGACAAGCTCTTCCTGGAGATCATATAGCAGTTACAGGAATATTTTTGCCATTAATGAAGCAAGGATTTAAGCAGTTGATTGGTGGCTTGTTATCAGAAACCTATTTGGAAGCACATGTAAGTTAAATATAAGTAATTTCTTCTTTTATAAAAAAGTTGAGGACAACTTTGATTTTTAGAAAATTGTCTCTCTTAACAAAGTTGATAACGAAAATGCGGAAAATCCTTTAACAGCTGAAGAATTAGCACTTTTAACAGAGGATGATTTTTATACTAAACTGGCTATGTCATTGGCTCCAGAAATTTATGGACATACAGATGTTAAAAAAGCTCTCCTACTTTTGCTGGTTGGTGGTGTAGATCGTAGACCTGATGGAATGAAAATAAGAGGAAACATTAATATATGTTTAATGGGAGATCCTGGTGTTGCAAAATCACAACTGTTGGGATACATAAGTCGTTTGGCTCCTCGAAGTAAGCATTATTTTGTATTCAGATTATATATAGGGTGTAAATAATATGGGTGCAGAGATTTTGAAGAATAATAGTTCAGTTGAAAATAAATTAAAAACCCTTATACGATTTTTTAAAAACGAGCTATAGTTTGGTGAAAAAGAAAGTGGTATGAATTTCACCCTCATTTTAACAGTCAGAAACAATTTTACATTGAAAACGTCTCTGGTGCTTCAAACGTACTAAACACATCAAATGACTTTAATATTGCCAAACCTTTTGTTTGATAATTAAAAGTTAACTGAAATAATACCGCAAACCTTATTGAACTATATGGCAACATCATTTCAACGAACATAACGTGGATGGGTAGTGGCCGCTTTTGTTGTGTTGTTTTGTTTACATTCAGCCTAGTTTATTTATAGTTTAAAATTCTAGATTTTTATAAGAACCGGATTAAATCGTGCAGTTATGGTATAATTTTTCTATTAAAAATAATACCTTTGGAGTTTATTTTTTGGGCAAGTACTTAGATTTGTCTATCCCAAAGATTTGAAGTTACCTAATGTGTATCTGAACAATTCAGCAGTTAAAATAGATCATTTTGTATTACATATTGTATCGAATTCTTTCTAAATAAAATATAAATATTTTGTATCCTTCTCTAGTTTGACATAATTTCAGAAATATTTCTTCCAAAAATTAATAGCTAATACAAAATCTATTTCAGAAATACTTATATCACACATGTTTTATTTACCGAAACAAATCATATAAGTGTTTATACAGATCATGTGTTTATTTTTTCTTAGCTGACGTTATTTCTTCAGGTATTTATGTACTGTCAGGACGCGATGTTGCATAGAGCAGGTTGACGACGATTAAAATATCTATGAAAGTATTGCTCAGCTGCACGAACTGAATTTTTATGGCATATGATAAAACATTCCACCATATTCAGTTTTTCTTCATTAGAATATTCCATTTTATCACGAAAACTTGTCAATATCGACTGTCAGTTCAGCAGTACTAATGGAATTACTCTCAAATGAGGAAACGTCAAAGTGAAAACAATCTTTTTCATGGCTACCTACGTTAAAAGTGAAAATAAGAGAGAAAAGCTCTCCGTTATTTTTATGAATAACTATATCGAGTATTATATCGTTGAAAAGCTCTAACAATGTCCCATTTTTTGAGGTCATAGCCAGCTATGCTTTCCATTCAAAAAAAAGATAAATTTGTGTCATATCTCGAAAACGAGTGCTGTCACGCAAACATGACAATCATATTCGGGATACAATTCCCTTCAATTTTGATATTTACACTTTTTTATAAAATCAAAAACAAAGGAGCTAGAGAGATTTGACTAAATCGTCAGAATTTCGTTTTTTCAAAATATTTAGTAAGCCATTAGATTTTACAAAAATCCGAAAGTGTCATTAAATTGGGCCAGTAAAACTGCAAATCTTTCCCAATTTAACCATTGCTCTATCTCAGCTAGTTTCCGAGATCCCCATACTGATCATAAAAAAAACTCACCGTGTATATATATATATATATATATATATATATATATATATATATATATACGAGTTTTTACAACCCTTCTGGTCGTTTCTCGCATCCCTTTCTCCATTTTCCTTTATCATTCCAGTCACCTTCTTCCAGGCTTCTCTCTTGCATATTTTTATCAATTTTGTTTTTCCATATTGTTTTGGTTTCCCCCCGTTTATTTCTTCATTCTTCTTAGGTATACCGTACCAAAGTAATTGCTTTTCAGTTATTGTAACTGTAATTTTTAGGGTTCCGTATGTACAATATACGGATACCCTTATAATATCACTCCGGATTTTTGCCTCTGTTGCATCACAGCAATTTTCTCCTAAACTACTGGAAGGAAGAGGTTGAAATTTGGTATCAATATATAGTTTGGTGACCCGATCAGGAGTATATATCGTAAAAAAGGAAATTTTCATTTTAGGAATACTTCTGGGGGAATAACTAAAAAATCGACCTATCCCCCCCTGATCTCCGAAACTACTGACCCTAAAATGGGAAATATAGAACGTTGTCCGAACTTTACAGGAAAAATAAGGAGAAAACATTAATAATAATTTTGGGGGGCAAATTATAGAATTACATGAAAATTTTTTTTTCTTCAAACGCATCATGTAATACATCAAATGAAAGGTCTCATTCTGAGGAACACACACACATATATATATATATATATATATATATATATATATATATATATATATATATTTTCATATTAAAAAAAATTGGTTAAAAAGATATTAACGAAAATATACCAAAATTTACCCATTCCCCCCCCCCTATCACCGAAACTGTAAAACGTAGTTTTGAAAAAACTTAGAGGTACAGGGTCTGATCTGAAGTTTACTGGAAAAATAAGGAGAAACCTCTACTTTTAATTTTGGGAGGCATATTACAGAATTAAATGGAAAATATAAAATTGTTTCTAACGCATCATGTTAAATATCAAATAAAAGAGCTCATTTTGACGAAAGCAAATATATTTTTTTTCATATTTTTAAAATAAATTAATTAAAAGATTTAACAAAAGTATAAAAAAAATTACCTATTCCTCCCCCCTAACTCCGAACCATAAGCTGTAAAATTTTGAAAAAATGGAGGTATAGCGCCTTATCTGAACTTTACTGGAAAAATAATAATATTCATTTTGGGGGGCAAATTATAGAATTAAATGGAAAATAAAAAAAATATAATTGTTTCTAACGGATCAAGTAATATATCAAATCAAAGGGCTCATTATGACGAATACAAATATATTTTTTTAATTTTTTTTAATGAATATTAAAGTTATTAAAATATATTTAAAAAAATTACCCATATATTTTAGGGACAAATTATACAATTAAATGGAAAATGAAATTTCAATTTTCAAACGCATTATGTAATATATCAGATAAAAAGCTCATTATGTGAATTACAAATATATCATATTTTTAAATCATTTGTTTAAAAGATATTAACAAAAATATTAATCGACTTAATTCCCACTTTAGAAACTACAATATTGAAATTTTGAAAAAATATATATTTTATTTGTATTTTCAAATAATTTGAATAAATAATTTATAATTTAAAACTTGTCCTATTTTGTCCTTTATCTTCTAATCTACAGAGCCTCAAAATTCAGATAGTAGATTATAAAAGGCTTCGCTGAAAGTTTATTAGTAAAATAAAACTCTAATGTTAATTTTTGGGGGCCAAATTAGAAAATTAAATACACATGTATTTTTATAAAAATCAAGCGAATCATAAAGCAGATAAAATAAAAAGTATATGTGTGGAAAATGAAAGTGTATATTTTTTACAAATTTAAAACGCTTCCTTTAAAAGATATTAGGATAAATATAAGATGATGCACTCATTCCCTGCTTGTCTGAAACTGGAATATTAGAATCTTGAAGGTGGTACGGAACTCTTAGTATGCGAGTCCAACTCGCACTTGACCAAATTATTTTCTTTTCTATCGTCATTTTTTGTAGTATAGTTTCATTTCTTACCCTATCTAATCTAGTAAGTGTGGCACTTCTTCTCCAATAATGCATTTCTGCTGCTTGCAGTCTTTTTTCCATGTCTTTGTTAATCACCCATACTTCCAATCCGTAGGTTACACAGCTTTCGAAGATCATCTTGTATATTGCCTTTTTTGTTTTTGTCTTTATTTGTGTGTTCCAAAATATTGGATGCAAGGCCCGTGTGGCTCGTTTACCTTTGGCTATCTTATTTGTTATGTCCTTTTGGTCTCTGCCATCATTCGTTATTGTCACATGCATTCTATGTTTCCGTATTCTGTTTCAATATTTGTTTCGGCCGTTCCTATTGCCATATACTGTGTCTTAGGCATATATTCAAGACTCCATTTGTGGAATTCCTCAATTAATTTTCTGACCATATAAGTCGCATCCTCTTTATTTTCAGCAAGTATTCGCTTATCGTCAGCAAATAAAAGTCTATATATCATTTCCAAGATCTATACCCATTCTTTTGCATTTCTTGATCCAGTTTTTAAGGCACCATGCATGTATATCTTAAATAGAGCTGGGGATAGTGTGCACCCTTGCTTCAGTCTTTTTGTGGGTTTGAAGGGCTTTAAAAGTGACCCTCTTACTTTAATGGATATTTCCTTTTCCCTATACAGACTTTTAATAGAATCGATGTATTTTTTATTGATGTCACTCTGATCTAGGATTTCCAAAAGTTTTTTATGCAGTACTGAGTCATAAGCCTTCTTCAAATCAACGAATATTATATGCAGTTCTTGGTTTTTAAATATTTTCTTATATGCAGTTCTTGGTTTTTAAATATTTTCTTCTCTATTAGTTGTTTTAGACTGAATAAGTTGTCAACGTAATATCATCCTGGGCGAAATCCACTTCGCTCCTCAATTTCGGGTTTCAATTATTTTTGGTATTATGCGCCCAAACAACCTACCTATAGAAGGTATCACTTTAATGCCTCTATAATTATTGCAGTCGTTCCGGCTCCCTTTCTTATCTATTGAACTTAAATGTCTGTCGCCACTCGAAGGGTACCTCATTTCCTTGAAGACATTTGTTAAATATATCTTTGATAATTTCATGGCCTACGGTCGGTGCATATTTGACTAACTATATAGGTAGGCCTATTGTTTTTCATGTTTTTAAGTGTTTTCTGAATTTGTTGGACCGTTATTTCTTGAATTTCTTCTGCATCTTGCCTCTTTTCATTCACCCGGTTTTGTTTTTTATATATTTCTCTTCTGAGAATAGTTTGGAAAAATGCTCCAATAATTTGTGTTCTGTAATGTCTCCTATTCTAACTTTCTCTTGGGTATTTTTTCTCAGATTGTTGATAATTTTCCACGATTCTCGGGATCTTGAGCTACCCATCAATCCGTTTAACTATTCGCATTTTTTCTCCCAACAGTATTGCTTCCTATCCTCACTGTCTCCCGTTCTTAACCATTTATGATATAGCCTTTTCTTCTCGTCTACCTGCTTTTTTATCTCAGCTCTCCACCATTGATTTTTCATAGGTGTTGCTGTGTTTCCTTGTTTTTCTCGCACTGATTTATGTGCTGCTTGGTGGATTTTGGCTTTAAGATACTCATATAGTTCAAGTTTTTGGGCTCAGTTTGTATAGGAATGCGATAGATTCATCTTGCAATTTTTCTAACGGGTATCGTGGTTGTTGTTCGGTTCTATTTTCCTGTTCATGGTGACAATAGGAAGTGATCACTGCCACATTCTGCACCCCGTTTTACTATAAAATTGGACACATTTATTTGTGAGTTTTTTCTGATTATTACATAGTCGATAATAGATTTTAGATCTCTTTTAGGCTGGGTCCATGTGTATTTGTAAATATTTTTGTGGTGAAGCCATTTGTTATCTTTAAGGAGAATTCTTCCCATATTTTTATCAGACGTATCTCATTATCATTTACGACGTGTTCCCCATAACTTCCTATTACTTGATTTTTAGATTTTCTTTCCAGTTCGTCCATTTATGTCGCCCATTATTAGTAATTCTTTTCTGTTGCCAACTTTCTTAATTTCCAATTTGAATTCATCGTAGAATCGTTCTTTCTCTTCTGTAGCTGCGAAATCCGTCGGTGCTTATAGACTCCAATTACTGCAATTTGTTTTCCTCCTATTTCCTGGTCCATTGTTATTAATCGTTCATTTGCAGCATTCCAATTCCTTACTTTCTTTACTAGGTTATTTTTTACTGCTTTGACCACTCCCGCTTGGGCCCTCTCCGCTTTGGCCCTCTTGTGTTTGTTGATACCACTTTAGAGAAGAGCGTAATTTTCGATGTATTCCGTGCCACATCCTTTTTTCTTGGTCTCACTGAGGACTGCTATATCTATTTGATATCGTTCAAGTTCCTGGAAGACGTGATTATTTTTTGTGGATAACACTTGGATATTCCAACAACCCAAATTCATAAACCATTTTCCGTGCTGTGTCTTTTTTTTTGTTGTGATTTTTAACGAGTATCAGTTTGCTGGCCTGTTGCCACAACCCCCAACCTGGAGGGCCAGTTTATTTTTATTTAGGGTATTATTCCCTTAGCTTGATTATCTTGTCGAGACTCTAGAGCCCAAACTACCCATTGTTGAATGCACTGATCTGCTCCTCCAACCATTGGGACTTAACTGTCCTCTTCTGCTTTTCGGACCATTCGTTTCTTCCCCTTGTAACCCTAGGTAGGAGACCTTACAGGGTACTATCATCCGGGCCAAATGAACCCTGGTTTTTGAACGAGGTGGTTCCTCCCCCCTCCTCCCATCTCTTGCGTGATGGGACTGGCATAGAGTTACGGTATAAATATTATTTGTAATCCTCATATTCGTAAGGAATATAATTATAAACTACGATTTTCGTTAAATATATGGTGCGGAATCTTAATCAGTTAATTGAAACTTTCTGGTGAACATCATACAGGAGAAAAATAAGTTTTAAGCCTCTGTACTCAGGAATATGATATTTAAGTATATACAGTGCGCCACGTAGCAGCATGTGTATAAAGGCTGGCCACTGTTTAAATGCCTATATAGAGATCACATAAATCGGTTACATGCGACAGTTATCACTGCTTGTTAGCATGGCTTATCGAAGTTGCCTATACTCCGAATGGTTGCGGATATAAGGGAATTTTCATTTTTAAAGTCTAGCGTCTTTTAATATAAAAAATAACAAAATGTATTATAGTTATTTATTATCAAATAAACTTTAATTTTTTTAACTCTCAGTTAATTCGAATAAATTTTCATTTCAAAACTACCCCCCCCCCCAAATAACTTGAAAAGAAAAAGACACAAACACTAAAATTTACATTTACGGGGCGATACATTTTACACGTATCGGTCACCCTGCAGTTTCAACCTTTAAGCGGGGTGAATAACACTTCTACAAGTTTAAATACAAAGGGGTACCATGTGATACCTCTTTTTAAAGGTCTCTTGTTTGCCAATCTTTTGACACCTTGTACTTAAATTAGATGTTCAGAATGTCCGCCATTGTTGGTACGCCAATGCTAAATTCGCGTCTCTGGCATCTAAGTTCAGGAATATCGCGAGGTTGAGTTTTATACACCAAAGTTTTTTTATGTCCCCATAAAAAAAGTCAAGGCGCGTTATGTCCGGTGATCTTGCTGGCCATTTTATAGTGTCCCTTTCCCATATTTTTAATAAAATTAGGGTCTGCATTTGCCCTTTGATTCATTAATTCGCAAAATTCTAACCTTCTGTCATAATCATCCTCAGCAAGCTTTTGTAAAAGCTGTATTTTATAGCGAAAGAATTTATTTAGGGGTAACGTTTTATGCACAGAGCCGACGAAAATATTTGTTAACCTGGAGACTTTTGGTATTGATGTTTGAGGATTCATGGCAAAATGACTTAAAATCTCAACCTGTGCAGCTTCAGTTAAAACTCTAGGATTCTTACCAATTTTATTGAACACACTTCCAGTTTCTTGAAATGTATGAACTGAATCTAACACATACTGATGCCCATTATTTTTATCGGGATGTCTCTGATGAAAAACATGAGCAGTTCTGCGTGCACAGCGTTGTTCTTCCCCATAAATAATTTTATTTCAATTCCTACTTGTAAAGAATAAACCATTGTCGAAATTTGATGGTCAGTAAACAACGAAACCACTACTAATAATAATGATATTCACCCCCGCTTAGGGGTGGAAACTGTAGGGTGACCGATACGTGGAAAATGTCTCCCCCGTAAATATAAATTTCTTTTTCTGTTAAAGATATTTTTAAAGTTATTTTGGGTGGCTAGTTTTGAAAGCCCTGTATATGTTATAGTTTAATATTTGTCAGAAGATTTTCTTATTTTATTGTTATTAGGTCAGTATACCACTGGAAGGGGTTCATCAGGTGTGGGATTGACAGCATCTGTTATGAAAGATCCATTAACTGGTGAAATGATGTTGGAAGGCGGGGCTCTAGTATTAGCAGATCAAGGGGTTTGTTGCATAGACGAATTTGATAAAATGGCAGATGAAGATCGTACCGCAATCCATGAGGTTATGGAGCAGCAAACTATAAGTATTGCAAAAGTAAGGCTTCATATTTTATTAATTGATCGAAAGTTTACACATAATGAATTTAGGTGCGCTAACCTAGTAAATTTAATGTGCGCGTGTAAGTACCGACGAACATACAAGTTCAAAAAGTCGGCATACTTCTGAATTCTGTGGCGCCAGTCCTGACACAGCCGCGGAAAACTTAATGTTGAGTTAATTTGAGTATGTAAACCAGTACTTGAATATCAGCTAGCCAGTTTTCGATTTTTTTCAATGAATCTAATAATTCTTGTTGATTGTTTGTTGTTTGTGTAATGGCGGCACTTCACTTGGTGTTAGCGTATTTTTGTTTTGTATCGCTATATTCGTCCAAATATTTGATGTATTCGCAAATATTCCAAACGTGCCATCCTCACATATCGCAAAACACTCAAACATGCCAAATATGAATACCAGTAAATGTGACACATGCCTCACCTTAAACATAAATAAACAAAATTAATGAAAAATGTTTTTTTTTATTTTTTACCTACCTCAGTATTCGTAGATGGGCTGCATTTATAGATGGCTCCCAAAAAACTATTAATGTATTTGTAAGCAAGCCATGTGGGTTTTGTATACGCTAGACGTGCCTGCTCCTGATGTTTCTGATTTCTTAATTTTTGTGTTATAACCCCTGAACGCAGACATCAAAGATTCCCTCTTTTTCTATAAATCAGCAATTGTGCATGGTTGTCCCATATTGTTTTGGATATCTATCCATGCATCATTTATTTTATTTTTATATTTCTAGCTGGTATGTTTGGGGTCCCAAATGCAAGGATGCATTTGGTACAATTGGAGAAACTTCATGATGTTATTGTTCGAGCACTCCATTTTGCCACAAACACTACTTTGCCCTTAAAAACAACACTAGTTGATCACGATCGACGCGCCGCGTGCAACTGTATGAATCAATTGTGGACGGCTAAAGCAAATATTTGACTTATTTGACTCCTTTGATGTGTTTTGAAAACCGACAAGTGGACGGTAAGGCGTATTTGCTCTTACGATATTTTATTATTTGTTCAAATAAAGCAAAAATAGCGAATAACCTCTCCACAAATCGCCGTTTTTGGACAATTATAGCAAATATACAAATACGCTACACCAAGTGAAGTGCCGCCATAATATATGGCGTGCCAAATAATTCTGGTTTTGCACAGATAGAGTAAACTTGTACTGGCATGCAAAGAAATGGCGTGACCACTGGCGTCACTAACACCATGTTAAGTTTTCCTTACAGTATAAAAACCGTTCCCATTCAAAGATATCAATTACTACATTCCGTCTATATTTTATGTCATTTTTGGTGGTTAGGGATTTTTCAAAACAATATAAGCTTAATATGTAGGTTATTGAGATGTTTTTGTGAATAACCAAAAGGTAAATTTTATGAGAAGGTGAATCGCATGAACAAACTAGAAAGATGTGAACATGTTTGGATACACCCCACATAGATATAATGGTCAACTTATACAGGAAAGCTGTAGCATGTGTCATAATATATTGTTTCATTTTACCGATGTGTGTATATATAAATATATATATATATATATATATATATATATATATATATATATATATATATATGTTATATAAGTTTATTACATGAACTTTGTGTGAACTTATGTAACAACTATATTTCGTCGTTCCCAGCTGACTCAGCGACACGTGGAGTATCACATTACAGTACCGCCGAGCATCCGTGGGAATCACCGTGTCGACAGTGCCGATTCAGCATTCATTAGGTTATATATAATAAATAACATACATAACAATCAGAACGCCCAGTCCTACAAATATATAGCAATATAGAAAGTATAAGTTGTACTGGAAAATACCTGTAGCCTAGTTATTTTTTATTTAACTATTATAATTACTTAAATGTTTTCTAGGCAGGCATTATGACATGCCTTAATGCTAGGGTCTCAATCCTGGCTGCTGCCAATCCAGCTTACGGTCGCTACAATCCAAAACGAACAATAGAACAAAATATACAGTTGCCCGCAGCTTTATTGTCCCGGTTCGATTTACTGTGGTTAATTCAAGATAAAGCTAATAGAGATAATGACTTACGTTTAGCCAAACACATCACCTACGTCCATCAGCATGGCAAACAACCACCTATGCAAACCGAAGCTCTAGATATGAGTGTTATGAGGAAGTATATTGCACTTTGTAAGCTAAAAGACCCTGTTATACCTGAAGACTTAACGGATTATATTGTTTGTAAGTTTGTGGTGAGTAATTTGATATGATTGATTACTAAAAGTATTTTTTAGCTGCTTACGTTGAACTAAGAAAAGAAGCTCGCAATTCTAGGGATATGACCTTCACTTCAGCTAGAAATCTTCTAGGCATCCTTCGCTTGTCGACAGCACTAGCTCGATTGAGACTCTCCAATATGGTAGAGAAGGATGATGTCAACGAAGCTATTCGTTTGATGGAGATGAGCAAAGATTCACTGAAGCTGACTTTTGAAAACAAGGGATACAGGTAATAATAGATTAAAACACTTAACAGAACAGTAAAGGAACGATTTGTGTATTATACGAGCTTGACGACCATCGTGGAATAATTACAAACAATGATTACTAATATAAATGGACCCGGCAGATATATTTGTTTGCAAATATTTTGGCTCCAACACTAGCGTCCAATCAGAATTAAATTAAAGGTCAATAATAATAAAGTTTCAAATCATTTTAAACAATATGAATTACGAAGTTAACCTCAATTCAAGATGTAAACAAACAGACTTGCGATGTTGCCTGCTGGACATAAACCGGGTAAAGTATCTCCGTTCAGTCAATGCTTACAATGTCTAGATTTACGTCTTATTGGTTTCAATGGAAAAAAGTTTAGCATCGGCAAAAAAAAACTAATTCTAGTTAAGGGTATATAAAGAGGGGCCGAAATTTCGAGTATTAACGGGAAGTCTTCGAGAACAACTGAGATGGATCATAAATACGGCTGCGCGGTAGGAGCATAACAGTAGTGGAACAGCTGACGTACGTTTGATGCATCTCGATTAGTCTAAGAAAAGAAGTATGTTATTAATAGTGAATTTTTGGTGTGGAAATAAAGATTTATTTTCAATGTAAAGATTGTTGTTGAACCTACAGAAAATTTAGGTGAACATTGTAGTATGAAAATTAAAATTAATGAGTTTAACAAAATTATTCTTACTAATATTGGTGTATGGTGGCAGATTGTCCCAATGTTTGTTAATGTTGTTTTCTTCCAACTCAATTGGAATATTAGAAAAGAGCGACACTATATCCAAGCCCACTAGAACTTAAATGTCGGTTATTATAGATTTATAAACGGAGTCTTCTATGTAAAAACGGTTATTTTTATTGTAGACATTTTATAACACATCTACTAGTAAATTACCAATGCCTGAGTTTGGTGCATCAATCAACGATACTATTGATCTGAGTGAAAGGATTGGTTTGATTATTTTCGCAAGGGCCTAGAATTTGTCACATAGTGCAACGTTTGGCTAAATTGAAGTAATTGTTTATATAGTTTAATTTATTAGTATTATTTAAAATACACCTACCGGCATTAAAATCTTACCTTGAAGTATTGACTAAATTCAAAGTCCAATATTTTTTTGTTTGACCAATTTTACTGATCCTTTCAGCAAAATGAAGATAAAATATTACCCGTTTTATACCAGTTGAATCACATCTGTAATTTAGTTCAATTTTTGAATCACCCCCTAGAGTTATCTAGCATTGTAGAAAATTTGAAAATGTATTCCTTAACAAGGAGGATCTTTTTGAAATCGTTTATTTTTTGTTCATCTCAATAGCTTCATTTTTTAAGGAAATATGCTTTTTTGGCGTAAAGTCCATCTTTGAACATTTACAATGTTTTTACAGTGGCCATAGAGTAATAGGGACAATAACTGACAATCACTGTTAATGCTCTCTTCGAGCTGTCATTCCTTTGTACGCAAGAAAATATATATTATATATAATACATATTGTTTCTGGTCAGGGAACCTTCATTTGATACATTTCGTTAAATTTGAAGACGCGAGATGTAAGACCGACATCTAGGATTTTCGATAGAATTAGCACACAGAGGTTCCGAATCTGGAGCCGTTCCGTGTAATTGCTGTTCTCCCTTAACTCCTAGGACAGAATGTCACGATAAAATTTTCAGGTTACTTCACCTGTCAGATATTGAATACTCTCTTCGAGGTGTCTTCAAATTTAACGAAATGTATCAAACACATAAAGAAGTGTTCGAGAGGACATTCAATTGTGGGAAGCGCAACTAATGAAGGTTCGTTAAATTTCTGAGTTAAGGGAGAACAGCAATTACACAGAACGGCGCCAGAGTCGGAACCTCTGTGTGCTAATTCTCTAGAAAATCCTAGATGTCGGTCTTACATCTCGCGTCTTCAAACACTGTTAATGTTTATTATTGTTGTCATACATTTTTGTAAAAATATATTTGGGACCAAAAATCGTGAAGATCGGTTTGTAATCTACTTATCTCTTCAAAATTGACATTATACTGCAGTGCAAATTCACAAAGAACTACAGCACATCAGAAACCTCAGTATATGTAAACGAGCGGTAAGAAGAAGATTAAATGAAAGAAATTTGTTTGGCCGAGAAGACCTGCAAACGGATCGAAGCTTACCAGAGAGCATCGGGTAGCCCGTCTGTAATTTGCTAGAGAACATCGGTACTGGCCGAAAATGGATGGGCAAATGTTTTGTTCACGAAACCTGAAACACCTACCGTAAGCCATCAAAGCCTCCCTTAAATTTGCTGACTTGCCCCCTCCCCCGCCCAGAACAAAAAAATTATCTGACTTGTCTCTCTCTAGGACAATTTTTTTCGGATTTACACCTCTCAGGTCTGCAGATGGACAAGAACGTCTGTGGCGCCGAACTGGGAAAAGGTATGCCGAATATGCTTTTAGCTCACGAGTGAGCTTCCACCCACGTTCCATTATGGTGTGGGGTAGTATCTCAACCCCAACACACACCCTGCTGTAGGCACTTCAAAAAGGTACTCTTAATGAATGAAAAATTGACATAAATGAAGTTTAACCCAAATATTAAACTTCGTTTATGTCAGATCGGTAGAGCGGTCGAATGGTTTTAAGAATCGGGGCCCAGGAAGAATTAGCAAGAGCGCTTTTCGAACAATTGGCGACTGTCCTTCAAGAAGGCAAACGTCCCATGGTAAAAAGTATGCTAAGAAGAATGGAAACTGTTATACAGGTTTGGGGTGGAAACACGCGATATTAATAAATTGTTGCTAAGATTTTCATTTGCTTTGTTTCTGTAGGTTAATTTTGTAAATTTGAATATCTTGATTCAAATAAGCATATTTCCATAAAAATGAAGCTATCGACATGAACCATACAATAAACGATTTGAGAAAGATGCATATTGTTAAGAAATCTTTTAAACTTCTAAATAGCTCTACAGGGTGATTCAAAAGTTAGACTAAAAACACATTTGTGATTCTCCTGGTAGAAAGCACCCTTCAAATTGCTAAAAGGGTCAGTAAAAGTAAGATGTGTTTAACGGGATTGACTTTCTAATTACAAGTATTACAAGTGCCAGTTACAATCCTTGGAATCATTTGTGTTACGGAACCACTAGTACTCTCACGTCATATCGCCAACATTTGGCCAATATGGAACTACTCTAACTGTATGCTCTCACACTCAACCCTATCTGAATTTCTTCAGACCACACTACCAATAATAGGCACATGTGAAAATAATGTTCGATCTGGCACCTCAACACATCATATTGCCAACACTAGGCCAATATGGAAATACTACAAGTATGCTCGATCTCGCATTGAATCACATCTAAATTTCTTTAGACCACGCTACCCAAATAGGCACATGTGAAAATAATGTTCGATCTTGCACCCCAACTCATCATATTGCCAATGCAGCACAGAAACGTGTATACTTAAGTCGTAGCGGTCACTGTCTGCACTGCAGACATCCAACTCACTGGGAATGCAACTCTCCGGCATTTTTCTCAACTTATGACTGTATTTGCATGTTCTTTTACCTTTTACTATTTTTTTAAGTAGGTCTATTTCCTTCTAACACCTCTGCTACCACAAATGGACCTCTAAATTCTGGACATAATTTAGTTTGATTGCTGTGTTCGTTTTTTTAATAATTCAAAATTACCATAATTAAATTTAATGACTTTTGCTTTAATTCTATCACATGTATTCTTATCATACTACCTGCACTCATTGTCTTCTATACTATCACAAGCTAAGAGTCCGTATTGTACTGTTACCTTACCAGTTAATAAGTCAAGCAAATTACTGTCAAAATACACATCAATAACTATTTTTTTTGCAAAACTCAAATTATTGAAATACCCCATGAAACTTTTCTCCTTTTTTTCCACTTTATTAGTTTAAAAGGAACCACATTAACTCTAGCAACTATTTAATTATAGTAAATGTTATACTGTTATAAACTCCGTGGGTTCAATTGATTAATTAAAAATATACTCATATACGCTTCACTTTCTAGAACTTTTATTCACACGCAAATCATATATTCTCAACAGCTGATTCTAATACAATAACATCTAAACCATAACAATAAGTAAACTCTACTAACTAACTACTGAAATTAATATCGCCTTTTATAGCGTACGCCGAATTTTCTGGTAGTTCTACCTTTGTTCGCACAGCGTCCAGATTGATAGTTCTTGCTCATTTTGACGACTCTAGAAATTAATGTTTTTATTTTGTTTCGCCAAGGACGGAGTGGATACAATTTTTCCCTCCTAATTCTGATCGTCCCGATCAGAAACATCCTGTTCATGATAGGGAGCGAGTTGATCTAAATAGACCACCTTCAACTTAGCCCTGAGGTTTTGACGGATATGGTAGACGACTTCATTAATCCTCTTGACCACCTCGTATGAGCCATCCCAGGCGGGTGTAAGCTTTGGGGGTTTTTACAGCCAGACTTTGTCCCCTCTCTGGGAACCCGACTGAATTGGCCTTGAGGTCATATCGCGTCTTCATCCGGCCACTGGTGGCCAACATGTGCGTTGGGGCTAATTCGTGTATTGCCAGCATGTTATATCAGAGCTGGCCGACATAATCGTTGATGTCTTGG
Source organism: Octodonta nipae (assembly GCA_034190945.1). Taxonomy (NCBI): domain Eukaryota; kingdom Metazoa; phylum Arthropoda; class Insecta; order Coleoptera; family Chrysomelidae; genus Octodonta; species Octodonta nipae. The sequence continues at coordinate 63,585,768 of CM067218.1, forward strand.
GAAGGTTCTTCGGGGGAGCCAAAAGCCAAATCGCAGCGTAATCGCAGCTCTTGGGAATAGGAACCTGGCTGGAGTACTATTATCTACGGCTGAGCGATATGCCAACAAAAATAAGGGAATATGCTCATCCCAATCACGCTGGTTATTGCTGACGACCTTGGATAGGTGTTGTTCCAAGGTCCTGTTGAATCTTTCCACCATTCCGTCTGACTGTGGGTGTAATGGTGTTGTTCTCGTTTTCCTGATCCCCAACATCGTGCAGACCTTCTGGAATACATTCGATTCGAAGTTACGCCCCTGGTCTGAATGTAGTTCCATCGGGACGCCAAACCTGCTGAATAGCTGTTCTACTAGCACCGTCGCTACCGTGGTTGCCTCTTGATTGTGACTTGGTTTCTCGGCCAGCAGTGCTTTCCCAAACTCGCTTGAGCATTCCATTCTCTACTCTTAGAGAGTCCCATTGGGCCCATAACGATTTCAGCACGCCCGAGTATCTAGCTACCTCGTCCCATCGTGACCTGAGTGCCCTTCTCTTTTTGAATGACAGGATTGGTTCGATGTCTTTATCAGCCATTTGGTCCTGAATGCACTGTTCTGTTGTCCAGTCTTCATTGGCCTGCACTCGGATCTGTCTGATGGAGATACCCTCTCGCTGTTCCGTCTTCAGACAATGTCCGCATTCTGTTCTATAGGGTCTTCTTGATAGGGCATCGGCATTATTATGCAAACGACCGGCACGATGTTCAACCTTGAAATCGTATTGCTGTAATTTCTCCATCCATCTGGCCAGTTGTCCTTACGGTGTCTTCATGTCCAGCAGCCATTTGAGGGCGGCATGGTTTGTTCGGATTAGGAAATGACGACTACACAGGTATTTGTGGAAATGGTCTACCGCCGTTATTATTGCAAGAAGTTCTTTTCTGGTGACGCAATAATTTCTTTCCGGTTTCGAGAATCCACGGCTGTAGTACTCGACCACCCTTCTTCACCATCTTGCACCTGGGATAGGACGGCCTGTGTTGCTGGCATCGGTGTCTAAGATGAACTTGCCGGACTGCGTAGGAAATGCTAGGATTGGGCTGGAACAATCTGAATGATGTTTCGCAATCCTGATTCCAACGGAAGGTCTCTTTCTCAGTGGTCTGCCGATGTAGAGGCGCGGCAATGGTGGCAAATCTCTCCACAAATCGCCTGTAGTATGAACAGAGACCCAAGAAGTTCATGCTTGTCTCTTCTGGCCAATCACGAATGGCTTCTATCTTGTGCTCGTTGGTGCGGATTCCTGACTCACAAACTACGTGGCCCAAAAACTCTACTTCTTTTTGGAACATGGAACACTTCTTCGGGTTGAGTCTCAGGTTGGCGTTCTTAATTCTGGAGAATACTTCACCCAGGTTCTTCAAATGGTTGTCGAATATCTGACCCATGACCAGAATATCGTTGAGGTATCTAAGCACGTTCTCCACGTCAACCCGCTCAATACATACTCCATTAGCCCCTCAAATGTAGCGGAAGCATTACATAACCCAAAGGGCATGACCGTGAATGGAAACAGCCCTTTACTGGTGGAGAACGCTGTCTTCTCTGTCGTTTTCGTGTAGACCAACCTGTCAATATCCACTCTTTAGGTATAGTGTGGGGAACCAACGGGAGCCTGCTAGTGTGGTCAGAGTGTCATCGATTCGGGGTAGTGGATAGTTTTCTTTCTTCGTAACGTCATTCAGCTTTCTGTAATCCACGCAAAATCGAGTGGTTCCATCCTTTTTTTTAACTAGCACAACGGGAGCGGACCATGGGCTGATGGATGGCTCAATAACTCCATTTTGCAACATGGACTCGATATTTTCCTCGACTGCCTGTTGTTGCCTAGGTGGTATTTTGATGGGTTGAGCCTTTCCGGTAACTATTCGGTGCTGGATGATGTAGGTGCGACCGGTGGTTCCATCTTGGCTGTTAAAAATTTGCCAGTGATTTGCAATAAATTGCTTGGCTTTCTTCTGTTCCTCTGGTGTAAGGTGTTTCAAATGGTCGGCAAACTGTTGTAAAAACTCTTTACCGGGCCCTGTCTCTTTCACCGAAGTCTGGTACTCTTCTTCGCAATTGATGATGGTCTCTACTGGCTCGAAACAAGCTAGTTTTTGACCATTGCCAATTCTGATGTTGTTGGACTAAGTAAGGACTTCTAATTGGTATTTATCGTCCTGTTTTAACTATAGCCCGCCCAACTAAGTTGTCATGAGCTGAATGTACGGGCTCCACCATTCCAACGCAGCTCCCAGGATTGCTTTCTAGCTGCCCATGAATAATCTGTTCCGTTCGACCGGGTATTCTGGCTGAGGATTTTGCCTCAATTTTTATGGAGGTGGCTGAATTATTGACGGGCCGTGTCAATACAAATTCCTCATTTACGAACCGAAGAACATCATATCTCGGGTCGAACATAAATCCATGCTGGCTGATTAGATCCATACCCAGTATGAAATCGTCCTCAATATTCGCTACCAGGACCCTATGCCGAATTCGGTCGTCCCCTATCTGCAGTGCTATATCTACTTCACCCTTTATTGACATGGACTCGCCGGTGACTGTTCTGAGCTGAATGTTTTTGGTAACTGGCCGGATTTCTGATGCTCTCAAAACCCTGGACTTGGCAATGGACACAGCGGCGCCGCTGTCCATGGTGACGATAATTGCTCGGTCATTGATGGTGCCCCTGATGACTAGGCTGCTGCTATCTCGGCAAAATCCCCGGATGGAAACTGTCCTGGGGCTGGTGGAGGGTTAGTCAGCATTCGCCCCCTTATGCTGACTGATTGGGGTTTTCCTGGTTGATAAGGTCGGTTTGTTGGCTACTCCTGATTGCTGATCGTTCCGGTAGCCTTACTCTGCAGTCACGTTGAAAGTGTCCTGTCCGTGCACAGCGGTAACATGCCCCTCTGATGCCAGTTCTTTGCAACCGTTCTAATAGTAGTTCAGACCAGTCAGCAGCGCTTGAAATGGGGACTCTGACTCTTTCTGGAAACTGCTCGCACCCTCAACTTGGACATGTTCATGACGGCCTCTACCTCCAAAGCCCGGAGCAAAGCTTCGTTCCTCTTCTTGATGCCACTAAGTCTTAAGGTTTCATTGTACTTCCACATCTCTGATATGATATTAAACTCTGTGTGGCCATCTGGTCTTCCGTTTCCTCTGGCCGGTCTCGGTAGGACAAGTGTACTAAACTTCTAATCTCTGCTTCGAATTCTTGAAGGCTCTCTCCGGATTTTTGCGTTTTCCCACTTAGTTGCACCCAATATACCTGGGTCGGGGATTGATTGTCGTATCTTTTGTCCAGGATGGCGATGATCTTGTCGAAATTGCCTTGTTCATTGACTGGAATGCTTTGGAGGAGTTCTAAGGCCGGACCTCTTAAGGAAATTACAAGAGACGCAGATTTTTCTTGGTTATTCCATTCATTAGCTGTAGCCACGGTTTCAAATTGCCGTTTATACATGGGCCAAGATGAACTGCCATCAAATGTGGGTGGTTTGCTAACGGAAGCTTTGGTACTCATGGTGTTCTGGTATTTTCCTCGCTATAAGTCCTGTTACATTTTTTAAATTTCTGTTTATACCTTTTTTTGCATGGCACTGATTTTATCTTGTACTTCACTTTGTACTGTTTTTTAATGAAACTGATCTGGTCTTGAACTGTGTTTTGAATTGAACTGATTTAAAATTTTACTTGGCTCTGGATGGAATCGAGGTCATCTACTTTGGTTTCAAGAGTATCCACGGTATTTTTTATGGTCTTAATATCATTTTATCTCTTTTATGTCTGACTCAGGTATTTGCATTCTTTCATTAACACTGTTTCATTAACTTGCGCTACTATGTGCATCAATTGTTCAAATTGCAGTTGTCTTTTTTCGTCAGTTTGGCCTTGTTTTTCTTCAAATTTCGAGAATAATCCTTCAATTAAGTTTTGTTGTTCCCAAGATTTTGTTGTTTATTTTCCATGGCAGTGACAAGATTTTGTTGTTCGATTTTCATCGTAGTGACAAGATTTTGTTGTTTTTCTTCCATGGCAGTGACAAGATTTTCTAATTCTATTTTACGGTTTTCATGAAAAGATTTCACTAAACTTTGTTGATTTTCTTCTTGATGTTGTTTCTCCTTCTTGTCACGTTTTTCCAAGATCTGAGCTATTTTTTCGTCTAGTCAATCCGTAACCAGTTCGAATATATTTTTTTGTACTCTCGTCCATTTTTTCTTTTTCCATACTACGCATTGTGGCCATAAATCAATTTATGATTTTATCATCACTTAATCCTTCACTTCTGGTCACCAAATTTTTATAAACTCCGTGGGTTCAATTAATTAATTTAAAAATGCTCATATACACTTCACTGTCTAGAACTCTTATTCACAGGTAAACATCATATATTCTCAACAGCTGATCTAATACAATAACATTGAAACCATAACAATAAGTAAACTCTACTAACTAACTACTGAAATTAATAGCCTTTTATAGCGTAAGCCGAATTTTCTGGTAGTTCTACCTTTGTTCGCGCAGCGTCCAGATTGATAGTTCTTGCTCATTTTGACGACTCTAGAAATTGATGTTTTTATGTTCTTTCGCCAGGGACGGAGTGGATAAAATTTTATAACAATTCATTGGATCGAGTTGGCTGTTACTTGGTGGAAATTGAAATTCATGATGACTTGATTAATACAACTGATTACAAACTTACTTACTTAGAAAGTGTGACAATTGTTTCGCGACCGATGGAGCTTATTCATACAACTGTAGTACCTTAAGAAATGCAACAATTATAAACTAAAAAATAGAATAAAAATAGGAGTTTACAAATGTTTCTTTAATATACTAGTTGTGTTAACATTACTAAGAAATAGTCATAATGCAATAAACGGGAAATATAAGTTATGGGTTTTCCCAGATGTAATTTATACAAAGGCTGGCCAGTGAATACTTGAAGAAGGCTGAATTTTTATGGTTCTACGGGATGTGATTCAGGTAAGCAGTAATAGCCAAACATTTACCTAATGTTGAATTTTATTTCGTAAATAAATTAATATAATAAATAAATAATTATTCTGTTCTTCTTCTATTGTGAATTTAATATTGGGAAGGTTGTTAATAAAATCAGAAAATTTGGATTGTTGTCTTTCCGTTCCTACAAAATATCTCCACGTATCTGTGCCAGTAAATAAATTGACTAAATATAGGGTGTTTTTTTTATTTGTTCTGCTAAGGAATCCATAAAAATTTCTGCTAGTAATGGGCTAAGTGGATTATTATATTATTAAATATTATTATTTAATTCAAAATAGTTTTGTTCAAGACCTAGATGAAACATATAAAACTACATATCTAAATTTTAAATCAACAAAACATCAAAGGTTGCTATAGAACCAATAACTCTTTAGGTAAATTAATTAGGAAAAATAAGAGTAAAACGAATAAACTCAAATCACCAGGAGTTTATAAATTATCAGATTGTCCTAAAACATATATAGGTCAAACAGGTAGATCCTTTCAGAGATACAAGGTTAAATGAACATCGCAATTCTTTTATAAAAAATAAACAAAATTCCAAGTACGCAAAACATTGACTTAATCATAATTTTGACCACGATTTCAAAATTCTACATACAAAAAATAAAGATATAAAATTAAATTTATTAGATTCTTGAAAATAATCGTTTAAAAACTCATTTACTCAATGACCAAATAGATCTTAATAATTCCCCACTAGTAAATTTGTTTACATAATGAGACTTTCACAGATATAATAATTTACGAAATAAAATTCAACATTAGGCAAGTGTTTGGCTATTACTGCTTACCTGAATCATATCCCATAGAACCATAAAAATTCAACCTTCTTCAACTATTCACTGGCCGGTCTTTGTATAAATTACATCTGGGAATAGCCATTATCTTATAATATTTCCTGTTTACTGCATTATGGCAATTTTTTAGTAATATTTACACAACTAGTATATTAAAGAAATATTTGTAAACTCCTATTTTTATTTTATTTAGTTTATAATTGTTGCATTTCTTAAGGTACTACCATTGTATGAATAAACTCCATCGGATGCGAAACAATTTTCACAATTTCTAAAGAAAGTGTAAGTTTGAAATCAGTTGTATTACTCTAGTCATCATGTATATTTTATATGTCAAATTATTCAGTTAATAATTCCGTCAAAACATATAGTCTGCATATAGAACTATGATTCACAGAGCAGCTTCTATTGTCATTCCTTGTCATTCATACTAATGTAATCAATAAGTTATTTTTTTGCACAGAACGACAGTTAGTACATCAAAGTGGTATCCCTTCTAATACTAACATCCTTAATGGTCCTTTTAATTGTAATAGAAGTATTTTGTTCGCTTTGTTAATTCCATAGTTGCTTCTTAACGTTCATTTAACAACATAATCGCTTAATGTATTGAAATAATGCTTTAAATAACTTTATCTGCTGCCTTGCATATTGTCGGTCTTTCATTATCTCGAGTTTCCTTGTTTGAAAATGATACGGGTTTGAATGGAAACTATTGTCACGCTTTAAACGTATCTATTCAAGTGAGTCATAGAAAACAAATAAAGAGTTAGTGCTCGATCATCATGACTGACCATCCAAAACAACTGTTTCTAGTTTCCATCATCCATTTTTTTTTGAAATAATTTTTACAATAAAACTGCTACCACACAAAATAAGTTCATAGAAAACACTCTTTAGGATATAGTCTCTAAAGTATTTCAACGCTCTGAATAACAAGGTTTGCAGAGGGGACAGAGTCGTGAAAAATTCGACACATTTCATGGAATTACTTAGCAAAACGGTCTTACAACCATATCTTCACAATAGATTTATAGATTTATGTCGAGTTTTCATTTAATTTGAAAACTAAAAAGAATGGTTTCTGAATGAAATTGGGATTAGTGAAGGCATAGAAACTGTTTAGAATTTATGTATCAAGCTTCAGAACCATTTTGAAAGAAAAATTATGTGTAGGTAAAAATTAGTGCAAAATATGTGACTTCCTTTTTTGAGAAAACCATAGCTTTTTTGTTTTGTTCTTACCTAAACTGCCATTCCTTAAAATATTTGTATCAAACCGTCTATATATATATATATATATATATATATATATATATATATATATATATATATATATATATATATATATATATATATATATGTTATATAAGTTATTCCATCGAATTATATGAAACAACCTAGCAACAGTTCCCAAGCTGAGTCAGCTTGGGAACTGTGACGTGTCGTCTCCAGTTACCCGCAGACGAACATCCGTGAGAACTTCAAGCGCTGCGACACCTTAGTCAGCGTTCTTAGTTTATAAATTATACTTTTTCATTGTAACATCATTCATTATTACTTACCGATTTGTCTAGTTTAGTTTAACACTCATTTTGTCTTTTTAATTGTTATATAAAGTTTTATTATTTTCATTGTTATTTTCAAGTTATTATTTTTATTAAAAGTATTGTGCAACTATTAATAAAATCTTTTTTTAAAAAGATAAATTTTGAAAGTGTGATATAACAAATTGGCGCAGTCAGTAGGATCCGTCTAACGTTACTAGAACACGAGTACTCTAACTGGTAGCGGCGGATTCCTATCCTTCAACGGAACAACGAACCTGGAAGAAGTCCTCACTGCAATCAAACGTAGAACACGGCGCTTTCAATGTTCCTGTTTATGTAAGTAATGGTGAATCGTCATTCGTTTTAAGTAAATATTATTTGATTTATTTTATTGAGCATTGATTTTTAATAATTTGATTTAATACATTTTATTATTTGATTTTTATATATTTGATTCAAATGAAATATTGATTTATTTCATTAATTGATTTATTTTATTCTATTTATATATTTATTTGATTTATTTTTATTGATATTGATATATTTGATTTACGTATTTTATTGATTTATTTATCCATTTGATTAATTGATTTATTTAAACTATTGATTTTAATTGCTTTACTATTTTAATTGGTTACCATACTGTTCTATCATTCAAAAAATCGTTATTCCCATTAACGTATTCTACAGTTTATTAATTTTTATACCTTTTAACATTTCATTTTTACACCCTTGTTCCAATTCTTTTATATCGACTAATATAAAAATGGCACAAGCTTCTCCAACACCGGTTACCAATGAAACCGAAAGATATCGGTTAACGGAAATATTTTCCGTTATACCCGAATTTGAAGGCGACCAAATTTCCTTGGGAACCTTTATAGATGCGTGTAATTGCGCATATAATATGTCCACGGCGGATCAAAAATATTTGTTAGTGATCCATCTCAAAAATAAACTCAAAGAGAAAGGGGCGCAGTTGATAAATTCAAGGAACCCCGGATCGAACCTTGAAATCAAACAACTCTTGACCCTACACTTTGGAGATTCTCGTGATCTCTCTTCCCTTATTCACGACTTACGACGTCTAAAGCAACTTTCCAACGAGTCTCAACTAACGTTTTACAATAGACTCCAGGTATTGAGTGCGAAAATGCACTTCTGCATCCACAAAACGGCTGGGCTTAGTCCAGAACAAAAAGACGCCCAGACCACTCTAGTGGATACAATGGTGATGAATACCCTTCTTACGGGATTAGAACCCCTTTTAGGTCAGGTAATTCGTGCCAGTAACCCAAAAGACCTTCTAGAGGCACACTCCCGGATTAGGAGAGAGCTTCAGTTATCTTATTTCGAGGATCAGAAAACAAACAAATCTGTTCCTCTCAAACCAAATTTCCCACCTCGAAAGCCGACACAACCACCTAAATGTCTTCATTGTGGTCGATTAGGCCACATAGCCGCAAATTGCCGATTGAAAAATCAAAATTTTTCTCAACAATTCAACCAAAACCATAGGCCAAATCCTGTTGGGTCTAACCAACAAACAAGGCCAAACTTCCCCCCAAATAATCCCTCGGTTCAACAAGGACAACAGTTTCGTCCACAAAACTTCCAGAGACCCCCCTTTTAGGTCTCAAATGAACCCGAATTATTCTCGACCTTCGGTCATACAGAACAATCCCAATAACCGTCCTGAAAGGACTCATCATTTTAATCAACACCAAAATGATGATTACACTCAATATTCCAACTATTATAGTGATAATAGCAACACCTATTAATTACGAGGATGAGAGTCAAAATTATTCTGGCTTCGAAGAAACTTTTGACGATACCCCTGTCGAGCCTTTTAATTGTCACGATTATCAGGATTTTCTAGCGCTTCCGAGCCTAGACCAACCTCCCGATTCGACAGCAACTTTGTGCGAAGTCGAAACCCAAATTCAAAATCTGAATCTGGACGATTTGAACCCCGACTTGAACTTCCCGGAGCAACTATTTCTCTAAGCCCCCTTCTTACCGTTAATTCTAAAAACCTTTATTACATTCTTGACGCTTCTTCTAAATTCAAACTACTTATTGATACCGGAGCTGGTATCTCTATCTTCAAAGAAAATACCGTAAAGAATTTCACCCAAAGATCTCCTGAAAGGGTAACTATTCAAGGAATTACCCACGAAAAAATCCTCATCTCACAATCTACTTTAATTCCATTCGCTCCACGTAACCCACATAAAGTTTTCATATACGATTTGGACATTGAGTTTGACGGCATACTAGGATTAGATTTTCTCGAACACTACGAATGCATAGTTGACTTAAAATCTAAACAGCTAATAACAAATTTTAAAACCATCCCTTTACACAAAGTTCCCGATAACGATCAACCCTTGACTGATGTACCCGACACACCCAATGTTAAGCCAAATATTAACTCACAAACACCCACACAAAACAAAATAACTATTGAGGCACGAACAGTAAAGATATTTAAACTTAAATGCGATCTTTCTAACATCGACGCCATCTTACCATCTCAAGAAATTGACAGAGTTTCTAACTTCCATCATCAACGCTAACGCGATGCCCAAAACAGTAACTTTTTCTGATTTAAAACTGGAACCACTTGACAAAACTCACCCTCTTCTGAATTTCAATACAGACGATTACCATGAATCCCAATACATAGGCAGAAACTCGACTATTAGACAACAAATTAGAACTGAACATCTAAATGACGAAGAACGCGAACAAATCACTGATCTTTGTTTGGAATTTCAAGACATTTTCTATCTTGAAGGTGACGTCTTGACTTTCACTAACATTCGATTGATACGAATAACGCAAAGCCCGTTTTCACTAAATCATATAGATATCCTCAAGTTCATAAAGAGGAAGTGAAAACCCAAATTGGAAAAATGCTTTAACATGGTATCATTAGGCACTCCTCATCTCCTTGGTCCTCCCCTGTATGGGTCGTCCCCAAGAAGCTCGATGCTTCTGGTAAACAAAAGTGGCGAGTAGTTATCGATTACAGGAAATTAAATGAATTGACTGTAGATGATAAATATCCTCTGCCAAATATCTCGGATCTTCTCGACCAACTTGGAAAGTGTCAATATTTTTCGACACTGGATCTCGCTTCCGGGTTCCACCAGTTGGAAATCCAAGAGGAAGATATTCCTAAGACTGGCTTTTCTGTCGAAAATGGTCATTACGAATTTGTTCGTATGCCATTTGGTTTAAAAAATGCACTTTCTACTTTTCAGAGGGTCATGGACAATATTCTTCTCGGTATACAGAATGAACGTTGTCTCGTCTACATGGATGATATCATCGTCTACTCACCGACCATCCATGAACATATTTCCCGGTTGACAGAAGTTTTTAAACGACTTCGGAAGTCTAACCTAAAAATTCAACCTGATAAGTGCGAATTTCTTCGTAAAGAAGTGACTTATCTTGGCCATCTTATCACACAAGGTGTAAAACCAAACCCTTCAAAGGTTGAATGTATTCAGAACTTTCCTCAACCCCAAACTCCGAAAGACAAATCTTTTCTTGGTCTCGCTGGGTATTACAGACGCTTCATACCAAATTTTGCGAAGATCTCTAAACCTCTGACTAAACTACTCCAAAAAGACGTCAAATTCATCTTTGACGCAGATTGCAAGTCTTCCTTCAATGAACTGAAGCAAGCCCTTGTATCTGACCCAATCCTGATATATCCAAACTTTAAAGAACCCTTCCTGCTCACTACTGATGCTAGTGCTTTTGCTATTGGAGCGGTTCTTTCTCAAGGCCCTGTGGGAAAAGATCTCCCTGTTGCATACGCTTCTCGCACCCTCTGTGCTGCAGAGACACGATATTCCACCATCGAACGAGAATTGTTGGCAATAGTTTGGGCTGTTAAGCACTACAGACCGTATCTTTTTGGGAGAAGGTTTACACTCCTGTGTGACCACCGTCCGCTTACTTGGCTCTTTTCCATCAAAGATCCTGGCAGTCGTCTAGCCAGATGGCGCCTTAAGCTAGAGGAATACAATTATAAGATCGAGTACAAGCCCGGCAAGGTAAACCAAAACGCAGATGCTCTTTCTCGCATCAAAATCAACCATTTCAAGCAATGTGCTGATTTCCTTTCCAAAATCAAAATTTTCGCTAACAACGAAACTGACTCCGAACAACCTGAAAACTCTGACAATGACGACGAACATGACGAAAGAATTATCGCTGAGTTTAATCGATTTGTTCAACTCTACAAAACTGAGTCAATAATCGATTACTCTAAAATTGAAATATCCAATTCTCAACTTTTAGACAAGTCCCACAAACGCATAGTTCCATTCTTTTGGCAAAACAAAACTAACGACTTACACGACAAAATTATTGATGACTTTTTCGAAGAAGAACCTAATTTCAGTAATGACACTCTTAACATCATGGCCAGTAAAACAGTCAGGCATAGAAAGTACTTAGTTGTACCTTTGCCCTATGACCCTGAAACTGTCGTCTCGCATCTTTTCAAAATTATTTATAACAACCAAGATCAATTCAACGACTCCGAAACATACTGCATAGAAAATAACATAGAACTTCCCATTCTTGAAACTCTATCTTTCATTCTCTCCGACAAAGAAATCAAACTCAAAATCTACCAAAACATTGTTACAACTCCTACCCAAGACGAAATTCCTATAATAATACAACAATACCACTCTGGTAAAAACAACCTCCATCGTGGCATTAACGAAACCATCAGACGTATTAGGGAAAAGTACAATTGGACCGGCTTAATTAAAACTGTAGAACAATTCATCAAATCCTGCGAAACTTGCCAAAAGGTAAAGTTCTGTAGGAAAAACCTAATTGCACCTTTTGTTATTACGGAAACACCCAAGACTCCTTTTGAACGTATTAACATTGACATCTTCGAGTATCCATCTAGAAATCATGCACTGACTATTAGAGACGAACTTACGAAATTTACACAAGCCTACCCCATTAACGACAAAACAGCTTCAACTGTCGTAAACACCCTTCTGATTTTCTTTCAACATTACGGAACTCCACTTCGCATCCATTGTGACTATGGACGTGAATTTGATAACACCTTAATGCGGGATTTATGCCAACTATACGACATAAAACTGACATTCTCCAGCGTTCAACATCCCGAGTCAAACGGTTCTATTGAAAGATTTCACGCGACCTTAGCAGAAATAATAAGGGCAAATACAGCGGAACATCCAAACGAACATCCATTTAACGTCCTCCCTTATGCCATCATCTGTTATAATAACACGAAAAATAAAACCACCGGTTTCACGCCCTATGAACTCATATTTGGGCACACTTCAAGTAGGCCTCCAGAAACCCTTTACAACCAGGAAAAACTTATTTCGAAATACATAAGAGACCTAAATAACAGAATGGACTATTATTACAGACTCGCCCGTGCTAAAACCGAAAGACAGAAAGAAAAATCTAAAGTGCGATTTGACCAACACGTTTCTACTAAACAACCCGATTACAAAGTAGGCGACAAAGTCTACGTATAAGAGTCCCAAATCAAAAACAAAGCTGAAAACAAATTCAACGGCCCCTTCGAAATTACTGCAATACGAAAAAACTCTGTCACCGTCATAAATTTATAAGCAAACCAAATAACTAAAGTTAACTTTGACAGACTAAAACCCTATTTTGAATAAATCCCATTTTTCAGATTCTGTGGACTGTTTTCAGTCGTGAACCTTCAACAGTACTCCATTACGCCTGTTAACAATACTATAGGAGTTTTCTTTCATGAAGAAGGAACCCTTAAAATTTCTAATGACAAATGGACACTCCTTGTTTACAAAGATCTAAGCCCATTTCGAGACGCTACTTTAAACAACGACAATATACTGAACAGACTTTTAGATACTATCAACCACAACAAAACTAACGTTAAAATCTTCAAATCAAAAGTACAGACTCACGTAAGCCTCCTGAAACAAATATCAAAATCTGTTAACATCAAATATACAGAAATTTTCGCTGACACTGAGACTTACAGTACCAACAGAAAGAAACGCGGACTCATTAACGGACTGGGATCAATTTGGAAATCTATTTCCGGTAACTTAGATGCAACAGACGGAGAATACTTTAGTGACTCTATCAATAAAATTACTAAAGACCAACATCAAATTGAAAACTTAATGAAACAACAATTATCTGTAACAACTTCGGTCATTAAGAGCCTTAACACCACACTACAAAAATTTCAGTCCGAAGAGAAAATATTTTCGGAAAATATCAAAGCAATTAGGAAGTCAATTGAGTTCATTACAGACGATCTTGCTTTTTATGAACTTCAAGCCAATGTCTTGGATTTGTGTGAAGGCTTAATGGAAAGTTACGTATACATTGAAGATACCCTCAACGATGTATTAACTGCAGTCTCTTTCGCCCGTCTAAAAATCTTACATAGCTCAATTATAAACCCAGTAGATTTGGTCGACTCCCTTCAGAAAATATCACAGTCACTTCATGAAAATAACTTACCACTTCCAACCTATAGTTCAAATGTTGCTAGATACATCGATCTAATAAAATTGGAAGCTTTTCAGATCAATACTAAAATTGTTTTTGTACTAAAAATCCCCTTAGTCAATCCTGAAACTTATACACTGTACGCTTGTATCCTATCCCAGTTTTGGATTATCGAACAGGATTTCACCATATTCTTCCAACAAAATTAAAATATATCGCGAGAGATGACGATTCGCTATTGTACGCATCTTTCGAAGACCTGAGTGACTGTAAGCCATTATCTAAAGAACATAAGATCTGTTCCAAAGTTATTCCACACACCATAGACAAAGAAGCCCTCTGCGAAGCACAGCTTCTTAGACAGCCAGCAGCCCTTCCTTCAACTTGCAAGCCTTTAATATTATATGCCGAAGAGTATAATATTCAAGAGATTGATCTGAACCTTTGGTTAATCTCGATTTCCGGACAGTTGCCCATCAACATCAAGTGCAAGGGAGAAGATGTCGTTACCCAATCAATTTCGACAAATTCTCTATTGACCATCCAACCCAGTTGCAATGCCTTCATCAGTAACACCAGGGTCCATGCCAGAAGGACCACCAACAACGTTGACAACATCACACTTAAGAGTCACCCAGTCAACATCCCCTACAACTGTTGCGACAACCTGCCAACCATCAGTCAACTTCCAAAGTTGAAACCCATGAGACTACAGGAATTGGATGCCAGAGACCTGAATATCGCTAACCATAAGCTTAGACAATACTCCAGGGAATTGGAAAAGCTCCTGGACCAACCATTCTTGGAGAAACACACCTCCTGGTTTACGATCATCACAATGGCAACAACCGCAATTGTGGTTGCCCTCCTTTCCATCAGCATCATCAGGAAGAAATTCCAGAAGCCTCCAACAGTCAGCCCTTCTGCCGATCCAGCACCACCACCAGGTCCATCAACCATCAAGCCCAGTTTAAAACTCCATAGCCTCCTTAGTCCTGTCGAGGATATTGAATTGCAGAACCTCCCTTAAAAGTCGATGCTGTAGCATCAACTTTTTTATATGGATGGGAGTTGTTATATAAGTTATTCCATCGACTTATATGAAACAACCTAGCAACAGTTCCCAAGCTGAGTCAGCATAACACGTGTCGTCTCCAGTTACCCACAGACGAACATCCGTGAGAACTGCAAGCGCTGCGACACCTTAGTCAGCGTTCTTAGTTTATAAATTATACTTACTTACTTACACATAAATTAATATTTTATAAAATTGTCTGTAAATAAAGGGTCACACTGTATATCGCCCACTGTGATATTGATAAAAATTCAATAATCTTGAATAAAATAAATACATGTTTCTAGTCTCGATATTGTAGTTTACAGCTACAAAACTTCACAGACACAAATTCGTCAAATACGTCAGACATTTTCATTTTCCCGGGTAAATGCTTAAATGTGTACTTCATTCATTTATCTACATACTTGTAATTCAGAATAACAGCCTTGTTCCGCTACATCAGTTACTGTTGTATCAATATCGTAATATTTATTACCCAAACACATTTGAGACCAAATACGTTACGCGTACCAAATGAAATCATTTTGAATGCTGCAACAGAATTCACTTTCATTCACAAGTGTCCTGGGCAATATTTTCTAGAAGAGCCTAGATATAATGTTCCAAATAAAGACAGATTTCTAAAGTATTTCAAACAGGTATCTAGTTTCTGCACTACTCTACATTGAAGCTGCGATCTCAACAAAAAAACTCTGATGTGCTTTCCACAACCCTTCCAAGAACATACTATTTATCAATTCAACAGTCAATTTTACAAATCTCAACATGAATATGTTCGTTGCTCTCAAGAGGTAGGTCTCTTCAATCTATACTGCACAGCCTTATAAATTATACATTTTCATTACTTACAGATTTGTCTAGTTTAGTTTAACACTCATTTTGTCTTTTTAATCGTTATATAAAGTTTTATTATTTTCATTGTTATTTTCAAGTTATTATTTTTATTAAAAGTATTGTGCAACTATAAATAAAATCTTTTTTTAAAAAGAGAAATTTTGAAAGTGTGATATAACATATATATATATATATATATATATATATATATATATATATATATATTCGGTTGGCAGACGCAGCCGTTCACGGTGCCAACCGATAGGCGCCGAGTCGCGACTATATAACACCATGCGCGCTCCTGAAAATCTCAGTATTCGAGTAACTAGAAGCGAAAGCAGAAGGCTACGAGAATTATGCGAACCGACCTGAAGAGGGCAGATGTGACTCTGCCAACTACATATATATATATATATATATATATATATATATATATATATATATATATATATTTTACTAACACAATTAACTTGAAAAAAACTTTTTATTTGAAATACAAAAATTAATACTTGAAAATAACAATGTTGAAATAAAATATAACTTAATGAATTTAAAACACTTAATGACGCTCCTGTCGTCACATGTAAATTTATTATCTTGGTTTTGCAAGCTAAGCATCAGCAGATTAGACGTGCGAGGAAACCAAGCGTTGTTCGTGCGAATTGCTATATCGTGAAATATGAGATGTAATACGATATTTATGAGAAATGATTATTATATTGTTGCTATGGTGTAAATATTCTAAATGTGGTTTATGACGGATATAACAACTTACCTTATCAACAAAAAGTTGCTGTGTTCCAGGAACTTTTTGTATAAAATAAGTACAAAAGCAAATCAGGAATAAAAATCTTATGCTAATACAAATTTCCAAAGGAATATAAAACATAAGGTAATTAAAATATTAAAAACAATAATCTAAAGATAATAAATTTTCATACACATTATTACATAAAATATATTAATTAAAAATATGAAACATACAATAATGAAAATAGTAAAAGAGAAAACGTAATAATCAAAATTTACAAAATTATTTATTTGCTTGAAGTTCGATATCTTCGGCAGTTTTCTCCTCTAGGATAGGTCTTAACTTCGGTAAAAGTCTAGACAGTCTACTTTTTGATGACTTCGTACGGTTTTCCTCCTTTTGGGCTGTGTGACCACTGGTCCAAAACGTTTTGAGCACGAAGGCAGCGATAATAATAACTGAAAATTATGGTGGCATATGTAAACCACGAAATATTTTTGTTGACGAATGGTTGGTTAATTAGTTCATCCAACTCTTTTGAATACTCGTTCAACTTATGATTGGCGATGTTTAATTCATCCACATTTAAGTCGTTAAGCTTTAATGGTTTCAGCTCTGGGACTTGGATTTTCTCTGAAATCGTGTCACAACAATTGAAGGGGATGACAACTGGTTGGTAATTGTCTATTATGTTGATGGGTTTGAATGCTTCTGCTTGGACTTTAGTTATTCCAACAAAAGCACTGCATTCGCTCTGTAATTTTAACAAGGAATTGTTCGTAAATGTTTAAGTCTTTGCACTAATATTTGGACAACTGATTGTGATGCGGAGGGGTTCCGCAACCATGACTAACCATACGTTGGTTTCTAACTTTTGAACATAGTAGCCTTGGGCGAGTATCACTGCACTTTTACAATTATCTGGTACGGTTTTAAAGTTTTTGAGTAGTTGGGCTTCTCACAAAGCACTCGAGTCTATTGGGTACGCATAAAGTTCTTTCTTCCGGATCGTTAATGGTTTGTACTCAAGTCTTTAATGGGGATATACAGCAAAGAATCATCGTTTTTGGCAATATAATTTTGGGTAAATGATAGACGGAAAGCAGTGAATGTTTGTTGTTCGATTAAAGTTATTCTTAATATAAAAACAAGGTCTGAGTCTGTTTGAAAAGCCTCCAATTCAGTGATTTCTAAATATCGCGCAATACTCGAATATTTAACAGGTAGAAGCAAATTATTCTTTACGAGATTTTTCGATATTTCCTGTAGGGCGGTTATGAACTGTTCTGGGTGTAAAATAGAAGTGTCAATAATTTTTAAACGAGCGAATGTAATTGAGTTTAACACGTCCTTTAAGCTATCTTCTAAGAATAAGTAGTTTTCCATAAGTCTTTCAGACATTTCTAAAAATGAAAGTTTAGCTTCCACATATGTCATTTTATCGCTTAGTTTACGTTAGTATTTTCAATTTTCCGAATATTTTCAATGAACGCTTTTTCATCAAGTTGGATTTGTAGTATTGTTAAAGTTTTTTATCAAAGAAGTTGTTACGCTAATTTGATTTTTCAAAAGGTTTTCTACTTGAAGTTGTCCCTGATTTAATCTGTTGATACTATTTGTGAAATATTCCCCATCAGCGGCATCTAGGTTGCCAGTTATTGCCTTGTAGATTGTACCGGCACCATCTATTAATCCGCGTTTATATCTCCTGGTATCCATATGAATTTCGCTAAATTTGTTATTTATGGATTTCGAAATTTGGTTAAGTAGATTTAAGTGAGTTTGGACGTCGGCACGGAATAGGTTCATTGAGGTTATAAGAAATAGATCTTGTTAATGTGTCAAGGAGTCTGTTATTAGTAGTGAAGACTTGTTCAAAAGCTGAAAGGTTTTTATGAACTAATAGCGTCCATTTGCAATTTCAAACGTCAATTCGTGCTTCCTCGTGATAGTAAATTCCTATTGTGTTATTTATGGCTTATTTCGAACTGGGATGCTGCTGATCCGAACAGCAGGATGACCCTGTAAACAAATTAGTCTTCTATGAATGGTTTCATGAGATCAAAGTTTACTTTCGTATTTTGGTTAGTTCGGGGGTTTAATAGAGTTGCTGAATTTTTATGGATTTCTAGTATTTCGAAAGGTCCGTTAAACTTGTTCTGTGGTTTGTCTTTAAATTGAGATTCTCTTATATACACTTTATCACCTACTTGGTAATTAGGAGGGTTTCCCGAAACATGTTTGTCAAATCGGACTTTGGCTTTTTGTTTCTGTTGTTCTGTCCTTTCGCGGGCGATCTTATAGTAATGGGAAATTCTATTGTTGAGGTCTCTAATATATTTTGTAATCAAGTCTTTTTCGTTGGATAATGTCTCTGGGGGTCTGCTGGATGTGTGACCGAAGATCAGTTCATAGGGTGTGAACCCATGTGTCTTATTGGCAGAGTTGTTATATGCGATTACCGCATAGGGCAAAATGTTAAAAGGGTGTTCATCGGGATGTTCTGCTTTATGAATTCGTAACATATCTAGAAGAGTAGAGTGAAACCGTTCCAATGATACATTGGATTGCGGGTGTCCAACACTTGAATGTGAAAGTTTAATGTCGAAGAGTTTACAAAGATCTTTAAGTAGGGCGTTATCGAATTCACGACCATAGTCACAGTGTATTCTAATAGGTGTTCCGAAATGTTGGAAAAATAAGAGAAGCGTATTACTGTTTTAGCAGACTTGTCGGTGATTGGGTATGCTTGGGAAAATTTGGTTAACTCGTCTCGTATGGTCAGGGCATAGTTTTTACTCGGGACTTCGAGGATGTCAATGTTAAGTCTTTCGAATGGAGTTCTTGGAGTTTCAGTAATTATCAGAGGGCTATCACGGTTTTTACGAAATGTTTTAGCTGTTTGACATAGTCGACAGTTCTTAATATAATTGTCAACATCTTTTGTAAGACCCTGCCAATTATATTTTTCCCTAATTCGCCTAATTGTTTCATTAATACCCCTATGTATGTTGGTTTTTCCGTTATGAAACTGTACAAGAATTATTGGCACTTGATCTTTTTCGATAGTTTGAGTTATGTTTTGGCAAACTTTCCATTTTACGTTTAATTCTGCAATGATAAAAGAAAGCATTTCTATAATTGGTAATTCCAAGTTATTCTCGACGCAATAGAGTTCTGATTCGGTTAGTACATTTTTGCTTTTAAATATTGAAGCAAATAGAATCTCGTTAACGGTTTCAGGATTAGATGGTAAGGGTATAATATAATACCGTCTTTTTCTAACACTTGCTGGAGAATACGTTAATTTTATATCGTTCGAAGTCGGCATTGTTCTTTAAGATTGTCGGTTTGAAAGAAAACTAGGATGTTTTTATTTTCTCTGTCAAGAAGTTGGCAGTTGGAGTATTGTATCTTACCGTAGTCAATGAGTGAAACTGTTTTGTAACGTTCTACGAACGTTGGAAATTCGGTAAATATTAGGTCATCGTCGTTATTCATTTCAGGTTCGTCTGAGTCGGTGTCATCGTTTTCGTTAAGGGGGTTTATTGGAAAGTATTGAAGATTGTTGGTTGACTAGAAATGGATGCATTCGTTAAAATGAGTTATTTTAATGCGCGAAAGGGCGTCGGCATTTTTGTTGACTTTTCCTGGCTTGTATATGATTTCGTAGTCATATTCCTCAAGTTTGAGGCGCCATCTCGCAAGTCGACTACCCGGATCTTTAATAGAAAAGAGCCACGTTAACGGCCGGTGATCGGTCAGGAGTTTAAACTTGCGACCAAAAATTATTGGACGAAAGTGTTTGACAGCCCAGACGATGGCCAGAAGTTCGCGCTCTATGGTTGAGTATCTAGTCTCTGCTTTGCAGAGAGTTCTAGAGGCATATTCAATGGGCAGGTCTTTGCCTATTGGTCCCTGGAAAAGTACAGCGCCGATTGCGAAAGCACTAGCGTCTGTAGTTAGAAGAAAAGGTTCGTTGAAGTCGGGATAGATCAAGATCGGAGTGGACGTGAGAGCTTGTTTTAATTTGTTAAAGGAGTCAACACAGTCTGAATTAAAATGAAATGAAACGTCTTTTTCAAGCAGTTTTGTAAGAGGTTTAGATATTTTGGCAAAGTTTGGTATAAATCGACGGTAGTAGCCAGCTAGACCAAGAAAAGATTTAATATCTTTCTGGTTCTGCGGTTGGGGGAAGTTAAGTATACATTCGACTTTGGACGGGTTCGGTTTTACTGCGTCCTTTGTAATGAGGTGACCTAAATATGCGACCTCCTTGCGGAGAAATTCGCATTTATCAGGCTGAATCTTAAGATTTGCCTTCCTAAGTCGTTTGAATACTTCAGTCAGTCGGGCCAAATGTTCGTGTATAGTTGGTGAGTAGATGGTTATATCGTCCATATAGACCAAGCATCTCTCGTTCTGGATTCCGATGAGAATGTTGTTACCCTTTGAAAGGTTGAGGGAGCATTCTTCAAACCGAAAGGCATGCGAACGAATTCAAAATGACCGTTCTCTGCAGTGAAAGCGGTTTTTTGAATGTCCTTCGATTCAATTTCGATCTGGTGCAAGCCAGAAGCAAGATCTAGTGTAGTAAAGTATTGGCATTTGCCAAGTTGGTCTAGTAAGTCCGATATGTTAGGTAAGGGATATTTATCGCCTACTGTGAGTTCATTAAGTTTACGGTAGTCTACTACTACACGCCACTTTTGTTTGCCGGATGCGTCTTGTTTTTTTGGGACAACCCACACAGGGGAAGACCAAGGAGAATTTGAAGGGCGAATGATACCTTGTTCTAACATTTTTGAGACTTGGGTCCGAACTTGCTCCTTATGGATTTGGGAGTAGCTATAAGATTTGGTAAATATGGGTTTCGAGTTATTTGTATCAATAGAGATTTTGTTAAAATTTATAATTTTTGGGCTAGCATTTGCATTTAAAATAGTAGTGAAAAATTCACCCTTGTCATTAACCTGGACTAGAGCGTTTGGTAATCTTACGTTTTCTATTATGGTGGAAGTTAGAATGGCCTCCGTATTTCGTAAATCGCATTTAAGTTTAAAAATGCGTTCTGTCCGCGGTTCGATACTGATAGTATTTGAAATCGTTTGGTTGTTTATCTCTAGTTGTCTGTCGGTTGATAATGTCGCTTCAGTAACTTTCATGAGCGGGATGGTTTTGAAATTATTAAAGTCTATTACACAATTGTAATGCTCCAGGAAATCGGATCCTAATAGGCCATCGAATTCGATGTCTAGATAGCATATGTAGACTTTGTGTGGATCTGTTAGATTGAACGGGACTAAAGTGGATTCGTTTATGAGAATTTTTTGGTTAGTGATTTACAGGATCGGTTTGGAAATGTTTCACAAGTTTTGGGCTTGAAGATTGATAAGCCTGCTCCTGTGTCGATTAACAATTTGTAAGTGTTAGAAGCGTCATTGATGTAAAAGAGGTACTTTGAGTTAACAGAAAGTGCGGGGCTTATAGGAAAGCGTTTTCCGGGAAGTTGAGGTTTGGATTGAAGCTGTCGTTGAAATTCATTGTCTCGAATTGGGACTGAAGATTGAGTGTCCGGTGGTTTGTCTACGGTGAGAGCCGTTTGAAAATTTCGCTGAGAATTATCGGGTATATCAGAGCAGAATTCTGGGTAAACATTTCCATAATTGTCGTAATTTTCATAATTGTGAACCTGAGAGTAATACAAATCGTTCCTTTGTGTTTCAGTATTCAAATGTGAGTATTCATCTTGTTGAGGGTAATCAGAGTCATAGAAATTATGGTACTAATCATTTGTGTAATTGGGTGTGTTATAAAAATCTGACTGGTTAAAGTGATGGGCCCTTTGTTGCTGATTTCTGAAAAAGTTTGAATTGGGTCGAAAGCTGTTAGGACCTTGATTTTGTCCGCTAGTTGAGGGTCGATTTTGTTGAAATTGTTGTCTATTCTGGTCAAAGTTGGGTCTCATTTGGTTTGCGTGCTGAGAAAATTGATTGGAAGTTGTTATTGTTAAAATTCGAGTTTGGCTGTTGTTGCCTTTGTCTAGTTAAGCATTCGTTAAACGAATGCCCTGTTCGTTTGAAAAACGAGCATTGCTTTATAAAAGTTGTAGCGTTTGGTCGTTTTTGTTGTTGTTGGTTACGTGTCACTTGGAACTTTTGGTTTTCTAAGTGACACAGTTGTATCTCCCGTTTTATTCTAGAAACAGCAGTTATAATGTCAGGGTTGCTGGCACGTATAATTTGCCCTATTTTTGGCTCAAGACCTATTAAAAGGCTGTTCAGAGCCAATGAGTCAATGAGAGAAATTTTGTGCGTCTTTTTCTTTTGTAGTTATATTTTGTTTATTGACGGTCGCGTGCATTTTGGCTTCGTGTGTTTGCAGGCGGGCTGCGAAAGTTAATGGGAACTCATTGGGAAGTTGCCGCAGTCTCTGAAGATCTTGAATTAATGCAGACAAATCGCGTGAATCACCAAAGTGTGTTTCAAGAAGCGTTTTGATGTCGTCCCAAGTTGATGGGTTCCGGGCACGGCCTCTCAACTTGTTTTTTATGTGAAGGATTAATAAGGCTATTTGATTAGCAACAGCCATGTTGTGTGCTGTTGTGCAAGAGGTAATAAAAGTGTTAAGGAAAATGGGATTCCCGTCATATTCAGGAATAATCGCAAATATCTCTGAAATTTTGAAACGTTCTACCGTTGGGGTTGTGGCACCTTGTCTAGTTCTTGCCATTTTGTATTTAGAATACGGTTATTGCACAATATTAGAAAATTCAAAAACACTAAAACAATAGCAATAGCAGAATGAGAATTCTACTATCAGATTAAAGTATATAAAATGTTACCAAAAAGGGATAATAATAATTTGCTGTGAAAAATATTTAAAACCATGTTAATATATTGCGAAATATTTTATCGATATATAGTGTAGGGAATGGTAAATTAGTAAAAAAAAGAAATCAAAAATCAATAAATCAGTACAAAAATAAAATAAAAATAGTGATTAAGTGTAAATTAAACGTGATTCTTACAGTATAAATCTCGGCATGGACTGTTCTGTGAGGACCGCACTGGTTAGCCTGACTTGTTCCTGGTGCTGATTTACTCGCAGTTGTGTCTCCAGCTCGAAGGTTGTTGTTCCACAAAGGTTTAGAAACCACCACGACGAGTGAGAATTCTTCGTGTTCTTGCCGTGTTGGAACGATCCTACTGACTGCGCCATTTTTTATATTATTACTAACACAATTAACTTTTTTAAAAAAAGTTTTTATTTGAAATACAAAAATTAATACTTGAAAATAACAAAGTTGAAATAAAATATAACTTAATGAATTTAAAACACTTAATGACGCTCGCTGTCGTCGCATGTGAATTTATAATCTTGGTTTCGCCAGCTAAGCACTAAGCATTACACGTGCGAGGAAACCGAGCGTTGTCCGTGGGAATAGCTATATCGTGAAATATGAGATGTAATACGATATTTATGAGAAATGATTATTATATTGTTGCTATGGTAAATATTCTAAGTGTGGTTTATGACGGATATAACACACACATATATATATATATATATATATATATATATATATATATATATATGTTATATACGTCCTAAACAATACTTAGAATAATAATATGAGAACACCGTGTAACCGGTCAAATGAGTCGTACACATGGTGTCATATTACACGATATAGCAATTCCCAGGAAATACGCAAATGCCCATCGCACGTGCAAAACTGCTGATGCTGACAATGCAACACGTAGCTTATAAATGCACATGCGATGGCTGTGAGCATCATTAAGTGTATCGCTTTCATTTATTTCATTTATATTTTATAACGTAACTTTCAAGTAAAATATTTAATTTGTGTTTTAAATAAAAATATTTTTTAAAAGCATTTGTGTTTGTGAATATATAAAATTGGCGCAGTCAGTAGGATTGTTCCAAAACGACTAGAACACGAGAATTCTAACTAGTCGTGGTGGTTTCCAAACCTTCGTGGGACAATCAACCTCTTGCTGGAGACACAACTGGAAGCGAGCTAGCACCAGGAACACGCAACGGCTAACCAGTGCAGTCAACTTACAGAACAGTCCATGCCAAGAATTATATTGTAAGGATTACGTTATTATTATTTTCATTTATTGATACACTTAATCACCATTTCTATCATCAAAGATATATCCATTAATATCCCTTAAATATTTTAAACATATTACATCACTACCTTTAATATATTGTTCATTTATTTTGAATAGAAGTGCAAGGTAAGAAATATTTTTGACCAATTTAGGTACATATTGATAATTACACATTAAATCTATACTATATAATAAGCTGATCTAATTATTTTATTATTTATTTATTGACACATTTATTTATACGTTTTACCATTGTCAATTCGACAATATAATCTGATTTAAATTTTTAATATTGTGCAAATACTTTATTCTTAAACAATATGACTACAACAAGGCAAGGTGCAGCCACTCCAACTGTGGAGCCCTATAAAATTTCCGAGATTTTTGCGATAGTGCCGGAGTACGACGGTAACCTTATCTTTTTAAATACTTTTATTACATATTGTAACACCGCCCACGGTATGACGACCGATAACCAACAGGCCTACTTATCCTCCACATAAAAAATAAACTCCGTGGCAGGGCAGCGGAATTGGTAAATTCACGAAACCCTAGTCTGTTAACTGAAATCGTTACTCTTCTCGAAAACCACTTCGGAGACCCCCGAGACCTATCGGCACTCATTCAAGATCTCCAACGAATGAAACAATTACCATCCGAATCACCCTTAACTTTCTCAAACAGAATTCAGACCCACCAGGCAAAAATGTTAGCCGCAGTCACAAAACAAAATATAACTTCCAAGGAAAAACAAGCCCAAATAGATCTCATTGAACCTATGGCACTAAACAGCCTGCTTACAGGCCTAGAGCCAAAAATGGGACAATTAATTCGAGCAAGCGACCCAAAAGATATCTTAACCGCTATCTCTAGAATTAAAAGAGAAATTCAATTGAACCATCTGGAAACCCAAAAATTCTCTAACTTCAAAAATACACCTCCAACCTTCAGAAGACCCAATCAATTGCCACCTCCAAAACAATGTACATTCTGCAAGAGAATGGGCCATTCAGTTAATGAATGCATCATTAGATCGAGGCAATTCCAACAAAATCAAAGCTTTAGGCAAAATCAAAGTTTTGGGCAAAATTTCCAAAGACCTCGCCTTCCATTCGCCCAACATTCCAACCAACAAAATTACGAGCAACCTCGCCAAACAAACTTTCTACCCAATAGAAATTTTCAGCCACAACGCCCATCAACAAGTAATCAACCCCCAAATTCGGACCAATTTAAACCGAACCCTAATTTTTACCGCCAACAACGTACTCATCACCTAAATAATCATGAGTTCGAAAATCATAGATTTGAACAAACCTATTCGAACCCAACAAACAACCAGTATCAATACACAGATTACGACAATGCCGAACGAAAATTACTCTGAAAATTACGACGAAATTTCTCCGACAAATTTTCAGGACACTACCCCTCAAACAGAACTCCCGGATATGTCAGACCTTCAAACCCACATTCAAACCTTGAATTTAGAGAGCTTCGACCCCAATCTGAATATCCCCGAACAGAGATTTCTGTAAGACCCCTCTTGTCCGTAAACTCTAAGAACTTATATTACATCACCGATGCATCCAACACTTACAAACTTCTTGTGGATACCGGTGCAGGACTCTCTATTTTTAAGCCAGAAACTTGCAAACGATTCAGGGAAAGGTTCCCAGAAAATGTCGTCATTCAGGGAATAACTAACGAGAAAATTCATATCAACGAATCGACGCTCGTCCCGTTTAATATCAATGATCCTCATAAAGTCTACATTTGCAATATCGATATCGAGTTCGACGGATTGTTAGGTTCCGATTTCCTGGAACATTATAATTGCATCGTTGATTTCGAAAAGAAGCAACTAGTAACCAATTTCAAAACACTTCCCTTGTATAAAGTAACAGACGATTTAATCAGTAAAGATACCCCTAAAAACTTTTCATGTAACCCCGTCAACACAATTTCCATTCAACCACGTACAGAGCAAATCTGTAAACTTACTTGCAACCTTAGAGATACAGATGCCTTATTAACAGGCATAGAAGTTGAAAAAGTCCATCTTCCGAATGCTATAGTACAAGTCGATAGTAATGGCCAATTTTTGACATCCGTATTAAATGCAAATGCCATCCCTAAAACTATAAATTTCACTGACATTAAACTTGAGCCTTTACAACATTTCAGGGTGAATTCTATTTCACAAACCCAGCCAACAGACAACAATATACTAGAACGACAAGAACAAATTTTCAATCAACTTCGACTTGCCACTTAAACGAAGAAGAATCCGACTTAATATCGCAACTATGTCTTGACTTCTCTGACATATTTTATCTCGAAGGAGACCATCTGTCATTCACCAACGAAATTAAACATACCATCGAGACTAACAACTCTAGACCAGTTTTCACGAAATCTTATCGCTACCCTCAGATTCATAAAGAGGAAGTTAAATCCCAAGTAACGAAAATGCTAGACGAAGGTATTATACGCCATTCAAACTCGCCCTGGTCCTCCCCTGTATGGGTAGTACCGAAAAAACTGGACGCTTCAGGAAAGCAAAAATGGCGCGTTGTAGTTGACTATCGAAAACTCAACGAACTAACGGTTGATGACAAATATCCTCTCCCTAACATTTCGGACTTATTAGATCAACTTGACAAATGCCAATATTTCACAACACTTGACCTCGCCTCAGGATTCCATCAGATTGAGATTGACCCAAAAGACATTTCCAAAACCGCGTTTACCGTTGAGAATGAGCACTACGAATTCGTAAGGATGCCCTTTGGTCTAAAGAATGCCCCTTCAACATTCCAGAGGGTTATGGACAACATTCTTTTAGGCATTCAAAACGAACATTGTCTCGTCTATATGGACGACATAATCGTATACTCTCCCACTATCAACGACCATTTGTCTCGTCTTACTGATGTTTTTAAACGCCTACGAAAGGCAAACCTCAAAATCCAACCCGACAAGTGCGAATTTCTTCGCAAAGAAGTCGTCTATCTCGGACATCTGATTACCAAAGATGGAGTTAAACCGAATCCATCAAAGGTAGAATGTATATTGAAATTTCCTCAGCCCCAAAATCAAAGATAACAAATCCTTTCTGGGATTAGCCGGGTATTATCGTCGATTCATACCCAATTTTGCTAAAATTTCAAAACCACTCACAAAATTGCTGCAAAAAGATGTTTCATTCTATTTCAGTTCTGAATGCGTTAATTCTTTCAATGAATTAAAGCAAGCCCTCACTTCGACCCCAATTTTAATTTATCCCGACTTCAATGAGCCCTTTATTTTGACAACTGACGCTAGGGCATTTGCAATCGGCGCTGTGCTTTCACAGGGACCAATAGGCAAAGATCTGCCAATTGGATACGCATCTAGGACCCTCTGCAAGGCTGAGACCCGATACTCCACAATAGAGCTTGAACTTCTGGCTATTGTTTGGACCGTTAAACACTTCAGGCCAATAATTTTTGGACGAAAGTTTAAACTTCTGACCGACCCCCGCCCGTTAACGTGGCTCTTTTCTATTAAAAATCCAGGTAGTCGACTTGCCAGATGGCGCCTCAAACTCGGGGAGTACGATTATGAAATTATATACAAACCGGGAAAAGTAAATAAGAACGCAGACGCCCTTTCACGCATTCGAATCAACCATTTTGATGAATGTATAACCTTCCAATCAAACACCAAACTCCAACACTTCACGATAACTCCCTTAAACGAAAACGAAGACAGTGATACAGAACAACTTGAAACCGACAACGAGGACAACCTAATTTTTTCAGAATTTCGGTCATTCGTACAACGGTATAAGACCGTCTCACTTATCGACTATAGTAAAATTCAGTACTCCAACTGTCAACTCCTTGATAGAGAAAACAAAAATATCTTAGTTTTCTTTCAATCCAGCAATTTAAAAGATTTTCATAACCAAATTCTTGAGGATATCTTCGAAGAGAACGCCGACTTCGAGCAATTCAAAATCAATATTTTCAATAGTAAAAGCGTTTGAAAAAGACGATATTACATTATTCCCTTACCAACTGATTTCGACACTGTGAACGAGGTATTATTTGCCTCAATTTACAAGAGCGTAGACCTTCTAACTGACTCTGAACTATACTGCGTTGAAAATAACTTAGACCTACCTATACTCGAAATGCTTTCGTTTATATTCGCAGAAACAGACATAAAGTGGAAAGTCTGTCAGAACATAACAAAAACAGTAGGAAGAGATCAAGTGCCAATAATACTAGATCAATTCCATAACGGTAAAAATAACATACACAGAGGGATCAACGAAACTATTAGACGAATTAAAGAAAAGTATAACTGGCAAGGTATTACAAAAGACGTAGAAAACTTCATTAGAAACTGTCAAATCTGTCAGACAACTAAAGCTTTCCGTAAAAACCTTGACAATCCATTAGTAGTAACAGAAACCCCAAGAACGCCTTTCGAAATAATAAATATCGACATTCTCGAAGTTCCTAGCAAAAATTATGCCCTTACTATCCGAAACGAATTAACTAAATATTCCCAGGCCTACCCGATTAGCGGCAAGTCCGCTAAAACTGTCGTTAGTACACTCTTGGTGTTTTTCCAACACTTCGGAACGCCTCTGAGAATACACTGCGACTACGGTCGTGAATTCGACAATGCACTCCTCAAAGACCTTTGCAAATTGTTCGATATTAAACTTTCCTACTCTAGTGTAGGACACCCCCAATCTAACGGCTCATTAGAGCGTTTTCATTCAACCTTGTTAGATATGATCCGTATTCATAAAGCCGAGCACCCTGACGAACACCCCTTCAATATTTTGCCATACGCAATTATTACTTACAATAACTCCGCTAACAAAACTCATGGGTTCACACCCTATGAACTCGTTTTCGGGCACACGTCTAGCCGACCCCCTGAAACCCTCTATAACGAAAAGGACTTGAGTTCTAAATACATCAGAGACTTAAATTACCGCATTTCACAGTACTACAAAATAGCACGCGAAAGAACCGATACTCAAACACAAAAAGCCACAATTCGATTCGATAAACATGTTTCGGACAAAACCCCAAATTATCAAGTAGGTGACAAGTTTTACGTACGCGAATCTCAGTTCAAAGATAAACTACAAAACAAATTTAACGGACCCTTTCAAATAGTAGAACTACATACAAACTCAGCTACTTTACTTAATTCTCGTACTAACCAAAAAACCAAAGTAAACTTTGACCGTATGAAACATTTCACAGAAGTCTGATTTCTTTACAGGTTCATCCTGCTGTTCGGATCGGCAGCATCACAATTTGAAATAAAGCCAATCAATAACACCCTAGGGATTTATTATCATGAAGAATCACGTATAGCCGTGTCAAATCACAAATGGACTCTTATAGTTCATAGAAATCTCTCCGCCCTAGAACAAGCTTTTACTACCAACGACAGAATTCTCGATGCACTAACTTTATCACTAAAAACTAACGTCCACCCAACCAATGTATTCCGTGCTGACGTTCAATCACACATCAACTTACTTAACCAAATCTCAAACTCTGTCAAAAACAAATTCACTGAAATCCACATGGACACCCGAAGGTACAAACGTGGACTAATCGATGGCGCCGGATCATTTTTCAAAGTCATAACTGGTAACTTAGACGCCGCCGACGGCGAGTACTTCACCAACAGTATAAATAGTTTAAACAAAGGACAACTGCAGATCGAAAATCTGTTGAAAAACCAAATCAGTGTAACCACCTCAGTTATAAAGAACTTTAACGAGACTATTCAACACATTCAGGTCGACGAGAAAATATTTAACGAAAATATTCGAAAAATGGAAAATATGATTCGTAAAGTAAACGACAAAATGGCGTACGTGGAAACAAAACTTTCATGTCTAGAAATGACGGAAAGACTAATGGAAAATTATCTCTTTCTAGAAGACAACTTAAATGATGTTCTTAATTCGATAACTTTTGCCCGTCTAAAAATTATCCACACTTCAATTTTAACTCCCGAACATTTCATTGCCGCCTTACAGGAAATATCGCAGGATCTCGTGAAAAATAATTTACCTTTGCCCGTCAAATATTCAAGTATTGCGCGATACTTAGAAATTACAGAATTAGAAGCTTTTCAAACAGATTCCGACCTTGTATTTATACTCAGAATTCCACTTATTGAACAGCAATCATTTACTGCTCTCCGCTTATACCCAATCCCCATCTATGATGATAGAACTGGTTTATACCATGTACTCTCATTCACTCATATAAATATATAGCAAAAAACGACGATTCCTTACTGTATATTCCGATAAAAGACCTTAGTGCGTGCAAATCGTTGAACAATCAAAATAAATTGTGTTCCGAACTCTATGCATATCCGATAGACTCAAATGCTTTGTGCGAGGCCCAACTTTTAAGAAATTTTAAAAAAGTGCCGTACAATTGTCACAGTGCCGTGATTTCTGCTCAAGGGTACCACGTTCAAAAACTCGAAACCAACGGATGGTTAATTATGGTTACCGAGCCTCTCAGCATTACCATCACCTGTACCGACATCAATACAAAACCCTTAACACTCAATGTTAACTCTTTATTAAAACTTCAGAAAGATTGCAGTGCCTTCATTGGAATAACCAAAATCGAAGCAGAAGCCACAAAAAGCAGCAACACCCTTGACAACTATCAACCAGTTCTTATCCCTTTCAACTGCTGCGATACCATACCAGAAAAAATTGTCGTTCCCGAACTTAAACCTTTGAAACTCCATGAATTGAATTTCTAGGAGTTAAACGTCGCAAACCATAAACTCAACGACTATTCAAAGGACCTAGACGAATTAATAAATCAGCCATTCGTCAAAAAGAACATTTCTTGGTTCACCTACGTGACAATATTTTCCATAATAATAATTGTCGCTGTATTTGTCCTCCAAACGCTTTGGCGTAAATGCAATACAACCAGCGAAAGTCCATCACCCACAACCAGAATTTCAAAATTGTTGCCAAGATTGAGACCGAACCTTCGACCGAACGTAACTGAAGACATCGAGCTAAGTACCCCAAAATAATTTCAAAAATTGTTTTGTAATACTTATTTATCGCTAAAAAACTGTAATATTTTAGGTTTTATTATTAATGACCTTAATGCTAATTATATTTTTATTTTATACATTTATACAATTTACGCTATCTTGTTCACTTTTGCTTTCTGCAAATTTCATATGTATACCTTTATATTTTATTATGTTACAAATTCTATTTTCAGAAAAGTTCCTGTAAAACAGCAACTTTTTCTTTGTGGGGGGAGTTGTTATATACGTCCTAAACAATACTTAGAATAATAATATGACAACACCGTGTAACCGGTCAAATGAGTCGTTCACATGGTGTCATATTACACGATATAGCAATTCCCAGGAAATACGCAAATGCCCATCGCACGTGTAAAACTGCTGATGCTGACAATTCAACACGTAGCTTATAAATGCACATTTTTCATTTATATTTTATAACCTAACTTTCAAGTAAAATATTTAATTTGTGTTTTAAATAAAAATAATTTTTTTTAAAAAAGCATTTTGTGTTTGTGAAGATATAATATATATATATATATATATATATATATATATATATATATATTATGGTTGATGATTTATTCCGGTGTACATCCGTTCGTCTGTATTCGTTTGAAAAATCACTTGACGTTTCGCCAAAATCATATTTGGCTTTCTCAAATGATACTAAGTTACTTATTTCCATCCGTGAAACAGTATACAAATATATATATATATATATATATATATATATATATATATATATATATGTTTTTAAGTTTTCGCGGGCACTAAATGTATGAGGTGGTTTCCGGGAATTCATCCGCGTAGTTGATAACTGATCCCTGCCGGGATCGATGGTAAAATGACGACGTTTCGGCAAAGTCACATCTGCCCTCTTCAGGTCGGTTCGCATAATTCTCGTACCCTTCTGCTTTCGCTTCTAGTTACTCGAATAATAAGATTTTCAGGAGCGCGCACGCTGTTATATAGTCGCGGCTCGGCGCCTATTGGTTGGCACCGTGAACGGCTGCGTGTGATTGGCCCTTGGCGCTCAGTGGCCACGCCTCCCGTTTGCTGATTGGCTATATCCTGTTGAGTTGTTATAGGACGGGTCCGGGCCGGTATGGTGTTTAATAGAATTTTCCAACAATTCGATAAGTTCTGGATTTCATTGCGTGCGTTTAGACTGTGAGGCCTCTTCGCTATTTCAATTGCTTCTCTTACGAGTGTTGATTTCGGGTGTTCTATATTTGCCCGTACTCTGGTGTTCTCAAAGCCTATTCGGTGTGACATCGTGGTGGCGTGTTCCGCAATGAATGTTGTTTTTTCATGCTTCCTTACAGCGTTCTGGTGTTCATCATCTATTAATGCCCCACATAGGTTTTATGACAGTCTGCACATGGAATCTTGTACACTCCCTGTTGTTCTAAAGGGATCCTCGTCTTCGGAGTCCTCAACACCGTGTTTATTTTTCTGTCTGTATTGAAAATAGTATCGATATTGTGTCTCCGTAGAATTCTTGCAATACTGTCCGTGGTCCCCTTGACATACGGTAAATAAGCCTTGGTTATTGGTGTCTCATGCTCCTCGTCTGTTTGTCTCGGTTTTGACTTTAGGGCTTTTTGTATATTTCGGTCTGTAAATCCGTTTTGTCTCAGAGCTGTTTTTAAACAGTCCATTTCCTGTTTGATGTTATCCTGGTCAGCTAGTCTTTGTGATCTGGTTACTAAAGTCTTGACGACGGCTTGTAGTTGGGCTGGGTGGTGATGAGAATTAGCATGAATGTATCTGTTGGTGTGAGTTGCTTTCCTATATGCTGTATGGCCAAGGGTTCCATCTTCCTTCCTATTTATGAGAACGTCTAGGAATGGCAGTTGATTGTTGGCTTCAACCTCCATGGTAAATTTTATTTTGTGATGGATGCCATTTAGGTGGTCTAAAAAAGTATTGAAGTGTTCCCTCCCATGAGGCCAGATCACAAATGTATCATCCACATATCGCAACCATAATCTGGGTTTAAGAGTTGTTCTTAGTGCCAACCCCTCAAAGCTCTCCATAAAAAGGTTCGCTATAACTGGTGAGAGTGGCGATCCCATTGGAGCTCCTGCCACTTGTTTGTATCGTTGGTTATCGTAAACAAAATAGGTGTTCATCATTCATTCATGATATCCAAGGCTTCGTCGATAGGGATGTTGGTGAAAAGGGACACTACATCAAAACTTACAAGAAGACACTCTGGTTGTAAGACCGTTTTTGTAAGTATTTCGATGAAATGTGTCGAATTTTTCTCATATGAGTCTGCCCCCTCTGCAAACGGTTTAAGTTGTTGGGCTAGGTATTTGGCTAGGTGTTGTGTTGGGGATCCAATTGAGCTTACTATTGCCTCAAAGGTGCACCTTCTTTAAGTACTTTTGGCAACCCATAGAATTTCGGACATCTCGATGACTTTTCACGCGGAATGAGTTGCAGTTGGAGATTTTTGTCGATCCTACTTGCTTGGATTTTGGCCTTGGTTGTTTTCTCCAGATAAGTTGTTGGGTCAGTAATAATTTGTTTATATGCTGAATCTTGTAGCAATGTTTGAATTTTGTTTGAATAATCCGCTGTATATAAAATTACAGTCGCATTTCCTTTATCAGCAGGTAGAATGACAATGTCCTTGTTGAGGCGAAGTTTGTTTGGGTGGTTTAGACTTTCTTAGAACATGTGACACATCTTGTCTAATTATTTCAGCGGTATTCGCATCTAATTTTGAAACTGCTGTTTCCACGCCACATATTATGCTCTCTGTTGGTATGTGAGAGGGAGCAATAGCGTAATTGAATCCCTTAGCCAACACGCCAATCGAGGAAGTGTTCAATTGGACCGAAGATAAGTTATAAACGGTTTTATTCGTTTCCAATTGCCGTGAGGTTAGACTGTGACCGTTATTTTCCGAGAAAAATTCGTTTTTGGGCTTCTGTTGGAGCTTCGATTTGTTAAATTTTGCCTGTTGTTGCATTGTTGTCAACTCTGCATTCGTTTCGGCCCTAAATTCGCTAATTTCATCGAATTTATCCCATATTATTGGGTGGAGTGTATTACTTACCTGTAGGTGGATATCTAGGAGTTTAGTATTAACAACATCCAAATCTCTTCTGACATCACGTATGCCTTCCCTAAGTAGGGCACAACTTGCTTTCCATAAGATATTCTGTGTTTTTCTGGTGTTCTTCAAGAACTTTACCGTCATGTTTTTCGGAATAACTCCTTCATCGCGGCATCGTTGTAAACAATGTAAATCGCACAAAAGTTTGCTTCTTTCGTAGAGATTCACTAGATTTGTTTTTAAGTTTTCGCGGCCACTAAATATGTTAAGTGGTTTCCGGGAATTCATCCGCGTAGTTGATAACTGATCCCTGCCGGGATCGATGGTAAAGTGACTACGTTTCGGCAGACTCACATCTGCCCTCTTCAGGTCGGTTCGCATAATTCTCGTAGCCTTCTGCTTTCGCTTCTAGTTACTCGAATACTAGGATTTTCAGGAGTGCGCGCGCTGTTCTATAGTCGCGGCTCGGCGCCTATCGTTTGGCACCGTGAACGGCTGCGTGTGATTGGCCCTTGGCGCTCAGTGGCCACGCCTCCCGTTGGCTGCTTGGCTATATCCGGTTGAGTTGTTATAGGACCGGTCCGGGCAGGTACGGTTTTTTAATACAATTTTCCAACAATTCGATAAATTGTTGTTCTAAAGGGATCCTCGTCTTCGGAGTCCTCAACATCGTGCTTATTTTTCTGTCTGTATTGAAAATAGTATGGATATTGTGTCTCCATCTCGGAAAAAAACGGTCACAGTCTACCCTCACGGCAGTTGGAAAGAAATAAGACCGTTTATAACTTATCTTCGGTCCAATTGAACTCTACCTCCATGGGCGTGTTGGCTAAGGGATTCAATTACGCTATTGCTCCCTCTCACATACCAATATAGAGCATAATATGTGGCGTGTAAACAGCAGTTTCAAAATTAGATGCGAACACCGCTGAAATAATTAGACAAGATGTGT
The DNA here is from genome assembly GCA_034190945.1 of Octodonta nipae. Taxonomy (NCBI): domain Eukaryota; kingdom Metazoa; phylum Arthropoda; class Insecta; order Coleoptera; family Chrysomelidae; genus Octodonta; species Octodonta nipae. The sequence goes on from CM067218.1 coordinate 63,621,652, forward strand.
CACATGTCCTAAGAAAGTCTAAACCTCCCAAAAGGAACCTATCTATAGAAGAAAATGAGGCCTTGAAACAACTTCGCCTCAACAAGGACATTGTCATTCTACCTGCTGATAAAGGAAAGGCGACTGTAATTTTAGATACAGCGGATTATTCAAACAAAATTCAAACATTGCTACAAGATCCAGCATATAAACAAATTACTGCTGACCCAACAACTTATCTGGAGAAAACAACCAAGGCCAAAATCCAAGCAAGTAGGATCGACAAAAATCTCCAACTGCAACTCATTCTTCGTGAAAAGTCATCGAGATGTCCGAAATTCTATGGGTTGCCAAAATTACATAAAGAAGGAGCACCTTTAAAGCTCAGTTGGATCCCCAACACAACACCAAGCCAAATACCTAGCCCAACAACTTCCACCGTTTGCAGAGGGGGCAGACTCATATGTGAAAAAAAATTCGACACATTTCATCGAAATACTTACAAAAACGGTCTTACAACCAGAGTGTCTTCTTGTAAGTTTTGACGTAGTGTTCCTTTTCACCAACATCCCTATCCCTATAGAAAAATACAAACCACCTCAACACCTTGTAAACTTAACAAGGCACTGTCTGATGAATAATTTTGTTAACGAGAACCAACGATACAAACAAGTAGAAGGAGCTCCAATGGGATCGCCACTCTCACCAGTTATAGCGAACCTTTTTATGGAGAGCTTTGAGGAGTTGGCACTAAGAACAGCAACTCTTAAACCCAGTTTATGGTTGCGATATGTGGATGATACATTTGTGATTTGGCCTCATGGGAGGGAACACCTCAACACATTTTTAGACCACCTTAATGGCATCCATCACAAAATAAAATTTACCATTGAGGTTAAAGCCAACAATCAACTGCCATTCCTTGATGTTCTCATAAATAGGAAGGAAGGTGGAACTCTTGGTCATACAGTATATAGGAAAGCAACTCACACCAACATATACCTACATGCTAATTCTCATCACCACCCAGCCCAACTATAAGCCGTGGTCAAGACTTTAGTAACCAGATTACAAAGACTAGCAGACCAGGATAACATCAAACAGGAAATGGACAGTTTAAAAACAGCTCTGAGACAAAACGGATTTACAGACCGAAATATTCAAAGAGCCCTAAAGTCAAAACCGAGACAAACAGACGAGGAGCATGAGACACCAATAACCAAGGCTTATTTACCGTATGTCAAGGGTACCACGGACAGTTTTGCAAGAATTCTACGAGGACACAATATCGATACTATTTTCAATACACACAGAAAAATAAGCACGATGTTGAGGACTCCGAAGACGAGGATCCCTTTAGAACAACAGGGAGTGTATGAGATTCCATGTGCAGACTGTCATACCTATGTGGGGCAAACTAACAGAAGAATTCAAGCTAGACGTGATGAACACCAGAACGCTATAAGAGGGCAGAAAAAAAGAACATCCATTGCGGAACACGCCACCACGACATCACACCGAATAGACTTTGAGAACACCAGATTACTGGCAAATATAGAACACCCGAAATCAAGACTCGTAAGAGAGGCAATTGAAATAGCGAAGAGGCCTCACAGTCTAAACGCACTCAATGAAATCCAGAACTTATCGAATTGTTGGAAAATTCTATTAAACACCGTACCGGCCCGGACCCGTCCTATAACAACTCAGCCGGATATAACCAATCAGCAAACGGGAGGCGTGGCCACTGAGCGCCAAAGGTCAATCACACGCAGCCGTTCACGGTGCCAACCGATAGGCGCCGAGCCGCGCCTATATAACAGCGCGCGCGCTTCTGAAAATCTTAGTATTCGAGTAACTAGAAGCGAAAGCAGAAGGCACCGAGAATTATGCAAACCGACCTGAAGAGGGCAGATGTGACTCTGCCGAAACGTCGTCATTTTACCATCGATCCCGACAGGGATCAGTTATCAACTACGCGGATGAATTCCCGGAAACCACCTAAAACATATATATATATATATATATAAAATTATTTGAGTAACTGCTGAATTGGCTAACATAATGTAAGAAAGGTTTCGGGAAGCAGCCTTTTATTAGCGATTTTATAAAGAAGTGAAATACACTTTTACTTTGTGAAAGCTTTCGAAATACTTTAATTTTTTCGTCAGTCCTTTGACTACAAACAAAATTTATAATTATAATATGTGAGATAAATTTTTAAATACTTACAGTAAATTGTGATTGTAATTTGAAAAAGAGCACAAACATAGGAATTATGAAATTAATAAATTAGATGTAACAAAATTTTTTTGAGTGACATTGATGGCAAAACTGGAAATAAAGTTATAATGAAAAATAACATTACTATGGTGAGTAGAATAATGTATTGTTACTATGTAACTTAATTGTTGAATACTGAAAATAAATTTTTCTTGTCGATGTCTAAAAGATTGCAATAGATGTTATTCAAATTTTGGATATCTGTTTCTTTTATTAATATTATTCGGAAAATAGTTAATAAATACCATCTCTAAAAAATTTCTTTTGTAATAATTTTGTTCACATGCCAGAACTAAAGCGTTGTTAAAATTTATAGTGTGTAAATTTTGAATACAATGAGTTTCAATAGCACAACTTTCTTTTCCTAATCTGATATCGCTTTTATGTGAGATCATTCTACTTTTTAGAGTTCTTCCGGTCTGTCCAATATACGTTGCATCACAATTAATACAAACTATTTTATATACAATATTAGATTTCAATTCTTTTGGTATCTTATCTTTTGTTTTGCTAAAAAGATGATTTACTGTTTTGATTGACTTATAGGTTATTAAAATACTAGATTCGTTTTTCAAAATTTTACTGATTTTAGTTCATATATCTTTAATATATGGAATTGAAATATGATGAAGATTGACGTTGTTATTGGAATTGTTGCTTAGAATTGAGTTCTCTCTTTCTCTGTAATTAGTATTGTTATATAGAATTTTGTTAATAAATTGAGGAGGGTAGGAATTATTTAAAAAGATGTTATATAATAAAAGATAAGTTACCAAAAGTATTGAAATCTAATATTGTATATAAAATAGATTGTATTAATTGAGATGCAACGTATATTGGACAGACCTCAAGAACTCTAAAAAGTAGAATGCTCTCACATAAAAGCGATATCAGATTAGGAAAAGAAAGTTGTGCTATTGCCACTCATTGTATTCAAAATTCACACACTATAAATTTTAACAACGCTTTAGTTCTGGTATGTGAACAAAATTATTACAAAAGAAATTTTTTAGAGATGGTATTTATTGTCTTCTAAACGTTGTTTGTGGCATATTCTTGATTACTTTTATGTTTTTTTGGGCAATAACACCACAATAGAAATAAAACGACGTATATTGCAGGAATACCAAACGTTTCAAAGTCTATTCTGACTTCGTTGTCAATGGCTTTATATTTATTGATATAGATTGCAAATAAAATTTTCATTTTGTAATCTACATCAATAAATATAAAGCCATTGACAACGAAGTCAGAATAGACTTTGAAACGTTTGGTATTCCTGCAATATACGTCGTTTTATTTCTATTGTGGTGTTATTGCCCAAAAAAACATAAAAGTAATGGTATTTATTAACTAGTATCCGAATAATATTAATAAAAAAACAGATATCCAAAATTTGAATAACATTTATTGCAATCTTTTAGACATCGACAAGAAAAATTCATTTTCAGTATTCAACAATTAAGTTTCATAGTAACAATACATTATTCTACTAACCATAGTAATGTTAATTTTGATTATAACTTCATTTCCAGTTTTGCTATCAATGTCACTCAAAAAAAAAAAAAATTGTTACATCTAATTTATTAATTTCATAATTCCTATGTTTGTGCTCTTTTTCAAATTACAATCGCAATTTACTGTAAGTATTTAAAAATTTATCTCACATATTATAATTATAAATCTTGTTTGTAGTCAAAAGACTGACGAAGAAATTAAAGTATTTCGAAAGCTTTCGCAAAGTAAAAGTGTATTTCACTTCTTTATAAAATCGCGCATAAAAGGCTGCTTCCCGAAACCTTTCTTACATTATATATATATAATATATAATTTTGTACGACATTTGTAATTACTTCACCGAACTATTAATTATAATTTTTAATGTGAAATGTATGGTCACTTATTTTGATAGTACAATTAAATAGCAATAGTAAGTTTCAGTAATAATGTTTGTTTGTTTCAGACCTCCCAATACCAATGATAAAATATTTGCTCTTATAAGAGAGTTAGCTGGAGATATCAAAACAGTGAAAATATCTGATGTAATCGAAAAATGTTCCACAAAAGGATATAACCCAGACCAAGTGGATGCTTGCATAGAGGAATATGAAGAACTTAATGTTTGGCAAGTTAACCAGACTAGAACCAAACTTACATTTATTTAATAATACTATTGTATTACTCATATTTTATATTTTTAATAAAGTTTTGCCCACTTCAGAAGGTATTAATCTTTTGTACAATACATAATAATTTATAGATGTCTAACCATTTTATTTTTATTCTTCTAGTGAAATGATCTTTCCAGAAATTGTTAAGTATGGAGACACATGTATTGTGCCAATTTGAAACAACTCAATACTTCTTCATTACCCTTATAATAATCCTTTTGTCATTAACTACTTATTTTTACCGAAAGAAAATGTTTCTTTTCAACAAGTATTAGTATTCATATATGATAATTACTGTTTTTTATCAAACAACTGTATATTATGTGGCGTCGCCAGCTTTTGATTTAGAGGAGGGCAAATTGACAGGTTTTTGTTTTTAGTGGGGCAGGTCGGCGGATTTTTGGTCCTGAGAGAGCAAATCACTTTTCTGTTAACATGAGTAGAAATGTGCGTTTGATATATTTGGTATCCATTAAAATAAATAATTATTGATTTTATTTCACAAATGATAAGGGCCAATGATCGACAACTGCCTCCCCCTGCCTAGCGACATCCATGTATCACATAGAGAGTAATAAAGATGCATATTTTGTTCTAGTATTCAAATATAATTATGTCTTGTTATTCAGCATGTAAATAATACTTTTAACATGATTTGCTATGGAATATGCCTTGCTTCTGTTCAAAAAATATATAACAAGAAAATTAATCAACATAGATACTTTACAATGCACGTGCTACAAGTTAAAATAATATAATAATTGATACTTAAAATATGAAAAGGTTTTTTTTCTTTTTTTCATATAAAACTTCGTAATTCAAATTAATCCATTGAATTATTCAAAATATTCAATCCATTCGGAAAATTCTAACTATTCTAATATTGGAGCTCTGAATTATTTGATTCGAAATTCAGATCGAACTATTGGATTCGTCTCGAATAATTCGAATATTCGCACACCCCTGATTTTGACCGTTCTCTGAGTTTATAAACAATTTCGTTAAACGATTAATCGCGGGTTGCTCTAGTAATGTTCATGAACAGATTTTTATTAGTTGTGCAATTTTTGAACACATTAACTTTTGAACGGAATAAGAAATCGATCTCGAACAAAAGTCACGTTCTACATCAAAATACTGCATCATAGAAGATGACTCCGACGGATCCGTTATACTTGACTCGGCTTGTTTTAGAGACCAATGAACGTTTTTTTAATGGAGCTGTGAACAGATAAAATGTGAGGTATTGGTCTGAATCAGAATAATGGTTTGTCTGAAAAATTACTTGAACGATTTCCAGTAAACTAAAAGTTAGTGAAAGCAATTTCTTGTTTAGATCCAAATATCGCACAAAATTTAGACATTGGAGCAAAACGTTTGTCAATTTGACATGATATTGTTACAAGAATTCATCCGATAGCTGGTGCAATCGGCCTTCAACCAATTCGTGGAAGGGACATTATTCCGATACTTCTGGGAATCCGAAATGTTTTGCCTCTCAACAGGCCGACGGCTGCCGTTACTGGGAATTCCCTTGAAGTTTCCAGAACACATTAAAGAAGTTTCCCGATGGTTCGTTGACATACCAGACAATTCCAAGAGAAATATATAAATATGGACAGCTGGCGATAGGGGCATTCAGTTTTCGTCGGTCGTATTGTATAGTTAAGATAAAATGTAAATAGTTTCTGTGAATGTAAATTGTGTTAAGTAGTGGAAATAAATTAGAGTGAGTTGGACCGTGTTTTTAAATAAATCCAAGAACTGAACAGAACCCGAGTGTGAAAATAAAAACATTACAGTAGTGTCAGGTGTGGGGTGTATTTGTGGAACTTTTGAAGTGATAAATAAATAGACTAACAATGTTCAAAGTGGTGGGTGAGTTGAAAGTGACGGACTTAAAAAAAGAACTTGAGGAAAGAGATTTAGAAATTAGTGAGAAGAAAAGTGAATTAATACAACGGCTACCAGATGCCCTAATAAATGAAGGTAACGATCCCGTTACATATTTGTTTGAAGTTGCTGGTAATGGGGACATGAGTATGCTATTAAAGAAAATGAAAGACTTTAGAGGATAAGCTACAAACATTACAAGATAATTCTAAAATCATGAAAGAGGCGTTAGAAGACAAATTACAAGAAAATTCTAAATCCTTAGAAGATAAGCTATAAATGTTACAAGAAAACTCTAAAACCATAGAAGACAATTTGCGAGAAAATTCTAAAACTCTAGAAGAGAAATTGCTAGAAAATTTGAAAGAGGCGTTAGAAGATAAATTAGCAGAAAATTCTAAATCTCTGGAAGAAAATTTGAAAAGCATGTTACAGAAAAATTCAGAAATGCTGGAAGAGAAAATATTAGAGAAGGGGGCTCAGATGGAGGAGCTAAAGCAGACAATAGTCGAAGAGTCAGTCAAAAATGAAACGCGGATAGAAGAGCTAAGACAGATAATGGAGATCCGCAAAATAAAAGAATAGGTAGTCAATCAAAAACCGAAAGCAGATACAGTCCAGAAGTAGTGGATTCAAAAATTAGCCTCGGGGGACAAGACACAAAATAACCCCCCCCCCCCAAAATGATGAAAAATCGTCAAAGCTAAACGGATGGTCGGCAGAGGAAAAAGCAATAGCATTAACTCTTGCCTTAAGAGGGGACGCTACAGACATTTTGCAAACGTTGAATACCTCTGAGCAAGAAGACTACGAGCAACTGGTCAAACATTTAGAGCTGAGGTATGGCCAAACACATTTGGAGCACGCCTATCACTCCCAATTGAAAAATCGCCACCGAAATCAAATGAATCCCTACAAGAGTTTGAAGCTGATATTGGCCGTCGGGTTCGCCTTGCCTATCGAGCCACGCCGGAAAATGTGATAGAAAGATTAGCAGTGCAAGCGTTTTTGGATGGACTGCGGGACAACGAAGCCAGGCAAGCATTGACCCTTGCTCGACCGACTCAATTAGTGGATGCACTGGCTCGAGCTCTGGAATTCGAGGCTGCGAAGAATACCTGTAGAGGTCAGGGCAGAGGCCGAATCATTGAAGGAGAGTCGGAAGATGTCGGAAATGATAAAGCCTCTGTAAGGAAGATAATAGAGGAAGTCCTTAACGAGAAAAGACAACTGAGATGTTGGAAGTGTGGTACGGTAGGACACATTCGGAGTCGTTGCAAGGAGAGCAACGGAGGCCCGACTTCCTCGTCGGAAAACTAAAGAGGGTCGATGTGAAGGGGCCATCGTCGGCCTGTAGCCAACAAGCCCCAACTATCAACGCCTATGTCGCTTCGCTACGCAACCACGCTAACAGTGTCTTTGTAGATGGCATTATTAATAAGAAGTAATGTGTAATGCTGTTGGATACACGTGCGACAAAAACAGTTATAAGGCCCAATATCGTTTTAGAGACGTTGATAAAACCAACAAGATGGCAACTGCGAACAGCGACAGGAGAAGCAGCGAAAGTCCACTGTGAAATAGAGGTTGAAATGGTCTTGGGAAATACAGCATTCCAACATTGGGCATTAGTGGCAGACATCGAAGACGAAGTCATCATTGGAATGGATGTCATGAGCTCCAAGGGATTCCAGTTAAATTTCAAAGATGGAATTCTGCGAGTGAATGACGAAGAAGTGGTGCTTCATGGGAAAGACGACATAGTGCTTCGAGGAGTCTTGGCAGAGGATGTCAATGTTCTAGAAAGAGCTGAAATTATTGTAGATGCTTGCCTAGAGGGGAAAGCTATAGCTGGAATAGTGATGATGTATGATCCCGAACTTAACTACGGAAATTTAGGCAAAGGAATCGCACTGGGAAAGACCTTGTTTCGTGCCAAGGAGATTGTGCCTGTAAGAGTAATGAACTTGAACAATTACTCGGTTGCGTTAAAGAAGGGAATAACTTTGGGCCATTGTTCAACAGTTTCCTCTGTAGTCAGAAGCACACAGAATGCAGAAATACCACCAGGTAAACTATCTGAAGAGCTGTAACAACTCATAACAGATTCCTACAGGAACTTAAAACCAATTCAGAAAGCAAAACTGAGGGACATCGTTAGCAACTATCAGGATATCTTCGACATAGGGAAAGGAAAAAGAGGACGAACTGATCTAGTGAAACATAAAATTAATACCAGGGACGCTCAGCCTATTCGACAGTCGGCGAGAAGACTACCACTAGCCAAAAGAGAAGAAGCTGATAGGATAGTTTACGAAATGGAGGAAGAAGGTGTTATTGAACCATCCAATAGCCCTTGGGCTTCTCTAGTTCGTTAAAAAGAAAGACGGTTTGACTCAATTTTGCGTGGACTATCGGCAACTAAATCACGCAACGGCTACTTTATTCTCAGAAGGCGCAAGAACAAAATTTTGACCAATTAACACATCGGAATCGCTGTAACCGTAATTATTCATGCTATATCTGGCACTGGATAAAGGGCTGCGCATACGAGGCAACTGTTTTACAACTCTGGTTGTCACCCAGTCGCACTTGGACCTGCGTTTGTTTGTAGACGCTTGTTGCCAATAATTTCAACGGTTTGAAAAATTATCCGTGAATCGAGTGTAAACACCGCCAACCGTCGAGTTCGCTGATTAGTTAATAGTTTAGTTGTAAAAGAGTAGTCAAAACTTAGTTTGATATTTTCCATGGTTTGAGAATGTTATCTTGATTATCTCTCACTGTATAAAGGAGGTTAAATTTGGTTGTTTGTAGAGAGTGATCACGCACTTAAAGAAATCTATACTATCCGTGAATAAGATTATTGTGATAAAAAATCTTCTATTGTATTTACGAAATTCAATATTTCTGAAACAATGGACTTCTCTTCAATTAAATAAAATCTATTTTAAGAAAATTTTATTCGGACATGGGGGGCGGAAAGAGAATTGTATTTTGTAAAGTGTCCTATTTCTTCGGATCCAAAAAGTATACAGGGATTAAATATAATATGTTATCATTTTTCGTAGACTGAATTGTTATATGGGGGTACGGGGTCACTATAGTTTTTAGAGAAATTTAATATCTCGGAAACAAAGTGATACAGATGTGAATACTGGTGAGTTTAATCAATCTGCGAATATTCAGATATCCAATAGGGGACAGTAAAGGTCTTTTTAGATAAGTACCGAACCAAAAATAATTCAGTCATCAGAATCATGATATTAATGTTTAAAATTAAAATCCTCGTCCGTCATTGTACAAAAATTATATTAGATAGTGGGGCTATTATTTTTAGCAAAAATGGAGAGCAGTATTTTCATTATATGAGAATATTCGAATAATTAATTTATGAGGAGGTGAAGCCTGAAAAAAGTTCAACGTATGATTAATCTTAGATGAAAATTCAATAAAATCTAGGAAATTTTAGAAAAATAAAAGTGGCGAACGATTAAACTTTTCAAAGGGATAATAAATTACAATAATATCGGAAAACCCAAAATGTTAAAAATATCAAATATATCAAAAACCTGGAAATAATTAAAAATGTCAAAAAAATAGAAAAATACAAAATTTCAAAAAATTTGTTCAATTTGAACTACAAGAGCCTATGTTTCTATTCCAAAAAATCATCATCATAATTATCTCTAGTCTAACTTAAACCTCTTAAAAACATCCAACAGAGACTACAAAAACGACACTATTTCGTATGCAGTCTATCTGGAAAGGAAATTCCAGAGAAAAACCATATTTGAACCTATCTGCTACTCCAATATAGCGAGTTTTCGTTATTGGAAAATTAATGGGGTTTTAATTATATGAAAGGCTATCCTTACTGTTAATTGAAGACACTGTTTCAAACTGTCGTTTGTATAGGCCAAGAGAAACTACTACCATCGAAAATGGGTGGTTTTTAACCGCCCTACGTTTAAGGTGTGGTCTATGGGATCGTAGCTCCTAAACAAATGAACCGGTATTGAGAGTTTTTTGTGTTTGAAAGCTGAGATAATCGTGATATGGTTCTTAGCTATAATATATGAAGATTTTAATCCCCGATGCAAAAAGAGGGGTGTTATAACTTTAAAGTGCGTATCTGTGGCTGTCAGTGGCATCCTAAACTCCTAAACGGATGGACCGATTTTGATGCGGGTTTTTATGTTTCAAAGCCAAGATAATCGAGATGGTTCTTAGCTATAGTTTATGAAGATTTGTTGAGGCGTTTGAATAATATCAGCTCATATCCTTCTTGACAAAAGAATTTTACTAATAAATTTTTTGAACTCTTCCTAAACTACTGATATGATTTCGATGAATTTTTTTGTATGTGTTTACGTTGATCTCCGGATATTATTTTGTCTGAGTTCTTTGGGAATAACATCACATAAACTTGAAAGTCTTTATATTTCCAAAGTCCAAATGTTTCAAGGTCTAAATCAGACCTCGTTTTCAATGGTATTACACAAAATGAGCAAGAAATTGAAGAATTAAAAGGATTCGCAATGGCAAATATTGTAATCACAATTATTTGACATTAATGTTTGACAATAAAACTGATGTAACTAATAATAATGGAATTTACTGTAAATTTGATATATACAGATTAGCACTAAACATTCAAAAGATCTTGTGAGATATAACAAAGCTTCTTTCAATTTGGAAGAATTTGAAAAAGTTAACTTTAGAATTTCAAGTGGCGTTCCTAGGTACGACTTTGTTATAAGATAGTACATTCGCCAAAAATGAGACCAAAGAAATTCTGATGTTCCAGAGATCTAATTAAAGTCATAAGGAAAAACCCAGGAAAAACCTTATGAACTATCCCGATATAGGGTTGTTCAAAAGGACATTATTAATTTCATCCTTGATTATTGGTAATCAGGAACGGCTGAATTATATATATATATATATATATATATATATATATATATATATATATATATATATATATATATTATATTATTTAAAACACAAGTCACTTTTTAAAAAAAATTGATTTAATTAATACACAAAACAATAGTTGAAAAATACAAAATATAAAGTTACTTGAATGAAATGAACTATCTTAATGAACGCCGTGGGATGGCAAGTCTCGCATTTATAACATTTACTTTGCTGAATTGCATTCCCACGGTTTCAACGAATTCAACGGATTCGAAGGAAGCTGTCAGCGAAATACGATACTTGATAACGTACACGTGCATAATATTCTCATCTAACAGCTCCCCTTTACAAAGAAAAGTTGAAGGTGTAACTTCAACTTTTGGTTTAAACCGGACAATTATTTTCGGTTTCGTCGGCGGGGTCTTCTATTACTGGTCGGAGTTTGGGAATCCATCTGGATAGGATTTTCTGGGGGTTTCCTGGACTGGAATCTGCTCCCTTAGATTTCTTTATTCTTTTCGCTACTTTGTAGAAGGTAAATGCAGCTGCCGCTGCTACGATGGTGCTTACGGTTGCATACGTAAACCAGGATATATTTTTGGTGACGAAGGGTTGGTTGATGAGGTCGTCTAGGTCTCTAGAATATTGATTCAGCTTGTTGTTGGCTACGCTGAGTTCTTCTAAGTTAAGATTATCTAATTTAAGGGGTTTAAGCTCTGGTATTGCTGGTTTTTGGGGTGAGCATTGCAGCAGTTGTACGGAACTAAAACTGGGTGTGAATTGTTTGTAACTTTACTTATTTTCATGGGTTCGGCTTGAATTTTAGTAATTCCCACAAAGGCACTACAGTCTGTTTGTAGCCGAATGACTGAATTGGTTTTTAGCACGATAGTTTTTGAATCGATTCCCGCACAACTAAAAGTTACATGTATAGGTTCGGAAACGATCACTAACCACGAGTTCGATTCCAGTCTTTGGACGTTGTACCCTTCGGAAAACACTATGGCACTCTGGCAGTTTTCCGGGACGCTATGAATGTTCTTAAGGAGTTGAGCCTCACAGGGTGCATTTGATTCTATTGGGTAGGCATATAGTTCGCAGCACAGCTTTTGGTTCGGGGTTAATCGCTTGCATGAGCTTAAGTCTTTGATCGGTATGTACATTAGGGAGTCGTCGTTCCGCGCAATATATTTTTGTGTAAATGATAGGATATGGTGAAAACCAGTTCTATCGTCTAAAATTGGGATTGGGTATAGGTGGTAAGCGGTATATAGTTGCTGCTCAACGAGAGGGATTTTTAATATGAATATTAAATCGGAGCGAGTTTGAAAAGCCTCTAATTCTATTATTTCCAGATATTGGGCGACGCTTGAAAGGCGAACTGGCAACGGCAGATTATTCTTAACAAGATTCTGTGAGATTTCCTGTAAGGATGTTATCAAATGATCGGGTGAAATTATTGATGCATGAATTATTTTTAGTCTAGCAAAAGTTATTGAGTTTAAAATGTCATTAAGGTTATCTTCAAGAAATATATAACTTGCCATTAGGTTTTCGCAGATCTCGAGAAACGATTGTTTGGCTTCGATAACAGAAATGCTATCATTAAGGATGTGAATGGCTAAATCGATAGTATTTATATCTTCGTTAAATGTTTTCTCGTCAAGTTGTAATTTCTGAATGGTCTCATTGAAATTTTTGATAATTGAGGTTGTTACGCTCATTTGGTTCTTTAGAAGATTTTCTGTCTGTAGTTGTCCCTGGTTAAGTCTATTAATGCTGTTGGTGAAGAATTCACCGTCGGCTGCATCTAAGTTTCCGGTAATTGCCTTAAATATTGTTCCTGCACCATCGATTATTCCTCGTTTAGTCCTCTTAGTGTCTATAAGTACTTCGGAAAACTTAGTTTTGATAGAATCGGAGATTTGGGTTAGAAGACTGATGTGGGTTTGTACATCAATGCGAAAAGCACCGGTATCGTGAAATTTATAGCCCGGAATAGGGTCAACAGTTTGTTCCAATGTCCTAAGGATTCGATTATTGTTCTCAAATGCTTGTTCAAGGGCTGTTAAGTTACGGTGAACTAATAACGTCCATTTGTAATTGGAGATTACAATTCGAGTTTCGTCGTGGTAGTAGATGCCAATAGTGTTGTTAATGGGTTTGATGTCTATCTGACATACCACTGATCCGAACAGCAGTAAGAGCCTGAAAAGGAAGTTAATTTTCAGAATATGGTTTTATCCGGTCGAAGTTAACTTTTGTTTGCTGGTTGGTTTTAAGGTTCTTAAGGGTGGCTGAATTAGTGTGGATTTCAATTATTTGAAATGGGCCATTGAATTTATTTTGTAGCTTGTCCTTTAGCTGTGATTCTTTTACATAAACTTTATCGCCGATTTTGTATTCCGGACGGTTTTCGGAAACATGTTGATCGTATCGCTCTTTTGCCTTCTGTTTCTGTAAATTTGTCTTTTCGCGGGCGATCTTATAATAACGAGAAATACGGTTATTGAGATCTCTAACGTACTTCGTTATTAGAGCTTGTTGATCATACAGGGTTTCAGGAGGCCTACTTGAAGTGTGTCCATATATGAGTTCGTATGGGGTAAACCCATGGGTCTTGTTAACTGAGTTGTTGTATGCGATAACCGCATAGGGTAAGATGTTGAAGGGGTGTTCGTTAGGGTTCTCCAGTTTATGTATTCTAATCATGTCTAGTAAAGTCGAGTGAAATCGTTCTAATGATCCGTTCGACTGTGGGTGTCCCACGCTAGAGTAGGAAATTTTTATGTTAAAAAGTTTGCATAAGTCTCTCATCAGTGTGTTGTCGAATTCCCTGCCGTAGTCGCAGTGAATGCGAAGGGGAGTTCCGTAATGTTGGAAATACAAGAGTAAGATGTTAGCGACGGTTTTCGCGGATTTATCGCTTATCGGATAAGCTTGAGAGAATTTCGTAAGTTCGTCCCTAATGGTTAGTGCATAGTTTTTGGTAGGAACTTCCAGGATGTCTATGTTTATACGTTCGAAGGGTGTCCGTGGAGTTTCGGTAATAACTAGGGGGCTATCGAGGTTTTTGCGACAGATTTTTTCTTTTTGACAAATTTGGCAATTTTTTATGAAATTATCGACATCTTTGGTTAGTCCTTGCCAATTGTACTTTTCCTTGATTCTACGGATGGTTTCGTTTATGCCTCTATGTATATTACTTTTCCCGTTATGGAACTGATCGAGGATTATAGGTATCCGCTCCTTATCAATCGTTTGCACGATGTTCTGACAAACTTTCCATTTGATATCCATTTCCGAAAAGATAAACGATAGTACCTCTAATATAGGTAGCTCTAAGTTGTTTTCAACGCAATAGATTTCATTTTCGGTGAACACATCTTTACTATTATATATAGATGCGAAGAGAATTTCATTAACTATATCGGGGTCGGAAGGAAGTGGGACGATATAATACCGTCTTTTTTTGACACTTTTACTCGCAAATACATTGACTTTTGGGGTGTGAAAGTCGGCGTTTTCCTCGAAAATGTCTTCGAGTATGTTGTGATGGAAATCTTTCATTAGGGAACCTTGGGGAAATACCAGGATGTTTTTGTTTTCCTTGTCAAGTAGTTGGCAGTTGGACATTTGGATTTTGTCGTAATCTATAAGTGATATAGTTTGGTACCGTTCGACAAATGTTTTGAATTCCTCACAGATTTGTTGGATATTAGGGCTTTGTGGCTCGGGTTCTGAAGAGTCATCATCGGTTTCGTTAGTGGGGAGTACTTGGAAGGGTGTTAGGTGGTTACTCGATTGAAAAGATACATAATTGTTGAAGTGGTTTGCTTTGATGCGGGAAAGAGCATCTGCATTTTTATTTATTTTGCCAGGTTTGTATACGATTTCGTAATCGTACTCCTCGAGCTTGAGGCGCCAACGAGCTAATCGACTTCCGGGGTCTTTTATCGAAAACAGCCATGTTAATGGGCGGTGGTCGGTAACTAAAAGGAATTTTCGACCATAGATGATAGGTCTCCAATGTTTGACGGCCCAAACAATGGCTAGGAGTTCTCGCTCAATGGTTGAGTACCGCGTTTCGGCTTTGCAAAGAGTCCTAGAGGAGTATCCTATTGGTAGATCCTTGCCAATGGGTCCTTGTGACAGCACAGAGCCTATCGCAAAAGCGCTAGCGTCTGTGGTTATGACGAAAGGTTCATCGAAGTTGGGATAGATCAATATCGGTGTGGAAGTTAGTGCCTCTTTGAGTTCACTGAACGATTTGATGCATTCAGAGTTGAAATTGTACGGTACGTCTTTCTGGAGGAGTTTAGTCAATGGTTTTGATATTTTGGCGAAGTTCGGGATAAATCTCCTATAATAACCAGCAAGACCCAAAAATGATTTAATATCCTTGGGATTTTGCGGTTGCGGAAAGTTCACGATACATTCGACCTTTGACGGGTTTGGTTTAACGCCGTCTTTAGTTATTACGTGCCCTAGGTAAGCGACCTCCTTGCGGAGAAATTCGCATTTATCCGGTTGGATTTTGAGGTTTGCCTTCCTAAGTCTTTTAAAGACTTCCGTTAAGCGTGTAACATGTTCGTGTATAGTCGGAGAGTAGACGATTATATCGTCCATGTAGACAAGACAACGCTCGTTCTGAATACCTAGCAGAATGTTATCCATAACCCTTTGGAATGTAGAGGGCGCATTCTTTAACCCAAATGGCATACGAACGAATTCGTAATGGCCATTCTCGACTGAAAATCCAGTCTTAGGGATGTCCTCCTCTCGAATTTCTAGCTGGTGGAAACCGGATGCGAGGTCTAGGGTAGAAAAATATTGGCATTTTCCTAGCTGATCAAGTAAGTCAGAGATGTTCGGCAATGGATATTTGTCGCCTACGGTTAACTCGTTTAATTTGCGGTAGTCGATAACGACGCGCCACTTTTGTTTACCTGATGCATCGACCTTTTTGGGGACGACCCATACTGGCGAAGACCAAGGGGACGAAGAGTGCCTGATGATACCTTGGGCCAGCATTTTACCTATTTGGGATTTCACCTCGTTCTTGTGGATTTGGGGGTACCTATACGATTTTGTAAAAACGGGTTTTGCGTTGTTCGTATCGATAGCGTGTTTGACTTCGTTAGTGAATGTCAGAGCGTCTCCTTCAAGATAGAAGATATCTTGAAATTCTAGGCAGAGGTTAACAATCATCTATCTTTCTTCGTCGTTAAGGTGTTCTGTCCTAATTTGCGATTGAACGATTTCGTTCCTGTCTAAATAGTCAGAGTCGGGGTAGTCTTGTGAGTTTAAGTTCAAAAGAAGATGCATTTGGTTCACTGGTTCTAACTGGATGTTCGAGAAATCTATAGTTTTGGGTATTGCATTAGCATTTATGATGGAGGTAAGGAATTCACCTTGCGAATTGACGTGTACAATAGCGTTGGGAATTCGTACTTTCTCGTTTTCTTGGGATTGTAAAATAGCATCGGTATTTGAAAGAATGCATTTAAGTTTAAAAATTTTCTCTGTACGTGCTTCGATAGTAATTAAGTTGAGGGGAGTTTGCGTGGGGGTTCGTGGTTCACAGCTGAGTGTTTTTAAAAATCCGTTATTGGAGTGGTCATTGTCTTCTACTTTGTGAAGGAGAATAGTTTTAAAATTTGTAATTAGTTGTTTAGATTTTAGGTCGACTACACACTCATAGTGTTCCAAAAAGTCTAGACCTAATATTCCGTCGAATTCGATATCCAAGTCGAAAATGAAGACTTTGTGTGGATTTCGTGGGGCAAATGGGATCAAAGTAGATTCTGAAATTTGGATCTTCTCGTGAGTGATACCTTGTATGGTAACTCTCTCGGGAAATCGTTGAGGGAAGTTTTTGACCGTATTTTTTTTAAAATGGAAATGCCGGCTCCTGTATCGATCAGAAGTTTAAATTTTCCTGTAGCATCATTAATATAGTATAAATTTTTTGAGTTTACAGTTAGGAGGGGCTTATAGAAATGTTTGTTCTTCGAGATTCAAGTTGGGATTGAAGTCGTCGAGGTTCATGTTCTGGATCTGAGTTTGTATGTTCGATATCTCGTTGTCTGGCGGTTTGTCTATGTTTATAGCTATTTGAAAATTTTGACCAGAAATTTCTGCGTCAGAAGAGGGTTCAGAATATTTATATTCATAGTTTTCATAATTTTGATTTTGGGGGTAGCCCATGTAGTTATTTAGGGCTTGGGTGTCAGGATCAGAATAATCGTCTTGGCAATAATTAGATTCGTCAGGGTTGTCAAATTGGTCGTTTGTATAGTCATATGAATAGTTATATGTATCAGTTTGGTTGAGGTGGTGAGTTTTGGGTTGTTGATTTTTGTAGAAATTTGGATTTGGGGAAAAAGCGTTGCGAGGACCAGGATTTTGTCCACTTGTTGAGGGACGATTTTGCTGGGCGAAGTTTGGTCTAGTTTGGTTAGCATTTTGTTGAGGCGGGTTAGGGCGAAACTGTTGGTAATTGTTATTGTTAAAGTTTCTGTTTGGTTGTTGTTGTTGCTGTTGTCTCAGACGCGTTAGGCATTCGTTAAAAGTATGCCCTAAACGTTTACAAAATGAACATTGTTTGGACAAAGTTGCTGGGTTGGGTCTTTTTTGTTGTTGTTGTATTTGTTGATTACGGGTGTTGAGAAATTTCTGATTTTCTAGATGGCTTAGCTGAAGTTCCCTCTTTATTCGGGAAACTGCGGTTATGATATTTATCGGATCGCTTGCTCGTACAATCTGTCCTATTTTCGGTTCTAGGCCGGTTAGGAGGCTATTAAGAGCCATGGATTCTATAAGAGATATCTGTGCTTGTTTTTCTTTACCTGTTAAATTTTGTTTATTAATTGCCGCATACATTTTGGCTTCGTGAGTTTGGAGTCTGGCAGCAAAGGTAAGAGGTGATTCATTCGGTATCTGCCTCATTCGTTGCAGATCCTGGATTAATGAGGAAATATCTCTGGCATCACCAAAGTGGTTTTCTAGGAGCGATTTGATATCGTCCCAGGTAGGCGGGTTGCGTGAGTTAACAAGTTCGGCGGCACGGCCTCTTAACTTGTTTTTAATATGTAAGGTTAGTAACGTGGATTGGTTGTCAACAGCCATACTATATGCTGTCGTACATGAGCTGATAAACGTATTCAGGAAAATCGGGTTACCATCATATTCGGGGATAATAGAGAAAATCTCAGAGATCTTGTATGGTTCTACCGTTCCCTGGCGTGTTTCAGGCATGGTTACTTATAGTTATTTAGATATAAAATGAAATCGAGTCAACAGTTTTCACGTAAAATGTAAATGGAAAAAATAGTAGATTAAGGCGAGTAGTGAATATAATTTTAAATTACCTTCCGGAAGATACGAAATATGCAAGCATATATAAAGTGCAAATAAAATATCTGAATATGTATAGCAATGAAATCAGCAATGATAAAATTTAAATTTCAAATATCCCTTAAATAAATATCAAGTGTATTGGTAAATTCAAAAGGCAACAATAATTGGTGATAGGTTCCGAAGTGGTTCGAAATTTGCTTTAAAGGTAAGGAAAATGTCTTATTAACTTTAAACGATTGAACTGATATTGCGATTTAAAAGTAAAAATTAAATAGCAACGTGGTCATTAAGTTTAAAACAATTATTGTACATACGTAAATGCTCTTGGCATGGACTGTTCTGCTCAGCGATGACTGGTTAGCTCAGTGCGTGTTCCTGGTCAGCTATCTTACAGTTATGTCCTGGTCGGGAAGTCCTCGTTCACAAGAATTTAGGAATTGCCATGTTTAGTTAGTCTTCTTTCTTGATCCTTGTTCTAAACGTGTTGAACGAATCCTACTGACTGCGCCATTTTTATATTATTTAAAACACAAGTCACTTTTTAAAAAAAATTGATTTAATTAATACACAAAACAATAGTTGAAAAATACAAAATATAAAGTTACTTGAATGAAATGAACTATCTTAATGAACGCCGTGGGATGGCAAGTCTCGCATTTATAACATTTACTTTGCTGAATTGCATTCCCACGGTTTCAACGAATTCAACGGATTCGAAGGAAGCTGTCAGCGAAATACGATACTTGATAACGTACACGTGCATAATATTCTCATCTAACATATATATATATATATATATATATATATATATATATATATATATATAGAATTCTAGCTAACAATCACTTTCATTTAATAAAAGAATTCAGAAAAAATAAAAACCAGAGATGCCACAATTATCGTTCAGAAAACAGTAAGTTTAATGTTTTCTATTTGTGACAACTATATTGTTCATAAAGAATTTAAGGTTTTCATTAGAAACTTATATGCGTATATATGTGTGTTATATCGATAGTTTCAAATATAACTTAAAAAAATTCTATTTATTTAATAATTAACACTTTAATTACAATCAACTTAAAACTTAGGACGTTGACTCTAACTGGAATGAAATTAGAATAATATTTGAACTACAAATTTGATCTTTTATAATATCGGTCAATTGTGCGGCATTTGTAGTTTTCTTTATTATTCATAATGATTAACTGCAAGTGTCACTTACATAGAGAGGAAGCTGAATTATTACAAATGCACGTGTGACTTATGAATAGGTAATTGTTTATACATACAATGTTTCACATAATGGTTCATTGTTATTATTTGATATAACAACTTCCCTTTTTTAAAAAAGTTCAGGCTATGTCATCAACTTTTAAACTGAGTCTTTGAGTTCTACTTCTTCGACAGGTTCTCCAAGGTGGATGCTTGAGTGTCGACGTACTAGTACTAGTTCCAATTTCGGTAGAATTTGCGGTTGGAAGTTCTCGGGGGTGAGGGTGGATCATCACCATCTGTGGTTGTCATGGCCATTACTCTTGAAGATCTTCTCCTTTTACATTTGTAAATGACTAAAAACAAAATTAGTAAAATTATTAACACAATTGTTATAATGGTGAACCATGACATGTGTTTTTCTACGAAGAGCTGATTGATGATTTTGTCCAGTTCTTCGGAGTATCCATTCAATTTGTGCTGGGCGATGTTCAGATCTTCTACAAGTTTATTCAGTTTCAGCGGTTTCAAATTTGGGATGTAGCTTTCGGAAGGAATTTGTTCACAACAGTCGTAGGGAATTATTACTGGATGACTTCGGTATGGCACTTTTTGGTAGGTATTTATTAGTTTTCTTGCATGAACTTGGGTACTTCCGACGAAGGTGTTGCAACTTGGTTGTAGCCTCAGCAGGGAATTTTGATTTTTTAGTTTCGTAGTGATGTCTTTGCTTGGACATTTTATCGTAACTGGTAGCGTTTCTGAAACTCTGATGAGCCAGTGGTTGGTTTCAATTTCTTGGATATTGTATCCTTGGGCTAGTAGAATGGTTGTTTTGGCAGGAACGTCTGCTACTTAAGGAGTTGTGCCTCACAAATCGAGTCGCTGTCGATGAGATATGGATATGTGTCTGAACAAATCTGTTGTCTTCTGCTTAGAGGCTTGCAAATTTCCATATTTTGAAAAGATATGTAGAGTAGTGAATCATCGTTTCTCGCGATGTACCTTTTTGTAGCTGGAAGAATATGAAACAACTGCGTTCTTTCATCTGGTATAGGGATATGGGATAAAGACGGTAGAGGGTATAGCTTTCAGGATTCACAAGTGGAATTTTCAATACAAATACAATTTTAGTATCTATCTGAAAGTAGCTACTAAACAAAACAAAAATGAAGAAAATCGGTTGAGTGACAGAGGAGAAAATGGTACCTAATCGTTTTGTCTTTGCCTATTTATATATAGATAATACTCGTAAAAGTAATAATTGTTTTCGGTTATTGGATCTTCATAGTAGTTATTAATTTGTTGGTTGAAATGGTGGGTTCTTTCTTGGTTTTGTTGTTGTGAATTTGAATTTCTGTGAATCACTGAACGGCGTGATTGATTTGATTGTATTGGTCTTTGAAGATTGTTTGAAAATTTTTGAGTTTGATTTTGGTTCGCTCCTGGATTGGGGTTATTAAAATTATTGTTGAAATTCTGTGTTGGAGCCCTGAAGTTTGGATTCGAGTTTTGAGTTGGGACTCTGAAGTTTGAGTATGAATTTTGACTTGGAGTTCTGAAATTTGATTGTCGTTGCCTACAATCGTTAGCATAATGTCCTAATTTTCCACAAAATACGCATTTGATTTGTTGAGGTGGCTTTTTGACTGGTTGAGTGGGCCTGGAAGGATTGAATTTAGGATTGAATTTAATATTTTTTTGTTGTTCGAAATAAGAGTTCTAGTGCCCTTCTTATTTTGACTGGGGTTTCCAACAAGGATGACCTGTCGTAATTTGGGTTCTAGGCCTGTTAGCAGTGTATTTAAAGCCGTTGTTTCTATTAAATCGTTTTGGGCGATTTTTTGATCTTGGGTTAAAGCGGTTTTCTGAATATTTGCATGGATTTTTGCGTTTAGCACTTGAAGACGATTGTAAAACGAAAGGGGAGATTCGTTCGAGGATTGATTGAGACATTGGAGGTCTTGGATAAGAGATGGAAGATCTCTTGAATCGCCAAAATGTAGATTGAGGAGTTGTTTAACTTCTGGGTAACTAGAGGGGTTACGAGAGTTTATTAATTGAGCTGCGTTTCAGCTTGTTTTTGATGTGAATTACTAATAGAAATTTTTGTTCTTGCGTTGACATATTGTAAGCGCAATCTCACGCATTTAAAAATGCTTCTAAGAATATCTGATCTCCTTCCAAATCAGGTATTGTTGAAAAAATTTCAGAATGTCTATACATTTTTAGTTCTGCTTCAGCTTGTGCTTCGGACATTGTGAAATGTATTTTTTGAAATTACTTAAGTTAGATTGACTAGATTTGTTTCTGGTTGGTTAGTTGAGAATGGTTTGCTTTGGGGAAAAATATGTTTTAAAATAGAAAATGTTTTAAGCGATAATTGAACAAGTGTTTCAAAATAAAAAATGTACAAATAATCGAGATGATTGAAATGTACTTACATTACTTTCATGTCGGTGCTGTCGTTCACAGTGAGGACGTCTAGACGTGGTTCGTTCCTTCTTGAGAGATGAGAATCTGCCGTTCTGCGTGAGAAAACCTCGTGTTCGAACCTTGCCTGTTAGAATTTTCATGTTCA
The DNA here is from genome assembly GCA_034190945.1 of Octodonta nipae. NCBI lineage: Eukaryota > Metazoa > Arthropoda > Insecta > Coleoptera > Chrysomelidae > Octodonta > Octodonta nipae. Next base: position 63,644,056 of record CM067218.1, read on the forward strand.
GGCGTTAGAAAGCCTCCTGTTCACAAAACGTATCTGGATCCTACTGACTACGTCAAATTGTTATATCATTGGTTTCAAATATAACTGATAAAAAATCTACTTATTTAAAAATTTACACTTTAAATTACAATAAACTTAAAACTTATGGTGTTGACTCTAACTGGAATGAAATTAGAATAATAATTGAACTAAAAATTTGATCTTTTATAATATCGTCAATTGTGCGGCATTTGCAGTTTCCTTTGTTATTCATAATGATTAACTGCAAGTGTCACTTACATAGATAGGATGCTGAATTATTAGAAATGCACGTATGACTTATGAATAGGTAATTGTTTATACATACAATGTTTCACACAATGGTTCATTGTTATTATTTGATATAACATGCGGATTGACAGCGATAAAAACATTTGTTTTTTTTGCACGTTTGTTGAATTTCTTCTCGAGTCTGCATCTCCATTTATCCTGTTTATCCAGTATTTCTTTACCGTTTCGTCAAGTTTTCTTGTGACCATCTTGAAAATTTATTTGCTAGTTTCGTCCATCTCATTTTCAGTAATTCTCGTTGAAGCATAAGTAAATTTAAATTTACACGCATGCCATCACTCATACGAATTTTCTGTGGGTTCAAAACAATTGATTTACATCAAAAATAAGTCTTCTTTATTTTCTCAACATGAGTTTAAATTAATCCATAATCCTGCTTTTAATTTAGTTTGTAACAATTTCAGTAGCTATCAATTGTCCATGGGAAACTTGTTTTAAGCCAAATTTGGCGAAATAGACGATTTTAAGTAAAAATCCAAAATAAATCAATATCTTTCTTACAGAGCAACTGAAAATGTTGACTTGGGTGAAAAGAGGATAAAAAGAGCGAACAAATAGTAAAAAAAATATTTGGTAGGTGGCATTTGAAAAATTGAAGTTATTCACGTTTTAAATTCTTTACATTTGGATTTTTCTCTCAAAGCCCTTGAGTAAATTGCAAGCTAAATTATAATCTTAACTCTAGGTGATAAAATTTTCATAATTCTATCTAATTTTGTTTCAAAATTGCCATTATTTTATATTTTGAGTTATAATGTAACTTTTTCCTATAATTTAAACCATCTCTGAAGCTGTTGGCCGTAGGTAGTGGTTATAAAACGTAACTTATAAATTTATCCTTATACTAGTTGTCTTGGGCTATGTACACTTCGGTACGGAGTAGTCACTAGAATGTCAGCTGATTCATTACTGAACTGAAGTTTTATGTTTATTGTATGATCTGTCTGTGTTTTATGTTGTCATTATTTGAAATCTAGTTGTGAATTGTGGTGGAATGTGTTTTTAAAATATTTTATTTTAATTAAATGTCACTGAGTTTTTATAATAATAATTTTTTATTTATGTAAAATTATCAGTTCATCGCTGGTATATTGATTGTCTATATTGTAAATTATTTTAAATATTTTTTTTTGGAAATTTCTAAAGATTTTATGGCGTTTCATATGCCCCACCCCAAGATACTATAGCATAATTTAATAAAGAATGTACAAGGGAAAAATAGACCGTACGTAGATTATGTTAGTTTGAAAATTTTTAAATGTGTTAAATAAGGAACGGAGTTTTTTGTTAAATCTTTTAAGTGATTGTCAAATGTTACACCTAACAAATTGAATGAGTCAGCCTTTTAGATCGACCAATTTACCTCTTTTCTAAATGACAATAAGACATCTAAAAACATTTTATCGGGCAAACCAGAAATATTTTTGGAAAATGATAAATAAATAGTTTTGTCGAGGTTAATTGTAAGATAATTAGTTTCTAACTATCTAACTATTTTTGTAAGATTGTTGTATTTATTTTATGTTCAACTTCGTCCCACGTATTACCGACGACGTTCAAGACCGTGTCATCTGCAGAAGCCATTATACCACTAGGGTAATTCTGCATTAACATATGAGTTAATATTTATATTAAATAAGAGTGGGCCTAGTACTGTTGTGACTAGGGATGAAACGATACCACCAAGGTATCGATACTTTTACTCGATACCGTATCGGTCGTCGAGTATCGATACTTACTATGTAACAATTGAAAAGTATCGATACTTACTCTTATCGAATCAGAGTGACTTTTTAAATGCTTATGCAAATTAGAAGTATTGCCACAAAACCGCAGGAGGCCCCATTTTCAATCAGTCAAAAAATTAAAATGCTTTAAACATAAAACAAACTTAAAGCATTTACTTTCTAGAGATAGCCTGCAGTGCACAAATGTCGTGGTAAGAATAAGGAGAGAGAGGGCAAGGGGCTATTTCACTCGGTTGGGAGCTGCTTCCAATGCAATACTTTCAGCATGTTGTTCATTGGATGCTTCCACCCACTAAGTGAAATAACCTCTTACTGTCTCTATTGCCCTCTCTTTCTAGCATTGCCACGATTTTATGCTTGACAGGCTATATCTAGATGGTAACTGATCAAAGTAAAACAAACACCGAGTAATGTCAGTACTGTTTAGGTTAACAGTGATAACACCGACCGAACGAAAACAATCGTGGCAACGCTAGAAAGAGATGTCAATATAGAGGGTAAGAGGCTATTTCACTCGATTGGGAACTGCATCCAATAAGCTCATTGGCTCCACTGAGTCTCTATTGCCTTCTTTTTCTATCCGTGGCATGACATTTCTTTACTGCAGGCTACCTCCAGAAGGTGTATGCCCTAAGAATTTAAGAATGCAATTTTTTATCAATATTTAAATGAAATAGTGACATTCGCATGGGTATATGAGTACTTTTGACCAGTGAGTAAAGTATTTTGAACAGTGAGTATAGTTACTCACTGCTTTTGACCGATACCTACTCGTTACTTAATTGCAAAGTATCGATACTAAAAGTACTTGGTATCGGAGAAAAGTATCGAGTATTGTACTTGTATTTACTCGTATCGTTTCATCCCTAGTTGTGACAGCAACCAGGTATTTATACAGTCAATACACTTTAAGTTCAATATAAAACCTACATTGGCCTGTTCACAATTGGTAGGCGGCTGCTTTTCATCGGGAACATTAGGGGTGTGGGTAAGATATTAAAACACAAAAATTATTTTTATTAAGGTCGCCAGTTCTTATTATTTTATTTTGTTCTCAAAAACTTGTGTTCAATACCTTCACTTGTGATTAAAAATTCTCTTATTAATCGATAGGTTGTTTACAATAAAAAAATATGTAAAATGTAAACAGAGAAGAGTTTAATAAAAAAATATAAAAATACAAAAAAAGATTTAAAAAAATGAGACACTCTTTATAGTAGCTAAATTTGAAAAATCTAAAACCTCTCTTTTGTAAGTTTCGAAGCATCAAACATGACATTCTACAGTGCTAACAAAACGTCCTGCCCCGGGTATCGCCTGCTACAGAAATTCAAACAGACAACGGACGAGGTGCTCAAGGATTACTTAATCGCGAATTAGTTCAGAGAACCTACCAAAGAACAACTCCAGCTACAATAACTCTACAGTTCTAGGGGTACATCCTTTACACCAACTAAATCCTAAAGTTAGTCAAAAAGGTTTCTATTTTTCACACGTTACACTATCCATTGAGGGGTTCCGTAGTTAACTTCCTTAGTCAGATCTAAGACTATTGTCAAGATTTTTAGTTATTTTGTGGGTCAAAAATGCCATTGCATCTTTGGTGGATAGATTTTCTTGAAAGCCCAATTATTATTTTTCATAGGAACATAGGTTCTAAATATCTCTCAACTTTTGAGATACACATTGATAAAGTTTTCAGAATTTTTTTTTAAAAATGTGATACTATTGTAGATATCTTTTTAGGGTTCCGTATATACAATATACGGATACCCTTATAATATCACTCCGGATTTCTGCCTGTGTCACATCAAAGCCATTTTCTCCTAAACTACTGGACGGAAGAGGTTGAAATTTGGTATCAATGTATAGTTTGGTGACCCGATCAGGAGTACATATCGTAAAAGAAAAAAATTTGACTTTAGGGGTACTTCTGGGGGGAAAAACTAAAAAAATCGACCGTTCCCCCCCTGATCTCCGAAACTACTGAGCCTAAAATTTTGAAAAAAATAGGAAATATAGAACGTTGCCCGAACTTTACAGGAAAAATAAGGAGAAACCATTAATATTAATTTTGGGGGCAAATTATAGAATGAAATAAAAATTTAAAAATAAAGAAAATTTCAAACGCACCATGTAATATATCAAATGAAAGGTCTCATTCTGAGGAACACAAATATATTTTTTTCATATAAAAAAAATATATTTAAAAAGATATTAACGAAAATATACCAAAATTTACCCATCCCCCCCCCTTATCTCTGAAACTACAAAACGTAAAGTTCTGAAAAAAAATAGATTTATAGGTTCTGACCTGAAGTTTACTGGAAAAATAAGGAGAAACCTCTACTTTTAATTTTGGGGGGCAAATTACAGAATTAAATGGAAAATATAAAATTAAAATTGTTTCTAACTCATCATGTTATATATCAAATGAAAGGGCTCATTACGACGAAAACAAATATATTTTTTTCATATTTTAAAAATAAATTAATTAAAAGATATTAACAAAAATATAAAAAAATTTACCCATTCTCCCCCCCTTATCTCCGAAACCATAAGCTGGAAAATTTTGAAAAAAATGGAGGTATAGCCCCTCACCTGAACTTTACTGGAAAAATAAGGAGAAACCACTAATATTTATTTTAAGGGCCAAATTATAGAATTAAATGGAAAATTAACCTAACCTAACCCATCATGTTATATATCAAATGAAAGGGCTCATTATGACGAAAACAAATATATTTTTTTCATATTTTTAAAAGAAATTAATTAAAAGATATTAACAAAAATATAAAAAATTTTACCCATCCCCCTATCTCCGAAACCATAAGCTGGAAAATTTTGAAAAAACAATGGAAGTATAGCTCCTCACCTGAATTTACTGGAAAAATAAGGAAAAACCCCTAATATTTTTTTGGGGGGCAAATTATAGAATTAAATGGAAAATATAAAATTTAAATTGTTTCTAACCCAGCATGTTATATATCAAATAAAAGGGCTCATGATGAAGAAAACAAATATATTTTTTCCATATTTATAAAATAAATTAATTAAAAGATATTAACAAAAATATAAAAAATTTTACCCATTCCCCCCCTAATCTCCGAAACCATAAGCTGAACAATTTTGAAAAACTGGAAGTATAGCCCCTCACCTGAACTTTACTGGAAAAATAAGAAGAAACCCCTAATATTCATTTATGGGGGCAAATTATAGAATTAAATGGAAAATAAAAAATTATAATTGTTTCTAACGGGTTATGTAATATATCAAATCCCAGGGCTAATTATGACGAATACAAATATTTTTTTTTAATTTGTTTTAAATGAATATTTTAAAATATATTAAAAAATATTTTAAAAAAATTACCCATTCTCCCCGTTATTCCCCAAAATCTAAGACCTAATTTTTTTGTTTATAGGAAAATATGAAAAAAATCCCTAATTCTATTATTTGGCTCCCAAATAATAGAATTAAACGGAAAATAAATTATTAGAAAACCCCCATAGTAATTTTAGGGACAAATTATACAATTAAATGGAAAATAAAGATTCAATTTTCAAAACGCATCATGTAATATATCAGATAAAAAGCTCAATATATTAACATTAAACATCGACTTAATTCCCACTTTAGAAACTACACTATTTAAATTTTGAAAAATATATTTTATTTATATTTTTAAATAATTTGAATAACAGATTTAATAATTTATAATTTAAACTTTAACCTATTTTGCCGTTTTTCTTCCAATCTACCGAGCCTCAAAACTCATACAGTAGATTATAAAAGGCATCTCTGAAAGTTTATTAGTAAAATAAAACTCTAATGTTACTTTTTGGGGGCCAAATTAGAAAATTAAATACATATGTATTGTGATAAAAATCAAGCGAATCCTAAAGCAGATAAAATAAAAAGTCTATGTGTGGAAAATCAAAGTGTATATTTTTTATAAATTTAAAACGCTTCCTTTAAAAGATATAAGGATAAATATAAGAAAATGCACTCATTCCCTGCTTGTCTGAAACTGGAATATTCGAATCTTGAAGGTGGTACGGAACCCTAAGTATGCGACTCCAACTCGCACTTGTCCAAATTATTGAAATTATGTATACATCTTCGAAGGTCATTTTCTGGTATTGGGTGAGTTCAGCAGATACAAACTGTTGTGAACGTTTGCTAACGTTTCATGTTTTGTGCTGCAAGTTTCATGTTTTGTGCAGCACAAAACATGAAACGTAAGCAAACGTTGACAACAGTTTGTATCTGCTGAACGCACCCATTGAATGAAACCAATTTATTATTTTTACCAGTGGCGTCCGTACAGTTTTTGCAATGAACATTTTTGGTGAAAAATGGTATGCCACTGCTTTGTCTAAATAAAAAAATATTTTTGAAACCTAAATTCATTTCCGAACAACTTTGATCTATTGATTTTCTTTTCCCGACGCATGAGTTTCGCTTAAAAAATTAAAATCGTTTTGTTTCAGGGGCAAATCGCTAAAAATCGATGCACATTTTTTGAACAAAACAATTAAATTAAATTGCTTCAGATGGCAATACGGACTAATAATTTTTGAACACACAAATCTAGTAATCACGATCACTAAGAACCCCAGCAATGGCCAGCAAGATCTCCATCTCAATAGTTTGACTTTCTTTTTATGGGAACACCTTAAAACTCTAGTGTCTAAAACTTTCATTTATACTTTAGAAGATTTGTGGGCGAATAGTTGCCCCGTGTAGTTTTATACGGTATAGGACGGGAATATTTGAACGTGGGTGGACGGAATCATCTGTCTTTAGTGAAGGTGGCTGTTTACAACAGTTTTCATTAGCAATGGTAATATTGATTAAATAAGAAAAAATAAATAATGATTAGTAAATTAGAGCCGTTCATGTGAATTGTGAATTATTGAATTTTTATTTTGTCCTACACCGTTTGGTTATTTCTGAATTAACTAATAATTAATATTAAGCGAATTCATAACTTGAAAAAATTTTAAAAAAGATATCAATACAAAAGTCACCACATCAGATTTTTAGCGATTTGACCCCGAAGTAAAACGATTTTTATTTTTTTAAGTGACAATCATGTGTCGGTCGAAAAAATATCACGAGATCAAATTTGTTCTGGAATAGATTGAAATTTTAAAATACTTTTAACTGTAAGACAAACCGGTGGCGTACCATTTTTTCACCAAAAATGTTTAACGCAAGGCCACTGGTAGAACATAAAATTGAATGTACGTTAGAATATGTGTCTTAATGCATGGAAAACGTGTACCAAATTCCATAAAGATATCTACAATAATGTTATAGTTATTAAATAAAAATATGTGAATATTTCACAAACCTGTATCTCAAAAGTTAAGACATTCAAAAAATATGTTTATTTGAATTTTTTTCCATAAACTGAACCCAAGAATCAGCCCTTTAAACCTTATACCTTGTATATACAAATGGCATTTTAACGATAGTGTATTTACTGTAGCGGAAAACAATTTGTTATGATATTTTGGGTAACTACAGACATTTGCGCATTCATATATTTCACCAGTCTCAAATTCCAATTAAAATATTCTTTTAAACTGTTATTAAGTAAAATACAATATTTAATTGAAAAATTGAAATATTAATAAATAACTAACTTTTAATGTATACTAAGATTTAAAAATACATATACACTTGATACATTTTATATGATTATAGGTATTTCGAAATTAAGTAGAAATTTAGTTTTGACGTTACACACCCGTGATATTAGCGTTCGAAAAAAAATTATACTATTAAGCAGTCCTGTGGTATATTATCATTGTTTAGATACATCGGATCTTTACAAGTATTGTAGTGTTTTGTGCTTTAGAGCGGAAAATTTGAAAGTGTTACTTCAATGATGGTAGGCTAAAAAATAAGACTTTTACTGTCAATCAAAAAATGACGTCTTGAACATTCCTTTCATCAAATTTGTTTCATAAATTTTACGTACACTGTTCATACATCTCATATTTATTTACTAAAATTTACACTTCAAATATTTTAAGATCTGAGCACTCCATAATTTCTCATTTCTGACCTGCGCCATTAAATGACATAAGTGACGTTTTTAGTGTGCGGTAACGCGCGAGTGGTTTCTTGTAAAGTTTATAGACATTTTTAACTTTAAAAATTTGCGTTAGAAGTTTTGTAATTAAAAACTTCTATTACACGTACTGATTAGTAGTAATATGAGTAATGCACCCAATCAAAATGGATCAGGTCTAGAGCAGCAGGTATGTACTAAAAATATATTGTGTTTTTCACCACGTTCCTAGCAGCAGACCCGGAAACATCTGACAATGGAGGTCGCAGACTGTGTAGCTCACACTATTGATCGAAGTTCCTGATAGTTTATTTTTGCAGTTGTCTAAAAATATTAATAATTATCACGGCATTTTAAATGCTTTTATATATTCTGTTTTTCTTAACAGTTTTATAAATATGTACATTTATTAAGATTTATATTTCTTATTTTTCTCAATCTATCATGCAATTAATTTAGTTTGCATTTTATGTTATCCTTTCTGTGATCTATAAGGTGCTTCCACATTCTCTTGCGATTATAATTTGTAGATTGAGGTCATCAAACTTCTACTTTTACAGATCTTACAAACCTCCATTGTTAACTAGGTGTATTGTCTATTGTTTTAATATTTTTCAAAAAGTATTTTTTGACATATTTGTTTTCAAATAGTAAGAGTAGTAGTAATAATAATAAATGCAGGCAAGATTGTATTTATTCCTGACATCAACTAAAATAATATGTATAAATTTAGAAATGATTAAGTAATTTACATGATTTTAGATTTTGAAATATTAGTGACAAAAAATGAAATATCTTGAAACCAATAATTTATTGCAATAAAAATCAAGCCTGTTTTACTTATTTGAAAATCAACTCTTTGAGGATGTAGCCATATAGAATTGCAAATAGGTTAATAATATCAAAAATCTAAACTATATTTATCCAAGGTTTATGAAAATATAATTTTTAAATGTTTTTAAAGAGCATATTTGTCTGGTCAATACTTCTCTTTCTAGTAATTAGGTTTTTTTGTGTATGTTGCAGTAATAAGTAATGAAGTAGATATTCCCATTATAAATCTATTTTTTAGTCATATTTAAATCGCTGTACTAACTAATTACTATTGGCATTACTGTATAACTTTAAAAAATGAAAGTATTCTCTTTTTTGCTAAGTTTCAATTTTCCATTCAGACATATCAAAATTTAAATTTCTTAATAGGGGGCTAGCCACAATAACCTCAAGATGTGGATTTCATTCACAATTTTTTATCCCAATTGATCAATTGGTTAAGGATTTCATTTTGGTTCCTTCTCTTATACTAAATTGACCTGTGTGGAAAGGCTTCTCTATGGTTCTGGACACATTCTGTTTCATAAAATATTTCATTAAATACAGTTGATTCATGGTTAAAACCCTTAGAGATACTTTACTTCAGGGTCTTCGATTAGAGATTTCCTCATTTTAGATTTTAACTAAAAGACCTTGAGGTTCAATTGGGTAGGGGTACTTTGACCAAGTTACAATAACCAATCTTAAATCAAGAGTTTTTATTAATATTGTATGTTAATTAGTTCCTATTACTCTTAGAGAAAATATCGATGACTTTATTATGTATGTAACTTGTTTCTGATTACAGTAAGTATATTCTTGATTAGATGCATACAAGATTTCACTGTTACTAGGTAAATGAATTCTTTCTTAAAATCTTTGAAATCTACAGTCTCTACTATTATATCTTCTATGATAATTGCAGTTTTCATAAAATTTTAACTATTATTAGATAGGAATCAGGTATATGTAAATTGTATCTGATTCCTATGTAATAATTGTCTGTAATGAAGAAAGATTTACTTCAAATAATACTCAAACTAATGCATTTTTTATTGATTACTTTGCAGTTACCAGGGGATATTTTTTATTTTTTAAGAAACAAAAATAATTTTGGGTCTTTGTATTGCTTTCATTAGTTTTGTTAAAATTTCACTATAGTTGGATAAGGATCTGATTGAAAATAGATGCCCAGATTCTCTTTAATACTAATAAGTAATTATTATTAATTTCTTAGCAGTTCACAGGGCATATTTTTGCATAATTTTTATTCAAACATTTTGTTGATTACATAAGATCTTGGGGTCTGTTATTATATGACTTATTTTTTAATATATGAATGACTTTTAAAGCTTTAAAGTTAGAAATTTGTATTTCCTGTAAAAAATGAAAATCATTTTGGGTATTAACATCACGTCTGCACCCTGGGGAAAAAATAAAATGATAATTTGTTGTGGACAATACAAAGAGATATACGAGTATGTGATTTATTTTTTAATACAGTATACTGTTCTTGGCAGAGGATGTTAAGATCTTTTATATGACTTCTTTCTTAATATGTATGAGTTTCAGGGTATTCAACCTTCATTTTCTTTCAACTTTATTCTTAAAGATAAAACATTAAATAACCAGTTGGATGAGTTGATAATGATAGTAGACTTTATTATATATACATTAGTTGCAAACAATTTTCACTTCTGTCTGTTTTGTACATGTATTTTTCTTACACTCCATTTAATTTTTTTATCACACTGAGTATTTTAGTATTTTTTAGACTATTCCAAGTATTGAAATGTTCTTTAGTTTGAGAGATTAAACTTCATTGTTATTACATTTTAATAAAATTTTGCAGAAAACTTTTTTTAGATATAGTTTCAACATTAGGGTACACACACAACTAAAGCAGGTTTTTTGCTTACTGTCGGCGCCTATCAATAATTTACTTAGCATTTGAAAGATTGAGATGGAGTGTGCCTAAGCTTGCTACAAGCATGAGTTGATATCAATTACTTTACTTGAATGAATAAACATAAACCTATTGTTCTTGATTTAATGAGAATGTATTCCATCATTAGTCTGCACTTGTATGGAACACATTATCCAGTAGCACAAACTGGCTAGATTTTCATGATATTTTTTTTATTTTATTATGACAAATACTTTTACAATTACCTCTTATTATTAGTGGAAAAGTCCCCCCCCCTGGCGTATTTTCCCTGGTTCTTCAGAACTTTACATGAACGAGTCAGCTTTTTGTACCATCCAAAATATTTGTGAATGGTTTTCTCAGTTCTCGAATTTTTGAGAAACTTATGACCTACGCATTTTACAGTTAAATGTAAACGACAACAGTCGGTGCCGGATGATTCGTAACAGTAGGTACACTTTAACATGTTGATACAAACGTCATATATTCTCTTGCAAAATTTACAATGAAAATCTTACAGCTCTTTAATGTTTCATAGTGTAGTCAATATCTCGACAAATGCTTCGCCCTGTTATGACATTTTCAGGAGTAACCACTACAACTTCTATCGAACTTTTTTTTTTGTGTTCAGTTGAATGTAAATCTCAAAAATATATAAAATTATATATATATATATATATATATATATATATATATATATATATACATACATATATATATATATATATATATATATATATATATATATATATATATATATATATATATATATATATATATATATATCACATTTATATTTATTAAACAGTATTTATGCTTTAAGTATAAACCCATTTTTTTGTTTTTTGAAACATAGTGTGTTTTCAAATTATTTAAATACTGTTGACAATAAATTTATCTCGAAATCATTCCAATTCACAAGCACTTGATTAGTTAACCATATTTTATATTTCATCATTTGGACTGTTTAGCTTTAAATTCATATTTGACGTTAGATTGAAAAGATGGCGGAAACGTTTTAAATAAACAGAATATCATAACTAAATCAAATTAACCAAATGTTCTGTCAAACTTTGACCCAGTTCCCAATGTCTTTCTCAAAATATCGTAGGTGGTTATGGTGTAATGTGTGTTATTCACTTATTGCATCAATGTATTTTTAGTATTGAATATCAGAGCATTTTTCCTCTGCCCACTTTTTTCTTTTAATAAGCGAGTTCCTTATATTAAATAAATATTATCGTCATTATACTACTTGCGTTTGTTTGGTTTATATTGTATAATTCAATAATAGTTCTTTACAATATTTTTGTTTTTTACGGGCAGAAACACGTTTTCCAGTTTAATTAGGTAAAAAAATACAATTTATTTACATGTTACATATAAGTTAGTCAATCCTCAATTTCATGGTCGATCGACATTTGATAAGTTCAGTTATTCGATAGAAATATTTTTGCAAACAGTTTAAACAATTAGGAACTTTGCTCCATTAACGATTTACCTAAGTTTTCGAAAATAATATCTTAATAGTCAATTTAAATTCTTAGAGCCAGTGTTGTGGAGCTCCATTTTTTTATTTATGAAAATATAATTTCTAAATGGTTCCCTTGTAATTGAATAGGCAATCACAAAAGTTTTCCCTACCTCTTATTGGATTTTTCTGTTAAATTTCGAATTTTTTCACTGGCCGTCAACAGTCACAGTGTTATAAACTCATGGGTTCAATTACTTAAAATTTAAAAACTAATATTCACTCTCACTTTCTAGAAACTTTTATTTACATCCAATATACACAACAGCTGATTCGAATATCACAATAATAATACAACATAAGCTCTTCGCCGCACTAACTGACTGCTGCGATGATGGGCCGCTTCTTTTAAAATCAGCATCGAATTCTCCCGTACAATCCAGTATCAATTTTACAGTTGTCGAGTTATTTCGAGATTAATTTTTTTGTCCTCTCAGCGATTGATGTATTAGAATGAAACCAGGGCTGGCTTAGGTAAATTTCGTAACAATAGTTTTAATGTAGCATCCATTTGTTAGATCTATTTGGATGCTATCTTCAGCTGTTATTCACATTAGATTCACCATTATTTCATCAGTGTAATTTACTATTTTATTTACAGTTGTGTACGCTAAACATAAATAAAGTAAAAAAAAAACGAATATACAATAGCAATAGAGTAATTAATTAAGTACCAAAAGGAAATAAGAACATATATGTGTGCAAATCAACAAACACTTATCAAAACAATTCCTAGATGTATAACTTCGAGCAGGCAATCAATGCCATTGGTACTAACTTTTTAATTTTTTAAGAAACGCGTAATCTTAGTGGAACTATTAATGAGGTAGTCGGATTTAAACAATGGGTCAATTTCTAGAAGTTTGGGGTTACATAAAATTATATATTTGGGCTCAAAAACAACTTTTACATTTCACTTTATTCTTTCCTTAATAGCTAAAACGTTTCAAAATATGGCAATATTTTTACTTTCGAAGTTATGCTTTATATACTCTGGCACAGCTCTGGCATAACAATACGAAATTATGTTCGTGATGACAGACCTTCCCCTTTTTCTAAACGGGCTTCTTGAAAATCGACAACGCTGTTCGTGTTTAGGCTAGTATTCTAGATCACAGATGGCGACCCTTTTGATATGCGCCTTAGGATGGGTAAAAAAAATTCTCGGTTTTTAAAAACTCTCAACGATAAAAAGGTGTTAAATGGTTAAGATAATTTATACGTAAAATTTCATTTCATTACTTTTAGATTAATTGCCTCCGGATTGTAAAAGAAACTTTTGAAAAAGTAGATTTTTAACGTCGTATTTCAGATACTTTTTTCAAGTTATTGACATACGATTTTATACGTAATAGTTTTTAGTAACGACAAATAAAGACTTGTTCCGTTGAGTTTAATGACGAGGGTAAGGAGATGGGTGGGGCGGGGTGTTCGATTAGACAAGTGACGCTTGATTGACCTGGAAAACAATAGTTCGCACGTTACGTAATAGAGTGCGGTTACTTGTTTTGCGTCATCTGAACGCACGTGAAATAGTTGGAAGTGTCCATTGTTTTGTAATTTATGAAATTTTAAAGACCACGTTTTGCCAACCTATGAAGATTTTATGGGTGAAAGTATAAAGAAATTGAGGCAGATGGAGTTGCAAAACTGATAGAAATTTGGGCGAAATCTTCTATTCCTATAGTAGAACCAATACGAATGAAGGTAATATTACAAATATATCATTTAAAGTGCAAACTCTCACCCAAAAACACTTGAAAACAAGTTAGAAGAGGTTCGTCTTGGAAGTAAATTTTTGTTTGATATTTTGACTTGCAAGTGTCGAAACAAAAAACAAATACCTGAAAAAGGAGACAACTTCATAAGAGAACAACGAACATCTAGGCAAATGAGGATAGGTGGCATTGACGTTGGCACAACTAAACGGATTACAAGAGCACTTAAAAGAAAGCTGTGACTAGAGAAATAAAAAAATAGAGAAAACATAATTTCACAACAAACTGACACAAATACCGGCATTATTCTTCGATGGAAATGAAAATATAGGCGACGCATACTTGTAGAGCATATTTCTTTGATAAAAGAACCTCACTCGAGTTTTTTTGCGTTTATTTACACATGGTTCAGGAACTGCAAAGTCTATAGAACATAAATATTCAACTTTTTCTTGAATGCGGATATATCGATGGATTATTTTATTGCAAACTGATGTGACGGTACCAACATTAATGTTGGTAAATTCGGCGGATGCTAGAAAAAAGATTGGATCAACTCTTACAGTGTATAATTTGTCTGTTGTATTTGAATGAACTCCCAATGGCAGTACGTCTTGACCATGGACATTTTCAGGAACAATATGCAAAGAACTAGAAATTTATTATACCTTCCATGTCACCCACAAGCAGTAGTAAGATTAGTTAAAGCGGTGACTGAGGCTTCTGCTACTTTATGCAATAAAACATCAAGAGAAGGATTCATCAAAACCCAGATAGATGCGAGAAAATCAATGGCGAAATTCGACATCAAAAAGAATTTTGTCACTAATTAAGGCCTTTACTGAAATGTTTATTTTTTATTTTATCTGTTATAATAATTATTTGCTGTTAGTTTCTCTTTAATAAACACAAATTATATTGATTTAAAACTTTTATTTATAAACAACGTTGATCAGTGAAGTTTTTGTTATATTGTTTTAAAAACATTTTTTGAAAATTCCCACATGAAACCGGAATCAGAAGATTAATTTCGATTACAACCAAACTTCACAGTCTGTTTACACTTATAATTTGGCATCGTTTTATCACTGTTCCCGAAAGAAAACAGAATTTTTATCTTCATACTAAAATGACCCACCATAATGCGCGTGCCAATTATTACAAATATTTTTTTGTCCAACCGTTGGGGTACCGGAAAATGCTAGTTGGTTACGAGGGCTGCCTTTTATATTTCGGGATTGGACAACCCTAGTGTTGCAATCTGACAACTGACAGCTCTATCGTAAAGTTTGACATTTTTGAGGTTATACGTACTCAGAACGTTTTGATATACGGCGCTATCTGTTGTTTACAATAACTGAAAGGATTCATCTCGGTCAAAAAATGGAATTAAATCGTGAACATTTTCGTGCGATTATTTTTTACAACTTTCGACGTGGATTAAGTCAGCAAGAGTGCATGGATGAACTTAATTTAATTTTTGGCGATGAAACTCCATCAATGACCACTGTTTATCGATGGTATAGTGAATTCAATCGAGGTCGTAGTTTACTGCAAGACGAATTTCGTGAAGGTCGTCCAAAAACAGTTGTTGTTTCGGAAACCATTGATGCTGTGCGCGAACTGATATATTGCAAGATCGTCATGTGAGATTGAGTCAACCTTACACATTAGTGGGACCAGCATACATTCAATATTGCATAAACATTTGAATGTCAAAAAAATTTGTTCGCGTTGGATCCCACACAATTTGTCAATCGTTCAAAAAAAAGCTCGTGTCGATTGGTCGAAAGAAAAGCTCAAA
This sequence comes from Octodonta nipae, assembly GCA_034190945.1. Taxonomy (NCBI): domain Eukaryota; kingdom Metazoa; phylum Arthropoda; class Insecta; order Coleoptera; family Chrysomelidae; genus Octodonta; species Octodonta nipae. The sequence goes on from CM067218.1 coordinate 63,660,012, forward strand.
AAATACGATCGCGGTGCTTCAAAACACGTTTATGACATAGTGACAGGTGATGAATTGTGGATTTACGCGTATGAGCCCGAAAGTAAACAGCAGTCGACTGTGTGGGTGTTTCAAGATGAGTCGAATCCAACAAAAGTTGTTCGCGCACGAATCACTTCTAAGCAAATGATCGCGTGTTTCTTCGAAAAAACTGGACATGTCGCAACCGTACCACTAGAACAACGCAGAACAGTCAATTCTGAGTGGTACACAACCATTTGTTTGCCAGTTGTCTTCCAAGAAATGAGGAAAACCAACCGCCGAAGACGGATCACTCTTCACCACGACAATGCGAGCTCTCACACATCGGCTCTTACAACTGCATTTTTGGCCACTCAAAACATCGATTTGATGGGTCATCCGCCGTATAGTCACCAAATGACATACGAGCGCTATGTGTTTTTTACAGTAACTTAAAGGATTCATCTCGGCCAAAAAATGGAATTAAATCGTGAACATTTTCGTGCGATTATTTTTTACAACTTTCGACGTGGATTAAGTCAGCAAGAGTGCATGGATGAACTTAATTTAATTTTTGGCGATGAAACTCCATCAAGGACCACTGTTTATCGATGGTATGGTGAATTCAATCGAGGTCGTAGTTCACTCCAAGACGAATTTCGTGAAGGTCGTCCAAAAACAGTTGTTGTTCCGGAAACCATTGATGCTGAGCGCGAACTGATATTGCAAGATAGTCATGTGACCTATCGTGAGATTGAATCAACCTTACACATTAGTGGGACCAGCATACATTCAATATTGCATAAACATTTGAATGTCAAAAAAATTTGACCAGGACAATGCGAGCTCTCACACATCGGCTCAAACAACTGCATTTTTGACCACTCAAAACATCGATTTGATGAGTCATCCGCCGTATAGTCCTGACTTGTCACCAAATGACTTCTTTTTATTCCTGTACGTAAAAAACAAACTGAGAGGTCAACGTTTTTCGACACCCGAAGAAGCGGTTGCTGCGTTCAGAATGCATGTTTTGGAGATACCTCAATCAGAGTGGAAAAAGTGCTTCGACAATTGGTTCAAACCCATGCAAAAGTGTATAGATCTTCATGGGGAATATTTTGAAAAACAATAACGCGATTTTCGATGATTAATATTTCTTTTTGTTCTCTAATCCCGAAATATAAAAGACAGTCCTCGTAACAGTTAAATTGTGACAACTTGAAAGGAATTAGTTTAAAAATTTACAAATTGACTAATTACAACTCTTATTAATTATATTTTTGTTGGATTTCGTTGCCTAATGTTGCATATCGGGTTCATAAGTGGTAACTATAAGCAATGTACATCCTTCGATAGATTCTACAGTTATGTTTGTTTACTACTTTTATTTCATAAATAACGACTCACATAAAATAGACATCACACCAGGTATTAGCTGTTTACTTAATTACGCAGTTAAATTTTTCGGGAATGTCTTTCATGTTTAGGTTGCATTCTGCGTTATTTTTTTATGGTTTCAATCAGGGCTGTGGACCTTAGGCAAAGCTTTCATAAAAAAATAATAAAAAATAAAATAATACCATGCATATTTAAAATAGCAAAATTATAGGAGTTTTGTGACTTCTCAGCAGCAGAAACATTTACAGTATCAAAGGTGAGTGTATTGCATGTGCATTTTTAGAACCTACTAAATGAGATGTTGATTGATAGGATTGGTTAATTAATAAGTGAGTTATTCGCGAAAGTTGTGAAAAGGCACATTTTTCAAACATTTGTAGCTATTTCCTAAAAAAATAGAACCTTGAAACTTCGCAAACAGTTTCAATTGCCTATTGAAAATAACTACTCAAAATTTCAACTTCATGGCTGTAAAGTTTTTCTCACAAGTGTAATTTTTTTCCGAGAGCTCTTTATTTTTGGTCCTATTCTGCACCAAATTATTTTTTTATAAATGTGAATGGAACATGGTAATTATCTCCAATCTTTCGACACAACTCGTCATATATTAACATTCTTTGGTGTTTGTTCGAATGTATGCAAATTTAATTTGAAATTCTACATTTTGGTATTCGACAACGCATACCTATTAGTGGTAGAGGACCATGATTTCCCCTCACGTTATAATACGAATAGCATGTCATCGAATTGACATGACATTTAAAATGCTTTTCCCAAGGAAATTACATTATATACGAGGCTAAATCAAATATAAACGCTAATCTTGCTATTCTGCTTAGAATGCAGTTTCGAGATAGATGATGCTGCGTGGAGTAGATGTTTAGTTTATGTGGAGTGGGGAAACAAACCGGGTTCGCGCGTATTCTTGGCTCTCAGAATTACATAAAGTTTTTAACCAGTGATGGCGTTAAACCCTCACAAATTTTAACTCGTCTGAAGGCACAGTTTGGGGAAGGTACGACGCCCAAAGACAATCCTTACAGCTGACAAGACCATAGCGTTCGAGAGCTGCTTGAACGTGACCGCCGATTTACCGTGGAAGAATTTCCTCAGAATTGGATGTCAGGTATGGAAGTGTTCAATCAATTATCATTGATCAACTTGGGTCCAGAAAAATTAGTGCTCGGTGGGTTCCGAAGTTGTTGACTGGAGACCAAAAGCTGGTGAGACCGTAGATCGCTGAAAGGCTTCTGAATCGATTTCAGTGAGAAGGGAAGGCCTTTTTGGAGCGCATAGTCTAAAATGTCCAATAATCTGGAAAAGTCCTTGTAACGAATTTTTTTGTCTCTAAGGGAATTTTACTGATGATTTTCTACATGACTCACGTACAGTTAATGCGGATTACTACTGGCAGATGTTACAATTGGCAAAAGCCGCGTATTCGCAACAAAAAACAAGGAATACAATTCAAGAAATGGGATGGGAAACCTACGAGCACCCTCCGTATAAACCTGACTTGTCCTCCTGTCTCTGATGTAATCACCGGGAGGAAAACGATCTGGAAGAAATGAAGAAGCCGAGAAGCACATGCACAGAGTACTGAACAGAGAGTACTCTCCCAAATCGGTGGCAAACGTAGATCACGCAGGAGGGTAAATTGAAAAATTGTTAAAAGAATAATTTGGGTGTAAAAGAATAATTTGGGTTTATATATGATTTACCCTAGTCATTGTTTTGCTGACTTTAATTGTTAGACTTTTGAAAGTATTAAAGTAAATCTATTCCACGATTTTAAAAAGAAAGAACTTATCTTTTGTTCTGTACCATACCACGATCAATTTTATAGTATAATGGTCGGCCTTTAATTTTCATTTTTGTACTATGACTCTATTACGTTTTTATTTGAATAATGAATTTAGGACTGGGCCATTCGACCTGAAACTATTTATATTTGATTCAATGAGGACATACACTAACCGAACATTTTCTATCTTCAAATTTTTCTGCCTTTTCTGCTACAAAAAAAAGTTCAACCCCTTGAAAATTTCATGACTTCATGGATCTTTAATTCTACAGGTAAAGCGATGATATGACCAAAGTTTAATGAGTACATGAATCTTATAATGTACTAAATTAGGATCTTTAGAAAACAACGTCGTCAAATAATTTATATAATAGAAAAGAAATTGAATAATTGCATACAAATATAATAGCAGTAAAAGTACAAAATCGAAACAAGTGATCTACTCATGAGATTCGAACTTGGGTCAACATCATAAACAAATTAAGTCAGCCACCATTTCTCGTCTCTAGACTATCAGCAGACATTTGGCATTGCCTTTATATTAGGGAAAAAATCAAAACATGTATAATTTCAGCATTTATATAATTGTATACGAATTATTATCAATTTCTTATTACACTCATTTAATTAAAAATAAAGTGTACATAAAAAATATAAAAAACAACCTAAGATATTTTTAAATGTGAAAAACATTGTGAATTGAATGCAAGTTTGAACGCAATAGTAAATTTAAGGGAAGGGACTCCCACCAGTAAATTTCATTTCATTCCGAATACCAAAATGCAGGTTTTCAAACTGAATTTACATACAATAAAACAAAAACAAAAGAAAATTAATTTATGAGGGATTGTATTGAAAGATATAATAATCAATATTTTCCTTTCAGATGGTTAACAAATTAATTTAGCGCAAAATGGGACCAATGTAGACTTCACGTAATTTCAAAAGCTTTGAAAAAAAATATTTGCGAGAAAACCTTCTAAGCCGTAAAGTTGAGATTCTTACCAGTTATTTACCTCGTAAAAATGAAATTTTCTGCCAAGTTTTTAAACAATAAGTATGAACGATTGAAAAATGCGTATTTTTTACAGTTTTTCCAAATAACTCAATAATTAATTATCCAATCTTCTAGATGAACACATCGTTTAGTAGTTATTGAAAATAGGTATAAAATAAACTTACTTTTCACACCAGAACTTTTCATTTAGTTGCGATTTTTGCAACTTTAAACACCCCGTATAATTAATTAAGGAATAACAATTTGTTAACAACAGTTTTTATATGTTATCCTATATACATTCTTCAAGAAAAGCTAATCAAACACCTGTGGATTTTTTTTAATTTGAAAATACTAACTTCCCTATTATTGGACTATAGGTATAAGCACAAATTTAGCTGGCTGTACGTAAATATTAATGTAAGCTAAACATGGTTTTAAGTTCTTCACTATTCATGAAACTAGTGAGCTATGGTTTGAAAATAACAAATTACAGAATTAGAATTTTGCATTGTGTACGGTATGTGGAAGTGAATCACATGCAAAGATGGTGCATATCTAATGTAATTGTAACCTAAGGCCGTAGCCAGCGGGGGTCTGGGGTGTTTGGAATTTAAATTTTAGGTTCCAAAATTCAATTTAAATCAATTAACCATGATTTTCATAAAATAAATATTGTAATTATTATATTATTATAAAATGTATCCACTCCGTTCCTGGCGAAAGCAACGTAAAACAGTATTCATTCCAAAGAACATAAAAACATCAATTTCTAGAGTCTTCAAAATGATCAAAAACTATTAATCTGGACGCTGTGCGAACAACGTAGAACGACCAGAAAATTCGGCGTACGTTATATAAGAGGATATTAATTTCAATAGTTAGTAGAGCTTACCTATTGTTATGATTTCGATGTTACTGTATTAGAATTAGCTGTTGAAATAATTTTATGTTTACGAGCGGATATAAGTTCTAGAAAGTGAAGTGAGTGTCAGTTTTTTTAATTAATTAATTGAACCCACGGAGTTTATTACAATTTGGTGTCAGAAGTGGGATTAGGTGAAGATAAAATCATAAATTGTTAGATGGCCACAACTCGTATAGAAAAAGGACAAAATTACGAGACTACAAAAAAATATTCAAACAGGTTACGAATGGACTAGATGAAAAAATAACTCAGATCGTGACACGAAGGAGAAACAACTTCAAGAAGAAACCCAACAAAGGTTAGTGAAATAGTGTAATTAATATAGATGAAAAGCAACAAAATCTTGTTTCCACGAAGAAAAGTGAAGAAGAAAATCTTGTCACTGCCATGGAAAAAAACAACAAAATTTAATTGAAGAAATATTCTCGAAATTTGAAGAAAAACAAGAACAAATCGAATTAAAAAGACAAAATGATTTTAATGTATTTGAAGAGAAACACGAACAAGTTGAATTATCCAGAAAAAACGAATCTCAATTATTAGAAGAAAAAAGACAACTGCAACTTGAACAATTAATGCAAATAGTTTCGCAAGTTAATGAAACAGTTAATGAAAGAATGCAAATAGTGGAATCAGACATTAAAGAAATAAACGACGACATAAAGATCCTAAAAAACATTAAAAAAATATAACCGACTTCCACCTATAAGTAAAAAGCTAAAAATACAACTCTAGCAAATAAATAACAACTCCTTCTACCACTTTACTTTGTGATTTTGTTTGCTATAACTAAACACCCTGTGTATAAACGCACCAAATTGCAGTTTTTAGAGTTTGACATGTGTTGTCACTTGAATTTTCTATTAGGCAGGGAGAATGTGACAACCAAAAGCACCGTCTTCGCAAAATGGAAATGGTATACAAACAAAACGAGCTTGGTACTCACTGATTTAAGGAGCCGAAAATACTATGCTTTACTACCTATATGCTTGAGATTTACATAGAAAATTTACAAATTCGCAATTAAAACTTCCAGTGCCTAAAATTCCCGCGCTATTACGTTGGAATTAAAATATTTATGAGGAAATGTCCCTTATGTCATTTAGATGAAATTTTTGATAAGAATTTTGGAATTTTGTTGATTTTCTGCAAAACTGCAAGTTGCATATCGCAGAAAAGTATGAGATCACCTAGGGATCTTCCTTAATAGATTAAACGCTAAAGAAGTATACACATCCATAAGGAGTTTTCGATAAATCGACCAATATGTTAGGGATAATGGTCGATTTCCATGCACGCATCTGTTGATTCACAAATTTCATCACTTTACCAATAGAATTCTTTTCCAAAATTTGAAGTTTCACCAATCCGGATATATACTCTATTAAACATTCATACAAAACGGTCCACCACAGGAGAAGAAATCAGGTAACATACATACAAAAAAACGCAACGAATTGATAACCTCCTCCTTTTTGGAAGTCCGTTAAAAAGTAATGAGGACACTCTTGACATCGATTCTATCCAGAGCCAGGTGAAATTTGAAATCAGTTCAATTCAAAACACAGTACAAAATAAAATCAGTGCCTTCCAGTCGATGAACAAGGCAATTTCGACAAGATCATCGCCATCCTGGACAAAAGATACGACAATCAAATCCGGAGAGAGCCTTCAAGAATTCGAAGCAGAGATTAGACGGTTAGTACACTTGTCTTACCCATACCTGCCAGAGGAAACGAAAGACCAATTGGCCACACAGAGTTTCATAAACGGTATCAGCGATGTGGAAGTACAAAGAAATGTAAGACTTAGTGGCGTCAAGAAAAATATTGAAGCTTACTTCGGGCCTTGGAAGTAGAGGCAGTCATGAAAATGTCCAAACCGAGGGTGCGAGCAGTTTCATTCAGCCAGGAAGAACCAGAACCATCCCTCCAGGCAGTGTTGTCCAGAATCCAAAAACTACTAGAACGATCAGAAAGAACTGACCACAGAGGAGCATGTTACCGGTGTGGACGGACAGGACAACGGGACTGCAGAGTGCGGCTACCTGAACGATCACCAACCAGAAGTAGCCAACACAACAACATCACCAACCAGGGAAACTCCGATCAGTCAGCATAAGGGGGCGAATGCGCTGACTAACCCTCCACCAGCCCCCAGGGCAGTAATAATCAGATATTTTGTCGAGATAGTAGCGGACTAGTCATCAGGGGTACCATTAATGGCCGCACAATCACCATCACTCTTGACGCCGGCGCCGCTGTGTCCATTGCCAAGTCCCGAGTTTTGAGGGCGTCGGAAATCCCGCCAGTTACCAACAACATCCAGCTCAGAACAGTCACCGGCGAGTCCATGTCAATACAGGGTGAGGCAGATGTCGTGCAACAGATAGGCGACAACATAATCCGGCATAGTGTCCTGGTAGCGAATATTGAAGACGATTTTATACTGGGTATGGGCCTAATTAGTCCAGCATGGATTTATGTTCGCCCGAAATATGATGTTCTTCGGTTCCTAAATGAGGAATGTGTATTAACACGGCCCGTTAACATCTCATCGACCTCCATAAAAATTGTAGCAAAATTCCTCAGCCAGAATTAACGGTCGAACGGAACAGATTATTCAAGTGCAGCTAGAAAGAAATCCTGGGGGCTGCGTTGGAAAGGTGGAGCCCGTACACTCAGCAAATGACTACTTAGTTGGACGGGCTATAGTTAAAACCGGACGAGATTTACCAATTAGAGTCCTGAATTTTTCCAATAACGACATCAGAATTGCCAATGGTCAAGAGATAGCTTGTTTCGAGCCAGTAGAGACTATCATCAATTGCGAAAAAGAGTACCAGACATGTGAATGACAGTAAAGAGTTTCTACAACAGTTTGCCGACCATTTGAAACACTTTACACCAGAGGAACAGAAGAAAGCCAAGCAATTTATTGTAAATCACTGGCAGATTTTTAACAGTCACGATGGAACCTCCGGTCGCACCAACATCATCCAGCACCGAATAGATACTGGAAAGGCTCAACCCATCAGAATACCACTTAGGCGACTACCCTTGGGGCAACAACAGGCAGTCAAGGAAAACATCGAGTCTCTGTTGCAAAATGGAGTTAGTGAGGCATCTATCAGCCCATGCTCCGCTCCCGCTAGTTAAAAAAAGGATGGAACCACCCGATTTTGCGTAGATTACAGAAAGCTTCATGACGTCACGAAGAGAAACAGCTGTCCACTACCCCGAATTTATGACCCTTTGACCACACTAGCCGGCTCCCGTTGGTTCACCAAATTAGACCTAAAGAGTGGATATTGGCAGATTTGTCTACACGAAAACGACAGAGGAAGACAGGGTTCTCCACCAGTAAAGGGTTGTTTTAGTTCACGGTCATGCCCTTTGGGTTATGTAATGCTCCCGCTACATTTGAGAGGCTAATGGAGTATGTACTGAGCGGGTTGACATCGAGGACGTGCTTAGTATACCTCGACGACATTCTGGTCCTGGGTCAGACATTCGACGACCATCTGATGAACCTGGGCCCCGATTCTTGAAACCATTCGACGGCTCTACCACTCGACTTGAGACGTATGTCGTATGAAATCTGATATAAATGAAGTTTAATATATGGGTTAAATTTCATTTACCCCAACTTTTCATGCGACTTAAGTCGAAAGTCGTATAGTAGAGCTGTCGAATGGTTCAAGAATCGGGCCCCTGGGTGATATTCTCCATAATTAAGAACGCCAACATGAGACTCAACCCGAAGAAGTGTTCCATGTTCCAAAAAGAAGTAGAGTTTTTGGGCCACGTAGTGTCCGAGTTAGGAATCTGCACCAACGAAGACAAGATAGAAGCCATTCGTGATTGGCCAGTCCCAAGAGACAAACATGAACTACGAAGCTTCGTGGGTCTCTGTTCATACTACCGGCGATTTGTTGAGGGATTTGCCACCATTGCCAAGCCTCTACATCGGCAGACCACTGAGAAAGAGACCTTCCGTTGGAATCAGGATTGCGAAACATTCAGACTGTTCCAGCCCAATCCTAGCATTTCCTACGCAGTCCGGCAAGTTCATCTTAGACACCGATGCCAGCAACACAGGTTTGGGGGCCGTCCTATCCCAGGTGCAAGATGGTGAAGAGAGGGTAATCGAGTACTACAGCCGTGGATTCTTGAAACCAGAAAGAAATTATTGCGTCACCAGAAAAGAACTTCTTGCAATAATAAAGGCGGTAGATCATTTCCACAAATACCTCTATGGTCGTCATTTCTTAATCCGAACAGATCATGCTGCCCTCAAATGGCTGCTGGACATAAAGACACCGGAAGGACAATGGGCCAGGTGGATGGAGAAATTACAGCAATACGATTTCAAGGTGGAACACCGTGCCGGCCGTGTGCACAATAATGCCGATGCCCTATCCAGAAGACCCTGTAGAGCAGAATGCGGACATTGTCTGAAAACGGAACAGGGTGACTGATCCAGACATCGAACCAATCCTGTCACTCAAAAAGAGAGGGGCACCCAGGCCACGATGGGACGAGTTAGCGAGATACTCGAGCGTCCTGAAATCCTTATGGGCCCAATGGGACTCTCTAAGAGTAGAGAATGGAATGCTCAAGCGAGTTTGGGAAAGCTCTGATGGCCGAGAAACCAAGTCCCAGCTGGTAGGTCCGAAGAAAAAGGTACCAGCCATCCTGACCGAAGTACATGATGGGATTACTGGGGGCCATCTGGGCATGAATAAAACCCTAGACAAAGTTCGCCAGAGGTACTACTGGCTAAATTACTTCGAAGACGTCAGAGCTTGGTGCCGGAAATGTGACACCTGTGCAGCCAGTAAGGGCCCGAAGACCCGGACCAAGGGCAGAATGCAGCAGTAGAATGTGGGTATCCCATTTGAGAGAATTGCCATCGATATCACCGTTCCGTTTCTTGAGTTTGAGAGGGGGAACAAATACATTCTGGTCGCAATGAATTACTTCAGCAAATGACTTGAGGCATATGCGATACTCAATCAAAAGAAACCACGGTAGCGACAGTGCTAGTAGAACAGCTATTCAGCAGGTTTGGCGTCCCGTTGGAACTACATTCAGATCAGTGGCGTAACTTCGAATCGAATGTATTCCAGAAGGTCTGTACGATGTTGGGGATCAGGAAAACAAGAACAACACCATTGCACCCACACTCTGTCGGAATGGTGTAAATCTTCAACAGGACCTTGGACCAACACCTAACCAGCGTGATTGGGATGAGCATATTCCCCTATTTCTGTTGGCATATCGTTCAGCCGTACATAATAGTACAGGCCTGACTCCAGCAACCGTATTCTGTAAGTCGTAAACGTTATAAAATAACGATAGTATGCTAAATTATTGAATGTTTTGTGACTGCAAATCGATCTTTGCGTTATAATGACATATGGTTTGTTCGAAGAGACTATTTGACAACGATTTGAAAACATTTCAGCGAATCAGCGATCTCGACAGTTGGCTGTTCCAACAATCGATTTATGGAGAATTTGTCTAACTGTTAGAATTATTGGCAACTGGTCTGTACGAACAAACCTATTATGTTCTGTTTCGTTTCGATCATAACGAGTTACAGAATACGGCCACAACCAGGGTCCTATTCGGAAAAGAGCTGCGATTACCGTGCGATTTGGCTTTTGGCTCCCCCGAAGAACCTTCCGAAGACATCAACGGTTATGCCGAGGGACAAAGTCTGGCTGTACAACCCTCAACGGAGCAAGGGTAAATCTCCAAAGCTTACTTCACTCCGTCCCTGGCGAAAGCAACGTAAAACAGTATTCATTCCAAAGAACATAAAAACATCAATTTCTAGAGTCTTTAAAATGAGCGAGAACTATCAATCTGGACGCTGTGCGTATGCTATATAACAGGATAATAATTTCAGTAGATAGTTAGTAGAGTTTACCTATTGTTATGATTTCGATGTATTAGAATCAGCTGTTGGGAATAATTTGATGTTTACTTGTGAATAAAAGTTCTAGAAAGTCAAGTGAGTATCAGTTTTTTATTTAAATTAATTAATTGAACCTACGGAGTTTATTGCAATATGTAGCGCCCGGAAAAAAGGAATCCGACATAGGTAATTATTAAGGCGAAGACAATGAAAGCCAAGGGATATCAGAAAATTTGACAATGAATCACAGAAAGTTTATCCAATAGTACAACATCTAAGAACCTTAAGTCATTCCATGTAAACAGTAACCACATACCCTTAGAACAAAAACAAAAATTTCAATGACACAAAGGAAAAGAAATAACAAAGAATGTTGTAGAGGGTCTGAAACGAGATACGTAGGAATATGGTTAAACAAACAGCTGAAGGCGGAGGAATGTAATTTAAATTACGTACATAAATAAATAAGAAAAACGGTTAATAAATATACTAAACATAAAATGAAGAAAAAATACAACTATCTAAGCAAGAAAAATACGACTTTAAATAAATGGCAGGGGAACTTACAAAGTTGATATAAAAAGATCTACAAAAATACTACGAAGATTAATAGCGGAAAACAAGGGAATAAAAGGTCTTGGAATGAAAAGAGACATATTTTATTAACAGACTAAAACAAAAGAGAAATAAGAAACTTAATTGAATTAGAAGAGAAACAGAAAATGTCTATATGACACAAATCCTTAACAACAAAATGAAGTTTCAATCAGGGAAAGAAAAATAATCAAGATGGGGCTAGAACATTTTTTATATTACAACGGAAGGACTAAGCCATTAGGTCAACCGACATGCACCAGGAGATGGAAGGAATGGTTATTGAAATGATAAAGGAAGGACAGTGGGAAATTTTAACAAAAATGTGCTATGTTTTCAATTCATGCCTGTCAAATAGAGAAGTTCCAAAGACCTCGAATAATGTAAGTATGATATTATTACACAAGAAGGGGGATCAACTGTATAAAACATTTTCTCTTAAAGTTATTACAAATCGCATAACGAAAAACTTGTAGCATACCAACCTATTGAACAATATGGCTTTAGATAAGATTATAGCAATAGTAAACACCTATTGACAAATTGAGTCTATTCTATTTCTAAGTATGCGTAGTTTTTGTACTTTCAAAAAGCTTTCAACAGAATAGGATACTGGGCAATTTGAATATCTGCACTACAAGATATAAAAAAAATGTTTACGAATGCTTTAGAGGATGCTTTCAAAAAATCCATTGGCAAAATAATAAAGGCTAGACAAATCGGTGTATTTGAACAATTTTTCATATGGTAATTTTCACATCCCATAAATTTTTAGATTTTTTTTTTGTAAAAGCCATTTTAACATCATCCATAAACGACATTTATATGGCTTCAAAAATACATTTTGACATTTTTTACATTTTTGCCGTCTTTGACATTTTTGACATTTTTCATGGATCACCTAGCGGTAACAAATATACTGTACGACCTATTCTCATCCGTATCAATTATACATAAAAAATAAATATTGGTTGAGTCGTTTCGGAGAAGTGCTTCCACAAACACCGTGACAAGAGAATTTTATAATAGATTGAAAGACGCTGCCAACGTAATAGCGGAAAAGAAATGGAACTACGCAGGTCATGTGGTAAGAGATTTGAGATGATAAATGAATGTATTTGGGTAGGAAATCGTGGATATAAAGAAACCTGCTGGACTGATGTGGAACCGAGAGATGAGATGACTTACAAACTACTATCCTATCAGAACACTTTTTTCTGTAATACACTTTTCCAGTTGTTTTCTGAATGATACTTGTGGCATATTTTTCAGTGTCTAAGTGACACTTTTCCACTTGTACACGGTTTATATTAATGAACAAAATAAATATGCTATATGGTATCACACGTGAAATTATAATTTTTTTATTTATATCTTGTAATCCTTTATTCATAAGTTAAATCTCATGTTTCATTGAGGGTTTTTGAAACTTTGTTGTCAATGGGATGACGTTTCGTATTTTTCAATACAGATTTCTTAATCAGGTGAAGAATTATTTCCAAAAAAATCGTAAAACGAATATTTTATATCGCCACGAGATTATATTTTTAAAATGTTCCATAACATCATCTACACTAGAGTATTCTAAAGTGTAAAAAATAAATGCTATCCCACCATACCTATTGTCTATGGCGATTGGAATGACAAGATCAGAACTAGACATTGAAAGGTTTGATATTTTTATGTTCAATTCTTAATATCAAGTTTGGAGTTATTCCCAAAAAAATACACAAACATAAGTTAGTAGATCCTACAAACATCCTCCATAAAACAGTAAAATATTTTCTTATTCGCCTGTTTTTTGACACTTGCATACCAATAAGTAATTCGTTGCTAAATCATATTTTTATTGTTGCTTATGATACAGTTGAATTACGTTTATATGGTCTTCTGAATTTGTTAAATTCTAACGTCGAACGTCGAAATCATAGGTAATATACACATATTCTGAAACTTTTAAATTTTAATAATTATTAGTGGTTACTTTGGTCTTTAATTGAATACATTTTTTAATTACAGTTTGCTGGTCTGGACTTGCAGCAGAGCCGCAGTTCAAGCGGCCGCTACATTCCCCCACATTTGCGAGTTAAATATAATAATCAGTCTACTGGTCCTACTGATACTTCAAACAATAGTTCTGGTAGTTCAACTAATTACGGCGATAGAGATCGCTACGATAGGGATAGAGATCGCGGACAAGATTCTAGAGATTCAAGGGATTTAAGAGACTCTAGAGGTATAAATTTGTTTGTAATAATAATTTAATATCTTTTAATATTTGTATAAGGGTTTGTCGTTGAGCCTCATTTAAAGAAAATATATTTAACTTGCGCTAACAAAGTAACGACTAACCTTTTTATTTTAAATGGAATACCCTGTGTATTATAACATTTTCGAATTCCACGGAAAATTCTGGAGACACAGTATAATACCGTATACCTAAATGTATACTTTAGATATTTAATTATAAAAGACACATTGAACCTTTATGTTAAAAATTCTATCTGAACATTCCTTGTGCAAAAAGTCCCTCCATAGACACTCATGCTTATCGTCCGTTTTGCTTGTTCAGATTTAAGACGTCATGCAAGTAGAAGCGTAGATGGTACCAAGTCGTCCGTTTTAGTTGCGTTCCGTTAAATGTTGAATGAATCAAATCAGCGACAGCTTGATTTTCTATCCCTCTTCCAACTTGCTTGATAAACGGAGTGTCTGTGTGGTATTTTGGATCACTTTGTAGTCTTTCTAGTAATTATTTTAATTATTTAGACATAAAATGTCTGAGTTGCGATTGATGTCAAGAGTTTCATGCAGAATTTGTAGAGTTGTTTAGAGATATTGACTGTTTGTGGAAAATAAAGAGTAAAGATTATACAAACAAACAGATAAAAAATTCCGTCTACGATATTTTAATTGAAAAATTGAATGAAGTCGTCTCATCAGCTAGTAAAGAAATGGTTTTAAAGAAAATTAAATCTTTAAGAACTGGTCTAATTTTAGAAGACTAACGAATAACTGAATGTCTATGGGGTCCATCCGTCTTCCTTCTTGCATGATGACTTAAATCAGAACAAGCAAAACGGACAATAAGCATGAGTGTCTATGGGGGCCTTTATGGCTAGAAGAAGGGAAGAAGGTCAACGGTAACTAGTAGTGTTGAAAACTTTTTTACTGTATGTAGGTTGTGTATTAATTTTTTTATTAATGTAACCTAAATTTATTTAAAAAATAATTATTTCTAATGTGTTGTTGCCTAACTCATTAATGTAAGTTGGTCGTGGTTACTAGATATTGTATGCCGCTGTTATAGTTAAAAAATTAATTGTCACTTGTGATTATTGACACTTCTACAAAGTGACAGATATGTATTAGATGGTTTCCGGGAATTCATCCGCGTAGTTGATAACTGATCCCTGCCGGGATCGATGGTAAAATGACGACGTTTCGGTAGAGTCACATCTGCCCTCTTCAGGTCGGTTCGCATAATTCTCGTAGCCTTCTGCTTTCGCTTCTAGTTACTCGAATACTGTTCAGTAGAATACGAATACTTTATGTTGACTCTGCCGAAACGTCGTCATTTTACCATCGGTCAGTTATCGATGAGAGCGTCAGCCATGTATTCTAGCAAATGTGACCGACTACTCTTAAAGAGAATACGCAAAAGTTGAAGGATGACATATTATATTTGTTCTAACTTCCATTTAGATATCGTACGTTCGTTGGATAAAAATGAGATGAATGCATTGCGATCTAGGCTGACAATATGTTTCGGGTGATTTATCCGCCTATCATCAACAGCGTCATAAAAAAAATCGTTTATTCTACCAGCATGATTAGAAGGAACTAATTTACTAAATTTCGGTGTAGAAAAGTCAAAATAAACTCCCCACATTTACTGTCGCAGATTAGTCAAATAGGAAAAAATGGGTAGTTCCATTAAAAACAATATATATATATATATATATATATATATATATATATATATATATATATCTAAATTTTTGAAGACATAATATTGAACACTGCTTCTCACGCCCTATGTACAGTATAGAACCGGTGTGGCCAACCGGTCGATCGCAACTGTTAATCCAGTCGATCGTGGCCAAGCAAAAAATATAAATAATTAGACCAGACTGCGCAACGTAATTATCAACTACCGCAGCATCATCGTGTATCATTTTTCAATCGCTGTTCCGTCACGGTATTTATCCTCTAATTTACGCAGTATAGTATTTTGTTTTCGGCACGCAATGACCAATAAGTGGGAAGCGTGTGGGATGCGGGCGTGTGTCAACTATCAATCCGTCACGTATCAGTCAGTCAGTTGACAGTTGACGACATTGACTACTGGAGTTACGTTTCGACTATTATCGATGTAAATCACGATTAGACTCTGTATCACGCAAGCCTCATAGTGATAGCAGACTTCGAAATTCGCTTTAGTTAATTCAGAAAAATTGAGAAGTTGGTTCAATTCACGTTATCCATTTAATGATGCCATTGATCATAGTAATATCTATGAATTGGCTACAAAATTTGCAGATACATTTCAAATGGAGCACATGATGTTACAAAACGAAATTATTACTCTGCACTGCGACATATTTCTAAAAGCAAGGTCATCCGCAAGTCAAGATTACTGGGCATTGGTTTCCAACGAAAAATATCCAAACTTAAAAAAATGTGTTGAACAACTTCATTCGTGTTTTGGTTCAACATATTTATGTGAGTCAGCGTTTTCCTACTTAAAACAAAAAAAAATAAACACCGTTCTCGTTAGACAGACGCTCATGCATTGGACTCTTTAAGGTTGGAAATTTCCAACTACAAACCTGATTATGCTAAACTAGTGGAAAATGCTCAAGCGCAATGCTCACACTAATATATAGGACCCATATAATGTTAAGTAAATTCGGACAGGGTTTCGTTAGTAAACAGTAGATCTTAGGTCTAATCAAGTTGGCCACCCCTGGTATAGAAGTTCTCAACATAAAAATAAAAGATGATGCAGACCTAACAGCATCTGACATTTTTTTAAATTAATAACTCGAAACCTATACATTTTCTACACAAAGTGTCTCTAGAATTTCACGTGGAATTAGACAATTGATTAATATAAAATAACAAAGTTTGACATTACTTTCGGAATACCCTTTATAGACCGAAAGTTGGAAATATTTTTTTAAATATAACGAGAAACTTACAGAAATCGGTAAGTAGTTTTGAATATACATATAGCTTAGGCTCGGTGTGACACCCTGTATAATATTGATATACTCATTAAATTTTTTCTTTTTTTTTTCACAGGAAGTCGCAACAGTCGTGGGTCATACAATCGTGAAGGCGGCCGAGATAACCGTTCCGGCGATTTTTCCAGTTTCAATACAAGAAATCGTCGCGATCAATATCAAAATGGCGGAGATGATTACGACAAGTTCGAGTCTTGGGGTAATAACAGAGGAAGTAGTAACCAACAGGAGAAAGACTTGCCTCGTAACGATAGATGGCAAGATCCACCCGAGAAACCGCGCGATTCTGGTCGTTGGAGCGATTCCTCTAATAACCAGAGGAATGAGGGTGGCGGAAGATGGAACGAGAGAAGAAATAATGAGAACGATTGGACGATCCCCCTACCGAGAGATGAACGTTTGGAACAAGAATTATTCGGCACAGGGAATACAGGAATCAACTTCAGCAAGTACGAAGATATACCTGTTGAAGCAACCGGGGATAAAGTCCCGTGTCATATTGCATCTGTAAGTACGATAATGAGTTTTCCAGACATACCGACAACAAATTACTTCCAGTCTCAAGGAGGTTTAAACATTTAAAAGATAGTAAACGCCAAATTTCCCTCAGTACTAAATTACATTTTGTGAATGTAACCATATTTACAAACAAATACGAGTGTATATGTGTTATACGAGGGTATAAGGGTATATTAAGTGAATCTCATTTAGTAAATGATCTAAAATTATTGTTTCATATAGAAACCGTCGCACCCAAACCGATACGAAGTCGTCGTCCTTATAACTCGTTATAAAAAATTGAAAGGGGGATTTTTATCTTCCACTATTAGGCCTTTAACGTATATGAAAGGTTTCATTTCAAAATTAGTTATTTTTGGTGGTGTTTTCTTTATATCTTCCCTTTTGTAGGCGAAGTATATTAGAATTGATTTCTTAGAGAACTAATTACTAATTATAGTTACTAGAGAAGGAATAAGTGTAATGGTGTTTACAGGCTTCTAAAAGTTATAAATTGTTTGGTACTTTATCAATAATCTCAATTTCGACAGTTTGTTTTAACAACAGATACTAAAGTAGTCTTTAATGATTGCTCGATCTCATACATATTTTAATTTCAGTTTGAAGAAGTACAGTTGACTGAATTAATCAGGAGCAACATTTCATTAGCACGATATGATTCACCTACCCCAGTACAAAAGTATGCTATACCGATTATAATATCGAAGAGAGATGTAATGGCCTGCGCCCAGACCGGTTCAGGAAAAACTGCTGCTTTTCTTGTACCAATTTTGAATCAGATGTTCGAGAACGGACCCCCGAACATTCAGCATGGCAGAAGCCGCCGTAAGCAATTCCCCTTGGGTTTGGTATTAGCTCCTACAAGAGAATTGGCCACTCAGATTTATGATGAGAGTAAGAAGTTTTCATACAGGTCACGGGTTCGACCATGTGTTGTGTAAGTGTCGATAAACTTGATATTTAATTTTGGTTTTTGTAATAACTATTATTTTTATGAAAATTATTTGTATTTACAGTTATGGAGGAGCCCACATTGGCGATCAAATTCGAGATTTGGATCGTGGTTGTCACCTTCTGGTTGCAACTCCAGGTCGCTTACTGGATATGATTGATCGAGGTCGTATTGGTTTGGACTACTGTCGTTATTTAGTATTGGACGAAGCAGATAGAATGTTAGATATGGGCTTTGAAGTTCAAATACGTAGAATTGTGGAGAAAGAAACAATGCCCAAAACTGGTGAAAGACAAACCCTGATGTTTTCTGCTACTTTCCCCCATCCTATTCAAATATTAGCTAGAGATTTTCTAGATAACTATATTTTTCTAGCTGTTGGTCGGGTAGGATCTACTTCAGAAAATATTACTCAGAAGGTAAGTTTCTTTAGACTTGCTGTTTTTACTAACTAAATAACTGTGTGTACTTGTACATATGTCTATAAATTCTGAAAGGCTTCCTCACTTATAATTCTGATTCGTGTAAGAACCGTACCTATATTTATAAAATTTATAGACATTTCCAATCTTTTACTCCTGCTTTGGACCTTGTCAAGGACTTCGGGAACTCAATCTGCCTACTGGCCAAGTCTCTTCAGAAGACTGAAATAAGTGTGAATCTGACCTGCTTTATTTTATACAGCTGTCGTTTGTTTGGAGGGGATGTCATGTGATGATGGGTCTGAGTGTTGATTGGACCGATGATGGTGTGAGTCTGGTTGCTTTATTCTAGCTACTGTAGATCTCCATGAGGTAGGAGGGTGAATGCTACCGAGTGTGCATACATTCGATATGGCATTTCGTAAACTTGCTCTCCTTGGTAGTCGTGAGGGCGGTTATTGTCTGGTTAGGATTAAGATACAAATCTTTGATTTCCGTTTAGAATTCATGCTAATTTGTCATTTGCGACTTTATTTTTCCATTATGCCATGGAGTAGTCTATGAAATACCATAGAGGTTTGAGAACTTATCCCACGGTTTCCCACTAAGTATTCCTAAAGGAAACAGTTGCCCCATATATATATATATATATATATATATATATATATATATGAACTACAGTGTTGGTCAGGCTTCCTTACTGATCGAAAGAAGTTCTAGATAGGCTTGTGTAAATAAATACAATCAAATATTCTACAATAGTTCAAGAAAGAAGGTTGAATTTTGATGTTATCTTTTTCGAATGAGATTAATTTGGTTGGTTTACAAGTTGAATAAAGGGCAGTTTTTATTTTGGTGACAGAAGTCTCGATTTTTAATGGTAAATAGCAGGTGCATGAAAGAAAACATCAAAGTAGTGTCAAGAAATTAAATAATCTATTATCGAATAATGTGCACAAAATAAATCCGAAAGAAAGTCAATTAAAGCAAACAGTTTAAGCACAGTTAGCAAAATTATTGGATAGATATTAACGGCGGGTTGAACAACAAAAAACGCATTACATTCATGGAAGAACAACTACTAAAGGTAATTAAAATATCAGAGGATAAGCTTCTACTAAAGTTGAACCCAGACTTTGACGAAAAGTAACAGAATTTAATTAATGTATTAGATGGATGCCTAAAAATGCGTATCAACATTTTGAAGAAAAATTAATCAAACTTAATTAAAATGCAACAATTTGTTGAAATGTTGCATATTATGAAGTGTTAATGAAATCGTTCACAATAAACTGACTGAGATAGTAGAGATAAATACTGACATTCATTTAGTAAAAAAATTGTGAAGGTAAAATCAAGTGTCTTGAAGGCAAAATTGATAATGGCAACAGTAATGAAGACAAAATACAAAGTGAAATTCAGATAGCACAGGGTTCTGTACATTCAATCCAAGTCCAAGTTGAAATCGAAAATACGGGATGAGAAGAAACTTATAAAATAAAACGATTAAAGGTGGATGTTATAATGCAGTAGTTATGAAAGGCCCTCATGTGAGACTGCCTACCTCGATGGCAGTTCTGATGAACAGACCACAGCACTTGTAATTTTACTAAGAAGTCTTGCTCTAGAATTACGCCTAAAGCATTCTACTAGAACCACGGGAACATTTTAATACATTATATTCAGGCCTCGAAGATTTGAGGCTCAAATTCGACGATATTCATAGCTTACCGAGATGCGCCCAAGGAGTTTAAAAAGAAGTTTGCCACCCAGAATTTTATCTATGGGATCAAACTCTTTTTAGAAGGTATGGCAACAAATCTTTAAGCTATATTTATCAGTTTCAACTTTAATCATGAAAACCAAAATCTAAATAAATTGCAAGAACTATTATTACAATCAAAATATGGGCATATATCAGAAGATCCATTAAGCCCACTATATATAACCAACAAAAATATAATAATAAAAAATAACAGCAAAGTAAAGAAGTTTGATAAACAAAAGAAAAAGATCATTCAGTATAAAATTTTCCAATCTATTTTTGAAAATATTAACTGATTGCGAGTTTGTTTTCTTTTGGTAAACAATTCCAAATTGTAAAAACACTATTACATAAAAAGCGTCGCGATTTTATAGCAGACTGTTTCTTCTCTAACTTCAGATTGTGACCACGCAGTCTACTATCGCTGGCCAAAGTAAACAAATGCCTCAAATCAAAGTTGTACTGAATTGTTATAGTGGAAATGTTGTGGAACTTTTGATGTGTCTCAAATGTAAAAACACAATGTTGCACCCTAACACCAAACCTTTATTTAAACACTCAACTCCGTTTCAACAACTCTTAAGTTGTCATCATCAAGGAGTAAACCAAACTAAAACAGTTTTAGTTTGGAACATGGAACATTCGCAACACTGAATGTGGGTTTTATACAGTGATTACTTGAATGGTTGGTTGTGAGTTGAATAAAGATTATTTTTGATGTAGGTTAATTGAGTTGTTTCCTGAATGATATCTGTGGCATATTTTTCAATGTCTAAGTACTTCTTGGGAAATAACAAATATTTTAATTTACATCTTAGAATTGTGCCTTTTTTATCCAAGTTTCTTAACCATTGACAACGGGGTCTGACCTAGACCCCGAAACGTTTGGAATATATAGCTATATTCTTAACTGTGGTGTTATTTCCCAAGAAGTACTTAGACGTAGATTAATCGAGGTTAAATCAGTATTGTTTTTTGTCACTGAATTAGTTATTATTGTGCAAAAGGTATAACCATGGTATTTGGAGGCACCATTAACATGCTAAAGTTAAAATGGCAGTAGACACAGTAGTTTGTACTGTATGGTTTTGTCGTGTGCTAGTCAATTATGAATTTAAATTCACAAACATTTCTTAAGAATACTGCTTACAGGAATATTCTGTGTGTCTAATTAAATTATGTATCAAATATTTTGTCTGAATTTCAGGTATTTTGGGTTGAAGAACATGACAAACGATCATTTTTACTGGATTTATTAAACGTGGCAGATCTGCAGCAGCCTTCAGCTGAAAGTCTCACCTTGGTATTTGTTGAAACTAAAAAAGGAGCAGATTCTTTGGAAGATTTTCTCCAAAATGAAGGTTACCCTGTAACCTCGATACATGGCGATCGTACTCAAAGGGAACGAGAGGATGCATTGAGGCAGTTCCGATCAGGAAATACCCCTATTCTAGTAGCTACAGCAGTAGCAGCAAGGGGTTTAGATATACCTCATGTAAAACACGTTATTAATTTTGATTTGCCGTCTGATATCGAAGAGTATGTTCATCGTATTGGGCGTACTGGTCGTATGGGCAATTTGGGATTAGCTACTTCATTTTTCAACGACCGAAATCGTAATTTGGCAAGCGGTGAGAAATATTAATTTCATTCTTTGTGTTTAATGTAATTATTAATTACTTGAGATCTTTTGTTATATTGGAAGTTAGCTATTTTCACTAGATGTTTTACCAAGGGTACACAGAAAGTTTCCCAAGCTAGTTTATTTTTTTAGGTATGTTGGACCTGTTTATAGAAGCTAAGCAAGAATACCCAAATTGGTTAGAGAGCGTTGCAGCCGATGGAAGAGTACCAAGTTCAGGAAGACGAGGCGGCAAAGGACGTTACGGTGGAGGCGGTAACTTCGGCAGTCGCGATTATCGTCAACAGTCTGGAGGTGGTGGGGGAGGGATGCAAAGAAACCAGAGATCTGGGGGCGGTAGTGGCGGTGGAAGCAGCGGTAGCAATAATTACGGAAATAACGGATATGGAAATGGAGGTACAATTTTATTGTTACTATATTTTTATTTCTATAATTTCGTCGGTAGTATATTGAGTATTACTTTTGAACAAAAATCACAACGTATGTGAATTTCGGATGAAATCGGTAAGCTGTTAAGCGAGTCTTCTTAAATTAGATAAATGATAGTCCTCTGTTTGGCGTATCCTGAAACGACATACATTCCTAACACCATAAAAATTATATTGACATCACCTAAAAACAGAATTTCTAATAAATAAACAGAAACAATATCTATCTTTTGATACCGCTACTAACAATGTTTGAAATTCATATACGTAATTATTGTAATAGGAAGAAAGTACTTTTACCTCAACAAATTGTAATATAGGTATTATTTTTAATCCATTTTGTTTTAAATGTTATGGCCAAAAGTATCGTGTAAGTCATTTATTGTTGATGTCAATTATAATGTTGAACATTTCATCATAAGATTTTATAAAACCTATGCTATTACTTTTTCATAAGCTTCCCATACCACCTTTGAGTATTTGAAAGATCACATTAGAAATTGTGAACAATTTTATCACTTCTGATGAAATAAATATAGGCACTGCGAAACAAATCATATAATTTTAATTTTGATGTTACACTGCACTTATATACTTCACTTTTAATTGCTGGAGGTTTTCTGATTGTTGAGATGTTTTTATATTTCTAAGTCATGTGTGTTTGCATGTAATGATATTTAAATTTTGATCATTTCAAAATAAATTTCTCACCTTCGGTCAAAAATCCAGAAACCACAGCTTATTCCATATACTAATCAATACACATTGCTCGTGCTTAAGGATTTTTCACCTCATTTCTACTGTTTGAAAAAACTGATTTGATACCTAACCTGAAAGGAATCACCCTTGTTCTGATTTCCCATTCTTTAATGACCTTGCACCACTATTTTTCAACACACACACATTTTTAATTAACCAATGTTTTGTACTGAACAATTCTTAATTCAGAAGTATTCACAATTACATAGTACATATTTATAAAGAAAAAGATACATACATACATAGGTACAGAACTAGTTTTCAATTACATTTTTACAAATTTAGTAGTGAAATGTGATATATGAGGAATTTAAAGAATTAGATAGATAGAAATAGATAATTTCATTTCAAAACGCTTCTTGCATCTTCAACTAACAACGCGTTTAGATCACCTAAACCATCCTTATATGTGTCTATTAGAAAAAGGATTGGTCCCAGCGCCACCCTATTGTATTTCCAATTTTCACTTTTGAGTCCTATCTGATAGGTAGTTTTGCATAAGTTTTAATGTTGGTCCTCTAAAGCCATAGTTATTAACTTCAAATAGTCTACTGTGTCGAATGCTTTGGCTAGGTCTAAAAAACCGCTATACATTTTCAAGAATTATTCATAGCTCTTACTGCTGTTCTTAAACATTCATGAATTGCATTTTCGATGTTTGAATTTATGATGAAGGCAAATTGCCTATTTGTGATATTATTTTTTTACTTATTGTTAAAAAAAATTCGCAGTTATTTATGAGGGAGATCGGTCTGTAATTATTTAATTGTAAAGGGTGTGGATAATCTTTATTGTTTCTTAATAAAGAATATTAAAGTCTTTCTACTGATTTGTCAACCTCACATGCATAAAACAACAAAAAAAATCCGTTTTCTGGTATTTGGAACGTATTTCATTTCAGGATACCAAATAGAGGATTGCCAGATAAGTGGTAACTTCTCCTCATTTCGTTGATTATTGTGTCTGCTTTTATGCTTTTCATAGTTCTTTATTCACTGAAAATGCTAACGATGTATGACAATAATTAATTGGTACTACTAAAATATATAGTCCACGAACACGCGTCCTAAAACCGAAATGATAAACAGCAACTTGAAACTCCAAATAATATGTTTATATATGATCAGCCCCTACACCAGTTACCTGACATTTTCTCATAAATAAAATATTAATTTCAAAATTCTCTTTTTAGATAAATATTTTATCCTAAAATTACCATATATTCGACTCTTGTAAATTAATTTTAAATATAGATTGAAATTTTAAAGTTTCCATAACTAGAAACAGAAACTTCTGTTCACAATAATTATATTAAAATAGGCATGAAAAAAGTCATAAATTGACTTGAAATTTGTTCAGTAATTTGGTTTTCACTTATAACAGGAAAGAAGGGATAATTTATCTATAACATACAGAATTTGAACGTGTAGGTGATTATTCTATACAGCATCTTCGTCTCAATCGCCCTGAGCAATATGTAATTGTATAATTTGAGAAACCAGTCTTCAACATAGAAATAAGTATGTACCTGTATGTGCTGTGAAGTTTCAGTTCCAAGTCTGGAGTCATCCGTCATTTCTATACTCCGTTTTTGGTGAGATCTTGTTTATCAAACAAACAAGAAACCAGCCAAAATGCTAGTTTTCAGGTTTGAGAGCTAACATGATTAATACAATTCCCCTGTTATAGACTAACAGATGGTGAGCAAATTATAGCAGGTTGCATTATAGCATCTGCAAATGAAAATAACTAGTTATTTGAATTTTAAGTCTATTAATATATATCTATATATAAATCTATTTTAACTTGCATGGAATAAATATTTTTTATATAGAGGTGAGTTAATAATGTCTAAAATTATTAAAAAAAATATTTCATCTGTAACAAAATTGTAGTTAGAGATTGTAGAGGATAATGACTGAATACAGAGTATCCGGAAAGTAATTGGACACAGCTTAACTTCAGCTTACTAACGTCAAATCAGAGCGATTAAACCGAACATACCTTGGTAAAAAAAGTTTCACGCCCTAAAGCAGAAAATTAAAGATATGACTTTTTTCAGTAACTTCAGCGTATAAGTTTTGCCAAAGGCGCTGTCGTTATTTCACTTTCGTGTCGATAAAATATATCGTTATCAAGAAAAACGCACTTAAGCATTACTTGCTAAAGGATGATATTTTATCAAGTTATCTGTTGTTGCACCATTAATAATACTATCTAGATAATAATAACAATTTTATTCATAAAAGAGTCTAACAAGGAAAAATGACTGCATTATTTATAATTTGATTTTCGGCTTCTCCATTTTTTCATGATAATTCTTTTGTATTACTAAAACGCTGTAAACAATGGAGGTCATGTGGTCCCATAGAAAGAAGTCTAATGGACTGTTACCTGCGTTACGCGGTAGCCACTTCCGCGTGAAATGAGCATAAGCGCCATCTAGTATAAATAACAAACTGTTTCTGATGTTAAGAGGAATATATTGTAGTAAAGTGTGCAGAATGTTATAAAGGGAATTATAAAATTATAAAGTAAAGAATCGACAATTAAATTTGCTCTTGAAATAGAGATTGGGAATAAACTTCAATTTCCGGGTGTATTGGTTGAGCGATCAAAGAACAATTTTACTGAAAGTATTTACAGAAAACCATTCAAATTCATCTTTGAACATAAAAATGAGTTATTAAATCCTTATATGACAGAGTAGAAGCAGTTTCATCCATAAATGATGTTTTTGAGAAAGATTTACGCTTATTAAAGGGAGTTTTATAACAAAAGAAATATTCAAAAAACTTACAAAACAATTTACAAGCCAAAAAAAAAAGAAAAAACCCACAGACTAACTAAACAACACAAAGTGCTTCTAATTTAAATCACAACATTGAAACTAATAAATCTGAAATTATAAACGTTTTACTCTATGTATCCGGTTTATCCGAAATAATTAAGTGTTGGACATAAATACAAAGTAAAAACGATTTTCAAAACAAATAATACACTAAGATCAAAACTGGAAAACTTTACTCAAAGTTTCAAAAGTTGTTTGTACAGAGTGCCTTCTTTCTGCGGGAAAACATACTGGTGAAGTATCAAGATCTCAAATAAGAAAAAAAAACACTAATATAACGTCTTAAGAAGACATATGGCCAAATCAAGATTGGCAAACCATGTATTACGGATAATGGAATACAGAAAATTGTCTGAGACAAGACAAAAATATTACTTAAAGAAGAACACACTAAGAAAAGGAAAATCGAAGAAAGCGTCTGCATGTTGTTAAATAATGAAGAAATTGGGCCACCCTCTATAGATATAGCTGTATAATGGCAAAAGATAGTGTCAAATGAACATCATAAAGGAAACTTCGAAATCAATTAATCAATGGATCATTACAAGAAAAGTCAAGGAAACTAATATTTCTACAGATTGTTTCAGAAACAAAAATATTGTTGGACAATTATCCCAGATAATATAAACTCACACATATACAGGAAAACTGTTCAGGGCAGTTTTCACAAATTTCTCTTGGGTACTACACCTTGATTTTCAATTACATACTTGTCTGTATTTTTCAGAAACTTGTGAGAAGTGAAAACCCAAATGAACGATCAAAATAAATTTGATAGTTCTCAAGCAAGTATACATTAGCTGCAAATTGAAGACAGTAATCTTCAATTCATTGTCTTTCTATCAGTTAGCAGACAATAACTGATGACTAAAAGTTATATTCCATTTGCCATGCGGATTTTAAAATTATTTTGATGTTAATTTATCGACGCTCTATTAAAAATCTATTGTTTTTAATTGCAGTCAAAAATTAGTTGTTCAGAATTGTCAAAATGCATCGCAAGTAGCCATATTCGCATTGTGCTAATGCCTGCAATCTTCCACTACCACGCTTTCTTGAGCTAATCTAACCATTAGTTTTGTTCCAGATAGTAGATAATCGATTTTTTCGCAATCCCAAAGTTGTTATGAACATCTAGTACATGCATGCATGCATGCATATTTTGAATGTTTCGTAATTCCATAATTATTATATAAACTTTGGTTAATTTTGTTTGCCAGATGGTAGGCGATTAATTATTAAGTTATCATTATTGTTGCATTTGTATTGGGCACATATTTGGTTACAAGTGGCAATTAAAGTTGTCATTTCAAAGGTGTCACTTTTTGAAAATAACGTCAGTCAAATGTCTGCCACCGTTTCCCAACATTGTAATCTGTTAGCAAAGCTAAATTCACGGATTCAAATCAATAGTAGTCCTTAGAGGAACATCTTGAAAGACTTTTGTCTTGAGGTAGGTATCCCCATAAAAATAAATCTTGAACCGAAAGTTCCAGGGAACGGGTTGGGGGATACTCACCATTTTTGCTTGTTTCGTCCGGGAAATTTACTTATATGCAAATGCATGCTGTGTTACAGGTTGCTCCATTGTGTTGAATTTCATATATATTTCATCCTGTTGTGATTTTCCAGTTTCGGTAGACAAGTGTCAGTGTTTCCAGGAAATGATACCTTTGCCTCAGGCATTTCGATCTGGATTTAAATGTTTTGTGTAAGCTACCAATTCGCATTTCCTGTTTACATCGGATATAAATTGCTCGATATATCTGTAATCTTAAGTTTGGAAAGAAATGTATTGGAGGAATGTTATTAGTCGTTTATACTTTTATACCTACTAATACATATATAATTATATCGTCCAGTATAATTTCTCTCAGCACAATCAAATTACTCATCGAAAAAATGGCCGCTGTTGTGTTTATTTCAGACTTAGTGAAGTAAAAGATTAAAAAATCGTGTCATGTTCGTAAATGGATATTTGACGGGAAAATGAAAGTGTTTACAACTAGTTATTAAGTGAATTAATTATTGAATAACCAATGCAGTTTTCTAATTTTACACTTATGAAGATATGTTTGTTTTGATTGCTGTGTTCCAGACACCCCTGTATGTCAGACTGCTTGGAGAGAAAATCGTAAGATATTTGACAAGTCGTGAGATATTTAAAATTTCGATAAGATTGTTGAGGAGGTCTTGGATTATTTTGCAAAAGATATTTAAAAAGCGGTAACTTAATTAAATTATATTACTGTATTCAATCATTTATGCTTACACTTGGTATTGATGATGATTTGGTAATATGTAGTTAATTATGGGGAAAAGGTAAATTAATATTAGAATGAAGGTCAAGTAGCATTCTTCATTATTCGTAATGAACACAATTGTCATCGGAGATGAAGCTTCTAATCCTTTTTGTGGTAAATAATTTCACTATTTAAATCTTTGGTCCAAACTTTAGTTGTTGATTAAATTAAAACATTTGTTTGTGTTAGCTATAAACCTTTTTGTCAAAATGATCTCTACCAATATTACTGTCTTCAAGATATTCCTAAGAACTATTTCGTTTAAATTGTAAAGATAATCTTTCTACATTTGCCCTAGAATATGGAAGACAAAGTAAATTACTCACTAATTACGTACTAATCGCTGTACTACAAGTTAGGGTTGTTCATAGAGATCAGTTACCAATAATTCCAGCAGTTTGATGAATTTTCCGCTAAACGAGTTTTCGCAGGGCCAACTGTCGAGATCTCTGATTCGTTGAAAATTTTTCAAACCGTTGGAATTATTGGCGACTGTAACAAACGTATTATCTATACTATTATAAAATTGTAAGTTTGTCTGTTTGTTTGTATGTATGTTTGTTTGTTCGGGCATCAGGTAAGAACTACTGAACTGATTTTGCTGAATCTTTTTTTGTTACAAAGCCTATAGTTTGACTTAAAATCTGGTAGACATTTTATCTTCCTAAATTGACAGAAACGGTAGATATAAGGAAAAAACTTCTACCATGTCGGTTATTAATTATACAATTGGTTCCACCGCCCGCTCAAAATATTAGATACTGGCATCAGCTTAGTTTTTATTCAAAATTCGGAATGTGCTAATGCAACATGTTTCCATTTAACAATAATCAACTGATATAACGAGTTAATTTTACAGGGTGTTTGGTATATAGGAAACTTAGAGCGGAGTAGAATTAAATGGATTTAAAAAAACTAAAAAAAGTGTCCTATAAGCAGCTGCATATATACAATGTGGTTGAAAAGAGAGAGTGGAAATGGTTATATGGGGTGGTCTAAAAAAGTTATTTTGAGTGGGCCATAAACAGTTCCATATACCAAGTGGTTGAAAAAGGGTAGAAGATTTATAGTTTGGATAAAAAATCTTAGAAAAAAATATGTAAGTAGTTAGGATCTTTGAATTATGTTCATAAGATATTATAGTTATGAAATGGGTTGAAAAAATGTCAGAAGCAGTCGTTTATACAGGGTGTTTGAAATATAAGATATGGAACTATAGTTTATGTTGTGGTTAAAAACTTGTTTTATATCCACAAGCAGTTGCATATATAGGATGGGTGAAATATATGTCGATGAGTATAATTACAACTACACAGGTGGGTTTAAAAAATAAGTAATGTAATGATCTACAAGCTGTTCCATTTACCGGAAGTTTGAAATATAGGGTGGGGTAGGATTCTAAGGATACAGGGTGGCAAATAAGTAGTTGCATATAAAAGGTTGTTGAAATATAGGGTGGTGTAGAGTTATATATATGCAGGTTGGGCAAAAATGCTAGATATTTTTTTTTATATATAGCAGTTGCATATATGGAGTACCTGAAACATGGGGTGCAGTAAAGTTATAGTTATACAGTGTGATTCAAACAAGTTTAGAAGAACTTGAAAATGTAGGGTGATTTAAATGAAGTGTGGAGAAAAATTATACTTTATAATGTCGTTGAAAAAATATGAGGAAAAATTGCGAAATAGCGTAGTTCATAATACATTGCAAAGATAGGATAGTTGAAATATAAGGTGGAGAAGTGTTTTGATTAATTATTTTAAAAATGTTATATTGGTTAACCAATAAGCAGTAGCGTATACAGTATACTATACAGGGTAGTTGTAATACATACAAGGTGATTCAGAAACATGCGTTAAAAAATTGTTATATACGGTGCCCAATAAGCAGTTGCGGTTTTAGTTAAATAAAAATATTGGGCATTGATGGATTTTATACAGGGTTGTACAAAAAATGTTATATTGGGTGGTCGATAAGTAGTAGCATATACAAGGTTGTTGAAATAGCGGATGGAGGATTATATTTAAACAGGTTGGATTTTTTTGTAGGATAGAACATGAGCTGTTGCATATATATAATATCTGAAACATGGATCGAAGTAAAATTATAGTTCAAACAGTGTGATTAAAACAATGTTAGAAACAGCTGCATATAAGGGGTGGTTGAAATACAGGGTTGAGACAAATTATATTTTCAACGGTGGTTCAAAAATAGTTATATAGCGTAGCCCATAAGAAGTTGTATATATAAAATTGTGAGTGGACCAGAGTTACAGTTAAGTGTTTAAAAATTGTTATATTTGGTGGACCCTAAGCAGATGCACAACAGGGTGGTTGAAATATTTTGTAGAGTAAAATTATGGTTATACAGGGTGGTTCAAAAATACGTTGTAATGTTTGACAAATTGGCAGCAGTGTATACAGGATGGTTTTAATGTAGATGGAAGCAGACTTAGTTATACAAAGCGGTTAAAAAAATGTTGAATAAAATTGTTATATAGGGTGGCCAATAAGCAGTTGCAGTTTGTTTGGGTGAGTGTTTAAATAAAAGTTTGCTGTTAAAGTGCAAAACTGTGTGTACAGGATGGATTTAATGTAGATGGAAGTAGAGTTAGTTATACAAAGCAGTTAAAATTTTTTTTAATAAAATTGTTATATAGGCTGGCCAATAAGCAGTTGCAGTTTGGGTGAGGGTTTAAATAAAAGTTTGGTGTTAGGGTGCAAAACTGTGTTTTTATATTTGTGACTCACGAAGGGTTCCACATCATTTCCGTTAGGATGGATAAAAAAAAATGTTATATAGGGTAGACCATAAACAGTTCTACTATATGGAATATCTGAAATATGGGGAGAAGCAAGATTATAGTTTTAGAGTGTGTTTAACACAATGTTAGAAAACGTTGCATATAAAGGATGATTAAAATATAAGGT
The DNA here is from genome assembly GCA_034190945.1 of Octodonta nipae. NCBI lineage: Eukaryota > Metazoa > Arthropoda > Insecta > Coleoptera > Chrysomelidae > Octodonta > Octodonta nipae. The sequence goes on from CM067218.1 coordinate 63,691,484, forward strand.
AAAGAAAAATTGTACTTTAAAAGGTGGTTCCAAAAATATCTGAAATAATTGTTATTCAGTGTAGACCATAAGCAGTTGCATAACTAAAATGCAGGATGGTTGCAATAAAGGGTGAAGTAGACTTACAGCTATTGCATTTTTTTTAAATAAAACAGTTATATAGGGTGACCCATAAGTACTTGCAGGTTGGGTGAAATATATTCGGGATTGGTGGATTTATGGTTAAGTAGGGTGGTACAAACAAGTTAGACAATTTTTTATATAGGATAACCCATATGTTTCATAAGTTATTTCTTTTTGCGAAGGCTTGAACATACCGTACGCGGGTGAAACCGCGGATAACGGCTAGTTAACTTATAATCCCCTAACAGTCGCACGTTTGCAACTCTCAAGGCTTTGTAAATATTTAATAGATTCTTTAAATTCTTACAATCGTCAACATATGTAATCTGTTTGTTCTCGTGTATTACCTAGTCATCAAGATCAAGCAATGAGCATCACATTTGACACTGGCGCCCATTACCAGTTCAGAACATCTAAAATCTAGTCAATTCACAATAATGTGCAGCTAAGATTAGTCCGGCGAGTCCATGTCAATATAGTGAGAGGCAGATCCAAAGCTTTAGATATGGGGTTGCAGAATTTGGCAGAGTGTCCTAGTAGCAGATGTTGAGGATGATTTTATAGTAGGTATGGACCTAATTAGCCAATATGGATTCATATTCAACCCAAGATATGATGACATTTGATTTTTAAATGAGGAATTTGTATTGATACGTTCTTTCAACACCACATCAACTTCAATAAAAAATTGTAGCGAAATCGAGATATGATGTTCTTCGGTTCCTAAATGAGGAATTTGTATTGACACGGCCCGTCAACAATTCAGTCACCTTCATAAAAATTGTGGCAAACTCTTCAGCTAGAATTCTCGGTCGAACTGAACAAATTATTCATGGGCAGCTAGAAGGAAATCCTGGGAGCTGTCTGCGTTGGTATGGTGGAGCCCAGACAGCACATGATTACTTGGTTGGAGGGTATATATATTTAAAACTGGTCGATACAAATCTATTCGAGAGCTGAAAGAATTACATCTGGGTTGTATCTGTTGAAGAAATTGCCTGTTTCGACTCAGTAGAATATAGTCAATAGTGAAAAATCGTTCAAGGTACCAGCGAAGGAAACAGGACCTGGTAAAGAAGTTATAACACAATTAACCGACCATTGGCCAAACCTTACACCATATGAACAACAGAAGGCCAAACAATTTATCTCAAATCATTGGTAAGTTTTCAATGGCCCAGATAGTACTACTGGTAATGCAAACGTCATCCAACATTGCCCCCGTCGGTCTAGTGAAAAAGAAGCATGGAACCAACTGACGAAGAATGAGAGCTATCCATCTCTTATTGGTACCACTCTTACTACTGGTTCGTTATTTGACTAATGCTCATGCATTATCAAGAAGGTCATGCCCATCCAACAGATTCGAGTGAAGGTGAATGAAGACTGGAGATTGGGTTGGGTTCAACAAGGGGATAAGGTTATACAATATATGTCTCCAAAGCTTAGGCCAGCTTGTGATGGGCCATATGAAAGGGTTAAGAGGAATGTCGGAGGTTTGGACTGACTGGGTTCCTATAATGGAGAGGATGACACCGATGGGCGCAATTAAGGGAGGAGCAGTATTACAACGTTTCATTTTTACGCTACGCCACTGAAGAGAAAAAGTCAAAGATGAATTATTGAAAAAAAAAAATTCAATCGACAGCTAACGACCCAAAAAGTAAACACATTTTTTACAGCCTTTCGATGAGAACAAGATGCCTGATGGGAAGACGACGGCTTAATCATGTAGGTTTATTCGAGAAAACCGGATGGGTTATATAAACATGTGTAGTCTTAATAGAGGAGAAGTCAAGATCGAACGACGATTGACTTATAAATGGAAGTGAAGACAATACAGTAGTAGTAGTTGGTATTTTAATTGTGAATTATTGATTTGTGCTATATCAAAGTAAAAAAAGGTTATTTGGAGTTAAAATAATTATTTCTTACAAGCCCACAGAATACATAGCAATATCCATATTGTTATAAAAGTATCTTTTAACAAAAAACGTCTTATTTCAGCACTTTCTTTACATATGGTGATTAGTGTCAAATACTGGGGTGATCGAATGTGCAAATGTTTATTGAGTGAAGAATTTTAACGGAATATTAGTAGAAGAGGACAACCATAAAACAGAATACTGAAAAACAGGCCCTTTAATTTCTAATAACCCTACTTATTGCTCTAACAGGATCGCTGCTAAGTATAATTATCTAGTTATGCCTGTCTGCTATTTTGACATATATTTACATATTCTCAAGTTATTTTTGTGTAGGTCATTATACTGCACCAACAAAATCTACAGTGCAATTTTGAAACTAACAAAAATGTTCATTTTCGTTTTTAATTATTTATAATATATAAAATAAGGTTTCTAGTGTTGTTTAACAGTGAAGTAAAACTACATATTGCTCCAATATTTTGCATATTATGACATGATGTTTCATCATTAAATTTGATCTATACATTTTATTATTATTTAACATTTATATGAAACACTGAATGTTATTTATACACTTCTGCCGGAGTCAAGTATATTTGCAATTTGAGGGTAAAATAATAATACTAGAGTAACCCTGTTAATTTTAATTGCGTAATATTTTAATGATTAATGACCACTTGTATACTTTCTTTTAGGTGGATATGGAGGCGTTGACAGAAGTGCAAATTTCGGAGGAAACTACAACAATTCGAATAGTCGCGACGATTGGTGGTAAAATGAACCTTTAATTGTCGGCACTCAAAAACCGAAAATTATTCTCAATCAAGCGATTCTTATATTCGATTTAGCCTATAAATGTCTTCTTAGCAAGTTTATAATTTAGATCTATGTATATGTATTTGAAATGAAAACGATTGTTTTTTCCGAGCACCCTGGATCATTATATACATTTATAAGTATATCAGATTATAGAAGAATTTTCTCACATATATAACGAAAAATATTAATAAAACAAGATTAGTAGAGCAAAACAGTAGATATTTACATGTAGATATTACATTATAAAATTTAATCCCATGAGAAAATATGTTTCAAGTTGTTTGTTAGCTTGTATTTCCGATGTATTGAATATCACCCGAATACGGGAGACAAATTGCCGATATGTTGGATCTTCTAATTTTAGTTTTTCGAGTTATGTTTATAATATTATTTATTTAAAGTTTCTATAAATTATACTAAAGTGGTGAATAGTTTTACTGAAGTTCTGATGTAACAGATCGTGCAATTTATTGTGGGTGTTCTATGGTTTTGCTATCCCATATACAAAATAGCATATAACTATTTACTATGACATATTCTATTAGAAACTGCAACTTTATAGTATTTGTGGAGCCAAATAACTTGTAATTTTAATCGACATTTTCTTTCATTCATAAGACTAAAACAATCTAGTCTCAAAAATAGTGGTTGCTTTCACAAAGTTTCAAATGTTGATTTACTATTTGTGTCTGGAACATGTTTAGTGTGGAAGGTGTGTAAACAACTAATATAATGTTAACTTTATGAATGTTACCTTTATAACATGAGGATACGATAAAATTGTGAGAAGTCCATGGGATCCAGGGCTCAATGTTTGTAACGTTGCAGTTACAGCTGTTTTATATGGCGCTAAGAGTATTCTTTCTTTACAACGCGACTGTGATATTACCGATCTACTGTAAAATAATCGTACTCGATTATTTATAAAATAACTATATTAAATAGTTGAATAATGGTTGGCACAAAAACGCGATTGAATGATTGTCAATGAGCAGTCATTTTTGATGATATAAGTGAATAAGTCTTAGCGTATGAAAAAATATATTTAATAATAGTTAAAATGAATTTTGAATAGGAACTATTATAAAAAAACAACTGTTTTGACATTGTTAGAGTGGGCACACCTTTTTTTGTGCCTCTAATATTTCTAAATATGATGTTTCCAGGTTTATATAAAATATTTATTAATTGTACGAGCTTAAATGAATGACTAGTAGTTTTGTATATTTTTATTTTGTAGTTTTATATTAGTTTGAGTGATAGATTCTTCGATTGACTGGTGGTATGTTTCTACAGATGATTGTTTGTGGAAGTGACAATAGAAAATCGACGATGCTCGCATAGAGAACCAACAACATTTGTTAGTAGAATCATTTTATTCAGTCATCATTATGTCCTGTGATATAATTAGAAAATACGTGCCTATTCTAACAGGATGTGACGGAATCACATTCTAAACAAATAAAATGTTAAAAACATTTAAAGTGGAGCTGTGACTGCAACAAATTAAATAAATTTAAAATATTGCTCCTGAGCACTCAACATGTATTAACTTTTCTCTAACTTGGAACTTTTTTATCAGCAAGTTATATTTGGTTGATATTTAGGAGTGTTTAGTGTTCATAAGGAGCACACATTACATTTGAAATTATTACAATGATACATTTGAATGAGGGATGGCAAAATGCTCCAGTACTCTCATTTGTTTAGAGAGTAACCTGATTTTTAATTCTAATGCATTTACAATTTGTTCTGGTAGACATGCTGTAACAGCATTCTTAAATAAACATTTACTTTTGAAACAGTATAAATGTGTATTTTCTTACCTACTACTTTTGATTAAAACTTTGTACAGTAACAGATGCCAATCTTGCCAAGAACCTAAAGAAAATACAAACTCATCAAGAAATCAATTCTTAAGCAAAACAGAGAATAGAGCTTATCGAATGCATGCAAAAAATTATTTGGTATCAACAATGAATGATTATCACAAGTTCTAAATTGGAAAGATTGTAATATGTTATAGTGTTTTTTAACCCTTTCACTACGTTCACATTCTTCTCTATCAGACTGACACACTTTTGTCTTAGTTAATTATATGAGGTGTTTAAAATAGTAAAAACCATAATTTTGTGTGACTTCTCAGCAACAAATTAAAAGCTTACAGTATCAAAGGTAAGTATGTTGTATGCGCTTTTTTAATACCTACTAAATGAAATGTTGATCGATATGATTGGTTAATTAATGAGTTATTCGCGAAAAATATGAAAAATGCATTTTTCAATGAAACTGCAAACAATGTCACTTCTATATCGAAAATATTCAAAATTCATGGGTTTGAAGGTTTTCTACAAATGTATTTTTTTCAAGAATTTTTTTATTTTTGGTGTTGTTTACAATGCATTTTGCATAAAATTACCTTTTTATAAATCTGAATGGAACATCATCAAATCTTTCAACACAACACGTCATATATTAACATTTTTTAGGTTTTTTCTGCTGTCTGGAAATTTATTTAGTTTATTTTATTTTATAGTTATTTATTTAGTTCGATCTAGACTCTGAAACTCTATTTTATTTTTTGTCTCTTGATAATGGCTCCAAAGCAGGAGTGGAAACGTCGAGTATTTAATAAATTCAGACGCGCTTCTCACCCGGAACCTACCTTAGTTCATAATAATGACCGCGGAAGCCTCTCAGAACATATATATATATATATATATATATATATATATATATATATATATTTGTTTTAAGTTTTCGCGGGCACTAAATGTGTTAGGTGGTTTCCGGGAATTCATCCGCGCAGTTGGTAAATGATGCCTGCCGGGATCGATGGTAAAATGACGACGTTTCGGCAGAGTCACATCTGCCCTCTTCATGTCGGTTCGCATAATTCTCATAGCCTTCTGCTTTCGCTTCTAGTCACTCGAATACTAAGATTTTCAGGAGTGCGCACGCTGTTATATAGTCGCGGCTCGGCGCCTATCGATTGGTTATATCCGGTTGAGTTGTTATAGGACGGGTCCGGGCCGGTAAGGTGTTTAATAGAGTTTTCCAACAATTCGATAAGTTCTGGATTTTATTGCGTGCGTTTAGACTGTGAGGCCTCTTCGCTATTTAAATTGCTTCTCTTACGAGTCTTGATTTCGCGTGTTCTATATTTACCAGTACTCTGGTGTTCTCAAAGTGGGATGTTGTGGTGGCGTGTTCCGCAATGGATGTTGCTTTTTCCTGATTTCTTATGGCATTCTGGTGTTCATCACGTCTAGCTTGAATTCTTCTGTTAGATTGCCCCACATAGGTTTTATATATAGGTTTTATGATATATATTATATATAGGTTTTATGACATGGAATCTCGTACGTTCCCTGTTGTTCTAAAGGATCCTCGTCTTCGGAGTCCTCAACACCGTGCTTATTTTTCTGTCTGTATTGAAAATAGTATCGATATTGTGTCTCCGTAGAATTCTTGCAATACTGTTCATGGTCCCCTTGACATACGGTAAATAAGCCTTGGTTATTGGTGTCTCGTGCTCCTCGTCCGTTTGTCTCGGTTTTGACTTTAGGGCTCTTTGTATATTTCGGTCTGTAAATCCGTTTTGTCTCACAGCTGTTTTTAAACTGTCCATTTCCTGTTTGATGTTATTCAGGTCAGCTAGTCTTTGTGATATGGTTACTAAAGTCTTGACGACGGCTTGTAGTTGGACTGGGTGGTGATGAGAATTAGCATGAAGGTATCTGTTGGTGTGAGTTGCTTTGCTATATACTGTATGACCAAGGGTTCCATCTTCCTTCCTATTTATGAGAACATCCTTGATTGTTGGCTTCAACCTCCATGGTAAATTTTATTTTGTGATGGATACCATTAAGGTGGTCTAAAAATGTGTTGGGGTGTTCCCTCCCATGAGGCCAAATCACAAATGTACCATCTACATATAACCCATAAACTGGGTTTAAGGGTTGCTGTTCTTAGTGCCAACTCCTCAAAGTTCTCCATAAAAAGGTTCGCTATAACTGGTGAGAGTGGCGATCCCATTGGAGCTCCTTCCACTTGTTTGTATCGTTGGTTCTGGTAAATAAAATAGGTGTTCATCAGACAGTGCCTTGTGTGAGGTGGTTTGTATTTTTCTAATATGATATCCAATCTTCGTCGATAGGGATGTTGGTGAAAAGGGACACTACGTCAAAATTTACAAGAAGACACTCTGGTTGTAAGACCGTTTTTCTAAGTATTTCGATGAAATGTGTCGAATTTTTTACATATGAGTCGTATGAGTTGGGCAGTTTTGGCTAGGTGTTGTGCTGGGGATTTGAGCTTACTATTGTCGGTGCATCCTTTTGGCAACCCATAGAATTTCGTCTGGATTTTGGGAATGAGTTGCAGTTGGAGATTTTTGTCGATCCTACTTGGTTGGATTTTGGCCTTGGTTGTTTTCTCTAGATAAGTTGTTGGGTCAGTAGTAATTTGTTTATATGCTGGATCTTGTAGCAAAATTTGAATTTTGTTTGAATAATCGGCTGTATCTAAAATTACAGTCGCATTTCCTTTATCAGCAGGTAGAATGACAATGTCCTTGTTGAGGCGCAGTTGTTTCAAGGCCTCATTTTCTTCTATAGACATGTTCCTTTTGGGCGGTTTAGACTTCCTTAGAACATGTGACACATCTTGTCTAATTATTTCAGCGATGTTCGCATCTAATTTTGAAACTGCTGTTTCCAAGCCACATATTATGCTCTCTGTTGGTATGTGAGAGGGAGCAATAGCGTAATTGAATCCCTTAGCCAACACGCCAATCGAGGAAGTGTTCAATTGGACCGAAGATAAGTTATAAACGGTTTTATTCCTTTCCAATTGCCGTGAGGTTAGACTGTGACCGTTATTTTCCGAGACAAATTCGTTTTTGAGCTTCTGTTGGAGCTTCAATTTGTTAAATTTTGCCTGTTGTTGCATTGTTGTTAACTCTGAATTCGTTTCGGCCCTAAATTCGCTAATCTCATCGAATTTATCCCATATTATCGGGTGGAGTGTATTGCTTACCTGTAGGTGGATATCTAGGAGTTTAGTATTTAGATATTCTGTGTTTTTCTGTTGTTCTTCCAGAACTTTACCGTCATGTTTTTCGGAATAACTCCTTCATCGCGGCATCGTTGTAAAAAATGTAGATCGCACAAAAGTTTGCTTCTTTTCGCGCGTAATTTCCCAAATGCACCTTTGAGGCCAATAGTAAGCTCAATTGGATCCCCAACACAACACCTAGCCAAATACCTAGCCCAACAACTTCAACCGTTTGCAGAGGGGGCAGGCTCATATGTAAAAAATTCGACACATTTCATCGAAATTCTTAGAAAAACGGTCTTACAACCAGAGTGTCTTCTTGTAAGTTTTGACGTAGTGTCCCTTTTCACCAACATCCCTATCGACGAAGCCTTGGATATCATAATAGAAAAATACAAACCATCTCAACACCTTGTAGACTTACCAAGGCACTGTCTGATGAACACCTATTTTGTTAACGAGAACCAACGATACAAACAAGTGGAAGGAGCTCCAATGGGATCGCCACTCTCAAAAGTTATAGCGAACCTTTTTTGGAGAACTTTGAGGAGTTAGCACTAAGAACAGCAACTCCGAAACCCAGATTATGGTTGCGATATGTGGATGATACATTTGTGATTTGGCCTCATGGGAAGGAACACCTCAACACATTTTTGGACCACCTTAATGGCATCCATAACAAAATAAAATTTACCATGGAGGTTAAAGCCAACAATCAACTGCCATTCCTTGATGTTCTCATAAATAGGAAGGAAGGTGGAACTCTTGGTCATACAGTATATAGGAAAGCAACTCACACCAACATATACCTACATGCTAATTCTCATCACCACCCAGCCCAACTATAAGCCGTCGTCAAGACTTTAGTAACCAAATCACAAAGACTAGCTGACCAGGACAACATCAAAGAGGAATTGGACAGTTTAAAAACAGCTCTGAGACAAAACGGATTTACAGACCGAAATATTCCCCTAAAGTCAAAACGAAGACAAACAGACGAGGAGCATGAGACACCAATAACTAAGGCTTATTTACCGTATGTCAAGGGTACCACGGACAGTATTGCAAGAATTCTACGGAGACACAATATCGATACTATTTTCAATACAGACAGAAAAATAAGCACGGTGTTGAGGACTCCGAAGACGAGGATACCTTTAGAACAACAGGGAGTGTACGAGATTCCATGTGCAGACTGTCATAAAACCTATGTGGGGCAAACTAATAGAAGAATTCAAGCTAGACGTGATGAACACCAGAACGCTGTAAGAAAGCAGGAAAAAACAACATCCATTGCGGAACACGCCACCACGATGTCACACCGAATAGACTTTGAGAACACCAGAGTACTGGCAAATATAGAACACCCGAAATCAAGACTCGTAAGAGAGGCAATTGAAATAGCGAAGAGACCTCACAGTCTAAACGCACGCAATGAAATTCAGAACTTATCGAATTGTTGGAAAATCCTATTAAACACCGTACCGGCCCGTACCCGTCCAATAACAACTCAACCGGAAATAACAAATCAGCAGGATGGAGCCGTGCCCACTGAACGCCAAGGGCCAATCACACGCAGCCGTTCACGGTGTCAACCAATAGGCGCCGAGCCGCGACTATATAACAGCGCGCTCGCTTCAGAAAATCTTAGTATTCGAGTAACTAGAAGCGAAAGCAGAAGGCTACGAGAATTATGCGAACCGACCTGAAGAGGGCAGATGTGACTCTGCCGAAACGTCGTCATTTTACCATCGATCCCGGCAGGGATCAGTTATCAACTACGCGGATGAATTCCCGGAAACCACCTAAAACATTTAGTGCCCGCGAAAACTTAAAAACAAATATAGTGAATCTCTACGGGGAGAATACTTTTCATTTGTGTAAAACATTTGAGAAATTACGCGCGAAAAGAAGCAAACTTTTGTGCGATCTACATTTTTTACAACGATGCCGCGATGAAGGAGTTATTCCGAAAAACATGACGGTAAAGTTCTGGAAGAACAAAAGACAAACACAGAATATCTTACGGAAAGCTAGTTGTGGCCTACTTAGGGAAGCCATACGTGATGTCAGAAGAGATTTGGATGTTCTTAATATTAAACTCCAACAGAAGCTCAAAAACGAATTTGTCTCGGAAAATAACGGTCACAGTCTAACCTCACGGCAATTGGAAAGGAATAAAACCGTTTATAACTTATCTTCGGTCCAATTGAACACTTCCTCGATTGGCGTGTTGGCTAAGGGATTCAAATACGCTATTGCTCCCTCTCACATACCAACAGAGAGCATAATATGTGGCGTGGAAACAGCAGTTTCAAAATTAGATGCGAACATCGCTGAAATAATCAGACAAGATGTGTCACATGTTCTAAGAAAGTCTAAACCAGCCAAAAGGAACCTATCTATAGAAGAAAATGAGGCCTTGAAACAACTGCGCCTCAACAAGGACATTGTCATTCTACCTGCTGATAAAGGAAATGCGACTGTAATTTTAGATACAGCCGATTATTCAAACAAAATTCAAATATTGCGACAAGATCCAGCATATAAACAAACTACTACTGACCCAACAACTTATCTAGAGAAAACAACCAAGGCCAAAATCCAAGCAAGTAGGATCGACAAAAATCTCCAACTGCAACTCATTCCGCGTGAAAAGTCATCGAGATGTCCGAAATTCTATGGGTTGCCAAAAGTGCATAAAGAGGGTGCACCTTTGAGGCCAATAGTAAGCTTAATTGGATCCCCAACACAACACCTAGCCAAATACCTAGCCCAACAACTTCAACCGTTTGCAGAGGGGGCAGACTCATATGTAAAAAATTCGACACATTTCATCGAAATTCTTAGAAAAACGGTCTTACAACCAGAGTGTCTTCTTGTAAGTTTTCACGTAGTGTCCCTTTTCACCAACATCCCTATCGACGAAGCCTTGGATATCATAATAGAAAAATACAAACCACCTCAACACCTTGTAGACTTAACAAGGCACTGTCTGATGAACACCTATTTTGTTTACGAGAACCAACGATACAAACAAGTGGAAGGAGCTCCAATGGGATCGCCACTCTCACCAGTTATAGCCAACCTTTTTATGGAGAACTTTGAGGAGTTGGCACTAAGAACAACAACTCTTAAACCCAGTTTGTGGTTGCGATATATGGATGATACATTTGTGATTTGGCCTCATGGGAGGGAACACCTCAATACTTTTTTAGATCACCTTAATGGCATCCATCACAGAATAAAATTTACCATGGTGGTTGAAGCCAACAATCAATTGTCATTCCTTGATGTTCTCATAAATAGGAAGGAAGATGGAACCCTTGGCCATACAGTATATAGGAAAGCAACTCACACCAACAGATACCTTCATGCTAATTCTCATCACCACCCAGCCCAACTACAAGCCGTCATCAAGACTTTAGTAAGCAGATCACAAAGGCTCGCTGACCAGGATAACATTAAACAGGAAATGGACAAAAAAAATTGTATATGTAGAACAAAGTGTAGTAAGGCAATTTCGTAAAATTGCCCGGATTACTGACAGACACAAGACGATCAACCAGATTCCTGTATATAAGTAATGTATTGTATATTGTGTAATACTTAGACGTTTCAACTCCGAGTCTGGAGTCGTTGTCAATCGTTTAGTACTTATATGATAGAGCCATATCTTCATCCAAGTCAATAATCAAAGAACATCTACTTCAAAACGAATATCCCCAAGACTTTAAACGGACGCAGGAGAACATGGTGTAGGACACAGCGTTAATGTTTTTAACAAATAATACCTTGCGCTCTATCCTCAGGCAACCCAGAGTTCTATTGTACCTCGTAAACGATTGACAACGACTCCAGAGGAGGACCTCCATACGGTATTACAGTATTGCAAGAATCTCTTTCTCTCACTGTGAGGAAGAATCTCTGTACAGATAATCCGGGCAATACGAAATATACACTTTGTTCTACATACAGTTACAGGAAAAAATAGGAGCATGAATAGACAAAATAATTCAAGACCTCCTCAACAATCTTTTCGTGTGGACAGTGCTCTGAGACAAAACGGATTTACAGACCGAAATATACAAAGAGCCCTAAAGTCAAAACCGAGACGGACGAGGAGCATCCCTAACCAAGGCTTAGTATGTCACCACGGACAGTATTGCAAGAATTCTACGGAGACACAATATCGATACGACAGAAAAATAAGCACGGTGTTGAGGACTCCGATGTGTACGAGATTCCATGTGCAGACTGTCATAAAACTTATGTGGGGCAAACTAATAGAAGAATTCAAGCTAGACGTGATGAACACCAGAACGCTGTAAGAAAGCAGGAAAAAAACAACATCCATTGCGGAACACGCCACCACGATGTCACACCAAATAGACTTTGAGAACACCAGAGTACTGGCAAATATAGAACACCCGAAATCAAGACTCGTAAGAGAGGCAACTGAAATAGCGAAGAGACCTCACAGTCTAAACGCACGCAATGAAATTCAGAACTTATCGAATTGTTGGAAAATCCTATTAAACACCGTACCGGCCCGTACCCGTCCAATAACAACTCAACCGGAAATAACAAATCAGCAGGATGGGGCCGTGTCCACTGAGCGCCAAGGGCCAATCACACGCAGCCGTTCACGGTGTCAACCGATAGGCGCCGAGCCGCGACTATATAACAGCGCGCTCGCTTCAGAAAATCTTAGTATTCGAGTAACTAGAAGCGAAAGCAGAAGGCTACGAGAATTATGCGATCCGATCTGAAGAGGGCAGATGTGACTCTGCCGAAACGTCGTCATTTTACCATCGATCCCGGCAGGGATCAGTTATCAACTACGCGGATGAATTCCCGGAAACCACCTAAAACATATATATATATATATATATATATATATATATATATATATATATATATATATATATATATATATATATGTTCTGAGAGGCTTCCGCGGTCATTATTATGAACTGAACTAAGAAATAGAGAAAAGACCTCTCTGTCTAAATAGACGTGATGACAGCACTCGCCTTCCCACAGCTTGGACCTCCGTAATTGCCAGTTTAAACAAACCAGACACACCCAACCAATCACCGCACAGCCCCTTCATCACGCGACATCCCCTCCTAACCGACCGATAACTATAAATACAAGAAGCAGCGCAGACTTACCTTCAGTTCAGTTACCTAGTGATTCTTGGGGAGTAGGCAGATTGAAGCCCCGAGTTCGATCTAGGCTCTGAAATTCTATTTTATTTTTTGTCTCTTGATAATGGCTCCAAAGCAGGAGTCGAAACGTCGAGTATTTAATAAATTCAGACGCGGTTCTCACCCGGAACCTAGCTTAGTTCATATATATATATATATATGTGTGTGTGTTTTTAGGTGGTTTCCGGGAATTCATCCGCGTACTTGATAACTGATCCCTGCCGGGATCGATGGTAAAATGACGACGTTTCGGCAGAGTCCCTTCTGCCCTCTTCAGGTCGGTTCGCATAATTCTCGTAGCCTTCTGCTTTCGCTTCTAGTTACTCGAATACTCAGTATCTGAGCTGATACAAACATTTGATGTGTTGTTGTTAAGATATTACTAAACGAACAGTCTAAATAATGAAAAATAAATATAAACTATCCATCAGCCGTAATATCGCAATGCTTTTAACTACACAAACGGCCAACTTACTCGACAAATAAATACAACCAATGTCAGTCGCAGAACATTCATTCATGTACCAGTAAGATTGAACGTAAATGGCAATTTCACTTTGTGTGGGATGACTTGAGGCAAGGCAAAACTAAAACGGGAGATTATTTGCCTAGAATATACATGACGTGTACTTTTACACTTAAATAAGTTTGAGATTTATGTGAAAAACTCATTTTTTGTCGATAATTTGACACAAACAATAAGGGAAAGAATATCATAGAACTTTATCTCTCTTAAGGAGACAGGCAAAATTACAGCAGGTATATTCATTTACTTCATTTTCTATTTTTGAGTGACAAGAAAGTGAGAACATGTACAGGTAACTATAAGTAAAATCGAAAGTTATATATAAGCAGGGATTTAAAATAGTAATTATATATTTTGATTGTTCATTTGGGTTTTCTCTCCTCCCACTGAAAAAAACAGGCAAATAATTGAAAGTGTACTAAGGGCAATTTGTGGTAATGGACCGGAAGAATAGTTGCCTTCTTATAGAAAAAAAAGCACAATTACTGGGAGAGAGTAGGTCTCTCAATTTGTTCACTAGTTTTGCTATATAGTATTTTTTTTCGTTTTTTTTTAAACAATATTGTTGTCTTCTTTTTTTACAATTGCCAATTAATTGATATTGAAGTGTTCTTTTTCATTTTCATTGGATATGATCTGTTGCTATGATAGATTTATCTTTATAGAAGGCGTTTCAATTACTTTATTATTTAATAATTCACAGAAACTATAATGCTTTTGTGGATTTATGTTATCTTTATTTATATCTTTCTTTGAGTTACTCCATACCACTTTGTGTGTACGAATTCTTTCAATATTTTAGTCTACAATTAATTTCTGTTTATTGAATTCTTATCGGGTCCCACATTTACACATGAAAATAGATGAGCAAGGGAATGAATTGGATAACGAGATTTCATTTGTTTCGACACCGACACTACACACTGCCTCGATCTTGAAATGCCCATCCAATTTAGTTCTCTGTGTAAGAAACAGGGACCAGTTAATATATTGAGAGTCTCTTCTTTCATATAAAATCAATAATATATAGAAAATAAACTAATGTACAATACCTGCACAAAATTTGCTGTTCGTTCTAATAAAAACTCAAATTCTCTGTTTGCGATATATTAAATTAGAGGCTTGAGATACGTCAGACATCTGAAATAACACCATTAAACTTATGTATTGACTAGCTTCATATTATCAAGTAAACATTTTACATTAATACTTTTGAATAATAATTTTATGGAAAATTAATAATAAATAGGAAATAAACCAAAATAACATCCAAGTAGTATAGAATACCTGCACAAAATTTGCTTTTCCTTCTATTAAACACTGCAATTCTCTATTTGTGATAAGCCTCACTCGCTAGAAATTAAAAATAATACCACATAAAAAGGCAACTTGGCATTAAACTTTCGTATTTTCAAGGAATATAGATCCTTTTATTATCGTAATAATAAACATAGTACTCAATAGAGGGTATGTTGCATTATTTACGTCTGGAACGGTTATGTTGACCAAAGACAAGTGGCCCGTTGTCTAAAGCGCTCGACTACGAATCAAAGTTCTCGGGTTCAAAACCGAAACAAATACTTATATACTTTTTTAAAATATGTCATTGTTAATTAATTTTATGTATTTTTTCAATTGACGTAAAATGAGTAAAATCCATTTTAATATTGCATAGAATGAGAACTTAAAAAAAATAAAGTGTTGCTACAGTTGTATATATAGGTATATAATTTATTGTTTTGTATAAATGTTGTGTTTGTAATGATTTTAGCTTAGAACAAAACCAATGTTTTTTGACGTCTTGTCTTCAAATACTTATTCAGATGAACAAATCTATTTACAAACACTTACACAATATATAATCTTATATTTCTTTGCAGATAGATATATTTAATTTAAGAATTAAATTAGAATTAATACTTGACTCGTATCAAAATACTGACAATTATTTTAATTCACCTTTTATTTATATATTACTAAGAATGACACAAATAAAGAAAATAGAGACAGTGAGATAACGAGAAAAGGGTAGTGTATTTCGCAAGAAGCTTTCGCTTCCATCGTTTAGTCTCAAATGACTTTTTTTTTCATTTACGTTATTATCAAATACCTCAAGCGGCTTAAACCTTCTCTTTTTTTTGTTTATTGTTCTCCCTGGCCAATGAAGTTGTTCGAATACTCCTCCCAAAGCAAACATAAGGAAAGAAGTACTTAGTCTCTGACTGCATAGAACATTGGGCTACCATAAAAGATATGGATAATGCACGTATCCATTGTCGTTACAAAATTTTATTCTGCAATAATAATGCAACAACGATAATATAGTCCATTGAAATTTTGCCGGAATCTGCAAAATGAGGTGGCAGATAACTAACACAGAACATTTATGTTTTCGAGTGCGTAGATTACGAATCTGCCATTACTTTTTATCGCAAGCTTGCAATAAGGTCGGAAAGCCCCAAAAACTCCCCCAAAACAGGGTTTTTTGCATTATTTCCGAAAACTACAATGATTATGAAAAAAGTAACTCGACCATCGTGTTTCTTGTAAAATTTCACACCGAAATCATGTAGTAAGTTATACAAAATCAACGAATTGTGCAATTATTTAAATTTTCAGTTCAGTTTATTACTTTCGTAATACACATCTTGGGCGCGTTGACACTCCAATATATCGTAAAGACTTGTACATATATAAGAGATTTATATATGTATAGACTTGTCAATCGGAATTGCTTCTATTCAGAATACTAAGGACCGCCTATGTATTTTAATAACGTGTTTGAGGTATGGTGGATTATGAAGTTATGATTATTTGAATATTTTGCCCACGATAATTTTTTTTATAATCATTTGTTATTGAAGATATTCGACAAAATTATAAATTTTTGGGTCCAAATGAAAACATTTTATTTCAGCGAAGTATCAAATATTTGAAGATTACTCACATGGAGATTTATTGCTATAGAAAACAATTATCAATATTGGTTTTTGAATTTGAAATATGCATTAAATAGAATGATATTAAAGGAGTGTAACGAAATTAACTGAATCATTTCAGTAGTATCAATTGATAGTTAATAGGTATATTTCTTTTTTTAATATTGTTTTTTCCTGGAACAAAAATTTTTCATTGCTTCAGGACAATTATTGTGGATGTATCTTTTAACAAAATTTGTATTATTTATAAAATTTTCAAGAGAACCTCATTAATAATTTCTAAAAGTGAAAGTTACTTGTTCAGATGGATTCAGGTAAAAACCAAAAGAAAACTCCAATATTATTTATGATGAATCTCTATATCAAAGGGTCGCCTTTAACTTAAAATTTTAAATATTGGTGGTAGAGTTCCTTTATATAGGGCCTGTTGGAGGATTTTTCCTACTTTATAATATTTTCGAGATTAAACTACGAACCGAATAACACCTTGATCATAATTTTACTTGAAATTATAATTAATATGAATGTTACGACAACTGCATCAACCTACACTTAAGAGAAGTATATTAAGTATGTATATAAGAATGATTTGGTCAAGTGCGAGTTGGACTTGCATACTTAGGGTTCCGTACCACCTTCAAGATTCGAATATTCCAGTTTCAGACAAGTAGGGAATGAGTGCATTTTCTTATACTTACCCTTATATCTTTTAAAGGAAGCGTTTTAAATTTATAAAAAATATACACTTTGATTTTCCATACATAGACTTTTTATTTTACCTGCTTTAGGATTCGCTTGATTTTTATCACAATACATATGTATTTAATTTTCTAATTTGGCCCCCAAAAAGTAACATTAGAGTTTTATTTTACTAATAAACTTTCAGAAATGCCTTTTATAATCGACTGTCTGAGTTTTGAGGCTCTGTAGATTGGAAGAAAAACGGCAAAATAGGTCAAAGTTTAAATTATAAATTATTAAATCTGTTGAAATTATTTAAAAATATAAATAAAATATATTTTTCAAATTTTAAATAGTGTAGTTTCTAAAGTGGGAATTAAGTCCATGTTTAATATTTTTAATATCTTTTATACAAATGATTTAAAAATATGTTATATTTGTAATTCACATAATGAGCCTTTTATCTGATATCTGATACGTTTGAAAATTAAATCTTCATTTTCCATTTAATTGTATAATTTGTCCAAAAAATTACTATGGGGGTTTTCTAGTAATTGATTTTTTTTCATATTTTTCCTATAAACAAAAAAAATGAGGTCTTAGATTTTGGGGAATAACGGGGAGAATGAGTATTTTTTTAAAAATATTTTTTTAATATATTTTAAAATATTCATTTTAAAAAATTAAAAAAAAAAATTTGTACCTATTCGTCATAATGAGTCCTGGGATTTGATATATTACATGACCCGTTAGAAACAATTATAATTTTTTATTTTCCATTTAATTCTATAATTTGCCCCCCAAAATGAATATTAGGGGTTTCTTCATATTTTTCCAGTAAAGTTCAGGTGAGGGGCTATACTTCCAGTTTTTCAAAATTTTTTAGCTTATGGTTTCGGAGATAAGGGGGAGAATGGGTAAAATTTTTATATTTTTGTTAATATCTTTTAACTAATTTATTTTATAAATATGGAAAAAGTATATTTTTTTTTCATCATGAGCCCTTTTATTTGGTATATAACATGCTGGGTTAGAAACAATTTTAATTTTATATTTTCCATTTAATTCTATAATTTGCCCCCTAAAAAATATTAGGGGTTTTTCCTTATTTTTCCAGTAAAGTTCAGGTGAGGCGCTATACGTCCATTATTTTTTCAAAATTTTCCAGCTTATGGTTTCGGAGATAGGGGGGGATAGGTAAATTTTTTTATATTTTTGTTAATATCTTTTAATTAATTTATTTTAAAAATATAAAAAAATATATTTGTTTTCCTCATAATGAGCCCTTTCATTTGATATATAACATGATGGGTTAGAAACAATTTTAATTTGAATTTTCCATTTAATTCTATAATTTGCCCCCAAAAATAAATATTAGGGGTTTCTCTTTAATTTTCCAGTAAAGTTCAGGTGAGGGGCTATACCTCCATTTTTTTTCAAAATTTTCCACCTTATGGTTTCGGAGATAAGGGGGGGGGAATGGGTAATTTTTTAAATATTTTTGTTAATATCTTTTAATTAATTTATTTTAAAAATTTGAAAAAAATATATTTGTTTTCGTCGTAATGAGCCCTCTCATTTGATATATGACATGATGGGTTAGAAACAAATTTAATTTTATATTTTCCATTTAATTCTGTAATTGGCCGCCCAAAATTAAAAGTAGAGGTTTCTCCTTATTTTTCCAGTAAACTTCAGGTCAGAACCTTTAAATCTATTTTTTTTTCAAAACTTTACGTTTTATAGTTTCGGAGATAAGGGGGGGGATGGGTAAATTTTGGTATATTTTCGTTAATATCTTTTTAAATAATTTTTTTAAATATGAAAACAATATATTTCTGTTCCTCAGAATGAGACCTTTCATTTGATATATTACAAGATGCGTTTGAAAATTTTTTATTTTTAAATTTTTATTTAATTCTATAATTTGCCCCCAAAATTAATATTAATGGTTTCTCCTTAATTTTCCTTTAAAGTTCGGGCAACGCTCTATATTTCCTATTTTTTTCAAAATTTTAGGCTGAGTAGTTTCGGAGATCAGGGGGGGGAACGGTCGATTTTTTTAGTTTTCCCCCCAGAAGTACCCCTAAAATCAATTTTTTTTCTTTTACAATATGTACTCCTTATCGGGTCACCAAACTATACATTGATACCAAATTTCAACCTCTTCCGTCCAGTAGTTTAGGAGAAAATGGCTGTGATGTGACAGAGGCAGAAATCCTGAGTGATCTTATAAGGGTATCCGTATATTGTATATACGGAACCCTAAAAAGGTATTCAATTTCATTTCAGTTTTTAATTTATATTCAATTTGAATTGTAATTAAGGGTAAGGTCAAATATAAATTTTGATGAAACCTTTCTACGTTCATACCTTTCCATATGGAAAAGCTAATCCCCGTAAATAAATTTGTAACTATAGCTACCTTTCTATAGTCCGATTTTTTTCCAAATACAAAAAACAATTCCGATTTTTCATAAACAGACAGTTCTGTCAATCATTAGACGTTGCATATTCGCATAATTGAGTGTCTGTGCACATATTGCGTGCATTCCAAAAATTAAATTAAATTGATAACTTAAATAATTGCACAACAATTCGTTGATTTTGTATAACTTGCTACATAATTTCGATGTGAAATTTGACAAGGAACACGATGGTCGAGTTACTTTTTTTTTGAATCCCTAACAGCACCAAATATTTTAAAAGATTTAAATATTTGAAAATATTGAAAAAACATGTCACACATTCTTTAAAAATATTTCATATTATACTGATAATATATTTTTTTCAAATATTAATAAAACATTTTTAAAACAATTTGCAACATATCTAGTTATTAAAATACTCTATAAACTTTTTGAAAAATTGAAAATATATATTTCATTAAAAGATTTTAGAATATTGTATTTAATATTTCACAATGTTGAAAAAATATTTTCAGAAATGTAAAAAAATATATTTTCAAAAGATTACAAAAAAATATTGCAAAATATTTTTAGAACCTTTTGTTAAAACATTTCACAATCAGTCTGTCAAATATTTTATAAAAATATTTGGACATGATTTTTTTCCGCATTTCAAAAAATATTTTAGATAAGTTTAAAAAAAATATGTTAATAATATTCCTGTGTAATAACTAAAAATATTTCCAGGCTATTTATTATATTAATATTGTTGTTAATAAAAATCTATCCAGTCCGTCCCTGGTTTCATTCCGTGAGACATCAATCGCTGGGATAGAAAAAAAGAAGAGATAGAATGTTCGGATCGGAAAAAACTTTCGAAATAACTCGACAACTGTAAAATTGATACTGGATTGTACGGGAGAATTCGATGCTGATTTCAAAATGAGCACTCCAGCTTCATAAACGGTATCAGAGATGTGGAAGTACAAAGAAACCTAAGACTTCGCGGCATCAAGAAGAGTAACGAAGCTTTGCTCCGGGCTTTGGAGGTAGATGCCGTCATGACATGTCCAAGCCGAGCACTGCTGGCTGGTCTGAACAAACTATTAGAACTGTCACAAAGAACTGGCACCAGAGGGGCATGTTACCGCTGTGGACGGACAGGACACTTTCAATGTGACTGTCGAGTAAGGCTACCGGAAGGATCACCAACCAGGGGGAGCCAACAAACCGACCTTACCAGCCAGGGAAACTCCAATCAGTCAACATAAGGGGGCGAATGCTGACTAACCCTCCACCAGCCCCCAGGACAGTATCCATCCGGGGATTTTGCCGAGATAGCAGCAGCGTAGTCATCAGGGGCACCATCAATGGCCGAGCAATTACCGTCACCATCGACACCGGCGCCGCTGTGTCCATTGCCAAGTCTAGGGTTTTGAGAGCATCAGAAATTCAGCCAGTTACCAATAATATCCAGCTCAGAACAGTCACCGGCGAGTCCATGTCAATACAGGGTGAGGCAGATGTCGTGCTACACAACCTTTTCTAACGTTTTTTGAATTACACTGTATAACTATAACTTTACTGCGCACCATACTTCAGGTACTCTATATATGCAAGTGCTATATAACAAATTTTTTCTAGCATTTTTTACCCACCCTGTATAATTCTAACTGTAAGCCACCCTATATTTCAATATCATTTTATATGCAACTACTTATTTGCCACCGAATATAACAATTTTGTTCGACCCTCTATCCTTAGAATCCTACCCCACCCTATATTTCAACCATCCGGTAAATAGAACAGCTTGTAGATCATACAATTACTTTACAATATTTTTAAACCCACCTGTATAGCTGTAATTATACTCCGCTACATATTTCAACCATCCTATATATGTAACTACTTGTGGATATAAAACAAGTTTTTAACCACAATATAAACTATAATTCCACTCCTTCTTATATTTCAAACACCCAGTATAAACAACTGATTCTAACATTTCTTTAACCCATTTTATAACTATAGTATCTTATGAACATAATTCAGAGATCCTAACTGTTTACCCAACACATTTTTTTAAATTTTTTATTCACTATATAAATATTCTACCTTTATTCAACCACTGGGTATATGGAATTGTTTATGGCCCACTCAGTATAACTTTTTTGGATCACCCCGTATAACTAATTCCACTCTTCCACTCCCCCTTATTTCCACCACATCGTATATATCCAGCTCCTTATAGGACACCAAATATAACTTTTTTTATATTTTTTAAATTCATGTAATTCTACTCCTCTCTAAGTTTCCTATATACAGAACAAACCTGTAAAATTACGTTTGATATATGTTGATTTTTGTTAAATCGAAACATGTTACATTTGCACAATTCGAATTTTGAATAAAAGCTAAGCTGATGCCAGTATTTAATACTTTGTGCGTGTGGTGGAACCAATTGAGTAGTTGAATTACCCAACATGGTAGAAGTTTTTTCGCTATATCTACCGTTTCTGTCAATTTAGAGCGATAAAATGTCCAAAGATCGTATGTGGGCTTGTCATGCGAGAATGTTTTCGTTACCAAATAAAAGATGTCTCTGGTACCCACAGGTTGTTTATCTTTAAGATTAATTTTGGCAAACACCTTGGCTATTCTTCTGGACATCCGGAGACCTCGAGCCACACAATGAGCCAGGGCATATTGTATGGGCAGCTCAAACAGGTCTCGGGGTTCCTCTGTCGTTACGTCGTACTGCACTTTCTGCCCATCAGAGTACAATGCCATAAACTACTCAAACGTCAACTCGTCATCGGATGTTTGGATGCTGCGGACTTGGGCTTGGTCATCTTCGCTGTCATGACTTCCGGCATAAGGTGCTAACCTGTTGAAATGTATGACCTTTGGTTTTCCCCGAGGTAGCTTCTTTAGACAACATCGTTGATTTTCTTCACAATTTGGTACGGCCCCTCCTAAGATCTCTGTAGCTTGGGTGAATATCCACGACGACGTTGCGAGTTATACAACCAAACAAGATCTTCAATTTGGAATTCTCCACCCTCGGCTTTAATGTCGTAGGCTTTCTTCATTCGGGCACTGGCATTCTCGATGTTTAACCGGACTCGTTCATGGATGTCGTTCATCTTTTGACGTAGCTGGCTGACATAGTCTTCACCTGCGGTCTCTTCTCCTCGGGGACATCCAAACTTCAAATCGCATGGTAGTCTTAATGATAATACTGGCCGGGGTCTGACCCGTGGACTCGTGCACAGACGAACGATATGCCATTAGAAACAAGTGCAGATACTGGTCCCAGTCTCTTTGGTGGTCAGGACTGCCTTTGACAAATGGCGATTAATGGTTCTATTCATCCGTTCTAATATTCCATCGGATTGCGGGTGTAATGCTGTCGTCCGTGTTTTATTGATCTTCAAGAGCTTGGCAGACGTCTTGGAAAAGAGTAGACTCGAAATTCTACCTTGGTCTGAGTGCAACTCCAAGGGAACACCAAAACGACTAATCCATTCCTGACAAGGACATCCGCAACGGCCAAGACTTCTTGATTCGGCAAGGCATACGCTTTGGCCCATTTACTGAAATAGTCCATCACCACCGTCACATCAATGGCTACTCTTTCGAATGGACTGCCACGTTATATTGGGAGCTTTTGGTCGCTTCTGACGCCCATTACTTGCTGCACAAACCGTACATTTCCGGCACCACTCCTTAACGTCTACTTGGCAGTTTACCCAATAGAAGCGTTCTCTCAACTTCCCCAGGATTTTCGTTACACCCAGATGTCCTGCAGTTGTACCATCATGTAGTTCTCGTAAAACCTCTTGTCTCCTATTTCTAGGAACTACAATCTGTTTTCTGTCGTTTTCCTCCTCTGGAGATTCGAGGACGCGCTTGAGAAGTCCATTTTCCAGGATGAGGGAGTTCCACTGAGCCCAGTACGACTTTATGGTTGGTGAGTATCGGGATATCTCTTGCCACGTAGGTTTGCGATCTTCTTCCTTCCACCGGATAACTTCTTTTAGTTCTGGATCTAATTTTTGGTCTTTCTGGATCTCCTCAGGTTTCCAATGGTCATCGACAGCGGTAGTTCTGCAGAGAGCAGCCCCTTTTTCTTCAGCTCGCTGGCAATATTTACAATCATCAGGGCATGGTCTCCTCGATAAGGCATCAGCATTCTTATGGCTTGTTTCTGCGCGATGTTCAGTCTCGAAATCGAATTCTTGCAACCGCTCAGTCCACCTGGCCACTTGTCCTTCGGGGTTTTTAAACTGCAAGAGCCACTTCAGTGCTGCATGATCAGTCCTCAGGAGGAATCTTTTACCATATAGGTACTTATGAAATGTTCTACCCCCTTTACCACAGTCTAAAGTTCCCTGCGGGTAACGCAGTAATTCCGTTTAGGCTTGCTCAAGGTTTTGCTGAAATAGCCGATGACTTTATCCTGGCCGTCTTGGATCTGCGAAAGCACCGCACCAATTCCGACATTGCTTGCGTCGGTATCCAAAACGAAGTTCCCGTCTGGCAAAGGATATCTTAAGACGGGGGCACTCGTCAATGCTCTTTTCAATGTCTCGAATGATCGCTAACATTCCTCGTTCCACTGGTACTGCACCTTCCCCTCTGTAAGTCTATTAAGTGGCATGGCGATATTGGCAAATCCGGCTACGTACCGACGATAGTACGTGCATAACCCCAGGAAACTTCTTAACTGGTGGATATCTTTAGGTATCGGCCATTCCTGGACAGCTTTGGTTTTCTGTTCGTCCACAGCTACTCCCTGTGCGGAAACTACATGAAAAATGGGTCGTGAACTCTAAACTCCGTTTTTTAAGAAAATACTTTTATTTGAAATACAAATAATTGAATTTCTGACCCGACAATCTCAAAGCGTTACAACTAACTAACTATTATAATGTCAATTGTCTTCGTGTGGCGACGTAATTCTGTATGCTAGCATAAGCGACGGTTTATATAATTCCTCCCCCCGAAAATTCGAGTCCCGGGTTAGTGAGGGAGGCGAACTTCGGATAGTTCGATACCTTGCTGGGTATGACGGTTACTTTTCTGACATCTTTGGAGAATTTTTGTATAAATAAATACATTGATATTATCACCAGTAGCCCATAGACTATGATCGTCCACATACTGGGGGTGTGTGATATCCAGTTATGCGACAAATGGGGTTGATTATTCAACACTTGTGTTCGTATTTCTTGGAGTTCATCCAAATCGATTTCTTCTAAGTGAATGGTTGGGTTTGTGAAGGAGGCTGTTTCACTTGTAGCTTCTAATTCAGGAAACAATATTGGCTGATTAAAGCTTATCGGTTTGTTATTGCTGAAAACTTCTTTATCGGTGAACACTTGACAGCCGGTTGGGATGTCGATTAAATAAGTTCCAGTAATATTTTGGACTTCTTCTTGTTGCTGACAATGGAGCTTAATTTGTTCTATAACTGGTATTAGGCCAATCCCTTGGTTTGATTGGTCTAGACGTTTGAACATTGGTTTTGTGATACTGATTGATATTGGTTGGCAAATAGAGGCATTTTTCATTTCTAATAGCTGGATTTCGCAGGGGTTTTCTTTCTTCATTACTTGAAGGTCCAGTTGGCCGCACAAATAGAATTGTGAAGAAACAAACTTACAAGGCTCGTTTATATATGCATAGTACAACTGTGTTTTTGTGAAATATTTCTTTGTTGGTATAACGGCTCTAAACTGGTTCTCCTTTCTAATTGGGATTGAAAATAAATGATAATATTCAAATTCAAAAGTGTACGTTATTGCAAAATATAGGTCACTTTGTTTTTATTTATATAACCGTGAACCATTATGATTTCTTCGTATAACAAAATATTGTCTAAACTGATCTCAATAGAAAATTGTTCCTTTTTCAAATATTTTTCCAAAAGTTTTTATTCGTGAAAAAGATGTGTAGTTGGCATTATGCTAGGGTGCATGACTCCAAGTTTTGCAAAAGTTATTGAATTTTCAACGTCTTGTAGAATAGAGTTAATGACCTCGTATAGATTAATAATTTGGTTCAGAACATCTTTAATGAACATAATTTTCTCTATAAGTTGAGCCTATCACAATTTTTGATATTTGATCCATTTTTGATTCGAGAAGTTTTTCATTATGCAATATTTGTCGAACAGTTTTATTAAATTTGTCAATAAGTGAAATCGAAAGTGAACTTTGTTTTTGGATAGTTTGTGCAAGGTTGTCTTGATTGTTTTGAAGTTCTTCAATTAACTTGTCATATCTTTCGCCATCGGTGGAATCCAAGTTGCCACTAATTGCTTTGAAAATGGAACCTAAAGCATTTGTAAGTCCTCTTTGATACAATTGGGGTGTGGTAAAATTTCAGATATTTTGTGAAATGAAAGAAGTTCTGAAACAATCGAATTCTTAAATTCTGTGCAGTTGTCTACCACAATTTGTTTGGGTATTCCATGGTGAGAAAAGAAATATATGAGATTATTTGCAATTTCTGTCCCTGTGAGGCAATTTACAGGATATGCTTGCGCATATTTAGAGAAGCTATCTATAATGGTAAGAAATTTTGTATTTTCGAAAGTGAATGTATCTAGATGTATTATTTCGAATGGTTTTATTGCTGTAGGAGTGACAATCATTTTCATGTTTACAGGGTGTCTTTCATATTTGGACTGTTGACAAATTTCACAGTCATTTATATAAGTTTGAATAGAATTTTTGAGATTTGGCCAATAATATTTTTCTTTAATTCTTTGTAAAGTTTCATCGATACAACGATGGTTTGATTTACCTTCGTGGTAAGCTTCAATAATATTTTTAATGGCATGTTTGTTCGTGATATCAAGAAGTTTTTTGTTACAGTTTTTCAATTTCAATTTGGACATTCGGAAGTTTCTTTGGAGAACTAATGTAAAAGGTTCATAATCGTTGGGATTTTCGAAAAAGAGATGGTACTGAATGTTTGGGGAAACAAAATTTTTAACGAAATTAATTATGTCCTTTTCAAAATTATTTCTGGAAATCTGAACATTAATTCGCCGCTTTCGTTCGAAAAGTATAGTTGTTTTTGGATGTGCTGGAGAGTGTAAGACAGAATGAATAACTATTTGATTTTGTCCATAATTCACAGCGTAATTAACAATGGGGATACCAACAGTGGGGTTTGCATTTGTATTAGAGTGAGCAGTAGTTTTTTCAGAATTGTCTTCGTTATTTCTAGAATTTTGCCGAGTATGTTCAGAGTTGTTGTTACCAGTTTGTATAAGCATAAAAATGTTATTGTCTTCTGTTGATTTGTTATCAGAAAATTTGACAAGTTTTTGATGTTTTCTACTTTTTCGGTATCTACTTTTTTTCTGGGTTTTAAGATACCTTGTGTACTTCTTGCGTTTACTTTTATTTTGGTTGCCGAATTTGAATTAGCCTGATTTTCAAATTCGTTTATAAAATTTTTGTGATCAAACTTTTGAGTGTTTCTCGATTTTAAAGTATTTATATTTTGTTTAGGTATTTTGTTAGAGCTAGAATTTAGTTCATGAAATTTTTTCTGAACAAAAATTTCCGTATTGTTAAAATGTTTAGAATTTGGGCTAACAGTAAACGTGTTCATATTATTTTCTACTTTATGAAAAAGAAGTTTGATTTTTGCGTATGTGGTTATCAGACATCCTTTGTTGAACTCAAGTATAGCCTGAAGTCGTATTAAATCTTCTAAGCCCATAAGACCATCAAATACCTCATGAAACTTAAAGAGATAGAATTTTAAGGACTTAGGTGTTGGTAGTTGAAAAATCTTTGAAGCGGGAATGAGTGCACTACCTATATTGATGTGTTGATTTATGAGAAACTGTAGACACTGTAAATGGATCAGTAACAATAAAATTTGGGCCAAATTTATAGGCAATTTCAGGATCGAGAAAAGATCTTGATGTACCAGAATCAATTAGAAGTTTTAAATTTTGTCGGGAAAAATAATGTATGGTAATTGATTCGAACTAATTTGATTGAGAGAAATTTCTTGTGGAATTTCCTGAGACTTATCGTCTTCAACTTCAGAGATTTCGATACTAGAGTTTTTTTTTGGTTGTACAGTATTTTCATCGTAATAGTATTGATAGTCATTTTCAGTTGTGAATTTGTCGTCAGTTTCAGTATTATTAATTTCTTCAAAAACCAAATGATTTCTGCTGTTGTGATAGTTTGTTACATTACCTTGTGTAAATCTTTTTTGATTTGATGAGTTCTGAACAGAAATTCCGCTCATTGGAGTAGGTCTTGGAAAGTTTCTATTTTGAAAGTTTGGTTTGAAAACATTTTGGTTGCTTTCTTGCTGAAAGTTTTGTCATGGTTGTATTTGAACAGGCTGTGAAGGAAATTAATTTTGTGTGCGGTAGTTTTGATTTGGTTATGAAATGGTGCTTGAATCATCTGTGGCGGTTTTAGTACAGTTTTAGACATAATTGTTTGAAAATAGTGGGCATTATCTTCTGCGATTACAAATTGTAAAGCTTGACTCAACGAATCAGGTTTCATACAGCGTATGGTTGTACCAAGGGGTTCACGCAATCCTGACAAAAATGTTTTTAATGCTAAATTTTGATAGAGATCACGTTTTAACTGTTTGGCTTGATCTGTGACTTCATGGCAATTTACATAGCTACACAACAAATTTAAAATATTAAGACATCTATCATAAAATTGCTGAGGTTTTTCGTTAGGATGTTGTTTCATTAAAACAAGATCTCTATTTAAGCAACTTTCATCCCTTTGATCCGCAAAATTTCGTGTCAATACTAATTTTAAATCATTCCAACTGTTCACATCCTGAATATTAATCACTAGTCTAGCATTACCTCTCAATTTTGAAATTAATGAATTCAACAAATAAACATTATGAAAGCTTTCTGAATTTGCACGATCATAAAACGTTGTTAAAATGGATTCACAAATACTTAAATATCTTCCAAGTTCATTTGGGTTTCAGTCGAATTCGGGTACGCAATTTAAATACTCAGATTTAAATGGTTCAGGATTAGCAACAGGTCTAGCCATTTCTATTTTATTACTAAGATTAAT
This sequence comes from Octodonta nipae, assembly GCA_034190945.1. Lineage (NCBI taxonomy): Eukaryota > Metazoa > Arthropoda > Insecta > Coleoptera > Chrysomelidae > Octodonta > Octodonta nipae. The sequence continues at coordinate 63,720,277 of CM067218.1, forward strand.
TTCTGCAATTACTTTTTCAACTAAATTCCTATCTAAATCTATTTCTTCGTCACTATTTAAATTATTTTGAGAAGTTTCAGGAAAATTATAGCTTAAATTAGAATTTGAGTCAGTTGTAGAGCCGTCTTTAATAGATAAACAGTTAAAAATATCTGACAAATTTTCACTTGACATTTAATGTTGTACTTATATAAAAATAAAAACGAGTTTGAGCATTGTTCACAAACTATAAAGGCGACGTCCAGGAAAGCTATTTTCCAAATTTCTATGATGGACTGGTAAAAGGCTGAAGCAGGTTCTCGACGAATTGGGTTTCCTGAAGTTCGAGGAGCCGCTCTGTCAACAATAGCTATCACCAGTTCGATCAACAAAGTTCGATAGTTCGTTAGTTCCGTTAATCGTAAAAAGGAAAATTCCCGATCGATTCGCGAATTTCGGAACTATCCTACTGACTGCGCCAAAAATGGGTCGTGAACTCTAAACTCCGTTTTTTAAGAAAATACTTTTATTTGAAATACAAATATTTGAATTTCTGACCCGACAATCTCAAAGCGTTACAACTAACTAACTATTATAATGCAAAATGAATGACCTATAACTGCATCTGCGATCCGCCTGGTCAATTGTCTTCGTATGGCGACGTAATTCTGTATGCTAGCATAGGCGACGGTTGATATAATTCATGTCCAAGATATTGTACCTCTTCTTGGAACAGCTGACACTTCTTCGGGCTTAACTTTAGTCCGGAAATTCGAAGTCGCTGAAATACCTCCTCCAGGTTCCTCACATGAAAGCCCTGTTAACACTGTTTCCATCAATCTTTCAAACGTTGCTGGAGCATTACACAATTGGTAAAGTCCTAACACAATGGTAAAAGCAGTCTTTTCGCGGTCTTCTTTGGCAAGTTCCACCTGCCAATAACCACTCTTCAAGTCCAGGGTGGAAAACATCTTTGATCCAGCCAACGTATCTAGGGTATCGTCTATTCTTGGGAGAGGATAGCTATCTTTCTTTGTTGCGTGATTTAATTGCCGATAGTCCACGCAAAATCCGGTCGACCCATCTTTCTTTTTAACTAAGACAACTGGGGAACCCCAAGGGCTATTGGATGGTTCAATAACACCTTCTTCCTCCATCTCGCTGACTATCCTGTCGGCTTCTTCTCTTTTAGCTAGAGGTAGTCTTCTCGCCGACTGTCGAATAGGTTGAGCGTTCCCGGTATCAATTTTATGTTTCATTAGATCAGTTCGTTTTCTTTTGCCGTTCCCAACATCGAAGATATCCTGGTAGTTTCTAACGATGTCCCTCAATTTTGCTTTCTGGTTTGGTTTCAAATTCTTAGATGAATCGGTGGTGAGTTTTTCCAGTTCCTCAGATAGATTACCTGATGTTATTTCTGCATGCCGTGTGCTTCTGGCTACAGAGGAAACTGTTGAACAATGGCCGAAACTTGTTCCTTTCTTTAGCACAAGCGAGTAATGATTCAGGTTCATTACTCTTACTGGCACAATCTCCTTGGCCCGAAACAGAGTCTTCCCCAGTGCGACTCCTCTGCCTACATTTCCGTCGTTAAGTTCAGGATCAAACATCATTATTGTTCCAGCTTGAGGTTTCCCATCTGAGCAAGCATCTATAATGATTTCAGCTCTTTCCGGAACATTGACATCCTCTGCTAAGTGGCTCGAAGCATTATGTCATCTTTTCTATGAAGCACCACTTCCTCGTCATTCACTCGCAGAATTCCATCTTCGAAGTTTAACTGGAATCCCTTGGAGCTCATGACATCAATTCCAATGATTACTTCGTCTTCGATATCTGCCACTAATGCCCGATGTAGAAAGGTTGTCTTTCCCAAGGTCATTTCAACCTCTATTTCACCATGGACTTTCGCTGCTTCTCCAGTCGCTGTTCGCAGTTGCCATTTTGTTGGTTTTATCATTGTCTCTAAAACAATGTTGGGCCTTATTACTCTTTTCGTCGCACCAGTATCCAACAGCATTGTAAATTGCTTCCTATTAATAAGGCTATCTACAAAAACACTGTTAATGTGGTTGCGTAGCGAAGCGACATATGCGTTGGTAGTTGGGACTTGTTGGTTACGGGTCGACGATGGTCCCTTTATATTGACCTTCTTTAGTTTCCTGGACGAGGAACTCTGTACTCCTTTGCTCTCCTTGCAACGACTCTGGACATGTCCTACCTTACGACACTTCCGACATCTAACTAGTCTTTTTTCGGACTTCTTCTATTATCTTTCTTACAGAGGCTTCATCGTTTCCGCCATCTTCGGATTCTCCGTCAACGATTCGGACTCTCGCTTGACCTCTGCAGATACTTTTCGCAGCATCGAATTCTAAAGCTCGAGCCAGTGCATCTACTAATTGAGTCGGTCGAGCTAGGGTCAATGCTTGTCTGGCTTCGTGGTCCCGAAGTTCATCCAAAAACGCTTGTACTGCTATCTTTCTATCACATTTTCCGGTGTAGCTGGATAGGCAAGGCGAACCAGACGGGCAATATCAGCTTCAAACTCTTGAAGGGATTCATTTGATCTCTGGTGGCGATTTTTCAATTGGGAGTGGTAGACATGCTCCAAATGTGTCTGACCATACCTCAGGTCTAAATGTTTGACCAGTTGTTCGTCGTCTTCTTGCTCCGAGGTATTCATTGTTTGTAAGATATCTGTAGCATCCCCTCTTAAGGCTAGGGTTAATGCGATTGCTTTCTCCTCTTCTGACCATCCGTTTAGCTTAGTTGCAGCCTCGAAGTGGCGACGATAATTAGTCCATGATGGTTTGCCATCAAATTGGGGAGGTTTCATTTTGTGTCTTGTCCCCTCGAGGCCAATTTTTGAATCCACTACCTTTGTACTGTTTCTGCTTTCGGTTTTTGATTGTGTTTCTCCTCTTTGCATTGTGACTACTTGTTCTTTTATTTTGCTTATCTCACCCTCCATTATATGCTTTAGCTCCTCTATCTAAGTTTAATTTTTGTCTGTCGTCTGTTTCAGCTCTTCGACCATTGTCTGCTTTAGCTCTTTTATCCCGTTTCATTTCTGACTGACTCTTCGACCATTGTTTGTTTTAGCTCTTCCATCCGAGCCTCATTCTCGAAAATTTTCTCTTCCAGGGTTTCTGAGTTTTTCTGTACAATGCTTTTCAAATTTTCTTCTAAGGATTTTGAATTTTCTAGTAACTTGTCTTCCAGGGTTTTAGAATTTTCTGCTAACGCCTCCTTCAAGTTTTTAGAATTTTCTAGCAATTTCTCTTCTAGGGTTTTAGAATTTTCTAGTAGTTTGTCTTCTAACGCCCCTTGTAGCCGTTGTATTAATTCACTTTTTTACCCACTAATTTTTAAATCCCTTTCTTCCCGTTCTTTTTTTAAATAGTCACTTTCTATTGGTCCAAATTCACTGCTTTAAACATCGTTAGTCTATTGATTTTCCACTTACAAAGATTCACAAATACACCGAACACCTGACACTACTGTAATGTTTTTATTTTCACATACGGGTTCTGTTCGGTTCTTGGATTTATTTAAAAACACAGTCCAACTCACTCTAATTTATTTCCACTACTTTAACACAATTCATATTCACAGAAACTATTTACATTTTATCTTAACTATACAATACGACCGTCGAAAACTCGAATGACTCCTATCGCCAGCTGTCCATATTTATATATTTCTCTCGGATTTGTCTGGTAGGTCCATGAACCATCGGAAAACTTCTTTCATGTGTTCTGGAAGCTTTAAGGGAATTCCCAGTAACGGTAACGGTCGGTCTGTTGAGAGCCAAAACATTTCGGATTCCCAGAAGTATCGGAATAATGTCCCTTCCACGAATTGATTGATGGCCGATTGCACCAGCTGTCGGATGAATTCTCGTAACTGTATTTAGATATGAATAATCATTTAATTATTATATTTATTATTATGTATTGTTGTATAATTGTACTTTTGTTAGTTATTTAGAACTGTATCTGATTTATATGTTTATTAGGCTTCCCATTAATCTTTATATATATAAATCTTCTGTACGTGTGTTAGTCATTGAACTCCTCCTAAACGGCTGGACCGATTTTGATGAACTTTTTTGTGTGTATTCCAGGGGGTTTGAGGATGGTTTAGATTCACAATACGGTCAACTATATATTGTTTTTTTAGTTAAATTATTTATTTAAAAATTGTTGTTGATATTAGCACAACTTACATAGGATCCGGCAGACTGCGCTGTAGTCGCTGTGTCAAATATTCAAGAGTGTGCTTTAGTTTCAGTTACGTCTGATAGATGGCGTTCAGATTATATTGTTACAACTAATTTTTAAAAGTTTACATGGGACAGGACAACGTTTGTCGGGTCCGCTATAATAAATATAATATAAATAAATAAAAATAAAATAAAAATAATACTTAAAATATTATTGGTAAATTAGTGGGGAAAACCATTATACTAATACACTAATGCTTAAGTACCTAACCTTTGAAAATAATAACAATACTGTAATTGAGATATTGAATACTTAAATTCCTTAGATAAAAAATTCAGGAGATTTTTATGTAATAAATTATACAGTGGGCTGTTTGGGATTGGAGGTTTGTCCGAATTCATAAGGTTATTATTTTTATATAACATTATGCTTTCGTATGTTCCAGTTCCTTACAATTATTGACTTGTCTAACTTATCGTAAGGAATTTAAATCTATGGTGACTATGTTCCAAAACATAATGTGCTACACTAGATTTATCAGATCTCCCGTATTTTATATGTGCAAAATGATCTGTAAATCGGGTTCTAATAGCTCTACGTGTTTGCCTATAATATTTCAGATCAAAGTCAATACATTTGATCTCATATAGGTATTCCCGATTTTTCGAAATCGTCAAGTTTATCTTTAGCATTGCCCAATAGTTTTTGAAAAGTTTTCATTGTTCTGTTATACTACCGTTATACCAAGTTAAAAATTCTATTAAAGCAATTAGTATAATAATTATATGGGACAGAGATAAACTCGTGTTCTTGTTTCTCGTTTCGAAAAGTTGACACTTCATTTATTCTTAGTCTAATTTGTTTCTTTGTAATTAGCTTATCTACAATATTCACTGGATAACCATTGCTTGTAGCTATTTCCCTAATTGTTTTATCTCTCAAACCTCTCGTTAGTGAGAGGAAATGTTAACAAACGATGTACAAGGAAATTGATCCCTGCCATTTTGTGTTGTTGACAGTGAAAAGAATTATTAGGTAAATATCTAAATGTCCTTCCTCTACCTATACTTCAAATTCTAAGCAATTATTAGCATCTAAAAATGGGAGACTTCCTCTAATTTCTAATTCATAAGTAAATTTAATAGTAGGAAAATAGATTATTAAAAAATACCTAAGACAAAATCATTAACATTAAACTTATTCGTATCAAAAACAGCAAATATATAGTCCACATACATTAGCCATACCCTAGAAAATATTGGCAGTTATGCCTTCCTTTGCTTCAACATCGAATCTTCTCATAAACAAATTAGTAAGGACCGGATGCAAAGAAGTCCCCAGTAGATAAACAACAGGGTCGCTGGACCACCAACCCCCTATCCTGTCCTATGGGATTTCTGGACCAGCAAATTGGTCTAGAAAATCCTATGAAAAATCAATGAGTCAGTGGTCCAGAAAGTATATGGCGTTTTCAATGGTATCATGGTCTAGGAATTCGCAGGGTGATTTTGGGGGGCTGGAGGGGGAGGCAGAGAGTGTGTGTCTGTTTTTGGAGTGATGGCATTTGATAGCTGTGACGTGGATATTTGAACGATTATGTTACATAGCTGTATTTAGTAACCTTAATAATCAAATATGTGTCGTGGTGGGAAATATATAATGTAGGGAAGTTACTGAATATTTTTTAGAAGTTTTTGAAATCGTGTTGAGTAGCAGTGGCCTTTGTTTTTATTTGTGAGACGTAAACATGTGGATGGCATACAAAACTTATCCTGAAATTATTGATTTTACAACTGGGTTGAAGTCTTTGTGTTCACAATTCGCTGATTTGGAATTTGATGCAGATCATGAGGCTGTTTACGATCTCGGACGTTTTGAAAGTGTTGAGAATTGCTTTGCATTAGCATCAAAATACCAAGCAGCCAGAAAACTATGTAAAAGCTGTCTCAAGGGCACAATAACCAGATATCAGTTCTGCAAAAAATTAATTGATCTGGGACTTCGTGGATACTTGGCTGAACTAATACCATTTCTTTCAATATCGGAAAAACAAACCCTGAAAGATGAAGAACTACTGTCGGGTAGTGAGGAAGATGATGCAATGTTTAGCGAGGAAGATCAAGAAAATGTTGATGAAGCAATGTAGTTTATTTTGATGATACCATATTACTGATTAAGCAAATTGAGTTGTAGTATTAATCTTATTACCAAATAGAGCTTAAGAATATAAAAATTGTTAAATTGTAATTTTTAATAAATAAACCAAATTATAATACATTGTTTTTTAATTAATTAGTTAGTCAGTTTTAATATGAAAGGCATATGTGTATTATCTAAAACTTTAAACAATCAGAATACTGAAAGGTAAACCATCTGGTGTTTACTGAAATATATTAAATTTTATTATTTAATATAACAATAAAATAAGGCGAATAATATAATGAAACAATGTTCACATATTTTCATTGTGTATTTATGAGAAAGCATCATTCATATAACCGATTAAACAGTGCATATTTCGGACGTGAAAGTTGAGCTGATATAATTAATCTCATGACGCATACAAATAAGGTAAGCTCAGAGCCTAGTAACAAGCATCAGAATTATAGTGAATCATATCTTCCAGATATTTTTGTGAATATGTAAGCTGAGAAGACGCGTCATTCAGAAAATCTAGCTGCATATGCCTATTTTTGGTTAGGCAAACCGAGCTAATACAGCTCATTCTGGGATGCATACAAATAAGGTGACGTAAACCATGGTCTTCATTTAAATAGATGTTGCCCAATTCACTGCTTCCATAGTCGAACGAACGAACAACGACTGACATAAAAGAAAACATATTAACATACACTGCCATATTGTTAACGGTCTCTAAAAGTTCCGGTATTGTTGTGATTCAAAACCCTAAAAAGTAAGTAACAATTACAATTATCTTTTTTAATTATTTTTGCTTGAAGATAATTCTTTTTTAAATGCATACCTCTGATTTAAACTTAATGGTTAGCTATTATTTTTCCTGGAAACAGAATGTTTTTTCATTTATATATATTTGTTGGAGTCTTTTAAAGTCCAATATTATGTTTATTCAAAGCAAAAAAAGTTAAGTTATCATTTACAATTCTTATTTAAAGCAATTTCACTTAAATATATGTTGAGCAATGTTTTTTTTGAAAACACTAAATTTAATTTTATTTATTTATATTTGTTGATGTGCAAAGGAACAAAATTGTAATTTTAGATGGATCTTACAGAACTGAACAAAACCGCATTACTGGAGCAAAAGCCATTTCCCATAATAGGAGTGAAAATTGTCTAGGGCAAATACGGAAAGTGTGTGCTAGTGGAACTAGACAATGTAGTGGTTTTTCTTCCTAATAGGATGACCGAACACATAGCCGGTAAGGAGTCCAAATTCATTAAATATAAGTACTCTTTGATATTTCGTGAAAGTAAAATAGTCGGTAAACACGAAACTGCCCAATTTGAAATAGTGGAAAACAAAAACTAACTTATAAAGTATTATCAAGATTTGTTTTGTAAAAATTAATTTATAGTTGAATTGTGTGGACAAATGCAAAGAGCGTGAAATTATTTTCAGAACTACATCTCAATTAGGAATACTGAAAAAGGAAGATTAAGTTTTAAATTTATTATCTTTTTTTGGAACTTTATTGTATGCTTTTGTCATGAGTGTTAAATGTCAAGAGTGTGATATAATTTTCTTTTTTTGCGAAAAATCAATTGGCGTTCACAATTTTTTATCAGAGAATAAAAGAAATTTCAGATAAAGCTTCATTCATCAAAATTGAAAGTAAAAATTCATCTGTTCCTGATAAAAATAAATCTCATGAAAACATTCAAGACGATAGTTTAAAATGTGAGGAAAAGATGAGAGTCACCAGAATTTTTTAATAATTAATCATGTGTTAATTTGGAAACACAACAGATTTCCTTACATAAATTTCAAGTCTAAAAGTTTCATTATCTTTGCATTTGCATATGTTTAAAAGTTACCATTTCCTGTATACTTGGGACAAAAATGGAAATCTCCAATCTCAGTGATAAAATCGTAGATATTTTTAAAAAAGCTTATAATATTCTGAGTAATGATCCTTCTAACAGAAATCGTGAAAAGTGGAGAAAATTAAGCAAACTAAATTTACTCTTACTTAATAAAGCTTTACAAAATTCTGATGTACCTATTGCATTATCAAGAAAACTTCATACAAATATAGGACACTTAAAGCGATTTAAAGAATTGCTAGTTAATACACATGTAGGAGGTGGTCAAACGAAACGATCAAATAGGCTAAAATGGGAAGACATCAATCATCATATTCTAATCGTCTTCGAACAGGAATAATTATTAATTTAAAACATAAAGATATATTTGAATTTTTAGAGAACTGCTATTTCTTATTTAAAAGTCGAATATCGAGAATTCTAAAATCTTTGAAAGTTATTAAAGTTAATACCATTTTCTGTGGTGAATTTTAAAAAAACAGTAGAGATAGCTTAATTACAAAGTATAAATACTTCAATACTAAAAATGCTGTTATTGATTCAGGAACAAAATTAAATGATTGGTTTAAGAAATTTGTAATTGATATAATAATAAATAAACTCGATGGCTTCCAAGAAAGAGACAGTGGTTGGTCTGTTTCTAAAATAGTTAGTTTGGAGATAAATGTTAACAAAGTAGAGATAGTTTCAGGTGGCTCTTCATATCTTCCACTTCCTAAAGAAATTGCACTAAAAAAAGCTTGTGTTAGTATTAAAAATTCAGACGAGGCCTGTTTTGCATGGTTTGTTACGGCGTTTTTATATCCTGCTCGGAATCACTGTGATAGGATATACTCATATCCTCATTATAGCAGCGTTCTAAATTTAAAAGGCATTCAGTTTCCCATGAATATGTCACAAATCTCGAAATTTGAAAAAAAATAATAATGTTTCTGTGAATATTTTTGCACTAGATAACTCAACTGTTGTTCCGATTAGATTAACAAAGAATAAAATATTAGATCGACATGTCAATTTGTTAAAAATACAGGAACAATCAGAGTCATTAAATATCGAAATAAAAACCCATTTTGTGTGGATAAAGAATCTATCGAAATTAGTAAAAAGCCAGTTAGGGAATTCCAAAGTTAAACGTTTTATATGTGATCGGTGTTTGAATTATTTTCGAAGTCAAACGAAATTAGAAGATCATGAAATATATTGTGCAGAGTTAAATCATTGTAAAATTTCATTTCCAACGGAAAAATATATTAGTTTTAAAAATTTTTGTCCCAAAGAAAAAATGCCATTTGTAATGTATTGTGATTTCGAGTCAATTTTGGTACCGTTTCGAGAAGAAAATGGTACCAAAAACGTTATTTCAACCTCACGTTACCAAAAACATCTACCTTATAGTGTAGGCTACTATTTTTACTGTGATTATGATCAGAATTTGTCCTTTTACAGAAGTTACAGGGGGGAAGACTGTATGAAATGGTTTATAAATGAATTAAAGGTTATAGCCAAATACGTACAGGAAAAAATTTTTACTATTCTACCAATGGAAGAAATAGATCAAAATATTGAACCTGTAGAGTGTCACATCTGTGAGCAAAAATTTAATGAAAATGACATAATAGTTAATGACCATAATCATTTTAATTCAAAATTTAGGGGCTTCTGTCATTCTTCTTGTAATTTAAATTATAAAAAACCCACTGTTGTTCCTTTATTTTTCCATAACTTGACTGGCTATGACAGTCATTTCATCATCAAAGATCTAGCAAGAGAAAATCATGTTTATATTTTACCTATTAACAAAGAAAGATGTATTAGTTTCACTCAAACAGATTCACAGACAAATATCAAATTCCGTTTTGATGACTCATTTAGGTTTTTATCATTTTCATTGGACCAACTGACTAACTTCCTTGCTTGTAATGAAATGACAAATATGAGAAAAGAATTTAAAGATATGGATGAAAAATGTTTTAAATTATTATGCAGAAAAGGAGTATTTTGTTACGACTATGTAGATTCCTTAGAAAAACTAGAAGAAACTAAACTATCTACACAAAAACAATTTTACAATAAACTATTCGATTGTCCCATAACAGGTGAAGACTACCGTCACGCACAGCAAATTTGGAAACAATTTTCTATTAAAACGTTAGGGGAATATTCGGATTTATATTTGAAAACCGATGTAACTCTTTTATCAGATATCTTTCAAAATTTTAGGAATATGTGTCATAAAATTTACGGGCTTGATTCAGCGTTTTATTACACTCTTCCTGGGTATTCATGGGACTGCATGCTGAAATACACCAAATGTGAACTTGAAACCATTCAAGATATTGATATTTTACTATTTTTTGAGAAAGGAGTAAGGGGTGGAATCAGTCAGTGTAGTAAAAGATATTCTAGGGCTAACAATAAATATATGTCTGAATTCAAATCTGATGAAAAATCCAAATATTTAGTATATTTTGATGTAAACAATTTATATGGAATTGTTATGCGACAAAATCTTCCTACAGGAGAATTTGAATGGGTAACCGAAACCGATAACTTTGATGTCTTAAACATAGAAGACGATTCTTCTGTAGGTTACATACTTGAAGTCGATATGAAATATCCTGAAAGTTTACACAACCTTCATAAAGATCTACCGTTGGCTCCAGAACAGAGAGTTCCACCAAACTCCAAAATTCCTAAACTCATGACAACTCTTTCCGATAAAAAAAAATATTTATTGTTTACCGAAATTTAAAGCAATATTTATGTAATGGTTTGATTCTCACCAAAATCCATCGAATTTTAAAATTTAATCAGTCATGTTGGCTTAAACCTTATATTAAATTCTAAACTTCGTTCTGAATCTAAAAATAAATTTGGAATTGAAACATTTAAATTATTAAATAATTCAATTTACGGGAAAACGAAGGAAAACGTCAAAAAACACCGAAATGTCAAAATTACTAACTCTTGGTCTGGCAGGTATGGTGCCAGAAACTTAATAGCTAGTCCTAACTTCCATAACAGAACCATCCTTGATGAAAACTTGGTAGCCATTGAGTTGAAGAAAACAAATATACTATTTAATAAACCAATATATGTTGGAATGAGCATTTTAGATTTATCAAAAACTGTGATATACAACTTTCATTATAATTATATACTGAATAAATTTCCAGGAAATTGCAGTTTATTATACACAGACACAGACAGTTTATTGTATGAAATACAGTGTGAAGATGTTTACGGAGAGGTCATTAAAAAAGATCCCGATTTGTTTGACACTAGTGAATATGATATAAAAAATCCCTAAGGCATTCTACCTCAAAATTGAAAAATTATTGGAATAATGAAAGATGAAAACAACGGGAGAATTATGACAGATTTTGTAGGGCTTAGATCTAAACGATATGCATATTTAGTAGAGCAAGATTTAAATTTTAATGTCTCAAACGCAGGTTCAAGTAAAAATTGTATTAAGAAAAGTAAAGGTGTCAAATACTATGTTATGAAACAAAATATTACATTTGAAAATTGTTTAAGAAATAATTCTCTAAAATACGAAACGCAACGAAGCATTGTTTCACAACTTCATTAAGTTTAGTCTACAGAACAATGTAAAATTGTTTTAAGTCCCGAAGACGACAAGAGATATATTTTAGAAAATTTTGTAAATACACTTCCTTGGGGTCATTATCTTAACCCTAAAACAAAAGATAACTAATCTTTGTTCCAAGTATATAAGTGGTATTAAATAGAATTGTTAATCACTATATCATATAAGTGCTTTTTGTAAAACTGTTAATTGTTAATCAGTATAACATATAAGTGCTGTATTTAAAACTGTTTAAACTGTTTAATAGTAAATAGATCTTATCAATTTGTAAACAATACCGTTTTTAAAAACGGTTTTAATTAAATAAGTATATAAAATAGTTGTATGAAAAACGGTTGACAATATTACAGTATATATTTGAATAAAATTATTAACTTACTAATTGTTTTATGTTTATTGATTAGGTTTAAAAGAAAAATCCTAAAAACAGTAAATGATTTATTTCATTTAAACATTAAAGGTGTCAGTTAATATTCGATCACTATAATATATCAAACATTCTTTCATAGAATAACATTCTAAACTTCCATCGAAACAGTTAGCAAGTGCTTTGAGAATAGTTTGTCTGTCCACATGTCCATCTAATTGGTTTGACAATCCTCTGAGTACTGCAGTAAATGCAGTGTAATAATGAATAAAATTTAAATTTTGCAACATAGAAATTTTTAATGAGATTAGTGTTGCATCAATTTTTAGTATTTTGTTTATAACCTCTTCTTTGAAATAAAATGTTGTATCTGAAGAATTAAATATTTTCAAAATTTTCACTCCCATGAATTTTGTTTTCAAAAGTTTTATTCCTTCATCACTTTCTATTTTAATTTCAGATGGAGCGTATTCAACTGACGACTTGAAGTATGTTGGTATCAATTGATCATTTTGTGTAATAAATTGTCTCCATTCAAAATGATTCAAAGAGATATTTGTTTTGTTTTGAGTGTTCACTATTCTTATTGCGGGTTCAAAATTTCTAGCCATGCTCATTCCACATTCAAGTTCAAATGGTGAACCATCAACATCATAGTGAGAGTTTAAAATAAAAGGACCCTCATTTTTAATGTCTTCCTAAAATCTCTTATAATAGTCATCAAATTGTTTCCAATAACAAGTGTTGGGTTCATCGATACCATCATCGCTATTGATTTTTCTATTATCAGACTGCATATTTGCTTCTGGTGTGATAAAAACTGATTTTTTACTTGAAATTTGTTTTATTATAATGACCCCCCTCCCTTTAGAGAATAAAAAAGTATTTTTAAACACCTTTATTCATTAAAATATCATATAGATAATAAACATTTGTAAGCGCACAATAACAATGAGATTCTAAATGAAAAAAACATCTAGGTGTGTCCTTAATTAATGCAGGTTGTTCATTAAATTCTACAAAAATAGTTGTTCCTAATAAACTTCTTAAATAATTTGCTTTTTCTTTGCCCTTCACATAAACTTCATTTTCTGCTGGTAAAGAAGTAGCAAAGAATTTCCTTTAATTTGTGCAAGGGGATGAAGTCTCCATTCCAATCAAGACAGTGATGATGCTTAGTTAACCAAACGGCTTGCTTTTTGTATGCTCTTGATAAATATCTAAATGAAAATGATGGTTGGAATAAAAAATGACATACTCTAGTTCCATCAAATGCAGCTAATTCTTTTACAATAAACCGATTATTTTCCACTTTGAACCCTTGAAAATCTATGATAAGTACCATTATGGGAAAAATAAATCATACACTTATTTTACTTCAACCGGTGTTTTAGTACTATAAACAATGAATATAAGTATGTTGATTCACTTCAATAAATATTAAAAAATAGTCTCAACCTGAAAACAATATGAACTACAACGCAAGCGTCTTTATTGTTTAACAATTTTTGTCAATGATTATAGGTAAACTGTTTTTCATGTAAAATGAGACAATACGCTGTTGTATCTGGTGGAGCATTCCCATCCATCTCAAATTCAATCCTCATGACAACAGATCCTGTTTGAATGGACTCCATCTGGCGAGAGCAATCAATAGGTATAATTGGTGCAAATTTCTTAAATTCTTCAGGGGAGAATATTGGATAATTAATTTTATTCTTGAGTAAGACTCTTGGAAATTGGCAAACATCTCATAGAGGTCTGCAAATTTATTATTTTTAAAGTTTAGGAATAAATCATTATATGATACCTTTCTGAATTAAGAAAAATTCGTATGTTTTTTAAGTCACAATGATCAAATTGACTCATATCCTGCTTTAGATCTCCTTTACGATTTTTCTGAAAACCAATCACAACATGTCTACGAGTTTCTACTTTGGTTGTCGTTATTACAGGCCATGTATGTCTTGTCGTCTGCGTTAGGGATATTCAATAAGTTCCCCAGAAAGAAATGCGAAAGGAAGTTCTAATCCTTTAGCAACAATATTATTGATTCTCAGTTGTTCTGGAATGCTTAGTTTTACATGCGGTATCTTCCAGTATAACTTCTCTATTACAATTTTTGACTTTTCTGTGTCATCTGCGCAAGTCACTGCATCCAAATCGAAGAATGACTACTTCCTGACGCATATGAACGATTAATTTCTTAAAATCTTCAAAGAATCCACATAATAATTTTAGTGGAATGCAAACATTGAAATTACCAAACTCATCCACTAAAACTTTCTCATCTTGTTTTCTCTTCGGAAACCATACCAGCGTTTTTCAGCATTGAACTCTCATTTTAACTGAAAGACAGGTAATTTTTAATTGTAGAGGCAACTCCAACATTTCTGAGTGAATCAATTTCTACCCCATTTAATTCGTAACGAATTTCTCGAAAAAGAAAAGAAATTCCATTATTTACAAATTGCAATTTGGTCGAAACCGAACCATCTTCTTTAACCAGTTTGCCTTCCAAATACAGATAACTGTTACATGGTGCTGTGTATGCATCAAGTTCTTGAATAGTTATTCTTATTTCATCATTGTAATTGAGATTTCCTGGTATATAAGGCATATAAGTATGAAATTCGTAAGACTCTATTGTTGTTTCATTATAAGGATGTCCAGTTATATTTAACAACTCTACTATACTAGAACTTTAAATTCTAAGGATTGTAGAAATTGCCTATTTTCCGATGTTAATTTTTCTGATGCTGACGTAGAATTGGATTTTCTTGTCTGCTTCACTTAATTTTTATATTTTCGCTTTTTTCTAATTTTGAGTTGTTGTTTTTTATGTTGTTGTTGTTGTTGTGGGAGTGATTGGTGACAAACATTGCCGTGAAAATACAACACCATTTTCACAATGTTATTTTTCTAAGATGAAGTCTTATGGTAATTATCTCGTCTTGAAAGTTTATAAGATTACCGCCTTGATCAAGAATCCGAATTGAAATATTTGATATAGTTTTCACATTGATCGGAAAGTAAATGATATTTGATGGTATTTCCACTATTTTATATCCAAAAGGTACAGTGGGAAAGAATTGATGAATAATATGAACAGGCTTTCCATTTAAAAATGATCCCAATGCAATGTTGCAATCAATTAGTATTGTATTCACTTTCAAAATTTTTACTTGGTGAATCTATTTATGTGTATTGTTAGCAGTTAATATTGTTTTACCGAAACCTAAACTGGACCCTATGAGTGCTCAACATCAAAGCTTATCTCTCCATTGCTGCTTATAATTACTTTTGAAGTATTTTTGTCTGTTTGAAATTCTAATTACAGCTTCGTCATCTATGCTTCGAATATAGTCTTGTATATATGTTGCTAGAGTTTCAAACTCATAAGATTCTTCTGGAATCTTCACTGAATTATTTGAAAGCCTTTTCCAAACAAAGTTATTATTTGTTTTGTCAATATTCGGTATAGAATTGTAACTATCAAAGTTTGTCAGACCTATCTCATAATCGAATTCATCTTGCAAATAAATAGGTGGAGAAAAGTCATAATTTGAAGTAGATGAAGTTCCACTTAATGTAAATGTAAAAGACATTGTTGCTGTTCAGTAGTTTATTTTTAATTGAAAGAATCTCATGTATGGTACTGGTTATATAAAAATGTCCACATATATATGAATTAAATTTTTGAAAAGATTCATAATTATATTTAATTTTATTTGTAGAAGAATCACTTAAAAAATATGCAGCTACTTCTATAGGCGGACGTAGATTACAATAACTATCAAAATAAATTATTTGTGTGTTTTTTTTTACATAAGCTGTCCAATGAGTACCTTCATTCTCAGAATTATCCAGGTTAATAATTCCACATTCAGCTTTACGGATTTTATTTGGTAGACGATTTTTCATAAAGACACCTCGAAAATTTGGTATTTGCAGTTTTTTAACTAACTTAATGATATCAAAATTTGTTAATGCTTTTCGAGGTAATTTTATTGGAAGTTTTTTGAATAAGGTTTTAATACATTCCTTTGCCTTTTTGATTTTGTGAATAACCGAAAGCTTTGTATGGTTTCAAGTATATACCATTTCCTTTTGTAGCTTGCTCCATAGCTTGATTATGACGCTTTTGTTGCTCTAATTGTTTTTGGTTAGGTTCTGAATTCTGAACTGCTTTTACGGTAGAGGCTATTCCACCTCCTAGACCTCCAATTGCAGCTAATAGAGGTAGAAGGAAAGGTAAAAATCCACCCCTTGTTGCAGCAGGAATTATTCTTTTCCTTTTAGGTCGGGTATCTTTATTTTTCAAAGCTCCTCCTGTTTGACTTTTCTTCTGTTTCTTTCGCCTTCTTTTCTCTTTCTTTAGCCCCATCCCTAGTGACGATTTAGCTTTCATAGCACCGGCAACACTCAAAGCAGCTAAGTTCTCACCAAAACTAGCCTATTTTGCTTTAAATCGTTCTAAAGCTGTATTATCTAATTCTTTATCAGCTTTACGTCTAGCCTTATCGTCCTTAAATTCAGAATAGAATTTGTCGTGTTTCTGGCAGCCTAAGTCAACTTCTTTGAGTTTTGTCCCTGGTCCATAATAATTATAACCAGGAATGTGTAATTCAAAGGGTAATTTGTCAATTACTTTATTTAAAACTCCACGACCTTTACGTGTTGATTTCTTACTTTTGACTGAACTCATTGTGATGCTATGATGAGCTGTGTTTCCTTTATATACCGAAGTAAAGACTCACAATGTCGTAGTAATGCAAACGAACCGAAGACTGATAGTATAATGTTACACATACAAAAGCAGAAAGCAGAGTTACCAGTTGAAAATCACGATGGTTTTCAACAACATCGAATTAATAAACATGGTGTTTTATTTAACTCCAGTGATTCAAAGCGGGCTTTAATCATAGGCGCTTCAGGTTGTGGAAAAACAAATGTATTGCTTAGTTTATTAGAACACCCTAATGGTTTTCGGTTTACAAATATTTACTTATATTCAAAATCCTAATATCAACCCAAATACGAGTATTTAAGAGCACTTATGAACCCCATAAAAGATATAGGTTACTTTGAGTTTAATGATGGAGAAACTCCTGAAAAGATTCAACCGCATTCCATTATCATTTTTGATGATGTCATTACCTGTGATCAAAATATTATGAAACAATATTTTTGTTTCGGTCGTCATAAGAAAATCGATATTTGCTATCTATCTCAGACCTATAGTTCTATACCCAAACAACTTATAAGGGATAATACTAACTTATTAATCATATTTCAACAAGACATGACAAATTTAAAACATATTTATGATGATCATATAAGTGTTGACATGTCATTTTATGATTTTAAAAATATATGCAAACACTGTTGGGAAAAGAAATTTGATTTGCTGACTATAGATAAAGACAGTCCCTTAAATGATGGGCGATATCGCAAAGGATTTGACCATTTTATAAACCTTTAAAAATCTGAATACATATATGACACAACTAGTTTGCAATCATTGCTCTAAGATGGATCACCAACTTCATAAAAGATTGTTAAAAACTAGAAGAGATACAAAGAACTAAAATCTGAAATTAAACAAGCTCAAAGCCAGTTGGAAAAGACATATCAACCAATTACTAAACCACTCAAAGAACTTTTATCAAACTTTGAAAGATCTGAAAACAAAGGACAACAATTTACCAAAAAAAAAGAGAAGTCTGAACTATCTTTTGCTGAAACAACACCTTCATTTAGGAAAAGAGAAACACTACATAAACCTTTGAAAGATGTTCTCCAATTCTCCGAATCATCAGCTCAACTAACTGTTCCAAGCTCTAGCATGTTACAAAACGAAACAAGATTTCTGGAAGATGAAGAGACATTTCAGAGTAACGTTCCTGAATATGGAATTAATTGATCAGTAACATTGATGAAACATTCCCTCAAAATTTAATTGATGTTTTAAATGAAACAACTGTAGTTGGACTTGAAGAGTATTTATTACAGTATGCATCAATTCCTAGAACTTACATAGGGGAAAGCATTCATGATGTTAAAGATGAATTTGATCATATATTGGGTGTAGCTCATGATTATTTGACAGAAAACTTTAATATAGGTGATTCTAAAATTCATTTTAAGGATTCACCCGATCCCAATAATCCTGG
The DNA here is from genome assembly GCA_034190945.1 of Octodonta nipae. Lineage (NCBI taxonomy): Eukaryota > Metazoa > Arthropoda > Insecta > Coleoptera > Chrysomelidae > Octodonta > Octodonta nipae. The sequence goes on from CM067218.1 coordinate 63,738,667, forward strand.
AAATAAATTAGCTGGACCTGATTTAAAAATAAAAGACATTCATTACATAGGAACTCCTGGGTTATATGAATTACTATTCAAGAAAAATCCTACAGGATTTGTGAATACAGATGTTAATAATTATGTTGACATATTACGACGGACAAATGCACTTTATGTTGATAATGACCCTAAGCAGAAGAAACGAGTCATTCCCCGAGATATTAGAGACAAACATATGTTTATTATCCAACCCAAACTAGAAACAAGACCCACAACTGGTTCTATGCCAATAATCAAACCTCCAAAAATTATAACTAGAAGTCAGTCAAAACTGGGAGGAGAACTTCCTTTAATGGATTTCACCAACAGAAACGTTGAATATAAGTACTTTGATAATTTTAATGAAATTGTTGACCGATTCAGACTTCTAATGGCATCCAAAATTTCTGGAAATACAGGACTTGACAACGAAATACAATCTATTATTGAAGAACTAAAAGAAGGTGGTGTAATAAAATAATGTATTTAGTAACTTTGTACTCAGTTATTTTCAATCGACAAATAGCAGTACTAAAAAAAACTCCATTATACTTATGTCCAGCATCACAATATAGTAAATGTAAAATTTTAGGTGGTGAACCTGAAAACATTCAAGCAGTTCTTGTTGGAAATATAAAAAAAACCCACTTCTGAATCAAACATTACTAGTGAACGTATTTTTCTCCTGGAGAACCAGGAATATTTCTATGAATTTCCAGTGGATGGTAAAATCGAACAAATAAACATTTATCCTTCTGATACCACAATTCTGTTTAATGAGTCTACCCTTTATGAAGCTCCTGTTAAACATATAGGTAAACAAGTAGAAAAAGGAAACAAATTATTTAAAAGCAAGTAATCTACTGTCATTACAAAAAAAACTCTGGGTTGAAATTGTTCTGCAATGTTCCATTAGTCAAAATGAATAGGAAGGTGAGAAATGATGTGGTAGATGAAATTCACAAACCTGCAAGACATAATTTTCCAAGACGCAAGGTAATACTTAAAGGACTTAATGATTTGTACCAAGCAGACTTGATTGAAATGATTCCCTTTGCACGGATTAATAATGGAAATAAATACATCTTAGTAGTCCTAAATGCATTCTCAAAATTTGTATAGTGCACACCAATTAAAAATAAAACAGCAAAGGAAGTGACCCATGCATTTGAGGACATTAAGTAAAGCAAAATATAAACCAAAACTACTACAAACAGATAGAGGTTCGGAATTCTGGAACAAATGCTTTAGGTCTTTAATGGAAAAATGGAATATACATCATTATAGTACATTTTCAATTATGAAAGCCTCCATCATAGAAAGGACATAGAAAACTCTAAAGACTGCAATCTGGAAGCAGTTCAGTTTACAAGGACACTATAAATGGTTGGATATTTTACCAGAAATTGTGAGCACATACAACAAAACTAAACATAGAACTACAGGTTTAGTACCGTCAACAATTACCAAGAAAAAAAGTGAAAAGTATTTATTGAAGAATGTTTACAATAACATCAAATCTGTAGATCCCAAGAAACCTAAATTTAAATTAAATGACTCAGTTCGTATAAGCAAATTTAGAGAAAAATTTAAAAAATCATATAAAGGAAATTGGTCAAGTGAAGTTTTTACTATCAGAAAAATTCAGAATACTAATCCACGGACTTATTTACTGAGTGATAAACATGGTGGAAATATAGAGGGTTCTTTTTATGATTATGAATTACAGAAAACAAAACACCCAGATGCTTATTTAATTGATATTATTAAAAGATCTAAAAATAAATATCTGGTTCAATATCCTGGATCTAAAAACAAAATTTGGATTGATAAAAGTAATCTTATAGTTTAACTTACCAATTTCAAGTAAGTAACAAATACAAACAAAGGAGTCCATTCATCAATAGAATTAATGTAGTTTTCCAGTAGATGGAATGTAAAACCCATCACGTAAATATATGTTTTTCTGCACAAGTTAAGCACATGTGTTTCACCTACAAACATAAAATTAAGTTTCTATTAACAACGTTGACAAACATAATTAATTTCAATCACCAAAAAATTCCACTTAAGAAATAAAAAATTGAAATGAGAATTTCAAATTATGAATGAAAATTTCAACTAAAAAGGAAATAGTCAACTCATACAAATATCCAAATATTGATAAGAATGATTAAACAACTTAATAAATAATGCAAAATTGTGAATATCAAGTAACGTAATAGACCATTTATATATCTTACCATTTGAAGCATTGACTTAAGTTTAGGTATCACTGTCCTAAAAACCTCCAATTTACTTCTCTGTGTGGTGTGAAAGTACTTGAAATCCCATAGGACAGGATAGGGGGTTGGTGGTCCAGCGACCCTGTTGTTTATCTACTGTCCCCATTGCCGTTCCTTCTTTTTATTTATAAAATGAACACAAATTTGGCTATATGCACAATTTCGTGATAGAAATTAAATCATTTATTTCGGGACCACAAAAAGAGTTTTGACGTAATAAATCCTCAAGGTACTTCAAAGCTTGTGGAATGGGTACACTAGGAAATGGTTGATTTCACGAGGTTTTAATAGTTTTGGATCTTGAATGAATGAATGAAATTGAATGCTGGGAAATTCAGATTATCCGTCGTATTTATACCCTTAATCAGTCATACTCATTGGGTTGTTTAATCCCGTGTCTCGTCCAATCAACGTCACTGTATCTGGCGATTGGTTGGCTGTGATGCGAGCGGCAGTGGCTCAAGAAGAGGTCTCCAATCGTTCTTAATTTGGAGGCTGGGTTCGTTAATTATATTCTCATTTGAGATTATGTATATCGTCTGTATGAATATTCTTTTATACCAGTTGATGTTATGGTCCAGACTTTGTTAGCTCACCCCTTTGAGTACCTATGCGGTGCTCCTTAACTGTGGTGTCCAGTGGTCGCTTAGTTTCCCCAATGTAGAGATTGTCACATTCACAGGGTATGCTGTATATACAGTTTTTTGGTACTGCAGGATTATCCGGCTTTGTTTTTGTAATCATGCCCCTCAAGGTGTTGCTCTTGAAAACCGTTTTGATTCCAAATCCATGTCCAATACGTCAAGGTTTTTCAGACAAGCCTTTAGTGTATGGTAGTAATATAGTTGTTATCGTGGTTTCCTCTTCCTGCCTTCCTTCCTGGTTTATCCAGTTATTCAACGCCTTGTTAACGATGGTTTTGGATATCTATTCGTCAACAGGTTTTCTCTAAGTTTAATTTGTTCTTCTTTAAGGGCCTCTGGTGTGCTGCAGATATTTTTGGCTCTATGGAGTAGTGTTTTCGGTGTTGATGTGTGGTTAGAGTTGTAGTGTAGCTTTAACCCTGCATATGTAGCCTTGTAGACTGTTGTTTCGATTCCGGTCCTAATCATTTGGCACTTCACATCAAGGAATGCGGTACGCACCCACTCTCTTCCCCCTCCATGGTGAGTCTAATGGATGGTTGTGATCAGTTTAGGTGCTCCAGAAATACCTGTAGTTCTCTCTCCCCGTGTTGCCAAATAATGAAGGTGTCGTCTACATACCTTAACCAGAGTTTTGGTTGCTTCTCGTAGCCCTTCACTGTATTAACTTCGAACCATTCCATGTAGGTGTTGGCGATAATTGGGAGCCCATACGCAATCCATCTTCTCCTGAAAGTAGCAGTTCTTGAGGCAACATTTTATTAAGTTCGTTATTGAATCTATTGGCAACTCCGTCCTCTTCATCAGAGTTTCGTCCTCAGTAAGTTTATTTCTCGCTATTTCTAGAGATTCGTCCAATGGTACGTTCATGAAGAGATTATGTTCTGGTCCAAGTTCCATGTATTCGATGATTTGAACAAGATACTTTGAATCCTTGACGTGCGATGATGTTTTACCCTCCAAAGGTTGGATGATTGATAGGAGGGATTTTGATAATTCTGCTGTTGGTGAGATACGTGAGCTTGTAATCGGTCTGAGAGGTACTTCAGCCTTGTGTATTTGGGTAATCCATAAAGATTTGATGTTTTGCTGTGATATGGCATGAATTTTTTTTGGATTGATGCGAAAATCAGCATATGGTCTTCCTCGTGTGATTTCTTGAAACCTCTCTTCCCCGCCCTTCAGAAGTTGGGAAATCAACGATGATGGTTGATTTGTGACCTCGTTAAAGCCTGACTGACCTTGTCAAGTATCTTCTGTGGTTGTTTCTCTGGTATTGGCGATTTCAGTTTGCAACCATTAGATGAGATCCTAAGGTCTCTGGCGTAGCTAGAACATTAATGTGATCCTCTACTCTGGTAATTTTCTTCATGGTCTTCTCATATTCTCTAAATTTTCCTTTGATACGGAGTCCGTACCGGGCCTTCAATGTTAGTCTGAAGCTGATTCACAATGTAACTCGTTCCTCGAAGTTTCCTTTGACTTCCATCGACTTAAAATGGTTGGTCTCACAACATTTCAAATCTGCTCGCTGACAATGTTTGCAATCATCAGGGCATGGTCTCCTCGATAGGGCATCAGCATTCTTATGGATTGTTCCAGATCGATGTTCAGTCTCGAAGTCGAATTCTTGCAGTCGCTCAATCCACCTGGCCACTTGTCCTTCGGGGTTTTTAAACTGCAAGAGCCACTTCAGTGCTGCATGATCAGTCCTCAGGCGAAATCGTTTACCATAGAGGTACTTGTAGAAATGTTCTACCCCCTTTACCACAGCCAAGAGTTCCCTGCGAGTAACGCAGTAATTCCGTTCAGGCTTCCTCAAGGTCTTGCTGAAATAGCCGATGACTTTCTCTTGACCGTCTTGTATCTGCGAAAGCACCGCACCAATTCCGACATTGCTTGCGTTGGAATCCAAAACGAAGTTTCCATCTGGCAAAGGATAACTTAAGACGGGGGCACTCGTCAATGCTCTTTTCAGTGTCTCGAATGATACTGAACCTTACCTTCTGTGAGTCTAGTAAGTGGCTTGGCGATGTTGGCAAATCCGGCTACGTACCGACGATAGTACGTGCATAACCCCAGGAAACTTCTTAACTGGTGGATATCTTTAGGTATCGGCCATTCCTGGACAGCTTTGACTTTCTGTTTATCAACAGCTACTCCTTCTGCGGAAAACACATGTCCATGATATTGCACCTCTTCTTGGAACAGCTGACACTTCTTCGGGTTTAACTTTAGTCCGGAACTTCGAAGTCGCCGAAATACCTCCTCCAGGTTCCTCACGTGGTCTTCAAAGGATTTTCCAACCACGATAATGTCTCAAGATACACTAGGCACATTTTCCATGAAAGCCCTTTTAGCACTGTTTCCATCAATCTTTCAAATGTTGCTGGAGCATTACACAGTCCAAATGGCATCACTGTGAATTGATAAAGTCCTGAGCCGATGGTAAAAGCAGTCTTTTCGCGGTCTTCTTTAGCAAGTTCCACCTGCCAATAACCGCTTTTCAAGTCCAGGGTGGAAAACATCTTCGATCCAGCCAACGTATCTAGGGTATCGTCTATTCTTGGAAGGGGATAGCTGTCTTACTTTGTAGCTTGGTTTAATTGCCGATAGTCCACGCAAAATCGAATCGAACCATCTTTCTTTTTAACCAAGACAAATGGAGAAGCCCAAGGGCTGTTGGATGGTTCAATAACACCTTCTTCCTCCATCTCGCGGACTATCCTGTCGACTTCTTCTCTTTTAGCAAGGGGTAGTCTTCTCGCCGACTGTCGAATAGGTTGAGCGTCCCCAGTATTAATTTTATGTTTCACCAGATCAGTTCGTCCTCTTTTGCCATTTCCTACATCGAAGATATCCTGGTAGTTTCTAACGATGTCCCTCAATTTTGCTTTCTGGTTTCAAATCTTTGATGAATCGGTGATGAGTCTTTCCAGTTCCTCAGATAATTTACTTGGTGGCATTTCTGCATGCTGTGTGCTTCTGACTACAGAGGAAACTGATGAACAATGGCCCAAAGTTGTTCCTTTCTTCAGCACAACCGAGTAATGATTCAGGTTCATTACTCTTACTGGAACAATCTCCCTGGCACGAAACAAAGTCTTCCCCAGTGCGGCTCCTCTGCCTACATTTCCGTCGTTAAGTTCGGGATCAAACATCATTACTGTTCCTGCTTGAGCTTTTCCATCTAAGCAAGCATCTATAATGATTTCAGCTCTTTCCGGAACATTGACATCCTCTGCTAAGATGGCTCGCAGCATTATGTCATCTTTTCCATGAAGCACCACTTCTTCGTCATTTACTCGCAGAATTCCATCTTTAAAGTTTAACTGGAATCCCTTGGAGCTCATGACATCCATTCCAATGATTACTTCATCTTCGATGTCTGCCACTAATGCCCGAAGTAGGAAGGTTGTGTTTCCCAAGGTGATTTCAACCTCTATTTCACCATGGACTTTCGCTGTTTCTCCTGTCGCTGTTCGCAGTTGCCATTTAGTTGGTTTTATCATCGTCTCTAAAACGACGTTGGGCCTTATAACTGTTTTGTGGCACCTGTATCCAGCAGCATTGCACATTGCTTTTGATTGATAAAGCCATCTACAAAGACACTGTTAACTTGGTTGCGTAGCGAAGCGACATATGCATTGGTAGTTGACACTTGTTTGCTACAGGTCGACGATGGTCCCTTTACATAGGCCTTCTTTACTTTCCCCGGCGAGGAAGTCTGAACTCCGTTGCTCTCCTTCCGACATCTCACTGGTCTTTTTCCGGTAAGGACTTCTTCTATTATCTTTCTTACAGAGGCTTCATCGTTTCTGCCATTTTCGGATTCTCCGTCAACGATTCGGACTCTGGCTTGACCTCTGCAGGTATTTTTCGCAGCCTCGAATTCCAGAGCTCGAGCCAGTTCATCCACTAATTGAGTCGGTCGAGCTAACGTCAATGCTTGCCTGGCTTCGTTGTCCCGAAGTCCATCCAAAAACGCTTGCACTGCTAACCTTTCTATCACATTTTCCGGTGTGGCTGGATAGGCAAGGCGAACCAGACGGGCAATATCGGCTTCAAACTCTTGTAGCGATTCATTAGATTTCTGATGGCGATTTTTTAGTTGGGAGTGGTACACGTTCTCTAAATGTGTCTGGCCATACCTCAACTCTAAATGTTTGACCAGTTGATCGTAGTCTTCTTGCTCAGAGGTGTTCAATGTTTGTAAGATATCTGTAGCATCCTCTCTTAAGGCTAGGGTTAATGCGATTGCCTTCTCCTCTGCCGACCACCCATTTAGCTTGGCTGCAGCCTCGAATTGGCGCCGATAATTAGTCCATGACGATTTTCCATCAAATTGTGGAGGTTTCATTTTGTGTCTTGTTCCCTCGAGGATAAATTTTCGAATTCACTACTTCCAGACTTTTTCTGCTTTCGGTCTTTGGTGGAGTTTCTCCCTTTTGTTTTGCCACTAGCTGCTCTTTTATTTTGCTGATCTCGCCCTCCACTATCTGTTTAAACTCTTCTATGCGCTTTTCGTTTTTAACTGTCTTCTGACTAAGTTCTTCAACTATTGTTTGCTGTAGTTCTTCCATCCGGGTTTCGTTTTCGATCATTGTCTTCTTTAGCTCTTCCATCCGAGCTTCATTCTCGACTATTTTATTTTCTAGCATTTCTGAATTTTTCTGTACCATGTTTTTCAAATTTTCTTCTAGGGATTTAGCATTTTCCAGTAATTTGTCTTCCAGGCTTTTAGAATTTTCTAGTAGTTTGTCTTCCAATGTTTTGGTATTTTCTTGTAGGGTTTCTAGGGATTTTGAATTTTCTAGTAGTTTGTCTTCTAACGCCTCTTTCATGATCTGAGAATTATCTTGTAATGTTTGTAGTTTATCTTCTAAGGCCTCTTTCAAATTTTTAGAATTTTCTTCCATTTGTTTTAATAGCATGCTCATGTCCCCAGTACCAGAAATCTCAAACAAATAAGTATCAGGATCGTTACCTTCATTTATTAGAGCATCTGTAACCGTTGTACTAATTCACTTTTCTTTCCACTAATTTCTAAATCCCTTTCCTCAAGTTCCTTTTTTAAGTCCGTCACTTTCAACTCACCCACCACCAATTGGTTCAAATTCACGTTTTTAAACATTGTCAGTCTATTTATTTTTCGCTTATAAAGTTCCACAAATTCACTTCACACCTGACACCACTGTAATGTTTTTATTTTCACACTCGGGTTCAATTCAGTTCTTGGATTTATTTAAAAACACAGTCTAACTCACTCTAATTTATTTCCACTACTTTTACACAATTTATATTCACAGAAACTACTATTTACATTTTATCTTAACTGTTCAATACGACCGTCGAAAACTGAATGCCTCCTATCGCCAGCTGTTTCTTATTTATATATTTATCTTGGAATTATCTGGTACGTCCACGAACCATCGGGAAACTCTTTCATGTTCTGGAAGCTTTAAGGAATTCCCAGTAACGGCAGCGGTCCGCCTGAGGAGAGACAAACATTTCGGGTTCCCAGAATTTATCGGAATAATGTCCCTTCCACGCATTGGTTGATGGCCGATTGCACCAGCTGTCGGGTGAATTCTCGTAACAATAGCATTAACCCTCGTCTTAAGAGGGGATGCTACAGAGATTTTGTAAACGTTGAATAACTCGTAGCAGGAAGACTATGAACAACATTTAGACTGAGGTATAAACAAACATTACAAGTGCCAACTGACAAATCGCCACCAGAAATCAAATGAATACCTACAACTGTTTCAAGCTGATATTGCCTGTCTGTTTCGCCTTGCCTATCCAGCCACACCAAAAAATGTGATAGCAGTGCAAGAGTTTTTGGATGGACTTCGGGACCACGAAGTCAGACAAAGCATTGAGACTAGCTCGACCGACTCAATTAGTGGAAACACTGGCTCGAGCTCTGGAATTCGAGGCTGCGCAAAATACCTAGTAGAGGTCAGGTCAGAGTCCGAATCATTGAAGAGAATAAGAAGATGGAGAAAATGATACAGCATCTATAAGAAAGCTAGTAGAGGAAGTCCTTACCGAAAAAAGACGACTGAGATGTCGGAAGTGTGGTAAGGTAGGACACATACGAAGTTGTTGCAAGGAGAGCCACGGAGTACCGACTTCCTCGTTGGAAAACTAAAGAATGTCTATGTCAAAGAGCTATCGTCGACCTGTAACCAACAAGCCCCAACTACCAACGTATATGTCGCTTCGCTACGCCATAAAAAGCAATGTGCACTGCTGCTGGATAAAGGTAAGACAGGAAAAAAGAAACAATTTTGAGGCACTGTTCAACAATTTCCTCTGTAGCCAGAAGCACATAACATACAACAATACCATCAGGTAAACTATCTGAAGAACTGGAGATACTCATTTTTCCAGGAATTTAAAACCAATCCCGAAAGCAAAATTGGGGGACATCGTTAGAAAATACCAGGATATCATCGAGGTATGGAAAAGAAAAGAGGTCGGACATATCTGGTGAAACACAAAATTAATACCTATTCGACAGTTGAGGAGATGACTACCCCTAGCCAAAACAAAAGGAAGCCGGTAGGATAGTTCACGAAATGGAGGAAGAAGGTGCACTTGGGCTGCTCCATTTGTCTTGGTTAGGAAGAAAGATGGTTCGACTCGATTTTGCGTGGACTGCTGGCAACATATCCACGCTACAAAAGAACAGCTACTGCCTCCCAAGTATAGACGATACCCTAAATATGGTTGTTGGCAAGTGGAACTAGCTAAAGAGGACCAAGAAAAGACCGCTCAGGGATTTAACAATTCAGGGTTGTGTAATTAATGCTCCAGCGACGTTTGAAAGATTGATGAAAACAGTGTTAAAAGAGCTTTCATGGAAAACATGCCTGGTGTATCTTGACGACATTATCGTGGTTGGAAGATCGTTTGAAGACCACGTGAAGAACCTGGAGGAGGTATTTCGGCAACTTCAATGTTCCGGGCAGGGAGTAGCTGTAGACATACAGAAAATCAAAGTCTTCCAAGAATGGCCGATACCTAAAGATATCCACCAGCTAAGAAGTTTCCTGGGGTTACTATCGTCGGTATGTAGCAGAATTTGCTAATATCGCCAAGCCACTCACTAGACTCACAGAAGGGGAGGTGCGGTACCAGTGGGACGAGGAATGCCAGCGATTATTCGAGACACTGAAAAGAGCGCCCATTTTAAGTTATTTTTTACCAAATGGGAATTTCATCTTGGATACCGAGGCAAGCAATATCGGAATTGGTGCGGTGCTTTCGCAGATCTAAGGGGGGTCAGGAGAAAGTCATAGGATATTTCAGCAAGACCTTCAGCAAGTCAGAACAGAATTTACCGTGTTAGTATTCGAGACACTGAAAAGAGCATTGACGAGTGCCCCCGTCTTAAGTTATCCTTTGCCAGATGGAAACTTCGTTTTGGATTCCAACGCAAGCAATGTCGGAATTGGTGCGGTGCTTTCGCAGATACAAGACGGTCAAGAGAAAGTCATCGGCTATTTCAGCAAGACCTTGAGGAAGCCTGAACGGAATTACTGCGTTACTCGCAGGGAACTCTTGGCTGTGGTAAAGGGGGTAGAACATTTCTACAAGTACCTCTATGGTAAATGATTTCGCCTGAGAACTGATCATGCAGCATTGAAGTGGCTCTTGCAGTTTAAAAACCCCGAAGGACAAGTGGCCAGGTGGATTGAGCGACTGCAAGAATTCGACTTCGAGACTGAACATCGATCTGGAACAATCCATAAGAATGCTGATGCCCTATCGAGGAGACCATGCCCTGATGATTGCAAACATTGTCAGCGAGCAGAAGAAAAAGGGGCTGTTCTCTTTAGAACTACCGCCATCGATGACCATTGGCAATCTGCGGAGATCCAAAAAGACCAGAAATTAGATCCAGATTTGAATGAGGTTATTCGGTGGAAGGAAGAAGACCTACGTGGCAAGAAAATGGATTTCTGAAGCGCGTCCTGGAAACCCCAGAGGAAGGCAAGGACAGAAAGCAGATTGTAGTCCCTAAAAATAGGAAACCTTGGGGAAGTTGCGGGAACACTTCTATTGGCTAAACTGCCAAGTAGACGTTAAGGAGTGGTGCCGGAAATATACGGTTTGTGCAGCAAGTAATGGGCCTCAGAAGCGACCAAAAGCTCCCATGAAGCAATATAACGTGGGCAGTCCATTCGAAAGAGTAGCCATTGATGTTGCCGGTCCATTTCCTGAATCCGACTCTGGAAATAAATACATTGTGGTGGTGATGGACTATTTTAGTAAATGGGCCGAAGCGTATGCCTTGCCGAATCAAGAAGCCTTGACCGTTGCTGATGTACTTGTCAAGGAATGGATCAGTCGTTTTGGTGTTCCCTTGGAGTTGCACACAGACCAAGGTAGAAATTTCGAATCTACTCTTTTCCAAGACGTCTGCAAGCTCTTGAAAATCAATAAAACACGGACGACAGCATTACACCCGCAATCCGATGGAATGGTAGAACGGATGAATAGAACCATTAACCGCCATTTGTCAAAGGTAGTCTCTGACCACCAAAGAGACTGTATCTGCACTTGTTTTTAATCGCATATCGTTCGTCTGTGAACGAGTCCACGGGTCACAACCCGGCCAGTATTATCATGGGACGAGACTTAAAACTACCATGCAATTTGAAGTTTGGAGAAGAGACCGCAGGTGAAGACTATGTCAGCCAGCTACGTCAAAAGATGAACGACATCCATGAACGAGTCCGGTTAAACATCGAGAATGCCAGTGCTCGAATGAAAGAAGCCTACGACATCAAAGCCGAGGGCGGAGAATTCCAAGTTGACGATCTTGTTTGGTTGTATAACCCGCAACGTCGTCGTGGATATTCACCCAAACTACAGAGATCTTGGGAGGGGCCGTACCAAATTGTGAAGAAAATCAACGATGTTGTCTACAGAATAAAGAAGCTACCTCGGGGAAAACCAAAGGTCGTACATTTCAACAGGTTAGCCCCTTATGCCGGAAGTCATGACATCGAAGTTGACCAAGCCCAAGTCCGCAGCATCCAACCACCCGATGACGAGGTGGTTTCATTTCGTATCTTCTTCCTTCGAGGCCAATTTTCGAATCCACTACTTTCGGATTGTTTCTGCTGGTGGTGGAGTTTCTCCCCTTTGTACTGTGACTACATGCTGTTTTATTTTGCTGATCTTACCGCCCATTATCTGTTTTCGCTCTTCTATCCTTGTTGTCTGCTTCAGCTCTGAATTTTTGTGTACCATGCTTTTCTAATTTTCTTCTAAGGATTTAGAATTTTCTAGTAATTGGGCATCTAAGGATTCTAGGAACTTAGAGTTTTCTGGCAATTTGTCCTCTAGGGTTTTAGAATTCTCTAGGAATTTGTCTTCTAGTGTTTTAGAATTTTCGTGTAATTTATGTAGCTTATCTTCTGAAGACGTAGAATATTCTACTAATTTATCTTCCAACGACACTTTCAGGTTTTTAGAATTTTATTCCATTTTTAATAGCATACTCTTGTCCCAATTACCAGAAAACAAATAAGTATGGGGATTGTAACCTTCATTTATTAGGGTTCTCGAAGCCCTTGTACTGAAACTCTTCTAAATCAGTCTTTTAATGAGACTCGCGGAGTAGGCAGACTGAGATCCTAAGTTTCATTTAGAACCTGTTTTTTGTTATTTTCATTTTTATTTGGTCTCTTGATAAATGAATCCAAAGTAGGCATCAAAAACGAATCCGAGGAATTCCAAGTTGATGATCTTGTTTGGTTGTATAACCCGCAACGTCGTCGTGGATGTTCGCCCAAGCTACAGAGATCTTGGGAGGGGCCGTACCAAATCGTAAAGCAAATCAACGATGTTGTCTACAGAATAAGGAAGCTACCTCGAGGAAAACCAAAGGTTAACATGTTAGCCCCTTATGCCGGGAGTAATGATGGCGAAGTTTACCAACCCCAAGTCCGCAGCATCCAACCACCCGATGACGAGATGACCTTCGAACAGTTTATGGCACTGTACTTGATGGGCAGAAGGTGCAGCACGACGTGACCAGAGAAGAACCCCGAGACCTCTTTGATGTGCCCGTTGAATATGCCCTGGCTCATTGTATGGCTCGAAATCTCCGGATGTCCAGAGGAATAGCTAAGAAGCACGGACAGTTTCAGAAGCTAAGGTAGCAAGATCCAGTGGTAGAGAAGTTCCTTCATCTCGAAGATAAACAACCAGTGGGTACCAGAGACATCTTTTATTTTGTAACGAAAACATTCTCACAGGACAAGCCAACATAGCTATCTTTGGAAAACTCTGGTAGAATTGAGGACTGTGATGATTGAGAAAAACCTGAAGAGATTGGCGCTCCCAAAGATAGCCTGTGGGTTGGATGGACTGAACTGGAGTGTGGTGAGAAGTATGATGGAAACTCTTTCGATTCAGTGGCATCGACATACTTGTACCCAACTTCCCCTTGTCGAAATGGAGAGTGCTGCAAATATCGCCACACCAGGAAGGATTCTGAGACATTCCGGGACAAAATGGTCCTAAGGAAGGACAATTTGAAGGGAATTCCTCCGATAATTCGTGGAGTCGGCATTTATCCGATATTTCGGGGAATCCGAAATATTGAACGTCTGGCGCATCGAGGTTGGCGGCTTGCTTTGATGTAGTTCTCGAAGAATCTAGTCCATGAAGGAGATCTCTCGGCGGCTCTTTGACGTGGAGAATACGGAGAGCTGACGGAACCATTCATTCAGTATTCGAAGGCCGTATAATAAAGATCAGGTGTTTCACATACAAAGTTCTGTGAATATAAATAGAAGTAGTGGAAATAAATTATAGTGAGATGGACTGTGTTTTTAAATAAATCTAAGAACAAAACTGACCCTGAAGAGTGTGAAAATAAAAACATTATATATATATATATATATATATATATATATATATATATATATTTGTTTTTAAGTTTTCGCGGGCACTAAATGTATTACATGGTTTCCGGGAATTCATCCGCGTAGTTGATAACTGATTCTTGCCGGGATCGATGGTAAAATGACGACGTTTCGGCAGAGTCACATCTGCAATCTTCAGGTCGGTTCGCATAATTCTCGTAGCCTTCTGCTTTCGCTTCTAGTTACTCGAATACTGATATTTTCAGGAGCGCGCACGGTGTTATATAGTCGCGGCTCGGCGCCTATTGGTTGGCACCATGAACGGCTGCGTGTGATTGGCCCTGGGCACTCAGTGGGCGCGCCTCCCGCCTGCTGATTTGTTATTTCCGGTTGAGTTGTTATTGGACGGGTCCGGGCCGGTACGGTGTTTAATAGAATTTTCCAACAATTCGAGAAGTTCTGGATTTCATTGTGTGCGTTTAGACTGTGAGGCCTCTTCGCTATTTCAATTGCCTCTCTTACGAGTCTTGATTTCGGGTGTTTTATATTTGCCAGTTCTCAAATTCTATTCGGTGTGACGTCGTGGTGTGACGTGTTCAGCAATGGATGTTGTTTTTTCCTGTTTTCTTATAGCATTCTGGTGTTCATCACGTCTAGCTTGAATTCTTCTGTTAGTTTGCCGCACATAAGTTTTATGACAATCTGCACATGGAATCTCGTACACTCCCTGTTGTTCTAAAGGGATCCTCGTCTTCGGAGTCCTCAACACCGTGCTTATTTTTCTGTCTGTATTGAAAATAGTATCGATATTGTGTCTCCGTAGAATTCTTGCAATACTGTCCGTGGTACCCTTGACATACGGTAAATAAGTCTTTGTTATTGGTGTCTCATGCTCCTCGTCTGTTCGTCTCGGTTTTGACTTTAGGGCTCTTTGAATGTTTCGGTCTGTAAATCCGTTTTGTCTCAGAGCTGTTTTTAAACTGTCCATTTCCTGTTTGATGTTGTCCTGGTCAGCTAGTCTTTGTGATCTGGTTACTAAAGTTTTGACGACGGCTTGTAGTTGGGCTGGGTGGTGATGAGAATTAGCATGAAGGTATCTGTTGGTGTGAGTTGCTTTCCTATATACCGTATGGCCAAGGGTTCCATCTTCCTTCCTATTTATGAGAACATCAAGGAATGGCAGTTGATTATTGGCTTCAACCTCCATGGTGAATTTTATTTTGTGATGGATGCCATTAAGGTGGTCTAAAAATGTGTTGAGGTGTTCTCTTCCATGAGGCCAAATCACAAAAGTATCATCCACATATCGCAACCATAAACTGGGTTTAAGAGTTGCTGTTCTTAGTGCCAGCTCCTCAAAGTTCTCCATAAAAAGGTTCGCTATAACTGGTGAGAGTGGCGATCCCATTGGAGCACCTTCCACTTGTTTGTATCGTTGGTTCTCGTAAACAAAATAGGTGTTCATCAGGCAGTGCCTTGTTAAGTTTACAAGGTGTTGAGGTGGTTTGTATTTTTCTATTATGATATCCAAGGCTTCGTCGATGGGGATGTTGGTGAAAAGGGACACTACGTCAAAACTGACAAGAAGACACTCAGGTTGTAAAACCGTTTTTCTAAGTATTTCGATGAAATGTGTCGAATTTTTGACATATGAATCTGCCCCCTCTGCAAACGGTTGAAGTTGTTGGGCTAGGTATTTGGCTAGCTGTTGTGTTGGGGATCCAATTGAACTTACTATTGGCCTCAAAGGTGCACCTTCTTTATGTACTTTTGGCAACCCATAGAATTTCGGACATCTCGATGACTTTTCACGCGGAATGAGTTGCAGTTGGAGATTTTTGTCGATCCCACTTGCTTGGATTTTGGCCTTAGTTGTTTTCTCCAGATAAGTTGTTGGGTCGGTAGTAATTTGTTTATATACTGGATCTTGTAGCAATGTTTGAATTTTATTTGAATAATCCGCTGTATCTAAAATTACAGTCGCATTTCCTTTATCCGCAGGTAGAATGACAATGTCCTTGTTGAGGCGAAGTTGTTTCAAGGCCTTATTTTCATCTATAAATAGGTTCCTTTTGGCTGGTTTAGCCTTTCTTAGAACATGTGACACATCTTGGCTAATTATTTCAGCGGTGCGAAATTTGAAACTCCAGACTTTAAAATATATTTTCAACCAAAGGTTCTTAGATTGCAATAGCCTTGATTTAATCATTTGGATTCAGTTTCATGTGGGCGTCACTGAAGCGTCAAGACGGCGTGAGAGAATTGAAATCTGCATTTCAGCAAAACCTTGAGACGCATTTCATAATTAAGATAAGACAACTTGTAACGGTAACCTTGTTTTGTCATGAGAATAATTATATTATTAGATCATCATTATACAGCGCATATTCATTGTAAAGACTAGTATTTAGTTAGTTGAATAAATTATATTTTTGTAAAACGCTGCCTTGTTTCTGCCTTATCTGTATATATATATATATATATATATATATATATATATATATATATACTTAATAGAATCACCTATAGACAGAGTAGGTCCAGAGCTGATTTATGTACCTACCATTTAAAATATTCTTAGAGCATTTCCTTTCTAGAGATAGCCTGCAGTGCCCAAACGTCGTGGTAAGACTAAGGAGACAGAGGGCAATAGAGAGGGCAAGAGGCTATTTCACTCGGTTGGGAGCTGTTTCCAATGAAATACGTTCAGAATGTTGGTTCATTGGCTGCTTCCACCCACTAAGTGAAATAGCCTCTTACTGTCTCTATTGCCCTTTTCTAGCGTTGTCACGATTTTATGCTTGACAGGCTATATCTAGATGGTAAATGATCGAAGAAAATATTGCCGTTTCAGAGAAATCACTTGTGATCATCGAACAAGAATTGTAAAATTGTGTTTTCTGATTTTCTGGAAAACGTTCTAGAAAATTATATGGTACCTCTTTCGGCTATTGTTTAACATAATAAAGTTTATATTATAGAAATTAATTATTATGGTTTAGAGCACGTTTAGAGTGATCGATTCCGACGAATTGTGAATCTCATTTTTTAAGTCTATTAAAGAGTAGAGATATTTAGTTGAGTTTAGTTGGCTATTCTGAAATACTAGGAGTTAAATTTCTATTATATCTAAGAATTTATTTTCATTGCAACTTTTCCAGCAATTTTATTTCTTAAAACATAACTTAATACATTTACCTAATACGGAAATGAATAAGTTAATAAACCTTGCAATTATATTAAAAAAATATTTTAGAATTTTTTTTCGCTTCAGGTTGGTGAACATGAATAACTATTCAAATTCGCGCGTTCGTTTATGTTAATTCAATGGTAGAATTTAAGTTGCGCTGATGTTCTAAATTCCATATACAGGTTTCATTTTAACGTTATAAAAGTTGTTAGGTAAGAGTATAAATAACTTTCTTATTATTTTACTATAGTGCAATGTTTTGAGTTTAATTGTATTTTAGAAAACATGTTTTTCGATTATGCTCTTTTACTTCCTCAACATCGGGGGCAGTTTTGGAAAGCTTGGATAGCTGCAACTCGGGGAATTAAACATCTTTCACGGACACAAATTAAAGAAGCCGATGTTGTAAAACTTTGGTAAGGTGCCAAACAAATAAATTAAGAGGCAGCATCGTGCAGACTTACGGTATTTACGTGCATGAGATGGGGCTTATTAAGCTTTGCGCGAGTTCATACAGCTGAGGTATGAAATGTGTGCAAATTTGACTGAGTTGAACAATATAGTTACAAGATAATTTTACATTATTATTAAATATGCCAATATTAAGAGTGGCAATAGAATTTTTTTTCTCATTTACCATTGGAAAGTCATTAAATAAATAAAAACGTAGTTCCAAAAAGTGATATTTCCACATTCATTATGTTTAGATATACACTAAAAATATTGGTCAAAAGTATGACAGTTATCTCATTGTGATGATGAAAATTATTTAGGAATACTAACTAAAGAGAAACTCATCAAACTTTGATGAGAATGGTGTGGAAATATATTTATGTTTGTTATGCAAGGGTGCCTGTGAATACCTTAATACTGAAATGAGCGCATTCAAATTTTTATACCTTTCATACCTCAGTGATTCTGTAGAAACTGCTGCTACACTTAGTGACTCCCATTGCAGGTATAACAATAATGAACAAATATAGAAAATCCAGGGTCTGTTAAGATAAGTCTGCTCACCACTGGTTATTAGACATTTAACTGCAAGTAATTAATTATTGTATTTTTTTCATAGTTTACTGTTGGAGAAGTTTATGATAAGTGAATCTCGTGCCCCCCAGAAAAGATTTTCATTGAGATTGTCAGCTATTTTGACTCATGGGATGATTAAGATATTCAGAGAACAGGTGATCATACTACAGGGTAAGTTTTGAATTCTTTATTCATAATATAGTTATAACAATATAAAACAATTACAAAAATTATTTAGTAATATTTTTTTAAAAGATAGGATAGATTAACACTTTTTGAATTGTTACGAAAACTGGATTTTTGTGAATAAATTATGTAGATGAAAGTCACTAAGTGTACTAAACATTATTTACCAATTTTTGTTTACATTAGTACCTATTAATATAGATTTTTGGAGAATACCTACAATAAAATATTTGTTAGTTGAGAAATGCCCCCACACCATCTTATGAAAATACTAATTGGGCTGTGGAAAATTCACAAACTATTTATATCACATTTATATACTAATTTGTTCAATTCATTAATTGTAGGTAAATATTTAAAATGTATTTTGTACAAAATTGTTATTGAGGGCTCGATTGATATTTGATCTTAATCAATAATTATTATATTTTCATTTATAAAACTTATATACCTACTACTACTAATGATCTAGATTATATAAAGCAGATTTGTGTTTATGATCTGACAAAGGTTATTTGTTATTATTATTCCGTAGGCAAATTCATAATAAGACAATTCCATTTAGATACATTTTTATTTCATATTAGAATTATTTAATCATAGTTTAGACTGGCCATTGTAACTAAAATGTAGGGGCTGTTTTCCTTGGTAATTGCAATTATTTTTCAGTGTTTTAATAATCAATTGTCTCCTTTAGAAAATGCTGCATATTCAGCATGATTAGTTATATACAATTTAGAAAAATTGTTTGCAACAATGGTAAACAGTAATGGACTAAGCGGTAACTTTTTGATGCCTAAATCTACAAAATATCTATTAATTTTCTGTAATAATTTTGAAATGATTGTTGAGGACATCCTTGATTATTTTGTATGTTAACTGGGGATCTCTCATAACTTTTTTTCTCCAACACATAAGTATTTGAAATTTGTAAAGGCAATAAAGTATATTAGGGGGCCATTCTTAAAATGCGTCATGCTAAATTTTGCATTTTCGGACACCTCCCTCCCCTTTCGTGTCGCTGCGTCATACTTTCTGACACCCGCTTATAAATATTACATCATACAACCTACAACCCTCCTGCATTTCATACATTGTGACTAATACTAATGTTACACAAATATTAATATAGTGAATAAGCATCTATAATCTTGCAGTATCTTCTTCTTTGTTTTTGAAACTAGCATTTATTTCATCTGCATCAATCCATTCTGCTTTTATACCCCAATATGCAGAGCAGGTCTTCAGTTCAACAAGGAACCACCATGTCTTTTTCTTCTGTTTTGGGTATATAATTTTTAATTGCTTTTTTCTGGATAACATTTTGTAAGTGTTAAATAACTTTCGTTATAACTCATTTCTGACAGATTCCATTTCTTTTGAAAATCTTAACTGTTAAAACTAAGAAATGCTAATATAGAATGAGTAGTGTAATGTTTTTATTTTCACACTCGGTTTCAAAAGCTCAATCCACCTGGCCACTTGACTTTCAGGATTTTTAAACTGCAGGATCCACTTCAATGCTGCGTGATCAGTCCTCAGGAGGAATCTTTTACCATAGAGGTACTTGTAGAAATGTTCTACCCCCTTTACCACAGTCAGGAGTCAGGAATTACTGAGTGAGTAACTCAGTAATTCCGTTTTGGCTTGCTCAAGGTTTTGCTGAAATATCTGATGACATTCTCCTGGCCCTCTTGGATCTGTGAAAGCTCAGCTCCAATTCCAACATTGCTTGCGTCTCTATCCAAGGAAGTTCTCATCTGGTAAAGAATATCTTAAAACAGGAGCATTAGTCAATGCTCTTTTCAGTGTCTTGAATGAGGGCTGGCATTCCTCGTCCCACTGGTACCGCACCTTCTCTTCTGTGAGTCTAGTGAGTGGCTTGGCGATAATAGCAAATCCTGCTACATACCAACGATAGTACGTGCATAACCCTAGGAAACTTATTAGCTGGTGGATATCTTTTGGTATCGGCCATTCTTGGATGGCTTTGATTTTCTCTTTGTCGACAGCTACTCCCTGCCTGGAACTTCGAAGTCGCCGAAATACCTCTTCCAGGTTCTTCATGTGGTCTTCAAATGATCTTCCAACCACGATAAAGTCGTCAAGATACACCAGGCATGTTTTCCATGAGAGCCCTTTTAACACTGTTTCCATCAATTTTTCAAACGACCCTGGAGCAATCTATACTAATATAATAAAGAAGTAAAATTGGTTTGTTTGTTTCACTGATAAAATGCTACACCATCTGTGAGTAACAGGCTGCATTTTATCTTAATAAAATGTTTGATAACGAGTTGAGGGGCAGTCTATTATTGTTACTTCAATTTAATCTCTTGGAAACAAAATGTGCTACAGGCGTGAACATAGGTGTATATACTCTTCTCCCCAACTAAATAAAAACTTGTTTAATCATTTTGCAAAAATGCAATTATCCCATGGGGCGGAACGGATCCAGGGGGGGGGGCGCTTGGCTTCACTGAAGGTTGATTTTAGCACAATAAACACTAAAAAACACATAAGACTCATATGATTTTGGAGGGGGGCCTTCAGCCTCTTGGCCCACCCCCTGGATCCGTCCGTGTCATGGGGCACAGGTGGGAAAATGTTTTTTTTTTAATTTTCACGAACCTAAAATAATGGAGCCATGAGAATTAACAGGTTGATTCCATTCTTTAAGTGAAGTAGTAGGTGATTCGTCATTTTGGGAAAATTGAAATATTAAATGGGAGAAATAGGGGTCACTGTTGTTTTACGGATTCAATATTTTCGAAATGGAAAATAATGTGGGTGTGAATCTTGATATATTGAGTTTTCCGATAGGGGTAAGTGGGGTATTATTGTAATGTTTTTATTTTCACACTCTTTGGGTTCTGTTCAGTTCTTGGATTTATTTAAAAACACAGTCCAACTTACTCTAATTTATTTCCACTACTTCTATTTATATTCACCGAACTATTTACAAATAATGTTAAACACCTGATCTTTACTATACGGCCTTCGAATACTGAATGAATGGTTCCGTCAGCTCTCCGTATTTATACATTACTTCTCGGAATTCTCCAGAACGTCAAAGACCCGCCGAGAGATCTCCTTCATGGACTAGATTCTTCGAGAACTACATCAAAGTAAGCCGTCGCGTCGATGCGCCAGACGATCAATATTTCGGATTCCCCGAAATATTGGATAAATGCCGATTCCACGAATTATCGGAGGAATTCCCGTCACATTGCCCCTTCTTTAAGACCATTTCGTCCCGGAATGTCCCAGAATCCTTCCTGGTGTGGCGATATTAGCAGGACTCTCCATTTCGACAAGGGGAAGTTTGGTGGAAGTAACAGTCAACGGTCTTCGAATCTGGGCTGCGAATATTGAAACAGCATACAAGGATGTCGATGCCACTGAATCGAAAGAGTTTCCATCATACTTCTCACCACACTCCAGCTCAGTCCATCCAGCCCACAGGCTATATGTTGGCTTGTCCTGTGAGAATGTTTTCATTACCAAATAAAAGATGTCTCTGGTACCCACTGGTTGTTTATCTTCGAGATGAAGGACCTCCCCTACCACTGGTCTTGCTCCCTTAGCTTCTAGAACTGGTCGTACTTTTTGACAAACACCTTGGCTATTCCTCTGGACATCTGGAGATCTCGAACCACACAATGAGCCAGGGCATATTCTATAGGCGCCTCAAACAGGTCTGGGTTTCCTTTCTGGTTACGTCCTGCTGCACTTTCTGACCATCAGAGTACAGTGCCATGAACTGTTCGAATGTCATCTCGTCATCTTCGAGGTAGCTTCCTTATTCTGTAGACAGCATCGTTGATCTTATTTACAATTTGGTAAGGCCCCTTCCAAGATCTCTGTACCTTGGGTGAATAACCACGACGACGTTGCATGCTATACAACCAAACAAGATCAACTTGGAATTCCCCGCCTTTGGCTCTGATGTCATAGGCTTCCTTCATTCGGGCACTGGCATTCTCGATATTTAACCGAACTCGTTGGTGGATGTTTCATCTTCTGGCGTAACTGGCTGACATAGTCTTCACCTGCGGTCTCTTCTCCTGGGGAACATCCAAACTTCAAATCGCATGGTAGTCGTAATTCTCGTCCCATAACACTTGCCGGGGTCTGACTCCTGGACTCGTGCACAGACAAACGATATGTCGTTAGAAACAAGTGAAGATACTGGTCCCAGTCTCTTTGGTGGTCAGGGACTACCCTTGACAAATACCGGTGAATAGTCCTATTCATCCGTTCTACCATCCCATCGGATTGAGGGTGTAATGCTGTTGTCGGTGTTTTATTGATCTTCAATAGTTTGCAGACGTCTTGGAAAAGAGTAGACTCGAAATTTCTACCTTTGTCTGAGTGCAACTCCAAGGGAACACCAAAACGACTGATCCATTCCTTGACAACGACATCTGCAACGGTCAAGGCTTCTTGATTCGGCAAGGCATAAGCTTCTGCCCATTTACTGAAATAGTCCATTACCACCACAATGTACTTATTTCCGGAGTCACATTCAAGAAATGCACCGGCAACATCAATGGCTACTCTTTCGAATGGACTGCCCACGTTATATTGCTTCATGGGAACTTTTGCTCGCTTTTGAGGCCCATTACTTGCTGCACAAACCGTATATTTCCGGCACCACTCCTTAACGTCTACTTGGCAGTTTAGCCAATAGAAGCGCTCTCTTAACTTCCCCAGGGTTTTCGTCACTCCGAGATGTCCTCCGGTTATTTCGTCATGTAGTTCTCGGAAAACCTCCGGTCTCCTATTTCCGGGGATTACAATCTGTTTTCTGTCCCTGCCCTCTTCTGGAGTTTCCAGGACGCGCTTCAGAACTCCATTCTCCAGGATAAGAGAGTTCCACTGAGCCCAGTATGACTTTATGGTTGGTGAGTATCGGGAAATCTCCTGCCACGTAGATTTGCGGTTTTCTTCCTTCCACCGGATAACTTCTTTTAACTCCGGATCTAATTTCTGGTCTTTCTGGATCTCTTCAGATTGCCAATGGTCATCAACTGCACTAGTTCTACAGAGGACAGCCCCTTTCTCTTCAGCTCGCTGACAGTGTTTGCAATCATCAGGGCATGGTCTCCTCGATAAGGCATCAGCATTCTTATGGCTTGTCCCAGCGCGATGTTCAGTCTCGAAGTTGAATTCTTGCAACCGCTCAATCCACATTGCCACTGCCCTTCATGATTTTTAAACTGCAGGAGCTTCTTCAGTGCTGCGTGATCAGTTCTCAGAAGGAATCTTTTACCATAGAGGTATTTGTAAAAATGTTCCACCCCCTTTACCACAGCCAAAAGTTCCTTGCGAGTAACGCAGTAGTTCCGTTCTGGCTTGCTCAAGGTCTTGCTGAAATAGCCGATGCCTTTCTTCTGACCGTTTTGGATCTGCGAAAGAATAGCACCAATTCCAATATTGCTCACGTCGGTATCCAAGACGAAGTTCCTATCAGGTAACGGATACCTTAAAATGGGGGCACTGGTCAATGCTGTTTTCAGTGTCTTGAATGATCGCTGGCATTCCTCGTCCCACTGGTACTGCACCTTCCCCTCTGTGAGTCTAGTGAGTCGCTTGGCGATATTGGCAAATCCCGCTACATACTGACGATAGTACGTGCATAACCCCAAGAAACTTCTTAGCTGGTGGATGTCTTTAGGTATAGGTCACTCTTGGACGGCTTTGATTTTCTGTTTATCAACAAGCTGCTCCTTCTGCGGAAACCACATGTCCAAGGTATTGCACCTCTTCTTGCAAAAGGTGACAGTTCTTCGGGCTTAAATTTAGTCCGGAACTTCGAAGTCGCTGAAATACCTCCTCCAGGTTCTTCACGTGGTCTTCAAACCATTTTCCAACCACAATGTACCAGGCATGTTTTTCATGAAAGCCCTTTTAACACTGTTTCCATCAATCTTTCTCACATCGCTGGAGCATTACACAACCCAAACCGCATTACCGTGAATTGGTAAAGTCCTGAGCCGATGGTAAAAGCATTCTTTTCTCGGACTTCTTTCACAAGTTCCACCTGCCAATACCGGCTCTTTAAGTCCAGCGTGGAAAATATCTTTGATCCAGCCAGTATATTTAGGCAGGGTATCGTATATTCTTGGTAGAGGATAGCTGGCTTTCTTTGTAGCGTGGTTTAATTGCCGATAGTCTGGAGAAGCCCAAGGGCTATTGGATGGTTCAATAATACCTTCTTCATCCATTTGGCGGACTATCCTGTCGGCTTCGTCTCTTTTAGCTAGGGGAAGTCTTCTCACCAACTGTCGAATAGGTTGAGCATCCTCGGTATTATTTTTATGTTTCACCAGATTAGTCCGGCCTCTATTTCATTTCCCTACGTCGAAGATATCCTGGTAGTTTGTAACGATGTCCCTCAACTTTGCTTTCTGGATTGGTTTTAACTTTCTGGAAGAATCAGTTTCTCTATTTCTTCCGATAGTTTACCTGGTGGGATGTCTATATGCTGTGTGCTTCTGACTTCAATATCTCCGACAGGGGAAGTAACCTGAAAATTTTATCGTGACATTCTGTCCTAGGAGTTAAGGGAGAACAGCTATTACACGGAACGGCTCCAGATTGTCGGTATTACATCTCGCGTCTTCAAA
Source organism: Octodonta nipae (assembly GCA_034190945.1). Taxonomy (NCBI): domain Eukaryota; kingdom Metazoa; phylum Arthropoda; class Insecta; order Coleoptera; family Chrysomelidae; genus Octodonta; species Octodonta nipae. The sequence goes on from CM067218.1 coordinate 63,763,546, forward strand.
TTTACAGAGAAAACTGTTGAATTGTTTCACTAGTTCTTCCGATAGTTTACCTGGTGGGATTTCTATATGCTGTGTACTTGTGACTACGGAGGAAACTGTTGAATAGTGGCCCAAAGTTGTTCCCTTCTTTAACACCACCTAGGAAGAATTCATGTTCATTACTCTTACTGGCACAATCTCCTTGGCACGAAACCTTTCCCGGTACGATACCTCTGCCTACATTTCCATCGTTAAGTTCGGGATCAAACATCATTACTGTTTCAGCTTTAACTTTCCCATATAGGCAAGGATCTACAATAATTTCAGCTCTTGCGGAACATTTACATTCTCTGCTAAGATTGCTCGAAGCATTATGTCGTCTTTCCCATGGAGCACCACTTCTTCGCCATTTAGTCGCAGAAGCTCATAACATCCATTCCGATGATGACTTGGTCTTCGATGTCCGCCATTAATGCCCGATGTTGGAATGTTGCATTTCCCAATACTATTTCAACCTCTATTTCACCATGGACCTTAGCTGATTCTCCTGTCTCTGTTCGCAATTGCCACTTTGTTGGTTTTATCATGGTCTCATTTAAAACAATGTTAGGCCTTATGACTGTTTTTGTCACACCTGTATCCAGCACCATTGCACATTGCTTTTTATTATTAAAGCCATCTACAATAACAATGTTAACGTGGTTGCTTAGAGAAGGGACATATGCGTTGATAGTTGAGGCTTGTTGGCTACAGGTCGACGATGGCCCCTTCACATCGACTCTCTTTAGTTTTCCGACGAGGAAGTCGGGCCTTCGCAAGCTTCTGTTGCTCTTCTTGCAACGACTCCGTATGTCTCCTACCTTACCACACTCCAACATCTCAGTTGTCTTTTTTTCGGTAAGCATTTTCTCTACTATCTTTCTTACAAAGGCTTCATGGTTTGCGCCATCTTGTGATTCTCCCTCAACGATTCGGACTCTGGCTTGACCTCTGCAGGTATTTTTCGCATCCCCGAATTCTAGCGCTCGAGCAAGTGCGTCCACTAATTGACTCGGTCGAGCTAGTGTTAAAACTTGTCGGACAGCCCCGAATTGGCGCCTATAATTAGCCCATGACGATTTTCAATCAAATTGAGGCGGTTTCATTTTGTGTCTTGTCCCCTCGAGGCCAATTTTCGAATCCCCTATTTCTAGACTGTTTCTGCTTTCGGTTTTTAATTGTGTTTCTCCCCATTGTATTGTGACTACCTGTTCTTTTATTTTGCTGATGTCACCCTCCATTATCTGTCTTAGTTCTTCTATCCGAGATTCATTCTCGACTATTTTCTCTTACAGCATTTCTGAATTTTCCAGAACTATGCTTTTCAAATTTTCTAGTAATTTGTCTTGTAGGGTTTTCAATTTTTCTTAATAGCACACTCATGCCTCCATTACCAGAAACTTCAAACAAATAAGTATCGGGGTCGTTACCTTTATTTATTAGGGCATCTCGTAGCCGTTGTATTAATTCACTTTTCTTCCTAATAATTTCTAAATCCCTTTCCTCAAGTTCGTTTTTTAAATCGGTCACTTTCAACTGGTCCAAACTCACCTCTCTAAACATTGTCAGTCTATTTATTTTTCACTTCTAAAGTTCCACAAATACACCTACACCTGTCACCACTGTAATGTTTTTATTTTCACACTCTTCGGGTTCCGTCTGAAATTTTACAAAAAATCTATTATTGAATATGGGTTTTAGTGATTTTTAAACAACAAAAAATGATGCAGGTGTGAAAGTTGGTATATATGCGTTTGTCCCGAAATGACTAGAACTGAATTAGCTTTTTAGTTCTACTTGGAAGTCAGTTAATATTTTTTAATAAAAATGTTTTATTTTCAACTTTTTAAGTCTTTTTTAAATATTATATTTTAAGTATTTTAGTTCTATTTTGAACTTGGGTAGTTAATATTTTTGATTTTTTATTTTATATGTATCATTTTAATATAATAGATCGGCATCAGGTAACACCGAAAGCCCCAACATTAGAGATTGATACATTTTCGTTTAAATTGACAGGTAACAGTTATATCAACGAAATGAGCTTGGTAGGCGTTGACTTAATAAACCACTTAAATTAATTATTATTACTATGACTGGACTTATGGTTTTGTTTAATATTCTAAACACTCTGTATGATTGCACTGACTAGGAGTTAGAGCCTGACATGTATTGTCACTGAATTATATATTAGGCCGGGAGCCGGTGACATCAAAAGCACTGTCTGCGCAAAATGTTGATATTTAACAGGTATACAAATAAAATGAGCTTTGTAATCATTGATTTAAGGACCCAAAAATGTTTAATATAATTAATACTATACTGTACTACATTTATGATTGCGATGTACATAGAAAATTTATGTAATCGCCAAAAAACTTTCAGTATCTACAGTTACCGCACTATTACGTTGGAATTAAAAAATTAGGAAGAAATGTCAGTTAAGTGACCAACAATACTTCAATATGATCAAACTATAGGTAATACCTTTCCCCTCACTCCGATCCGCAGTTCCCAGTCCGCTATCATTCATTCAGTACCGCTCATGGCATGTTTCGATGCCGCTCCCGCGTTTAATATCAACTAGTGGTATATGTTTCATATAGGACGTAAAACATCTCTACCAGTTCATTTGCGTTTCTTGAAAATCAGAAAATCAGTATATGAACAAAAAAACCGTGTTATCAACATCAACTGGTAAATGTCAATACTACTTCATCATAATATATTTAGTATATAAATGTAAACATCATGGTAAATGTCAAACTTTCATCATAAATATTTAGTTTAAATGTCAAGATTTGCCATGAAAGTATATCGTACAGGGTGTTTGTAATGGTTTTCATTTTAATTCGTTTGAAGTAATTTCCTTTTAGATACGAAGTTAAGTTAGGGGCTTATAGTCGCGTGAAAAGGCAGAAAATATTCCGTTAGTTTATCGAAACGAAAATTTTGTTATGTCGGCGAACGCTTCTATTTGGTATACGGTTGTAGGTGAGTGCGTGCATGTAATATTAGGTGGTACATAAGCAGTTGTATACATAGGATGGTTGAAATATAAGTTGGAATTGAATTAGTTATACAGGGTGGTTCAAAAAATATTGTATTGGGTGGCACATAAGTAGTTGCGTATACAAGGTGGTTGAAATAAGAGTGGAGCAAAACTATACTTATACAGAGTGGTTATTTGCGGTACAGGACGGAGAATAATTACAGTTATACAAAAGGCTTTAAAAATTGTCAGAAGCAGTTGAATATACAAGATGGTAGAGTAAAATTATAGTCACAAAATGTGGTTCAAAAAGTTGGTAGGGTAGACCATGAGCAGTTGCATAAATGGAATACTAGACATATGGGGCGAAGTAAAATCATTGTTATACAGGGATAAATTAAACAATAGAAAAATAGAAAGAGTCAATAGTGTGGAGAGGATTTATACCTATACAGGGTGGTTTTAAAGATATCAGGACCTTGGTAATATTGTGTTGAGTTCAATTACAGTTGTACAGGGTGATTCCGAAAATGAAGGACCAATAAGTTATATGGGGTAACCAGTACACAGAAGCATAGACAATGTGGATGCAATATAGGGTGAATTAGTTACATTTATAGAAAGCGCTTCAAATAATAAAACAAATAAAAAAGTTAAAATATATTTGGCAAATATAGACAAAGAATAAAAATTAGAGAGGGAGAAAGAGAGAGAGATATGTCTGAAAATATTGATTGATTGCACACGGTTTCTAAACGTTTTTTATTTTAAGTCAGCTGAAGTCGGTTCTTTTTTTAATATAAATTATACGAATAGAAATCAAATTTCAAAGTTCACCAATCCGGCTGTACACTCCATAAAAGAGAAGAAAATAATTATTCATATGGGTTCACAACTGAAGAAGAAATGTAACATACCCACAAAAAATACACGCGATTTCATAACCTCCTTTGTGGAAGTAGGTTAAGAAATTCAAATGGAAAACATTATTTCGGCAGACTATTCCTGCCTTCTTTTAGAGCAAACCTAGATTTTTCAATATTTTCTTTATAAATATAAATTATGGACAATTTAGATCTGAATGTTATTGTGAATGAAGAATTGTTTGATAATATCAAAAGAAATTAATGAATGCAATATTACCATCTTGCACTTTCATGTAAGAAGCATAATGAAAAACTGTAATGTAATGAAAGTATAGTATGTTAACTCCTTTAATTAAATAACAGATGTTGTTGTTTGCTCTGAGGCATAGTTAAGTAGAATATATACAGAAACTACAAAAATGATAGTGAAATGAATAAAGCAAATGTTATTAGAATATCTGTTCAGTAAAACCTGTATCATAAAGAATTTAATGTGGCGCTCCTAGGTTTGACTTTGTTATAAGATGCATTTACCAAAAATGAGATCTAAGAAATTCTGATGTTCCAGAGATCCCATTAAAGTCATATGATTTTATTTGTGTTTGGAGTATTTCAAATATACATACTTTCCAGCAATTATTGTAATTCCCAAGAAATTATTAAAATACAAACTAGAGATGCCACAACCATCGTTCAGAAAACGATCTATATTACTCTTGGATCTCGAGAAATAGTATTAAAAAAACATTACTTGGGAAGAAGAGTATATATTTTTTGAATTTTTTGATCAATTTTATTGGTCTGTCCTCCAATGGGATTTCATCTAATAAGATCGATCATCCCGCATTGTTTGGAACACAACATTGATTATGTCCCTTAGCGGCTCCTTGGTGGCTATTTCTATCTCGTAAATGACGAATTTTTAATTAACGATTTATTGAGCTTATTAGATGAAATGTCATTGGAAGACAGACCAAACAAGTTGACTGTCCAGCACATTATAGACAAACTGTCAGAGAGCTCCTGGAGATTACATTCCCAAACGCGTGAATTGAGACAACTGGCCCTATACTATGGCCTTCAAGGACGCCAGACCTGACTCCCTTTGATTTTTTTGTATGTGGACGGGCCAAGCAACTCGTTTATAATAGAGAAATAGAAACCAACGAGCAGTTAAGAGAAAGAATAAATGTTGCTTTTGAAATAATGTGGGATGAGATGCGACTAGAGACTACCACTGTCAGAAAAAGGTGTCGTGATTGCATTCGTAGCGGTAGAAGCCGGTTTGAACAAAATTAAAACAAATTACTGCAACTTGATGTATGTTTTATTTTTTGTAGTTCTAACCTTGTAAGTTACAATCTCAAATTTTATTATGATACTGATTTTCTTTTCAATACGTGTGATATATCGCTGGAAAAGGGTCGAATTAGGGAAGTTTTTGTAAGCATTCGAAGTTCTCGATGTACCTATTGTTTTTTTGTAATGTCATAAAGTGTTTAACTTAATAACTTTTTATGGAACCTCGCCATTTGTGAACCAATTATTTGTGTCAAATATCAGATGCAGATGAGCAACCAAACATTATAGATTAGATTTAAGTTTATTTGGTGAAGATACAGTTAAAAATATCTGTATCACTGCTGTTTCTGAGTTATTTGAATTTTTAATAAAAACCGCCACTGCCCCCCAATCAGTAATTAAACATTTTATCAAGATCAAATATGGCCTATGTTGTTCACATACAGTGTGGAACAGCTAAATGGAATAAATTCGATAACGATTAAAGGAGGGCATGTTGGGAAAAACGCTTGACACGTCGATTTGTATTTTTAAAAGCGCATTTTTTCCAACAATAAAATATAGGGTGTGCCATATGACAGTGGCCAATACCAATTTTCTTGTTTTAAATATGTATATGTATTTTTTGTATTTTCTAGAAAATTCTAGACATAATTCATGTACAATGTCCCACACCTATCTTCAACTGTTTCGGAAATATTAAGTGTTTTCAGATTTATTACATAAATTAACATTAAAAAACGAAAATTATTTTATTTCACACACTCGCTACATTACACTAAAAACCTAATAAATAGTAATGATTATTTCTTAATAATATATGAAAAAAAACCATTAATGTCAATTTAGGAAATGTTCAAAATGCTCGCCGCGAACGTCTTGTAAACATGTTGATGTGGTATAGAAATGTCTTCTAACGTTACTAAACATCTCAGGCGTGACCGATCTAATCGCAAGCGTGATTCGTCTTTATAGGTCATCTAAGTTGAGGAGTTTAGTTTTATAGACAATACTTTTGACATATCCCCACAAAAAGTAGTCCAATGGCGTCAAATCAGGAGATCGTGCTGGTCATTCTATCGATTCGCTCCTCCCAATTCACCGATTTGGAAAAATTTAGTTCGGGTACTGCCGGACACTGATTTCGTAATGGGGCGGTGCTCCATCTTGCTGAAACCATATTTATTGTATTGGCACGAACTTGTGGGTTTACTGAATCAGGATATAAGTTTGTCAAAGTTGGCACGACGTTATTTTGGAGCAGTTCTAAATATTTATCTCCATTCAAGTTGCCATCAATGAAAAATGGACCTACGATATAATTTTCAACAATTCCTGCCCAAGCATATGTTTCTCTGTCATCCAGTGAGGAATCCTATTAGACCAAGAGCGGCAATTTTGACAATTTACATGGCCCTGAAGTGTAAATGTGCTCTCATCAGAAAACAATCTTCTAATCATCTTCTAATTGGATCACATTGTTATTTAACCTTACCATTATTTGTTCATAGAAATACGTTCTCTTATCGGAATCGTCTTCCATGAGCTCCTGAGTCGGCATTATTTTATAAGAATGCATTTTACTTTCCTTTAATACTCGAAAAAAATTGATTTGTGGTTAAGGTTGAACACTGGGGCTGCTTTTCAACCAGAATTATATGGGTTTTCTTGAAACTCAAGCATAATATCTAATTTTGTATTATCACTTAGAGCATTGGCAGCTACTTTTTTTATCTGTCTCACATGACCAAGATCGCGAGACTGCTTTTCTATTTTGCTAATTGAGTAAAAAGGAACGCAGGAATGGTTTTTGCTTCCTATCTCAATATCAAGAGCTAAAAGGGAATTATTCAGTATTGAGTGTAATGTAGCGAATTTGTGAAATAAAATAGTTTTCTTTTTTTTTAATGTTAATTTTTGCAATAAACATGAAAACACTTAAAATTTCCGAAACAGTTGAAGATAGGACATTGTACATGAATTATGTCTAGCATTTTCTGGAGAAACCAAAAAATAATCAATATACAGGGGCTTGCATTTAAAATAAGAAAGTTGGGATTGGCCACTTTCACATGACACACCCTATATAATTTTTGAGTGGATTATTTTTTAAACTATGTGGTTTGAAACTATGAAAGTAATTCACTTTAATTTCTTACAACGGGCACTTACATTTGATTTGCTACATGATGCGCTTGATTATTTTAAAATATTGTATAATTTTCTAATTTGTGCTTCAAAATTAAGATTAAGAATTTCGCTTATTTCGCCAATAAACCTTAAGTTAGGCTTCTTCTAAATTTTAGGCTCAATAGTTTCGAAGATAAAGGGCGGAATGCGTCAAATTTTAATTTTTTTTTCTTATATCTTAGTAGTTTCTATGACGAGTCTTTTCGTTTATATATTAGTGATAGGTTTGAAATAATTTTTTAATTTTATAATTTATCCTTCAAAGTTAATATTAGAATTCTGATTTTTTCCCAAAGTTTATCCACAATAGTTCGGCGATAAAGGGGGGAATGGAATATATTTGTATTTATCATAATGAGACCTTTCATTTGATGTATTACATTCGCTACGTTACCTTCTAAACTTTCGGGAGACCTTATATTTCTCATTTTTTCAAAATTTTAGGCCCAATAGTTTCAGACTTAAGATTGTTGAGTGGCTGTTTTTTTGTAAAATTTCGCTACAGAACTCCCCAAATCAGTTTTTTTAAATTTATTATATATGCCTTTGAAGGTTTCACTAAAATATACACATATACCTACATTGTCATCAAATTTCAACTATTTTCGTCCAGTAGTTTCGGAGAAAATAGGCTGTGATAAATTCTAAAACAAGTGAATTATTACATACGAGTATATTTTTATTCCTCTAGTGAAAATAATAAATATTTGGAAATAAGAATGCATGATTTGTCGTAATTCTTTATACCATATAAAATAATCAATAAAAACCAATTTGGTTGGCTAGACGCCTTGTCGATTGAGTAAATTTTCACTAGTGGTACTCCAAATATATTACCTTTATAAATATCTAAAAAGCGTTACTTTTAAAATGAATGAAAGACGATTTCAGTGATAAGACTGTATAGGGTTAAGCTCAATGGTGTCACTAGTGAATGTACAATATCATCGCTGTTGTACCTCAAGGGACCTTTTCTTTTTTTTATTTATATATGAACGACCTGTCAATTCTGTGTGGAGATATTATATTCTACGCTGACGACACTGCGAGACTATCTAAATATTGGAGTCAATGAACCTCTAAAATGAGCAAATATACACGTTTTTGACTAGTTGTGGATAGAAACTTGAAAACCTGCATTTTCTTTAATGCGTGTCCAATAAAAAATCTGACCTAGCCGCCTCTCTTAGAAAGTACCCTCAGGGGTGGAAACTATCCATTTTCACCTCCAATTTCATCTCGTAAGGTTAAAAAGATAATTAGCTGAAAATTATTTACAGACAGTTTTTGAGGTCGCTGAGAAAACTTGGGGGGTGGTAACCCTTATTATATAACTTTTTGAATTTGTTAGTCAAAGGTACTAAAATGAATTGTCACACCAGAGCGGTGGTTCTACCCTCGCGCGGTCTAGCTACCTTATGCAACCATCGCCATTTCTAGCAAATTAAATTTATTTCTAAGGGATAATCGGGCTCGCTCGTTATGAATCTGCTATCAGAATTGAGACTGGAACTCTTAGGAGGGAGGCATCCACCCCTTAATATATTACTTGATGAATCAAGGGTAGTAAAATAAATAAGTGTTTTTAGCTCACTAGTGATAAATTGAAAAAAAAATGTTACACCTGGGCCCTGTTTCATAATCCATTTGTAACTTGTTTCGTAATTCAATAAAAATATTCTACAAGTTTCAACTTGTAAATTCCAAAATATTGGTATTCGACATGTATATGACGTGCAAATTTCGAATAATAAGTGCCTTTAAACTGGATAGATCGAACAAATATCTAGTGAAGATATTTTAAAGTTTTTTTTTTAATTTTCCAAGTGTGTCTTTTGAAAGACATTTAAAAACATTTTAGTGAAATTAAAGTTTGTAATATATTTTGTTTCATTTTTCAAATTAAGTGTTATTTACCTATTGGACTCTGAAATGGCATCCACATCAGGTGAACAAAGCCGGACTAAGGATAAATATTTCTCGTGTGCTATCCCATTCACCCGATCACCGGTTGTAAACCACCCTCAACTCTTCAAGTTTTGTGTGCTTTATTTTATAATTTACGTATAATTAACTGTAAGAGAATCAGCAAAATTTACCATACGAGAAGTGTTCATTTTTTGGGAGAAAGCTCGAAACCCGACTAACCATGAGCAAGATGTAATTACTAAGCTGGAAAAACTTCACTCCGAGTGGAGAACTCTTCAAAAAGACCGGAAGAAAACATCGGAAACGGCCAAGGACAAATTTAAACTGTTTGTTGAAAAGTTTGATGATCTCTTTGATATTGCCCAACAAAATGACTTGGCGCTGATGAAATCGGAAGAAGATAAGGAATTTCTCGTGAAACAGAGGCAGAAGGGCCGCCCAGGTTCCATGACTGGAGTGGATCTCAAGTTGTCTCGAGCTACAGAAATCAAGACGCAAAAGCAACTTGCAAACATGAACTGACAAATCCAAGAAGAAATTGGTATTGGTGAGTGTTTTTATTATTATTATTCTAAAAAATAGAGAACTAAATAAGTAAATAGTTTCATTATAATTAAGAGAAAATTGTACATGAGAGCATCATTTGGCATCTGTATGATTGAGTTTATATTTTTTAAATAATACCTACTGATAATTAGAAGTAGATAATTTAGTACCTATGTATCTATACTATTATAAAATTGTAAGTTTGTCTGTCTGTTTGTTTGTTTGTTTGTTTGTTTGTTTGTTCGGGCATCACGTAAGAACTATTGAACTGATTTTGCTGAATCTTTTTTTGTTGCATAGCCTATAGTTTGACTTAAAATCTGGTAGACATTTTATCTCCCTAAATTTACAGAAACGGTAGATATAGCGAAAAAACTTCTACCATGTTGGGTAATATAATTACTCAATTGGTTCCACCGCGCGCACTCAATACTAGATACTAGCATCAGCTTAGCTTTTATTCAAAATTCGGAATGTGCCAATGTAACATGTTTCAATTTCAAAAAAATTAACTGATATAACAAGCGTAATTTTACAAGGTGTTCTGTATATAGGAAACTTAGAGCGGAGTAGAATTAAATAACCTTAAAAAATCTAAAAAATTATATTTGGTGTCCTATAAGCAGCTGCATATATACCATGTGGTTGAAATAAGAGATAGTGGGCCATAAACAGTTCCATATACCAAGTGGTTGAAAGCGTTAGGATCTTTGAATTATGTACATAAGATATTATAGTTATGAGTTGAAGAAATGTTAGAAGCAGTTGTTTATACAGGGTGTTTGAAATATAAGATGGAGTGGAATTAGAGTTTATGTTGTGGTAAAAACTTGTTTTATATCCACAAGCAGTTGCATATATAGGATGGGTGAAATATATGTCGATGAGTATAATTACAGCTACACAGGTGGGTTTAAAAAATAAGTAATGTAATGATCTACAAGCTGTTCCATTTACCGGAAGTTTGAAATATAGGGTGGGGTAGGATTCTAAGGATACAGGGTGGCAAATAAGTAGTTGCATATAAAAGGTTGTTGAAATATAGGGTGGTGTAGAGTTATAAATATGCAGGGTGGGCAAAAAATGCTAGATATTTTTTTTTATATATAGCAGTTGCATATATGGAGTACCTGAAACATGGGGAGCAGTAAAGTTATACTTATTCAGTGTGATTCAAACAAGGTTATAAAAACTTGTAAATTAAAGGTGGTTTAAGTGAAGTGTGTAGAGCAATTATACGTTATAATGTCGTTGAAAAAATATGAGGAAAAATTGTGAAATAGCGTAGTTCATAATAAGTTGCAAAGATAGGATATTTGAAATATAGGGTGGAAAAGTGTTATGGTTAATTATTTAAAAAATATTATATTGGTTAACCAATAAGCAATAGCGTATACGGGGGTTCAAAACCATGCTGTAAAAAATTGTTATATATGGTGCCCAATAAGCAGTTGCGGTTTTGGTGAAATATATTGGGCATTAATGGATTTATAGTTATACAGGATGATACAAAAAATGTTATATTGGCTGGCCGATAAGTAGTTGCATATCCAAGGTTGTTGATATGGCGGGTGGAGTAGAATTATAGTTAAACAGGTTGGATTTTTTTTTGTATGATAGAACATGAGCTGTTGCATATATGTAGTATCTGAAACATGGATCGAAGTAAAATTGTAGTTCATACAGTGTGATTAAAACAATGTTAGAAACAGCTGCATATAAGGGGTAGTTGAAATACAGGGTTGAGACAAATTATACTTTCAAGGGTGGTTCAAAAATAGTTATATAGCGTAGTCCATAAGCAGTTGCATATATAAGATAGTGAGTGAACCAGAGTTATAGTTAACTGTTTAAAAAATGTTATATTTGGTGGTGTAGAGTTATAATGCACAATAAGGTGGTTGAAATATTTTGTAGAGTAAAATTATAGTTATACAGGGTAGTTCAAAAATAAGTTGTAATGTTTGACAAATTGACAGCAGTGTATACAGGATGGTTCTAATGTAGATGAAAGTAGGCTTAGTTATACAAAGCCTTTTAAAAAAAATGTTTAATAAAATTGTTATATAGGGTGGCCAATAAGCAGTTGCAGTTTGAGTGAGTGTAAAAATAAAAGTTTGGTGTTAGGGTGCAAAACTTTGTTTTTAAATTTGTGACACACCAAGTTGTATTCTAATATATGGAATATCTGAAATATGGGGTGAAGCAAGATTATAGTAGTAAAGTGGGTTTAACATAGTGTTAGAAAAAGTTGCCTGCATATAAAGACTTATAGTCAGGTGTTATATTGGGTGACAAATAACAACATATACAGGATGGTTGCAATATAGGGGTTACAGTTATTCAAGGTGATTAAAAAAAATGTTGGATAAAATTGTTATATAGGGTCGCGCATAAGTACTTGCAATTTAGGTGAAATATATTCGGGATTGGTGGATTTATAGTTAAGTAGGGTGGTTTAAACAAGTTAGAAAATTTTTTATTTAGGATAATCCATGTTTCATAAATTATTTATTTTTGCGAAAGCTTGAACATTCCATACGCGGGTGAAACCGCGGGTAACGGCTAGTTATTACTATTTTGCTAAAACGACAAGTTTTTATAGTCTTTTTTTTTTCTCTTTCTTTTGTTGCTTCTTAGAAACGGATGATGAAGACGAGTTCGAAGAAGTAGAAGACACTGAAGAGGACAGCATCTACCAGGAACTTGAGATTTTGGAGGAAATGAACATTCCTGAAGAAGCTACAGAAGATCCAGGACCATCTGCAAGAGGATGAAATTTTCATTTGCAAGGGGCGTTAAAGAAATTTTAAACGGGAAATTGTCCATTTTGTTAGATCGATGGATGGTATCCGACAGAAATGCCACGAGAATTTTAATAGCTATTCTAGAAGTACTAAACCTTGACCCTCTTGAGTACAAAGTTTATTACATTCTAGAAGGCAAATGTTAAGAGAACAATATACTAAAATTTTTTTAGATAAAGTAAACATTCCTGAAAAAGTGCCCGTGGTTGTTCATTGGGACGGTAAACTTTTACCGGGTGTTTTAAAAAATGAACATAGCCGTCATAGCGAATAGCTATTGCTATTTCATATGGCTGCTGGGAGTTCCTGTAACAGCAAACGGCTCTGGAGAGGAGCAATCCGTAGCCGTATATGAATGCTTACAGGAATGGGGTCTTCCCAACACCGTCAAGGCGTTGTGCTTCGATATTACAGCATCCAACACGGGAAGACTCAAAGGAGCACGCGTCATATTAGAGCAAATGTTAGGAGGAGAATTGTTATACCTAGGTTGCCGTCACCATATCTTGGAAATTCTGTTAAGAGGCGTATTCGACACAAAAATGGGATCAACAACTGGACCTCATCCAGACATCTTCAAGAGATTCCTCACTGCGTGGCCCAAGAGGAAAATACGACACAGGTATCTGTGATAATCTAATACAAAAGCAGCTAACTCCAGAAGTAATTGCAAATGTTACTGCTGAATTCGAGACCAAATTAACTAAGAGCCACCCCTGAGATGACTACAAGGAGCTGTTGTAGTTGGCTCTCGTATTTGTTGGATCACTAGACGGCAATGTTGTGGGGTTTAGAACTCCAGGAGCCATTCATCACGCTCGGTGGATGGCAAAGGCTATATACTGCTTAAAAATGTTTATTTTTCATCGTCAATTTAAGATGCCTAAAGAAGAAGAAAATTCTGTGCGTGCCATTTCTGTTTTTTTAGTTAAAATTTATTGTAAAGCTTGGTTCAATGCTCTAAAAGCTCATCTTGAATCAAAGCAAGATGCAAGATTTAGTTAGGTATTTTGCATAGTCTGTTAGACTATAAAGAATGTGACGACATTGCAGAAATAGTCCTAACCAAATTTTTTAACCATTTGTGGTATTTTAATGCAGAGTTGGTGGCATTATCGTTTTTTGATCCCACCATTATAGGCGATGAAAAGTTGTTAATGGCTAACAAACTGCTCAGTAGCACAGATGAATCATCAGAGGTAAATTTTCTTACCAAAGAAACGTTTACATTCTTTGACCGTTTTAATATAAAAACAGATTTCCTAAGACAACCTCCAAACACCTGGCCTAAAACAATGACTTTCAGGAAGGATTGAAAATTGTCAAAACGTTAAAAGTAGTTAATGATATGGCTGAGCGTGGTGTTAAATTAATAACAGATTTTAACGACCTTCTGACTAAAGATGAAGACCAAAAGGAATATGTCCTGCAAGTTGTAAGCCAATGTCGAACATCCTAAGGTTTCAAAAACTACTTTAACAAATCCGCTAGAATAGATTAGATAACTATGTAAAATTATCAACTCATGTAAGCACGACGTCTGTATCTTTTCTGGGTCTGTTTTGTATGGATTATATACCTGATTTTTATATTTTAAAATAAAAAATGTCATCAGTATTACTTGTTTTTTTATTATATTTCTACTTTAAACTCAAAAATGTACCAAAAAGCAAAATTTATCACTTAATAACAATATATACGAAGTATACTCCACCACCAGGTCACATTTTTGGGTTGTAACTCGGTTTGACTTAAAATAACACCAATTATGTATAGAATATAAATTTTGAAGTACAACATTAGCTATTATTTACCGTTCTGGAGTTATGACTCCATATGTCAGCGTTTTGGCCAACAATTTGGATTTTTTCAAATTCAAGCGACGAGCGGCACCGGTTAACGTCGTTTAATCGAGCTCAATTTTCAGGTATCTCAATATCTGGAAAGGGAAATCGTCTTGTGGGGTCCGGGCGAACAAGATTCCGACATTTCCCCCCCTCCTCTGAGATCCGGTCACCCTAATGCTCAGTAATTATTCAAAAACCGCAATTTTGATGATTTAAACGGCACTCTATTAAGGAACATTACAGAAAGGTACCATATACTTTCCTATAACTATAACATGAGATTTACGGTTTTCCAGAAAATCAGAAAAAAACAGTTTTCAAGGGACTACACTTCGGTGAATTTTCTGGCTCAATATCTGGAAAGAGGAATAGTTTTTTGTGGGGTCCAGTAGAACAAAATTCCGACATCGATTTTTTGCGGTCCTCCTACTGAGCAGACATAAAAAAAATAAAACGTGCCGACGAATTGATAAGCGCCCCCTTATGTTGACGGGCTGACGGTCCCTGGACATGTGGTTGTTTTGTTGGTTACTCTTGGTCGGTGATTGTTCAGGTAGCCACACTCTGCAGTCTCGTTGGAAGTGTTCTGTCCGCCTACAACGGTAACATGTTCTTTTGGTGTGAGTTCTTTGTGACCGTTCTAGTAGTTTGTTCATACCAGCCAACAGCGCTTGAAATGGTGACTCTGGCCCTTCCTGGTTGAAGGAAACTGCTCGGACCTTCGGTTTAGACATGTTCATCACGGCCTCTACTTCCAACGCCCGAAGTAAAGCTTGGATCTTGTTTTTGTTCAAATATTTTAAAATTATTTTGTCGTTTTTCTTCTAGTATTTTAAATTCATTTCGTCGTTTTTAGTCTAGTGTTTTTAATTCATTTTGTCTTTTTATTTCCATTTATTCTTGTTTTTTTTTCAAATTTCGAGAATAATCTTTCAATTAAATTATGTTGTTTTTCATCTATAGATATTTCACTAACATTTGTTGAATTTCCTCTTGCTGTTGTTTTTCCTTTTTGTCACATTTTTCCAGGATCTGAGTTATTATTTCATTTAGTCCATCCGTTACCTGTTTGAATATTTTTTTGGTAGGCTCGTCCATTTTTTCTTTTTCCATACTTCGGGTTTCCATAAATCAAATTGCGATTTTAACTTCACTTAATCCTATACTTCGACACCAAATTGTAAACTCCGTGGGTTCAATTACTTAATTTAAAAAATACACATATAGACTTCACTTTCTAGAACTTTTACTCACACGTAAACATCAAATATTATCAACAGCTGATTCAAATACAATAACATCGAAACCACAACAATTGGTAAACTCTAGTAACTACTGCCATGATCGGCCGTTCCTTTTATAAACTGCATGGAATTCTTCCAGCAAATATCGAGGGTCGTCTTCCCTTTTGTCGAGTCTTTTCGAGATTTACTAGCACGATCAATGCGCACGTTCTTTTTAATACTTCAGTCGACTTGAATGTTTTACGTTACTTTAGCCAGGGACAGGCTAGATTTTACAACAATATAAATTAAACCAAATTTGTTGCTTTTGCGAATCAGAGAGACAGACCCGAAACAATCATACAATTACCATTAATAATATTCCAGTAGAAAGAGCTACTTTGCCAGCAATACAAACATATATATATATATATATATATATATATATATATATATATATATATATAGTATTTAAAATTTGAAGGTCACCTAGAAATTGTTAGTGCCTAATGTAAATCATTCAAAATGTAATTGATTAAATTTTTGCTCTCAATTGTATTAAATAGTCTATTAAATTTTTTATATCTTTCTAAGCACTTTTTGCACTGCTGTTTCAATTTGCCGTTACTGCTTTGTTTTCCCAGTTCATTCTTCATATTTATGACATTATTATTTGTTGTTGGTACTATTATAGAGGTTATTCAGGTAACGTGCACAACAAGCATTCTCTATTTGAAGTACTTTTTAATAACCATGTATTCATATTGTTAACAATTTTCTGTGGGTTGAAACAGTCTTTACACCAAAACTAATCGTCTTTAATCACCCCAATTTAAAATAAATTAATCTCTCAATATTTATTTTTTAAAATGTCGGTGAACTTTCACACCTAGAACTCGGCTGGTCCACTACGTTACTATCTACTGAACTTCACTGAAGGACTGAAGGACAATACATATATATATATATATATATATATATATATATATATATATATATATATAGTGTTATAAAATTTATCTGACTAACACAACGTAAAACATTTAAGTCGACTGAAGTGTAAAAAAAGGAATCCTGCCCAAGATCGACCGTATTGGAAATTTCGATAACCCTTCGGCAAACGCTACACGAACTGGGAGAAGACCCTCGAAAAAATTTGCTAAAGAGTTCGATGTGGATGATAAGAAGGATGGTCGGACTTTGCACAGTTAGTTCAGCTTAGATAGTGTTATTATTTTGATGTAAATTGTTTTCGAAATTTTTAGCTTTTGTAAATATTGAATTTTGATGTGTAAATAAAGTTCTAGAAAGTGAAGTAAATATTAGTTGTTAAAATTTAATTAGAACCCACGAAGTTTCTGCAATTTATTTTATTGGTGTGTGGATTTTATCGTAATTTGATTGATGGCAACTACTGGTAGTATGGAAAAAATGGACGAGACTACCAAAAAAAATATTCAAACAGGTTACGGATGGACTAGACGAAAAAATATCCTGGAAAACGTGACAAAAAGGAGAAATAACATCAAGAAGAAGTCCATCTAGGTTAGTGAAATCTTTCGATGAAAAATGTAAAATAGAAATAGAAAACATTGTTTCTACGAAGTAAGGGAACAACAGAATTTAGTTGAAGAATTATTCTCAAAATTTGATGAAAAACAAAAACAAATTGAACTAACCAGAAAAAATGAATCTCAAGTATTAGAAGAAAAAAAAAACTACAGCAATTTGAACAATTAATGCAAATCGTTACACAACTTAATGAAGCAGTTAACCATTGAATGCAAATAGTGGAGCCAGACATAAAAGAGATAAATGATGACATTAAGATTCTAAAAAATACTGTGGATGTTCTCGAAACCAAAGTAGATGACATCGATTCCATCCAACCCAGGTAAAAGTTGAAATCAGTGCCATCTAATACAAAGTGGAAACAAAAATTATAAAAATACAACAGAACTTACAGCGAGGAAAATACCAGAACACCATGAGTACCAAAGGTTGTTTCGTTAGCAAACCACCCACATTTGATGGCAGTTCATCTTGGCCTATGTATAAAAGACAATTTGAAGCCGTGGCTACAGCTAATGGATGTGATAACCAGGAAAAATCTACCTCTCTGGTAATTTCTTTAAGAGGTCCGGTATTAGAGCTCGTCCAAAGCATTCCTGTAGATGAACAAGTTAATTTCGGTAATATCATCGCAGTCCTCGACAAAAGATACGACAATATATCGTTGAGCCAGGTATAATACCAAGTGCAACTCAATGGCAGGGATTAGACGATTAGTACACCTGCCCTATCCAGACTTACCAGAGGAAACTAAAGATCAATGGCCACACAGAGTTTTATTAATGGCATCAGAGACATTGAAGTGCAAAGGAATCTAAGGCTTAGTGGCATCAAGAAAAGTAACGAAGCTTTGCTCCGGGCTTTGGAGGTAGAGGCCGTCATGAAGATGTCCAAGCCGAGGGTATGAACAGTTTCCTTCAACCAGGAAGAGTGAGAGTGACCATTTCAAGCGCTGCTGGCTGGTATGAACAAACTATTAGAGCGATCACAAAGAACTGGCACCAAAGGAGCATGTTACCGTTGTGGACGGACAGGACACTTCCAACTTGACTGCAGATTGAGGCTACCTGAACGGTCATCAACCACAAGTAGCCAACAAAACAACCTTACCAACCAGGGAAACTCCGATCGGTCAGCATAAGGGGGGCAACAACAGGCGTCAGCTCATGGTCTGCTCCCGTTGTGTTAGTTAAAAAAAGGGATCGAACCCCCCGATTTTGCGAGGATTAAAGAAAGCTGAATGACGAATTACAGGCCAATGAAGACTGGACAACGAAACAGTGCATCCAGGACTAAATGGCTGATCCAGACATCGAACCAATTTTATCACTTAAAAAAGCGGCACCCAGGCCACGATGGGACGAGGTAGCTAGATACTCTGGCATCCTAAAATCATTATGGGCCCAATGTGACTCTCTGAGGTAGGCCACACATCAAAGAAACATAAAACGTGAAATATAAAACATGAAACATAAAACGTGAAATAATAAATCACGAAAAGCGAAACCGTTTCTTTGTAACATACTAATCAGAGAAACAATAATAAAGTTGCATTGTGGTTGTAGTATTAGTTGAGAACACGTTTATTACACCGTTGTTGAGACAATGCAAAGTGATAACGCCGAGTTGTTATTGCTGGTGTGGCAACTCCTTTATTAATGTCAAAAAGTCAAAATGTAGGTACACAAATCTTAAAACATATTACCCATACGGGTGCAAGGAAATCATGTCAAATTTAATTCATTTTATACAAAGATACAAACAATTACAATAAT
Organism: Octodonta nipae; assembly: GCA_034190945.1. NCBI lineage: Eukaryota > Metazoa > Arthropoda > Insecta > Coleoptera > Chrysomelidae > Octodonta > Octodonta nipae. Next base: position 63,782,613 of record CM067218.1, read on the forward strand.
ATAAGTCTTTCTAATTATTCTTTTTTTTTAATTTCATTAGAAATTTTTAAATTATTTTCTTAATTTAAAACGAATTAAATAAAATATTTACCATAGACAATTCACCATCACCAGAGAAAGCCTTAAAATTTGCATTCATCATTCTGCATATAATTATATTAACTATTCAGTTATTATTTGACATTCTGTTACACAATTTCATAAAGAGATATTTTAAATAACTGAATACAACGATTTAATCAGATATTGTATAAAAGAATAACTAACTATCCTACTTTTTAAAATTTTAGGTTATACAATTTATGTCTATGTATTTATTGGGAAATAACACCACACTTTAAAGGAAATTGCTGTATATTCCAAACGTTTCGGGGTCTAGATCAGACCCTGTTGTCAATGACAACGAATATACAGCAATTTCCTTTAAAGTGTGGTGTTATTTCCTAATAAACACTTAGACATAGAAAAAGATGCCACAAGTATCCTTCAGAAAACAATTATACAATTTAGTTTAGTTTCTTTCACATTTTAACATTCAAATTTTTTCATAAAAAAGTCGGTCAACTAACAAAGATTGTAACACCAAAAACCAAAAATGATATTAATCTTACACATAGTACCTATTTTTTTTAAACAAACTTCACGCCAAATTTCAAGTTGATCAAACAGTGAAACTGAAACAGAGAAATAGAACGTGTTCTATTTCATGAAACTTGTTTCAATACGATTGCAAGCCATAAAAATGTTTTACGAGTATGAAACACATTCGTTTTATTGGTGTGCGTACTGCTATTTGTTGTGGCGTATTCTATTTTTGTAAAACGTGTTACAAGTTTCATGTTTTACGTTTCATGTATGTGCGGCCTGCTTAAGAGTAGAGAATGGAATGCTAAAGAGAATTGGGAAAGCACGGACCGTCGAGAAACTAACTCCCAACGAGTCGTCCCAAAGAAAAAGGTACCAGCTATCCTGACCGAAGTACATAATGGGATTACCAGAGGTCATCTAGACATGAATAAAACCTTGTATAAAGTTCGCCAACGGTATTACTGGGTCAATTATTTCGAAGACGTCAGGGCTTGGTGCCGGAAATGTGACACCTGTGCAGCCAGTATGGGCCCGAAAAGCCGGACCTAGGGCAGAATGCAGCAGTACAATGTGGGCGTCCCGTCTGAGAATTGCCATCGATGTCGCCGGTCCATTTCCTGAGTCTGAGAGGGGGAACAAATACATTTTGGTCGCAATGGATTACTTCAGCAAATGGCCTGAGGCATATGCGATACCCAGTCAAGAGGCAACCACGGTAGTAACGGTGCGGTAGAACAGGTATTCAGCAGGTTTGGCGTCCCATTGGAATACATTCAGTAACTTCGAATCGAATGAAACGAGAACAACACCCTTGCATCCATAGTCAGGCGGAATGGTGGAAAGATTCAACAGGACCTTGGAACAACACCTATCCAAGGTCGTCAGCAATAACCAGCGTGAGTGGGATATTCCCCTACACGAACTAGCCCGAACGCAGATGTTGGCCACCAGCGACCGGATGAAGACCCGATACGACCTCAAGACCAATTCAGTAGGGTTCCAAGAGAGAGACAAGGTCTGGCTGTACAACACCCAGAGGAACAAGTGTAAATCTCCAAAGTTTACACCCTCCTGGGATGGTCCATACGAGGTGGTCAAGAGGATCAATGACGTCTACCGTATCCGTCGAAACCCAAAAGCTAAGTTGAAGGTGGTTCATTTGGATTGACTACCTCCCTACCATGGAGAGAAGTAAAGGGGGGGCAGTGTTATAAAATTTATCTATATCGCTCCTTACTAAAACCACGTTAAACATTTACTCCGACTGAAATATAAAAAACGAAAATACGAATTTCTTTTGTTTATTGCTTATATAATGAATGTAATGAAGGAAATGTAATGCCACTGAAAAGTTGAAGAGAATCAGAAATCCTTATTAACGAGCGTTTATACATCCTGATTGGATCATTTTTTTACCGAGTAAATTTTCTGGTAACTAATACTGTAATATTAATCATCGCCAAAACGATAGTTTATGACGTTAAATTTATATGGGCACACGAAGTGAATATTTTGAAGGTTTGGAAATTAAATAATTTAGGGAGATATTTTTCACATCCCTGCCGTATTGACGAGACTAGTTCGACTGAGATGCATGTTCGTATCTACCGTAACCTCCTCCTTCCAAAAAGGAGGTGGTTATCAATTCGTCGCGTTTTTTGTTTGTTTGTATGTTTGAAATCGACCAATATCCCTAACATATTAGTCGATTTTTCGAACACTTCTTATGGATGTGTATAGTTTTTTAACGTTTAATCTATTAAGTAAGATCCCTAGGTGATCTCATATACTTTCCTGCGACGTGCAACTTGCAGTTTTGGAGAAAATCGCTGAAAATTCCAAAATTAGTAGGCACTGGAAGTTTTAATTGCGAATTTGAAAATTTTCTATGTATATCTCAAGCATATAGGTAGTAAAGCATAGTATTTTCGGCTCCTTAAATCAATGAGTACCAAGCTTGTTTTGTTTGTATACCAGCAAATACTTATTTAAATGAAAATTTTTCCATTTTGCGAAGACCGTGCTTTTGGTTTCACATTCTCCCGGCCTAATAGAAAATTCAATGACAACACATGCCAAACTCTAAACTGCTTTTTGGTGCCTTTATACAAAGGGTGTTTAGTTATAGCAAACAAAATCACAAAGTAAAGCGATAAAGGAGTTGCATTTATATGATGATTGAAATATAGGACGGAGTAGAATGATAGTGGTCCATAGGCAGCCGTATATACAGGATGGTTGGAATACAAGGTGGAGTGGACGTTTGGTATATAAAAGTGTTGGAAAAAATGTGGAATTAAAATTATATAGGTTGACCCATAAACATGGGTCCGCAAACGTTTCGTTTTCAAGATACAGAGTGTTAGTTTCAATTTTTTTTAAGTTTTTTTCTCATAGTATCTGCACTTCACAAGATATTCAAATGAAATTTGGCATAGATATTACAATTAAGAGTTTACACCTTGTGACATGCCAATTTCGATTGCAAATCTACAGGGTGATATTTTTTCGGGAACACTGTCCACTGTTGTCCTTCAGAACTTTTTTTTTGTGAGCCACTGGTACTTTCAAAAAATGTAAAGAAAAGCTTTGTTGTTATAGCAAACTTTATGTTCTCTTGTAGTTTTGTCGTATCTACTACCGATTTCGAGAAAAAAATTTTGAATTATTAAACTAGCAATGATTCTTAAAGACTCGATAAACTGGTATAATCAACAAAAAAAATGTATTACTGCAAGAAACGTACAACTCAAAAATTAATCATAATAAAAAAAAATAACTACAAAGGAACTAAGCTACAGCAATTGTTGAAAATGTCCTCCCCCAACCCTTATACAAGCTTCTGTTCTTCTTCTCATAGACGATCGAACTCTTTCAAACACTCCTGGAGTATTCCTAATTGTATCAAACGCGCCTATTATACGATTTCTCAGTTCGTCTACGGTATTCACTAGCGTTATGTACACTACAGATTTCAGATGGCCCCATAGAAGAAATCTAAACTATTTAAATCTGGGGATCTGGCGCGTCATGGCTGATGTCCACCTCGTCCAATCCACCTGTTTACATAATTTTCGTTCAAATACTCCCTAGCCAAAAGTGAAAAATGAGCAGGAGCACCGTCGTGCATGAACCACATTTCACGTCGCATCATAAGAGGTAGGTATATCATCCAATAACAAGGGCAAATCGTTCTCTAAAAAATGTCTGTATGATTGACCAGTAAGTCGCCCTGGCAAGAAGAAAGGACCAATCAAATAATCGCCAATATTACCACCCCACACATTTAATGAAAATTCCTCTTGAAAATAAGGTTCTGCAATTTCATGTGGATTCTCCTCAGCCCATATGTGTTCATTATGAAAATTTATGATTGAAGTCCTTGAGAAACAGGCTTCATCAGTGAATAAGATTTGGCAATCAAAATGAGGATTGCTCAATAGTCTGTTGAGGTACCACTGACAAAAAATAATTCTTGGATGACAATCTCGAGGCAAGAGCGCCTGCACCCTCTGAATCTGATAAGGATAGAGCAAAGAATCCCGCAAGATCCGCTAAATAACTTGATGACTTGTATTTAAGGTAACACTAATTTTTCTTGTACTGGTTCCTGGATGTTCTTCTATTTCGTTCAACACTGCCTCTTCGAGTCGTGGTGTTCTCACACTTCGTGGTCTACCTGCATTAATATTTTTCGCAGAAAAAGATCCAGTTTCTGAAAGACGCCTGTGAATATTAGAGAACATCCGATGACCAGGCATCACTCTATTCGGATAGCGTTCCATGTAAAGACGCTTAGCTTCTCTTGAATTACTATTTGCAAGACCATACATGAAATGCATTTTAAAATGCAACCATCTTTAATTTTCAAAACACAGGAGTTTAATTTGATGTGTCAAAACTAACAATAAATTTATTCATTCACCACAGCCTACTGGTAGGTAACTAGATTTCTATGACAATTCGGAATTTTCTGAGGATTTCAAGAGAATCATTAAACATTTTTTTCTCGAAACCGGTAGTAGATACGACAAAACTACAAGAGAACATAAAGTTTGGTATAACAACAAAGCTTTTCTTTACAATTTTTGAAAATACCAGTGGCTCACCAAAAAACAGTGGATAGTGTTCCCGAAAAAATATCACCCTGTAGATTTGCAATCGAAATTGGCATGTCATAAGGTGTAAACTCTTAATTGTAATATCTATGCCAAATTTCATTTGAATATCTTGTGAATTGCAGATACTATGAGAAAAAAAACTTGAAAAAAATTCAAACTTTAACACTCTGTATCTTGAAAACGAAACGTTTGCGGACCCATGTTTATGGGACTTTTTCTTCCTAAAACTATTCAAGGAATCTCCCCTTTTCGTTTGTACCTCCAATTTAGGAACACCCTGTATACAATGGTTGAAATATAGGACGGATTTGACTCCGTAAATATGGGATGGATTCTACTCCGTCTTATAATTTACAGAAGGCAGCTAACAATTTTATGCTTCTCCGTGGGCAGTCGTATGTACAGGATGGTTGGTACGTAGGGTGGAGTGGAATTATCTACATCTAACATGTTACATGGCGTGGTCCATAAAGCATATAATATTTTGGGGTTATTAAGTCAACGCTTACTAGTACATTTTGTTCGTAAACATTTACCTGTCAATTTAAATGAAAATGTATCATTGTGTAATGTTGAGGCTTTCGATGTTACCTGGTCCTGTCTTTTAAGGTTATACATACAAAATAAAAAATAAAGGATGAAAACTACCTGAGTTCAAAAAACTAGAAAGTTGAAAATAAAACATTTAAAAAAACTAAAAAGCTGAAAATAATTATAACAAAATACAACTCTACCAAATAAATAACACATTCAATGTTGTTAGGTACCTACCCAGGAAGTAAAAAATGTAAACATTAAAAGGTGCTCATTCTGTACAAATTAATTACCTACCAATCTAGTATGTTTTTAAAGTCGGTGCCTAGCAAATCTAAAATCCAGCAATGCGTACTGATCTACTACTTCTTCAAACTTGATTGTTGCTTGGCACCGACTTCAAAAATATACTAGATTGGTAGGTAATTAATTTGTACAGAATGAGCACCTTTTAATGTTTACATTTTTTACTTCCTGGGTAGGTACCTAACAACATTGAATGTGTTATTTACTTGCTAGAGTTGTATTTTGTTATAATTATTTTCAGCTTTTTAGTTATAGGTAGAAGTCGGTTATATATTTTTTAAAAATGTTTTTTTATGATTAGTATTAACGGGTATATCAAGTTAAAATACAGCTTTTAATTAAATTTGTTAAGCTCATTTTTTTATTCATTTCGTCATGAGTCAAATTTGGGATGCCCTGTTTATGTTCTCTTCAGTTGTTCTCAATTGATTTTAAATTTCGCTCTTTTCGATTTAAAAAAAAATATGGTTGCCATTAAAAAATATTTACGGAGTTATTCCTAAAATTTGGGACATCATGTATAAATTTTCTTAGGTACCTACATCAAAAAAGGCAACAACTAAATGAATGTATACCTTTTACTCACTGTATGAGATGAGTCAACATTTATTATACTTTTAACTTTTATTGTATACATTTAATATAAGTATCTTCTTTGAAGCCAGAAAAGGCTTTTAAGAAAAAGATATTTATGATGTATTTTCTGAAGTAAAATAGTTATTTTTTGTATCTGTCAAATAAAATTCTAATACAGCGTGTATTTTATTCTTAAACAAAAACATTCATAGTTTTTTAAAATAATTTTTAAATGATTTGATTTTGGTATATACATAAGTATCTATATCTAAGTAATTTGAATAGGTGCAAAAAATGGTAAATTTAACAAATTTGAGAACCAAAGGGTGCTTATTATTCCACGTGCGGTATCGCCAAATCCGAAACGCTGCGTTGGATATTTGAATCCGACCGGGATAGGTATAGTAAAGATATTTTGAAAGTTCATAAATTCCACTTCAACTAAATTTTCGCTATAGTGGCGAGAAATAGGTTTAAAATAATCATAAATATTGCATTAAATGTGTATGCGACAACCAGCCTGCGGTGCAATGACAATAGCTGTTAAGGCACATGGGCGGATCAAAAATTTTCTTGATGAAAATTATGGTAAACTAGCAACCTGTCCCTACTTCGCACGGGTTATTTACAGAAAATATAAACTACCCTTTGTTAGCTCGAGGAGATGCAGATTTCGGTAAAATTGGTTGAGTAGTTTTTGAGTGAAATCGTAACAAACACAAAATCATAATTGATTCCTCGTTATACATAATATTAATTCAGATTATTTTTTGAGTGGCAATTATTTATGAGGCAAACAAAACAGAAACATTTTTATTAGTTTCTAAGTGCATTCTTTGTATACGACATTAATAACCTGATCACTTGTGTGCTTAAATATACTCCCGCCAAGCAAATAGCCAGCGGAGGTTCAAACACCCCCCGAAATTTTCGAAATATTGTTTTCAATTTAAATTAATTATTAAATTTTAACCCGTTAATAATTTTTTTCATAAGAATAAATATGTTTATACAATTTTATATATCCTGGAAGTACGTGAATACTTAATCAGCCCATCAAAAACCAAAACAATTATTTAACCCACCTGGCAAAAATCTCCTGGCTACGGCTTTCACCCCAGCAACTTTTAATGTTTAACCCTGCGCTTTATTAATTGTCATTCCAAACGCTATTTTTATTGGAAATTATAGCCGTTTAAATTGGAATGGCAATTCTGAGGGTATCATGGGCATTCTTTGTATAAAAACAGTTTCACCATTTGCGTTGCCAGACTACTTTGAATCTTGTATCGTTGCACAGTTTCGATTGGACTCAAATTTCTTAGTAATATAATAGGAGCACCTACTTTTAATATTAAGTTGAAACCAATTTAGTTTCTTAATGGATATTTTACTAATATCGGGATAAAATTGTTCAACACAAATATTGTTAAAATTTACATAGACATTTCCTGCTTGAAATTCACCATTTCCTATTTGGACGAAGTCGTTAGAAAATTGCCAATTATCTTCCCTAAACGATAAAATGCTCATCTTTTTAAGTTCACATTTCGTTATATGTGAGAAAGATGCGATCTTTTGAGCGATGCATTGACCTCATCTGTTCACGTTCCACTAAACATAACTGGCAAAATTTGACGGAAATCTCTAGAGAATAAAACACTACAACCACCTATTAGGCCGTTACTGTTGCGCAGATCTCGCATTGTCCTGTCTAGTGCCTCAACCGCTTTATGAGACATAGGAGCCTCTTCCCAAATAATCAAACTGCAATCCCTCATTAATTTTCCGGCATTATTCTGTTTAGAAATATTGCTAATGATAGTGACGTCATCACTACATATTTTTAATGTCAGTTTGAATGTGGAATGGGCAGTTTGTCCACTTTCCAAAAGTATGGCTGCTATGCCGGACGATGCCACAGGGGAATTCTGTAGGATCGTACTTTTGCTAATAATAGATTTATTACAAATGTTTTACCTGTGCCTCCAGGGTCATCTAAAAAAAATTACCTCCATTACTATTATTATTTGAGAACAGTATTAGTTCATAATAATTTTTTTGTTCAGCATTCAAGCGACATTCTTCTTGAAAGACTTGTAAAAGTCTCAAATGGTTATAGTTAGTTTCTCGTAAATATTCTGTATTGATTGTTGCAATTAAATTGAAAGGACCCCGCACGTTCCTTATGGAAAGTGGCCCCGGTGGATTTGGCTGAAATTTTCCTATTTTGTAGATTTCAACGAAATGAACAAATGTCTTCATGGCCGCAAAGTCCGATAACCGATAGTTTTCAAGTTATGGTTAATTTTATATTTAATGTCAGTGGAATGTCTTCGATGGCACATTCCATAGAGAATATCCAAAAAATGTGTATAAATTAGATGTTGCGGTTTTAGTTCAATGCTGGTTCAATGCAAGTATATAATTGACGAAGGACCTTTAGCGGAACAATCAATAAACACGTGCCGTCACATAAACGAATCACCAAATAAAAGTTATCACTAACCTTTAAGTCGAAGCTCTGGTGTTTTATTGGTTCTTCTTTCTTCAGAGGCTAGCCCCGTGAACAGTTTTTTAGAGCTTCTTCTGGACAACACGTTACACAAAAAAATAGCGACGTAATGTTCATTGATTGAGCAAACAAAAAATGCGGGTTTAACAACAAATGATGCGCTTTTGTAAACACAAAAGAAACAAAATGAAAGCGGTTTAGCGGTCTTTACGAACGGAGCTAAGAACTCGCGGACTCGTAACACTATAACAACAATAAGCGCTGTGTCTTCAGACGGGATCAAAGCCACCGAAAAGTTCGGAATACATTACACGAAACTCCCAAGCGTCTTAACAGCTAGAGATCCAAACCACGAATGTCAATACTGTCTATATTTTACACGCAAAAAAACACTTAAAATTAGCATTAGCGCGACGGAATGTTTTAGAAAAGGTGCAGAAGTTTAAAAATCAATGAAGTAATTAAATCAAATTGAAAACAATACACCAAACAAATTGCGGGAACGCACCATTCCGCCAGCCTTGAATTACTTATTTCAAAACTAAGGGTCCACTGGCAGTGGACAAAGCTTTACAAGAGGTCGCTTCAAAGTACCACTTGCAGTTCTAACTGTAGCAACGCGTACAACACCATCACCTCCAGGATGTACGTCAATAATGCGCCCTAATGGCCAATTCAAAGGAGGTGAAGTGTCTTGCTTCAAAATAACAAGAGTACCTGGCTTAACAACCTCCGAGGGATCAGTCCATTTACTCCGTTGATGAAGAGTATGTAAATATTCAAGCGACCAACGTTTCCAGAATGCCTGATGCAAATGACTCAGTAACTGCCATCTTTTGAGACGATTAGATGGGACAGATAAGAAATCAGATTCAGGAGGTGCTGTTAAAGGTTCCATGGTAAGAAACATTCCAGGACTCAAGGCGATAAGATCCGATGGATCGTTGCTACAAGGGGTTATAGGTCGCGAGTTTAAAACTGCTTCGACCTGTGCAAATATAGTAGAAAGTTCTTCGTAGGTTAAGATTTGATCTCCAACGACACGTCTTAAGTTAGCTATGACTCCAATCTACTAATCTACTACCAACTCTAAGAGTTCCCTGTTCATCAAGAAACGGCGAAAGTTTACACGAAGCGATTTGGACAAAAGTTTTCGTTCTCGAAGAAGGGAAATCTCTTTAGAAAAATATTGATCTTGAACATATCGAACAATGCGAAGCTGAGCCTGATATAACTTAGCAGCCAAAAATGATCCAGAGCCCCTACGGTCTGGATTGCGGGCGTTATCAACAAAGCGACAAATATGAGCTATAATGCGGGTAATGCGATTAATAGAAGTATGTTCTTCTAACAAAGTACCAAATAAATTTGGTGAAGCGGTGACTTGAAGCCCCACTATACGGGCTTCAGTCATAACTAGCAGTGACATGCTTGAGTCTGAGCAAGCATGTGGCAAACAAGCAGTAATCAACAATGTGTGGCCTTTCCACCAAAGTGTATTGCCTAACAACTCTGATGGCAAAGTGCCGCGGGAACCCAAGTCAGCGGGGTTATCACAAGATTGAATGTAAAACCAATGCGAAGAAGGAAATTTTTCCTGAATGTAAGCAACTCGATTACTGACAAATTTCCAACGGTGCGGGGAAGAATTAAGCCATGAAAGGACTACCGTGGAATCTGACCAGCAACGAATCACCTTGAACAACAAACGACTATTGACTTGCTCATAAACATAATGAGCTAACTTAGCGGTAAGAACTGAAGCACACAGTTTCAATCTGGGAAGTGACAAAGTTTTCAAAGGGGCAACTTTCGATTTAGACAACACAAAAAAACTTTGACGAAATCCAGATGCGGTTTCGAACACAAAATAAACAACAGCGGCATAACCTTTCTCAGAAGCATCACCAAATGCGTGAAGTTCACAACTAGAAAAGTTTTCTATAGCAAGCAGGTGATAAACAAACAATAATTCAAAGATAACCAATGAGGTATCTTAGTGGATGCATTAAACACTATACGAAGTTTGGGTGTGCTACTATCAGGTTTCAAAACACAATGATGCGGTATGTAGTAACAATCAGAAGCAGTAGATGGATCAGGAACCAACTCCATATGATCCAGCTCCAAATACTCTTTGAGAAAATCACAATATTTGTAGAGATCTGGTTGCTGTAGAAGACGTCTTTCTAAAGAGTAGAAACGTTGTACGGCGAGATTATACATTCCATCAAAAGCAGGAAGTGTATTTCGAAAAGGAAGATTCACAACGAATCTACCTGAATCCAATCTCCTGCATCCCTCGGAAAATATTTTTTCGCAGATAAGATCATCAGGGGACTGAACCAGTGCGGTAGGAACATCTTCACTTGTCCAGAACCTTTGGAGTGAATCATCTAATGATACTACATCTTCAATTTTACAAAAAAGCGAAGTTGGGTTTATGGCCGACTGAGAGTGAGAGTTAACAGAACTCGAAGACACTACCCATAAGGATGTAACCAAACACAGTGTTAATAGCATCAGGAACACCTTCCTTTCCCAGAAGACGTCCATCCAACAAAATTTGAGAAAATATATCGGCACCTAACAAAAGGTCAATAGCGCCTGGGCTATTGAAGCCAGGATCAGCAAGTTTCAAATTGGTTAGATGTGCCATATTAGCCATGTTAATGGGCGCAACAGGCATATCATTGCAAATGCGAGGTAAAACAATAGTATCAACAACAAAATTGCACTCACGCTTTACTATAGAGCGAAGAGAAAGGGTAAGAGAGCCCTCAGCAGAGGGACTCTGCATAGAACCTAGCCCGTTGAGTTGAATCGAAGCGGGCATAGGTCGAAAGCCAAGGCGTTTCACAGCCTTGCTCGCAATGAATGATGTCATGCTACCAGAATCTAGCAGACATCGCAAAGTTTGATAAGAACCGTGCTTATCTAATACCTCAACTAAAGCGGTAGATAAAAACACATTTGAATTGTATGACAAAAGTGAACTATGACAAGAAGTCTGCAGTAGAGAAGTTTCGGGACTTTCCACAGTATTAATGGTACTGGATCCACCAGATGTGGAAGCCAGGTTTGCGGGGGGAGCTCTAGATTCAGACCGAATGCCTGAATCACCACGATTTACAAAATGAAGCAATGTGTGATGGCGTTGTTTGCAGTTGCGGCAAGTGGATAAAGATTTACAGCGATTCGACTGATGAGAATCGCCTAAGCAATTAAAACAAAGTCTAAAATCTTTAACAAACTTAAACCGCGCGGATACTGATTTGTTCAAGAATTCAGAACATTTGTAAATCGCTTGATCGGATTTACAAACTAAACAATTTCTATTCTTAGTGACAAACAAAGATGTAGTGAACCGGGAAGAATGTTGCTTTGAATTCAATGGTAACTTTTTGTCAACACTTCGCTTTGCCTTGCGGGATAATTCAACATGTTCAAAGGCATCACAATGCTACGACAAAAAATCAACAACTTCCGAACGGATCGGAAAGTCATCTTGAGCGGTCACAGTACCATGGTAAAGTTCAAATTTAGCGTTCAAATTTCTTTGGAACTCGTTTCAACATCATCTGAACGATATAAAAATCCCATTTACGGGTAAACCCAAATTCTTCAGTGCTTCCAAATTATCACTGAAGTCATCCAATAACTTCCGAACCTCTGAAGGGCTATATGAAGTTAGTTGGGGGAATTGTTCTAAAGCTGACCAATGAGACTCTGCGATTAAACGAGTTCGCTTGAATTTTTTCAAAAGTGTTTCATAAGCACTCACGTAATTGTTTTGTGTTAGTTTAAAATTCCTAATAGCCTCAAAAGCAGGCCCTTTTAAAGCTAACTGCAAATATTTGAACTTCTGCATAGCACTGAGTTTTTCATTATTGTGAATTAATGAATCAAACAAATCAATAAAAGTACCAAATTCCAATATGTCTCCACTAAATGAAGGCAAATCAATTCGCGGCAAAGCAACACTTTCCTGTACCCGAGCTATATTTTGTGGCGTAGAATTCTGAACAGATTTCAGTTTAGCAAAAATAGACCTAATTGAATAAAACAATTTTTCAAATTTATTGCGAATGTCATCCTCAAAGTCAAAATCAAGGTTTTCATCTGAAATTAATCCAACAATCGAATTGTGAGGTTTAAAAAACTCTGAATGAATTGAATCAACCATATCAATCATGCTAAAAAACAATTCAACGTCGTCACCTCTTAAGGCTTTCTCGGCAGCAAAATAAATATATTCTAATCTTCTAAACTCCGATTGTCGATGAATTTTAAATTTACGTAAATTTTCAGCGGTTTTTGACATCTTAACAATAAATTAAAATCACTGTAACGCCACTGAACAAATCTAACACGATAGAACGAAAACAAAATACTATTCCAAAAATGTACAATTTTTTACTGTTGAAGTCGAAAATATCTGACCAAATGTCAAATAAATTCAAAACAATTTAGCAAAATAACCAAACAAACAAAACGATCACTTGTAAGTTTTTAAGGCGGCAAAAAAATTGCGTTTTAATTTCCAACGGAATGAGTGAATATCCCGAACTTGCTTTCTCTTCTAACAAATAAAGAAACGAAAATTCAATGCGGTTTTCAACAATAATTGCAACAAAAAATCAATGTTTTGATCATTAAACTTTGCACGAAATTAACTCAAATGTATCCGGCTCGCAGGACCAAATTATGGAATGTCTTCGATGGCACATTCCATAGAGAATATCCAAAAATATGTGTATGAATTAGATGTTACGGTTTTAGTTCAATGCTGGTTCAATGCAAGTATATATCATAATCACCAAATAAAAGTTATCACTAACCTTTAAGTCGAAGCTCTGGTGTTTTCTTGGTTCTTCTTTCTTCAGAGGCTAGCCCCGTGAACAGTTTTTTAGAGCTTCTTCTGGACAACACGTTACACAAAAAATAGCGACGTAATGTTCATTGATTGAGCAAACAAAAAATGCGGGTTTAACAACAAATGATGCGCTTTTGTAAACACAAAAGAAACAAAATGAAAGCGGTTTAGCGGTCTTTACGAACGGAGCTAAGAACTCGCGGACTCGTAACACTATAACAACAATAAGCGCCGTCTCTTCAGACGGGATCAAAGCCACCGAAAAGTTCGGAATACATTACACGAAACTCCCAAGCGTCTTAACAGCTAGAGATCCAAACCACGAATGTCAATACTGTCTATATTTTACACGCAAAAAAACACTTAAAATTAGCATTAGCGCGACGGAATGTTTTAGAAAAGGTGCAGAAGTTTAAAAATCAATGAAGTAATTCAATCAAATTGAAAACAATACACTAAAACAAATTGCGGGAACGCACCAGTCAGGGTATACCACGATATGTATATCAGAAACTACTAGGAGTATTTATCTGAAATGTACAGGGGGGTTTTCGAGGAGCTGGTTTCAGTTAAAATAATTTCAGTTATCTACGACTTCCGGTTCTACCGGAAGTGGACCCAAACTTTGTTTTTATAAATGAAACACCCTGTTTTTTAAAGCTTTTATAGAATCTACGATGATATAACTTTATTAAAAATATCATATGTGTGAAGGGCTTCAGTTGAAAGATATTTAAACTTTTTGAAAATTCTGACAGATGCAGCTTTCTAAAAAAATATTTTTTTGGAAACAAAGAGGTAAAAAATAACCAGAATTTTCCCGAATAAAACGTGAAGCTTCCTAAATCTTTGGAAACTTTTCAAAAGAATATACGTAGTGTTCAGAAATTGGCCCCGAATTAATTTTTTTTTCAAATGGATTTTATGTTTGGATCCCCATACCTAAATTAAAGGATTTTTGGGGTTATGAGAGATATCTGAATTATCACTAGGCTTTTTTGAACGAATCGACAAGAAACAAATGCTGAAGTGTCATCAAACAATATTTGCTAATAATTAGGTGTTAAAGCACAATTATATGGAAATCATTTATCATGTCCTGTTTAGGATTTAGTAACTAAGTTCCGTTCGCGATACTCGGATAGAACAACACCCACTCATGACACGCTGACGGGGCTCATTCACAATTGCAAAACAGACGGACAATTTGTGAAAAAGCAAGAAAAAGGGAAACCTGTCGTAGATAATAAAGAGAATCAAGTTATATTCTTTTCATGCTTAAGAGCATATCCAGAAAATTCCTTAGTAGATGCAGAAAGAGATGTGGGAATATCTATGATTAGTTTTCAGAGGATCCTAAAAAAACATAAGAACCATCCGTTTGCATTCTCATTAGTTAAGAATTTAAGAGCAGGTGACGCTCAAAGACGGAATGATCTTTCGAATTCATATTAATCAAAATTCAGGAAGACGAACATTTTCTACACAAATGATTTGGACGGATGAGGCAAAATTTATGGAATAGTCAATCACATTACTGGAGTGGTACTAATCCACACATTATTACATTATTTTTAGGTGAGAGATATCTCGAAATTTTAGAAAATGGTTTACATCCATTAGAGTTGACACGACCTCATAATGGCACCTGTGAAAAACTTTTTAGACAATCATTTTGAAGATGGTTGGATAGAGATATCACTCCTTAGCTTCTTTTATTTGGGGTCGAATAATAAATATTGTCAATGCTGCACCGCTAACAACAAAGGTAGATTGCCAGGAAATGATCTGCTTCATGGTGTTATGAGTATGCTTTGGTCTATACGGAGATCGCAGTGGAAACGTTTCACATACTTTTTTTATAACCATATCAAATTCTACATACATGGTTAAGAAAGTAAAGTAATGTATATACCTCTCCTGGCGGTTCCTTCAAAAAAGCCTACTAATAATTCATATATCTGTAATAGCTACACGGAAATTTTAATTTTTCCAGGTGTATATAAGAACTGTTATTTAGTCTTGTAAGCATAAACTCCTACTTTTTGGCCTAGATTCCAATGGTTTTGAGGAATAATGGAGTTGCCATTTGAAAAAAATGAGTTATACGATTTCCGGATTCAGTACCAATTTCTGAGCTGTCCGTTTTTTAAACAGTTTTCAAAGATTTAGGCAGCTTTAAGTTTTATTCATGCAAATTCTGGTAATTTTTGATCTGGCCCTATTTGCTTCCACAAAAATAAGATTTTGTGAAGAGCTGGATCTGTAAAAATTTCAAATAACTTTTAACCGGACCCCTTCAGACATATGTTTCCAATAAAGTTATCTTAAAATTCGTCATAGATTCTAAAAATGCTACAATAAACCGAATGTTCCATTTAAAAAAACAAAGTTTGGGTCCACTTCCGGTAGACAATTGTAACTAAAACCTGCTCCTCGAAAACCCCCTGTATGTAATTTTCACATCAATACTCCCAGTATTTGAAGACGCGAGATGTAAGACCGACATCTAGGATTTTCAAGAGAATCAGTACACAGAGGTTCCGAATCTAGAGCCGTTCCGTGTAATTGCTGTTCTCTCTCCACTCCTAGGACAGAATGTCACGATAAAATTTTCAGGTTACTTCACCTGTCAGAGATATTGAATACTCTCTTCGAGGTGTCATTCCTTTGTACGCAAGACAATATAGATTATATATAAATATAATCTATATTGTTTCTGGTTAGGGAACCTTCATCAGTTGCGCTTCCCACAATTGAATGTCCTCTCGAACACTTCTTTATGCATTTGATGCATTTCGTTAAATTTGAAGACGCGAGATGTAAGACCGACATCTAGGATTTTCAAGAGAATCAGTACACAGAGGTTCCGAATCTAGAGCCGTTCCGTGTAATTGCTGTTCTCTCTCCACTCCTAGGACAGAATGTCACGATAAAATTTTCAGGTTACTTCACCTGTCAGAGATATTGAATACTCTCTTCGAGGTGTCATTCCTTTGTACGCAAGACAATATAGATTATATATAAATATAATCTATATTGTTTCTGGTTAGGGAACCTTCATCAGTTGCGCTTCCCACAATTGAATGTCCTCTCGAACACTTCTTTATGCATTTGATGCATTTCGTTAAATTTGAAGACGCGAGATGTAAGACCGACATCTAGGATTTTCAAGAGAATCAGTACACAGAGGTTCCGAATCTAGAGCCGTTCCGTGTAATTGCTGTTCTCTCTCCACTCCTAGGACAGAATGTCACGATAAAATTTTCAGGTTACTTCACCTGTCAGAGATATTGAATACTCTCTTCGAGGTGTCATTCCTTTGTACGCAAGACAATATAGATTATATATAAATATAATCTATATTGTTTCTGGTTAGGGAACCTTCATCAGTTGCGCTTCCCACAATTGAATGTCCTCTCGAACACTTCTTTATGCATTTGATGCATTTCGTTAAATTTGAAGACGCGAGATGTAAGACCGACATCTAGGATTTTCAAGAGAATCAGTACACAGAGGTTCCGAATCTAGAGCCGTTCCGTGTAATTGCTGTTCTCTCTCCACTCCTAGGACAGAATGTCACGATAAAATTTTCAGGTTACTTCACCTGTCAGAGATATTGAATACTCTCTTCGAGGTGTCATTCCTTTGTACGCAAGACAATATAGATTATATATAAATATAATCTATATTGTTTCTGGTTAGGGAACCTTCATCAGTTGCGCTTCCCACAATTGAATGTCCTCTCGAACACTTCTTTATGCATTTGATGCATTTCGTTAAATTTGAAGACGCGAGATGTAAGACCGACATCTAGGATTTTCAAGAGAATCAGTACACAGAGGTTCCGAATCTAGAGCCGTTCCGTGTAATTGCTGTTCTCTCTCCACTCCTAGGACAGAATGTCACGATAAAATTTTCAGGTTACTTCACCTGTCAGAGATATTGAATACTCTCTTCGAGGTGTCATTCCTTTGTACGCAAGACAATATAGATTATATATAAATATAATCTATATTGTTTCTGGTTAGGGAACCTTCATCAGTTGCGCTTCCCACAATTGAATGTCCTCTCGAACACTTCTTTATGCATTTGATGCATTTCGTTAAATTTGAAGACGCGAGATGTAAGACCGACATCTAGGATTTTCAAGAGAATCAGTACACAGAGGTTCCGAATCTAGAGCCGTTCCGTGTAATTGCTGTTCTCTCTCCACTCCTAGGACAGAATGTCACGATAAAATTTTCAGGTTACTTCACCTGTCAGAGATATTGAATACTCTCTTCGAGGTGTCATTCCTTTGTACGCAAGACAATATAGATTATATATAAATATAATCTATATTGTTTCTGGTTAGGGAACCTTCATCAGTTGCGCTTCCCACAATTGAATGTCCTCTCGAACACTTCTTTATGCATTTGATGCATTTCGTTAAATTTGAAGACGCGAGATGTAAGACCGACATCTAGGATTTTCAAGAGAATCAGTACACAGAGGTTCCGAATCTAGAGCCGTTCCGTGTAATTGCTGTTCTCTCTCCACTCCTAGGACAGAATGTCACGATAAAATTTTCAGGTTACTTCACCTGTCAGAGATATTGAATACTCTCTTCGAGGTGTCATTCCTTTGTACGCAAGACAATATAGATTATATATAAATATAATCTATATTGTTTCTGGTTAGGGAACCTTCATCAGTTGCGCTTCCCACAATTGAATGTCCTCTCGAACACTTCTTTATGCATTTGATGCATTTCGTTAAATTTGAAGACGCGCAAAGGAATGACACCTCGAAGAGAGTATTCAATATCTCTGACAGGTGAAGTAACCTGAAAATTTTATCGTGACATTCTGTCCTAGGAGTGGAGAGAGAACAGCAATTACACGGAACGGCTCTAGATTCGGAACCTCTGTGTACTGATTCTCTTGAAAATCCTAGATGTCGGTCTTACATCTCGCGTCTTCAAATTTAACGAAATGCATCAAATGCATAAAGAAGTGTTCGAGAGGACATTCAATTGTGGGAAGCGCAACTGATGAAGGTTCCCTAACCAGAAACAATATAGATTATATTTATATATAATCTATATTGTCTTGCGTACAAAGGAATGACACCTCGAAGAGAGTATTCAATATCTCTGACAGGTGAAGTAACCTGAAAATTTTATCGTGACATTCTGTCCTAGGAGTGGAGAGAGAACAGCAATTACACGGAACGGCTCTAGATTCGGAACCTCTGTGTACTGATTCTCTTGAAAATCCTAGATGTCGGTCTTACATCTCGCGTCTTCAAATTTAACGAAATGCATCAAATGCATAAAGAAGTGTTCGAGAGGACATTCAATTGTGGGAAGCGCAACTGATGAAGGTTCCCTAACCAGAAACAATATAGATTATATTTATATATAATCTATATTGTCTTGCGTACAAAGGAATGACACCTCGAAGAGAGTATTCAATATCTCTGACAGGTGAAGTAACCTGAAAATTTTATCGTGACATTCTGTCCTAGGAGTGGAGAGAGAACAGCAATTACACGGAACGGCTCTAGATTCGGAACCTCTGTGTACTGATTCTCTTGAAAATCCTAGATGTCGGTCTTACATCTCGCGTCTTCAAATTTAACGAAATGCATCAAATGCATAAAGAAGTGTTCGAGAGGACATTCAATTGTGGGAAGCGCAACTGATGAAGGTTCCCTAACCAGAAACAATATAGATTATATTTATATATAATCTATATTGTCTTGCGTACAAAGGAATGACACCTCGAAGAGAGTATTCAATATCTCTGACAGGTGAAGTAACCTGAAAATTTTATCGTGACATTCTGTCCTAGGAGTGGAGAGAGAACAGCAATTACACGGAACGGCTCTAGATTCGGAACCTCTGTGTACTGATTCTCTTGAAAATCCTAGATGTCGGTCTTACATCTCGCGTCTTCAAATTTAACGAAATGCATCAAATGCATAAAGAAGTGTTCGAGAGGACATTCAATTGTGGGAAGCGCAACTGATGAAGGTTCCCTAACCAGAAACAATATAGATTATATTTATATATAATCTATATTGTCTTGCGTACAAAGGAATGACACCTCGAAGAGAGTATTCAATATCTCTGACAGGTGAAGTAACCTGAAAATTTTATCGTGACATTCTGTCCTAGGAGTGGAGAGAGAACAGCAATTACACGGAACGGCTCTAGATTCGGAACCTCTGTGTACTGATTCTCTTGAAAATCCTAGATGTCGGTCTTACATCTCGCGTCTTCAAATTTAACGAAATGCATCAAATGCATAAAGAAGTGTTCGAGAGGACATTCAATTGTGGGAAGCGCAACTGATGAAGGTTCCCTAACCAGAAACAATATAGATTATATTTATATATAATCTATATTGTCTTGCGTACAAAGGAATGACACCTCGAAGAGAGTATTCAATATCTCTGACAGGTGAAGTAACCTGAAAATTTTATCGTGACATTCTGTCCTAGGAGTGGAGAGAGAACAGCAATTACACGGAACGGCTCTAGATTCGGAACCTCTGTGTACTGATTCTCTTGAAAATCCTAGATGTCGGTCTTACATCTCGCGTCTTCAAATTTAACGAAATGCATCAAATGCATAAAGAAGTGTTCGAGAGGACATTCAATTGTGGGAAGCGCAACTGATGAAGGTTCCCTAACCAGAAACAATATAGATTATATTTATATATAATCTATATTGTCTTGCGTACAAAGGAATGACACCTCGAAGAGAGTATTCAATATCTCTGACAGGTGAAGTAACCTGAAAATTTTATCGTGACATTCTGTCCTAGGAGTGGAGAGAGAACAGCAATTACACGGAACGGCTCTAGATTCGGAACCTCTGTGTACTGATTCTCTTGAAAATCCTAGATGTCGGTCTTACATCTCGCGTCTTCAAATTTAACGAAATGCATCAAATGCATAAAGAAGTGTTCGAGAGGACATTCAATTGTGGGAAGCGCAACTGATGAAGGTTCCCTAACCAGAAACAATATAGATTATATTTATATATAATCTATATTGTCTTGCGTACAAAGGAATGACACCTCGAAGAGAGTAATACTCCCAGTAGTTCCTCATATACATATCGACTCAGCTCTTCGTGGTATACTCTGACCATAAATATAAAATTAACTATAACTTGAAAACCATCAGTCATTGGACTTTGCGGCCATGAAGACATGTTGTTGAGATCTACCACTTTCCATAAGGAATGTGCGGGGTCCTTTAATGGCTAGGTGAATCAAAAACTTTTATAGATTTTCCTGACAAAGATTCCACTTGTTTATTCAATTCAAATAAAACTTTAGAAAGCGTACTTTCCCAATGAGAGTCGTCTTTTAACAGACACATTGCTTTACAAAGTCCTTGAAATGTTTCATAAGTTATACCTTGAAAAGTACGAAGACTACTGAAATTACCATATCTTTGTTTTCAGAGTTAAAATTTTACAAAATTTTCTTATTCCTACCCTCTAATTACTCTAATACAAAGACAACTGAAAGAAGTAGGGCCTTTTACAACGTGGAGTAACATCGGCTCGGACGAGTGGCGCGGGGCCTGGGGGAGCGGTCGAATCAGGACAACACGAAATTAATTACATATTTTGAATTTGCTATATCTCCGAAGGTATTCATTTAATTTTCATGGTGTAAAGGGAAAAATATTCTTCATGAAATGCTCAAGCCAACTAACGTATTTAAAATAATAAGGACTAGTACCGTATTTGTCTAAATAGCAATTACCGCTTTATAATTACCCATTTTTTAAAAGTATTAAAATTAGTATAGCATGTTATCCTTAAGAGATAGACATATGACTTTTTTGTAGACCTCTATAAGATACACAATTTCACCATACATTATTTTGTTATATCTCAAAGGGTTTAGGCAGCGTTTTCGTTGAAAGGTCCCAGACTGCTTATTTTTTTCCGACACCTCCAACAAATATCGTTATATTTCAGCCAATTTCTATAAAAACTTAACAAATTATATACTAAAATCTTCCTCGAGAACCACTCTATCTACTGGTGAAAACAGCATGAAAATCGGTGCGGTGGTTTTTGAGTTTATCGCGAACAGACAGACAGTCAGACGTGGCGGAAGACTTTAATTTATAATATGTAGATTGTATTATTGTGTTTTTTTCTCAGCAGTTTATTACGATTTTATTTACATAACTATTACCTGCCCATATTGGTCTATTTTTATGTTATTAAGTTAATGGGTACCTGTATACAGTCTACTGATGTTAATTATATTACTTTTTTCTACTGACTGGATCCACCACTGTCAAGAATCTTGACTCAAGACATCGGAGGAGAGGTAAGGGTCCGTCTAGAGTACGGAACTTCATACAATTTTTGCAAAAAATTCCACAGTTGTTTGAATGATTTTTCTTGGAGAAGGTACACCACATAACAAAAACTTTTTGTTAAAACATTTTACTTCAAGTTAATTATACGAGGTGTTTAAAATACCAAGACCCGCAATTTTCGCAGTTTTTGTGACTTATTAGCAAGAGAATAAAAATTTACAGTGTGTTGTATGTGCATTTTTAGAACCAACTAAATGAGACGTTGATTGATCGATAGGATTGGTTAATTATAAGTGAGTTTTTCGCGAAATTTTTCAATCATACGTAACTATCACCTAAAAAGATGAAACCTGGCAAAAAAGTTTCACCTGCCTATCGAAAATAACTATTCAAAATTTCAGCTTCATAGCTTTGAAGGTTTTCTCACAAATCAATTTTTTTTTTGAGAGCTCTTTATTTTTGGTGATGTTTATAATGTTCCCATTCTGCATCAAATTACTTGTTTATAAATCTGAATGATAATGATAATTATCAAATCTTTCGGCACAACTCGCCATATATTCTTTTGAGTTTCTTCTATTGTAGTCAAATTTAATTTGAAATTCTTTATTTTGGTATTCGGTAACGCATAAATATTAGTGGAAACGGAACATCCTTTCCACTAACGGTAGAATACGAATAGCAATGTCATCGAACTGACAACGATTAAAATGCTTTAAAAAATACATTTCTTTCTAAAGTTAAGAAAACAACGGTAAAAATAAGGTGTTTGTTGGTTGGAACCTATTTATTTACGTCTGGCTTTTATGATTGTTGGCGGTATTTTAGTTGCATGAATGGAAACCCTTTTTTTTTAAATGCTGGAATTTTTAACACTTGCTTATTTCCATAGAAACTGTACTATAATTTTACTTCAAATAAGTAGTTGTCAAGTGCAGTTGCAAAGTTTCAAAGTATGGCGCGTTTAACTGAAAAGCAGCGAATAGAAATTTTGAAGTTGGTAAGATACAGCGACAGAATTCGAACACAAGCTGAAGTTTGCGTATAGTTTAATATGAAGTACCTGGAGCGGCCTATTACACGATTAGTAAATAGTAAAATAGAGAAAAAGTTTCTAGAATTTGGCCACGTAAGAGACAATTACAAAACCAAACATCGTCCAGAAGATACACAATTAAATATTTTGTTCCATTTACAAGAAAATTCTCACAAATCCACTAGACAAATAGCCGCACAACAGTCAATAAGTAAATCTTCTGTTCTAAAGTGCTTGCATAGAAATATATGGCACCAACACAAAGTTCATTTGGTTCAAGAACTTACTGAAGATGATTTGGACCGGAGAGTAGAATTTTGGGAAATAATGAGGGATAGACTTTTCAAGTAAGATAGTTTTTTCCGACGAGGCAACATTTTGTTTAAATGGTTCAGTAAACAGGCAAAATTTTCGATATTGGGCATCATAAAACCCACAATGGATTATGAAAAGTCATACACAGTTTTCCAAGATAGTAACGTATGGGCCGGAATTGTGGGTACTTCAATTGTGGGTCCTTTTTTTATTGAGGGAACACTTAACTCGGAAAAGTATTTAGACCTATTACTAAATGATATAATACCCTGTTTAACCAGAACTCTACCTGAATGGTTAAAACCCCAATATACTGTCAGATTCGTTATGGTTACAACAGGATGGAACGCCCCCGCACTATTCGCGAACAGTACGAGATTATCTTGATAATATTTTCCCAAATAGACAATAAGCCGGAAAATATCGTGGAATTAGGGCCGAAATACAACGAATGCTGTCACAAACACTAAATGAATTGTTACGAGAATTTGAAAACCGTCTTAGGTATTGTCAGGAAGTTAATGGTCAACAAATTGAACATTTAATTTGATATGTTGATGTTTTTTTCTTCAATTTTGAAAGAAATGTATTTTTTTAATAACTGTTAATTTTCGGTATAGGACATTGTACATGAAAAATACTTAGATTTCAATGCAGAATTCAGAAATAAAATAAAAAACAAATGTTTCTATTTGAAAAAATGTACTTGATGGCCGCAATTTATTTCTGGCCCACCCTGTAAAACCAAAAAACCAACACCTGAATTTTAAATGAAATTGTTCCATACCTCGCGTGCTCACTGTATATTAGAGTATTAGAAACAATAACTTGGTCAAGTGCTAGTTGGATTCGCATACTAAGGGTTCCGTATCACCTTCAAATATTTCAGTTTCAGATAAGCAGGGAAAGAGTGCATTTTCTTATATTTACCCTAATATCTTTTAAAGGAAGCGTTTTAAATTTATTAACAATATATACTCTTTGGTTTTCCACACATAGACTTTTTATTTTATCTGCTTCAGGATTCGCTTGATTTTTATAAGAATAAATATGTTTTAATTTTCTAATTTGGCCCCCAAAAATTAACATTACAGTTTTATTTTACTAATAAACTTTCAGGGAAGCCTTTTATAATCTACTGTCTGAATTTTGAGGCTCTGTAGATTGGAAGATAAAGGGCAAAATAGGTCAAGTTTTAAATTATAAATTATTAAATATGTTATTCAAATTATTTAAAAATACAATACAAAATATATTTTTCAAAATTTAAATAGTGTAGTTTCTAAAGTGCGAATTAAGTCGATGTTTAATATTTTTGTTAATATCTTTTGAACAAATTTGAAAATTGAATTTTTATTTTCCATTTAATTGTATAATTTGTCCCTAAAATTGCTATGGGGGTTTTCTAATAATTTTTCTTATAAATTTCAAGTGAGCCCCAGTACCCTTAATTATTTTCAAAATTTTAGGTAGTATGGTTTCGGAAGTAAAGCGAGAAATGAGAATTTTTTATATCTTTATGTTAATATCTTGTAAACAATTAATTTTAAAAATATGAAAAATACATATTTGTATTCCTCATAATGAGCCCTATCATTTGATGTATTGCATGATGCTTTAAAAAAACTATTTTTTTATTTTCCGTTTAATTCTATAATTTGGCCCCCAATAGTAATATTACGGATTTCTTCGTAATTTTTCTGTAAACAAAAAAAATAGCTCTTATAGTTTGGGGAATAAAGGCGGAATGGGTAATTTTTTTAAATATTTTTTTAATACCTTATAGAAATATAGAAAATTATATTGTACCTTTCCGTAATTCTTAATACAATGCAGAATAAATTATCAAAATTGATTATGCCGTTTTTGAGTATACATAAAAATAAAATTCACACTGATTGATAACTCAATCCTTTTTGGAAATCTGTTAAAAATGAACGCAAAGAAGTCTATTACATTTTTTCATATTGCAAGCTATTAACCGATTCACTATTTTTTAAGTTTGAAGAATTCTAGTCACTAAAAAGTGAAATATATAATAGAAAAAGTACTTAACGTTCTGCGTCGACATAGGAATTCTGTAACGCGTATTATAACGTTCCGATAGATCGCATAATTATTAAATGTTTTGTGACTCCGAATCGGTTTTTGCACAGCTTTTTGCGTTATGTTGACATAACTTTTCGTTAAGGTTCCACCATAAGGAGGTAAGAATTAACATAGGGATTCTGTAAGTCGAAATGAAACGGAATGTTATGCTATCAAACGCAATTCGGAGTCCCAACACATTTAATAACTTTGGATTTTAAGATTTTTACTGCATCAAAAATCATTACAGGCCTGCCAATTTGCCTACTTACCGTGAATTAAGAGATTTTTATGCTTTGGCTACTGAGTTAACGAGTTAACAGTTTGGCTACAAGTGGTAGTTTAAGCTCTTTTTTTATTCTATGGTATTGGTAAACTTCAGAATTTATTTTGAAATATAAATTATATTATTACATGCTAGTAAATTATACATTAATACCACCTAATAATAAATTATTCGGTGGTACAGTTTAAAATAGAATTTATAAATTAAAATTAAAAAAAGTTATAAAAAAAAGATACAATATTTTTACTAATGTGAAAAAGGTCTGGGTGGTTGCTGCTTTTGGACATAGGTGAGATTTAGATGTAAATCGGGCAATCCTGATGGCAATTGACAACCGGTATTCATATCGAAACATTGTATACATAACGAGTTACAGAATCTCAATTCAGCGGTAACTGAATTCTGTAATTTCCCATAAATACACATCTCAAAATTTTCTTGAAAAACTTGTAATATGTAAATTCCTTGATTCTGTTTTTAACCATCAGAAAGTATAATTTTTTCGATTCAAGTTTCATCTTTAAACATTAATTGTGTTCGTCTCTTATTTGTTTGTGCC
Organism: Octodonta nipae; assembly: GCA_034190945.1. Taxonomy (NCBI): domain Eukaryota; kingdom Metazoa; phylum Arthropoda; class Insecta; order Coleoptera; family Chrysomelidae; genus Octodonta; species Octodonta nipae. The sequence continues at coordinate 63,808,753 of CM067218.1, forward strand.
TTATTACGTGTTATTTAATATATTTACCGAATTTTTCCGATGTATTATGTTTCTATATAAGTCAAATATAACGACATTTAGTCTGGCTAAGTAAGGCCCAGTGTCGTCAATCAATTGTAAATAATTTATTTCAGTTAACATTTGCGTTTTGTTTCATAACAATATAGGGTGTTTTAAATCGTCCTCTGACTACCGCTTTTTTATTTTATTGCAATTTGGTTTTTAGGGTTCCGTATATACAATATACGGATACCCTTATAATATCACTCCGGATTTCTGCTTCTGTCACATCACAGCAATTTTCTCCTAAACTACTGGACGGAAGACGTTGAAATTTGGTATCAATGTATAGTTTGGTGACCCGATCAGGAGTACATATCGTAAAACAAAAAAAAGATTTTAGGTGTACTTCTGGGGGGAAAACTAACAAAATCTACCGTTCCCCCTCTGATCTCCGAAACTACTGAGCCTAAAATTTTGAAAAAAATAGGAAATATAGAACGTTGCCCGAACTTTACAGGAATAATAAGGAGAAACCATTAATATTAATTTTGGGGGGCAAATTATAGAATTAAATAAAAATTTAAAAATAAAAATTTAAAAATAAAAAAAATTTCAAACGCATCATGTAATATATCATCTGAGGAACACAAAAACATTTTTTTCATATTTAAAAAGATATTAACGAAAATATACCAAAATTTACCCATCCCCCCCTTATCTCCGAAACTATAAAACATAAAGTTTTGAAAAAAAATTACAGGTATAGGTTCTGACCTGAAGTTTACTGGAAAAAATAAGGAGAAACCTCTACTTTTAATTTTGAGAGGCAAATTACAGAATTAAATGGTAAATATAAAATTAAAATTGTTTCTAACCCATAATGTTATATATCAAATGACGAAAACAAATATTTTTTGCCATATTTTTAAAATAAATTAATTAAAAGATGTTAACAAAAATATAAAAAAAATTACCCATCCCCTCCCTTATCTCCGAAACCATAAGCTGGAAAATTTTGAAAAAAATGGAGTTATAGCCCCTCACCTGAACTTTAGTGGAAAAATAAGCAAAAACCCCTAATATTCATTTTGGGGGGCAAATTATAGAATTAAATGGAAAATATAAAATTAAAATTGTTTCTAACCCATCATGTTATATATCAAATGAAAGGGCTCATGAGGAAGAAAACAAATATATTTTTTTCATATTTTTAAAATAAATTAATTAAAAGATATTAACAAAAATATAAAAAAAATTACCCATTCCCCCTTTATCTCCGAAACCATAAGCTGGAAAATTTAAAAAAAATGGAAGTATAGCCCCTCATCTGAACTTTACTAGAAAAATAAGGAGAAACTCCTAATATTCATAATATATCAAATCACAGGGCTCATTATGAGGAATACAAATATATTATTTTAATTTTTTTTAAATGAATATTTTAAAATATATTAAAAAAATTACCCATTCTCCCCGTTATTCCCCAAACTATAAGACCTAATTTTTTGTTTATAGGAAAATTATGAAAAAATCCCTAATTCTATTATTTGCCCCCCAAATAATAGAATTAAACGGAAAATAAATTATTAGAAAACCCTTATAGTAATTTTAGGGACAAATTATACAAATAAACTAGCGGACCCGACAGGCGTTGTTCTGTCCCATGTAAACTTTTAAAAATTAGCTGTAACAATATAATCTGAACGCCATCAGACGTAACTGAAACTAAAGCACACTCTTGAATATTTGACACAGCGACTACAGCGCAGTCTGCCGGATCCTATGTAAGTTGTGCTAACATCAACAATTTTTTAAATAAATAATTTAACTAAAAAACAATATCTAGTTGACCGTATTGTGAATCTATAAACCTATATATAAAATATTTATTCATATATATATATATATAGATGGAAAATAAAGATTCAAATTTCAAACGCATCATGTAATATATCAGACAAAAGGCTCATTATGTGAATTACAAATATATCATATTTTTAAATCATTTGTTTAAAAGATATTAACAAAAATATTAAACATCGACTTAATTCCCACTTTAGAAACTACACTATTTAAATTTTGAAAAATATATTTTATTTGTATTTTTTAATGATTTGAATAACATATTTAATAATTTATAATTTAAAACTTGACCTATTTTGCCCTTTATCTTCCAATCTACAGAGCCTCAAAACTCAGACAGTGGATTATAACAGACTTCTCTGAAAGTTTATTAGTAAAATAAAACTCTAATGTTAATTTTTGGGGCCAAATTAGAAAATTAAATACATATGTATTCTGATAAAAATCAAGCTAATCCTGAAGCAGATGAAATAAAAAGTCTATGTGTGGAAAATCAAAGTGTATATTTTTTATAAATTTAAAACGCTTCCTTTAAAAGATATAAGGGTAAATATAAGAAAATGCACTCATTACCTGCTTGTCTGAAACTGGAATAGAAGGTGGTACGGAACCCTAACTATGCGAGTCCAACTCGCACTTGACCAAATTATTTTCTTAGTATTTAGGCTCATTTGGTTTTGTACTTTTGAAATGGAGAAGAATTTTGAAAAATTTCCTATTTATAATTAGTTCCGGATTTTTCGATATTTGCAGGTGCATTGTTCTAAATAAGCTACTAAACTGGGTCGGGCTTAGTCCAAACTTTATTATATTCATCGTTTTTCAACAATTTTCTGTAAATTGTAAGTTTCTGCCAGGTCTATCTTTTACATTTAAAAATTGCCTTGGCAGATGAGATTGTTATTTCAAAACTATTTGTATGCATATTCTTTCCATATAACATTAAACATTTACCGAATTCTAATTAAGCTATAAAATAAATTATGAGTTTAACTGAGATTATTTTGTCACTGAGTAAAACTAAATAATATACTTTATTTCAGCTGAAGTTTTCTCAGCGATTCAAACCATCCATTTGCCTGCGTTGGTAAGGTTAGTATCATTTATTTTATTAATAATATTTAGTGAAATAAAAATATTAAAAAAAATAATTTTTTGGGTATTTAGCTTCTGAAGTTAATCACAAAATCAATCTTTTACTTTTAAAGTAAACCTCTGAGCTGACTGTGCTTCTAATGAGTCGTAATTTCTATATCAGTTCCAAATATTACGATTTATTTTAAAAATCCATAACTCGTAAACACAGGGCTGAACTATTTCGAGAGGTTCTGTTCATGTATCTTTTTTCTACTGAATTTGAGGAAATTTTCAGACAACAATTTTCTAACAATTATAAAAATGCTTATAAATTACGGCTTTTTACCTACTTAATTATTCTTTCTCAATTGTAGCCTAAAATCCCATTATTACTACCTCAATATATATTTTTATGGAATCATCATATCATAATATATTAATATGTTAAGAGAAAAATGCACTACCCCTTTTTTGGCCTTTATTTTAAAAGGAGGGTAATGAAACGTAGACCATTCGAAAGGTAGGGTGCCGTAGATTTGCAGAATATATAAAGAATCTTTATTTATTTGTTTTAAAATAAGTGAAGATAAATTATTGATAAAATCCAATTAAGATTTCGCCGCGTATGAACAAGTAGCTTAAACCTTTATCTAATTATTGAAATTTAACAGCCGTTACTAATCTGTGTACCATGGAGCCACAATTATTTTCAATTTAACAATAACATCTACAGTAGCACTCAATGTTTAATTATGGGCAACACATTAAGTCCTCTTTTGTCTGAAATATTTATTGACAATTTAAAATCTCGTAATATTTAAACATGATTTGAGTACCAAATTCTTATGTTGGTACCTATATGTTGATGATGTTTTCACTTGCTTTACTGGTACACAGAGACAATTATAATTACTACATATTTACATAAACCAACTCCTCTCCAATATACAATTTACACTAGAAACAGAAAGAAACAACACATTAGATTTTCTAGATTCAACTATAAAAATATCTGAAAATAAACACATTTTTCTATAACTATATCATAAACAGTCCTATACAGATCTCACCATTCACAATACTCCAAGTCATCCAATCCAACACAAACTTGCAGCATATCAATGGTATACAAATCAGTAGCTGTCCCGTTATCTAAACCCAACTTTGACAATGAACTCAATAGGATAAAACTCATTGCTATCAATAATGGTTACAATTCCCAAAACATTGATAACATATTAAAAAAAGCTATAGAACAGATATACCCTTCTTCTCCCAGCTCTAACCCAAAATTTTACCAATTTCCCAGTAATATTCAAACAGTCTTTAAAATTAACAATAATTTGGCCAAACACATAAAAAATAATAAAGATAAAATTAATAAATATGATAACTCAGGAGTCTATAAATTGTGGTAGTTGCCAGAACGTCTACATCCGTCACACAGGAAGGTCATTTTAATCAAGATGGTCTGAACATTTAAAAGCTGATGAAAATCAGAGGGACAACATATCTACCTTTGTCGAGCATTTATTAAATGAAAATCACATTCCACAAACTACTTTCGAAATATTACATTTAGAACAAAAAAGTAAAACATTATCTCTTTCAGAATCTCTTGAAATCAATAAAAATAAAAATTCACCACATTTTTTAAATGATCAAACAGATACAAATATGTCTTATTTAATCTCAATATCCTTATATAATACAAAATTCATGATTATATTAGTTAGTAGTATTTACCTGTACTGTCATTGATATTATACTGTAAGCATAATGCACTTTCTACCCATGTCGCCAAATTCTCCATCAGTATCTTATAACACTATAAAGTTATTCAGATGTTTAGTATTTCGTTTAATATATGTAATTCTGAGGAAGCCTGTCAACTGAGGGAAATAATTGTCAAATACTATCTAATAAAATAGTGGAAATTATCACAGCGGTTAGTGTTTTAATATAATTAATAGAGTGGAGCGCTATTATAGTTATACAGGGTGGTTAGAAAAAATAATTATACAGGGTGTCCCATAACTGCAGTTAGAAGCGGTGAAAATATACCGATTAACACAAACATGCCTTAGTAAAATGTAGTGAACGATATACAGCGTCCTGAAGTGGGTATTTGGGTTTATTTTTGTCCTCATTTTTCGTGGTACTCTTACAGGGTGTTTCTTACGAAGGTCGAATTAGGATAATCTATGTTTATTTTTTGAACACCCCGTATAATTTGCGTTTCGACGATAAATACTGAAATTGCCAGAATTTCATCACAAAAAACTATACTTGTTGAATCTCCACATTTCAAGGCGTTTTCGAGATATTGCAATTCAAATAGGGCAGAGGTGGCCAACTTGATTAGACCTAAGATCTACTGTTTACTAACGAAACCCTGTGCGATCTACCAAGTACATACTTCTTGAAATCTTAAATGAAAAACGTAGTTTAGTACACAATCATGTATTTTTTATTGGCCAGTCTTAGTAGTTTCACATGTGAGATCATTTCTTTAAATTTACTTAACATTATATGGGTCCTATATATTAGTGTGGGCATTGCTCCAGAACATTTTCCACTAGTTTAGCATAATCAGGTTTGTAGTTGGAAATTGCCATCCTTAAAGAATCCAATGTATGAGCGTCTGTCAAGCGAGAATGGTGTTTATTTTTTGTTTGTTTTAAGTAGGAAAATGCTGACTCACATAAATATGTTGAACCAAAACACGAATGAAGTTGTTCAACACATTTTTTTAAATTTGAATATTTTTCGTTGGAAACCAATACCCAGAAATCCTGACTTGCGGATGACTTTGCTTTTAGAAATATGTCGCAGTGCAGAGTAATAATTTCATTTTGTAACATCATATGCTCCATTTGAAATGTATCTGCAAATTCATAGATATCACTATGATCAATGACATCATTAAATGGATAACTTATAAATTGAAGCAACTTCTCAATTTTTCTGAAATCACTAAAGTGAATTTCGAAGTTGCTATCACTATGAGGCTTGCCTGATACAGAGTCTAATCTTGATTTTCATTGGTAATAGTCGAAACGTAACTCCAGTAGTTAATGTCGTCAACTGTCAACTGACTGATTGATACGTGACATGGGACGGATTGATACTTGACCCACGCCCCTCCCCCGCAACCCACACGCTTCCCGCTTATTGGTCATTGCGTGCCGAAAACAAAACACTATATTGCGTAGAATAAAGGATAAATACCGTGACGGAACAGCGATTGAAAAATGATACAAGATGATGCTGATAATTACGTTGCGCAGTCAGGTTTAATTATTTATATTTTTTGCCTGGCCACGATCGACTGGACTAAGAGTCGTGGCCACCCCGGAAATAGGGTATAGCATATCACCTCAAGCCGCCTCAAAAAAGACATTTTTGAGTAATTGGAATAAAGCCTTCATTAAATATGCCTAGAATTAAAGAATTTACAAATAGTGAACTAAGGGATATGATTTGTGTTTATGCACAAGTAAATTATCATTCAAGTGCTGCAGTTAGACGATATGCACAGTTATATCCAAATTGAAATATTCCAACAATCATACACAAATTTAGGTGAAATAGGTTTGTTTCACACCAAAAATTCTGGTGTTTGACCTATAAGAATTTCAGCTGATCATGAAGATGATATTTTAGTTTGAATTCTGGAAAATCCTGCATTAAGTACTCGGCGCTTGCAAGCAGCTATTGGTATAAGTAAATCGAGTATATCACGAATTTTAGATAGAGAAAAATTGTATCCGTATCACTTTATGCCTGTATAAAATTTATTGCCCAATGGTCAGTGTATTGAACCTAATAGATGTCGGTGACATCTACCGTCTATTGAGTAATTTAAGTATATGAAGGCATACTATGCTATAACATATACCATACTCTTGACAGATGGTTCGAGTGTTTTATATAAAAACACATAAGTAAATGTATATACAGATATATATCCATATATTTAGAACTATATCATTCAACGTATGACAGCCGTTTCGAACCAGGAGTTCTCGTCAGATACGCTTCCTCGAATGACAAGTTCTAAAGTGAAATACTTGGATGCTATACACATCAGTAAGACAAGTAAGGTTCGAAACGGCTGTCATACGTTGAATGATATAGTTCTAAATATGTGGATATATATCTGTATATATATTTACTTATGTGTTTTTATATAAAACACTCGAACCATCTGTCAAGAGTATGGTATATGTTATAGCATAGTATGCCTTCATATACTTAAATTACTCAATAGACGGTAGATGTCATCGACATCTATTAGGTTGAATACACTGACTGTTGTCTTACTGATGTGTATAACATCCAAGTATTTCACTTTAGAACTTGTCATTCGAGGAAGCGTATCTGACGAGAACTCCTGGTTCGAAACGGCTGTCATACGTTGAGTGATATAGTTCTAAATATGTGGATATATATCTGTATATATATTGCCCAATGACTTACCATGTAGACTATAATTTTGTCAGTGGTTGCAACATAAAATCATTCAAGACCCAACGTTTCTTGAAAACATATTTTCTGACGAAGCTACATTCACACGCCGTGGAGTCTTCAATTGGAGGAACAACCACTATTATGATTTTGATAATCCTCATAAGTATCGTGAAGCTTATTTTCAGCCTGAATTTTTCATTAATATCTGGTGTGGAATTATTGGCGATAACTTCATTGTTCCGTTTGTACTTCCGAGGAGCTTAAATGCATTCCAAGTATTTAGAATTTTTGGAAAATAATTTGGGTAATTTACTCGAATAAGTTTCTCTTATTGCAAATCAGCATATGTGGTTTATGCACGATGGCGTGCCACCACATTATCCACTTATAGTCCAGCAAAATGAGTACTCTCCGCATCGTTGGATTGGACGTGGCAGTGAATTCCATTGGCGGCCTCGTACTCCAGAACTTAATCCTATGGAGTTTCACGTATGGGGATACATGAAATCTTTGGTGTACAGCAATGAAATTAATACCCGAATCAAGCTTTTAGCGAAAATTCAGGAAGCAGCGAATATTCTTAAAAATAACATTGCAACCTTTTTCAATATATGGAGCCGTTTTTCAAATTTCAGAAATTTTCAAAAACCAAATACCCACTTTAGGATCCTGTATATCGTTTACAACAAACATTTTATTAAGCCATGTTTGAATATTTTCACCGCCTCTAACTGCTGTTAAAAACACAATAAAATACGTTAGTTATGGGACACCCTGTATAGGGTAGACCATTAGCGGTTGCATTTTTAAGGTACTTGAAATAGAAGGGGCAGTAGAATTATAGTTATACAGTGTGGTGCCAAACATATTATATAGGGATGCATATACAAGGTGGTGGAAATATGTGCTGTAGAAAAATTATATTTATATACACCGGGATTCAAAAAATGCAACATTTCGCTGTCTGTAAACTGAATCATTTCATCTTGAGAAAAATTAGAACAAATGTCCGATTATGTGTATAAATGTACCAACATTTTTGATGAACCCTTGAGTTTACGAGTAAAGCTCGGTCATCCATGTACTATTAATTAAATGTACAAATGCAAATTTAAGTCCTAGTGGTAAAATAAAACAGATTATTTTGCAATTTCTATTCATTTCATTTACTTTTATTTGTTATATTATTCTACCGATTAATAGTTGAATTATTTAACTTTTAAGTAAATTCATGTTAACTAAATTTTTGTCTTTAATTTCCACTTACTGCCTCTTTGCCATACCTTATATCATTAACCTATGAATTAAGAATTTGCACACAATTAAAGTCATTAATTAAATATGAAAAATAAGTTGAATTTCATTATGAATTGACAGAATTGGTCGAATTTCGACCACAGGCGATTCTAATGCTATTTTAATAGATTGTTGAAAGAGGGAATAAGGCTGCATCTTTAGAAGCAGCGGTAAATATATGTCACCATACCCAGAATACGAGTAGTACCTCACGTTGGAGACGTATTCAATCACTGGCAAAGCTACAAATATCAGCATTATCGGATTGACATTAATAGTCCATTGAAAAGTTACACTTGGGGTTGCATTTGTCAGAGGACCAAATTTTATTGTTTAGACATCAAGGGGGGTTAGTGTAAAGTTAAATCCAATTTTGTGAGGTTGCAACATTTGTCCCGCGGCCGCCGTCTTGGAAAAAGGGGTCCAAATGGTTTTTATGGTTTATCTGACAAAGTATAGGTCTCACAAAAAAAAATTATTTAACATTTGCAAATAAAATTATCTACAACTTTTGTTAAGTAACTTTTAGTCGTAGACCCATAATTAAAAAAGTTATAAGTTATAAAAAAATTCTATTTGTCGATTTAACATTTTTAGGGGTTCCGTATATATAATATACAGATACCCTTATAATATCACTCCGGATTTTTGCCTCTATCACATCACAGCAATTTTCTCCTAAACTACTGGACGGAAGAGGTTGAAATTTGGTATCAATGTATAGTTTGGTGACCCGATCAGGAGTACATATTGTAAATGAAGAAAGTTTCATTTTAGAGGTACTTCTTGGGGGAAAAACTAAAAAAATCGACCATTCCTCCGCCTGATCTACGAAACTACTGAGCCTAAAAATTAGGAAATATAGATCGTTGCGCGAACTCTACAGGAAAAATAAGTAGAAACCATTAGTATTAATTTTGGGGGGCCAATTATAGAATTAAATGTAAATTTAAAAATATATATTTTTTCAAACGCATCATGTGATATATCAAATGAAGGGTCCCATTCTGAGAAACACAAATATATTTTTTCCATATTAAAAAACTAGTTAAAAAATAAACCAAAATTTACTCATTTCCCCCTCCTTATCTCCGAAACTATAACACGTAAAGTTTTGAAAAAAATAGAGATATGGGATGTGACCTGAAGTTTACTGAAAAAATAAGGAGAAACCTCTACTTTTAATTTTGGGGGGCAACTTACAGAATTAAATGGAAAATATAAAATTGTTTCTAACGCATCATGTTATATATCGAATGAAAGTGCTCATTATGACGAAAACAAATATATTTTTTTCTATATTTTTAAAATAAATAAATTAAAAGATATTAACAAAAATATAAAAAAATACCCATTCCCCCACCCTTATCTCCGAAACCATAAGCTGTACAATTTTGAAAAAAAAATAGAGGTATAGCGCCTCACCTGAACTTTACTGGAAAAATAAGGAGAAACCCCTAATATTCATTTTGGGGGGCAAATTATAGAATTAAATGGTAAATAAAAAAAATTAATTGTTTCTAACGGATTAAGTAATATATCAAATCAAAGGGCTCATTATGACGCTAATATTTTTTTTATTTCTTTTAATAAATATTTTAAAATATATTTAAAAAATTACCCATTCCCCCTTTATTCCCCAAACTATAAGACCTAATTTTTTTTGTTTACAGGAAAAATACGAAGAAATCCCTAATATTAATATTGGGGGCCAAATTATAGAATTAAACGGAAAAAAAATTAGCTCATCATGCAATACATCAAATGAAAGGGCTCATTATGAGGAATACAAATATATATTTTTCATATTTTTAAAATTAATTGTTTACAAGATATTAACATAAAGACATAAAAATTTCTCATTTCTCGCTTTATTACCTAAAATTTTGAAAATAATTAGGGGTATTGGGGCTCACTTGAAATTTATAAGAAACATTATTAGAAAACCCCCATAGTAATTTCAGAGACAAATTATACAATTAAATGGAAAATAAAAATTCAATTTTCAAACGCATCATGTAATATATCAGATAAAAGGCACATTATGTGAATTACAAAAATATCATATTTCTAAATCATTTGTTTAAAAGATATTAACAAAAATATTAAACATAAACTTAATTCCCACTTTTGAAACTACACTATTTAAATTTTGAAAAATATATTTTATTTGTTTTTATAAATAATTTGAATAACAGATTTAATAATTTATTAGTAAAATAAAACTCTAATGTTAATTTTTGGGGGCCAAATTAGAAAACTAAATACTGCGAATCTTGGAGGTGGTAGGGAACCCTTAGTATGCGAGTCCAACTCGCACTTGAGCAAATTATTTTATAATAATCTTTTCAATTATTGATATGCAATATTGTTATTAATTAATTATTGACTCCTTTCCCCACCACCTACGAGGTACAGTCTGGAGGCGCCTTTTTTAATGTGGTATCCTCAGTAAGCATAATCCACGGTGATTTTCTAAATCACAACCACTCTGTTTGCGGTCTTTTTGATGGATCAGGCTGCCGCTCAGTATCTGGTTGGCTTTCTATATTAAATGCTTGAGGGAGATTTGGAGAAGGAAGTGGCGTCATTGTCGTCGGTTCATCTTCAAAATCATTTTCTTCAATTAATTTCGAGAGCTTCATTATGTTGCTGCAGGTCTCCCTAGAACAATGGAAGCACACCGCAGAACATTTCACAATTTCCTTTGCATATGCAAAAAATACTTTTAGAAGCTCAGTGAGTGCTAGAGCTTTTGACCTCTGCACTTACATCAATATTTTTCCACATTTTCTCCAGCCCCAGTCTTCAGGATCGTTATAATTATTAAGCCACGACTGAACCTGATGGTAGACTCGCAAGCTGTGAAAGCAAGCTGCATCTTCTGTTGGAGGAAGTGAAGATAAATTAAATGTACTCACTTGGCGAATTGTTTATATCTTAGGCTCTCAAGAGTTTTATCATATTTATTACCACCATGTAAAGAGATAAAAAAACATTTACTAATGAGAGTGAGCAAATTACTCGCACTCTGTTGTGCTTTCGCGCAAACGAAGCAATTGTTCACAAAATCATAGCCTGTCTTTGGAGCTTCTGAAACTGAAGTTAAACTGCTGCTGCAACAACGAACGACATTAACTTCCAAAACAGTGCGTAAAAAATGTTCATTAATCTCATCATTTTTTTGCCACAGCTCTGTCAAGTTTTTACTCCTTTTGCATTCACAATTATTTTTTGTCTAAAGGTTTTTTACAAATAAAACAATCATTCATGATAGAATAATACAAAAAGCAAGCTCAATGGACTCAATATAATTAAAGAGTATCATAAAAAAATGAAAAGATGATAAACATTATGGAAAATCATTAATATTAATGTAGGTATAGTAATGAATATTGAATAGTATTCGTTTCGCAGCGCTGTAAAACCTTAAGTAATGAATAACTTTAAAAAGTTTATAATGAAAATTATTTCTGAAAACATCATCTATCAAAAAGGTTTGATGTCATTTTTTGTAAAATGATTAGAAAAAGTTATATCGACAAATAGAACTTATTTGTCAAATTTTCATTAATTTTCGCTTATAAGTTTTTTATTTATAGTTCTACGACTAAGAGTTACTTGACAAAATTTAGATAATTTTCAACAAAAAATGTTAAATATTATTTTGTGAGACCTATAGTTTGTCAGATAAACCATAAAAACCATTAGGACCTCTTTTTCCAAGATGGCGGCCATGAGACAAGGGTTGCAAACCCACAAACTAACTTTACACTAACCCCCCTTGATATCTAAAAAATAAAATTGCGTCCTCTGACAAATGCAGCCTAAGCCCAAAAATGTAACATTTCAATGGACTATAACAACTGTTTAAGGCAGACTAAATTTCCAAGAAATTCATGCACAGTTTGCCTTGTATTTTTGGCTAAAAATATACGGGTGACACTTTAGATCCCTGGAAGTAACGGCACAAGAACACCAATACAACATTTTCCGAAGACACATGGACAATTCAAACTTAGCCAATCTTGATGAAACCAGAAACATTAAATAATCTGGTCAAGTGCGAGTTGGACTCGCATACTAAGGGTTCTGTACCACCTCCAAGATTTGCAGTATTTAGTTTTCTAATTTGGCCGCCAAAAATTAACATTAGAGTTTTATTTTACTAATAAACTTTGAGGGAAGCCTTTTATAATCTACTGTCTGAATTTTGAGGCTCTATAGATTGGAAGATAAAGGGCAAAATAGGTCAAGTTTTAAATTATAAATTATTAAATCTGTTATTCAAATTATTTAAAAATACAAATAAAATATATTTTTCAAAATTTAAATAGTGTAGTTTCTAAAATGGGAATTAAGTCGATGTTTAATATCTTTGCTAATATCTTTTAAACAAATGATTTAAAAATATGATATATTTGTAATACACATAATGAGCCTTTTATTTGATATATTACATGATGCGTTTGAAAATTTTTATTTTCCATTGAATCGTATAATTTGTCCCTAAAATTACTATAGAGGTTTTCTAATTATTATTCTTATAAATTTCAAGTGAGCCCCAGTACCCCTAATTATTTTCAAAATTTTAGGTAGTATGGTTTCGGAAATAAAGCGAGAAATGAGAATTTTTTATATCTTTATGTTAATATCTTGTAAACAATTAATTTTATAAAAATATGAAAAATATATATTTGTATTCCTCATAATGAGCCCCTTCATTTGATATATTGCATGACACGTTAAAAAAATATTTTTTATTTTCCGTTTATTTCTATAATTTGGCCCCCAATATTAATATTAAAGATTTCTTCGTTTTTTTCCTGTAAATAAAAAAATTAGCTCTTATAGTTTGGGGAATAAAGGGGAGAATGGGTAATTTTTTTAATATTTTTTTAATATATTTTAAAATATTTATTTTAAAAATATTAAAAAAATATATTTGTATTAGTCATAATGAGCCCTGTGATTTTATATATTATATGATACGTTAGAAACAAGTTTAATTTTTTATTTTCCATTTAATTCTATAATTTGGCCCCCAAAATGAATATTAGGGGTTTCTCCTTATTTTTCCAGTAAAGTTCAGGTGAGGCGCTATACCTTTGTTTTTTTTTCAAAATTTTACAACTAGTGGTTTTGGGGATAAGGGGGGGGATGGGTAAAATTTTTTATATTTTTCAGTTGATATATAACATGATGCGTTAGAAACAATTTTAATTTTATATTTTCCATTTAATTCTGTAATTTGCCCCCCCCCAAAATTAAAAGTAGAGGTTTCCCCTTATTTTTCCAGTAAACTTCAGGTCAAACTCTATGTCTCTATTTTTTTCAAAACTTTACGTTTTATAGTTTCGGAGATAGGGGGGGGGATGGGTAAATTTTGGTATATTTTCGTTAATATCTTTTAAATTAATTTTTTTAAAAATATGAAAAAAATATATTTGTGTTCCTCAGAATGAGACCTTTCATTTGATGTATTACATGATCCGTTTTAAAAATTTTTAATTTTTTAATTTTCATTTAATTCTATAATTTGCCCCCCAAAATTTATATTAACGGTTTCTCCTTATTATTCCTGTAAAGTTCGGATAACGTTCTATATTTCCTATTTTTTTCAAAATTTTAGGTTCAGTAGTTTCGGTGATCAGGAGGGGGGGGACGGTCGATTTTTTTAGTTTTTCCCCCAAGAAGTACCTCTAAAATGAAACTTTCTTCATTTACAATATGTACGCCTGATCGGGTCACCAAACTATACCTTCATACCAAATTTCAACCTCTTCCGTCCAGTAGTTTAGGTGAAAATTGCTGTGATGTGACAGAGGCAGAAATCGTGAGTGATATTATAACGGTATCCGTATATTGTATATACGGAACCCTAAAAAGAGGAAATTAAAAGAAACTGCATGACGATTAATGATGCCGATAGCAAGGACCATTTCTAGAGCTGAATAGTCGTGATCTTTAAATGACATTTGTATCAGGTTTCATAGATTTGTTAAAATATTCCCAGAAGTTGACAAACTATTATTGACAGTTTGGAGAATATCGGAATTTTCATAAAAAGAAATTGAAAAGTTGTGGTTGGAGTTAGAATTCATGGCGGAATGATGCAACAGTTAAGAACTTACCATATATTATATAATACTTATCAACTTATAAAATACTACTTTAAATATAATCTTTGTATGTCCTTCCAAAAAGGAGGAGGTTATCAATTCGTTGGCGGATTATTCAAAAACGGCTTGGACAATTTTGATTTTCTAAACGGCATTGCATTAAGGAATGTAACAGAAAGGTATCATACGAGGGCTGCCTTTTATATTTCGGGATTAGAGAATAAAAACAAATATTAATCATCGAAAATCGCTTTATTGTTTTTCAAAATATTCCCCATGAAGATCTATACACTTTTGCATGCGTTTGAACCAATTGTCGAAGCACTTTTTCCACTCTGATTGAGGTATCTCCAAAGTATGCATTCTGAACGCAGCAACCGCTTCTTCAGGTGTCGAAAAACGTTGACCTCTCAGTTTGTTTTTTACGTACGGGAATAAAAAGAAGTCATTTGGTGACAAGTCAGGACTATACGGCGGATGACTCATCAAATCGATGTTTTGAGTGGTCAAAAATGCAGTTGTTTGAGCCGATGTGTGAGAGCTCGCATTGTCCTGGTCAAATTTTTTTGACATTCAAATGTTTATGCAATATTGAATGTATGCTGGTCCCACTAATGTGTAAGGTTGACTCAATCTCACGATAGGTCACATGACTATCTTGCAATATCAGTTCGCGCTCAGCATCAATGGTTTCCGGAACAACAACTGTTTTTGGACGACCTTCACGAAATTCGTCTTGGAGTGAACTACGACCTCGATTGAATTCACCATACCATCGATAAACAGTGGTCCTTGATGGAGTTTCATCGCCAAAAATTAAATTAAGTTCATCCATGCACTCTTGCTGACTTAATCCACGTCGAAAGTTGTAAAAAATAATCGCACGAAAATGTTCACGATTTAATTCCATTTTTTGGCCGAGATGAATCCTTTAAGTTACTGTAAAAAACACATAGCGCTCGTATGTCAAAACGTTCTGAGTACGTATAACCTCAAAAATGTCAAACTTTACGATAGAGCTGTCAGTTGTCAGATTGCAACACTAGGGTTGTCCAATCCCGAAATATAAAAGGCAGCCCTCGTATAATTTTAAATTGAAGCATAAAATGTAAATCATAAGTGGTGGGACAAGGAAATTTATTTAAGACAATCTAATGGCTCGCTTTCAAACACAATCATATTTTAAAAATAGTTTATTAACAAACATGTTTCAAACTAACTTATGTATTTAAACGTGAACTATAGAATAAAACCGTTCTATTAAAAAAATATTTAAACAATGCAATTTAAGTAAAAGAAAACGCTGAAAATGCCTTCCATGCGATGCAATACATGTATTTATTCTACCCATCACTAAGCTATAAGATGCTGAAATACGCCAGGATTATTTCTTAGAACATCACATGATGCAATTAATTATGCGATTTCTCAGGTCTTCAATATCCTGTACTGGGAGAGTGTAAACTAATCCGTTCAGATATTTGCAGATAAAATAATCCAAAAGATTTAAATCTGGGAATCCAGGCCTGTTTTTATTAATCACAGTGTTCTGAACAAAAGCGAAGTATAAAAAATATGATCATTTTCTGTTGCTGGCGTACTGAATTTTGACTGGTTGATGGTAACTTCGTCCGACAACAACTGAGGTCAAAGCATTCAACGTACTTAAACAGAGCTTGAAAATGTGCCTTGGTAGGTACGCAATGTTTGGAAAAAATCAATACTACACGTGTTTCAGTAGTTGGATCGCTTAGAGTCTTATTTTTTCAAAATATACAGTAAACGAAACAAGTATGGAGTTTATGGATGCATTAAATCCCGAGATTAACGAGAAAAAATATTTTTTGCAAAATTCATCAACATAGTCACCTTCCATAGCGATACAATCATTCCAACGTTTTTCTATGTTAATGAAATGAAACTAATTACTTTGTTTACTATCACTAACACATTTATTCACTAAAAACATGTGACTAGTTTCGATGCCTAGGGCATCATTTTCAAACATATATAAACAATGAAAAAACCCATCTAACAAACCTTAAAAACAAAACAAAAGACCAAATACACCAACATGATGGTTAGCCGGTCGTGGTCAATAACATTATGAATATAAAACTAAACGGATATAAAGGTATTATACAACTACCTGATATTCTAAGATTATCACCGGGAATACCCGTCCAAACGTAGTAATTCGAACAGGGGTGTTTTTACAAAGTTAAGCTGATCATTAAGTAGCAAATCTGGGAATTTATTGTGAGAGAGGTAAATTTGAATTTGTTCTAAGAAAGATGTTTTAAAATAATTATTACTGAAATGCAAAATTGTTGTGTTTTCTATTGTAGTAATAATTATTTTAAAACATCTTTCTTAGAACAAATTCAAATTACCTCTCTCACAATAAATTCCCAGATTTGCTACTTAATGATCAGCTTAACTTTGTAAAAACACCCCTGTTCGAATTACTACGTTTGGACGGGTATTCCCGGTGATAATCTTAGAATATCAGGTAGTTGTATAATACCTTTATATCCGTTTAGTTTTATATTCATAATGTTATTGACCACGACCGGCTAACCATCATGTTGGTGTATTTGGTCTTTTGTTTTGTTTTTAAGGTTTGTTAGATGGGTTTTTTCATTGTTTATATATGTTTGAAAATGATGCGCTAGGCATCGAAACTAGTCACATGTTTTTAGTGAATAAATGTGTTAGTGATAGTAAACAAAGTAATTAGTTTCATTTCATCATCATGATTGACTATCACAAAGTAACGGCTTCCACAATCGATTTTTTTTCTATGTTGTCGATCCCTTTTTATACAACAGTTTCTTTTTACCTCAAAATAACCTTTAATTGAAGCTATAATCTCATCAACGAATCCCTTTCCTTGGAACATCTTTTTGAGATCTGCGGATATGTAGAAGCCACATGGGGTCAGGTCTGATGAATATGGATGAGAGAGTGTGGAAGCAGTTCGAAGCGTAATTCGTGCAATTTCACCATCATCTTCATCGACTTGAGGATTGGTGTCTTGTTTTGGCGAAACAGGGTTTTTTTCTTTGCAATATAGTAGTTACTGTTGATAGTGTTGATCGTCTGACCCTTTGGAAGAAAGTCTGAGAAAACTCGGTCCGTGCCCCAAAGTACAGAGGCTCTTGTTTGTTGACTGTTGTGTATTCGGACGCTTTGATGAATCCGTGGTTTATTCATTGTTATGTACCAGCACAAACAAATCCTTTTTATTTAGGCATTATTATGACAATTGAATCTTTATATACAAGAACAGCACAATATATGCCATAATATATGTACAACTCACAGAGGCACAGAGAAACAGACATAGGTATAAAACAGGGAGACTCCTTAAGCTCTCTAGTCTTCAATCTCATAATGCATGAGAAAATAAATGGAATGTATATACATAGTGTTGAAAGCTTCTTACCAAGACCTTTCGAACCGAAAATGATTTTTTCCCAATGGTTTCTCCGAATGAATACCGATGATCCTTTTTTAGTTAAAAAATTCTCTTTTCGGACGAAGCTAGTTTCTCAAGAAATGCAATTCAAAATTTCCTAACACACATGAATGAGCTGAAGATAATCCACATTTAGTAACAGAATCTAGCCACCAATATTAGTATTCTCTTAATGTTTGGCTAGGAATTGTCGATCAACATTTAATTGGGTCACATTTCACACCACTAAGATTAACTGGTCAGGTATATTTTCATTGTTTACAAAAAGAATTGCTTCCTCTACTGGATCGTTTAACTCTGCGAACTGGAAGAGACATGATGGTGCCCCAACACACTTCAGCTTAAATGTGAGTGAGCGTCTAAATGTTGCCTATGAAAACCGTTGGATAGAAAGAGGTGGCCTTGATCTTTGGCAGCCTCGATCCACAGATTAAATCTTTTGGATCACTTTATCTGCAGATATCTGACCGAATTAGTTTACATTATCCCAGTACAGAATATTGAAGACCTGAGAAATCGCATAATTAATTGCATCATGTGATGTTCTAAGAAATAATCCTGGCGTATTTCAGCATCTTAGAGCTCAATGATGGGTAGAATAAATGCATGTATTGTATTTTACTTAAATTGCATTGTTTAAATATTTTTAATAGAACGGTTTTATGCTATAGTTCATTTATAAATACATTAGCCGTTACCCGCCGTTTCACCCGCGTACGGAATGTACAAGTCTTTGCAAAAAGAAATAACATGAAACATATGGGCTCTCCTAATTTATCAAAATTTTTTGAAACACCCTACTTAACTATAATTCCACCAATTCCGAATATATTTCACCCAAACTGAAAATGCTTGTGGGCACCATATATAACAATTTTATTCGATATTATTTTGAATCACCTTGTATAACTGCAACTCTACCCTAACTTTTTTTAACACTTGCTTATAACTCTACTCCACTCTATATTTCAGCTATGCAACTGCTTATGGTTTACGCTATATAACAATTATTTCTAATTTTTTTAGCCACCTTGTAAAGTACAATTTCTCTCCACGCTATATTTTAATCACCCCTTATATGTAACTTTTCCAACATTGTGTTAATCACACTCTTGCTTCGTCCCATGTTTCAGGTATTCTATATAGTAGGATGCGACTGTTCATGCCCTATATAACAATTTTTTTTTTAACTTTTCGATCCACCCTAATGGAAATGCCTGTTAGACCATTGGTGTGCCACAAAACTAAAAACACAGTTTGGCACCCTAACATCAAACGTTTATTCAAACACTCACCCAAACTGCAGCTGCTTGTTGGACACCCTATATAACAATCTTAATCAAATTTATTTTGAACCGCCTTGTATAACTATCCATCTATCTACATTAAAACCATCCCGTATATACTGCTGCCAATGTCAAACATTTTATCTTATTTTTGAAACATGCTGAATAACCATAAGTTTACTCTACAACCATCCTGTATGTTCATCTGCTTAGGGGCAACCAAATATAACATTTTTTAAACAATTAATTATAACTCTGTTCCACTCACTATCTTATCTACGCAACTGCTTTTGGACTACTATACAAGCATTTTTTAACCACCCGGAAAGTATAATATGTTTTCACCTTATATTTCAATCACCCGTATATGAAACTTTTTCTAACATTGTTGTAATCACACTGTATAACGATAATTTTACTTGGATTCACGTTTCAAATATTGCATATATACAACAGCTCATATTCTGTTCTACAAAAATTTGTTATCCAACCTGTTTAACTATGATTCTACTCCACCCTCTATTTCAACCAACTTGTATATGCAACTACTTATCGACCACCCAGTATATCATTTTTTTACCTTCCTGTATAACTATAAATCCATCAGTGCCCAATATATTTCACCAAAACTGCAACTGCTTATGGAACACCCTACATAACAATTTTGTTCAACATTTTTTTAAATCACCTTGTATGTATTACAACTACCCAGTATATGCTGCTGCTTATTAATCAACCAATAAAACATTTTTTAAATACTTAACTAACACTTCTGCATTCTATATTTCAAATATCCTATATGTGCAACTGATTATGGGCCACGCTATTTCACTATTTTTTCTCATATTTTTTTAACTACATTATAAAGTATAATTTCTCTTCACACTTCCTTTAAAGCACGCTTCATTTGCAACTTTTTCTGACCTTGTTTGAATCACACTGTGTAACTATAACTTTACTGCGTCACATATTTCAGGTACTCCATATATGCAACTGCTTATACTTTTTAAGCCCATTTCATTAGTCTAATAAGTCAAGAACATATTTCAAAGATCCTAACTGCCTACATAACACATTTTTTTCAAAAAAAAAATTACCCACCCTGTATAATTATAACTGTACCCTACCTTATACTTCAACAACCTTTTATATACAACTACTTATTTGCCACCAAACAACATTTTTGTGCCACCCTGTATCCTCAAATCTACCCCACCATATATTTCAACCATCTGGTAAATGGAATAGCTTGTAGATCATAACATTACTTTATAATATTTTTTAAACCCACCTGTATAACTTTAATTATACTTCGCTACATATTTCAACCATCTTATATATGCAACTACTTGTGGATATAAAACAAGTTTTTAACCACAACATAAACTATAATTCCACTCCATCTATACACTCTATAAACAACTGCTTCTAACATTTCTTCAACTCATTTCATAACTATAGTATTTTATGAACATAATTGCAAGATCCTAACTGATTACCTAACACATTTTTTAAAGATTTTTTATTCACTGTAATAATATTCTACCCTTTTAGAACAACTTGATATATGGAACTGTTAATGACCCACTCAATATAACTTTTTTGAACCACCCCGTATAACTAATTCCAGTTCCCCTTATTTCCACCAAATTATATATATCCAGCTGCTTATAAGACACCAAATATAAACTTTTTTTAGATGTTTTAAATTCATATAATTCTAGTCCGCTCTAAGTTTCCTATATACAGAACACCCTGTAAAATTACGCTTGTTATAACAGTTGATTTTTGTTAAATAGAAACATGTTACATTAGCACATTCCGAATTTTTAATAAAAGCTAAGCTGATGCCTGTATCTAACCCAACACGTTAGAAGTTTTTTCGCTATATCTACCGTTTCTGTCAATTTAGAGAGATAAAATGTCTACGAGATTTTAAGTCAAACTATAGGCTTCGCAACAAAAAAATATTCAGCAAAATCAGTAAAGTAGTTCTTACGTGATGCCCGAACAAACAAACAAACAGACAATCTTACAATTTTATAATAGTACTAGCCGTTACCCGCGGTTTCACCCGCGTACGGAATGTACAAGTCTTTGCAAAAAAAAAAAACTTATGGAACATATGGGTTATCCTATAAAACAATTTTTCCAAATTTTTTGGAACACCCTATTTAACTATAAATCCACCAATCCCGAATATATTTCACCCAAACTGCAAGTGCTTATGGGCCACCCTTTATAACAATTTTATTCGACATTTTTTTGAATCACCTTGTATAACTGTAACTACTTCATCCTATAGTGCAACCATTCTGTAAATGCTGTTTGTCACCCAATATAACCTTTTTTAACACCTTTTTATAACTCCACCCTATATTTCAACTATGCAACTGCTCATGGTCTACACTATATAAAAATTATTTCTGATATTTTTTGAGCCACCTTGTAAAGTACAAAATCTCTCCACACTATATTTTAATCACCCTTTATATGCAACTTTTTCTAACGTTGTGTTAATCACACTCTAAAACTATAATCTTGCTTCGTCCCATGTTTTAGGTATTCCATATAGTTGGAAGCAACTGTTCATGCCCTATATAACAATTTTTAAATTTTTTCGATCCACCCTAATGGAAATGCCTGTAGAACCTTTGGTGTGTCAGCAATGTAAAAACACAGTTTGGCACTCTAACAACAAACCTTTATTTAAACACTCCCCCAAACAGCAACTGCTTTTTGGCCATCCTATATAATAGTTTTAATCAATTTTTTTAACCGCCTTGTATAACTACAACTCTAATACCATCTACATTAAAACCGTCCTGTATATACTGCTGCCCATCAGTCAAACATTCTAACTTAATTTTGAACCATCCTGTATAAGCATAATTTTACTCTACAAAATACTTCAACCATCCTGTATGTTTATCTGCTTAGGGGCCACCAAATATGACAATTTTTAAACACTTAATTATAACTCTGCTCAACTCACTATCATATCAACGCATCTGCTTATGGACTACTATATAACCATTTTTTAACCACCCTGGAAAGTATAATTTGTCTCCACCTTACATTTCAACCTCCCGTATATTGTATATTGTTTTAATCACACTGTATAATTATAATTTTACTTCGATCCACGTTTCAGATATTGCATATATGCTCATGTTCTATCCTACAAAAAAATTGTATCCAACCTGTTTAACTATAATTCTACTCCACCCTCTATTTCAACCACCGTGTATATGCAACTACTTATCGGCCACCCAGTATAACATTTTTTGTACCTCCATGTATAACTATAAATCCATCAATGCGCAAAATATTTCACCAAAATTGCAATTGCTATATAGGGTGCCCCATACTGCTTATGGGGCACCCTATATAGCAATTGTGTTCAACATTTTTTTGAATCATCTTGTATGTATTACAACTACCCTGTATACGCTGCTGTTTATTGGTAAATCAATAGAACATTTTTTAAAAACTTAACAATAACAGTTCTCCCTTTATTTCAACTATCCTATATGTGCAACTGATTATGAACCACGCTATTTCACAATTTTTTCTCATATTTTTTTAACCACATTATAAAGTATAGTTTCTCTCCACACTTCATTTAAAGTATCCTACAGTTGCAACTTTTCTAACTTTGTTTGAATTACACTGTTACTATAACTTTACTGCGTCTCATATTTCAGGTACTCCATATATGCAACTGCTATATAACAAAATTTATTACCCACCTTGTAAAATTATAATTCTTGTATATGCAAGTACTTATTTGCCACCCTCTATAACATTTTTGTTCGACCCTGTATCCTTAAAATTCTACTCCACCCTGTATTTCAACCATTCAGTAAATAGAACAGCTTGTAGATCACAACATTTCTTTATAATGTTTTTTAAACTCACCTGTATAGCTGTAATTGTACTCCGCTACATATTTCATCCATCCTATATATGCAACTACTTGTGAATATAAAATAATTATTTAACCACTTTATAAACTAGAATTCCACTCGATCTCATATTCCAACCACCCTGTATAAACAAATTCTTATTTCATAACTATAATAACTCTAGAACAAAATTCTAACTGCTTACCGCATTTTTTTCTAAAACCCTATATACATATTCTACCCTTATTTTAACCATATTGTATATGCAACTACTTATGAGCCAAACAATATATCATTTTGATATCCAGCCTATATAAATATTATTGTAATCCACCCGTTTATGAACCACCTGGTATATGCAACTATTTATGGCCCACTCAATATAACTTTTTTGAAACACCCCGTATAACTAATTCCACTCCCCCTTATTTCAACCACATTGTATATATGCAGCTGCTGATGGTACACTTAATATAAATATTTTTATATATTTTTTAAATCCATGTCATTCTACTTCGCACTAAGTTTCTTATATATAGAACACCCTGTAAAATTATGTTGATATATCAGTTGATTTTTTTTAAATCGAAACATCTTACATTGGCATATTCCGAATTTTGAATAAAAGCTAAGCTGATTCAAGTATCTAATATTTGGTGCTTGCGGTGGAACCAATATTGTATTATCCAACATGCTAGAAGTTTTTTCGCTATATCTACCGTTTCTGTCAATTTAGGGAGATAAAATATCTACCAGATTTTAAGTCAAACTATAGGCTTTGCAACAAAAAAATTCATTCAGCAAAATCAGTTCAGTAGTTCTTACGTGATGCCCGAACAAACAAACAAACAAACAAACAAACAGACAAACTTCCACTTTTATAATAGTATAGAAGATAGATAAGTTAGTTTGAAACATATTTGTTAATAAACTATTTTTAAAATATGATTGGGTTTGAAAGCGGGTCATTAGATTATTTGACTTAAATAAATTTCCTTGTCCCACCACTTAATCATCTACATTTTATGTTTTAATTTAAAATCGGTAAGTTTTTCTTTAAATTTAGTGGAGTCATTAAAATAGTGAAAAAATATGAAGATCATGTGTTTTCATAGTGGTAAAACTCCTATAAATTTTCATTATTCTAGGGTTTTTTTACATAATTATTACTTGCCCATATTGGTCTATTTTTTCATTGGTTTATAAGTTAATGGTTACCTGTTTACAAGTTACTGTTATTAATTAAATTACTTTTTTGCACTGACAGATCAGCCACTGTCAAAACCATTGAGGACAAATAAGGGTCGGTCGTTTATGCCAAAATTCACAAGCAGTATTATTAAATTTAACGGCACTATAACAGAAATCCAAGTTATACCAAGTCCATTTTATGAGCTTTCAAAGTATATTTTGCATATCGCTATCGATACTGATTGGAGAGTTTTGGCTAAAAATTTGCTAATTCTTACCTTGGCGAATCAATCGAACTCCCCTCGAGGCGCAACTGCTTTGGGAAGAACATGCAGTTTAGGGCACCTAGAGGACTTTTCTACGGCTATGGTGGCTTTCTGTGTTTTTTCATTAGTGTGGCATGCATTCCCGTTGTCTGCTGGTAATATAATGATGGAACTGCCGATATTTCTTTACAGGGTGTTTCCTAATTAAATGTCAATATTTTAGGATGTAATTCTTTGGTTATTCTTAGGAAGAAAACTTTATATGAAGGTACGTCCTAAACTTTTGAGATACAGGGTGGTAAAGTTTTAAAAATAAATCATTTTTTAGTATCTGTAATACCACTTTAGATATTTAAACAAAATTTGGTGTACAATTACTATGCATTAAGCGACTTTTTTTTTGACTTCCCTCGTGTCTTTATTTCCACCAGTCGCGTTCGTGCGGAATCTGGCATTAATATTTTGGCAGACATTGATGGTGCGCCACTGATTCCGCTTACAATAAAAACCATTCTCATAATCCCCCTTAGTTTCTAAACAAATTTAACTACTTGCTTTTTTTCAATCCGATTTTCATTAAAAAAAAATACAAATCATTTTACTTCAGGGTGAAATCGCTAAAAATCTAATGGAAAACAATTTCTAAATTATTTTCAAGCTATTACCTTCGTTTAATATCAATTGACAATTAATTAAGGATTAATTTTAAAAGAAATCAATAGTTTGAAAAAAGAGCAAACATAATTTCAACATAACAGTCACGTCGGTGTATTTTTAGAGATTTGACCCTAAAGTCAAGTTTTATTTTTTTAAGCCAAACCGTGCATTGGATTGTAAAAAGTCTAATGATTAAATTTGAATGGGGACTTTAAAAAAATATTTTTATTTTAAGCTAATCAGTAGTGTATCATCAATGTCTGCCAAAATATGCAGGCGAGATTTTGTAGGAACGCCAAGAGTCTGCAAAGCCCGGTCCAGGGGGAGCTGACCCGAGCCTAGTTTTGATTAAGAAATGGGTGAAGAAGTTGGAAGAGACGATATCGATGCACGGCAACTTTCATCACGATCTATTTATCAAAAGTTGCGGGCGTTTCTTACACTACAGTTTTAGGAACTTACTGGGTACAGTTGGAAAACCTGGTTGCAGCAAGACCCACTTGTGATACGTCTAACGAGTTTTTCCCGGTAGCACTTTCTTATTTAAAGGTGTGGAGGCTTTAGGCCAACAAAGTTGTTGACTCACCCTTAATTATTTTTCAAACAAAGTAATGAGTGGAAACAGTGAGATAACTTGCCTTCAGATATCAGAATTTCAAATGTCTATTGGATAGCTGTTTTCTTGTGAAGTTCTCGGAAAACCTGATTTCATTGAGAAGGGATTTATCTGGCTACCCAGAAGTCCCAATTTAAAGCCAGTATATTTATTTTTATTGTGATATTTGACGAATCGTGTGTACCCTCGTAAATCAACGGCATTTGAAGTCATAGGTTTTATTTTATTAAAAAATAAAAGTGCACTATATCAAGGCCCACCCGGTTCAATTTCAACTAAAATATTAATTACCTATACTTTACTGTACTTTTTATGCCAATTATCAATTTCAGTTTTTTGTTCAGTAATGCCATTTCTTTTTTTTTAGGATTAGTGATGAGACGCTAGGGTTAGGTAAGTGAAAGTTTTCATTCCATTGCTTAAAATTAGTTCAATTTTAATGACCATCAGATATAATTTGATTTTAATCTCCAAATTTTAATAGATAATTGCGATAATTGTTTCTGATGAAAGACATTTTATAATAATAATAAAGTCTTTATTGAGATATTTATCATAACCGCTTTAAAATATCGAAGAAAACATGTTGTAAGCGAATTTTATTTTCCGTATTGCTTTTTATATTTGCTCTAATGTGATTAGAGATACAATTTTAGTTACATATTTATAAATCTATAGAACAACCCAATATTTGAAAGCTCATGTACTAAAATCTATAAACTCTATAAAATACATGATATTTTTTAACAACTGCGAATTTTGTAGATTTTTTAGTGCAGATACATAATATTTCACAATTTCTATATAATTTGAACAGTTTTTAACAAATATCGCGTGATATGTTGAATCTTTTTGGATTTATAGTTCGTTATTGGACTTTAACAATGTAATCTTTGGAGACTTGCCTTTCCTCCTTTCGGGGTTATGTAAGGGTTATATAACTAGACTTCATTCCCTTACTTGAACCCTACTGAAATACCGTTCAGATTGATGGTCACCAACAACTGCATTGAGGATAGTTCATGTGTGGACAGCATGCTTTGTCTAAGTTGGGCTACATCACACGTTTACCTTAACTCTCTCCCGAACTCTTGCCGAGGTCAGTCCTATTCTATTGTGGGCGGTTGATGAGCGATAGGCGAACAGAAATTGGGATTTATGCTCATACCAATGCGGTGGTGGTTACTAACAACCTGGGATAGGTGTGGTTCCAAGGTTCTAATAGAAGGGGGTGATTTTCGTTTTCTTGATACCCAACATCGTCGGTTGAGACAGAGGTGACGTTTCTCTATTTCTATAGCTTCGCAAATAGCGCATGCCCTAAGGGAATTGAGGATACTGTTCTCGGAGTTAATAGAGTGTCCTCTTTGTGTATGATGATGTGCGAGAGCTGAAGTCTGATCTTTACGAACTGACAGAATGTGTTGCAGACCATCTTTATTTGATGTCAGTATAGAGCCGTGCTATTTTATCAGTGACTCCTCGAATGTACGGAAGGAAGGCTTTCCGTGTTGTTGTTCTGTTTCTGACGGAGTTGGTTTATTCAGAAGTTGTTGAGATTGACGACTTGCGCGCGCAATGTCATCCGATTGATAACCGTTTTGTCTAAGAAGTTGTTGAAGATTATTATGTTCGTTTTATCTATTGTCAATATGTGTTAATCGGATAGATCTAAGAGCCAAAGATTTCTTTACAGAACTCTATTGGGCTGGGTGATGGTGTAATTGGACACTTAAGTATCGATTGTTTTGGATTGGTTTCCTATAGACGGTATATGAGACTCTATCACTATTCGTTTTGGTTATGAGAACATCAAGAAACGGGAGAGAAGAATTGGACTGAATTTCCGTTGAAAACTGAATGTTAGGGTGTATACTATTAAGGTGTTGTAGAAAGGAATCTCATGAATCTCTGTTATGAGGTTAAATGACGAAAGTGTATTCTACATCCACATATCTAAGACAACAGGTTTTAAAGTAAAGGAGTTTAGGTTAGGTTAGGTTTCGATTTGTTCCATGAGAAGGTTAGCACTGGAGAAAAACCTTTTTCTCCTCATCGGGGCGCCACGGACTTGAACAGAGTGTTTTGAAATGAAAAGTACTTGTTAGAAGAACAGTGTTGTACAAGTTTAATGATGTCAGAAGAAATATTGTGTTCTGAAAATAATTAACGTCTCTGAAATTGGGACATTGGTGAAAGAAAATACCAAATCGAAGCTAACAGGATATCATTTTCTGAATAAGGAAGAAGAGTTCTTTACGTACAGGAATGCTTGCTCAGCTCAGCTAGAAGTTGAAGGGTGTGGGATAATTCGGGGGTCGGAGATTGTACCGAACTGATAATGGACCTAAGAGGAATGGCCGGCTGAATCTTGGGTAGTCCACTTAAATTAGTTTCGCTATTATCATCGCGTCGGTTGAGATCGATAGTAGGTACAATCAATGAAGGCTTTTGCTTCCGAAATCTTTCAACCTTCATCGATTTGCGAGAAAATTTGGGGAAAGTTAGTATATGCCTCAAACATCAAAAGTGACATGGTGCCAACTTGCGCTTTTACCCCGGCGGTGGATGCCACTCCTTGGAGTTGAATTTTTTTGGCTAAAAGAACCCCGGGAGTCGATAGAGAACCTTATTCTAAGCAGAAAAGTTTTTCCTCTTCGAAAATTTTTGAAACAGCTAAGAGAGCTACCAGGTGTTGAACATGTCAAAATGGTGAGAGATTTTTTTATTAATATCAGTTAGTATTTTAGTTCAATATTTTAATAATTTCATAAAAAACGCGAACACACTTGTCATACACGCCCGATGGTATGGCCGCTGCGTCCCTCGCTCTAAACATGTCAATTTAACGTGAGCAAAATAATAACTAATAACAGCCTAATTTTTTCACTATTGCTTGATAATTATTATAATAATCGAATGGCTTCTTTTTCCTACAAGTTAAATGGAATGTTTTTCTAGTCTTACATGCGTCGGTTTTTGCGCCCGTCGAAATCATTAATAATTGTAGGACATTAAAACCACACATTTCCTTAGTGTTTTGACTGACCAAAAAAGTAAATGTCCTACAAAAATATGGGTATGTATCCCTAGTCCTACAGCAAAGGTATGATATGCATTTGGTATATTCAATTAATGTTGTCCGTCAGATGTTCTTTAATATTTACATAATTACAATACAATGTTTGATTATGATTGTATTACTATAAATTTGCTTGAATAACGCGCGACATAACTACGAACAAAAGTATTTACCAAACAATATTACTAGTCAATGATGCCAAAATAAGCTATATATATATTTGCCGTAATAATAATAATGGCAGGGTGCTGAGGAGGCGGGCCCCTGCCGTCTAAAGAGCTACAGCCCAAGAACCAGATAAACCAGAAGAACCACAACACTCACCAATACAGTCACAACAATAACGTGACCATCACCAACGGAGTCAAATGAGAACGAGAACTCCACGCGCAGAAAGTGTTGCGCAGGATCAACAGCTAGCGCTCACTCAGGCGGGACTGAAAAGGCAGCGCATGAAATGGACTGGCTCCATGAATGAATTTATAATGCGCACGTTTTACAGAATTACGAACCTTGGCCCGGACAAGACTGAATATCGCCAAATACTCCATCAAGAGTTCTGTCGTGAATACCCAGAGCTTCAAGTTACTAAACAGAGAGTCGCAGATCAATATCGTGTCATCTTGAGCAATGGCCTTATTTCGCCCGAATAATTGGGTAGAATAAAGAGCGAAGTGGAGCGCGAACTATTTGGTCGAAATACAATCGATCCAGAGCCTGAAACACCTTTGGCGCAAAGAGCGGACGAGATTCAAGAACTAAAACAAGAACAGCCAACCAACGCTGACCTGCTTGAGAAGATCCAACCAGAAATGGAAGGAGCTCTTATAGAGTATAGTGGAACAGATCCACTGACTAGACCAGCTCTTCCCAAACTAAGATCTTCTAAGAAACTGGGTATCATCTTGCAGGCTATGAACAAATTTATCTTGTCAAACTTTGTTTTAGGTGCTAATACATTAGAGTCGCTACACACAATCATCTACTGTGCTGCAACTTCCATCTGCAGAACAATTGGGGTCGCATTAAGACCAAAGCAAGACCCTCCCCAATTTGGACAAACACCTCGAATACCACCTTGGCAAAGAAGACTTGAAGGGAAAGTCAATTCTCTTCGGAAAGACGTTGGAAGACTGACCAAGTACCATCGAGGAGTCAGGAACAACATAATAGAAAGACTTGTCAAGACTATCATGGACAATAACCGAATACACTCTCAGTGGGATGGAGAAAACATCACATCTCAGCAGTGTCTGGACAGTCTACGACAAAAGCTCCCCGTCTACACAAGTCGAGAGTTGAGAAGGTACAAAACCAGTAACCAACGGAAACAAGACAACGCACTATTCCGAAAATCAGAAAAGGGGTATTATAAAATGGAAAACCTAACTTTCAACACCAGTTTCCCATAACTCCAGAGCGAGCTGGATTAATGAGGAGGAGGCTGCATCTCAGAATTGTGATAAGATTCAACACCAACCATTTACAACGGAAGACACGGCCAACATAAAGAAACACCTCCATAACTGGAAAGCACCAGGACCAGATGGTGTGCAGAATTACTGGATAACGAAACTTTACGCCACCCACGATAAATTAGCAGTACTCATTAATGACATAATTATCCATCCACACAAGATGCCTAGTTTCCTTACGCATGGTGCTACATACCTCTTACCAAAGGATAACCTATGTACATAGGACCCAGCAAAGTACCGACCAATCACTTGCCTCCCAACCTTATACAAACTTATAACGTCGTGCATTAATCATCGCCTTTTCAGACATTGTGAGCTAAACAACATAATTTCCGAACAATAAAAGGGGTGCGCGAAAAACTCGATGGGGTGCAAAGAACAACTAATAATTGATTCCGCTGTCTGCAATCAAGCCCACACCAAACGACGAAATCTCTACATGACATTTGTGGACTACAAAAAGGCCTTTGATTCAGTTCCACATAATTGGCTCATTCAGGTGCTGAAACTCTATAAAGTAAGTAATCGTATTGTTTAGTTTTTAGAATATGTCATGACTACCTGGCAAACCAAAATCTTTCTGAATGAAGCCGACTGTTCGATACAAACCGACTCTACCCCAATCAGAAGGGGTATATTCCAGGGACTCTTTTAGCCCGCTGTGGTTCTGCCTTGCCATGAACTCACTGTCACACAAACTGAACGCGACTAACTTTGGGTTCAGTCTCAAACACAACAACGTACAAGCACTAAAGATAAACCATTTGTTATACATGGACGACTTAAAGTTGATGGCAGCTACGAAACAACAGCTGCATGATATGCTTAAAATAGTAGAAGGGTTCTCTAGTGACATCCATATGCAATTTGGCCTAGACAAATGCCGAATTATTAATATAGTTAAAGGCAAAATACAGCCCTGAGAAATGGGAGATGGCGCCTCAATTGAATCCATGGAGGAAGGCCATACTTACAAATACCTTAGAAGAAAGCAGGCTCAACGAATTGATCACATCACCATGAAAAAGGACCTAAGAACAAAGTTTTATAGAAGGGTAAGACGACTACTGAAGAAGAAACTTAACAGTAAAAATTTGTTTCAGGCTATTAACACCTACGCGAGTTCAGTGCTTAGTTACTCTTTCGGTATAGTTAACTGGTGCAACACCGACATTGAAAAATTACAACGGTAACTTCGAGTACTACTAACAAAAGCTCAAAATCACCATCCAAAGAGCTGTGTCGAACGTACAACGTTGCCTCAGTGTGAAGGAGGAAGAGGTTTGGCAGATATAGGCAAGTTACGTGATCAACAAATTTCTAATTTGCGTAATCATTTCCAGAAACTCTCAGAATTTTCTGATCTACAGAGATTCATATGTTAGATTGATGACTCAACACCTCTGTGACTGACAGAACAACAGTTCAAGTATACCACCAGACACCTGATCAGAAGCTGCTTATATGGAGAGAGAAACCCCTTCATGGAAGCCATATAAATGACGTTAACCAAGATTATGTCGACAGTGCAGCGTCGAACTGGGACCGCACGATACTGACCGATCGGACTGTTGCTCACAATAGACCAGATATAGTTTTAGTAGATAAAATCTCTAGGAAAACAACCTTAATTGGCATAGCAATCTCTAAGAACAATAACATAAATACTAAGCAGGCTAAAAAATAGCCAAATACAGGGATTTGGAATTTCAAATAAAGACATAGTGGGACACGAACAACACACGAACTGTACCAATTGTTATGTCAACAACAGGAGTACTCCCAAAACTTCTACTAAATAATTTAAAATACCTCGGTCTGGACGAACATCTTTACCAACTAATGCAAAAAGCCGTTCTGTTAGGAACAGCCCGGACGGTCAAAAAATTCATGGGAAGCTGTCACGACTCCAACCACGGGCCTGATAACCTGGCAAGGGCTCCCACAGAGCTAAACCCTTTTGACATCTAGGATATCTGGGGTTAGTGAATTTTTCCCTAAAGGCTCGTTATGCGTGCCTTAGAGGGAGTGTTCTGCCATACACTGTATGGTCAAGTCGGGAACTAAATACCCTTATTATGTTCCGAAGATTCAAAACGATGCATTTTGTACGCTACGCTTTCATGATTCAATGGGGATTGCGTTTTTTTTTCAAATACAATTGGCATTTAATGAAACAGTGTTGCAATTTTATCCACTCACCCTTACACAGGTTGTATTAAGGAGGTGGGCCAACGTAAATACTTACATTGATTTATGCAGTGACACTAATTTTCATTATTTCACTGATTATGTGTTCGTAACGGTTTCATTTTAATGAATTTGCAGTCCGTTTCTGAGATAATTTAATTTATAGGCAAAGATCCCAATGCAATTGTAACTCAGAAATTCTTAAAATATTAAAATTCTATCAGCTATGTTTGAGACTGAAGGCTATTTTTTCTAATAAATTATCTGGGAAACCGTGAGTCATAGACATAAGAAGTGGTTATAAAACATACCTTATATTTTTGAGTTTACCCGAATTCATCCCAAAAATTGTGCAATTCCATTTACAATAACAAAATTATAGTCAACCACTAGTATAACTTGGAAGTGGCCAACAGTTTGAAATTAATTTAAACAAAAAGTGCATTCTGGAAAACACCCTTAACAAAAAATTTCAAATCTCAAACATTTGTTTATACAAGAAGTACAAGAACTAGCTTTAAAAGTCGATTGCATTTAAATTAAGCGAGATACAATGCAAAAAAGAGGGACTACTCAACTTTTTGAAAAATGAACAGTAAAATTAATCTCACTACCAACAGAATTGAAATGCATTATTAACCGACTTCCAAAAAATGAGGAGGTTATCAATTTCTTCGCGTATTTTTTGTTGTTGTATGTATTGTTACGAGAATTCATCCGGCAGCTGGTGCAATCGGCCATCAACCAATTTGTGGAAGGGACGTTACTCCGATACTTCTGGGAATCCGAAATGTTTTGTCTCTCAACAGGCCGACCGCTGACGTTACTGGGAATTCCCTTAAAGCTTCCAGAACACATGAAAGAAGATTCCCTATAGTTCGTTTACTTGCCAGAATAATTCCCATGGAAATATATAAATACGGACAACTGGCGATGCGATTCATTCTGTTTTCGACGGTCGTATTGTATAGTTAGGGTAAATATAAATAGTTCTGTGAATATAAATTGTGTTAAAGTAGTGGAAATAAATTAGAATGAGTTGGACTGTGTTTTTAAATAAATCCAAGAACTGAACTGAACCCCAGTGTGAAAATAAAAACAGTACAGTATGTTACCTAATTTCTTCTCTTGTGGTGAACCGTTTTGAATGTATATCTTGTTTAAAAGAGTATATATCGAGGTTTGATGAAACTTCAAATTTGGGAAAAGAATTCTATTGGTAAAGTGATGAAATTTCTGAATGAACACATGCGTGTATGGAAATCGACCATTATCCCTAACATATTGGTCGATTTTTCGGAAACTCCTTATCGATGTGTATAGTTTTTTAACGTTTAATCTATTAAGGAAGATCCCAAGGTGATCTCAGATACTTTTCTGCGACATGCAACTTGCAGTTTTGCAAAATGTCGCCGAAAATTCCAATATTCTTATCAAAAAATTCATCGAAGTGACGTAACGGACAATTCCTTATAAATATTTTAATTCCAATGTAATAGTGCGGGTATTATAGGCACTGGAAGTTTTAATTGCGAATTTGAAAATTTTCTATGTACATCTCAAGCATATAGATAATATAGCATAGTATTTTCGGCTACTAAAATCAATGAGTACCAAACTCGTTTTGTTTTTATACCAGGCAAATACCTATTTAAATGAAAATGTGTTTTGGTTTAACATTCTCCCGGCTTAATAGAAAATTTAGTGACAACACATGTCAAACTCTAAACTGCTATTTGGTGCGTTTATACACAGGGTGTTTAGTTATAGCAAAGTAAACTGATAGAAGGAGTTGCATTTATATGATGATTGAAATATAGGACGGAGTAGTGTGATTAAAAAATTATTTATTTCATAGCCCATAAGAAGTTGCATAAAGTGTAGAGAGGAATTAATGTTACACAGGACCGATTTGACTCCGTAAATATGGGATGGATTCTACTCCGTCCTATAATTTACAGAAGGCAGCTACAAATTTATACTTGTTGCTTCTCCGTGGGCAGTCGTATGTACAGGATGGTTGGTACATAGGTGGAGTGGAATTATCTATAGTTATACAGGGTTGTCAAAAAAAATTGAAAAAATATTACATGGTGTGGTCCATAAGGCATAAATATATTTTGGGCTTATTAAGTCAACGCCTACTAGTACCTTTTTGTTCGTAAACATTTACCTGTCAATTTAAATGAAAATGTATCATTGTGTAATGCTGGAGCTCGATGTTACCTGGTCCTGTCTATTAAGGTTATATATACAAAATAAAAAATATAGAATGAAAACTAAAATGTTGAATATAAAACATTTAAAAAAATATATAACCGACTTCCACCTATAACAAAAAAGCTGAAAATAATTATAACAAAATACAACTCTAGCAAATAAATAACACATTTAGTGTGGTTATGTACCTACCCAGGAAGTATAAAATGTAAACATTAAAACATGCTCATTCTGTACAAATTAATTACATACAAATCTAGTATATTTTTGAAGTCAGTGCCTAGCAACAATCAAGTTTGATGAAGTAGTAGATAAGTGCGCAATGCAGGATTTTAGATTTGCTTGGCACCGATTTCAAAAATATACAAGATTGGTATGTTATTAATTTGTACAGAATGAACACCTTCTAATGTTTACATGTTTATCTTCCTGGGTATGTACCTAACAACATTGAATGTGTTATTTATTTGCTAGACTTCTATTTTGTTATAATTATTTTCCTCCTACTATATGTTTTACTTTAGTGTTATTTAGTTATTTATAGACCCAAAAAGGTTAACTGTTTTAAAATGTATACTTCTTGAAAAACGTTAATTTTAATTTTAAAGTGTTTTTTTAATTTTTCTAAAAAATAGCTTTTTTCAATAAAATTTTTGTTATATATATATATATATATATATATATATATATATATATATATATATATATATGTTAGGCGTAAATATCATGCACGTGTAAGATACAAAGTATCATATTTCGCAGACCAGTTTCCTGCTTCACTATGTAAACGTGGGAACGCATCGACTTGACCGTTCTTTTGATTAGTCAGCTTTTTAATGTTATAAATCAGAGCGACGCGGTCCCACGGTCGTCATTTATCTTTAGTATACTTGTACCATTTAGTCATTTCATTTAATTTTCTGTTTTATTTAAAGTTTTAATTTTTTGTATTTCAATAAATAATTTTTTTTAAAAACTCTAAAAGTGATTTACAAAATATAATATATATATATATATATATATATATATATATATATATATTTGTCCTTATTGTTTCACGGATGGAGCTGTGTGGTCGAAGTTTAGGACATCTACTTGATTTTTCCCGTGGATGATGCTTTGTTGGAAAGCAGTGATCCCATATCAAAATAACAATACAACAAAACCAGCAATAAACCCAAATAATCCGATTACCCAAATTACCGACAAAAGCTATAAACACTGCAATTGCACCATCAGTTAACCCAACCTAATAAACAAGATAAAGTACCTGAGAGATTAAGTACTAATGAGGGCTCACAGGGCAGGTATAAATTGAGATCAAGAACCAGAAACTCATCAGTTACTTAGTATCTTTTGAGAAAGCCGAATATGATTTTGGCAAAACGTCAAGTGATTTTTCAAACGAATACAGACGAACGGATGTACACCGGAATAAATCATCAACCATATATATATATGTTATATAAGTATTTAATAGACTCTCTAAAATAATAAGTTATAATATTATATTTTATCCAATAGTTTATAACATTGTAATTCATAACACTTTTTTCGCATAATGTAATATTATACTTTTCTTTCAAATTTTCACGTACTATATCTTATTTCACATTTTAATCTTTCATATTTATATTACTTTCGTCTAGTGGAGATAAAATCTGCGCATCATCTCGCAATTTCATTTTTGTTACCAATAATTTTGATTTTATTTGTTATCATACTGTTCGGATGACCAAAAAACCCTAACCATATATTTTTTTACCATACCAATTTTATTCTTGTTCCTTATATTTTTGAATTTCTCGATTTATTTTATTTCTTTTACCATATTTTGTTTGCAAATAGTGCACTCTGACTATCTTCCCCCATTATATGTTTTATTGTTTTCGTAAAAATTTGAAAAATTTATTGCACTTTAACGGATTTATACATTAATTTTGAACAAATTTTATTTTTGCTTAGTTTTTCAAACAATTTTTCAATTCTCCCATTTAATAAAAAAAATGGCACAACAATCTCCCAGAGACGGCTCTCGTCCCAGAGTTCGAAGGAGATCAGATCTCCTTGGGAACATTTATTAATGCGTGCGACTGTGCTTACAACATGTGGACGGGCGATCAAAGATACCTTTTACTTATCCAGATCAAAAATAAATTAAAAGACAGAGCGGCCCAACTAATAAATTCGCGTAGCCCCGCGTCTTATTTAGAATTAAAACAACTCTTGAATCTTCATTTTGGAGATTTCAGGGATTTGACGTCCCTGATACAAGATCTACAACGCCTTCAACAACTATCCAACGAGTCATTACTTACTTTCTACAACCGACTACAGGTTCTAACAGCAAAAATGCAGGCCAATATTCAAAAGGCTTCCAATTTAAACGCAGACCAAAAGGTAGCACAAACGAGTCTAATAGACACTATGGCGCTTAACACCCTTCTAACCGGGTTAGAACCGCGTCTCGGACAAATCATGCGTGCCGATAACCCTAAAGACGTTTTAGAAGCCAATGTAAGAATCAGACGCGAACTACAGTTATCGTACTTTGAGAACCAGAAAACTACAAAACAAATTCCCCCGATTCCCAACCAATCTTTCCGAAGGGCTAATCCTCCAAATGATGAGATGATATGAGACCAAACCCTTTCACTAATAATGGTTCCCAAAATCAGCCTCCACAATTTCGGCAAAACCAACCCCCACAATTTCGGCAGAATCAGCCAACCTTCAGGCAAAATCAGTCACCTTTTAGACAAAATCAATATCCCAATCAACCAAGACAATTTCAACAATATATGCAACAACCCCGTCAGTCAATGATTCAGAAGAATCCTAATTTCCAGCAGAATCCAAACAGGACACATCATTTAAGTTGCACAAATTCTTTTGATAATGACAACGATTATTATAGAGCTAATAATCACCCATATGAGGATTATCATACAGCTGATAATCAAAGAGAATACGATTATTATACCAATAATAGTTATTCATACAACGCAGGAAATACTAGTTATCATACTGCTGATAACTTCGGCGAACAAACTGATTATTTGGACCCACTAGAAAATCAAAACTACCAGGATTTTCTTTCTCTTTCCCAAATCCAGTTCATCCACCGGACATAACAACCAACATCACATCAAAAATACAAACAATGAATTTACACGACATGAATCCGAACGTAAACTTCCCGGAACAAACGTTCCTGTAACTACTCTTCACACCGTCAACCCCAAAAACTTATACTACATAAACGAGGCTACTGGTCAATACAAATTGCTTATAGATACAGGCGCAGGAATTTCAATTTTCAAAGAGCAAACTGTCAAAAACTTTTCTCAAAGATTCCAAGAACATGTAATTATTCAGGGCATCACTGATCAAAAAATTTCAATTTCCCAGTCAACCCTTGTACCATTTGCTCCTGGCAACCCCCTCAAGGTTTTTATTTGTAATCTCGAAATCGACTTTGATGGCATTTTAGGTTTAGATTTTTTGGAACATTACGAATGCGTAATAGACTTAATATCTAAGTAACTTAAAACAAATTTTAAAGATATCGCTCTTCACAAGGTCCCTACCTTGCCTTATTCATTATTAATAATTTCTATAGAACCCCACACCTTGCTAATACCGACGCTGTTCTACATACTATCGAAAAAGAAAAAGTCAGATTACCCAATTCCTTGGTATATGTAAACCAAAATGGCGAATTCCTCACTTCAGTTATTAACGCCAACGCCATCCCAAAAACTGCTTCAATTTTAACAACTCTTATGACTCTGAACCAGTTGACAGAAACTTATTAATTCGACAACAACTCAGAACAGATCACTTAAACGTTGAAGAAGAAGATATGATTACGAGCCTTTGTCTAGACTTTCAACAAATATTTTTCTTCGAAGGCGACGCATTATCGTTTACGAACGAAATCAAACATTCGATCGAGACAAATAACTCCAGACCTATCTATACAAAATCTTATCGGTACCCGCAGGTCCATAAAGAAGAGGTTAAAGAACAAGTCAGTAAAATGCTTGATCAAGGCATTATTCGTCATTCTATCTATTTCACCTTGGTCTTCCCCAGTTTGGGTTGTTTCCAAAAAAGTAGACGCCTCAGGCAAACAAAAATGGCGTGTCGTCATTGACTACAGGAAACTGAATGAAGTCATAGTCGACGACAAATACCCCTTGCCAAACATCTCCGATCTTTTAGATCAACTTGGCAAATGCCAATATTTTTCCACGTTAGATCTCGCCTCCGGTTTTCATCAGATAGAGATCGATTCTAAAGACATCCCCAAGACAGCATTTTCAGTCGAAAACGGCCATTACGAGTTTGTTCGTATGCCCTTCGGTTTAAAGAACGCCCCGTCCACATTCCAACTTGTCATGGACAACATCCTCCTTGGAATTCAAAATGAACGTTGTCTAGTATACATGGACGATATCATTGTATACTCCCCAACAATTCACAAACACATTTTCCGGTTGACCGAAGTCTATAAACGTCTTCGCACTTCAAATCTTAAGATTCAACCCGACAAATGTAAATTCTTAAGAAAAGAGGTAGGATATCTTGGTCATCTAATTACGCAACAAGGTGTAAAACCGAACCCCGAAAAAATCAGTTGTATCCAAAACTTCCCAGAGCCAAAGAACCCGAAAGATATCAAATCTTTCTTAGGATTGGCCGGATACTATAGAAGATTTATTCCCAATTTCGCTAAAGTGTGCAAACCTTTAACAAAACTGCTTCAAAAGGACACTAAATTCTTCTTTGATTCCGATAGTAAGGCAGCATTCAATGATTTAAAGAAAGCTCTCATCTCAGACCCTATCCTTATCTACCCAAATTTTGAAGAACCTTTTCCTCTCATCACAGACGCCAGCACTTTCGCTTTTGGTGCAGTCCTTTCACAAGGCCCAGTTGGAAAAGACCTTCCGATTGCTTATGCCTCCCGTACTTTGTATGCCGCCGAAACCAGATATTCCACCATTGAAAGGGAATTGTTTGCCATTGTGTGGGCAGTCAAAGCCTTCCGTCCTTATTTATTTGGCCGTAAGTTTACATTAAACACCGACCACCGCCCGCTTACGTGGCTTTTCTCGATGAAGGATCCAGACAGTAGACTTGCCAGATGGCGACTGAAGCTGGAAGAGTACAATTAAAAAATTGAACATAAACCAGGCAAGATAAACAGAAACGCCGATGCTCTCTCGCGAATTAAAGTCAACCACTTCCAACACATCGCGAATTTTCAGTCAAAAATCCATGCCTTCAATGACACCGACGAACCCGAATCAGAACCTGAACTTACTGACGAACACCTTACTAACGAATTTAATAAATTTTTTGACTTATATAAAACCAGATCAATAATTGACTATTCAAAGATCGAAACTACTAATTCCCAACTTCTGGACAAATCCCATAAACAAATTATTTCATTTTTCTGGCAAAACAAGTTAACTGATCTACACGAACGAATCATGGACGATATTTTCGAAGAAGATATCACATTCGAAAACAATTCCATCAACACCTTCGCAAGTAAATCAGTTAAAGACCGCAAATACTTTATAATCCCCTTGCTATTTGACCCTGAAATAGTCGTACAATTTCTGTTCTACCTTATTTATAAATCACAAGATAAATTCGATCTTGAAACCACATATTACGTCGAAACTCGAACTCCCAATCCTTGAAGCTTTTTCTTATGTCTTTGCCGACAAAGACATTAAATTAAAAATATGCCAAAACGTCATAACTACACCCTCAGAAGATGAAATACCTCAGATTTTAGAACACTACCATCAAGGCAAAAACAATTTGCATCGCATAATTAATGAAACAGTAAGGCGAATAAAAGAGAAGTATAACTGGACCGGTTTGACAAAAAACGTTGAAAATTTCATCAAGCCATAACGAAATTTGTTAAAAAGTCAAAATATGCTGAAAAAACTTGAGTTCCCCTCTAGTCATTACAGAAACGCCGAAAACACCTTTCGAGCGAGTCAATATCGATATCTTTGAATATCCCACTCGAAATTATGCTCTAACAATGAGGGACGAGTTAACGAAATTTACACAGGCGTATCCTATAAAGGATAAAACGGGAAAAACTGTCGTTAAAACGCTCATCCTTTATTTTCAACACTACGGCACCCCGTTGAGAGTTCACTGTGACTACGGTCGTGAATTCGATAACGTATTAGTAAAAGACCTCTGTGAACTCTACGAAATAAAGTTAACCTTCTCTAGTGTAAGTCACCCACAATCAAACGGTTCCCTTGAACGCTTCCATGCGACACTATCGGAAATGATCCGGGCAAATATCGCTGAAAATCCAAACGAACACCCGTTTATTGTTCTGCCATACGCAGTCATATGCTATAATAACACCAAAAATAAGACTCATGGTTTCACTCCTTATGAGTTGATTTTTGGTCACACGTCAAGTAGACCACCGGAAACGCTTTACAACCAAAACAACCTCATTTCCAAGTACGTTACAGATCTTAATAACCGTATGGAATATTTTTACAAATTAGCGCGAGCCAAAACCGAACAACAAAAAGAAAAAGCCAAAGCACGTTTCGACCAACAGGTAGCCGAAAATCGACTTATAACATAGGCGACAAGGTATATTTAAAAGAATTCCAAATTTCAAGTAAGTCACAACACAAATTTAATGGCCCTTTTCAGATAACTGAACTTTTCCAAAATTCTGCAACTCTTCTAAACCCCGAAACGAATCAATCTACAAAAGTAAATTTTGACAGATTGAAACCGTATTTTGAATAGAAATTACTTTATTTCAGACTACTTGGACTCTTCACGATCGTGACGTCCCAATTTTTAATAACTCCCATAAACAACACAGTAGGACTCTTCTTTCATGAAGAAGGAACTGTCAAAATATCAAACGATAAATGGACACTACTTGTCTACAAAGATCTTCACCCTTTCGTTGACGCAATTGCCAACAATGACAACATTTTGAGTACTTTAATTGATACTATCCACTCAAACTTAACTACTCGAATGACAGTATTCAAACCTCAAGTACAAACACATATTAGCCTCCTAAAACAAATATCTGACACAGTAAACTTAAAATATCAAGAGATATTCGCAGACACTAAACTTCACAACTCCAAGAGGCAGAAACGAGGACTTATTAATGGTATAGGAACAATTTGGAAATCAATAACTGGAACTTTAGACGCTAGTGATGGTGAATACTTTAATGACTGTATCAGTAAGATAACACATGACGAACAGCAAATCGAAAATTTACTAAAGAACCAAATTTCTGTAACGACTTCCGTAATCAAAAACTTCAATGCAACACTTCAGAAACTTCAAATAGACGAAGAAACGTTTAATAGGGATATTGCCAAAATCAAACAATCTATCATGTACATTTCAGACGATCTTGCATTTTTCGAAGCACTAGTCAAAACATTAGATCTATGCGAATCATTAATGGAAAGCTATGTCTTTATCCAAGACGCCCTAAATGATGTATTGTCAGCAATATCTTTCGTTCGTATTAAAATGTTACACAGTTCAATAATAACCCCCGCCGATTTAGTCGAATCTCTTCAACTTGTTTCTCAATCTTTGCATAAAAATAATTTACCTTTATCAATTTACGCCCATAATATTGCACCATATATTGACATTATAGAGTTAGAAGCATTTCAGTTAGATACAAAAATAATTTTCGTTTTGAAAATCCCTTTATTGAATCCTGAAACTTTTATCCTTTATCGTCTATATCCGATACCCATTCTGGACGACCGAGCAGGATTCCATCATATTTTACCAACCATAACTAAATATATCGCAACTGCAAACCCTTAAGCGGAGTTCAATGGATATGTTCAGACGTTCTCCCGTATCCTATTGACAGCGATTCCATCTGTGAGGCCCAGCTGTTCAAGCAGTCCACCTTCCTTCCAAAAGTTTGTCAAACTTCGATACTGTATGCCAAAGACTACAATGTTTACGAAATCAATTTAAATGTATGGCTAATTTCTGTTTCCGATCTTCTACCAATCACCATAAAGTGTAGCGGCAACAACGTTGTAACCAAAACCATTGCCACCAATTCAATCCTCCAATTGCAATCAGACTGCAATGCATTCATCGGCAATACTCGAATCCATTCAAAAAGGTTAATTGAAGATTCCCAAAATATTACATACAAGAGCCATCCAGTTCAAATACCTTACAACTGCTGTGAATCCATCCCACCAAAGAAGTACGTTCCAGATCTGAAACCCCTCAGATTAAACAAAATCGACGCCGACGACCTGAACATAGCGCAACACAAGCTCAACCAATATTCCGACGAATTAGACAAATTAATAAACCAGCCGTTTATTAAAAAACATACATCTTGGTTCACAATTCTAACCATTTCTTCCATCATCGCATTAATACTTTTGTACATTTTCTACATGTGCAAAAACAGAAGAAAGTCCAGACTACTAGCCATAGCCACCACAAGTGATGACCCGCCATCACCTCCACCAATGCGAAGTCGAAGTGAAACCAGACGCTTCAGATTCTTCCCCAGAATGAGCGTCTTCTGAGCCTCCAACTCCAGAAACCCATAGAAGAAGATGAACTCAAACCAATGGTCTGAAAAGTTGAAGCATAGCATCCACTTTTTCGGGATAAATGGAGTTGTTATATAAGTATTTAATAGACTCTCTAAAATAATAAGTTCTAATATTATGTTTTATCCAATAGTTTATAACATTGTAATTCATAACACCTTTTTTCGAATAATGTAATATTATACCTTTTTTTTTTAAATTTCACATTTTAATCTTTCATATTATATTACTTTCATCTCGTATAGATAAAATCTACACATCTGCTATTTTGACTTCACAGAATTTCTTCCCTTTCATTGTTTAAGTTTATATAGTCACCACATTATTTCTTATAAATTGTTATTCACGACCTTCAGTCCGGCAGATGATTTCCTTTACTTCTAGTGTTAATATTATTGTACTCAAGTTTATCAAGTATTAAAGTTTCGTTATTTAATAAATATTTTTTTTAAGTAATTTTGAAAAGAAGTGATATAATATATATATATATATATATATATATATATATACTAGCCGTTACCCGCGGTGTCACCCGCGTATGGAAAGTAGAATAGAATTCTTTGCAAAAAGAAATAGCTTATGAAACATATGGGCTATCCAATATAACAATTTCTTCTAACTTTGTTGAACTACTTAACATAACTATAAATCTACCAATCCCCAATACATTTCACCCAAACTGCAAGTGCTTATAGGCCACATTATATAACAATTTTATTCAACATTTTTTTGGAACCCCCTTGTATAGTTGTAACTCTACTTCACCCTACAGTGCAACCATACTATATGTGCTATTGTTTATAACATTTTTCAATTACCTAATTATAGTTCTGCTCCACCCTATACGCTATATAACAATTATTTCTGATAATTTTTGAGTCACTTCGTAAATTATAATTTTAACCGCTCTTTATATGCAACTTTTTTTAAAATTGTGTTGAACAGAATATATGAATAAAATTTTGCTGCGCTCCATATTTCAGGTATTTGATATAGCA
The DNA here is from genome assembly GCA_034190945.1 of Octodonta nipae. NCBI lineage: Eukaryota > Metazoa > Arthropoda > Insecta > Coleoptera > Chrysomelidae > Octodonta > Octodonta nipae. The sequence continues at coordinate 63,853,605 of CM067218.1, forward strand.
GAATGCAACTGTTCCTGGTCTACCTTATACGATAATTTTTTAAAAATATTTTTTAATCCAACCTACAACTACTTATGGACCACCCAATATAACATTTTTTGTACCTCTCTGTATTACTAAATTCACCAATCCTAACCCATTTTACACAAACCCTAACTATTGATGGCCACCCTATATAACAATATATTGTATATACTGCTGCCAATTAGTCACCCATTATAACTTACTGGTCTATCGGTTTTTGAACCATCCTGTATAACTATGCTAAATAACCATTTTGAGATATTTTTTAACCATCCTGGAAAATATAATTTGACTCCACCTTATAAGTCAACTACCCCGTATATGCAACTTTTTCTAACATGTTTTAATCACACTGTATAACTATAATTTTACTTCGCCTCATGATTCAGATATTGCATATATGCAACAGTTCATGTCATCTTAAAAAAAATTAGCTACATTTTTTATCCACACTATTTAACTATAATTCAACTCGACCCTCTATTTCAACCACCTTGTATGTGCAACTACTTATCGGCCACCCAGTGTGACATTTTTTGTACCACCCTGTCTAAATATAAATCCATCAATCCCCAATTTATTTCACCAAAACTGCAACTGCTTATGGAGCACCCTATGTAACATTTTTAGAGATCAAATTACTTAACTCTACTCCTCCCAATATTTCAAATATATCTGTGCAACTGATTATGAGCTACGCTATTTCACATTTTTTCCTCATATTTTTTAAGCACAGTATGAAATATAATTTCTCTTCATTTAATCCATCCTTCATTTGCAACTATTTCTAACCTTGTCTAACACTGTGTAACGATAACTTGACTTCGCCCTATATTTCAGGTACTCCATATATGCAACAGCTCATGCTCTATATAACAAAGTTCTTCCAACTTTTTTACCCACACTATAATTATTATTATACTCCATGCTATATTTCAACAACCTTGTATATGCAACTACTTATGGGTCATTTTTTCACCACTCTGTATACTTAGAATTCTAGTCCACCCCATATTTCATCTATCCGGTATATGAAACAGGTTGTGAATCATAACATTCCTTTATAATATTTTTTAAACCTTCCCGTATAGCTGTAATCATACTTTGCTACATATTTCAACCATCCTATAATATGCTACTTGAAAACTTGTGAACTACTTGTGGATATAAAACAATTTTTTAACCACCCTATAGGACTTCCGGCTAAAATGGCGTGGTGATCGGTCGTGTGTGAGTGTACTAGATTAAGAAATTGAAAATTTAAATTTATATAACTTGTTGTTTATTAGTTTTTACATCCTTTAAAGCCAGGTAGCCCTCCCTTAAAGACGCTGATAAAGTGAAAGACGCTCTGGAAGTGATATAAGTGTTTAGAATAGTGAAAAGCCGGGAGTCTAGGTCACCACGCCGTGTAAAGAAAGTTTCGTTAATATCTCATCAATCATTTACGGGAGCTAGGATAGGATCAGAAATAAGTGTTACTTGAAGTTTAAGGAATTCTTTATTTTCAATATTTTCCGATTATGTGCTTGTACATAAGTTAGAAGAGTAACCTAAAAACTTTTTATCTACATCATAAAAACACTTGTTAATGGTCAATAAGATCGAAAGATCAAGACCAATACCGGCCGTAAGGCCAACCTTGGAAGACAACCACCCTATAAACTATAATTCCACTCCATCTTATATTTTAACCAACCAGAATAAACTACTGCAGTAGTAGAGTAGGGGTCACTTGAGAGCAAAAACCACATGGTCTGCGACGGTGACTAACCTCAAGCTCGAACCTAACGACAAGGTGGCTAACCTAAGAGGGTATGCCTTCGGGCGTCGTCGTGTGGCGTCCTTGGTCGTCGTCGTGACCTCCGTCGTGGGTCGTGTGGTGTCCGGGCGCGTCGGACGTTGGTTAGGAACGGGGGTACATCGTAGGGATAGCGGTGGTCGGTAGCGTTGGGTTTTATGACTCTTTTTAGGCTCATTTCGTTCAGCTCACCAAAACGAGTCGTTCACAATGAGTCGTTCAATGGAACGATCTATAATGTCTCTACTTGTGTAGTTTACTGCTCAAACTAATATTAAAGTTTTGCTGAGTCATAATTTAAACATCATTAATTTACGTAAATACAAAATTTTCATTTTTGTATTATTTGGTAAATAAGAAAAAAACTCTAAACATTAAAAACAAATAAAATTATTATGCTTACTTATAACCAAATAGAAATTTATATAACAAAAACACTGCAAAACAATAACAATCCTGTGCCTTAGTGCCTGTCATAATAAAAATTTAAAATACCCATTCATCAATTCGTTGAAAATAAAACCTTGCGACCAAATTTTAAAATACCTTTCATCTCATGAACCAGACGGCTGACGGCTCTTTTCTCTGCACTGTCTGCACGAGTCTAGTTCGTGACTGAACGTTGAACGTTTAGCACATCCTATGACTCTCGACTCGCTCGAGCTGAATGACTCTATTAATGGCGAACTGAACGAGCTATTTAACTTAACTGTGCCGCTCATTCGTGGCACATGTAGAAGAGTCGTTCGTTTTGAACGACTCATTCACGAACGACCCTAGTGGTCGGTTGCATCAGTTGTGGTGGTAACGTACGCGGTGAGGATCGGAGAACGAACCTAACGGGACGGTCGTAGGTCCGTGGTGACGCCGGGTTGGTTCGTGTGCGCGGGATAGGGAACGCGGTGGCGGGCGTAGAGAATGCGCTGGCTGGCGTAATGCGGTGAGTAGGGAACGCGGCGGCGACCGGGAATCAGACGGGTGCAGGGAGCTTCCCTCGGGGTGGCGAGCCGTGACGTCATTGGAGGTATCGGGAAACAGACTGGCTCGTGTCGGGTGCAACGCTTGTCGCAGGGGGTGTATCACAGCCGGGCGTATCGGTCGTGGCCGGGAACGCATACTGTATCGGGATAGCGGCGAAACACATGTTAAGAACATATTCAGTGATTGGGATAGTGGATGAACGAAACGTATTTTGAACTTAAGCTATATACGAGACAAATGTATCGGTCATAAGTGTTTAAGAGTTAAAGAATAGCTTGTAGCTAATCTTCGCCTTCCCAGGGCAAATTATAATTGTAATTTGTTGAATAAAAATGATTTATTACTATCCCGAATTTAGGGGGAAATTCACTAAACCCCAGATATCCTAGATATCAAAAGGGTTTAGCTCTCTGGGAGTCCTTGTCAGATTTTCAGGCCCATGGTTGGAGTCGTGGCGGCAGTTTCCCATGAATTTCCTGACCGTCCGGGCTGTTCTAACAAGAAGGCTTTTTGCATTTGTTTGTAAAGATGTTCGTCCAGACCGAGGTATTTTAAATTGTTTAATAGATGTTTTGGGACTAGTCCTGTCGTTGACATAACACTTGGTACAGTTCGAGTGTTGTTCATGTCCCATTGTCTCTGTATTTGAAATTCTAAGTCCCTATATTTGGCTATTTTTTCAGCCTGCTTAATAATTATATTATTGTTGTTAGGGATTGCTATGTCAATTAAGGTTGTTTTTCTAGAAACTTTATCTACCAAAACTATATCTGGTCTATTGTGAGCAACAGTCCGATCGGTCAATATCGTCCGGTCACAGTACAGTTTGTAGTTGTTATTTTCTAAAATAGATTCTGGTTTGTATATATAGTAGGGTGTTCTTACCGACTGTGCCTGGTGCAGTATTTTTGCCACAGCTTTGTGTCGTTCTTTGTATTCAGTTGCAGCGAACGCTTGGCAACCTCCTGTGATATGCTGGATAGATTCAGATGTTTGGCAACCATATCTGCATCTGTCGTCGTTGATAGAAGGGTCTTTGACGATGTACTTTAGATAGTTCTTAGTTGGAATTACTTGATCTTGGATTGCCAATATAAAGCCTTCCGTTTCAGGAAACAAATGACCAGAGATCAACCAGTAGTTCGACGCTGCACAGTCGACATAATCTTGGTTGACGTCATTTATATGGCTTCCATGAAGGGGCTTCTCTTTCCATTTGAGCAGTTTCTGTTCAGTTGTCTGGTGGTATACTTGAACTTGTTGTTCTGTCAGTTGTAGAGGTGTTGAGTCATCAACCTGACATATGACTCTCTGTAGATAAGAAAATGCTTCGAGTTTCTGGAAATGATTAAGCAAATTAGAAATTTGTTGATCAGTTAACTTGCCTATATCTGCCAATCCTCTTCCTCCTTCACACCGGGACAATGTTGTAAGTTCGACACAGCTCTTTGGATGGTGATTTTTAGCTTTTGTTAGTAGTACTCGAACTTTCCGTTGTAATTGTTCAATGTCGGTCTTGCACCACTTAACTATGCCGAAAGAGTAAGTAAGCACTGAACACGCGTAGGTGTTAATAGCCTGAAACAGATTTTTACTGTTAAGTTTGGTCTTCAGCAGTCGTTTTACCCTTCTATAAAACTCTGTTAATAGGTCCTTTTGCATGGTGGTGTGATCAATTCGTTGAGCCTGCTTTATTCCAAGGTATTTGTAAGGATGGTCTTCTTCCATGGATTCAATTGAGGTACCATCTCCCGTTTCGTAGGGCCCATCGAATTTTTCGCGGATCCTTTTTGTTGAATAATTATGTTGTTCAGCTCACAATGTTTGAAAATGCGAAGATTAATGCACGATGTTATGAGTTTGTATAACGTTGGAAGGCAAGTGATTGTCGGTACTTTGCTGGGTCCTGTGCACATAAGTTGTCCTTTGGTAAGAGGTATGTAACACAATGCGTAAGGAAACTAGGCATCTTGTGTGGATGAATAATTATGTCATTAATAAGCTCTGTTAATTTCTCGTGGATGGCGTAAAGTTTCTTTATCCAGTAATTCTGCACACCATCTGGTCCTGGAGCTTTCCAGTTATGGAGGTGTTTCATTTTCGAGTACTACAAAAGCTAGAAACTGCCCGTAGAAACGACTGGGACAGTAGAAATGACTGCTGGAAATGGTTGGGGCCTCTTTAAAAGCTAGAAACGGCCCCTAGAAACGACAGGGACTGAAGAAATCGCTGCTGGAAATGGTTGGAGCTTCTATAAAAGCTAAAACGGCCCGTAGAAACGACTAGGGCAGTAGAAATCGCTACTGGAAATGGTTGGAGCCACTAAAATGCTAGAAACGGCCCGTAGAAACGACTGGGACAGTAGAAATGGTGGGAGCCGCTACAAAAGCTTGAAACGGCCCGTAGAAACGACTGGGACAGTGGAAATCGCTGTTGGAAATGGTTGGAGCCTCTATAAAAGCTAGAAACGGTCCGTAGAAACGACTGGGACAGTAGAAATCTCTGCTGGAAATGGTTGGAGTCACTACAAAAGCTAGAAACGGCCCGTAGAAAGGTCAGGGACAGTAGAAATGGCTGCAGGAAATGGTTGGACCCCCTATAAAAGCTAGAAACGGCCTGTAAAAACGCCTGGAGCCGTAGAAACGACTGGAACCGTTAGAAATGATTGAATGGTTGAAGTAAGGGCGTTGCAAAGCGTAGAAATGTTTTGAAACAAATTCGTTGCAATAGGTAGAGACCAGGAATGTTGGAAATTGGATAGTGGGAATAAATATATAAATAACTTTTTCTAAGCCAGAGGTAGGAACAAACAAATCTTTTCTAAGGCAGGTACTCAAAGCGTTTTTTCTAAATGTACAAAACTTTAGCCATCAAAGAGAAAACATCAGTCGTTTGCTACAACAAACAAATGTATCTATTACATATAACTTTTTCTAAGACAGAGGTCAGTACAAACAAATCTCATGGTTTATCATAGCATAATATTAAAAATTTTGTTTAAGTAGCAATCATTCAATCCCATGGAAAAGAAAAGTATTTAAAAGAAATGTAAGGAGGGTTTAACATATTGCAGTAGTACAGAACTTAGGAATCTCCTACCGGGGGAAGACGCAGTAACGAACCACCACACACAGTCAAAACTGAGAATTTGTCACTCGAGGCAGCTACTAGACATAGTCACAACCAAAGCAAAAAACACCGGTAGCAGAAAAAAGACATCACAGGGATTCGGACACCCAAACAAACTCAGTGGTGTAACGCAAGTTCAATCCATCATTCCACATACTTTTAACCCTGCTTCGATATACACAATGAAGTTAAAACAGCCAAAGCATTCAAAAGTTTGTAAGAGTAATTATTAACGTATAAAACACTCAATTATGAATGCAAGACTTAGTGGTTAAAATTTTTGTTAAATAGAAATTAATCATTCAAATATTCTAAAAATATACGATGTTTATGCTTTATTTGATATGTGTATCACTATCGGGTTAGTCATTGCGATTTTGATAACCTTCACTGAAGATGTTCAATTTGGAGTTTGCGAAGGTTATAAGAAAAATATATAATTCAGATATATGGATCAGCAAACAGAGGTAGGGTACATATTACGCAGGGTATATGAAGTGTCTCATAATTGTTAGAAAAATATAATATATATGAAACTTATAAAAATATATTTGGATGGTTGATAAGCAAGATAGATATTTATCAGCCTACAAACACTGAGATGAACATATCTATATATCATATAGCGACATAAAACTCACTACAATGATCAAAAAGATTGTGAATTTCAGCAATTGGTGAAAATGATAAAAGTAAAACCCACAGAAAATGGCTCATTATGATAATAAAAATAAAATATGGGAAGAGGTATATTTGTCAAAACAGAAGCACCCATTAGAAGTGAATTTATTTATATCTTAGAGTTTCAATCACTACACATTTAAAAAACAGTATGAGTGTTTGATAAGCTATGTAACAACATTGTTCTTTCAATACCATTTTGTTTTAAATATAAATTATTATTGGTAGAAAGAATTGAAAATCTAAATTGTGAAATAAAAGTCATATGGGTTAAATATTATTTGTTTTAAATCATGTAGATACAGAATTGAACATTGATGGTCTTTCGCATTCAAGTCACGTTTCACCTTGATAGAGTTAAGCTTCATTCAACAGGATAGAAAATCTTAATCAAGAACGGGTAGACTTCGTTGTACTGTACAAAGCAGCTACCATTAAATGATATACCATTGAAATTATTTGTGATGAGGATCAATTCAATCATACATACTTTAACAATAACATATGAATAAAAATTTTCTGTAATGTGATAAGCTCATGCAAGGCCGTAGCCAGGAATATTTTTCGGGGGGTGTTGGATATTTTTTTTGATTGTTGATGGGCTGATGAGGACTGCAAAATGTATATATTTATATATTTGTTCATGTATTTCCAGGATATATAAAATTATATAAATATATAATTTATTTTTATGAAAAACATGATTAATTGGTTAAAATTGAATCTTGAAACCAAAAATTCTAAAATTTCGGGTTTGAACCCTCAGACCCCCCCCCCCCGCTAGCTACGGGCTTGAACTCATGATTGGTTTAAACTTGAATCAGCAGAACAGCTGCTAACCATCAGTATTTGTAACTCATATGTTTGCTATTATATCATAACATACGAAGCATATACCACTGAAGGTCATAATTTTACGACATCTAGGGAAATATGGTAATCCTTTTTTCTGTAACGTCATAAGTCGGTATAAGGAATATGATGTCTCACTCTTTCTCGCTAAACAAATGATGAAGAGATCGGTAGTCAAATTACGCTTAAGTATCTATCAAAATGTTTCCGCTCTCATTGGTTTGTTCAAACAGACCACGAGACCTCAACATATCAATCATTAGGTATGGAATACGTACTAGGTCTCTCATCGCTCTCTAACACACCCAATCATACAGCAAAAAAACGGTAACCTCAGCCTCAAGTGATCGCCAATCGACAAATTGTCAGTGTCAATTTTTTTGACAAACAACAAATTCAAGACCAAAGCGAAAATTTTTAGAAAAAACCTCGAAAACAACACTAAACGATTGACAACGACTCCAGACTCGGAGTTGAAATGTCTCCAAACACAGATAAGTATTACACAGTATACAATACATTACTTATATACAGGAATACTGGTTGATCATTTTGTAGACATCTCTTTCTCTCAGAATAACTGTGAGGAATAATCTCTGTACAGACAGCCAGTAATCCGGGCAATTTTACGAAATTGCCTTACTACACTTTGTTCTACATATACAATTTTTAAATACTTATCTGTTGCAGGAAAAAATTTTGAGGAGAGAAAACCCAATGGACAGACAAAATAATTCAAGACCTTCCTCGAAGTTTTCTTGGACTTCTATCGTCTTGAAGTGGTTGATCTCACAACGTTTCAATAGCTGTGTATCTGCTATCGTCATCAGGTGAATGATGACCATGTGAGATCAACCACTTCAAGACGATGGAAGTCCAAGAAAACTTCGAGGAACGAGTTACATTGTCTGCCAATTTCAGACTAATTCAAGACCTCCTCAACAATCTTTTCGAAATTACATATATAAGTACTTGAAATTTACTTCCGATTAGAATGCTACTGCGAACATTGTTATCTCTCCAGGAGATAAGCAAAGCGATTTCTGGGGCGGAAGTGGGCATAAAGGTAACCAGTCATCGAGTTCTCGCCGGCACCTGCTGCCGAGCTGTTGGTAGTTGTTGTTTGGATAAGAAGAAGAAGCCATTTGGAAGAAGAAGAAGACATTGGGGGTGGTCGTAGGGGTGCGCGAAAGAGATTTGGTTGTGTCGCAGAGGTGCGCGCCATCTGTTGTTAATAAATGAAAGCCATTGTATTGTGGATTGCGTGTGTTGCAGAGGTGCGCGCCATCTGTTGTTAATAATTGAAAGCCATTGTATTGTCGGTTGCAGGGTGCACGCCATCTGTTGTTGGTTGTGGTGGTTAGAGAGAAAAAAAGCTTGGCCGGGTATCGAACGCGGCTTGCCTGATTACAAAGTCAGGTACCCAGCGAGCTGCGCTAATGCGGTTAATCGAGAAATGTTTATTTGAAAAGGTATAGTACATGCCCGTTGCGCGGGCGCATGTTTTTGGGGGTTGTTCGGTTGGATATTTGGGGGCTGGATGGGGAGATATGGTATTTTGTTGTCTGTAAAAAATTTAAAATCTTGGTATTTTGTTGTATGTAAAAAAATTTAAAATCTTTTGCTTAAGCCTGCATGCGCGAGAACGTCCACTCCTTCGAGTCTATAGTTTTCGTAAGCGAGCGCCTACCTGCGCAAGAACGGCAACTCCTTCGAGTATCTGATTTTGTCGGATGATTCAAGTCATTGAACGCCTGCATGCGCGAGAACGTCCACTCCTTCGAGTCTATAGTTTTCGTAAGCGAGCGCCAGCCTGCGCAAGAACGGCAACTCCTTCTAGTCTCTGATTTTGTCGGATGATTCAAGGCCGAGCGTAATAATTTTGAGACTTGGAAAATGTTTTAATGATGAATCAAGAATTTGATGTTATGGTTTCTAGTAGCCTGCTAATAATTTTTAGAATAAAGTAACGAACGAGGTGCAAGATAAGCATAGTGTCTCACCAATTACTGTTGAATGCAGATCGATAAAAATGACGTTACTTAAATCAAGCTTCATAATATTCACATTAATTTTGAAAAATGTCTTGTATGTTAATATACCTTATGGAACCAAGGACATGGCTGTATGCCCTTCAGGGAACTGTTTGAACCGCTCCAACTATACATTGATGGCTCGAGATAGATTAAACGATGGACGGTTGCCTGTATATTTTGCTCGCCTGTCAAACACAACAAAAAATTTCAAACTGAAGCTGATATTTTCTGATGACACTGAAGGTGACACTGATTGGATTTCAGCAGCATCTTGCCAAGATGAAAAAACTTTACTATCGAACAGCTCAATGACTATACGTGATGCCAACCTACAAGAGGAGCTCTACAAAGTGCGGATTCTTATTTGTGTATCACTCTCTACAATTACAATATTATTACTTAAATTAATTGTGAACTGTATAATTAAAAGAAAATAAAAAAGAAATAATTAAAACACATAGTTATATACAATGTTTTATTTATATAAAACATTATTCAGAAGCCAATAATAAACTACATCAACATTTTCTTTTGCACATCGTACTGGATCATTGCAGCGGCAGTGAAAAATGCATGGAGAGTCAGAAGGTTTCAGGTTAACAGTGTCTTTGAAGTTCTCCAGATTGATTAGGTGATAGTGTGATTCCCCATCTTCGTTAAGCAGTTTTCTCAAATTGTGAATTTTTAGCTCTTCAAATAAATAAAAAGTCATATTTCTGATGGCCTCGTACATATATGTGCGTGCATTTGGTTAGGAAAATTCTCAATATATCATTCATAGTATTCAAATCGTAGTCGCCATCAGAGTAGTGGAGTCCATGTAGCCGTTGTTCCAAATATCGTACTTGTCTTTTGTCTGCTGCTGATAGATAGTTAAACGGTTTGGATGGTTTAAATAAAAACACACCTGTGCGTTTACGTGTCTTGATAACTAATTTTTTGGGAACAAATCTTCCCTCGATTTCGAAACCTTGAATGTCGACAATTGCAATTTCCATGGAGAACCGTTGAAGAGTTGTACCGAAACTGATTTTCTAACAGCTGAGTGATCTAATATAAGCTTCGGGCAATTTCTCTAAGTGGGAGAAATTCCATTAGGCAATCGTGGATAATTATGCAGAAGGCTCGGGTCTTATCGGGAAATCCCGTCTGGCTTTCAATATACAGGCGAATATCTACAGTCGAGGATTTCATGGTGTCCTCACTTCGGGAGCAATCATGACGAATAGGGTGTGCGTCTTGAATGCAACATAATCCAGTTGAGGGTGTTTGCCGCCGCCAAAGCTGGGATAAAGATCCGTATACCTTTTGTACGCCTCACCGTACTCGCTCGTTGAAAAATCTAAATCAAATCTCTCCATAGGCCAAAATTCGCTGTTTAAATTTAGACGAATATTGGAAATGTGAATATTATCAAATTCCGTGGGATCTTCTTTGATGTTGCTGTGGCGATCCGTTTGGAAGGCTAAGATAACGTAACGAGGGCTTTCCAGTGCGGCACACGTCTTCACAGCCCAAATTTCACGAGTAGCACCTGTTTTGAGAGCAGGCAACTCATTTAGCTCCCATTTACGAAACGGTAAAATTATACTGGAATCCGCTTTGACGGCTTGCAGTAAATCCAATTTAACGTCATCGTTTGGAAATATGTGACGGACTTTGAGTTCGATGTTGTTTATTGTCACTTTGCCCTGGGTAGCAGCATTCGTGATTATAAGGCAATCATCATCGCTACGGCTTCGCACTAGACGAATTGTTTGTTTACCATACATCACTTACTTGTAGTCGTTGAAGATGGAAAATAAAGGTCCCAATGGAATGTACATGTGAAAAGTTTTATCGGCGGCATTCATATACGCTTTATGTGGAAAATTCCACCCGGCTATGAATAGGTCTTTTGAACTGTTGGGGTCGTAGCACAAGTATCCACGAATTGTACTCACGCGACCGGGGTCTCTCACGGTTTCAATTTCCTTGCCGCACAACTCGTACGTAACGCTGTCGAAGAAGAAAGCCCCAGCATTTGGTGATAGAGAAACATCTCTATTGCCTGCTGTCTTCACCACTTGTCCCTGGATTGAGATGCAGGAATCAGCCATGGAAAACCAACAATCTGTTTGATTGTGATTTCAACGATATCATTGTTGCTGAATGACTTGACGTATGGATAGTAGGTTCGCAACTCCTCGCGTCTTACACTATCATCAAAATTTGGTTTGCGGAAGATATCGAACATTTGAGGAGTTGACATGGTAGCCGAGCGTTTGTAGAAACAATCTGTTTGAGAGCGTGAGTGATCTCTTGAGAGGTTTCATAGAAACTGATGGTGGTAGACGAGCGGTTGACTTCTTATATGGTTCTTCATCAAATACAAGTCGACCCATTATTATTGTAGTTGTTTCAGCTCAAGTCGAATGATGATTTCGTCCCCACGAAAATTCACAAGTTCAGAGTCTTGATTCAAAATTTGCAATGTGGGGTTATGTATTTCGCTTCTGTTAATCGGTAAATAGATTAAATGCTGAGGTGTTTCGTCGATGGCAAAACCAGGATCAACTGCAACCGCAAACTCGTAAATGGTGTGTGAAGGAGTGTTGTTGTAGAAGGCTCTCGATGTGATGTTGCTATCAATGTGGATGGTACGCACCTTGATAATGTTGTTATTGCTGTCTTGCGGTTGAAAGTCCACAGCGTACTTGCTGCTGAAAAGCTCACACTTGAGAGTATTGTTATTGGGTTTCAATGAGAAAATATTCTCAAAGTCCTTTGCCAAATGAATGCCAAGTGCCTTTCTAATATAAGCTTCGATGTCACCAATTTCGTATGAACCTTCAGGCAAGTCGATGAATGTTTGCGTGTTGTGATCGTCAAACAGGTAGATCTTGTCACCTCTCTCAATGTTTGGAATGCTGTTGTACGAGTGAAAACTCAATAAAGCTAGTCCGTAGTTGCAGTTGGGATTCAACTGAATAGGTGGTTGAAAATCAATCGACAGTATTGGGCTGCGACCTTTCAATGTGATGATCACAGACATGACTGAAAATTGGCTGCTTGTTAGCTGCTAATATAGGTAAAGGTAAAACAACAATAATGCAAAATATTTATTTTTTATTATAGAGAAATTTCAAGCATAAATGGCCACAATTTGATTGACTGTATGTCTGATAAGAGTCATTGTTGTAGAGGATTTTCACTCCATTGCCAAAGTAGTTGGCTAATTCTCGGGGTGGTTTCAAACATTCAAAGCTATCAAAGTACTGAACGGTGTTTCCATTTCGCACATAAGCTACCCAATGCGTACCGTGACGACTGCTGGTATCCAAATTAACGATGGCAGACTCCCTTGTTTGTGAATGTTTAGGCAAGGCGTCTCGCATAAATACTCCCCTAAAGTGGGGGATTTTCAAATGTTTGGCATATTGCTCAAGCTCGTGATTGTAAAGTGCTCGATTAGGTAGCCTTACTGGGAGTTTTTTTGCTTCTTTAAGTAAAGCCCGAAGCCGTTGCTGGACTTTTTAAGAAAAATACCGCTTCCTTTCTTCGCAAGTTGATTATGGCGCTGGTCCTCCTCCAACTTCTTGCGGGCGTTCGTTGCATCTATCATGGCTTTGGCTACTCCACTGGCTCCCCAGGCAAGAGCTCCAAGTGCTGACCACCCCACAAATAGGGGTATAGTGTTAGAAAACCACCAATTTTCGACTCAAAAGGAATGACTCGAGGTACATGGATTTTCTTGCGACCACCTGCCTTCTTAATGACTGCTCGGGCTGCTCTCAACGCCAATAACGATGTCTTACGGACATCACTTCGAGATCCGGTAATAGCTCTCTTGATTGGTAGGACCACATTCTGTCGAAAAGATTTTTTTCCACATCGTTTTTTGATTCCAAGCCCCATCTTGCGTTTAGCCTTCATGCCTGTAGTTATAAGCCAAGAAGCTGCTTTTTCTCCAAGTGAAGCGTCCTTCGACTTTAATCTCTCCCAGGCTCGGTTTTCCAACTCGTAATCAGCCTTATGACGATCCGCCAAAGACTTGTATTTACTGTAGGCGATATCGCGCGCTCGACAAGCAGCGTCTGTCTTATTGATTCCCTGCTAACCCTTGGAGAGACGGTCTTGAAGTTTTGTACCGGGTCCACAAAACTGATAACCAGGTAGATGTAGTTCAAATGGTAATTTATTGATTGCGCTATTCAGTAGCCTACCTCCTTTGGGAGTTAGCATGATACTGAGATAGATTGCTGTATTTAATTAGTATCCGCAATCAGGATGATGTCAGTATATCGTAAGATGTATATGAAGCAACAAGATGTCCAACTGCCTATTGAAAATTTGGACTTTGTCGAAGAATCACCATCACCAGCAAGTCGACACGGACAGTTGTTACCAAATTCCCTAAGACCAGCATTCTGCGGACCTAGTGGTTGCGGAAAGACCAACGCATCGTTATCACTGCTATTCAATGAAAACGGCCTACGATTCGAGAACCTCTACATCTATTCCACGTCACTCTACCAACCAAAGTACCAGCTCGTACAAGACGTTCTCAAGCTGGTTAAAGGTGTATCGTATTTTCCCTTTAAAGACAACGAAGAAGTAATTGATCTGAGTGAGGCACGCGAATGTTCAGTATTCATTTTCGATGATGTGAATGGTGCTAAACAAAACAAGATTCAGAATTTTTGTTCGATGGGAAGGCACAGGAATATCGATTCAATATATTTATGCCAAACGTATAGCAAAATACCTAAGCAACTGATTCGAGACAATTGCAACGTAATTGTCATATTCAGACAAGATGAGGTAAATTTGAAGCACGTCTTTAATGAGCACGTGTCTCCCGACATGGACTATGATATATTTAAGACAATGTGTTCGTTTTGGCTTTATTACAATAGCTAAGGACTTCAACTTGAATGATGGCCGCTACCGTAAAGGATTCGATAAATATATAAAGGTTCAATGAAGATGATTGCTATTAGTTGATAAAAATGTCTTCATTGAGTAGCAACATTGCTGCCACTGCTCGAAAGAAAAAGATCAAGCAATTGGCACGTTCTATTCGCAAGAAATATCTTAGTCTGAAGCTGGGAAAGTCGGAACATGATGAAACATTGAATAAACTCTTTAGACCGGTAATGACACCACTACAAGATATTGCCTCAACTACGGCAAAAGTTCTCACTAAGCTGCCAACACAGACCATTAAACGTGAAGTAATTAAACAAGAAGTGCAGGAGCTGCCACCAGTCAAAAAACATGAGTTGGAAGAGACACAATACCTCGATGAAGAACCAATCGCTGAAACTAGTATGCATACCAATGATGATGATGATGAGGTGGAGAACGAAACCTTTTATGAGGATCCCAATAATCTCTCTAAAGAAGCAATAGAGGACTACATGGATCAGTATCCTCCATTTGCACACAAGTATCTTGAAGACTATATCACTAAAAGCGATGATATTGACAACCTATATATGACGCTGCCAGTTCTAAATGGTTTCTTGGGCAAAAGGAAATTAATTTCAGTCGTAGTACAGGCCACATTATCGTTGATGGGTTACAGTTTCGAGGTACTCCAGGGTTATATCAATTAATATTTTACAAGTCACCTGATTATGCTCCCGATGATTTAGAAGCATACCGAAAAGTGTTGGTAATGACATCAGCACACAAGAATGCAGCAGGTCGTTTGAAAGCTTCAAGCCTATTTAAATATACTGAAATTATAAAGCCAATGTTTCCTCCTTTGACAAAGAAGCAACGTTTTGCTGGAACTGGTATGAAGTTAACTTACAATAACAAGCCAATGGAATACGTCTACTGGGATGATCCCAACGAATTGGTTGAACAGTTGAAACTACTTATTGCATCCAAGGAAGCAGGCAACACCTCTCACGACAACGAAATAATTGCCATTTTAAATGAACATAAGGAAGCTAATATTATACGAGATAAATAAATTTCGAAATTGAAAGTGTATATTATTCCTTATCCTATGGCAAACATGTCAGTTTCGCGATGACTTTAAACAAGTTTGGGCGTAGTGTCCATCAGCAACTAATGTCATCAGCATCACATAACTTAGCTTTTATGAAAGTACCTTTTTCTTTTACCGCGGAGGGAAATATCGATGCTGAGAAGCTGAAAATTGCCAATGTCGAAGTACCGACGAAGACCATGGATGCCGCCAAACAAGCAGTACGTTGATAAGAAAATAGCAAACGGAACTTCAACAACTACATAGTGATTTTCAAATAGCTTTCAGCAACTACACTGGTGAAGTTCAGCAAACCTTATCTGTGTTTAAGCAAAACGAAAAGGTTAGCGAGGAACGTGGAGCTCAAAACTTTGCTGCAATGAATACTCGCATGTTGAAAACCGAACAAGCTATGGAAACCCAACTACAAAATATATCGCTTCTCATTTCAAAATTCAATATATTAGAAGCTCAGTTGGAATCTGCCCGGAAAGAATATAAGGAAACCATCACATAATTTGAAGCCTCGTTTAATGACAACCGTATATCACAGGAAAAACGTATAAATGATCTGGAACTTTCTATGAAACAAGCTCCTAAAGGTGTTGATGCAGCAGAAGTATTAAATATTGTTCGAAATGATAAGGCTAAAGATCTTTCTGATCTAACTGAACTTAGAGACAAGATGACAAAAGTAGTGCCTGACCTATACCGAGACATGCAAAAACTACATGATGATATTGCAAATCAAATGTTGGACCAAAATCAAAAACTTGAAGCAATCGCAGACAGTATTGCTGCAATTAAAAAGCATCATTAGGGTCAATAAAAACATGTCTTTGTCTATTTATACAAGCAGTATACAAGGTGGCTCCTATAGCGAAACATTCCAAAGAAAAAGTTCAAGTCGTTAATGAATAATAATCAAAGGTTTCGATGACTCCTGGCAGTCGGACCTCGCACAAATGGATCTCTATGCAAAATCCAATCGTAATTTCAAGTTCTTCCTCGTGGTGATTGATTGTTTTTCAAAGTACGTGTGGACGAGACCGCTGAAAACGAAATCCGGTGAAGACGTAACTCGTGCCTTTGAGAGTATTCTCAAGGAAGGACGGCACCCGAAAAATCTCCAAACCGACCAGGGTAAGGAATACTACAATAGTTGCTTTCAGAAACTAATGAAGTCATACGGAATCAATCATTATAGTACATTTAGTGGACTGAAAGCCGTAATAGCTGAATGAGTAATTAGAACGCTGAAAGAACGGCTCTACAAGTACTTTAGTTTGAACGGCATTGAATGCCCATTTTGTGATACACGTGGTTTCAACTGGGAAGATGGTGATGACCCTGTTGCCGATCATCTGGACTGGAATCCATATTGTCGCTTTTTTGATTTTGATGACACTTACCACATCACCAGACCTATCAGACATAAAAGCAAAGTGACATTTGAGAGCAGACTTGAGACGTTCAAAGACTGGCCTATTGCCTTGAAGCAGGCACCCACCGAGCTTGCCAACGCCGGCTTCTTTTACACGGGCTACGGTGACAGGATCACTTGTCATGGCTTAGAGCTCAAGAATCTCTTACCTTATGATGATATTACAGAACTTCATAAAAACGGTTCAGCTAAATGTTTATTGCTTAAAGACTGTCCACCAAATCCCCACACTGACTCTAATAATAATACTTGTAAAATTTGCTTAACTAATGAAATGACAATTGTTTTTATGCCATGTAGACACTTTGCTAGTTGCTTTGATTGCTCACTGAAAATAGATCATTGTTGTATATGTAGACGGAAAATTGCTGGATATTTAAAAATATATGTATGCTAAAATAAAAATGCTAATTTGAACAAATTTTGTTTTATTTAATTATTTAAACATATAATATTTACAATATAATTAGGAAACAAATAATACTATTATACAAATACTTTATTCTGGGTTGGTAATTTGTTGAGCATCGCTGGAAATCTCCATGGCAACGTTTTCATTCATGATAGATTCTATATTATCAACCAGGTCAGAATCATACAATGGCTCAAGAGAATGGTGCTGATTTCGCAGTGTGTTGCCTCTAGCGAACACTTTTAAGTTCCCAAGTCCGAACTTGAGAGCGTTACCTATATCTATGGGATGTGAGACATTAAACCATTCTTTAACAAGTTGACCATTTGGATGTTTCTTCAGCACTGCCTTTATAGCTGCTTGGAAAGACCCCCGCTGTCTACGTATGAGGTACCATTCGCTCTTACTAAGAGCTAACAGAGCCATACATCTCTGTTTTTCGTGGTTGATGGACTTGGGAACTACACGATGAACTACTTTGTTTCTCAAGCGTTTCACTACCTGAGACTGTATTCTTTGAGAAACAACGTTCAGAACCTCATGATGACGTTGACGATGCCTTGACAAATTCCTGTTCTAATCGAACTCGATGTAGTTCGACTTTGGCTCTTGCTTCCTCGGCTTGAGCCTTAACTCGTTCCTCATCAGCTCGCATACGATCACGATCTGCTTTGTTTCTCTCTTCTTCCGCAGGTAATCGTTCTTTTTGCATTTGTATTATCTCAGCCTCAGCGGTATTCTTTACTTGTATCACAATCTGCTTAAGTTCAGCCAACTCAGTCATCAAATGGTTGTTTTGGGTAGAAATTAGGTCGTTGTGTGCGGAAAATTGTTTGAGGCGCGTTTCCTCGTGATACTTCTCGTACTTGATATATTTCATAGAGATGTTTTTAATTAAAGTATAGAGGATGCGAATTTCTGTAGCTCTCTTGCTCCGCATCTGCATAAACAGCATTTGCTCTCATGTATTTCTTTTGAGTTATATATGGATCTTGAATTTCCTCGTACTCCATAGTTGGTTACTGCGTCTTGAGTAAATCCATAAAATGATGTCTAAGTGTTTATTGGGAAATAACACCACACTTTAAAGGAAATTGCTGTATATTCCAAACGTTTCGGGGTCTAGATCAGACCCCGTTGTCAATGGCTAAGAAACTACGGATTAAAAAGGTACAATTTCAAGATGTAAATTTAAATATTTGACAATGTTTATTATTTGATTTTTGACGTAACTAAGAGAATTTTATCTGTAATATACAGGGTAGCACAGAGATTTCTAAAGATCATATAATCATAAAGTTCCTTTCAAATTGGAAGAATTTGAAAGGGAGATCTTCAGAACTTTATGTGGCGCTCCTAGGTGCGAGTTCTTATAAAATAGTGCATTCGCCAAAAATGCGACCAAAGAACTTTGTTGATTCAGTGATCCCATTAAAGTCATAAGGGAAAACCTAGGAAAAACCTTATGAACTATCCCGATATTGGGTTGTTCACAAGGACATGACCATTAGCAATTTCTTCCTTAATCATCGGCAACCATCATGTTTTCATTTAACAAAATTAAAGCAGACTCTTTTAGTTTTCTTGTGGTGTTGTGTTCTTCTTTGTGTAATATAACTGATTTTGAAACTGTATTTTATGACCAAGGTCCCAAGCATGTTCACAAATTTTGGATTTTTCAAATTGTCGTTTTTTTATGTAATTTTTGTGTTCGTTTATTCGAACATTCAGAGGTCTAGAGGTTTCTTCAATATAGAATTTATTACATTCACACGGGATTTTATAAATGCAATTTTTTGTATTTTGAGTTGTGTTATTTGGTTTGGTTTTTGATATAACTGATTTTAGTGTATTTCTTGTTTTAAATGATGTTTTGATATTATATCTGTTTCCAACTCTTTTTAGTCTTTCTGATAGACCCTGTATGTATGGTATAGTTATTGTATTAATGTGATTATCTTGGGAGTCAGTGTTGCTTGGTGAAGTTTGATGTTGTTTGTTAGGGATTGTTTGGTATTCCATTTTGTTTAACTCGTTATTAATAAATTTATTTGGGTAATTATTGGCAGAAAGTATATTTTTTATAAACGTTTTTTCTTCATTGAATTTATTGATATTAGAACAGTTGGTTTTTGCTCTGTCATATAGAGGTTTAATGATACCTCCTTTTTACTGAACTTGGATGATTAGACTTAAAGTTGAGATACCTGTTAGTATGAGTTGGTTTTCTGTAAACTTCTGTTTCAAATGTCGATTGTGTTTTGGTTATTAAAATGTCTAAGAATGATAATTTGTTATTCTGTTCAAGCTCTAGTGTAAACTGAATAGTTGGTTCTGTGTTGTGTATGTCGTTAAGTAATGCCTCCTCAAGATTATGTTTCCAAATAACGAATATGTCATCAACATAACGCCACCAAACCAACGGTTTAATCTGTTTTGAGAAAATTGTTTGTTCTTCAAATTTTTCCATAAAAATGTTGCTTAAAGCGGGAGACAAACAGGAATCCATTGCCATGCCAAAATCTTGTTGGTAGAAGTCATCATTAAGTTGAAAATATGTTGTCTTTGTACAAAATGTTAGTAGTTCCATTATTGTATTAATGGACAATTGATTACGTTGAATTTTTACTAAAAAAATCTTGTTCTAATCGTTCTTTTACTATGGGAAGTGTTTTGGTGACCGGAACATTATTGTATAGATTCACAATGCCAAAACTTGCTAGTGGGAAAGTATTTTTGTATTGTATATGGGATAATTTTTCTAAGAAATGTGCGCTGTTTTTAAGATGAGAATTAGACTTACCAGTAAGTGGTGAAATAATTGTTAAAAGGAAATTTGAGAGTTCACTGCATGGAGAATTTATGGAGCTGACAATTGGTCTTAATGGAATGTTGGGTTTATGAATTTTAGGTAACCCGTATAAAGGGGGCGATTTAGAATAGTGTGGAGTAAGATGTTTACGTTGTTGTTCTGTAAATTCATGTTTGTGATTGTAAAGTAAGCGGTATATTTTGTTTTCTATAGAAGTTGTTGGATCTTTGTTTAATTTTGTATATTGTGCTTGGTTTATTATGTTTTGAATTTTGGATTCGTAGTCAATTTTATTTAAAATAACCGTAGCATTGCCTTTATCTGCAGGAAAATCTTAATAGTGCTGTCATTTTTTTAAACTTTAATTGAATGTAATTCATTTTTCGAAAGGTTATTTATTGTATGCATAGGTTTTTCTAGTTCAATTTTTGCTCTTATTCGATACTCTTGAACTTCACTATTGTTTAATTTGTTTGCAGTTTGTTCTATAGCACTGATGATATCAAATGTTGGAATAGTTTTTGGGGAAATTGCAAAATTAAGGCCCTTTTGTAGAATTGAGGTTTCAGAAGCGTTTAACTGTTTGTCTGAAAAATTAATGACAGTTTTTGACAGATCAAAATGTTGGTTTTTCACATAATATTTCGGCATATTTTTATCGGAAAGAAGTTGATTAAATTTACGTAAATGTGTTTGTTTTTGAGACCTGAATTCCCTGTTGTAACTTATAAGAGTACTATTTTTAATTCTGTTAAATTCATTCTCTGGTATTCGATAAGCAAGAAAGTTCTGTACATACCCAATATCTTTTTCTGATTTAAACTTATTGTAACTATGAAATTGTATGCGGTCTCTAATAGCAGCGAAGCTTGCTCGTTCCAATATGCTATGAATCCTTCTGCCTACGTACGGTTGACGAAATCTTAATCCTTTGGGAATAATTCTCATCTCCCGACATCTGCACAAGAATGTCAAGCTATTCTTGGTTCGTGCAAGCTTCTTATACAAGTCCTCTAAGTCCCCAAACGCTTTGGTTACTGCAGTCCCCTTTTTAATCCGTAGGTTCTTAGCCATTGACAACGGGGTCTGATCTAGACCCCGAAACGTTTGGAATATACAGCAATTTCCTTTAAAGTGTGGTGTTATTTCCCAATAAACACTTAGACATTGAAAATTATGCCACAAGTATCCTTCAGGAAACAACCATAAAATGAAATTTTTTATGTCTGTGCTCACTAGGGTATCCACACCACTCCAAGACATTATCATCGATGAGTATTTTGTCTGTCCACGTCAGCTTCCAGAAGAAGGCGTTGCGTCTGTCATTTTCAATGTTGACACCAAATTTGAGACATACTTCTGTATAGGTTAATTTACCCATCGGTGTAACCCACAGTCTAAAATCTTGTTCACTTTCAACTTTATTTTGGTTAGGTTAAATAGATACCATCTTGGAATAGTACTGAATACGTTAATCAATTGTTGCAAACTAACTGAAACTTTTGTCTTCGTTAACATAACTAAAGGATTTATCTTGTGACGTCACAGAAAAAGGGCCAGTCACGCCAGATTTCCATATTTCCCTAGATCTCGGAAAATGCGTCATTTTAGTCGTATGATTAAAATGATGGAGCAACATTGCCATATTTCTCTAAATCTCTGAAAACACACTTGTTTGATGGAGAGATAACAATGTTCGCACTAGCGTTCTAATCGGAAGTAAATTTCAAGTACTTATCTATGGTCTGTTATGACAGTAAAACAATGTCTTGTATTTACAATTTTATTTCAAAGCTACATAATATATTATGATATACCATTACCAAATTCAAAGGCATTTATGTTTATTTCCAAAGAAATAATACGTTTTAAGGTCCAGCCACTACCTTCTGTTGAAAATTCTTCGAGGGAAGTCATAATTGGATCCTTTACGCGATTGACAAACCATTCATCCAAGTCTGTTCCCCGATCAATAATTTCATTTATAGTATTAAAATATTTGTTATTCGTAATTTCATCCATATCTGACTTTATAAATTCTCCACAGAAACAAGTATTCCCTTTAAGCGCAGATAGTTTTTTCAAAATGTTACTAATTCTGGACTTGAACATAATTGAAGCATCATCCAGAAACATCAAGATATCTTTATGTGATTTGTTAATTATTATCCCAGTTCTAACACGGTTTTGAAAACATGAAGCAATGTCATCCCATTGAACTCTACTAGAACGTTTATTATTTAAACCCATTCCAATTTTTGACTGCTTCAGCAAAGTCCGAAAGCGTTTTAAATTACCAACGTTGTTTTGTAATTTTTTCAAAGTCCCACACATACATTTCCATGGCGAATAGCACAATTAAATATGTTTTCTAATATCCCTAAGTCACAATGGTATTTCAGCGGAGGAAATAGAATGATCCAACTCAACTTGTTTACATTTTTTGATATAGTTATCACTGTCTGCACCAATTAGATTAAACATTTTGATGAATCTCCACCACTGTAGTTATTTGCTGATTTTATTGCGTCTGATTGCTAGCAATTCTAAACATGAAATGACGTTAATTTTAAAAAATAATATTCTTATACATATTGCATTTATTTACTACAACATTCAGCTAATGGTACTACAGTAAATGCAGCTCATCATTGGCAAATTAGTCTAAAATTTGATTGTGCTCTTCAAAATACAATTCTAGCTCATCTGGTATTTCAATAGGTACAAAGTCCAATTTTTAATATTTCTAAAATATTAATGTTACAATGAAATAAAAATTAGCAATTATTTTATTTATCAGCATCGAACTACGTCATTTGCGTGTAACGAAATTTCCGTTAGTTCTAGAAAAACAACTAATTAATGCTTATCATATGGGAACTTCCTGCAAAAGTTTATTGCTGCAAACAACATGATAACTTTATCAAACCACAGCTTCCGGTATTATTTAGCTCGGATTCAATTAGCGTAAACAAGATATCACAGTTTCCTTTCACTGCGGTCATCATTTCCATTGTGGTTTCGATATCTAACATACCAGATATAATGTGAATTTATTATCAGGAATTTTTAAATAATTACGGATTCAGGATTTATATTATTTTTCGATTTTATTAACATTACTTTTAAATAAATACAGATTCATGATTTGGGAATTTATTATCAGGAATTTTTAAATACATTTATGATTTTATTGGCATGAATTTTTAAATAAATACAGATTTTTATTCATTCCTCAAGACGTAAAAAATTCCTGGTTCCACCACGAGTAAACTATTAGTATCTGGGAGCCCTCCTATTCCTAGGCGCTGAGTTCTACCTCCTCCACGGGCGAACTGAGCCTTTATGAAATCAGTACGACCGCCCATACCTGCACGTTTCATTTGGGGCGGTCCTATATCTATTTCAACACCATTGGGTAATCGATGGCTAAACAAGAAAGTATTTCAAAACGGACATTTGGGTTTGCTTTTTCGGAAATACCTACATCGTATTTTCTTCATTTTTTCGTTTTTCTCAACTATATAACGATCTTTTTCCGCTTTCTGGTAATAAACCTCAGATTGATAGACATAAGGAGACACAATACGGCATTCTGGACAGCCTCTGCGAATATTCAATTCAAAGTCTGTATTTTGATGCCATCTTTTTACGCATGGGAAGCAGAAATAATGGTTACAATTTGGCAATAGCCCAAAATTATTAGTTATCTCTTCCAAACATATTCCACACCTTTTATTCAATGTGAATTGAATAAGACTGCACCTATAGCCACAAAAATCTAATATTTGTAGTGTTTGCTGTCGTCACACACTCACGACAATAAGTTAAAAGAATTTATTTCTTTTATTCAGTCTTGAGTTGAAGCTGTAACAATCCAGTCATGAATTTGGAAAGTTTACTTGATGACCAAGAAAGATTTAATATGAGTGCAGTGCCAACGAGAACTATACAGCCGAAAGATGTAACTGGAAAGCTAAATCCCAAAAATGGATGTTACGTGGTACCAGACGTTTTAACAACTGTGATTACCTACAACGGGCGCACTTGCAAATATGCGGCAGTACCAGAAATTTTAACAATTAATATTACCGAGACCACTCTCAAAATTGATGAAACAATTCTACATTTAACGGTGGAGAGTTACACGGTGCTTAAAAAATACTTGGAATTTGCATATGGTTTCCATAACGATCCTTCACATGGGAAGGGTGAACCTGACACTGTATGGGATGATTGCCAGCTTTGTTCTGATGGTATTTCTTTGGATTTGAGTATGTGGTTGGATGATGGCGGCCTTACTATATATTGTACAAAAACAAAACAAAATATAGCGTTAATTATTAAGGATGTTCTGAAAATACATAATATACTATATGCTAATAAACTTATTTAAACAATTGTCTAGTTTTAATATATCCATTATTTACACCTTAATTAAAATTCAGACGCTTGAAACAAAATTTTCCAATTCTCAAAATTATTACGCTCGGTCTTGAATCATCCGACAAAATCAGAGAGTCGAAGGAGTTGCCGTTCTTGCGCAGGCTGGCGCTCGCTTACGAAAACTATAGACTCGAAGGAGTGGACGTTCTCGCGCATGCAGGCGTTCAATGCCTTGAATCATCCGACAAAATCAGAGACTCGAAGGAGTTGCCATTCTTGCGCAGGTAGGCGCTCGCTTACGAAAACTATAGACTCGAAGGAGTAGACGTTCTCGCGCATGCAGGCTTAAGCAAAAGATTTTAAATTCTTTTACAGACAACAAAATACCAAGATTTTAAATTTTTTTACAGACAACAAAATACCATATCCCCCCATCCAGCCCCTAAATATCCAACCGAACAACGCTCAAAAACACGCGCCCGCGCAACGGGCATGTACTATACCTTTTCAAATAAACATTTCTCGATTAACCGCATTAGCGCAGCTCGCTGGGTACCTGACTTTGTAATCAGGCAAGCCGCGTTCGATACCCGGCCAAGTTTTTTTCTCTCTAACCACCACAACCAACAACAGATGGCGTGCACCCTGCAACCCACAATACAATGGCTTTCAATTATTAACAACAGATGGCGCGCACCTCTGCAATACACACGCAACCCACAATACAATAGCTTTCATTTATTTACAACAGATGGCGCACACTTCTGCGACACACCCAAATGTCTTTCGCGCACCCCTACGACCACCCCCAATGATGTCTTCTTCTTCCCAATGGCTTCTTCTTCTTCTTATCCAAACAACAACTACCAACAGCTCGGCTGCAGCTCCCGGCGAGAACTCGATGACTGGTTACCTTTATGCCCACTTCCGCCCCAGAAACCGCTTTGCTTATCTACTCTCTCCATAAACCTTGTGTGTGTTTTCCGAGATTTAGAGAAATACGGCAATGTTGCTCCATCACTTTAACAAGGAATATATGAATCATATAGTTTCTGAGATCTAGGCAAATATGGAAATCTGGCATCGCACACCTGAAAAGCGGATCCCCCTCCCTTTTTCTGTGACGTCACAAGATACATCCTTTAGTCATGTTAACGAAGACAAAAGTTTCAGTTCGTTTACAACAATTGATTTAACGTAGTCAGTAAAATTCCAAGATGGTATCTATTCACACTAACCAAAATAAAGTTTAAAGTGATCAAGATGTTAGACTGTGGGTTACACCGATGGGTAAATTAACCTATACAGAAGTATGTCTTAAATTTAGAAGCTGACGTGGGCAGACAAAGTGCTCATCGATGATAATGTCCTGGAGTGGTGTGGTTACGCTGGTGAGTACAGACAAAAAATATCATTTTATGGATTTACTCAAGACGCAACAACCAACTATAGTATAGTAGTATGGTACGAGGAAATTCAAGATGCATATATAACTCAAAAGAAATACATTTGCTTGAGCGCAATAGACTTTGAATTGCTGTTTATGCAGATGCGGAGCAAGAAGGGGACATAAATTTGCATTCTCTACACTTTAATTAAATTTCTATAAAATACATCAAGTACGAGAACTATCACGAGGAAATGCGCCTCAAACAACTTTCTGCACACAGCGACCTAATTTCTGCCCAAAACAAAACAGATCGTGATCGTATGCGAGCTGATGAGGAACGAGTTAAGGCTGAAAAAGAACGTATTCAAGCTGAGGAAGCACGAGCCAAAGCCGAACTGCATCGAGTTCGATTAGAAGAGGAATCTGTCAAGGCATCGGAACGTTATCATGAGGTTCTGAACGTTGTTTATAACAGATTACAGTCCCAGGTAGTGAAACGCTTGAGGAACGAAGTAGTTCATCGTGTAACTCCCAAGTCCATCAACCGCGAAAAACAGAGATGTTCGGTCGATCCTAACCTACCCTAACCTCAAGTCGTTCAATCGATCCTAAACTAACCTCAGTTGATACCATCTAACCGCCTTGTTTGAAGGGCCTCCTCCCCTTTTACTATGACGTCATAAGCTACTCTTGTTCATCATTGGTTGGCTACTTATTACTAAGAGCTAACAGAGCCATACCTCTGTTTTTCGCGGTTGACGGACTTGGGAGCTACACGATGAACTACTTACCTTTATTGTTTTATTTATTATCTGGTTGCGACTATATGTTCATCTCAGTGTTTGTAGGCTGATACATATCTATCTTGCTTATCAACCATCCAAATATATTTTTATAACTTTCATATATATTATATTTTTCTAACAATTGTGAGACACTTCATATACCCTGCGTAATATGTACCCTACGTTTCTCTGTTTGCTGACCCATATATCTGAATTATATATTTTTCTTATAACCTTCGCAAACTCCAAATTGAACATCTGCAGTGAAGGTTATCAAAACCCCAATGACTAACCCGATAGTGAAACAGATATCAAATAAAGCATAAACATTTTTTAGAATATTTGAATGAATTTCTATTTAACAAAAATTTCAACCACTAAGTCTTGCATCCATAATTGATTGTTTTATACGTTAATAATTACTCTTACAAACTTCCTACGTTTCATATGCATTACGTTTTATCTTTTTGAGATAACTTCTTTGATGAGCATATGGGGATGACGTAACTTTTTCTAGCATTTATAAGGGCCTATTAGATATAAGTAAACATTTGCGACCCCCCTTACACTTTCTGTTAGAGACATATAAGTAAAACCCCTGTGAAAATTTTCAAATACTTTGTTCATTTTACTCTCTCACATCGACAATTCGTTGGTAAAAACATACGTTTTGTGTACCTAGAAAAGATTTCTGTACTGACCTCTGTCTTAGAAAAAGTTATATGTCATAGATACATTCGTTTGTTGTAGCAAACGACTGATGTTTTCTCTTTGATGGCTAAAGTTTTGTGCACTTAGAAAAAACGCTTTGAGTACCTGCCTTAGAAAAGATTTGTTTGTTCCTACCTCTGGCTTAGAAAAAGTTATATATTTATTCCCACTATCCCATTTCCAACATTCCTGGTCTCTACCTTTTGCAACAGATTTGTTTCAAAACATTTCTACCCTTTGCAACGTTTCTGCTTCAACCATTCAATCATTTCTAACGGTTCCAATCGTTGATACGGGCCGTTTCTGCGGACCTAGCCTTTGTAACGGTTTCAAACATTTCTACCCTTTGCAACGCCCTTACTTCAACCATTCAATCATTTCTAACGGTTCCAGTCGTTTCTACGGGCCTTGTCTGTAGTGGCTCCAACCATTTCCAGCAGCGATTTCTACTGCCCCAGTCGTTTCTACGGGCCGTTTCTAGCTTTTATAGAGACTCCAACCATTTCCAGCAGCGATTTCTTCTGTCCCAGTTGTTTCTACGGGCCGTTTCTAGCTTTTGTAGTGGCTCCGACAATTTCCAGCAGCGATTTCAACTCCCCAGTCGTTTCTACGGGCCGTTTCTAGCTTTTGTAACGGCTCCAACCATTTCCAACCACCGTTTCTAAGGTTCTAGTCGTTTCTACAGGCCGTTTCTACCATTTGTGCGGTTTTTAGTCATTTGCAACGTTCCCGTACCAGTCATTTTTAACATTTGTTGCATTTCTACCCTTTGTCTCAGTTCTGTACCAACCATTCTACCATTTCTCCAACGGTATTGTTTCCGAATTACCCATCCTCTTTTGCTCGATACAAAATCCAACGATTCAAGTTGCAATTATCATTCTTCATTTACGTATTTTTACATTATTAGCTACCATTATCTTTTCAATGAAAACCACATCTACTTATCTGAACAATCCACCATATAACATTTCCTTGTTTCTTGAATTTATATCGGCCGGACACCGCACTCAGTTTCCTTAAGTTTCGTTTGTTTATACTAACACGCCGTTGCGGTTTCGTATTTTCTTATCATGTCGAATTGAATTATTTTAATATTTGTAATCAAATGCTAATTACCAAATATTTGTGAACCTATTTATTATTTACGATGCATTTTCGGTACATTTTTTTGCTTAAAATTGTCAAATTATCTATATTAAGAGATCTAACGCCTGGAGTCAGAGATCGCATGGACCTGTTTAGCCGATGAAAACAGAGACACGACCGCGTTGCCGTTCTCGCGCATATGACCGATACATTTATCTCGTATATAACTTAAGTTAAGATATGCGTTCCCGGCCACTATCGATGCGCCCGGCTGTGATACACCCCCTGCGACAAGCGTTGCACCCGACACGAGTCAGTCCGTTTCCCGATACCTCCAATGACGTCACGGCTCGCCTCCTCGACGGAAGCTCCCTGCACCCGTCTGATTCCCGATCGCCGCCGCGTTCCCTACGCACCGCATTACGCCAGCCAGCGCATTCCCTACGCCCGCCACCGCGTTACGCCAGCCACCGCGTTCCCGATCCCGCGCACCCGAACCAACCCGTCGTCACCCCCCGACCTACGACCGTCCCGTTAGGTTCGTTCCCCGATCCTCGCCGCGTACGTTGCCACCACCCCAACTGATGCAACCGACCACCGCTATCCCTACGATGCATCCCCGTTTCCAACCGACGCCACCCGACGCCCGACTGAAGTCCCGACGACGACCAAGGAGGCTTCCCGACGACGCCCGAAGGCCTACCCTCTTAGGTTATCCACCTTGTTAGGTTCAAGCTTGAGGTTAGCCACCGTCGCAGAGCACGTGGTTTTTGCTCTCAAGTGACCCCTACTCTACTTACTGCTTCTAACATTGTTTCCAACTCATTTCATCAGTTTAATAATAGCTCAAGAAAATTCAAATATCCTACCTGCTTACATAACATATTTATTTATCCACTCTGTATAAATATAATTCTATTTTATCCTGATTACACCCACATTGTATATGCAACTACTTATGACCCTAACAATATAAAATTTTGCTATCCAACCTGCATAAATATAATTCAACTCCACACGTTTTTCAACCACCTGGTATATACAATTGTTTAGGTCCAGTCAATATATCTTTTTCGAACCACCCCGTATAACTTCCCCCTTATTTCAACCACATTGTATATATGCAGCTAGTTACAGGCCACCTAATATGTCTTTTTTTTTCAAGAATTCTTAAATCGTAATTCTTCTCCGCTGTAAGTTTTACGTATCCTTTATATGGATCACCCTGTAAAATTACATTTGATACATCAGTTGAATTTTTTAATGTTACATTGACATATTCCGAATTATGAATAAAAGCTAAGCTGATTCAAGTATCTAATATTTGTTGCATGCGCTGAAACCAATGACTAATTGTGTATTACCGAAAATGCTATTAGTTTTTTGGCTATATCTACCGTTTCTGTCAATGTAGGGAGATAAAATGTATACCAGATTTTAAGTCAAACTATTAGCTTTGCAACAAAAAAAGATTCAGCAAAAGCAGTTCAGTAATCATTACGTCATGAAGTAACAAACAAACAAACAGACAGCTACAATTTTATAATAGTATAGATATATATGTCTAGTCGTAGGCTTTCACGGGTGGAACAATATGAAGAAATATTTATTCGGGAATACATCCGTTTGTTATATTGATTCAAGTTTGAGTCCTGCAGACGTTTCGCCAAGGTCTGACTTGGCTTTCTCAATGCGTTGTTACGGTGAACTGATATATGTTTTAGGTGGTTTCCGGCAATTCATCCGCGTAGTTGATAACTGATTCCTGCCGGGATCGATGGTAAAATGACGACGTTTCTGCCCTCTTCACTTCGGTTCACATAATTCTCGTAGCCTTCTGCTTTCGCTTCTAGTTACTCGAATACTAAGATTTTCAGGAGCGCTCCCGCTTTTATATAGTCGCAGCTCGGCGCGTATTGGTTGGCACCGTGAACGGCTGCGGGTGATTGGCCCGTGGTGCTCAGTGGGCACGCCTCCCGCCTGCTGATTTGTTATTTCCGGTTGAGTTGTTATTGGATGGGTCCGGGCCGGTACGGTGTTTAATAGAATTTTCCAACAATTCGATAAGTTCTGAATTTCATTGCGTGCGTTTAGACTGTGAGGCTCTTCGCTATTTCAATTGCCTCTCTTACGAGTCTTGATTTGGGGTGTTCTACATTTGCCAGTACTCTGGTGTTCTCAAAGTCTATTCGGTGTGACATCGTGGTGGCGTGTTCCGCAATGGATGTTGTTTTTTCCTGCTTTCTTACAGCGTTCTGGTGTTCATCACGTCTAGCTTGAATTCCTCTATTAGTTTGCCCCACATAGGTTTTATGACAGTCTGCACATGAAATATCGTACACTCCCTGTTGTTCTAAAGGGATCCTTGTCTTCGGAGTCCTCAACACCGTACTTATTTTTCTGTCTGTATTGAAAATAATATCGATCTTGTGTCTCCGTAGAATTCTTGCAATGCTGTCCGTAGTCCCCTTGACATACGGTAAATAAGCCTTGGTTATTGGTGTCTCGTGCTCCTCGTCTGTTTGTCTCGGTTTTGACTTTAGAGCTCTTTCTATATTTTGGTCTGTAAATCCGTTTTTTCTCAGAGCTGTTTTTAAACTGTCCATTTCCTGTTTGATGTTATCCTGGTCAGCTAGTCTTTGTGATCTGGTATCTTAGCATGAAGGTATCTGTTGGTGTGAGTTGCTTTCCTATATACTGTATGACCAAGGGTTCCATCTTACTTCCTATTTATGAGAACATCAAGGATGGCAGTTGATTGTTTGCTTCAACCTCCATGGTAAATTTTATTTTGTGATGGATCCCTCCCTCCCATGAGGCCAAATCACAAATGTATCATCCACATATCGCAACCATAAAGTGGGTTTAAGAGTTGTTGTTCTTAGTGCCAACTCCTCAAAGTTCTCCATAAAAAGGTTCGTTATAACTGGTGAGTGTGGCGATCCCATTGGAGCTCCTTCCACTTGTTTGTATCGTTGGTTCTTGTAAACAAAATAGGTGTTCATCAGACAGTGCCTTGTTAAGTCTACAAGGTATTGAGGTGGTTTGTATTTTACTATTATGATATCCTAGGCTTCGCCGATACGGATGTTGGTGAAAAGGGACACTACGTCAAAACTTACAAGAAGACACTCTGGTTGTAAGACCGTTTTTCTAAGTATTTCGATGAAATGTGTCGAGTTTTTCACATATGAGTCTGCCCGCTCTGCAAACGGTTGAAGTTGTTGGGCTAGGTATTTGGCTGGGTGTTGCGTTGGGGATCCAATTGAGCTTACTATTGGCCTCAAAGGTGCACCTTCTTTATGTACTTTTGGCAACCCATAGAATTTCGGACATCTCGATGACTTTTCACGCGGAATGAGTTGCAGTTTGAGATTTTCTAACCTATGTGGGGCAAACTAATAGAAGAATTCAAGCTAGACGTGATGAACACCAGAACGCTGTAAGAAAGCAGGAAAAAACAACATCCATTGAGGAACACGCCACCACGATGTCACACCAAATAGACTTTGAGAACACCAGAGTACTGGCAAATATTGAACACCCGAAATCAAGACTCGTAAGAGAGGCAATTGAAATAGCGAAGAGGCCTCACAGTCTAAACGCACGCAATGAAATTCAGAACTTATCGAATTGTTGGAAAACTCTATTAAACACCGTACCGGCCTGGACCCGTCCAATAACAACTCAACCGGAAATAACAAATCAGCAGGCGGGAAGCGTGCCCACTGAGCGCCAAGGGCCAATCACACGCAGCCGTTCACGGTGCCAACCAATACATACAGACCAACTTATTTACTACATTTTTTACGTTAACGACGACTGAGAGTTACGATTGTTTTTTCGATTTCGATTCTTGTAAATAAGAATAGATAAACGGTAAAGTGATTTGAATGATATCTATTTGATGTAGACTTCGTGGTTTGCTTTCCATTTAATATATTTTTTTAATAAATAAAATCGGTTGTGATTAGTGTGTAAGTTCGAAAATTAAGAATAGTGCGACAGTATTTATTTGTGATAAATAATGGCCGATTATACAATTAGGGAAAGACATGACATGCTCTTAATTTATGGGGAAAGCAGACGTAATTGCAGAATAGCAAGAATGTTATACAGGGAAAGGTTTCCAAACAGACGCGTGCCCAATGCTAGGACATTCGTAGCTGTTTCGCAGAGGCTTCTGGAAACAGTTAGTGTAATACTACAAATAAACAATCGCGGACCACAGCGACATAATCGTATCTTAGCTGCTGAGGATCAAATACTAGACCTTATCGACATCAACCCATATCGTAGCACACGGAGTATTGGAAGTGAGCTGCAAATTTCTCACACTGTTGTTCATAGAACATTACGAGAACAATTGCTCTATCCATATCACATGCAGCGGGTTCACGGGCTTTCAATTGATTTCCAACCAAGACTCAATTTCTGTCGTCCTCAGAAAACATCGACAATTTCCTAATTTTGTGAACAATATTTTAACAACAGATGAAGCAAGTTTTAATAGGAATGGTATAATAAATTTTCATAATACGCATTCGTGGTCTGAGGTAAATCCGCACGAAATACGCCAGTCAGTATTTCAACACCAATTCTCAGTTAACGTGTGGGCTGGAATAGTTGGTGAATACTTGGTTGGCCCATTTATACTGCCTGCACGTTTGACAGGTGAGAATTACCTTTATTTTTTGAACAACACGCTACCAGATTTGTTAGATGAAGTGAACCTACAAACACGTTCCAATATGTGGTACTTACATGACTGAGCACCTGCCCACGTAAGTCATCTAGTTGTCGACTTCTTAAATAGAATATTTCCCCGTCGTTGGATTGGTCGAAACGGACATATACGTTGGCCAGCAAGATCTCCTGATCTCAATCCTTTAGATTTCTACTTATGGGGACAAATGAAAAGTAAGGTTTACACGACTCCAATTATTGACGAGAATGACCTTAGACAACGCATTTTTGACGCTGCTGACGAAATCCGAAATATTCCAGGAATTTTTTCTCGCATACGTGAAAATTGGATTAAACGGTGTCGTGCTTGCGTCGATAGTAATGGTGGACATTTTGAACATTTGCTGTGAATAATCCGTTGTTTCAACTCAGTTCTATCATTATAATAAATTCGGTAAGTAGGATTACATATTTACTTGTCTAATAAATAATATTAATTAAATCAGTAATAATGACTCTTCGAATAATTTAACTGGTAAAAAACTACATATACAGATCTCTTGAGTTGCATATCATATTTACCCAACTTTGTATAATTGCATAAAAGAAACCGCCAAACACAAATTCTAATTGCAATACCTTGTATTAAAAACGTAAATATTTTCAACAAAATATTTCATACATTTTTATTTAATTTTAAGGTCAATATCATCAGTCAATACAAAAACACAGGTGTTTACTTTTTTTGTCGGCGTAGTCATTCCTTTACTATTCGCGCTAAGAGTGAATCTGCTTCGAACGCGAGCGACGTTGCCGGATTGACAATAATTTACTTAATATGTTTTAGGGATTTTCTTTTTTATTAAGAGTTTTTTGTTTAATTTGGTGTATACTACCTCCACCTAAAATATATGCACTCAAACTATTTACACCCTGTATATATCGGGAATTGTATCCCGAATATGATTGTCATGTCCTCGTCTCCGTGACAGCTCTCGTTTTCGAGATATGACACAAACTTATCTTTTTTTGAATGGAAACGATTGTTGGCTATGACCTCAAAAAATCGGACATTTTTAGAGCTTTTCAACGATATAATACTCGATATAGCTATTCATAAAAATAACGGAGTTATGGATGCTTTTCTCTCTTATTTTCACTTTTAACGTAGGTAGTCATGAAAAAGATTGTAGTCACTTTGACGTTTTCTCATTTGAAAGTAATTCCATTAGTAGTGCTGAACTGACAGTCGATATTGACAAGTATTCGTGATAAAATGGAATATTCTAACGAAGAAATACTGAATAGGGTGGAATGTTATATCATATGCCATAAAGATTCAGTTTGTGCAGCTGAGGAATACAGCAGACTGTCATAAAACCTATGTGGGGCAAACTAACAGAAGAATTCAAGCTGGACCTGATGAACATCAAACGCCATAAGAAACGAAGAAAAAATAAATAGATTCCGAAATCATCAGACATTTCAATATAACTAAACACCTATTCGTTCGGAGGAAATACATAATTGATATCACCAAGCTGATAGTTTACATAAAGCACTGTTCTATATATTTTTCTTGGATATGAAAATAAAATACCCGGTCAGTTAAATACTACTTAACATCGGTATTATAAGTAAATGAATGTTCCTTAGACAATATATAGCATACCTTAACATATTTTTGAGTAAAAAAATCACCTGATTCGTCGTTTTCTCCATGTTCTAACATTTCAAACAAATCTGTTAAGTTTTCTCCTAAGGCCCAATCAACTGGCAAAGACCTAAGTTCTTCCTTGGCAGCCTTTACCACTTTATTCTTGCCTACCCGTGTCATTTCGTATCTTCCCTCAGCATTTATAGCGATGATTTCATACGGAAAGTCAGTTTTGCATGCATGTATTTTCCTTGCATGGTGCACTAAGACAAAGTCACCAATTGCATATTCCTTTGTATTCCTTCTTTTCTTGTTAATATCTTGTTCATCGGATTTTCCTGCTTTCAACATTTCCTCTATTCGTTGTCGATTAATTGTCAGCTGAGATTCTTATTCAGATCGGAAAGTGAGGCTTGAATTAATGGGGTACCTGTATCGATTCCAATCAATGCCCATAATGGTGATTCTCCTGTTGATTTCTGAACCGTAGTGTTCTGTCTAACTGTGTCTTCCATAATACACTCGGCCATTCCTTTCTGATCCGTGTCTTAACGTGAATCAAATTCATAACTGTGCGCATGTATCTTTCTACTTGACCATTGGCTCTATGTAAGTCTAGTGTAATAAAGTGGTAATCAATATGCCAGGTATCCAATAATGAACAAACTTTGGAATTCTTAAAATTTAACCCGGCGTCCATAACTATGAGTTTTGGTGTTCCAAATAGTGAAATAAAATTGTGTAAGACTTGTTCAGTTTCAGAGAATGTCAAGGTTTTTATAGGCAGTAGATAGCAAAATTTTGTAAATGCATCAACAATGACAAAAAGATACTTATTACTGTAACAAGTGGTAATGGCCCTAAACAATCTACATGGATGGTATGCAATGGTACTTCTAGTTTATCGAGGGTTTTTAATTACCCTTGCAGTACCCGGTACGGGTTTTCTTAACAGCACAAATTAAACAATGTATTGCAACATATTGCCGAACAAATTCTAAGTCGGGGAAACCAAAAGTGTTTTAATATTGAATAGATCGTATTGTCGGTACTTATGTGACATTGTTCATCATGAAACAGACATAATAACCCTAACCTGCTATGTTTTGGTACAAAATAACGTATTAGTTTACTTTTGTCTGGCATTACTGTCTGATGACAGAGAAGGCCATTATACTAATTAGTATCTAGACCACCCTCCTTTAATTTTATGAGTTGTTCTTCTTCAGCGGTTTTTTCAATTGGAGTGGCTATGGGTGGGTGACCCTTAATACCATTTACAAGTGTTGTAGTTCGATATATTTTAACACCACAATAAAATATTGGAAAAAAAATTAAATAAACTGTCTCTTGAAATGAAAATGAAACTTAGTTCTTCAAAATTCCGTGACTTGGATTATGTACAAAAACAATATTTACAGGGCAAGGTAGCTTTGGACCTCCGACTTTTTAACTAGTCTAACACATATAAATCATTCCCTGAACGTCTTTATCACTTTATAAGCGTCTGTGGGGATTCAAAATTACATAGTATCCAGCAGAAAATAACTTCACGGGGATTATAAGAACACTATTCTACTTCCTTGAGCCTACCAAGAACACACACATGTGGCTGTCTCGCCATCTTAGCTGGAGATCTCTAAGTAGTTGTTGCACCTCCGCATGATTTCGGCTAAAGTTGCAGATTACTTTAGCTGTAGAGAAGAGGCTTTACGATAAACAACTGTAAAATTAAAAACTTGCAAAAAAATCCACCACCGAGCTATACGCGGACTAATTGACTTCTTACGTTCTGCGAACTTAATAGCATTGCAATCAGTTATTACACTGAATCTAATCCCCAACAAATAAACCCTAAAATATTTTAAAGCTTTAACTATGGCAAGTCTTTCTAACTCATACGAATGGTATTTGGTTTCTGATTGACTGGTGCGTTTACTGTGTTACGTTATATTTTTGCCGTAGCTACTCAGTATAAATGAACGCGTTTAAGACCGGCCAAAATATTGCTTTTATTCGTCCGTCCCGTTAGCGATCGATAACCTACCGTTTGCGCGCTGATTTTGCCTTATTATTATGTTTGGTTCTGATTTATTTTTGAAGGATGTTTGAATTTGACCTGTTGAGACGAATTGATTTATCGAATATTTTTGGTTGGCATTGTGTGTTTCTTGACAGTTGTGATTGTCGTCGACAAGGTGGGAAGGATGTGCGTGTAGAAAATTGTGTGAGGTTAACTGGAGAAGTCGTGCAGTTGTTTTTAAGGGATTTTCCACTAGTATACTGGCTTTTGATAAGCCATCCGAGTTCGGGAGTTATATGGAAATCCCTATATTGTGTTCCAGCATATTGTAGTACTGTTGATTAGTTGCTGGGATACTTCTCTCATTGAGGATTTGAAAACTTCTGTTGTTGCGTAATTCTTCGGAGTGGTCATGGTATTTGGGGCCACCCTCACAATGGAACCTTTGGTAGAAGAACCCCTTTGGTTAATAGGGTAAGTGATTTTTGTTTGTTCATTAGCCGATTTCTCGTATTGTCAGACTATTGATAGATATTTTCTTTTTTTTAGGGTTCTTGTTCTACTTTTTGTTTCTGTCGTATTTCTTCATTTTTTTGTTTCTACGTGCGGCGTTCCTGTTTTTGTTCTCCAACCAGTGAGATTGGGGTTATATTTTGCTGTTCTATTACGACACTGGAACACAGACCTGGTTTGGCATTATGGTATCATGCCGATCATGGAATTCGCATGCAGATGAACTAGTTGATGGTGCATACACGAACACTGTATTTCTGGTATTTCTATCATCAGAGTTCCAGTGGTGGAGCGAGTGCAAGGGACTCTAACTTCAGCTTCAGCTGTGGTTTCAGATAAGTGACAATTTGTGTGTCTGGTTACTGTTTCATTATCAGTTATTTTTACAATAATAATATAAACCTTAGTGTTTGATTTGAAGTTAATAAAATAGAATTTGTTAACCGAAAGTAAAGACCATTAGCCTACTCCCATTAAGGTAGTATTTGATATGGACGATTTATTTAAATATTCTATTGATTATTGTATTAGAGGAATGTTTAAATATTTGTATCCGGGTTATTCAGGATCTCACATGTTTATATGTACAGTTTGAATCTCTGTTCATAAGTGTATATTTGTTTCATTTCATTTTTTCTTTAGGTATATTTAGCTTAAACATTCTAAGACTGTTTTGCATTAATAGAGTGCCCTATGACATATTTTTAGCGCCTTGTACTAAATTGTTCGCGCAAATTAAACTTATATTTTGGAACTGTGGTATGCTTATTATTCCTTTTTTACAACATTTATTTATTTATATTTAGAAATTTAGCGCCCCAAATTAGCAAAAATTACTACAGCAGATATTTTAGGACGAGTAGGTGTCCTGATTATGTGTATTTAGAAGGTATAGAAGAATCTACCTGGCTCCCTTATTTTCTCTCTTATTTATATCCGCCAAGTAAAATCTGGCTTATACGTTCAAATAAAACGAACCCCCCCCCCCCGTCTTCACTGAGACTCCCGGACATACCTTCTTGCTACCCCTAGCACAACTAAGGTGGGTAGAAATTTGGCGTCACGTCACAAATTGGCGTACCAATTTAGCACCAACGTGTGGCGTGGCAACTGTAATATGCTACAACTTTATTTCCCTCATCATGTTTCTGTATCAATAACGCACCGTACTCCAGCGAGCTAGCGTCGGTATGCAATTCTGTAGGTAGTTTTGGTCTAGAAACTACAAGAGGAGTCGCTTGAGTTAAACAGTTGATAACATACTGATTTGCTTGTTCGTGAAATTCTGCCCATAGAAATTTTATATATTTTTTAGTTAATGCTGTGATGCAGGAAGTCTTAGATGAAGAATTTGGAACGCATTTCCTAAAATAACTCGCGAGACCCATAAATTGCCTGACTTGTTAACATCCTGTGGTGACTACTTTACACAACGCTTCTACTTTCATTGTGGAAGGACGTACACCATCTGCCGATATCTCATATTCTAAATATTTAATCTTGATATCCAAAAAAAACTTCGCTATATTCGATGCGGACTTTAAAGTTTCCAATACACTTTCCAAATTATGCAACCCTTCATTTACTGTTTGAGATGGAATTAATATATCATCAAAGTTAACCAACGCTATATTATCTTTTAGTGTACCCAGCGCAGCATTAATTTGTCTCTGGAATACTTCTGGTGCCTTTTCCAACCCGAAAGGCATACGCAGATACTCAATGTGCCCGTCTGGACTAACAAACCCCGTTTTTTCAATAGAATCGGTGCTGATAGGTATTTGATAAAACCCTTGAATTCATATCAAGTGAAGTGAAATATTTTCCCTGACCTAACTGACCTATTTGGCCGGCAATTGTAGGTAAGGGATACCTATCTTTTAGGGTGTATGCATTTAATTCATGATAATCTACCACTAATCTGGAAGCTGCGTTCTTCTTTTTTACTAATATAACGGGACTCGCGGATGGCGAACTACTCTCGCGAATAATGCCGTTTTCAACAACTCATTAGTTATAAGTTTGAATTCATTTGTTTCCTCTGTTGCTAATCGGTATGTTCTTCAACACACAATATGACTGTCAGTTAGATTTATTGCCAATGATGCAATATTTACACAAGATATGTTTTTCCCCGATAATATTAGATCTAAATGTTTATTCATTAAAGATTTTACTAATTGAAGATGTTCATTAGGAACATTATATTGCAATAAACTCCGTGGGTTCAAATGTAATTAATTTTAAAAAACTGATATTCACTTCATTTTCTAGAACTTTTATTTACACGTAAAAATCAAATATTTACAACAGCTGATTCTGAATATAATTTACATCGAAATCATAAAACTATGTAAGCTGTACTAACTAAATCATGAAATCTATAAAGTTATATATACCCTACGTCGAATTTTCTTGTTGTTCCGGATGGGTCTTACATTTGTTCGCCTAGCGTCGAGATCAGTAGTTTTTGCCCCATTCGAAGATTTCAGTTCTTTTTTTATTATCCCAGCGATTGATGTTTTATCGGAATGAATAATGCTTTACGTTGATTTAGTCTGGGACAGCGCAGATAAATTTTATAACAAAATTTAAACAAATCGTGTTCCGTTACCAGCATTATGTCCTGTAACAGCTACCTGCTTGCTATTTGAAAACAAACTGCACCCTACTATTACATCATAATCTAAACATTCCTTGGCCACTACACAAAATGCTTATTTGGTGCACTGTCCATTGATTTCTACATGTGCTTCAAATTTAGATTTAGACTTTAGGTAAACTGGTATACCGCCTAATATTGTTTCATAATGTTCTATTTTGTGCATAAAGTTATTTAAATGTTTGTCAGATATTAATGATATGTCAGCTTCAGTGCCTAAAATACCCACAAAACAATTCCCATCAACTTTAAAGTTTAAACGAATAACAGTTCTATCAATAGTAACTATATTTACATTTCTTCGTTCATCAATGCTACTTTTAATGTAACATGATTCAATTTCATGACCCGATTTTCAGCAAAAACTACACTCCTTAATTACATGATTCCGTTCTGCAGATGCTCTAGGTTTATCAAAAATTTTATTATCTACTGATGACTTACCATACTGACCTACATTTGGCTTTTTGAAATGGGTATTTGCTCGACAATTTCGTCTCTTGTGACCAGGCTTACCACATTTTTACTTTACTTTTACATTATGCTCGAATATCTGGGCGTGGGTTAGATAATACATCGACAAAAATAAATTTGTTTAAGGGTGCCAAACAGTTTAAAAACCTGGAATCTGAAACATACCTTACAACTGACAAAACCGATATGGTAGGATAGTCAACTCTCACCATGATCATGAACTGATCTTAACTTATGTATCTGTATTCAATATTTTCACTTGTAACTTAATCAACTGTCTACTTTTATTAATCGATAGGATTAGGTCAAAATACACAAAATGAAAATAAATGAGAATTTAATAAAAAACCATGGTACAAGATCATTAACACAAAATTAAATATACCTTTATGGAATTTAAATCTTAGAACATTAGAGGCCGGTTTCACCAATTGCTGATAAAGTTCCTGATAGACTATTAGCAACTTATCTGTCAGATAAACTACAACTTTTGGTTTCACA
Organism: Octodonta nipae; assembly: GCA_034190945.1. Taxonomy (NCBI): domain Eukaryota; kingdom Metazoa; phylum Arthropoda; class Insecta; order Coleoptera; family Chrysomelidae; genus Octodonta; species Octodonta nipae. The sequence goes on from CM067218.1 coordinate 63,894,637, forward strand.
GGTCTCGAATAGAAATATCTGGCAAATAAAGTCGCTGGTAACTTATAAGCCGATTCGAGTGGTTGTTAAAGATTTTATCTGGAAGATAAAAAAAAACAAGTGGCGGGAATTGAAATAATGGTTTTAGAGCATTTTTATCTTATCGAACGTAGTCAAAAATGTCCTATCATGGATTTGTTTGAATTTATAGAAGTCGAATTTGATTTTAGTATTCGATTCCGTCCTACCGAAAGGGCTTTCATTAATAGTCTCACGTAAATAGAAAATGAAATAAGCATAGACGGACTAGTAAGTAAATAAACCAAATTAGCTCAGGTCTTTAACGAAATTACGTGACAAAATTAATAGTAGAACAAAACCGACATCAACTGGTTTTAGTGATAAAACTTGACTAATTGACATAAAATTCAACATTTTTTATCGATGCGTTTTTGTTTTTTAACAAAAAAACACCGAAAAATCGGTAACAATTTAGTTTTTTACCTTTTACACAAAATCCACCGATAAAACCGTGCTTGCTACTATGGGCAATGGTGAAGAGAAATGAAAAACCTACAACATGAGCTACTATACGCTCAACTTCGTTAATTGGTTTCTTAGATAATGGATCCTTTACCCGAAATTTCAAAAAAATAAATATTCTCTTACATATTTTTTTATTTTATAGCTGAAACATTCTTATTAACTGAAGCGATAGATCTTCTCATACCCAATTCATTTTCTAAAAATAAATACTGTAGCCCCAGTAGTTTTTGCAAAATTTCAGTCAACTTATTTTTTTGAAGGGCCTTATTGCCAGATGACGCTATCATTATGAATAAACCACCGTTGGAAAGTAGAAGAGTTGATCTAGAGACCCCTCATCTCACTTTTCTAAAATTTAAAGCTTAAATACATACAAGTATTGAAAATATTTGGCCATTCCGTAAAAAAATTATTATATATTGTTCTTATAATAAATAATCTTAAACCAAATTTTAATTTTAAGCAGACACATATTTATATTTCTTTCATAATATGGATTTATTTAATAAATTTAGCAAAATGGAATACTTACACTCCATTTAGCCACAGATAATAATAAAATATGAAATGTACTGAAAGTGTAAACAAAGGAACCTACTATTATTTACTTACGTTTTAAAAAATCAGTGAATAGAGAAGGCAAATTTTCGTTTTTTATTTAAATTTAAAATAAGCTTATTAAAAATGATAGCTCCATCATTATCATCAGTGTGTCTAAATGGAGTTGAGGTATTCCATTCTGCTAAAATTATTACATAAATCCATATTATGCAAGAATTATAAATATATGTCTCTGTTAAATTTAAATTTGCATTAAGATTATTAGTTATAAGGATATAGTACCGCCCCTTAGCAATTTTTTGAATGGACTCGTCCAAATATTTTTTTACGGGTTGCCCAAATATTTTTAATACTTATATGTATTTATACTTTAAATTTTGGAAAAGTGAGATGAGGGGTCTCTAGGTCAACTCTTCTACTTTCCAACGGTGGTTTATTTATAATGATAGGGTCATCCGGTGAGGTAATATGGGCGTTCAAACAATATGTCTTCCATATTAACTGAAATTTTTTAAAAACTACGTGGGCTACAGTATTTATTTAAATAAAAAATATGTAAGCGATTATTTATTTTTTTGGACTTTCGGGTAAAGGTTCTATTATCTACGAAACCATTTAACGAAATTGAGCGTGTAGAGCTCATTTTGTAGGTTTTTCATTTCTCTTCAACATTGCTCATAGTAACAAACACGGTTTTATCGGTGGATTTTGTGTAAACGATAAAAAACTATATACGCTAGTAAAGTATCTTTGACACTAGTCATTTGCGCCATCTCGTGTTTTATTGGTCGAACGCTGGTTCTGTCAAAGCCGTAATTTATGTTTGCTGTGTTATAGATTAAAATTTAGTTATCCCATAAAATGGAAAGAAGAACATCAAACCGAAAGTGCGGTGTAGTTTATTTTGAAAATACATCAAGGAAAAATCAAAAATTACAATTCTACCGTTTTCCTGGATTTCTATAGCGATCTGAGAGGAAGGAAAAATGGATTACAGTAGTTCGTCGTCAAGGGCAATAAATTAAATTTCCACGTTTTTAGTCATTACTAAATACATAAAATTAATCACAATTGTTGTTCTCCTAACAAAAATAATATTCAATAACTCTTGTAATCAGAAAAGTTTATCATGTAAATACTTTTCTTACCAAAATTAATTGAAATTTAAGGTTAACAAAATTTTTAATTTTTAGTTAATATTTTCTTTTAGGAATAAAGATAAAAAGTAACTTTTTAGTTACAGGAGGGATGAAAAGCCATGGCAACCAGGAACATATTCAAGGATCTGCTGTGCTCATTTCGATGGAGCAGAAAAGTCAAACAATGTAGATACTTAAAGTTTACAATTCAAGTATCTTTCCTGTAATATATCAATGTTTATACTCTTATAAATAAATAACACTTTTAATTTTCAATATTTTTATATTTTTATGAGTGCTTCTTTATTATTAGTTATTACCAAAGTTATAAAGAATATATAATCAATATTCATTTCTTTGTGAATTAACATGTATATTTGCATCTGTTGTTGCTTTATTATCCTTGTTCCAACTTAAAAATTTTTATCTTGGTCCATTAAAACTTCATCGTCAGTGAAATCTACCAATAAATTATATATAATGAATAAAGTTAATTTGTTTTTTTCTTATATATATTTACTTACTATTGTTAATCTCAATTGGAGTTTCATCGACTCCTGAAGATGCAATTTTTATATACATATTGCAGGAAATAGAGTTGGATTGTAACTTTTGTTATATGCATTGTTTACTTTTTTCCCAAACAATTTGACCACTGCAAATCATTGAATTTGTTTCTGGTTGAGATGGATTGCCCCACTGCTGTAATTAAAAAATATATTTTGTTAATAGAACAACAGTTATGATTAATTTTATACATACAATAATGACTAACAACGTGGAAATCAAATTTATTTACCCATGATGTCGAACTGCTGCTACTCTAAATTTTAATCTATAACACAGCAAACATAAATTACGGCTTTGACAGAACCAGCGTTCCACAAATAAAACACGAGTGGCGCAAATGTCTATTGTCAAAGATACTTTACTAGCGTATTGTTACCGATTTTTCGCTGTTTTTTTGATAAAAAACAAAAACGCATCGATAAAAAATGTTGAATTTTATGTCAATTAGTCAAGTTTTATTATTAAAATACGTTGATGTCGGTTTTGTTCTACTATTAATTTTATCACCAAAAGGTTATTTTCTCCGTAAATGACCTGAGCTAAATCAGAATAATGTGGTGTACTATAAATTTTTCATACCATCTCTTAATGTTTATTGGTTGAATATTTGGTTCTGCAGCTGGCAGCTAGGTTATTAAAATCGAAGTTGAAGTACCTTAATCGTTAGATTAGCTAATATGCAAGATAAACAGTTAATATAAATTTGACAGTTATTTGGCAAAACCACATCAGACCCAAAACACCTTTCATTTCCCTCAACAGAAAGATGAATCATTTCCTTCACTTTTTGTTCTTTTGGTGTAAACAATGGATCTGTGCTAGTACCGCCACCACTTTTGTGGCGCTCAGCTCCAATTACAGCACTTTTCTTCCTAGTGTCTCTTTTTATTGCCTTATACTTTATCTTTAGGTGTTTATTTTCGCGAAAATTCGAACCAGACGCACTATTAAATGCCTTCTGAATATCGCTCCAGACTTTTTTCTGTCTTGCCAAGTTGTAGCGCCAACTTTTTTATTTTCAATCATGTTTTTTCTTCTCTGCAAGCGACACTAGAATGTCCGTTTCTTCTTGAGTGAGATTAACACTTCTTTCACGCTTGTGTGTTTGCCAGCTTAACAAAACACAATTGACTAAAAAAAATTGGCACTAATGACTAACTAAGAGTCTAACACAAAATAAGGAAACACAGGTGCCGCTAGGTCGGCAAGTGGTTGACGAGAATATCGACATATTCTACAAAATGGAATTATTGAACCATTCCTTAGTCTTTGGTTTGTATCGGTAGTGCTAGTTACGAAAAAAAATATGGTACCACCAGATTTTGTGTAGAGTACAGAAAACTGAATGATGTTACCAAGAGAGTTAGGCGGTGCCCCAAGTAAACGCGATAAGCGCGTTGCGGGCGGTGCGATACGTAAATGTCACTATTAAACACTTCAACAAAGGCTAAAACAACCCAACTGAACGACTCGTAAACAGAAAATCGCTACAATCGCAAGAATTTATTTTCCAGTAAGGAGATAATGAATTCTTTATATGTGTTAGTTTGCGGCTGTCACACTGATGCAACGCATATAAACCTGTTCTTTCATCATATATGGCAATAGGATATAAATGAAAGACTGTGTAGGGATGTTCGACTAAAGGGATTCTTAACACAAATATAAGATCCGTATGTTTGAAAAGTCTTTAGTTCGATAATTTCTAGATATTGTGCGATGCTCGAGTATTTTACAGCCAATGGACGGTTACTGTTGACTAAATTTGGCGATATTTCCTGTAATCAGGTAATAAGATTTGTTAAAATAGATGTATGTATGATTTTAAGATTCGCGAAAGTGATTAAATTTTGCCCATCATTTAGGTTATCATCCAAGTAAAGGTAATTTCCGTTAGTTTGCCTGTGTGATGGAAGCATAGATCTTGCTGCGCCCAACGAACGCTGTTCCCGAGGTATGTGAGTTTGGGATTTTAGTTTGTGTAGGGTGCCCCTAATGTAAATGGGTACGGGTGCTTAAGTTTATGAGTTTCGGCCAGTGGTTTCTTTGTTCGAAGTGGGTATCTCGCTGCTTAGGTGTAACGCCTCTTATTAATGCAGGTCCTGGTTTTGGGTTTTAAGGTTACTCAGCTTCGGGGTTTTGAGATTTCAGATTGAGGCCTTGTCGTGTTTTGAGGTCATGGGGTTTCGGGGTTTTAGGTTAAGGGTTTGTACCCCTATCTAAGTTTATTCCTTGCTTATTTTCGGTTTTTGGGTTTTTGGCTTATCCAATCTTGAGGTTATGTTTTTGTACTGTTGCGAGTTATCATTTTACTGCTTGTCGAGCTCGTTCGGGTTCATAAGAATGTGGAGTTATATGTTTTTAACAGGTTGCGCGGTTGATTTTATTGAATTTTAGCATTTTCCAGCTATTTTTTGAAGTTAGAAAAAAATTATGACGTGATGGGACCACATGAGTTGCCGATTCGGTTTCAACCACAAAAAAATATTATGATAGGTTTGGCCCAGGAGACCTTTCGTTATTTTTTTTTGTGTTTTGTGTAATCATCTAAATAATGTTATATACTCCGTGGGTGCAATTAAAATTTAAAAACTAATTTTCACTCTCACTTTCTAGAAACTTTTATTTACATCAAATATACAGAACAGCTGATTCGAATATCACAAATATTATACAGCATAAGCTCTTCGTCGCACTAACTAACTACTGCGATGGTGGGCTTCTCCTTTTTAAAATCAGCATCGAAAACTCTCGTACAATCCATTATCAATTCTACAGCTGCCGAGCCATTTTGAGATCAATTTTTTTTTCCTAAAAGCGATCGATGTCGTACTGGAATGAAACCAGAGTCGGCTTAGCTAAATTTCGTCCCGGTCAGAAACATCCTCTTCATGGTAGGGAGCGAGTCGATCTAAATGGACCACCTTCAGTTTAGCCCTGGGGTTTCGACGGATCCGGGAGACGACGTCATTAAGCCTCTTGTCCACCTCGTATGGACCATCACAGGCGGGTGTAAGCTTTGGGGATTTACCCTTGCTCCGTTGGGGGTTGTACAGCCAGACTTTGTCCCTCTCTTGGAACCCGACGGAATTGGCCATGAGGTCGTATCGCGTCTTCATCCGGTCACTGGTGGCCAACATCTGCGTTCGGGCTAATTCGTGTATTGCCAGCAGGTTATGTCAGAGCTGGTCGGCATAATCGTCGATGTCTTGGGAAGGTTCTTCGGGGGAGCTAAAAGCCAAATCGCAGGGTAATCGCAGCTCTTTTCCGAATAGGACCCTGGCTGAGCGATATGCCAACAGGAATAGGGGAATATGCTCATCCCAATCACGCTGGTTATTGCTGACGACCTTGGATAGGTGTTGTTCCAAGGTCCTGTTGAATCTTTCCACCATTCCGTCTGACTGTGGGTGCAATGATGTTGTTCTCGTTTCGATTCGAAGTTACGCCCCTGGTCTGAATGTAGTTCCATCGGGACGTCACACCTGCTGAATAATTGTTCTACTAGCTCCGTCGCTACCGTGGTTGCCTCTTAGGCCATTTGCTGAAGTAATCCATTGCGACTAGAATGTATTTGTTCCCCCTCTCAGACTCGGGAAACGGACCGGCGACATCGATGGCGAATCTCTCAAATGGAACGCCCACATTGTACTGCTGCATTCTGCCCTTGGTCCGGGTCTTCGGGCCCTTACTGGCTGTACAGGTGTCACATTTCCGGCACCAAGCTCTGACGTCTTCGAAGTAGTTTACCCAGTAGTATCTCTGGCGAACTTTGTCTAGGGTTTTATCATGCCCAGATGGCCCCGGGTAATCCGATCATGTACTTCGGCCAGGATGCCTGGTACCTTTTTCTTCGGAACTACCAAACTCGCTTGAGCATTCCATTGTCTACTCTTAGAGAGTTTCATTGGGCCCTTAACGATTTCAGCACGCCCGAGTATCTAGCTACCTGGTCTCATCGTGGCCTGGGTGTCCCTCTCGTTTTGAGTGACAAGATTGGTTCGATGTCTGGATCAGTTATTTAGTCCTGGATGCACTGTTCCGTTGTCCAGTCTTCATTGGCTTGCACTCGGATCTGTCTGATGGAGATACCCTCTCGCTGTTCCGTCTTCAGACAATGTCCGCATTCTGCTCTACAGGGTCTTCTGGATAGGGCATCGGCATTATTGTGCAAACGGCCGGCACGGTGTTCCACCTTGAAATCGTATTGCTGTAATTTCTCCATCCACCTGGCCAGTTGTCCTTCCGGTGTCTTCATGTCCAGCAGCCATTTGAGAGCGGCATGATCTGTTCGGATTAAGATATGACGGCCATAGAGGTATTTGTGGAAATGGTCTACCGCCCTTATTATTGCAAAAAGTTCTTTTCTGGTGACGCAATAATTTTTTTCCGATTTCGAGAATCCACGGCTGTAGTACTCGATCACCCTCTCTTCATCTTGCACCTGGGATAGAACGGCTCCCAAACCTGTGTTGCTGGCGTCGGTGTCTAAAATGAACTTGCCGGACAGTGTATGGAAGGCTAGGATTAGGCTGGAACATAGTGCTGCCTTGAGTCGTCTGAATGATGTCTCGCAATCCTGATTCCAACGGAAGGTCTCTTTCTCAGTAGTATGCAGATGTAGAGGCGCGGCAATGGTGGCAAATCCCTCAACATACCGCCTGCAGTAGAAACAGAGGCCCAATAAGCTTCGGAGTTCATGCTTGTTTCTTGGGACTGGCCAAGCACGGATGGCTTCTATCTTCTCCTGGTTGGTGCTGATTCCTGACTCGGAAACGACGTGGCCCAAAAACTCTACTTCTTTTTGGAACAAGGAACACTTCTTCGGGTTGAGTCTCAAGTTGGCGTTATTAGTTCTGGAGAATACTTCGCCCAGGTTCTTCAGATGGTCGTCGAATGTCTGACCCATGACCAGAATGTCGTCGAGGTATACTAAACACGTCCTCCATGTTAACCCGCTCATGACATACTCCATTAGCCTTTCGAATGTTGCGGGAGCATTACATAACCCAAAGGGCATGACCGTGAACTGAAATAATCCTTTACTAGTGAAGAACACTGTCTTCTCTCTGTCGTTTTCGTTTAGACCAACCTGCCAATATCCGTTCTTTAGGTCCAGTGTGGAGAACCAACGGGAGCCTGCTAGTGTGGTCAGAGTGTCATCAATTCGGGGTAGTGGATAGCTGTCTTTCTTGGTGACGTCATTCAGCTTTTTGTAATCCACGCAAAATCGGGTGGTTCCATCCTTCTTTTTAACTAGCACGACGGGAGCAGACCATGGGCTGATGGATGGCTCAATAACTCCATTTTGCAACATGGTCTCGATGTTTTCCTCGACTGCCTGTTGTTGCCTTAATGGTAGTCGCCTAGGTGGTATTCTGATGGGTTGAGCCTTCCCGGTATCTATTCGATGCTGGATGATGTTGGTGCGATCGGTGGTTCCATCTTCACTGTAAAAAATTTACCAGTACTTTGTGATAAATTGTTTGGCTTTCTTCTGTTCCTCTGGTGTCAGATGTGTCAAATGGTCAGCAAACTGTTGTAGGAACTCTTTACTGGGCCCTGCCTCCTTCACCGATGTTTGGTACCTTTCTTCGCAATTGATGATGGTCTCGACTGGCTCGTAACAAGCTATCTCTTGACCATTGGCAATTCTGATGTCGTTATTGGACAAATTCAGGACTCTAATTGGTATAGTTTGTCCGGTTTTAACTATTGCCTGTCTTACTAAGTAGTCATGAGCTGAGTGTACGGACTCCACCATTCCAACGCAGCTCCCAGGATTGCTTTCTAGCTGCCCGTGAATAATCTGTTCCGTTCGACCGGGAATTCTGGCTGGAGATTTTGCTACAATTTTTATGGAGGTCGATGGGCTGTTAACGGGCCGTGTCAATACAAATTCCTCATTTAGGAACCGAAGAACATCATATCTCGGGTCGAACATAAATCCATGCTGGCTAGTTTGGTCCATTCCCAGTATAAAATCGTCCTCAATATTGACATGGACTCGCCGGTGACTGTTCTGAGCTGGATGTTGTTAGCTGGCCGGATTTCCGAAGCCCTCAAGACATTGGACTTGGTGATGGACACAACGGCGCCGGTGTCGATGGTGATGGTAATTGCTCTGCCATTGATGGTGCCCCTGATGACTAGGCTGCTGCTGTCTCGGCAAAATCCCTGGATGGATAACGTTTTGGGGGCTGGTGGAAGGTTAGTCACCATTCGCCCCCTTATGCTGACTGGCTGACGGTCCCTGGACATGTGGCTGATCTGTTGGTTACCCCTGGTCGGTGTTCGTTCAAGTAGCCTCACTCGACATTCACGTTGAAAGTGCCTTGTCCGTCCACAACGGTAACATGGTGGCATCAGTTCTCTGTGACTGTTCTAATAGTTTGTTCTTACCAGCCAACAGTGCTTGAAATGGTGACTCTTCCTGGTTGAAGGAAACTGCTCGGACCCTCGACTTTGACATGTTCAAGACGGCCTCTACTTCCAAAGCCCGAAGTAGAGCTTTATTTCTCTTCTTGACGCCACTCAGTCTTAAATAACTTTGTACTTCCACATCTCTGATGCCGTTTATGAAACTCTGTGTGGCCAACTGGTCTTTCGTTTTCTCTGGCAGGACAAGTGTACTAACCGTCTAATTTCTGCTTCGAATTCTTGAAGGCATTCACCGGATTTTTGCGTTTTCCCACTTAATTGCACCTCGTATACTTGGCTCGGGGATTGATTGTCGTATCTCTTGACCAGGATGGCGATGATCTTGTCGAAATTGCCTTGTTCATCGACTGAAATGCTTTAGAGGAATTCTAAGGCCGGACCTCTTAAAGAAATTACAAGAGAGGTAGATTTTTCTTGGTTATCCCATCCATTAGCTGCAGCCACTGGTTCAAATTGCCGTTTATACATGGGCCAAGATGAACTGCCATCAAATGTGGGTGGTTTACTAACGGAACTTTTGGTACTCATGGTGTTCTCGTATTTTCCTCGCTGTAAGTCCTGCTGTATTTTTTTAATTTCTATTTCTACCTTATTTTGGATGACACTGATTTTATCTTGAACTGTGTTTTGAATAGAACTGATTTCAAACTTTACCTGGCTTGGGATGGATTCGAGGTCTTCTACTTTGGTTTCAAGAGTGTCCACGGCGTTTTTTATGGCCTTAATGTCATCATTTATTTCTTTCATGTCTGACTCAACTATTTGCATTCTGTCATTAAATGTTCCATCTTGTGCTACTATTTGTATTAATAGTTCAAATTGCAGTTATCATTTTTCTTCCGTTTTGCCTTGTTTTTGTTCAAATTTCGAGAACAATCCTTCCAATAAATTTTGTTGTTCACTTTTCATCGTAGCAACAAAATTTTGTTGTTCGCTTTTCATCGTAGTGACATTATTTTCTAAATCTATTTTACGTTTTTCATCAAAAGATTTTACTAACCTTTGTTGAATTTCTTCTTGATGTTGTTTCACCTTCTTGTCACGTTTTTCCAGAATCTGAGTTATTTTTTCATCTAGTCCCTCCGTAACCTGTTAGGTTTTGTGTAATCATCTAAATAATGTTATATACTCCGTGGGTTCAATTAAAATTTAAAAACTAATTTTCAGTCTCACTTTCAAGAAACTTTTATTTACATTAAATATACAGAACAGCTGATTCGAATATCACAAATATAATACAACATAAGCTCTTCGTCGCACTAACTAACTACTGCGATGGTGGGCTCCTCCTTTTTAAAATCGAAAACTCTCGTACAATCCATTATCAATTCTACAGCTGCCGAGCCATTTCGAGATCAATTTTTTTGCCTTAAAAGCGATCGATGTCGTACTGGAATGAAACCAGGGCCGGCTTAGGTAAATTTCGTGACAATAATGTTAATGGTGTAAGTAAATTAAAACATCTGCCTGACTGATGTTATTCATAATAATTTATGCAGAATGATGTGCTGACTCGATATAAACCTAGACCTTGGGAAACAAATAGATTCTATAGGAGTTAAAATAACTAATTTGTAGTCTTTAGCTATGTGAGATTAAGGCAATGCAATAAGAAAGATTACAATATGTAATAAGATATATTATGCTAAAAATTAAATGCAGAATGGAATATTACAACACTGTTTGATTAATATTACGAAATATGAAATTAGAAGTTACTATTATTATTTTATAAAGTCTTTTAAATACCTATAAAACATATATTTATTTATTTATTTATATTTTTAGCCGATATAGAAACACCACCAACTCCCAAGCCAAAAATTAAATCAAAAAAAACACTACGGAAAACTGTTGTTGAAACTCCTCCCTCTGAAGGAATTGTATTCCAAGAGCCAGTCATACAATTACCTGCGGTGGAAGATGTACTGCCCCAAATTGCAACTAGTGACTTAATTACTATTAGGGAAGAAATGGGAAGGCCGGTAAGATAATTAATTTTGTCACTACCATATGCTTTGATATAAAAATTAAATATATTTTTTGTTGAATAAACACTAATTAGGTAGGTATTCTATTGTATATCTACAGGGTGGGCCAATAGTGTGTGGACGGAAGATTGGGGCTATACGGATATATATTTTAGAAAGGCTGTCGCCACAGTTCCTAGACAAACATGGTGAGTTATATTGAAATTACATTTTTAAATAGAACACCCTTTATATTATTACATATTTGGAATCCTCTGCCAATTTTATTAAGACTTTATTCACCATACATATTACCTAAAATGCACCGTTTAGGGGTTATTCCATATTTTGTCAAAATGTTGACACCTGGAAACTGGTGAATATTAGGGCTGCCTGGTATCCCAGGAGGCTTTTGAAAGTTTAACATGATGACTTGATTTTTTTCACGTTATCTGATGACTCATTTAATTTCCTTTCCTCCGATATATGGTTATGTGTAGGTTGGTGGGTTGGTTTGTGGCCTTCGCCGATAAGCATATAGCCAGCCTCGAGTTAGAAGAGGTGGATAATTAAATGCGTCTGGGATAACCCATCCTCCTCTATATTAGCAATTTCAATAAAAAATTAAATAAAAACTTATTCTTCCGGAACAGCCACTCCTGGACTTCCTGCTTAACTATACTCGTCTTTCTTTCCCTTCTTCCTCTTATCTTGCGTCCTTATATTACTAATTCACTTATAAACTATTTTTACTTCATGAGCGTCTCTCACTTCTAAACGCATCTATCATATGCAGTTTTATTCATGTGCGTAACCTTTTGAGATATTATAATAAAACACTCAAGGCCGTAGCCAGGAAATTTTTTCGGGGGGGGGGGGTGGATAATTTTTTGATTATTGATGGACTGATTAGGATTGCAAGATGTATATTTTTGTTCATGTATTTCAAGAATATATAAAATTATATAAATATAAAAATTAATTCTATGAAAAACATGATTAATTGGTTAAAATTGAATCTTCAAACCAAACATTCCAAAATTTCGGGGGGGGGGTTGAACCCCCAGACCCCCCTCTTGCTACGGGCTTGAAAATTAATGAACAATCACCAATTTCTTATCCTATGTCTTATTAAATTTAACTTCTATAATCCAATTTTTAAAGTAACTAGTATATACACGTGTGGCTTTTCCGCCTTCTTCACCGGAAGCTCTAAGGTTATGTGTATCTGTTTCTAGCAGTTTCTTCAGAAACCAATAAAACAAAATGATTCATCTTTTTTGTGTGATTTGTTATTATTCATACATTATTTTTGCTCTTAGAAGGCCTTGGAATTTAATTTCCATGCCATGAATGTGAAATTTCATTACCGTTCCAACATTACAATAGATTTTCTATATCTATTTCTAATACTTCCCTTTTAAACCTCATTTCCGCATTAATTTGGAGTTTTTTCCAACACTCAGAAGTAAAGTTGGCCATGGAAAACAAACATTGTTAAATTACGCTACTGAAAATGGCGAATTTTACTCAAAATGAAATCATCGATTAGGTTTTCATTCTTGGTGAATGCTTTAAAAATCCGTTATTGACAAGTCGAATATATAAAGTAAGATATCCAGATCGATAGCGTCTTCCAAGGGAAGAGTCTTTTAAAAATCTTTTGGAAAAATTCAATGATACAGGAAGTGTTTGCTAATCTCAAAAACAAGCAAGGACTAAATCAGTGATAACCTAAGATAACTAATTCAGTATTTTCAATTCATTAAAAGAAAATCCCGGCAAATTGAGAGGGATTTTGATATAAGTAAAACCTTTATTAGGAGAATTATATCAAACCATAAATTCCATCCTTATCATGTCCAATTATACCACGAGTTTCAAGAGAGAGTTGGACTTTCAAAATAGAATTAATTTTTGTAATTGGGTAGAGCAACAATTGAATGAGAATTTTACTTTTTTGAATGAAATCTTATTTACCCACGAATTTTCATTATTAATTGGATAGGACCATAACATTTTTTCGACGTACATAGTCAGGAGAGATAAACCGTTAATGTTTGGGTAGGAATATATAAAAATGAAAACAAGGAATGATTTCGCAACTTTAACCCAAGAAATCTTAATGAGTGTTCAGAATGCTTTTCGCCAATGAATTCATATTAGAGGTCAACAAGGAGGTCACCATTTTGAACATTTACTTTGAAGTTACGTTATGTATTATTTATTTATTGAACCATTTTGTTACTAGCTTATTGGTAATTCTTGTTCATTTATTTGACTATTTCATAAAGATTTATAGTGAACTTTATGTTTGTTTTCAATGGCCAACTTTATTTTTGAGGGTTGGAAGAAACTCCATAGTAAGATGGAATTGAGGATTAAAGGAAACTAGTAGAAATATATATATATATATATATATATATATATATATATATATATATATATATATAGAAAATTTATTCTTACTTTGGGACGGTAATGAAATTTCACATTAGATAGCATGGAAATTATACAAAAACATGAATTATTTTGATTTCTTGGTTTCTGAAGAAACTATTAGAAACAGATACACATATTTAACCTTATATCGTAGGAAAGGAAATTTATGAATTATCAGATAACGCGAAAAAAATTGGGGGTTCCATTTAAAAAAAATCAAGATATTTATACGTAAATTTTTAAAATTTGGAGTGACGATATCGGCACAATAAAATAAGTTCGCCATTGTCATTCTAGCACTTGGGAGTATGGAAGGTGGTCAATAGTTTCCCCCAATCCTCCTAGGATAACAGACAGCTCTAATATTCACGGTGCATTTTAGGTAACACGTATGGTGAATAAAGTCTTAGTCAAATTAACATATATGTAATAATAAACAGGGTGTTCCATTAAAAATTAACATCAATATCACCCTGTATATGTCTGGGAATTCCGGTGAAAGTATTTTTAGTTTGTATCTCTCATTACCCGTCACCCTCCCCTAGCGGCAAATTTTTAAAATATATATCCGTATATGGCCCACCCTGTATATTATAATTTTTACAACGCGCTAAATCCTCTCTTCTATATGCTTTTTAACCGACTTCCAAAAAGGAGGAGGTTATCATTTCGTCGTCACGTTAGTTTTCATGTATTCTCAGTGATTATTCAAAAACGGCTTAGGCAAATTTGATGATATTGTTTTAAGGCTTATTACAGAAAGGTACCATATAATTTTCTATGAGAGATTTACTGTTTTTCAGAAAATCAGACAAAACATTAATTAAGAGACTACATTTAGTGAATTTCAATAAATGTACACTGCTTTCTCTAACACGGCTCAACCAATTTGAATATTTTAAATTGTATTCTACAATGAGATGTTCCAGCTTGATTCCGTATAATTATCTATAACGTCAAACATACAGTTTATCTAAAACTCGTACAAATATTGGCAAAAACACCGTAAACATCAGTGTAAATGTCAAATCTTCATCATAAATATCTAGATTAAATGTCAAGATATGCCAAGAAAGTATATCGCAGAGGGTGTTTGTAACGGTTTTCATTGCAGTCAAGTGAAATGGCACAAAATATTCTATTAATGTATGCAACAGAAATTTTTTTAGTTAAGCGATATTTTCTATATGGTATACAGTGTGTGTGAGTGCATTGAAATTCAAGCAGCAAGTTGAAATATTGGGCGAAGTAAAATTACAATTAGACAGGTAGGTTAAAAAAATCGTACAAATAAATGTGATATTGGGTGGTTCATAAGCAGTTCCATATATAGGATTGTTGAAATATAATAGTGTGGAACATAAGTAGTTGCTTTTACTTGGCATATTGGGCGAAGTAAAATCATAGGTATACAGGGTGATTTAAGCAATAGAAATATAGAAACAGTCAATAGGGTGGAGATGATTAATACGTATACAGGGTGGTTGCAACATCGTGTAGAGTTGAATTTTAGTTGTACAGGGTGATTCAGAAAATGATAGACAAATATTTTATATTGGGTGACCAATACACAGAAATATATACAGGGTGGTTGCAATATCGGGTGAATTAAAGGGAGCCAAATAATAAAACAAATAAAACAGTTAAAAAATATGTGTATAATATAAAAAAAACACAAATTAGAGATAAGAATACGCTAATATAATCAATAGAATTGTATTTTAAATCAGAAAAGAAAAATGTCAGAAATTAGATATTGATTACACACGGTTTTTAAACGGTTTTTATTTTAAGCAAGTTGAAGTAGGTTCTTTTTTAAATATAAATTATATAATTTCTTATTGCATTAATTATACTTTAATTGATGATACGAACGATAATCGACAGAAATAACCTCAAAGTGGACGTTTCGTTTGTGAATAATGAAAGTTATTTTGGAGGTGGTAAACAAAGTCACTTGTTTATAGTTTTCTTGGACATCCATTGGCTAGAATACGGAGGGCCTCCACGTTTCAATAGCTTTGGATGCTCTATCGTTATTGGACCAACATATTGTTATAAAATTTATTTACGCCTTCCCCGACCAAAGCAACGTAAAACATTATTCATTCCGATAAATCATCAATCGCTGGGGTAATAAAAAATGGCGAAAACCTCAATATACTGACATATTCGTTATGGTTTCAACAGGATGGAGATCTTAGCCTGTTAGATTTTTATCTTTGGGGTTACGTGAAATCGAAAGTCTACTTCATTAAATTAAAGAATAGAATTAGGGCCCAAATACAACGAATCCTGCCACAAACGCTGAATGAAGTGTTACGAGAATTTGAAAACCGTCTTAGGTGTTGTCAGGAAGTTAATGGTCAATAATTTGAACATTTAATTTGAGATGTTGATGTTTTTTTCTTCCATTTTGAAATAAATGTAATTTTTTAATAACTGTTAATTTTTGGTATAGGTATAGGTACATGACAAATACTTATAATTCAATGCAGAATTGAAAAATAAAATAAAAAACGAATTTCCATTTGAAAATATGAAGTTGATGGTCGCAATTTTTCTGGTTCACCCTGTATAAATGAGTTTATCATCACAAAAAAACGCAGTCCAAAAAAAAACGACGTGTCTGAGCGTCTTTCCGAAAAACCAACACCTGAATTTTAAATGAATTTGTTCCAACCACCCGTTCTCACTATATATATGTATATATTATATGTTATATCACACTTCTCAATATTAACTTTTTAAAGAAGATTTTTATTAATAACAAACAAAATAATAACTTTTAAATACAAATGAAAAAATAACGATATAAAGTGACAGTTACTGAGTAATAATGAATACAATATTAGAGCAGTTTTACAATTTATAACATATAATATGCCGAATAAGCAAAGTCGACGCTGCGATTCCCACGGATGCTGGCGGCGCCGTAATATGACATCACACGTGTCGCTGAGTCAGCTGGGAGTGTTGAACTATCGTTGCGATATAAGTTCGTACTAAGTTCATGGTATAAACTTATATAACAACTCCCATCCATATAAAAAAGTTGATGGTACAGCATCAACTTTTACGTCAAGTTCTGGAGTTCTGTATCGTCGGTTGGATTCAGGAGGATGTGTAGCTTTCCTTTGGGCTTAGGGTTTGGTGGTGCTGTCGGTGGCGTGTGCTGGACAGCGGAGCTTGGTGTAGTGGTATCCTTGAACCTCTTCTGGATTGACTTCATTATGAGCAGGATAATCACAATTACTACTAAGGTGGTCGTTGTGATTGTGAGCCAGGACGTATGCTTTTCTAAGGGTGGTTGTTCCATCAGCTTTTCCAGTTCCTTAGAATATTGGAAGAGCTTATGGTTGGCAACATCTAGGTCTTGTACATCTAATTCTTGTAGCTGTAGGGGTGTCAGGTTTGGCATCTCATTGGCGACTGGCATGCCGTTGCAGCAGTTGAAAGGAATGTCCACTGGGTGGTTTCTGTATGTGATGTTTTGGACATTTTTAGAAGTTCTTGTAGCATGGACCCTTGTGTTGTCGATAAAGGCATTGCAGTCGGGTTGGATTTGCAACACTGAATTTGTCGATATGGTTTGTGTCACGACATCTTGCCCTTTGCATTTGATGGTGATGGCCAAGTGGTCTTGAAATCGAGATCAACCAAAAGTTTACGTCAATCTCTTGGATATTATAGTCTGCTGCATATAATATCAAACTTTTGCAGGTTGCTGGAACTGTGGCTGGCTGTCTGAGAAGCTGACCTTCGCAGATGGCATCTTTGTCTATTGGATGTGATATAGCTTTGGAATAAATCTTATGATGTTTAGTTAAAGGCTTGCAGTCACCCAGGTCTTCGAAGGATGTGTATAATAACGAATCGTCATCTCTCGCGATAAATTTTGTTTTTATTGAAAGTATATGATGAAACCCTGTTCGATCATCCAAAATTGGGATCGGATAAAGGTGGTAAAGGGTGTAAATCTCAGGATCAACTAAAGGAATTTTGACTACAAAAATGATTTTGGTGTTGATTTGAAAAGCTTCCAATTCTATCAAATCAATGTACTGAGCAACATTTGAACTGTAAATAGGAAGTGGTAAATTATTTTCATGTAGTGATTGAGAAATCTTTTGAAGGGAATCGACCAAATCTACTGGGGTTATGATCGAACTATGTAAAATTTTTAAGCGGGCGAAAGAGACTGCAGTTAAAACATCATCGAGAGTGTTTTCGATAAATATGTAACTCTCCATTAGGCTTTCACACAGATCCAAGATATTGATTTGAAATTCATGAAAATCAAGATCATTTGAAATGTATGCCTTATTTTTTCAATGTTATTCGAGAATAATTTCTCCTCGGATTGAAATTTTTGTAAAGTTTTGTTGAGGCTCGTAATGACTGAGGTTGTTACAGATATTTGTTTCTTTACTAAGTCCTGAATTTGGTGTTGGTCTTTAGTAATTTTAGTTATACAGTCATTTATGTATTCACCATCTGTTGCGTCTAAGTTTCCTGAAATAGCTTTCCAAACTGATCCCAGTCCGTTAATAAGTCCGCGTTTTCTTCTGTTAGTAGGGTAAGTTTGAGTGTCAGCGAAGATGTCTGTATATTTAGAGTTAACGGATTTAGAAATTTGTTTCAAGAGGCTAACATGTGTTTGTATTTTTGGTTTAAATGATTTCGTATTAGTTGTGTTTTCGTTGATTGTCTCTAAAATTCGGTTTAGTATGGCGTCGTTATTTGAAATAGCACCTCTGAAAGGGCTAAGGTCTTTGAAGACAAGAAGTGACCATTTGTCGTTTGAAATTTTAAGTGTGCCTTCTTCATGGAAGAAAACTCCTATTGTATTGTTAACGGGTGTAAGAGAGTATTGTTGGAGGTTCACGACTGAAAACAGTCCACAGAATCTGAAAAGAAGGGATTCATTCAAAATATGGTTTTAGTCTGTCAAAGTTAATTTTACTAATTTGGTTAGTCTGTAAGTTTATAACTGTGGCAGAGTTTTTTCTAATCGCGGTGATTTCAAAAGGTCCATTGAATTTGTTTTCAGATTTGCTTTTAATCTGAGACTCTTTCATGTAAACTTTGTCGCCTACTTTGTATTCTGGTTGGTTACTCGAAACATGTTTGTCAAATCTAACTTTAGATTTTTGTTTTTGTTGGTCGGTTTTTGCGCGGGCAAGTTTATAATAGTAGTTCATTCTGTTGTTAAGGTCCCTAACATATTTGGAAATGAGTTTTTCCTGATCGTATATTGTTTCGGGTGGTCTACTAGAAGTGTGCCCAAAGATAAGTTCGTAGGGCGTGAAACCGGTAGTCTTGTTTTTAGTATTGTTGTAGCAAATAACTGCGTAGGGGAGGACGTTGAATGGATGTTCATCCGGATGTTCAGCTGTATTTGCCCTTATCATTTCCGCTAAAGTCGCGTGAAACCTTTCGATAGAACCATTTGATTCGGGATGGTGGACACTTGAAAAGGATAGTTTTATGTCATATAGTTCGCACAGGTCCCTTATGAGAGTGTTATCAAATCCACGTCCATAATCACAATGGATGCGAAGAGGTGTACCGTAATGTTGGAAGAATATTAGGAGGGTGTTTACTACAGTTTTAGCTGTTTTGTCACCAATTGGGTAAGCCTGAGTAAATTTGGTGAGTTCATCCCTAATAGTCAGTGCGTAGTTTCTGGTTGGATATTCGAAAATATCAATGTTGATACGTTCGAAGGGCGTTTTTGGTGTTTCAGTTATGACAAAAGGAGCACTTAAGTTTTTTCTACAGAACTTTACCTTTTGGCAAGTTTCGCAGGACTTAATAAATTGCTCTACACTTTTGATTAGTCCAGTCCAATTATACTTTTCTTTTATGCGTCGGATGGTCTCGTTAATTCCACGATGAAGGTTATTTTTGCCGCAGTGGTACTGCTGCAGTATAACGGGAATCTCGTCTTGAGAAGGGGTTGTCACAATATTTTGACAAATTTTAAGTTTTACGTCTTTGTCTGCAAGTATAAAGGATAGTGTTTCAAGAATCGGTAGTTCTACGTTGTTTTCAATGCAAAAAGTTTCGGATTCGTCGAACTGGTCTTGGTTGTTATACAGAATGTTGAAAAGATGTGCAACAACTGTTCCAGTATCAAAGGGTAAAGGGACAATTAAATATTTTCTATGCCTTACAGTTTTGCTGGCTAGAACGTTTAGAGTGTCAGTAGTGAAGTTTGGGTCTTCTTCGAAAATATCTTCGATGATTTTGTCATGCAAGTCATTGAGTTTATTTTGCCAGAAGAAAGTGACTATTCGTTTGTGAGATTTGTCTAGAAGTTGGGCGTTAGAAATCTCTATTTTTGAATAGTCAATTATCGACTCGGTTTTATACAATTGAACAAATCTATTAAATTCTGTTGTCATGCGTTCGTCATGATCATCGCGTTCTTGATCGTTGTCGGAGTCGTCGGAGTTATCGTGACTAGTACATGGATCGGGTTGTTTTGGGTTGGTTTCGTTATTTGCGAAAATTTTTATCTTTGAAAGAAAGTCGGTGCATTGTTTGAAGTGATTAATTTTGATACGGGAAAGAGCGTCTGCGTTCAAGTTTACCTTGCCGGGCTTGTATTCGATTTTATAGTTATACTCCTCTAGTTTGAGGCGCCATCTGGCTACACGACTGCCAGGGTCTTTGATCGAAAAGAGCCAAGTAAGCGGACGGTGATCACACAGGAGTGTAAACTTTCTCCCAAAAAGATACCGGCTGTAGTGCTTGACCTCACAAACAATGGCTAGCAGTTCCCGTTCGATAGTGGAATATCGAGTTTCTGCAGCGCAGAGTGTACGGGAAGCATATGTTTCGTTAGGGGCTTTGAGATCTTGGCGAAATTGGGGATAAAACGTCGGTAATAACCGGCGAGACCAAGAAAAGATTTAACATCTTTAGGAGTTTGGGGTTGAGGAAAATTCTGGATGCATTCAACCTTTGAAGGGTTTGGTTTTACTCCTTCTTGGGTGATCAGATGACCTAGGTAAGCAACTTCCTTACGGAGAAACTCACACTTGTCAGGTTGAATTTTCAAGTTTGACTGTCTAAGACGCTTAAAGACTTCTGTCAAACGGGACATATGCTCATGGATGGTTGGTGAATAAACGATAATGTCATCCATGTAAACAAGGCAACGTTCATTCTGGATGCCCAGAAGAATGTTGTCCATGACCCTCTGAAAGGTAGAAGGTGCATTTTTCAGACTAAATGGCATACGAACGAATTCGTAATGGCCATTGTCAACAGAGAAACCGGTCTTGGGAATGTCTTCCTCAAGGATTTCCAACTGGTGGAACCCGGAAGCGAGATCCAGTGCCGAAAAGTATTGACACTTACCAAGTTGGTCGAGGAGATCAGAAATATTGGGCAGAGGGTATTTATCGTCTACAGTTAGTTCGTTCAACTTCCTATAGTCGATAACAACTCGCCACTTTTGCTTACCAGAAGCATCGAGTTTCTTGGGGACGACCCATACGGGGGAGGACCAAGGAGAAGAAGAGTTCCTGATAATGCCTTGATCAAGCATTTTGGAAATTTGGGTTTTCACTTCCTCCTTATGGATTTGAGGATATCTGTACGATTTTGTGAAAACGGGCTTGGCATTATTGGTGTCAATAGAGTGTTTGACGGCGTTAGTAAACGTCAAAACATCGCCTTCGAGATAGAAAATATCTTCGAATTCTAAGCAGAGATTCGTGATAAGTTCTCGCTCTTCGTCGTTAAGATGTTCTGTCCGAATTTGTTCTCTGATTGTAAAGTTTCTGTCTAAGTTTGTAGATTCACAGTAATCATGTGTATTCAGATTTAAGAGAGGGTGTGTATAGTCAAGGGGTTCTAAATGAAGATTGGAAAAGTTAACAGTTTTCGGCATTGCGTTCGCGTTTATTATCGAAGTCAGAAATTCTCCCTTTGAATCAACACGTACAACCGCGTTGGGAAGTCGTACTTTGTCAATTACTTGTGTCGGTAGAATTGCGTCAGTATTTCTAAGTTCACATTTTAGTTTGAAAATTTGTTCGGTACGTGCCTGGATTGTTATGTGATTGTTATGCGTATGAGGTTGTGCGTTATTACTGGGGGTGTCTGTTGGTTGTGTATTAGATTGGTCGTGATCGGGCACTTTATGTAGGGGGATAGTTTTAAAGTTAGTAATTAATTGTTTGGATTTTAAGTCGACGATACATTCATAATGCTCGAGAAAATCAAGACCCAATATTCCATCAAACTCAATATCTAGATTGTAGATAAAGACCTTGTGTGGATTGCCTAGAGCGAAAGGAATGAGGGTGGATTGTGAGATCGGGATTTTCTCATGAGTAATGCCTTGAATTGTTACTCTTTCGGGAGATCGTTGTGAGAAGTTTTTGACAGTGTTTTCTTTGAAAATGGAGATACCAGCTCCGGTATCAATTAGGAGTTTAAATTTTCCAGAAGCGTCGTTGATATAATAGAGGTTCTTGGAATTTACTGTCAGAAGGGGACTTAAAGAAATGTTTGTTCTGGGAAGTTCAGATCGGGATTGAAGTCTTCCAAATTCAAGTTCTGTATTTGAGTTTGGACTTCTGAGAGGGTAGTGGTCGAATCGGGGGGCTGATCTAGGCTCGGAAGCGCTAGAAAATCCTGGTATTCGTGAGGACTGAAAGGTTCGACAGGGGTATCATCTACTATTTGGTCGAACTCAGGGCTTTCATAGTTTTGGTCGTTATAATCGAAATTCTGCTGGTTATTATCAGTATAATAATCATAGTCATTTGCAGAATATTCGGGATAGTTGACATTATGATGGTTGTTAAAATGGTGGGTTCTTTCGGAACGATAATTTGGGTTTGTCTGTATTACAGACGGTCGAAAGTTGTTAGGCTTGAAAGGAGGTCTTTGAAAATTATTTGGTCGGAATTGTTGACCTTGATGATTGTTATTATTATTGATTGGATTTGGCCTCGAAGATTGATTCGGCCCAACGAAATTTGGTCTGTTATTTTGATTGAAAGGCTGAGGGTTATTTTGATATCTCAGGCGACAATCCGCAGCAATGTGGCCTAATCGCCCACAATTTAAGCATTTAGGAGGTGGGGTTGGTTTTCTAGCCTGAAAAGATGGTTTAGGTGGAACAGATTTATGTATCTTTTGTTCCTCAAAATAGGATAGTTGAAGTTCTCTTCTTATCCGTGAATGTGCCTCAAGAAGATCCTTCGGATTACTGGCACGGATAATTTGGCCTAATCGAGGTTCTAAACCGGTAAGTAATGTGTTTAAAACCATGGTGTCAACGAGAGTGGTTTGAGCGTCTTTCTGCTCGGTGCTCAGACTAGGAGCTTTTTGGATACATGAGTGCATTTTCGCACTCAATACTTGAAGCCTATTATAGAATGTTAGGGGAGATTCATTGGATAATTGTTTTAACCGTTGAAGGTCGTCTATTAATGAGGAAAGATCACGAGAATCCCCAAAATGAAGAGTTAGAAGTTGTTTTATTTCGAGATAAGACGCAGGATTCCTCGAGTTGATTAACTGCGCCGCTTTTCCCCTTAATTTATTTTTAATGTGGATTACTAGCAAGTATTTTTGTTCAGCAGTTGACATGTTATATGCACAATTGCAAGCATGAATAAATGTGGCCAAAGAAATTTGGTCGCCTTCAAACTCTGGAGTTATTGAAAATATTTCCGACAACCTATATTTTTCAGTTTCTTCGGCAACAGTGTTGTTTTGTGCTTGTGCCATTTTAATTTAATAGAATTCAAAACGAAAAAGATTCAAATCAAAATAATAAAATGGGATAGAAAAAATGGTATCAATAAAATAAATGGTGTAAAAATCAATAATCAATAAATTTGTAGATGGGGAAATACCAAAGTTATTTGGATGATAGAATGGTATTAATAAAATGTAAATAAAATCAATAAATCAAATAGTTTACTCAATCGAATGAATAAAATCAAAATAATCAATTAAATCATAAAATATTAATGCAATCAAATAGTAAATCAGTGATTCAATTCACTGAATAAAAAAATATCAAATAATCAAAATATTAAATCAATCAAATATTAAAATCAATTATTAATAAACTTAAACGTTAGACGATTCACTACTACTCACATCAACAGGAACATTGGAAGATCCGTGTTCTCCTTGTTATCGCAGTTGGGACTTCTTCCAGGTTCTTTGCTCCGTTGAGGGATAGGAATCCGCCGCTACCAGTTAGAATTAAGCTCGTGTTCTAGTAACGTTGACGGATCCTACTGACTGCGCCAATTTGTTATATCACACTTCTCAATATTAACTTTTTAAAAAAGATTTTTATTAATAACAAACAAAATAATAACTTTTAAATACAAATGAAAAAATAACGATATAAAGTGACAGAGTTACTGAGTAATAATGAATACAACATTAGAGCAGTTTTACAATATATAACATATAATATGCCGAATAAGTAAAGTCGACGCTGCGATTCCCACGGATGTTGGCGGCGCCGTAATATGACACCACACGTGTCGCTGAGTCAGCTGGGAGTGTTGAACTATCGTTGCGATATAAGTTCGTACTAAGTTCATGGTATAAACTTATATAACATATATATATATATATATATATATATATATATATATATATATATATATATATATATATTTGTTTTTAAGTTTTTGCGGGCACTAAATGTTTTAGGTGGTTTCCGGGAATTCATCCGCGTAGTTGATAACTGATCCCTCCCGGGATCGATGGTAAAATGACGACGTTTCGGCAGAGTCACATCTGCCCTCTTCAGGTCGGTTCGCATAATTCCCGTAGCCTTCTGCTTTTGCTTCTAGTTACTCGAATACTAAGATTTTCAGAAGCGCTCGCGCTGTTATAGAGTCGCGGCTCGGTGCCTATTGGTTGCCACCGTGAACGGCTGTGTGTGATTGGCCCTTGCTCCCGCTTGCTGATTGGTTATATCCGGTTAAGTTGTTATAGGACGGGTCCGGGCCGGTACGGTGTTTAATAGAATTTTCCACCAATTCTATAAGTTCTGAATTTCATTGCGTACGTTGAGGCTGTGAGGTCTCTTCGCTATTTAAATTGCCTCTCTTACGAGTCTTGATTTTGGGTGTTCTATATTTGCCAGTACTCTGGTGTTCTCAAAGTCTATTGGGTGTGACATCGTGGTGGCGTGTTCCGCAATGGATGTTGTTTTTTCCTGCTTTCTTACAGCGTTCTGGTGTTCATCACATCTAGCTTGAATTCTTCTATTAGTTTGCCCCACATAGGTTTTCTGACAGTCTGCACGTGGAATCTCGTACACTCCCTGTTGTTCTAAAGGGATCCTCGTCTTCGATGTCCTCAACACCTTGCTTATTTTTCTGTCTGTATTGAAAATACTGTCCGTGGTCCCCTTGACATACGGTAAATAAGCTTTGGTTATTGGTGTCTCATGCTCCTCGTCTGTTTGTTTCGGTTTTGACTTTAGGGCTTTTTGTATATTTCGGTCTGTAAATCCGTTTTGTCTCAGAGCTGTTTTTAAACTGTCCATTTCCTGTTTGATGTTATCCTGGTCAGCTAGTCTTTGTGATCTGGTTACTAAAGTCTTGACGACGGCTTGTAGTTGGGCTGGGTGGTGATGAGAATTAGCATGAAGGTATCTGTTGGTGTGAGTTGCTTTCCTATATACTGTATGGCCAAGGGTTCCATCTTCCTTCCTATTTATAAGGACATCAAGGAATGGCAATTGATTGTTGGGTTCAACCGCCATGGTAAATTTTATTTTGTGGATGCCATTAAGGTGGTCTAAAAAAGTATTAAGGTGTTCCCTCCCATGAGACCAAATCACAAATGTATCATCCACATATCGCAACCATAAACAGGGTTTAAGAGTTGTTGTTCTTAGTTCCAACTCCTCAAAGTTCTCCATAAAAAGGTTCGCTATAACTGGTGAGAGTGGCGATCCCATTGGAGCTCCTTCCACTTGTTTGTATCGTTGGTTTTCGTAAACAAAATAGGTGTTCATCAGACAGTGCCTTGTTAAGTCTATAAGGTGTTGAGGTGGTTTGTATTTTTCTAGTATGGTATCCAAGGCTTCGTCGATAGGGATGTTGGTGAAAAGACACTACGTCAAAACTTACAAGAAGACACTCTGGTTGTAAGACCGTTTTTCTAAGTATTTCGATGAAGTGTGTCGAATTTTTCACATATAAGTCTGCCCCCTCTGCAAACGGTTGAAGTTGTTGGGCTAGGTATTTGGCTAGGTGTTGTGTTGGGGATCCAATTGAGCTTACTATTGGCCTCAAAGGTGCACCTTCTTGATGTACTTTTGGCAACCCATAGAATTTCGGACATCTCGATGACTTTTCACGCGGAATGACTTGCAGTTGGAGATTTTTGTCGATCCTACTTGCTTGGATTTTGCTCTTGGTTGTTTTCTCCAAATAAGTTGTTGGGTCAGTAGTAATTTGTCTATATGCTGGATCTTGTAGCAATGTTTGAATTTTGTTTGAATAATCCGCTGTATCTAAAATTACAGTCGCATTTCCTTTATCAGCAGGTAGAATGACAATGTTCTTGTTGAGGCAAAGTTGTTTCAAGGCCTCATTTTCTTCTATAGATAGGTTCCTTTTGGGTGGTTTAGACTTTCTTAGAACATGTGACACATCTTGTCTAATTATTTCAGCGGTGTTCGCATCTAATTTTGAAACTGCTGTTTCCATGCAACATATTATGCTCTCTGTTGGTATGTGAGAGGGAGCAATAGCGTAATTGAATCCCTTAGCCAACACGCCAATCAAGGAAGAGTTCAATTGGACCGAAGATAAGTTATAAACGGTTTTATTCGTTTCCAGTTGCCGTGAGGTTAGACTGTGACTGTTATTTTCCGAGAAAAAATCGTTTTTGGGCTTCTGTTGGAGCTTCAATTTGTTAAATTTTGCCTATTGTTGCATTGTTTTCAACTCTGCATTCGTTTCGGCCCTAAATTCGCTAATCTCATCGAATTTATCCCATTTTATCGGATGGAGTGTATTGCTAACCTGTAGGTGGATATCTAGGAGTTTAGTATTAAGAACATCCAAATCACTTCTGACATCACGTATAGCTTCCCTAAGTAGGGCACAACTGGCTTTCCATAAGATATTCTGTGTTTTTCTGTTGTTCTTCCAGAACTTTACCGTTATGTTTTTCGGAATAACTCCTTCATTGCGGCATCATTGTAAAAAATGTAGATCGCACAAAAGTTTGCTTCTTTTCGCGCGCAATTTCTCAAATGTTTTACACATGAAGATTATTCTCTCCGTAGATATACACTATATTTGTTTTTATGTTTTCGCGGGCACTAAATGTTTTAGGTGGTTTCCGGGAATTCATCCGCGTAGTTGATAACTGATCCCTGCCGAGATCGATGGTAAAATGACGACGTTTCGGCAGAGTCACATCTGCCCTCTTCAGGTCGGTTCGCATAATTCTCGTAGCCTTCTCCTGTCGCTTCTAGTTACTCGAATACTAAGATTTTCAGAAGAGCTCTTGCTGTTACATAGTCGCGGCTCGGCGCCTATTGGTTGGTACCGTGAACGGCTACGTGTGATTGGCCCTGGGCGCTCAGTGGGCACGCCTCCCGCCTGCTGATTTGTTATTTCCGGTTGAGTTGTTATTGGACGGGTCCGGGCCGGTACGGTGTTTAATAGAATTTTCCAACAATTCGATAAGTTCTGAATTTCATTGCGTGCGTTTCGACTGTGAGGCCTTTTCGCTATTTCAATTGCCTCTCTTACGAGTCTTGATTTCGGGTGTTCTATATTTGCCAGTTCTCTGGTGTTCTCAAAGTCTATTCGGTTTGACATCGTGGTGTCGTGTTACGCAATGGATGTTGTTTTTTCCTGCTTTCTTACAGCGCTCTGGTGTTCATCACGTCTAGCTTGAATTCTTCTATTAGTTTGCCCCACATAGGTTTTATGACAGTCTGCACATGGAATCTCGTACACTCCCTGTTGTTCTAAAGGGATCCTCGTCTTCGGAGTCCTCAACACCGTGCTTATTTTTCTGTCTGTATTGAAAATGGTATCGATATTGTGTCTCCGTAGAATTCTTGCAATACTGTCCGTGGTCCCCTTGACATACGGTAAATAAGCTTTGGTTATTGGTGTCTCATGCTCCTCGTCTGTTTGTCTCTGTTTTGACTTTAGGGCTCTTTGTATATTTCGGTCTGTAAATCCGTTTTGTCTCAGAGCTGTTTTTAAACTGTCCATTTCCTGTTTGATGTTATCCTGGTCAGCTAGTCTTTGTGATCTGGTTACTAAAGTCTTGACGACGGCTTGTAGTTGGGCTGGGTGGTTATGAGAATTAGCATGAAGGTATCTGTTGGTGTGCGTTGCTTTCCTACATACTGTATGGCCAAGGGTTCCATCTTCTTTCCTATTTATGAGAACATCAAGGAATGACAATTGATTGTTGGCTTCAACCACCATGGTAAATTTTATTTTGTGATGGATGCCATTAAGGTGGTCTAAAAAAGTATTGAGGTGTTCCTTCCCATGAGGCCAAATCTGGTGAGAGTGGCGATCCCATTGGAGCTCCTTCCACTTGTTTGTGTCCTTGGTTCTCGTAAACAAAATAGGTGTTCGTCAGACAGTGCCTTCTTAAGTCTACAAGGTGTTGAGGTGGTTTGTATTTTTGATATCCAAGGCTTCGTCGATAGGGATGTTGGTAAAAAGGGACACTACTTCAAAACTTACAAGAATACACTCTGGTTGTAAGACCATTTTTCTAAGTATTTCGATGAAATCTGTCGAATTTTTCACATATGAGTCTGCCCCCTGTGCAAACGGTTGAAGTTGTTGGGCTAGGTATTTGGCTAGGTGTTGTGTTGGGGATCCAATTGAGCTTACTATTTTTACTATATAACAGCGCGAGCGCTCTGAAAATCTTAGTATTCGAGTAACTAGAAGCGAGAGCAGAAGGCTACGAGAGTTATGCGAACCGACCTGAAGGGGGCAGATGTGACTCTGCCGAAACGTCGTCATTTTACCATCGATCCCGGCAGGGATCAGTTATCAACTACGCGGATGAATTCCCGGAAACCACCTAAAACACACACACACACACCTATATATATATATATATATATATATATATATATATATATATATATATATATATATATGCAACTTATTGCATGAAATTTATTGCCTAACCAACATGACTTCGAAGGACATTTTCCTATTTTACACTATTTTCTGCTGAATGCAAATAGCTTGAAAACTCGCTATTCTGTATTTTCGAAAGCTCCACACGATTAAGCTTGAAAAGTACTTAATTTTATGTTATTTATGAGCTAGATTTAGTTAAAAAATGACAAAGTTAATCGAATCCAAATTTTTGATAATTAACAAAAATCGCCTTTTATCCTTTTCACCCACTGTTTGATCAAGAGCAGCAAAATCAATTTTCTTTAAATTTTTAAGGCTTTAATTTTAATGCATTTTCAGTAAATGTTTTACATATTGTAACGGAATTTACCTAAGCCGGCCCTAGTTTCATTCCAGTACGACATCGATCGCTGTTAGGGTAAAAGGTAATTGAATTTAAAATCACAACTTGATTTATGAAAACCCGAAGTATGGAAAAAGAAAAAATGGATGAGACTACAAAAACATATTCTAACAGATTACGGATGGACTAGATGAAACAATTACCCAAATCCTGGAAAAACGTGACAAGAAGGAGAAACAACATCAAGAAGAAATTCAACAAAAGTTAGTGAAATCTTTTGATGAAAAACGTAAAATAGAATTAGAAAATCTTGTCACTGCCATAGAAGAAAAACAACAAAATCTAGCTTCCACGATGAAAAGTGAATAAAATTTAATTGAGGGATTATTCTCGAAATTTGTAGAAAAACAAGATCAAACTGAACTGACGAGACAAAATGAATTTAAATTATTAGATGAACAGAGACGAAATGAACTTAAAATAACTGAAGAAAAAAGTCAACTGCAATTTGAACAACTAATGCAAATAGTATCGCAAGTTAATGAAACAGTTAATGAAAGACTGCAAATAGTGAATTAGACATAAAAGAAATAAACGACGACATAAAGATCCTAAAAAGTAACGTTGAGACTCTTGAAATCAAAGTAGATGACATCGATTCCATCCAGAGCCAGGTGAAATTTGAAATCAGTTCCATGAAAAACACGGTACAAAGTGAAGTAAGTGAAGTACAAGATAAAATCAGTGCCATCCAAAACAAGGTAGATACAGAAATCAAAAAAATGCAACAGGACTTACAGCGAGGAAAATACCAGAACACCATGAGTACCCAGGGTTCCGTTAGCAAACCACCCACATTTGTTGGCAGCTCATCTTGGCACATGTATAAACGGTAATTTGTTATAATTTGTCAGTTTGAAATTTCAAAATAAACATATTAATTTTTATTGATCCAAATAAGCCTGGTCAGTCAATTTCAGCTTTTGATAAGGCAGGAATAATCTGTTTACATCAACAATTTCGGTCAAATCACCTAATTGCAGAAACACCCCGATCATCTATTATTCTAAGAATTCGGTTGTTCCAGTCAGTGGCGTACCTAGGCTGGGGCAAGTAATGCAATAAATTGCAATATTTATTACGATGGTATTGTCCGTAAAAAGGGCTTTCAAATGATATACGACAACACCTATTTTCCCTATTCCAAATCTCAAGGTCATTGAATTGGGCTGTTTTTCTTATTGCAATAGTTTTGAAAATAACCAAGATATTCAAGGTGCTCCTTTGAGGTGGAATACCCTGTATACCAAAAACAATTTATAAATCACTCTTAAGGTCCTAAATTAAAACAACTTTCCTCTAAACTCGATCTTGGCTCAAAACACAAACACAGAAAGTTTTCACATTTTTCCTCGAAGTGTTATCAAATGAATAAATACTGCAATAGTTTTGTCGTCAAAAATCATGTCTCTTATCCAAGCTTCGATGGAACCAAATCATCTAGAATAATAATAATATATTAGGTATTGTTTGCATCAGCAAATATACTTGCATTGTTTTCATTTCAAATAACGTTAAAATGAATGTGGGAACAATGACAAAACATTGTGAACTTCTTATCGGAATTCACTTATTTACAGCGTGATAAAAGACGATAAGCAGAAATTTGTTTTTCTTAATTTATTGAAGGCGTACTCTAATACAATAGCAAGTTGATATGCATGCATTTATGGTAAACAATTTTCGAACACATCTCGAAATCATTCTGTCAAATTATAACATCTCCCTAGGGAATAGCAAAAAATATATATACATTTGAGTCTCTAGAGTGATGTATAAATAACAGAATGGGGCAGGATAGCTGACGCGGGATGTTGGGGTTATTTAAAAAATATTTTGGAAATCAAATAGAGGAGTGATGTGAATACGAGCGCAGCACTGTTTCCAAAAATTACAGAACAGACAATGAAGTGATGGCATTAATTGTAAATGACTGATTGGAGCAGGATAGCAGAAAGGTGCCAGTTACCAATAATTCACATAAAACAGCTAAAATAATTCAGTCAATGTAAATAGAAACGCGTTTGCAAACAGACATTGGGTACTGAAACAAGATATTCAAGCCCTCATACTTCATTTAAGAAAAGCACAGATAAGGGAAAAATGATAAACCAAAGTGGTACAAATCCCCTAATCACGGTAGAAAAACTACGTAAATTATAAAACAAGTCAAGCTATCTTTTAGGCTTCAGCTTTTGTTCAAAAAGGGCTATGAGTTTAAACAATGATAAACGACGTTTGGACAGATGTGGGAGGATGTATCTTCATGTTTTCGAAACCGTATTAGAACTGGAATCATTGTTAGTAAATCATATATAGATACCACACTATTCATAAATGATACTATAATTTTATTCAAAACCAGACTTAGTAACATGGCAAGGTAAATACCATTGCTGAAGGTTAATACAATATTCTGCTGTGAATCTGTTAAAGTCTTTGGTGATCTGGTGGTCACGAACTGTAATTTCTTCATCACAATAAATAACATTATTGATGATGGTCGCAATATAAGAAATGGTTCTACTAGAACGTTCGGGGTGGGATATTGACAAAAATTGAAGATTTTGCAAAGATGGGATCCAATGGAGCACTTTTAATAGTTCTAAATCTAGAAGCTAACATTAATGCCTTGGAGATGCCTACTGGGAAAATAAAACTATATAAGATAGTATCTTAGCCACAAATGGAATAAAAAAAATTGAATACTTACTCTAGTTGTTTTATTCAATTTAGATAAACAAAGATAGGTATAACATGTTAATAGCAGAAAAGGAATTAATCACAGCGGTGTGATCTATTTTACTAGTCTCTCAAAACAAAACACAGTACCTATTTGAATCAGTTTTTATTGGGTTCTAGTCCACTATGCCAATCTGACATTTGAAAGCAAATAAACCAAATATACAGAAAATTTTCTGAAATTTACACATATCTGATTCACTGGACTGATAAGAGACTGAACAAATAAATATAGCTAACGCTAGAACAGTAAAGTCAATTATAGAAATTGTAGCAAACTAATCCAACGCTGCTAACGTATTATTATCATTATTCTTTACAATAGTGAGATATTGTTTTACTGTTATAACGCTTTTGGATAAAAGACTGAATGTTGTTAACTCCACGCTCTAACCTCTAGTTCATGTAATTCATACAGTACATTGTTTGAAATAAAAAATTAAAATGTACCTTTCAATCCACTGTTTGCTTTAAATTTGCCAACAAAGTAGCCGTAACATCTTAACCAATAACCGCTAATTTAATTCGAAACAAGCCGCTCAAGTGCATTTTCCTAGATCTAGAGATTTTTCTCATCAATGCCATTAGAAGACATACGTATGTTTTTCCGAGATCTAGCGAAATATACGACAATCTGACATCAAAGGCTCTCTAAAACAAGCCCTGTGACGTTATAAGCTAACGGTCTAACATCCAGTTTTCATAAAGTATAGTGCATTCCTCATACCACATATTTATTGAATACTTGAACTCCAGTTTCATCTGAATCAAACCGATCTAGTGTTTTTTTCCTAGATCTAGCGATTTTTCTCATCAATGTCATAAGAAGTTATACCTATGTTTTTCAGAGATTCAGAGATCTAGGGAAATACACGATGACGTCAGTGCAGTGGTCTATATATATATATATATATATATATATATATATATATATATATATATAGTCCCATACTCTAGTGTTTCTGACGTCACCAGTCATCACTCTCATTGACTAGTTCAAACCGATTATTATGTTGCGCAATATAATTCTGTAATGCATTGCTCGAGGAAAACATCTTCATGGGGTGATCAAGATTTGTTACCAAGACCAGTGAAAGACCATTAGTCTGATTTGTATCTTCGGTGCTATAGCAAAATGATAGTCGAAATCAAAAACGGATGAAATTTGACCCGAATGATACATGATAGAACTGAAAATGGCTTCGATATACACATCCAAACGTTGTCAAGGAATCGGCAAAAAATACATTTCCACGCATTATATTTTCAAATGCAGTTAAAATATACCGATTATCTCATTGCTTATCACAGCAGAATATTTAATTTCAACGATTGCTAGTCTCAACGGGACACAGGTCAGTCTCCGAGAATGACATACGATACCATTGAAAAGAAATTTATTTAAAAGAGTTGGGTTGTAATGTTATTGTACCGTAGTTTCACAAAGTACTGTGGCTTGGGTTTTATTCGTGCCAAGACAATTGGATTGATACTAAAACAGGTCAATTTTATATTATTATCTTAACTATAGGCACGTGCTTGCTTTGTAAAATGAAGACTTAGTGTGTTCAAGTCAACATATCACTAAACTTAAACGATTACAAAAAGTTATCGAATTCTATCGTGTAAAACAACAAGTGATGCAAAATTTGAAAACTTTACATATATACTGATGGAGAGGGGAAGAGAGGAGAAAATTTTTTTCGGCATTAGCAACAAGAGATCTACTTTTCCATTTTTGGTGTAGGAACACATAATTGAAATCAACCGCAATGATTGGTGAAGGCTCTAAAGTATAAAACAGTGAAAATTCTCCCCCCTAATTTCAGTTTTGATCTCTGAGAGGACGGTGACATTTTCACCAAGTATTTAGAGCAGCAGCAACTTAGAATTTGAGTTTGAAGATGCGGTGGAGCGATTCCACTATCGATTACGGTGCCGACTTGGATCGAGTATTACAAATGTATGAAGAAGCAGCCAATAAAGAAAAATATTATTTGCTGCACTCAAGGTTTCCGTTGACGAAATCCCAGTGTGAGGGCCAGTGTGCGATCAGCCTCGCGAAATCATATTCACCTGTAGTTCCCTTGAAAAAAAAAACAGGTAGAAATTGTAATGTTTACATACGAATGGGAAGACGTCACCTGTTACCTAAAACTCATGAAAGGAAACTTTTTCGAGGACACATCAACAGCCGATTTTGCCGACCCAATAGTTTGTGGTGACTTTTTGCACTTATCTCAGATCCAACAGGATGGTATGAAACATGTGATGATTATGAAAACCATTTCAATGATATATTTGAACTACAGTGATGTGTGTGGACTTTTGGCTATAGTCTCTAAAATACTGAGTAAAATACTCGTAACAGCTCGTCCATTATATTTCATTACATTACATTACAAAAGATCCCCATTGGAAAAATTTAAAAAAAACGGTTTACCACTTTTTTTAGAGACATTTAAAAGTTAACATTCTTTTCAAAAATAAATAGAAAATTTTATTTCAAAATTCTGTGAAGAACAGACGTAAATAATCAAAGAACATTATTTTCAGGTAGTTTTAACTGACAAGAAAACGAAATAAAAGAGGAATTGGAAAAATAAATTATATGTTTTTATTTGACTTTTTAATTTTTTAATATTTATAAAAAAGTGGAATATCAACTTTTCTAATTTTTCCGAAGGGGATCCTTTCTGTAGCTATCTGAGGCTAGACTCCATAAGTGAAAATATTGAATTTGTGTCGCTTGACATAATCACTTGGTATTTCATTTCTTAGTACGAAAGTGTTCCCATACTAACATTGTTATCAATATTAACTCAAAATTTTCAACTGGTGTTACATCCTTTTGTAGTATAAGCGCATTTATTTGACTGACGACGAAAAAAATTTATACGAAAACTTTCATAATAAAAAGAGTTTTCTGAAACATATAGTTTTACCGGGCTGAAGAGAAGTTTTTGTTTTAACTATTCAGTCGTTACAAACATTCTGTTAAATATATGTAATGAAAATAATTTCAAATAAACAGCTGTTTTTGAAATAAATTATTATTTTAAATGTAAAGGTCATTACCGACACATCTGCTTTTTGCTGTGGTGCCTTAGAATAACTTTTTATATCAGCGTGCCAAATGGTGTGAAAAACAAAATGGCGGACTTTCTATTTTTTGTAATTCTTTCATATATTTTTTATTTTAAATATGAAAGCCACACCCGACACTTATGCCTTTTGTCATATTATCTTAGAATAACTTTCTTTAGCGGTATGCTAAATGGCATAAAAAACACAATGGTGGCAATTTTCCTATTTTTTTTTTAGTATGAAGGTCTCACCCGACGCTTATGCCATTTCCATAACAGCTATGAAGTTAATATTGCACTTAATGGAAATACTCTGGTGCGTTAGGACCTGATAGTAACCTAATACAGTGTAAAAAAAGATTATGATTTATGTTTATATTTAACCATTTATATACGGTTATTTGGGGCAAAATTAATTTATATATTCAACAAAGGTAATGAAACAGAAAACATGGCAACAATGGGTTAAACTCGCTTTCGTTCGGCAGGTTGTGGTTCCTATTGGAAAAAAGTAATGTGATATTTATTTAATACTCTCTTCGAGGTGCCATTCTTTTGTATGCAAGACAATATTTATGATATATCTTGTTCCTGGTCGGTAATCTTCATCAGTTACGCTTCCCACAATAGAATGTCCTCTCGAACACTTATTTATGTATTTTTTAAAGAATGTAATATTTTGCCATGATTGGCTTAGCTCAGAGAGTTAGTTTTATTTCACCATTAAATTGAACTGTTTTTCAATTGTGAAGTTTCGGTTTTGTTCATGTTAGGTATCGAATAAAAAACAAGTGAATTCTTGGTGAGTTTTTTTAATGAAATTACCAATTCATGTTGTAAAATTTCTCAATTGTATCTTGGTAGTGTCAGGAATGGTACGTTTTATGTACCTACACTTTTTTTTTAAATTTCAATGTAGCTCAAGAAGTTATCATTACTAAAACTAATGTTAAAAAACAACAAAAGTATAAGAAAATTTTCTTATAGTGGTTCAGTAAACAAACAGAACATATGGATATTGTTTGTCACTGAATGTCTTTGAAAGAATATATTGAATGACGACTATTTTTTCAGAAAATTCAATTATATATATATAACGGGAAGCAGCCAAAACTGGGAAATAATACAAGAGTACTCTTTTTACTTATGAAGAGCCTTCGAAATATATTTATTTCTTCATCAGTTCAGTTCTACATTTGCACAAAAATCTATCAAAACAGTAAATTCTCTTTTTAGCAAAATAATAGACAAAACTCCAACTAATCTTAAATCTAATGTAATCTACAAAATTGACTGTAAAGACTGTCAAACCTCTTATATTGGCAAACATCTAAAAATCTAAAACACAGAATCACTTCCCACAGAAGTGACATTAGACTTAATAAAGAAAGTTGTACACTTGCAACTCACAGTTTAAAGAAAAATCATTCTCCAGATTTTGAAAATGCTGGAGTTTTGGCTTGTGAAAGGAATAGTTTCAAAATAAATTTCTTAGAGATGGTATATATTAACAACCAACACAATAATATCACTAAAAAGACAGATCTACAAAATTTAAAATAATTTACTGTAATTTATTAGAAATTGAAAATAATCTAAATTCAGTAACATAGTCTGTCATAATAACTTAACTGAAGTATATTTTTTAATCCATTTGTTACTACTGTATTTTATTAACCCCTTTCTATAATATATATTTTGTATATACATATTCAATATACCTAAATTCAACTTAATATAATTTAAACCATAAATATGCATAAAAAAACTATTTTGAGGACCTTTACTATTTCATAACTCTTTTTAATTCAATTAAGGCAAGACTATTTGAATTAGTATCAGGATATCAAAAATTCTGTAAAATCAATACATCTTTCACATCATAAAAAAATTGTTCAGTTAACTTACCTATCAATTAATTGTCAAGGTCATGTATTGTGTTTTTCCTCAAGATCGTTATTTAAACTACATTATATATTAATATTCAATACTCTAAATGTTTAGTTTTAATATTTAATCCTCACTTACAGTAAGTTGTCTTTATATTTTATTATACATTATTCTATTTTTCAAATTTGTGTAACTTTTAGAAATGAACTGATGAAGAAATAAATATATATTGAAAGCTCTTCATAAGTAAAAAGGGTACTCTTGTATTATTTCCCAGTTTTGGCTGCTTCGCGTTAACTGCTTTCTGATATATACCATTCCAGCCGTTATACCCCTAGTAAATAT
Organism: Octodonta nipae; assembly: GCA_034190945.1. Classification (NCBI taxonomy): domain Eukaryota; kingdom Metazoa; phylum Arthropoda; class Insecta; order Coleoptera; family Chrysomelidae; genus Octodonta; species Octodonta nipae. The sequence continues at coordinate 63,931,903 of CM067218.1, forward strand.
ATATATATATATATATATATATATATATATATATATATATATATATGTTACGTGGTTTCCAGAAATTCGTCCGCGTTCTTGATAACTGATCTCTGCAGGGATCGATGGTAAAATGACGATGTTTCGGCAAAATCACATCTGCCCTCTTCAGGTCGGTTCGCATAATTCTCTTAGCCTTCTGCTTACGCTTCTAGTTATTCGAGTACGAAGATGTTCAGTAGTAGTATGTATATAGTCACGGTTCAGCGGTTATCTGTTGGTACCGTGAACGACTGCGTGTGATTGGCCCTTGGCGTTCAGTGGCTACGGCTCCTGCTTGTTGATTTGTTATTTCCCGTTGACTTGTTATAGGGCGGGGCCGGACCGGTACGGTGTTTGATAGAATTTTCCAACAATTCGATAAGGATTTCATTGCGTGCGTTTAGACTGCGAGGCTTCTTCGCGATTTCAATTGCCTCTCTTACGAGTCTCGATTTCGGATGTTCTATATTTGCCAGTACTCTCGTATTCTCAAAGTCTATTCGGTGTGAAGTCGTAGAGGCGTGTTCCGCAATGAATGTTGTTTTTTCTTGCTTTCTTATGGCGTTTTGGTGTTCATAACGTCTGGCTTGAATTCTTCTGTTAGTTTGCTTCACATAAGTTTTGTGACAGTCTGCACATGGAATCTCTTACACTCCCTGTTGTTCTAAAGGTACCCTTATCTTCGGAGTCCTCAACGCCGTACTTATTTTTTTGTCGGTATTGAAAATAGTATCGATATTGTAAAATTCTCACAATACTGCCCATGGTACCATTATCACACGGTAAATGAGCCTTGTTTATTGGTGTCTCATGCTCCTCGTCTGTTTGTCTCGGGTTTGACGTTACGGCTCTTTGTATATTTCGGTCTGTAAATCCGTTTTGTCTCTGAGCTGTTTTTAAACTGCCCTGTTTGATGTTATCTTGGTCAGTTAGTCTTTGTGATCTGGTTACTAAAGTCCTGACGACGGGTTGTAGTTCGGCTGGGTGATGATGAAAATTAACATGAAGGTATCTGTTGGTGTGAGTTGCTTTCCTATATACTATGTGGCCAATAGTTCCATCTTCTTTCCTATTTATCAGCATCAAGGAATGGCAATTGATTATTGACTTTAACCTCCTTGGTAAATTTTATGTTGTGATGAATGCTATTACGGTGATCTAAAAATGTGTTGAGGTGTTCACTCCTTCGAGTAACTAGAAGCGTAAGCAGAAGGCTACGAGAATTATGCGAACCGACTTGAAGAGGGCAGATGGGATTCTGCCGAAGCGTCGTCATTTTACCATCGACACGACTACGCGGATGATTTCCCGGAAACCACTTGTATATATATCTACATATATACAACTTATCCCAAAATTGAAGGTCAAGCCAAAACCCAGGTGTGGACCTAGGGAAAAATAATTTAAAAAATCGGAATCATTTTTAAAAAAGATAGGGACATGTTTGAAAAACGTTTGAAAAGAATACCCTAGACCACATTTTCAGTCCTATAACCATTTCAAGACCATGGAAGCCCAAGGAAGAACGAGTTACACTGTCTACCAGCTTCAAACTAACATCAAAAAATAACACTCACAGCAAAATGATATATATTTTAGTTGTCCTCAAGTTCACTTTACTCTGTAAGAACAAAAGATAGTTGGGAGGGAACATTTTCCTAGGAAAGCTTTTGCTTCCATCGCCATCGGTCAGTCACAGTTTGCACTTTTTTATGCCTCATGTACTTTGATTTTTTTTTCAAAATTTATATACTCTCTTTATCATCTAATGCTTCAATTTACAAAAAAAATTTCTTTTGTTATTTTAACATAACTGCACCCATTTTCCCATATTCCCACACACTGCATTTTACAGCAGTTCTAAATTGAAACCACTGAATAGATATTGATCTGCTGAAATCAGTGAACTAAACCTGTAAGAACACAACAAGATGTTTAACATCTTGGCGTGCATTTAACAACATCAGCATTGTGAAGTCACTCGCACTCGATTTTCATTGACGACTCTACTGGTTTTAAAATTTAATTTTCAAGTCGTTGTAATTTTTAAATTATAATGGAAATATAAAAAACTCAAAATTTACAAAACGTGTATACTTGTATACAGGATCTTTTCATTATTACAATTTTTTCCAAAATCCTAATTGCACGATCGTATTTGAATGTTAACATCACTACTTCTTTGGTGTCCTGCCATTTTGTAAATAGTAATCCCGAACCTGGACCTTTAAATACTGGTTATTGCTTTTTGCGGTATTTTTAGAATATCTTTTCATTCAATATCTAGGGTCCAGCCTCTGCATAAATTATTGATTTAAGTATGTCTACAGAGATAAAAAATCTAACGTTACATACAACTCATTGCTTGAAATTTTCTTCTTGGTCTTTTCCAAAATAAATGCTGGAGTCGTAAATTTATGGCGTTCTTGACTCACATCGTAGCTATATTTTTTCTGGGTTTTAAACGTATATTGTTCCATGTAGGATTAATATTCGTCTAAATTTAGGCAATACTCATCAAAGCTGTACATTTTTTAAATATATTTTTCAAATAATTGTCTTCTTCAGTGTAATGTCTTTCTAGGATCTTGAGGTATATGTAAATTTTCAGAAACTGCTTACCTATGACTAGATATTGCTTTATATGGTGTCATTCCCATATCGGTAGATATAGATGTCTCATAACTATCATTATTTCCAGAAAAAAAAATTCAAACTTGAAACGTCGGAAAAATGATCGGCCTATTCATGTTATGTTTTCCACGAAGATTTGTTTATTCGAGACATAGTGTCGGTATCATTTAAAAATTTACTCAGAAAAATCTACTAGTGTATATACGTAACAGCACATATATTTTTCTGTTGGTTTTCTTACGAGTTAGGACGGCAATATTTTCTTTATAGGTTTTAGTTGGTGTTTAACATAACCCGCAAATACATTATACATGAAAATAAACCGCAAAGATTAAAATCGATTTAATATCCATCTTTTTTCACTTAAAATTTAATTATTATTTTTTAGGGTCAGTTAGAAGATGAATATCCTTTAGGCGTACTATCAGATAAAGAGTTGGCTGAAATGGATTCAATGATTATGCGGTAAATTCCCTAAATAAGAATAAAAGGGAAAAAATTAACATATTATGTATTTATTGTAAATAATGATATTTACAGAGTTCCTGAAGCACCAGCATCTACTATCCCAAAGTCACCTTTATCCGATCCTGTTCCTCCCCCACAAGTAGTTGAAGTTATAGCAGAAGTTCATGCCCCTAGAGGTAAATTTGACAGATACATCTTGCACTGAACTATGTATCTAGTTTACATGTGTACTACTAGAAAGATTACTTTTAAATAGAGAGAGTGAATTTGGTCTATCGATCCGTGCATTTCTGATTTGTGAAATCGACCCCAGACTTTTTAACGTACCTACATTTTTTCAGAGATATATTCTTAGTTGGTGCAATTTATTACTTCTCCGGAGCCTATTTAGTGCTTTTTCTAGGAATTTTTACAGACAATATTTTTTCTATTTCGTTTAGTGCGTTCTGATATTCCTAAGCTTGTGGGCTAACTTACGCGCCATCATACAATTTAAAAATAAAATATAAGAAGATGTGGTTATAGAAGCCGTTACTTTGTGATAATCAATTATGTAAAAATAAAACTCATTTGTGTTTTCGAACAAAGAGAATTTTACAAATTATGTTAACAACACTTTTTCAAAAGTATAACAATCAATGAAAAATTAAAGCATAACATACTATGTTATGCTTTAATTTTTATTGGTGAAAGATCATACTAAACAATTTTATAATTTCAGAAAACAAATTATAAACTCTGAAAAATAACAAAAACAATTAAAATAAATCATAGGTATAAGTCAATCATCAGTCATAAAGTTACCGAACAGAGAGTGGCAGATCAATATCGTGTCATCTTGAGAAATGGCCTTATTTCGCCTAATCAACTGGACACAATAAAGAGCGAAGTTGAGCGCTAATTATTTGGTCAAAATACAACATATCCAGAGCCTGAAACACCTTTGGCGCAAAGAGCGGACGAGACTCAAGAACTTCATCAAGAGCAGCCAGCCAACGATGACCTGCTTGAGAAAATCCAAGCAGAAATGGAAAGAGCTCTTATGTATAGTGGAACAGATCCATTGAATAGATCAACTCTTCCCAAACTTAGATCTTCTAAGAAACTGGGTATCATCTTGCCGGCCATGAACAAATTTATCTTGCCAAACTATGTTTTAGGTGCTAATACGTTACAGTCGCTACAAAGAATCATCTACTGTGCTGCAATTTCCATCTGCAGAACAATTGGGGTGGCAATAAGACCAAAGCAAGACCCTCCTCAATTTAGACAAACACCTCGAATACCACCTTGGCAAAGAAGGCTAGAAGGGAAAATTAATTCTCTTCGGAAAGACATTGGAAGACTGACCGAGTATCAACCAGGGGTCAGGAACAACAGAATAGAAAGACTGATCAACTGGATACAATAAAGAGCGAAGTTGAGCGCGAATTATTTGGTCAAAATACAACATATCCAGAGCCTGAAACACCTTTGGCGCAAAGAGCGGACGAGACTCAAGAACTTCATCAAGAGCAGCCAGCCAACGATGACCTGCTTGAGAAAATCCAAGCAGAAATGGAAAGAGCTCTTATAGAGTATAGTGGAACAGATTCATTGAATAGACCAACTCTTCCCAAACTCAGATCTTCTAAGAAACTGGGTATCATCTTGCAGGCCATGAACAAATTTATCTTGCCAAACTATGTTTTAGGTGCTAATACGTTAGAGTCGCTACACACAATCATCTACTGTGCTGCAATTTCCATCTGCAGAACAATTGGGGTGGCAATAAGACTAAAGCAAGACCCTCCTCAATTTAGACAAACACCTCGAATACCACCTTGGCAAAGAAGGCTAGAAGGGAAAATTAATTCTCTTCGGAAAGACATTGGAAGACTGACCGAATATCAACGAGGGGTCAGGAACAACAGAATAGAAAGACTTGTCAAGACTATCATGGACAATAACCGAATACAATCCCAGTGGGATGGAGAAAACATCACATCTCAGAAGTGTCTGGACAGTCTACGACAAAAACTTTTCGTCTACACAAGTCGATTGAGAAGGTACAAAACCAGTAACCAACGGAAACTAGACAACACTGTTCCGAAAATCAGAAAAAGGGTTTTATAGAAAACTCAACTACATCAATAATAAAGAAACTCCTAGTTATCCCAGTAAAACAGACATCGAGGAATTCTGGAAAACACAGCTTTCTACAACAATCTCTTATAATTCCAAAGCCAGCTGGATTAATGAGGAGGAGGCTGCATTTCAGAACACAACAACGTACAAGCATTAAAGATAAACTATTTATTTTACATGGACGACTTAAAGTTAATGGCAGCTACGAAACAACAGCTGCATGATATGCTTAAAATAGTAGAAGGGTTCTCTAGTGACATCCATATGAAATTTGGCCTAGACAAATGCCGAATTATTAATGTAGTTAAAGGCAAAATACAACATGGGCACTTCGAAATGGGAGATGGCACCTCAATTGAATCTATGAGGGAACGTCATACTTGTAAATACCTTGGAATAAAGCAGGCTCAACGTATTGATCACTTGACTATGAGTTTTATAGAAGGGTACGACGACTGTTGAAAACCAAACTAAACAGTAAAAATCTGTTTCAGGCTAGTAACACTTATGCGTGTTCAGTGCTCAGTTACTCTTTCGGTATAGTTAACTGGTGCAAGACAGACATTGAAAAATTACAACGAAAAGTTCGAGTTTTACTAACAAAAGCTCAAGATCACCATCCAAACAGCTCTGTTGAACGTACAACTTTGCCACTGTATGAAGGAGGAAGAGGATTTGCAGATCTAAGCAAACTATTAGATCAACAAATTTCTATTTTGCGTAGTCATTTCCAGAAACCCGCAGAATTTTCTGATCTACACAGAGTCATGTGCCAGGTTGATGACTCAATATCACTGCGACTGACACAACAACACGTCCAATTACACCACCAGACCACTGATCAGAAACTGCTGAAATGGAAAGAGAAGCCCCTTCATGGAAGACATATAAATGACATCAACCAAGATTATGTCGACAGTGCAGCTTCGAACTACTGGTTGATCTCTAGTCATATGTTTCCTGAAACGGAAGGCTTTATATTGGCAATCCAAGATCAAGTAATCCCAACTAAGAACTATCTAAAGTACAGCGTTAAAGACCCTTCTATTAACAAAGACAGATGCAGTTACGGCTGCCAAACATCTGAATCTATCCAGCATATCACAGGAGGTTGTCAAGCGTTCGCTGCAACTGAATACAAAGAACGACACGATGCTGTGGCTAAAATACTGCACCAGGAACTAGCACTGAAACTTGAACTATCACAGTCGGTAAGATTACCATACTATAAATACAAACCAGAATCTGTTTTAGAAAATAACAACTACAAGCTGTACTGGGACAGCACGATACTGACTGATCGGACTGTTGCTCACAATAGACCAGATATAGTTTTGGTAGATAAAGTCGCATGGAAAACATGTTTAATTGACATAGCAATTCCTAACAACAATAATATAAATGTCAAGCAGGCTGAGAAAATTACCAAATATAGAGATTTGGAATTTGAAATAAAGACTCAGTGAGACATGAACAACACACGAACTGTACCAATTGTTATGTCAACGACAGGAATGGTCCCAAAACATCTATTAAACAATTTAAAATACCTAGGTCTGTACGAACATCTTCACAAACAAATGCAAAAAGCCGTCCTGTTAGGGACAGGAAATTCATGGGAAAATGCCGCCACGACTCCAACCACGGGCTGAAAACCTGGCATGGGCTCCCACAAAGCTAAACCCTTTTGATATCTAGGATATCTGGGGTTTAGTAAATTTTCCCCTAAAGGCACTCTTAGCATGCCTTAGAGGGAGTGTGATGCCATACATTGTATGGTCAAGTCGGGTATAAGTCAATTTATTCGAACAAAATTCAGTTGCCTACATTGAAATATTACTGTTAAATTTTAGACCAATCACTCAAAATATAAATCGCAGTAATACAATTGAAGTCTATCTTTTATTTATGATAATCTTTCCTAGATTGTGCAATTCATAGAATAACTAGGGATGTTTTTTGATATTCGCATTCGCGGTTACATATGCGATTTTTTTTGCGAATATGTTTGACAATGAAGAGCGGAAACAGTCTTGAAGACACTCATAGGTACATTGCACACTGTTTAATAGAATCTTTTAGGCTTACTTGCCCAAGCAGGCGTTAAGTACAGGCAAGTATTTACTTCATTTGCAATATAAAATAACACTTTCTGCCCATTAGAGTACAGTGCCATAAACTGTCGAAGGTCATCTCGCCATCGGGTGGTTGGATGCTGCGGACTTGGGCTTGGTCATCTCCGCTGTCATGACTTCCGGCATAAGGGGCTAACCTGTTGAAATGTACGACCTTTGGTTTTCCCCGAGGCAGCTTCTTTATTCTGAAGACAACATCGTTGATTTTCTTCACAATTTGGTACGGCCCCTCCCAAGATCTCTGTAGCTTGGGCGAATATCCACGACGACGTTGCGGGTTATACAACCAAACAAGATCATCAACTTGGAATTCTCCGTCCTCGGCTTTGATGTCGTAGGCTTCCTTCATTCGGGCACTGGCATTCTCGATGTTTAACCGGACTCGTTCATGGATGTCGTTCATCTTTTGACGTAGCTGACTGACATAGTCTTCTCCTGCGGTCTCTTCTCCTGGGGGACATCCAAATTTCAAATCGCATGGTAGTCTCAATTCTCCTCCCATGATAATACTGGCCGGGGTCTGACCCGTTGACTCGTGCACAGACGAACGATATGCCATTAGAAACAAGTGCAGATACTGGTCCCAGTCTCTTTGGTGGTCAGAGACTACCTTTGACAAATGGCGGTTAATGGTTCTATTCATCCGTTCTACCATTCCATCGGATTGCGGGTGTAATGCTGTCGTCCGTGTTTTATTGATCTTCAGAAGTTTGCAGACATCTTGGAAAAGAGTAGACTCGAAATTTCTACCTTGGTCTGAGTGCAACTCCAAGGGAACACCAAAACGACTGAACCATTCCTTGACAAGGACATCAGCAAAGGCCAAGGCTTCTTGATTCGGCAAGGCATACGCTTCAGCCCATTTACTAAAATAGTCCATCACCACCACAATGTATTTATTTCCAGAGTCGGATTCAGGAAATGGACCGGCAACATCAATGGCTATTCTTTCGAATGGACTGCCCACGTTAAATTGCTTCATCGGAGCTTTTGGTCGCTTCTGAGGCCCATTACTTGCTGCACAAACTGTACATTTCCGGCACCAATCCTTAACATCTGCTTGGCAGTTCACCCAATAAAACCGTTCTCTTAACTTCCCCAGGGTTTTCGTCACTCCCAGGTGTATTCCAGTTCTACCATCATGTAGCTCTCGCAAAACCTCTTGTCTCCTATTTTTGGGAACTACAATCTGTTTTCTGTCGTTTCCCCCCTCTGGAGTCTCCAGGACGCGCTTCAGAAGTCCATTCTCCAGGATGAGGGAGTTCCACTGAGCCCAGTACGAGTTTATGGTTGGTGAGTATCGAAAAGTCTCTTGCCACGTAGGTTTGCGGTCTTCTTCCTTCCACCGGATAACATCTGGATCTAATTTCTGGTCTTTTTGGATCTCCGCAGATTGCCAATGGTCATCGATGGCGGTAGTTCTACAGAGAACAGCCCCTTTTTATTCTGCTTGCTGACAATGTTTGCAATCATTAGGGCATGGTCTCCTCGATAGGGCATCAGCATTCTTATGGCTTGTTCCAGCTCGATGTTCAGTGCTGCATGATCAGTCCTCAGAAGGAATCTTTTACCATAGAGGTACTTGTAGAAATGTTCTACCCCCTTTACCACAGCCAGGAGTTCCCTGCGAGTAACGCATTAATTCCGTTCAGGCTTGCTCAAGGTCTTGCTGAAGTATCCGATGACTCTCTCCTGGCCCTCCTGGATCTGCGAAAGCACAGCACCAATTTCGACATTACTTGCGTCGGTATCCAATACGAAGTTTCCATCTGGCAAAGGATAACTTAATATGGGAGCACTCGTCAAAGCTCTCTTCAATGTCTCGAATGATCGCTGACATTCCTCGTCCCATTGGTACTGCACCATCCCTTCTGTCAGTCTAGTAAGTGGCTTGGCGATGTTGGCAAATCCGGCTACGTACCGACGATAGTATGTGCATAACCCCAGGAAGCTTCTTAACTGGTGGATATCTTTAGGTATCGGCCATTCCTGGACAGCTTTGATTTTCTGTTTGTCAACAGCTACTCCCTGTGCGGAAACTACATGTCCAAGATATTGCACCTCTTCTTGGAACAGCTGACACTGAAATACCTCCTCCAGGTTCCTCACGTGGTCTTCAAAAGATTTTCCAACCACTATAATGTCGTCAAGATACACCAGGCACGTTTTCCATGAAAGCCCTTTTAACACTGTTTCCATCAATCTTTCAAACGTTGCTGGAGCATTACACAGTCCAAACGGCATGACCGTGAATTGATAAAGTCCTGAGCCGATTGTAAAAGCAGTCTTTTCTCGGTCTTCTTTAGCAAGTTCCACCTGCCAATAACCGCTCTGCAAGTCCAGGGAGGAAAACATCTTCGATCCAGCCAACGTATCTAGGGTATCGTCTATTCTTGGAAGGGGATAGCTGTCTTTCTTTGTAGCGTGGTTTAATTGCCGATAGTCCACGCAAAATCGAGTCGAACCATCTTTCTTTTTAACCAAGACAACTGGAGAAGCCCAAGGGCTATTGGATGGTTCAATAACACCTTCTTCCTCCATCTCGCGGACTATGCTGTCGGCTTCTTCTCTTTTAGCTAGTGGTAGTCTTCTCGCCGACTGTCGAATAGGTTGAGCGTCCCCAGTATTGATTTTATGATTCACCAAATCGGTTCGTCCTCTTTTGCCATTCCCTACATCGAAGATATCCTGGTAGTTTCTAACGATGTCCCTCAATTTTGCTTTCTGGTTTGGTTTTAAATTCTTAGATGAATCGGTGATGAGTCTTTCCAGTTCCTCAGATAGTTTACCTGGTGGGATTTCTGCATGCTGTGTGCTTCTGACTACAGAGGAAGTTGATCAACGGCCCAAAGTTGTTCCTTTCTTTAGCACAACCGAGTAATGATTCAGGTTCATTACTTTTACTGGCACAATCTCCTTGACCCGTCTTCCCCAGTGCGACTCCTCTGCCTACATTTCCGTCGTTAAGTTCGGGATCAAACATCATTACTGTTCCAGCTTTAGCTTTCCCATCTAAGCAAGCATCTATAATGATTTCAGCTCTTTCCGGAACATTGACATCCTCTGCTAAGACGGCTCGCAGCATTATGTCATCTTTTTCGTAAAGCACCACTTCGTCATCCACTCGATGTCTGCCACTAATGCCCGATGTAGGAAGGTTGTGTTTCCCAAGGTCATTTCAACCTCTATTTCACCATCGACTTTCGCTGCTGCTCCTGTCGCTGTTCGCAGTTGCCATTTTGTTGGTTTTATCATCGCCTCTAAAACGATGTTGGGGCTTATAACTGTTTTTGTCGCACCTGTATCCAGCAGCATTGCACATTGCTTCTGATTGATAAAGCCATCTACAAAGACACTGTTAACTTGGTTGCGTAGCGAAGCGAGATATGCGTAGATAGTTGGGGCTTGTTGGCTACAGGTCGACGATGGCCCCTTCACATCGACCCTCTTTAGTTTTCCGACGAAGAAGTCGGGCCTCCGTTGCTCTCCTTGCAACGACTCCTTATGTGTCCTACCTTACCACATTTCCAACATCTTAGTTGTCTTTTCTCGGTAAGAACTTTCTCTATTATCTTTCTTACAAAGGCTTCATCGTTTCCGCCATCTTCGGATTCTCCGTCAACGATTCGGACTCTGGTTTGACCTCTGCAGGTATTTTTCGCAGCCTCGAATTCTAGCGCTCGAGCAAGTGCATCCACTAATTGAGTCGGTCGAGCTAGTGTTAAAGCTTGTCTGGCGTCGTTGTCCCGCAGTCCGTCCAAAAATGCTTGTACTGCTAACCTTTCTATCACATTTTCCGGCGTGGCTGGATAGGCAAGGCGAACCAGACGGGCAATATCCGCTTCAAACTCTTGTAGGGATTCATTCGTTTTCTGGTGGCGATTTTTCAGTTGGGAGTGATAAACGTGCTCCAAATGGGTCTGACCATACCTCAGTTCTAGATGTTTGACCAGTTGTTCGTAGTCTTCTTGCTCCGAGGTATTCAATGTTTGTAGGATATCTGTAGCATCCCCTCTTAAGGCTAGGGCATTTTGCCTTCTCCTCTGCCGACCATCCGTTTAGCTTAGCTGCAGCCTCGAACTGGCGACGATAATTGGTCCATGATGATTTTCCATCAAATTGGGGAGGTTTCATTTTGTGTCTTGTGCCCTCGAGGCCAATTTTTGAATCCACTACCTCTGTACAGTTTCTGCTTTCCATCTTTGATGGAGTTTCTCCCCTTTGTATTGTGACTACCTGTTCTCGTATTTTGCTAATCTCACCCTCCATTATCTGTTTTAGCTCTTCTATCCGCGTTTCATTTTCGACTATTGTGTGCTTTAGCTCCTCTACCTGCGTTTCATTTTTGACTGTCGTCTGCTTTAGTTCTTCGACCATTGTCCGCTTTAGCTCTTCTATCCGAGCTTCATTCTCGACTATTTTCACTTCCAGCATTTCTGAATTCACCCGTACCATGCTTTTCAAATTTTCTTTAAAAACTTTAGAATTTTCTAGTAATTTGTCTTTTAATGTTTTAGAATTTTCTGCTAACTTGTCTTCCAGGGTTTTAGAATTATCTTGTAATGTCTGTAGCTTATCTTCTAAAGTCTTAGAATTTTCTAACAATTTATCCTCTAAAGACTTAGAATTGTCTTGTAATGTCTGTAGCTTATCTTCTAAAGTCTTAGAATTTTCGAGCAATTTAGCCTCTAAAGACTTAGAATGGTCTTGTAATTTTTCTTGTAAGGTTTCTTTTAAATTTTCTTCCAATTTTTTTAATAGCATACTCATGTCTCCATTGCCAGAAACTTCAAACAAGTAAGTATCGGGATCGTTACCTTCATTTATTAGGGCATCTCGTAGCCGTTGCACTAATTCACTTTTCTTTCCACTAATTTCTAAATCCCTTTCCTCAAGTTCTTTTTTTAAGTCCATCACTTTCAAATGGTCCAAATTCACGTTTCTAAACATTGTCAGTCTATTTATTTTCCACTTCTAAAGTTCCACAAATACACCGCACACCTGTCACCACTGTAATGTTTTTATTTTCACACTCGGGTTCAGTTCAGTTTTTGGATTTATTTAAAAACACAGTCCAACTCACTCTAATTTATTTCCACTACTTTTACACAAATTTATATTCACAGAAACTACTATTTACATTTTATCTTAACTGTATAAACGACCGACGAAAACTGAATGCCTCCTATCGCCAGCTGCTTTATATTTATATACTTCTCTACGAATTGTCTGGTATATCCACGAACCATCGGGAAACTCTTTCATGTTCTGGAAGCTTTAAAGGAATTCCCAGTAACGGCAGCGGTCCGCCTGTTGAGAGACAAACATTTCGGGTTCCCAGAATTTATCGGAATAATGTCCCTTCCATGAATTGGTTGATGGCCGATTGCACCAGCTGTCCGATGAATTTTCGTAACATTACTAAAAGATTTAACTAAAAAACTAACTGATGTTAATAAACTCTTAGCTACCTGTTTCAAAAATTTTGGAAGAGGATAAAGTTGAGCGTCTCGTCGAATTTAAGCCACTCAAAAATTTTTAGCCTCTTGTTAATCAAAAAAAAAAAAAAAATTGCTAGGGCTCCCTGTATAGTAGGCATCAGGTGCGATCGAGTTGCAGGAATTTCTTTTTGAACTACTCCTAAACGGCTGGACAGACATTGAATATTTGAAAATACCTGTAATGGAAATTCTTTTAATTGGTTTTGAATGGCTTTACTTACATTCTTTATGAACTTGTTTGTCAATTGTACAAAAATTTTGAATTGTTGTAAATAAAATATAAAACAAAACTTTTTATTGTTTGTAGGGAATTTAAATCATAAAACATTATCTATTGAGGTTGTTATGCCCTCATGATTCGTATAGCTACTACTAAATATTATCGATTGTGGAAGCCGTTACTTTGTGATAGTCAATCATGATGATGAAATGAAACTAATTACTTTGTTTTCTATCACTAACACATTTACTCACTAAAACATGTGACTAGTTTCGATGCATCATTTTCAAACATATATTAACAATGAAATAGAATCAGCTTTCGAGATATGCCTCTCTCAAAATTATTGCCAATTCAATAACAAATTTTATGTTCAAAATAGGTAACGGTTTAGCAATGGGCTCGCCACTCAGTCCCTTGCTCGCAGACATTTTCATGTCAAATTTAGAAAATGATATAATGAGTTCTTCTTTAGGGAAAAAGCATATATTTTTCTGGTACAGATATGTAGAAGACATCCTAGCTTATTTTACAGGAACACTTAGGCAATTTGATACTTTTCTCAGTTTTATTAATAAGTTTCATCCCAACATATCATTTACAATAGAAATAGAACAAGATTGCAAAATTAACTTTTTAGATCTTATTCTTACTCGGAATAATTCATCAATAAGTTTTAACATATATAGAAAACAAACATTTACTGACACCACAATTCACGGGTCTTCATTTAGTCCGCTAAACCATAAATTATCCGCATACAAAAATATGATTCATAGAGCCTTTTCTATCCCATTATCAAAAAGTGATTTAAAACAAGAATTAGATACTATTATTATAATAGCTAAAAATAACGACATCAATCCTAATTTAATTATGAAACTAATCTCCCGAAAAGAGCTTCAACTAGCATATCGAAGCATCTATCCCTTTGTCAAAAATACAGATCCTACAAAGTACATTTCATTAACTTATTTTGGAAACGTGAGTAACAAAATCGCTAGAATTCTATCATCCCAGGATATCATAGCTAGCTTCAAATCACAATTCAAGTTATCAAATTTATTATTTAACGCCAAGGACAAAGTTAGTATTTATAACAGATCAGGAGTTTATAAGCTGATATGTTCGGACTGTAATAGCTTCTATGTGGGAATGACAACCAGAAATTTTGCTAACAGGTACCTAGAAAACTATAGATCTTTTCGACTACATAAAACTGATTCAACCTTTTCTAACCATGTAATTCAAAAAGGGCACACTTTTCCCACAATAGAAAACACAACAATTTTGCATTTCAGTAATAATTATTTTAAAACATCTTTCTTAGAACAAATTCAAATTTACCTCTCTCACAATAAATTCCCAGATTTGCTACTTAATCATCAGCTTAACTTTATAAAAACACCCCTCTTCGAATTACTACGTTAGGACGGGTATTCCCGGTGATAATCTTAGAATATCAGGTAGTTGTATAATACCTTTATATCCGTTTAGTTTTATATTCATTATGTTCTTGACCACGACCGGCTAACCATCATGTTGGTGTATTTGGTCATTAGTTTTGTTTTTAAGGTTTGTTAGATGGGTTTTTTGATTGTTTATATATGTTTGAAAATGATGCGCTAGGCATCGGAACTAGTCACATGTTTTAGTGAATAAATGTGTTAGTGATAGAAAACAAAGTAATTAGTTTCATTTCATCATCATAACTAAATATTATGTTTTTAGGTAGATTTATTGAGAAAGAATCACCTATTGTTGATATCGCTAAACCACAAATTGTTCCGACAGAAGAAATTATAGTGTTAAGAGAAGAAGCACCTCAAGAAGTTATAGAACAAGTAACAGGCAGATCATCGCCATTAGGATCAATTCTAAAAGAATTACAACACGATCAAATACCTCTTCGTAAAAAAAAGAAAGACATCTCTGAAAAAGTTGTTTTGAAAAAGGTATATACATTTTTCCCTTATAACAAAAATCTAATCATATTTTTTCTAGCCTGTGTCTCAAATGAATGAAATGTTCTTCTTACCAAGAGTGAAGAGAATAATCGTTCGAATAAATCGGTGCGCAGTAAGTAAATACGCATAAATGTTTTGCAGTACAAATTTTAAAATTCAAATGATTTTTTTGGCTCAAATAATGGATCAATTCTATTACATTTAGAATGATTTCTTGGGAGAGGTCAATCTATTTCGCTGAAATTGGGGAATGGGAATATTAAAGTACTCTAAAAAGTATCCCTATAGACCAAATTTTAGCGCTCTAGGTGTCATAGGTCAAAAGAAATTGCGTTTTAAATGTTTAAAAACAACATTTTATTTACACTAGGTTATGTTTACTATATTCTCTAATGTATAGAAAAATATATTTCAGACTCGTTAACCATTCGATTTTTTTATTACTTAGTTAAACAGTCAAATATTAGTAAAATGACCATTTTTAAAATAGCCACTAAAATTGCAATTCTTAACCGATTTGCTTCTACAATATATCTTTTTTTTCTCTAAGTCTACTTTTTAAGAAGATAAGTTAATAATCCATGCATGGATCGGCAATATTGTCTCTCAAATTTGGTGATTTTTTAAAATCTCTTACTTTGACCACTGTACACAATTTTATCAACCATAAATAGTACAAAAATTGTTAAAAAATGTAAATATAAGTATGTAAAAATAGCGAAGAATACTCAATAAAGCATTTTTTTTCAGTTTGAAATTGTATTAGTAACTACGTGTAGATAAACGTTTGGACTTTGTAAGTTAATAAAATTTAGCATTCAAGGTTCGGCAATATTGTTACGAGAATTCATCCGACAGCTGGTGCAATCGGCCGTCAATCAATTCGTGGAAGGGATATTATACCGATAAATTCTGGGAATCCGAAATGTTTGTCTCTCAAAAGGCGGACCGTTGCCGTTACTGGGAATTTCCTTAAAGCTTCCAGAACATGAAAGAGTTTCCCGATGGTTCGTGGACGTACCAGACAATTCCAACATAAATATATAAATAAGAAGAGCTGGCGATAGGAGGCATTCTGTTTTCGTCGGTCGTATTGTACAGTTAAGATAAAATGTAATTAGTTTTTTGTGAATATAAATTGTGTTAAAGCAGTGGAAATAAATTAGAGTGAGTTAGACTGTGTTTTTAAATAAATCCAAGAACTGAACTGAACCCGAGTGTGAAAATAAAAACATTACAGTGGGGACAGGTGTAGGTGTATTTGTGGAACTTTAGAAGTGGAAAATAAATAGACTGACAATATTTAAAAACGTGAGTTTGGACCAATTGAAAGTGACGGACTTAAAAAAAGAACTTGAGGAAAGGGATTTAGATATTAGTGGCAAGAAAAGTTAATTAATACAACCACTACGAGATGCCCTAATAAAAGAAGGTAACGATCCCGATACTTATTTGTTTGAAGTTTCTGGTAATGGGAACATGAGTATGCTATTGAAAAAAAAATGGAAGAAAATTTAAAAGAAACATTACAAGGAAACTCTAAAACGCTAGAGGAAAAATTGCAAGATAAATTGCTAGAAAATTCTAAAAACTTGAAAGAAGCGTTGCAAGAAAATACTAAAACTCTAGAAGATATACTAGCAGAAAATTCTAAATTCTTAGAAGAAAATTTGAAAAGCATAGTACACAAAAATTCAGCAATGCTGGAAGAGAAAATATCCGAGAATGAGGCTCAAATGGAGGAGCTAAAGCAAACAATAGTCGAAGAGTCAGTCAAAAATGAAACGTGGGTAGAAGAGCTAAAGCAGACAATAGTCGAAAATGAAACGCGGATAGAAGACCTACAACAGATAATGGAGGGTGAGATCAGCAAAATTAGAGAACAGGTAGTCACAATACAAAGGGGAGAGACTCCACCAAAGATCGAAATCAGAAACAGTCCAGTAGTAGTGGATTCAAAAATTGGCCTCGAAGGAGCAAGACACAAAATGAAACCTCCACAATTTGATGGGAAATCGTCATGGACTAACTACAAGGGCCAATTCGAGGCTGCAGCAAAGTTAAACGGATGATCAGCAGAGGAAAAAGCAATAGCATTAACCCTCGCCCTAAGAGGGGATGCTACAGATATTTTGTAAACATTGAATACCTCGAGTAGTTAAACAAAGCAGTTTCTGGGGCGGAAGTGGTCATAAAGGTAACCAGTCATCGAGTTCTCGCCGGGAGCTGCTGCCGAGCTGTTGGTAGTTGTTGTTTGGATAAGAAGAAGAAGACATTGGGAAGAAGAAGACATTGGGGGTGGTCGTAGGGGTGCGCGAAAGACATTTGGGTGTGACGCAGAGGTGCGCGCCATCTGTTGTTAATAAATGAAAGCCATTGTATTGTGCAGGGTGCATGCCATCTGTTGTTGGTTGTGGTGGTTAGAGAGAAAAAAAGCTAAATACTTGGCCGGGTATCGAACGCGGCTTGCCTGATTACAAAGTCAGGTACCCAGCGAGCTGCGCTAATGCGGGTAATCGAGAAATGTTTATTTGAAAAGGTATAGTACATGCCCATTGCGCGGGCGCGTGTTTTTGGGCGTTGTTCGGTTAGATATTTGGGGGCTGGATGGGGGGATATAGTTGGCTGTAAAAAGGCGCAAGTCCGTGACGCGGCAACTTTCGTCGGACGTCGAGCTTTGAGACTTAGAATTTTTTTTAATGTTTCAAGCGTCTGAAAGATATGGTGTGTTGTTGTCTGTAAAAAAATTTAAAATCTTTTACAAACGTCTGCATGCTCGAGAACGTCCACTCCTTCGAGTCTATAGTTTTCGTAAGCGACCGCTTACCTGCGCAAGAACGGCAACTCCTTCGAGTCTCTGATTTTGTCGGATGATTCAAGGCATTGAACGCCTGCATGCGCGAGAACGTCCACTCCTTCGAGTCTAAAGTTTTTGTAAGCGAGTGCCAGCCTGCGCAAGAACGGCAACTCCTTCGAGTCTCTGATTTTGTCGGATGATTCAAGGCCGAGCGTAATAATATTGAGAAAATTTTTAATGATGAATCAAGAATTTGATGTTATGGTTTCTAGTAGCCTGCTAATAAGTTTTAGAATAAAGTAACGAAAGAGGTGCAAGATGAGCATAGTGTCTCACCAACTACTGTTGAATGCAGATCGATAAAAATGACTTTACTTAAATCAAGCTTTATAATATTCACATTAATTTTGAAAAATGTCTTGTATGTTAATATACCTTATGGAACCAAGCACATGGCTGTATGCCCTTCAGGGAACTGTTTGAACCGCTCCAACTATACATTGATGGCTCGAGATAGATTAAACGATGGACGGCTGCCTGTATATTTTGCTCGCCTGTCAAACACAACAAAAAATTTCAAACTGAAGCTGATATTTTCTGATGACACTGAAGGTGACACTGACTGGATTTCAGCAGCTTCTTGCCAAGATGAAAAAACTTTACTATCGAACAGCTCAATGACTATACGTGATGCCAACCTACAAGAAGAGCTCCACAAAGTGCTAATTCTTATTTGTGTAACACTCTCTACAATTACAATATTATTACTTAAATTAATTGTGAAATGTATAAGGAAAAGAATGAATAATTAAAACACATAGTTATATACAATGTTTTATTTATGCAAAACACTATTCAGAAGCCAATAATAAACTACATCAACATTTTCTTTTGCACATCGTACTGGATCATTGCAGCGGCAGTGAAAAATGCATGGAGAGTCAGAAGGTTTCAGTTCAACAGCGCCATTGAAGTTCTCCAGATTGATTAGGTGATAGTGTGATTCCCCATCTTCGTTAAGCAGTTTTCTCAAATTGTGAATTTTCAGCTCTTCAAATAACTTGATAAATAAAAAGTCATATTTCTGATGGCCTCGTACATATATATGCGTGCATTTGGTTAGGTAAATTCTCAAAATGTCGTTCATAGTATTCAAATCATAGTGGCCATCAGAGTAGTGGAGTCCATGTAGCCGTTGTTCCAAATATCGTACTTGTCTTTTGTCTGCTGCTGATAGATAGTTAAACGGTTTGGGTGGTTTAAATAAAAACACACCTGTGCGTTTACGTGTCTTGATAACCAATTCCTTGGGAACAAATCTTCCCTCGATTTCGAAACCTTGAATGTCGACAATTGCAATTTCCATGGTGAACCGTTGAAAAGCTATATCGAAACTAATTTTCTAAACAGCTGAGTGATCTAATATAAGCTTCGGACAAGTTCGCTGAGTGGGAGAAATTCCATTAGGCAATCGTGGATAATTATGCAGAAGGCTCGGGTCTTATCGGGAAATCCCGTCTGGCTTTCAATATCCAGGCGAATATCTACAGTCGAGGATTTCATGGTGTCCTCACGTCGGGAGCAATCGATGACGAATAGGGTGTGCGTCTTGAATGCAACATAATCCAGTAGAGGGTGTTTGCCGCCGCCAAAGCTGGGATAAAAGTCCGTATACCTTTTGTACGCCTCACCGTACTCACTCTTTGAAAAATCTAAATCAAATCTCTCCATAGGCTAAAATTCGCTGTTTAAATTTAGACGAATATTGGAAATGTGAATATTATCAAATTCCGTGGGATCTTCTTTGATGTTGCTGTGGCGATCCGTTTGGAAGGCTAAGATAACGTAACGAGGGCTTTCCAGTGCGGCACACGTCTTCACAGCCCAAATTTCACGAGTAGCACCTGTTTTGAGAGCAGGCAACTCATTTAGCTCCCATTTACGAAACGGTAAAATTATACTGGAATCCGCTTTGACGGCTTGCAGTAAATCCAATTTAACGTCATCGTTTGGAAAAATGTGACGGACTTTGAGTTCGATGTTGTTTATTGCCACTTTGCCCACCAGACGAATTGTTTGTTTACCACACATCACCTGCTTGTAGTCGTTGAAGATGGAAAACAAATGTCCCAATGGAATGTACATGTGAAAAGTTTTATCGGCGGCATTCATATACGCTTTATGTGGAAAATTCCGCCCGGCTATGAATAGGTCCTTTGAACTGTTGGGGTCGTAGCACAAGTATCTACGAATTGTACTCACGCGACCAGGGTCTCTCACGGTTTCAATTTCCTTGCCACACAACTCGTACGTAACGCTGTCGAAGAAGAAAGCTCCAGCATTTGGTGATAGAGAAACATCTCCATTGCCTGCTGTCGTCACCACTTGTCCCTGGATTGAGATGCAGGAATCAGCCATGGAAAACCAACAATCTGTTTGATTGACGGTGATTTCAACGATACCATTGTTGCCGAATGACTTGACGTATGGATAGTAGGTTCGCAACTCCTCGCGTCTTACACTATCATCAAAATTTGGTTTGCGGAAGATATCGAACATTTGAGGAGTTGACATGGTAGCCGAGCGTTTGTAGAAACAATCTGTTTGAGAGCGTGAGTGATCTCTTGAGAGGTTTCATAGAAACTGATGGTGGTCGAGGAGCGGTTGACCTCTTATATGGTTCTTCATCAAATACACGTCGACCCATTATTATTGTAGTTGTTTCAGCTCAAGTCGAATGATGATTTCTTCACCACGAAAATTCACAAGTTCAGAGTCTTGATTCAAAATTTGCAATGTGAGGTTATGTATTTCGCTTCTGTTAATCGGCAAATAGATTAAATGCTGAGGTGTTTCGTCGATGGCAAAACCAGGATCAACTGCAACGGCAAACTCGTAAATGGTGTGTGAAGGAGTGTTGTTGTAGAAGGCTCCCGATGTGATATTGCTATCGAGATGAATCGTTCTAACTTTTATAATGTTCACTGGTAAATCGGAACTGTGAACTTGATTGCGTGGTAGCAGCTGTTTAGAGAAGCCCAGAATATCACCGATGCTGTCTTGCGGTTGAAAGTCCACAGCGTACTTGCTGCTGAAAAGCTCACACTTGAGAGTATTGTTGTTGGGTTTCAATGAGAAAATATTCTCAACGTCCTTTGCCAAATCAATGCCAAGTGCCTTTCTAATATAAGCTTCGATGTCACCAATTTCGTATGAACCTTCGGGCAAGTCGATGAATGTTTGCGTGTTGTGATCGTCAAACAGGTAGATCTTGTCACCTCTCTCAATGTTTGGAATGCTGTTGTACGAGTGAAAACTTAATAAAGCTAGTCCGTAGTTGTAGTTGGGATCCAACTGAATAGGTGGTTGAAAATCAATCGACAGTATTGGGCTGCGACCTTTCAATGTGATGATCACAGACATGACTGATAATTATCCGCTTGTTAGCTGCTAATATAGGTAAAGGTAAAACAACAATAATGCAAAATATTTATTTTTTATTAAAGAGAAATTTCAATTTCATAAATGGCCACAATTTGATTGATTGTACGTCTGATAAGAGTCATTGTTGTAGAGGATTTTCACTCCATTGCCAAAGTAGTTGGCTAATTCTCGGGGTGGTGGGTGGTTTCAAACATCCAAAGCTATCAAAGTATTGAACGGTGTTTCCATTTCGCACATAATCTACCCAATGCGTACCGTGATGACTGCTGGTATCCAAGTTAACAATGGCAGACTCCCTTGTTTGTGAATGTTTAGGTAAGGCGTCTCGCACAAATACTCCCCTAAAGTAGGGGATCTTCAAATGTTTGGCATATTGCTCAAGCTCGTGATTGTAAAGTGCTCGATTGGGTAGCTTTATTGGGAGTTTTTTTGCTTCTTTTAGTAAAGCTCGAAGCCGTTGCGAAACTTTTTAAGAAAAATATCGCTTCCTTTCTTCGCAAGCTCTTCCATGGCTTGATTATGGCGCTGGTCCTCCTCCAACTTCTTGCGGGCGTTCTTTGCATCTATCATGGCTTTGGCTACTCCACTGGCACCCCCGGCAAGAGCTCCAAGTGCTGACAACCCCGCAAATAGGGGTATTACTGGGAGAAAACCACCAATTTTCGACTCAAAAGGAATGACTCGAGGTACACGGATTTTCTTGCGACCACCTGCCTTCTTAATGACTGCTCGGGCTGCTCTCAACGCCAATAACGATGTCTTACGGACATCACTTCCAGATCCGGCAATAGCTCTCTTGATTGGTAGAACTTCTGTCGAAAAGATGTTTTTTGATTCCAAGCCCCATCTTGCGTTTAGCCTTCATGCCTGTAGTTATAAGCCAAGAAGCTGCTTTTTCTCCAAGTGAAGCGTCCTTTGACTTGAATCTCTCCCAGGCTCGATTATCCAACTCGTAATCAGCCTTATGACGATCCGCCAAAGACTTGTATTTACTGTAGGCGATATCGTGCGCTCGACAAGCAGCGTCTATCTTATTGATTCCCTGCTGACCCTCGGTCTTGAAGTTTTGTACCGGGTCCACAAAACTGATAACCAGATAGATGTAGTTCAAATGGTAATTTATTGATTGCGCTATTCAGTAGACTACCTCCTTTGGGAGTTAGCATGATACTGATTGAAACTGAGATAGACTGCTGTATTTAATTAGGATCCGCAATAAGGATGATGTCAGTATATCGTAAGATGTATATGAAGCAACAAGATGTCCAACTGCCTATCGAAAATTTGGACTTTGTCGAAGAATCACCATCATCAGCAAGTCGTCACGGACAATTGTTACCAAATTCCCTAAGACCAGCATTCTGCGGACCTAGTGGTTGCGGAAAGACCAACGCCTCGTTGTCACTGCTATTCAATGAAAACGGCCTACGATTCGAGAACGTCTACATCTATTCCAAGTCACTCTACCAACCAAAGTACCAGCTCTTACAAGACGTTCTCAAGCTGGTTAAAGGTGTATCGTAAAAGACAACGAAGAAGTAATTGATCCGAGTGAGGCACGCGAATGTTCAGTATTCATTTTCGATGATGTGAATGGTGATAAACAAAACAAGATTCAGAATCGATGGGAAGGCACAGGAATATCGATTCAATATATTTATGCCAAACGTATAGCAAAATACCTAAACAACTGATTCGAGACAATTGCAACGTAATTGTCATTCAGACAAGATGAGGTAAATTTGAAGCACGTCTTTGATGAGCACGTGTCTCCCGACATGGACTATGATAAATTTAAGACAATGTGTTCGGAATGCTGGCAAAATCGTTTTGGCTTTATTACAATAGCTAAGGACTTCAACTTGAATGATGGCCGCTACCGTAAAGGATTCGATAAATATATAAAGGTTCAATAAAGATGATTTCTGCTCGAAAGAAAAGGATCAAGCAATTGGCACGTTCTATTCGCAAGAAATATCTTAGTCTGAAGCTGGGAAAGTCGGAACATGATGAAACATTGAATAAACTTTTTAGACCGGTAATGACACCGCTACAAGATATTGCCTCAACTACGGCAAAAGTTCTCACTAAGATGCCAATACAGACCATTAAATGTGAAGTAATTAAACAAGAAGTGCAGCAGCTGCCACCAGTCAAAAAACATGAGTTGGAAGAGACACAATACCTCGAAGAAGAACCAATCGCTGAAACTAGTATACATACCAATGATGATGATGATGAGGTGGAGAACAAACCTTTTACGAGGATCCCGGTAATCTCTCTAAAGAAGCAATAGAGGACTACATGGATCAGTATCCTCCAGTTGCAACAAATATCTTGAAGACTATATCACTAAAAGCGATGATATTGACAACATATATGGACCTATATTGACGCTGCAAGTTCCAAATGATAAAAGGAAATCAATTTCAGTCGTAGTACAGGTCACATTATCGTTCATGCAGTTTCGAGGTACTCCAGGGTTATATCAACTAATATTTTACAAGTCACCTGATTATGCTCCCGATGATTTAGAAGCATACCGAAAAGTGTTGGTAATGACATCAGCACACAAGAATGCATCGTTTGAAAGCTTCAAGTCTATATAAATATACTGTTATAAAGCCAATCCTCATTTGACAAAGAAGCAACGTTTTGCTGGAACTGGTATGAAGTTAACTTACAATAACAAGCCAATGGAATACGTCTAATGATCCCAACGAATTGGTTGAACGGTTGAAACTACTGATTGCATCCAGGAAGCAGGCAACACCTCTCACAACAACGAAATAATTGCCAAAATGAACTTAAGGAAGCTAATATTATACGAGATAAATAAATTTCGAAATTGAAAGTGTATATTATTCCTTATCCTATGGCAAACATGTCAGATGATGACTTTAAACAAGTTTGGGCGTAGTGCTCATCAGCAACTAATGTCATCAACATCACATAACAGCTTTTATGAAAGTGCGGAGGAAAATATCGATGCTAGAAGCTGAAAATGTCGAAGTACCGACGAAGGCCATGGATGCCGCCAACAAGCAGTACGTTGAGAAAATAGCAAACGGACTTCAGCAACTACATAGTGATTTTCATATAGCTTTCAGCAACTACACTGGTGAAGTTCAGCAAACCTTATCTATGTTTAAGCGAAAAGGTTAGCGAGGAACGTGGAGCTCAAAACTTTGCTGCAATGAATACTCGCATGTTGAAAACCGAACAGGCTATGGAAACCCAACTACAAAATATATCGCTTCTCATTTCAAAATTCAATACATTGGAAGCTCAGTTGGAATCTGCCCGGAAAGAATATAAGGAAACCATCACAAAATTTGAAGCCTCGTTTAATGACAACCGTATATCACAGGAAAAACGTATAAATGATCTGGAACTTTCTATGAAACAAGCTCCTAAAGGTGTTGATGCAGCAGAAGTATTAAATATTGTTCGAAAGGATAAGGCTAAAGATCTTTCTGATCTAACTGAACTTAGAGACAAGATGACAAAAGTAGTGCCTGACCTATACCGAGACATGCAAAAACTACATGATGATATTGCAAATCAAATGTTGGACCAAAATCAAAAACTTGAAAAACAGACTATAGCACCAAGGTCAATCATAAATTGGTAATAAATTATCATAAATATAGACATGTGCTTGCATTGCAAAATGAAGACTCAGGGTGAAAACATCATTGTAAAGTATTCGAAAAGTTTAAGTCAACATATCATCAAACTTAAACGATTACAGAAAGATATCAAATTTTATTGTGAAAAACAAAAAGTGATGCAACTTTTAAAAGCCTTACATATATGATGATAGTGATGGGGAACAGAGGAGCTCTTAGCAACAAGAGATCTACTTTTCCATCTTAGCGTAGGATAACATAATTGAAATCAACCGCAATTAGGTAGTGGTAGGGGTACAACTATAAAATTGTGAAAATTCCCTACATATATTCCCAGTCCCAGTTTACCTCTCGAGTAATTTGTAAAAATGAGTAGTATCAGCAGTTTTGAAACCATGGATAGTGGTTATAGTAGTGATTCCACTATCAGTTACAGTGCGGACTTGGATCGAGTGTTACAAATGTATGATGAAGCTGCCAAAAAGGAAGACTATTACTTGCTGCATTCGAGATTTCTCAGTCCTGCAAGATCCTATTCTCCAGTGGTTATCTTGCAAAAAACACCTGTAGCCGCTGGAACACCAATGAAAATTGTAATGACTATGTACGAGTGGGAAGATGTCATCATTGAGCTCAAGCTCCTGAAAACAAACTTTTTTGAAAATGCCACACCTCCAGAGTTTGCTGCACCAGTGACCTGCGGAGATTGTCTCCATCTATCCCAGATCCAGTATGAAGACGTCAAACAAGTGTTGGTGATGAAAAACATTTGCGCGCTCTATTTGGATTATAGTGATGTGGTTGAACTCTTAGCTATTAACCCTATTATCTCAAGTAAAATAATTTATTTGGAGCGCTTAAATTTCTGTACTTTTTATTATAAAATAATAGATGAAATATTGTTTATGGTCAAATTTACTAAATCGTTTACCGATTGAAAAATTGTTAAAACCATTTTGTTTAGATGACAGGGTCTCCATTATGTATTGCATTAAAAGAACATATTTATTATTATAAAAACATTATTTTAAGAGATATTGACATTAGAAAAATTGAATAAATACTTATAAATTAAAAACATTGTTGTTTATTTCATCAGTTCTACACCATGGAGTGTCGAGAATACTTACCAAATATACGAAAATCGATTACGTACCTTTGAAAACTGGCCTTCCGACTTCCCTGCTGAAAAGTTAGCAAGAGCAGGATTTATCTACCGACAAGATGCAATAGAATCCGATGGCAGCTTAAATGATGCTGTTGAATGTCCCATTTTGTGATACACGTGGTTTCAACTGGGAAGATGGTGATGACCCTGTTGCCGATCATCTGGACTGGAATCCATATTGTCGCTTTTTTGATTTTGATGACACTTACCACATCACCAGACCTATCAGACATAAAAGCAAAGTGACATTTGAGAGCAGACTTGAGACGTTCAAAGACTGGCCAATTGCCTTGAAGCAGACACCCACCGAGCTTGTCAATGCCGGCTTCTTTTACACGGGCTACGGTGACAGGATCACTTGTCATTGCTGTGGCTTAGAGCTCAAGAATCTCTTACCTTATGATGATATTACAGAGCTTCACAAAAAGGGATCAGCTAAATGTTTATTGCTTAGAGACTACCCACCAAATCCCCACACTGACTCTAATCATAATACTTGTAAAATTTGCTTAACTAATGAAATGACAATTGTTTTTATGCCATGGAGACACTTTGCTAGTTGCTTTGATTGTTCACTGAAAATAGATCATTGCTGCATATGTAGACGGAAAATTGCAGGTTATTTAAAAATATATGTATGCTAAAAATAAAAAACAAAGTTACCAATATGCTGTTTTATTTAAAATAAATAAACATAGACTAATAACATAACTACATCAAATATTACTTATACATATATCTTGAAAGTAAAAATGAATTTAGAGGCGTAGTGGCCCCAGGGTAAAGTATCATATGAGTCTTTTAACAGATAGCGCTTGTCATCAAAAGGACAGGGCAATTTTTGTCTGCTCTACCCTAAATATGTTATGAGCATATGATCTAATACAGCGTTGGGAAGCAATAGTTTGCTTGTATTCTTGCAAACAAGAGAGGTAATCATTAAACGTAATACTATTTTTAACTACATTGTATTTTACACCTTTTGACTTTTTAATGCATTTTCCCCCTAGGATTAGGTAGGTGTACATTTTCGAACGGAGGCCTACAAAATGTGAAATAATGTAGCCTTTAGCCTCATCCTTCATTAAACCAAGCACCTTTTTATTAACTAGTGGGATGTTGTAGATATTATCAGGGGGATAGTCTGATGTGTCGAAACGATGGAGATTGGGTTTGACGAGGTCCTCATATATATCATCAGAAATTATCTCAAGCAAAAATGAATCAGTATCGATGTATAGAAGTTTGACTAGATGACGAGGGTACTTTTTATAAATGAAATCATAGAGGAAGTCATACATTAGGATTTTTGAAAGTTCCAGAATTGCGCACCCGATATACAGAGGTTTATTGAAGAGCAAATCAGTTTTGTTTAACTCAATTGTCATCAACTCATCATCGAATATGGTGCAACTGTGAAATGCTGGGGAATTAATAAGATTTTTAGCACCGTATCGACCTTCCCAATGGTTGACTAGTTTAACGATACGATGCTTTCTAATATTCTCCATAGTTTTACCGAAGACTGCGTTATTCATCAATTTGAACAAATTCTTCTCAAAATCGTTAGTTGCCTGAGCTCTTAGGGAAGTATTTAGATCGATATAGGACTTGAGACTGTTTGAATTTTAACACCCGGTGAATGTGTTTGAGAATGATACCATTCTCAAGAGCTTGTTTCAGATTTCTATAGTGAATATTATATTTTTCCTTGTCATGCAAGGTAGTCATGAGTTTGGGAAGTTTAGAGCCGGGAGGGGTGCGGTGCTCCGGACAGAAGGGAAGGTCTTTATGATGATCATGCAAATGCTTGGGATACTCCAGATCAACTTCCAAAAAATAACCAATGTCTGAATCATCGGGAATTTGAGTGACATCGATGTTGGTATCAGCAGACCATTGGAATCCCCCGTAGGGTAAGGGTTGACTTTGATTATATCTATATAAATTATTAGCGTCTACGTGGTAAATGAATTTGGAGGGTTTATTAGGATTATAATTGGACATATACTTGTTATTCGCCTCGGAAAACCTATTAGAACATTGGGAAATACCTCCACGTATTCCACGTTCAATGAACATCAGCATGTCAACATTTTGAAGAATTTCCAATTGGCAACTTGTGTACTTGAGCATACACTGCCAAGAATATCCAGGTAGAGTGTAACAATGGGCTGGATCTAAGCCATATGTTTGATGGGCCCTATCACGGAAATTTTCAAACACGTCAGTTAGAAGAAGAATGTCCACTTTCATGTACAACTCCATGTAGTTGCACATGGTTTGACATTCAAAGGAATCCCATACTTTTTTAGCATGTTCGTAATCAGCTTGAGAAACGTTCGTTTTAGCATCTTTAGTTTCGCTAACGACACATGATTGAAGATTGAAGTTAAATTAACATATTGATCGGATTTTAAAGTCGATGCCAGCTCATCCAAAGAAGATCCCAGAAATCTAAATGAGTCGATAAATCTAAATTTATTTTTGTGTCCTTATCATGTTTAGTAAAGGCAATATATTTCTCTTTATTGATTGGTACAAGAGTTATATGATCATGCTTGGCGAGATCTCTAATTATAAAGTGGGAGTCGTATCCACTTAGGTTGTGGAACACTACTGGAACTATGAAAGACTCTCGGTACCTGAGGTTTATGTGAATAGCCTCTAAATGCACCGGAAAGGTGAGAGTGGTCTCTAACGATTTTATCTTGAGGTAAAACGGGCTTCTCACAGATATGACATGTGCCAGATGCATCTTTGAGACTAGCCTCCACATTGAGAGGTACAACATCTGTTAGTTTGGACTGCACGAACTTTGCCAAGTTTGCCATTTCACTGGTGAACCACTCCATACAGTTAGAGCCCGTGAAGCTCCTATAGTACGAAAAAGAGTCATCATAGGAACATTTGAAATAATAACCAGCTGAATGGTGCTGATATTTATGAGTTTTGGTAGAAGCAGTATCGGATATTGGCAAAAGTATCGACTCAAAATCTGCATAAACAATAAAAGGAAGCATTTCCTTGAATGAAAAATTATTAAACTCAACTACCGCCTTCTTAGGAAAAGATATTTTGCAATTATTTACATTTTTACAATATTCAATGTGACTGTCAAGGCTGCTGGAGTTACTAAAATAATTTAGACAACGATCGCATATAAATTTTTTACTTTTATGCTTGCTAAGTTGATCTGAAACAAGACGCGATAAATTTTTAATTAGACAGAAATGATATTTTATTTCCACGTCGTTTGCTGTTAATTCTACATTTTCGAAATCATTGACTTTAGGAACATATTTATTTTGAATCATTAAGAGATTGACATGTTTGTCTAATTTACATTTAGTGATTCGAGCTGGAACTGTTTGATAATACTCATTATCTTTTGTTTTTATCAATTCTAAGACATATACATTAATAGAAATATTATTAAGTTTCTCAAACTTAGTAATTTGCTGTAAAGTCATAGGAAATGTCAAACCAGTTAGATTTAATACAGTAGATGGCTCGGGGTAAGCTGATGTTCTATCAGAATGATTTGTTTTAGGGTACAAATGAGCAATAACGCTGTATAAAAAACAAAGATCATCATCATAGTTCTTAATATTGATTACAGCATGTTTCTTAGAAATTGATTCTGGTAATCTTATGAAAGATGAGGCTCCATTTCCAATTTATTTATGTTTATTTCTAAGTTTAGAACTTTATACAAACTCCAACCTGATGCCTTTTCCTGAAATTCCTCTAATTTACGTAAAATTTCGTTCCGAATGTGTTCATAGAACCACCCATTCAAATCTGTACCCCTATCTATTTATCGCGTTTTTCGTATTAAAATATTTATATTCCATAATTTCCTCCATTCCAGATTTCTTTATGAATTCGCCACAAAAGGTCATATTTACTTTAAGAGTAGGCATTGTTTTCAAAGTATTATTTATGCGCGCCTTAAAAAGGAAAAATGCATCATCTAAAAATTTAAAAATATTGATATGAATGAGATTAATGATTACTCCTGTTCGAACACGTGAGCAAAACGCTGATTCTATATCATACCATTTAACGCGATCACTTCTTTTTGACTTCTCACCAATTCCCCCACCCCTTTTGATGTTAGAATAATTTTTCAAATCATTTCTAAATCTTTTTATATGACTAATTTGAGATTGAAGCTTATTCAAAGTTCCTATATGTAAATCTGATCTCCGAATAGCTCTGTTACATAAAATTAATTGTTTTTTACTTAATTTCAACCAATTAGATATTTGCTCTGGAGAGCAACGTTTCTTTGAGAAAATTATATTTGATGCTAATCCAAACTTGTTAATAATGTCGGTGCTAATATTCGCAATAGCCTCTGAATTCATTTTGAATCATATAACAATATAATAAACTATTACAAACGTGAGAAATATCAATGGAATATTAACAGTAAAAGTATAACTGAAGCATGCAAAATTTAAAATAAAAACTTACAACTAAATTTTTTTATATTCACTCCGCAGAAATTTGAAAAAGCACTCGGGGTTGTAGTTTGCCTCCAAGTTGCTGCAGCCCGATGAATTCGATGTGGAACTTTCCACCGCCAAATTTGTCTAGGTGTGGTTTATATACCTGAGTGACCCGTTTCGGCAGGAAGGTTACGTGGTCCTCTAATTCAAGTAGGATGGTTTCACCGTATCTTGGGTTGACCAGTTTGGCTGCTACAATTCGATACTTCTGGTTAAGCTGCAAGTCTTGAATTTTTATTGCCGGCTTGTTGTCAATCTCTGCGGAGGAAACTGCATTAAGTTCTTTCAAAAAATCCATTTTCTATAGCAAAAATTAAATACTATGAACTTGGTTGCGTCTAATCTCTAATAATTTTTGAAAGACAGGCACAACATATTGGAAGCAAATTACCAAAAATTTAGAAATAGAACATTGAAACTTTTAAGAAAAGTAGACAGAAACTACCTGATTCGAAAAACAAAACTACAAATTTATAATGAATCTAAACACTCCTAATAATTTTTGAAAGACACACAAAATATTAGAAGCAAATTAACAAAAGTTGGAACTAGAACATTGAATTGAAAAGCAGCCAGATATTATTCAATTCGAACAACATACCCTATTAATTTCAAATATTTTGAAGGGCAGTCACAAAATATTAGAAGCAAATTAACATAAATGAAATTAAGTAAATACTCACATAATGTTTTTTGAACAACACACACTATCACTAGATACACTTAAGAAGTAATCTCTTTGAATTAGCAGTTAATTTAACACAGCACAAACACAATCACTGTAGTTGATATGTGATCTCTTTGAGAGTCGAATTAACAATGAAATAAAAATTCGCAATTATTTTATTTATCAGCATCGAACTACGTCATTTGCGTATAACGAAATTTCCGTTAGTTCTAGAAAAACAACTAATTAATGCTTATCATATGGGAACTTCCTGCAAAAGTTTATTGCTGCAAACAACATGATAACCTTATCAAACCACAGCTTCCTGTAAATTTATTTAGCTCGGTTTCAATTAGCGTAAAGAAGATATCACAGTTTCCTTTCACTGCGGTCATCATTTCCGTTGTGGTTTTGATATCTAAAATACCAATGTGAATTTATTATCAGGAATTTTTAAATAATCACGGATTCATGATTTATATTATTTTTCGATTTTATTAACATTACTTTTAAATAAATACAGATTTGAGAATTTATTATCAGGAATTTTTAAATACATTTATGATTTTATTGGCATGAATTTTTAAATAAATACAGTTTTTTATTCATCAAGGCAACATATAGCGATCTTTGGAAGACTCTGGTAGAATTGAGGAATGTGATGATGGAGAAGAATCTGATGAAATTGGCGGTTCCAAAGATAGCCTGCTGGTTGGATGGACTGAATTGGAGGGTGGTGAGAAGTATTATGGAAACAATCTTTCGATTCAGTGGCGTCGACAACCTGGTATGCTGTCTCAATACTCGCAGCCCAGATTCGAAGACCGTTGATTGTTACTTCCACCAAACTTCCCGTTGTCGAAATGGAGAGTCCTGCAAATATCGTCACACCAGGAAGGATTCTGGGACGAAATGGTCTTAAGGAGGGGGCAATGTTGGTTCGTGGACGTACCAGACAAATCCAAGATAAATTTATAAATAAGAAGAGCTGGCGATAGGAGGCATTCTGTTTTCGTCGGTCGTATTGTACAGTTTAGATAAAATGTAAATAGTTTCTTGTGAATATAAATCGTGTTAAAGCAGTGGAAATAAATTAGAGTGAGTAAGACTGTGATTTTAAATAAATCCAAGAACTGAACTGAACCCGAGTGTGAAAATAAAAACATTACAATATTATCTCTCGAAGTTGGTAAATTTTGAAGAAATTGCTAATTTTGACCACCCTGTACACATATCTATCAATTCCAAATCGCACAAAAATTTAGGAGGTCGTAGTTTTCTATGTCTACCATAATCCCTCTCACTTCTGTGATTTTCTACAGTTTTTTTAAAATTGGTGAAATCGGTAAAATTTGGATAGGAATTATGTAATAATAAGGAAATATACTCAAGAAGATTTAATTAAATTTACACTTGTATTTTGTTTGAGTAATTCGCTGTATCTAAAATTACAGTTGCATTTTCTTTATCAGCATATAGAATGGCAAGTTTGACTGTGGCCGTTATTTTCCGAGAAATATTCGTTTTTGGGCTTCTGTTGGAGCTTCACTTTGTTGAATTTCGTCTGTTCTCGTTTTGTTGTTAACTCTGGATTAGTTTCGGCCCTAAATTTGCCATCTCATCGAATTTATCCCATATTATAGGGTAGGGAGTTTTGCTTACCTGTAGGTGGATATCTAAGAGTTTAGTATTAAGAACATCCAAATCTCTTCTGATATCACGTATGACACAACTAGCTTTCCATAAGATATTTTGTGTATTTCTTTATTCTTCCAGAACTTTTCCGTCATGTTTTTCGGAATAACTCCTTCATGGCGGCATCGTTGTAAAAAAACTAGAACTAAATGGGTGGTTTCCGGGAATTCACCCCGTAGTTGATACGTCGTGTCGATGGTAAAATGACGTTTCGGTAGAATCACATCTTCCCTCTTCAGGTCGGTTTGCATAATTCTCGTAGCCTTGTGCTTACGCTTCTAGTTACTCGAATAATGTTCAGTGGCGAGTGCGCTGTTAAATAGTCGCTGTTCGGCGCTTATCGGTTGGTGACGTGAACGGCTGCTTGTGATTGGCCCTTGGTGCTCAGTGGCTACGCCTCCCACTTGCTGATTGATTATATCCGGTTGAGTTGTTATAGGGCGGGGCAGGGCAGGTTCAGTGTTTAATAGAATTTTCCAAGAATTCGATAAGTTCTGAATTTCATTGCGTGCGGTTAGAGTGTGAGGCCTCTTCGCGAGTTAAATTGCCTCTCTTACTAGTCTCGATTTCGGGAGTTCTATATATGCCAGTACTCGGGTATTCTCAAAGCCTATTTGGTGTGACGTCATGGTGGCGTGTTCCGCATTGGGTGTTGTTTTCTTGCCTTCTTATGGCGTTCTGGTGTTCATCACATCTAGCTTGAATGCTTTTGTTATTTTGCTCCACATAGGTTTTATGACAGTCTGCACATGGAGTCCTCAACACCGTGCTTATTTTTCTGTCGGTATTGAAAATAGTATCGATATTGTGTCTCCGTAGAATTCTTGCAATACTGTCCGTGGTCCCCTTGACATACGGTAAATAAGCCTTGGTTATTGGTGTCTCATGCTCCTCGTCTGTTTGTCTCGGTTTTGACTTTAGTGCTCTTTGAATATTTCTGTCTGTAAATCCGTTTTGTCTCAGAGCTGTTTTTATACTGTCCATTTCCTGTTTGAGGTTATCCTGGTCAGCTAGTCTTTGTGATCTGGTTACTAAAGTCTTGACGACGGCTTGTAGTTGGGCTGGGTGGTGATGGGAATTAGCATGAAGGTATCTGTTGGGTTGAGTTGCTTTCCTATATACTGTATGGCCAAAGGTTCCACCTTCCTATTTATGAGAACATCAAGGAATGGAAGTTGATTGTTGACTTCAGTTTGCTAAATTTTATTTTGTGATGGATCCCATTAAGGTGATCTAAAAATGTGTTGAGATGTTCCCTCCCATTAGGCCAAATCACAAAGGTATCACATGTCGCTGGGTTTAAGATTTGCTGTTCTTAGTGCCAACTCCTCAAGGTTCTCCATAAAAAGATTTTTCTACATAACACAGTAGGAAACTAATGCGACGTTTGAAACTTAAAGAACTACGGTCAAACTTGTAAATAGCTGCTTACGCGATGCGCCAGGTTGCCATATCTTCTCGGTAGATTTAGGTCGAGTTTTCACTTAATTTGAAAACTGAAAAAAAAAGTTTCTTAATGAAATTGGGATTAGTGAAGGCTATTTAAAATTTATATATCAAGCTTTACAACCATTATGCAAGCAAAATTATGTTTAGGTAACTGTAAAAATGGGAGCAAAATTTGTGACTTTTCTTTTTTTTTGACAAAACTATCGCTTTTTTGTAAAAATGCTATAAGACTTTTTAATTAGTTTGTACCAAAACTGTCATTCCTCAGAATATTTGCACCCTTTATATATACAGGTTGTAAATAGTTTGAGTGCACATATTTTAGATGGAGATAGTATACACTAAATAAAAAAAACTTATAACACTATGGTCTGTAAGTCTTATTAAGCGAGAAAATTCCAAATACTATGTTAAGTAAATTATTGTCAATACTGCAACGCCGCGGTAAAATCAAATTCACTTTTAGCTCCAATAATAAAGAAATGATTCACCACATAGACATGAAGACCTGTAATTTTTTGTTTATTGAATAATCATATTGTTTCTAGTGCCATTAGATTTATTTTGGTAAATCAAAGTTTATGAAATATTATTTTCAAGAATGTAGGCTTTTAACAACTTTGTATTGAAATGAATATTTATATTTGGAAATTTATTTTATACATCAAGTTGAAGAAGGGAGGATACAAAGTTGTTTACATATGTTATAAAAATAATTCGATACAAAATATAGTGTACTCACTTCTAGGTGTCATTCCTTGGTACGTAAGACAATATATATATATATATATATATATATATATATATATATATATATATATATATTGTTTCTGGTCCGGGAACCTTCATCAGTTGCGCTTCCCACAATAGAATGTCCTCTCGAACAATTATTTATGTATTTGATACATAGCACTACATTTATAGACGCGAGATGTCGGTCTTACATCTCGCGTCTATAAACAAAATATAGTAAACAAAAATTTCTTATATGTACTTCTTCTATCTTTTAAATTATTCGAAAAATAATTATTACTCATTAAATTAATATTATTGGTGTTAGACAAATAAATACCCATGTACTTATAAGATATGTCATCATGATAGAGCACAAGAGAACAAACATTCTTGCTATTCTGCTTTCCCCACAAATTAATAACATGACTGGTCTTTCCCTAATTCTATAAGCTGCCATTGTTCCCCACAAACTAATACTCTCGCACTTGAAGTGACAATCCACAACCTATTTTATTTGTTTTTCCAATTTATTTTTTACAATGAAAATCAAATCACGAAGTCTACATCGAATATCACGCAAATCATTTTCACTTAGATGTAATTTTTCTCACAAGAATCGATACAAAAAATAAACAATTGTGGCGGCGGTCAACTGTAATTAAAGTACTAAACATTGCCACATTGCCACATCTGTTCGGAGAAACGTACGGCAAATTATAACATAATATTTAGAGTTTAAATAATAATTTTCTTTGTTAATACAGTTATTAGAGGTATATAAGCTATTAAGTATTTACATATTTAGCTTTATTCACTGTAATAAAGGCCTAACTAACTTAACTTTTTTTTTAGGAAAACTATAGTATATTTCTGAAAATGTTATAAAGCACAAAGCTTTATACAGTGATGAACTTGCGTTCATAAGCAATGTTTTAAAAAAAAATTATTTCACTTAAAATTATAAATTAAAAAATATTATAACATAACATATTAAATACTCTCTTCGAGGTGTCATTCCTTTGTACGCAAGACAATATATATTATATATAAATATAAAATATATTGTTTCTGGTCGGGAACCTTCATCAGTTTCGCTTCCCACAATTGAATGTCCTCTCGAACACTTCTTTATGCATTTGATGCATTTCGTTAAATTTGAAGACGCGAGATGTAAGACCGACATCTAGGATTTTCAAGGTAATCAGTACACAGAGGTTCCGAATCTGGAGCCGTTCCGTGTAATTACTGTTCTCCCTTAACTCCTAGGACATCTCGCGTCTTCAAATAAAATATTAAGTTATGAAAATACGTCTTATTACCAGAATAGCTATGCCGAATCTGAATCGAGATCCGTTTGTTATTCGTGAGACAACTAAGTCGCTGAATCTGCGTCCTTGCACGTGCGATATTATTCTTGATGCGATTGCAGTTAAGAGTTATATAAATCCTCCATCCCCTAGAAGGAACTCGAGGGTGGAACTATTCTCCTTGAAGTGGCATCTTGTCCATTGGGTTGAAGTTTCTTCTTTATTGAAACTTGAATTTGATTTCTATTTCTAGTAAGAAAATAGCAAAGTATTAATAAAATCAAAATTGAAAATGTTCAAATGAACCAGCTGTGATAATTTGAATGCAATTGATTTCTAAAGGTTCATTATCAATTTCTTCAAGTCGAATTTCATGCAATTTATGTCCTTGGGAGATTCCCTTTCATTTTGGTAGATAAATTTTGGGGTTGAAATGGAACATTTGGGTGGAACTTCAAAAAGGCAAGGTCCTTTAATGATGACTTCATCATTTTTTGTGGCGTTGGAAAAATACCAATATAATGGGATTCATCGATTTCTTCAATAACTTGTCTCCATTGACAAGATGTAATGCAGTCTAAATTTTCTTGCGTGGGTACTAGGCTGTTTTTGTGACAAATATCGTAATCACAAAGTCAAATTGTGATTACGATATTGCGAATCCTTTTAATTTTTTAATTTCTTGTTCATTTTGTGTTAATACCATTGAAAATACCATTGATCTGATTTAGACCTTGAAATGCTTGGACTTTTGAAATATACAAACTTTCAAGTTTATGTAGTGTTATTCTCAGAAAAAATAAAAACCAGAGATGCCACAATTATCATTCAGAAAACAACCAGGCTGTTTATTTGGCACAGGTGTTAGAGTTGATTTCTTGGCATGGATCTTCTTGATATTGATATTGGTCATTACTCAATATGAGGAAAGGTTGAGGAGGGATAATTATGTATTGTTATAAAAATTTATCGGGTCCGTCCCTGGCTTCATTTCGATGAGACATCAATTGGGTTAATAAAAAGTTAGAACTGGAATTTTCTCTTGCAAGTCTGACATGACAACTTCGGTAGTTGATATGTACCTGGATGAAGCATTGCAAAACAAATGTAGCACTCTTCTACACCATCGAATTTCTTGTCCAAATTATTGTTCTAAAGAGAAAGACCGTCCCATATGCGAACATTTGTTGCCATTGCTTGTGACTTGTTCCTCCAATTTGTTTGTTGCATTGGACTTCGAGACCTTCCAACGGGTAATTTGTTGGCAATGTTATCTGTAAATCTACTTGAGCTTCATCGACTGTGTAAATGGCGATCACTTCTCGCGTAGCAGGTACTGCTTTTATCACCTTGTTTTTAAATCTGTTCTGATATTTGATCACTTCGTTGAGTTCTTGGTTGATCAAGTTTGTTGAAACATACAATGAGGTAATTTTCTCAGCGATTTGAGTTATATTAGTATCCAAGCCTGTCCAAGCAAGAAGTTGCGTCAACACTTCAATTTCTTCACTGTTGCATGTTTCGTCGACATGTATTTCTGGTTTCTTCAAGAACATTTCTAACACTGATTTAGATTTTCTTTCGCTGTATTGTAAGACTTCCGTCAGCATTAGTCTGAAGAGATTGTTTAGAAAATTTTTCAACAAATCTTCATTCCTCAACCAATCCGCGTATTGATATCGTAATTCCGTGGAAGCTTGTTCAAACAGGGTCAGTAATACATCCCATAAAAGTAAATAAGCCAACGTGTAGGTGAAGGAATCTGTTGAAGGTTCCACACGGCAACTGTCTTACCCAAGTTTGAATCCTATCAACATCGAATTGACAATGTTCCTTGAACTGTTTTTTGCGGGGTATTTGTATCCACGGCTTCGCTGTCGATTCTCACGAGCCCAGGCACCACAACCTGCAACATCTTATAGCCCCAAATCTGTAGGCTCGGTTGTGCATTGGTTAACAAAGAGCAGGCCTTTTCAAAAAAATCGTCCATTTCAGTAATGATTCGTTGATGCGAAAGATGTATTTCTGGTTAATACTTTGAACTAACAATCCGAAGTCCTGGATTAGAGGGAGGAATGATGTGTGCTGTTTGATTTCTAGTTGTTCTGACAGGTACATCCACATCACCACCAAATCATCATGTATGCCTTCAAATAACACGTCCTCCCAATCGTTTATGAAACTGCTGGTTCCATTCTATTCTTTGAGTATTTTAAGTATTTTATCTGTAGTAACAAATAGCTTGATTACAGCGCACATTAGGGATTGAAACTGTGTGTTATTAAAATCCTACCTCATTGTAAAAAAGGAAGATGCCCATTTCGTCATAAGAAGCATGCCAAAATCCCATTGCTTTTGCGTCAAATAATTAAATTTATATATAATTATATTTATAAGTTCTCTGGGTCCTCGTTTCGCAGCTTTTCTATTTGCATCCAAACTTCAGGTATCTGAACGTCGATATCATCACAATGCATCAAACAATTTAAACTTATAATATCCATCACGTGATCACAACCTTTTTGGAGGTAATCATACTGTAAAGTTTTTTTTTATTTTTACACACGGGTTCTGTTCAGCTCTTGGATTTATTTAACAACACAGTCCAACTCACTCTAATTTATTTCCACTACTTTAACACAATTTATATTCACAGAAACTATTTACATTTTATCTTAACTATACAATACGAGCGTCGAAAACTGAATGCCTCCTACGCCAGCTGTCCATATTTATATATTTCTCTCCGAATTGTATGGTAAGTCCACGAACCATCGGGAAACTTCTTTCATGTGTTCTGGAAACTTTAAAGGAATTCCCAGTAACGGCAGCGGTCGGCCTGTTGAGAGACAAAACATTTCGGATTTCCAGAAGTATCGGAATAACGTCCCTTCCACGAATTGGTTGATGGTCGATTGCACCAGCTGTCGGATGAATTCTCGTAACAATACGAAAGGTGTTCTTTAGACACCTGAATCAAGGGTAACACACCAAGCTTGTGGGCGTCGGTAGCTTTGTTGGTGAATTCGGAGTAAGTCTGAGGTAAATGATCAGGTATCGAGTTTTTGTACATACAGTATACAAGTTTGGACCAAAACCAAGCCTTCTATTTGAAGATGCCATTGGTGTTTTCGAAAATCGTTTGGATTTTTAGTTCTAGTCGGACGTAGCAGTCCGTAGACGTCCCGAAGCATAACAAACAAGCGCAGGTCACTTTTGTACAGGGATCAACCGACGTTTCAAAAAAAGACTCCGAAGCAATTCCCTCCTCCGTACATTCTGAGGAAACGTACATGGAACTAATGAACAATTTAGTGTTTCAGTTGTGTCGTCGATACGTTGAGTACATCAACAAGCACTACTGCAAGCCTTTAATTCCCAATTTGTTTTCGGTGGTTTCTGAATTCGATACGTTGTGTATCCTGACGAAATTGAATGAAAAAATGAAAGATGCCAATCCCGAAGCGACATTTTTAAACATCTATAAGAATATTTTGGAGGAGTGGTATACGAAGAAGTTGTATACCTGCAAACAAGTTGTTGATTTGGCTTTTCTTCTGTTCGTATATTAGCGACGAGGACAAAGAAAAAAATTTAGAAAGTCTCACTGAGCATGGCCAAGAAGATTCGCTGGGTTCGTGTATTTCAGAAGGCTTATCATTTCCACATAACACTGATCTAGCAGTGCAAAGTTGGTTACAGAATTCAAATATCAACGAATATTTTATTTCTATCGTGGACAAGAAGATCGCATAAATGCCCACCGGAATTAGGGTCTTGTTAAGATTGGCTTTAACGGAAAATGACAATGGAGAATTGTGGATTCAGCAAGATGCCCTTCAGAGGGTAATATAAAAACTGATCCCATGTTATGGAAACCTACAAAGAAAATCCGTTAGCTGCCGACAATTGTACAAGCCTAGCATGTTACATATCAGCTTTAGTTTTTACGGAAACCTACGTACTACACGTCGGGGATTTCCTTCTATTAGCTCTTTTCAAACTGTCATGGATCTTACTGTCGACAATGAAGTGATATCTGTGGAAACGATGTACGAAAACCGAACGCCCTGGCAAGATGCCGTAACGCTTCTAGTGTACAAATTAAATTCAGAACAAAGTAAGATCTTTACTGCGAAATTCGCAAAGATCTTCGAGATTTTCTTCGATTCGGAATGTTTGAAAGAGAAGCACCTGAGTCATCTGACGAACGTTTTGGTGAACTTCTTGAGAGCAGTGTCTAGAAGCAAACCTTTGGCTGTAA
The DNA here is from genome assembly GCA_034190945.1 of Octodonta nipae. Classification (NCBI taxonomy): domain Eukaryota; kingdom Metazoa; phylum Arthropoda; class Insecta; order Coleoptera; family Chrysomelidae; genus Octodonta; species Octodonta nipae. Next base: position 63,972,651 of record CM067218.1, read on the forward strand.
GTGAATATTTCTCAGTGTTTACCGATCAGCCGTACTTAAAGGAATGGAAATCCGATGTGCATATGTTTTGCAAAAATTCGGAATTCGTGAAAGGAAATCTTTGCTGTCCGTATGGAAAAGTTGGAAGTTGCTTTATTGAAGGTATTAGGGATATCGAAACCTAGAGAAGTCTGCGACTAAGTGACATTAAAAAGTGCAATGAAGCTCTACTGTGTGCTTTGGAAATTGAGGCAGTTATGAATATGTCAAAGCCAGTAAGAGCAGTCTCTCTTGAGAAAGGCGACCACGAATGCACAAGTAATATGGAAGGCATGTTTAATAAGTTCCTGTCAGACATGAAAAAGGTGTTAGAAGACACAACACAGAAAAATAATGTCAAGCCTACCAGTGTGCAATGTTTCCGTTGTGGAAGAACTGGACATCTAAAAAGAGACTGTAGAGTTAGGCTGCCTCATCAGTCATCATCTAGAGACAGGTACAGCCAAACCAGTAATGCCAATGACCAGGAAAACTCCGAGTAGTCAGCATGGAGGGGCGAATGCCGACTAGCCATCCACCAGCCCCCAGGGCAGTATCTATGCGAGGATTTTGTAAAGATGGAGGCAGTTTGCTCATTCAAGGTACCATGAACGGCAAGGAAATCACAATCACATTTGACAATGGTTGTGCTGTCTCAATAGTTAAGTCAAAAATTCTGAAGGAAGCAGACATCCATCCAATATCTGAGTGTATCAGGCTAAGAGTAGTCACAGGTGAGTCAATGACCGTGCAAGGAGAAGCCGAAGTTTAGCTGAAGTTGGGAGAGTCCAGAATCAGACAAAAAGTGCTGGTAGCAGATATCGAAGATGCATTTATCCTAGGTATGGAGCTTATTAGACAGTATGGCTTCATGTTTGATCCAAGGTACGACGTCTTGAGATTCCTGAATGAAGAATTTGTGTTAACAAGACCCACCAGTGATCATAGGGCTTCAATAAAAGTCTTAGCCAAATTCACGATGAGGGTGCCGGGTGGAACTGAACAGATCATCCTCGGTCAGCTAGACAGAAATCTTGGAAGCTGTGTTGGATTGGTCGAACCCGGCCAGACATCACATAAATACCTGATTGGACGCACTTTAGTAAAAACCGGACATGACATACCCATTAGATTGTTGAACCAATCGAATAACGATATCCATATATCCAGCGGAGAAGAAATCGCTTGTTTTGAGCCAATTAAGCCTATAGTCAACTGTGAAGAGGCATATAAGATATCGGCAGCCAAAATTGAGCCAAATAGAGACATTATGGGAAGCTTTGAAGATGGGTGGAAACACCTTACACCATCCGAACATAAAAAGGCAAAACAGTTTATCGCCGATAACTGGAAAATTTTCAATAGCAGTGATGGACTTACCGGCCGAACTAATATCGTGCAACATAGAATCAATACAGGAAATGCCCAATCCATACGGCTACCACCTAGACGAGTACCACAAGTTCAGCAACAAGCTGTTGACGAGAATATGACACTATGCTAAAAAGTGGAATTATTGAACCATCCATTAGCCCTTGGTCTGCACCGATAGTGCTAGTTAAGAAAAAGGATGGTACCACCAGATTCTGTGTCGACTACGGAAAACTGAATGATGTTACCAAGAAAGACAGTTATCCGCTTCCCCGTATAGATGACACACTCACGACCTTATCGGGATCCACTTGGTTCTCAATCTTGGACCTAAAAAGTGGGTATTGGCAAGTTGAGCTTCACGAAGCTGATAAAGAGGAGACGGCATTCTCTACCAACAAAGGACTGTTTCAGTTTACTGTCATGCCTTTTGGTTTATGCAATGCCTCTGCCACATTTGAAAGGCTCATGGAATTTGTATTAAGTGGATTAACCTGGAAGACATGTCTTGTTTATTTAGATGACATCTTAGTTATGGGCAACGCATTTGACGATCACCTGAAAAATCTACGGGAAGTATTCGGGAGGATTAAAAATGCTAATCTTCGTCTTAATCCAAAGAAATGTTTCGTGTTACAAAAGGAAGTAAAGTTCTTGGGTCACATCGTATCAGATACAGGAATAAGAACAAATGACGACAAGGTGGAAGCTATTCTCGACTGGCATGTTCCCAAGGATAAGCAAGAACTAGGAGCTTCGTAGGACTCTTACTACAGACGATTTGTGGAAGGATTCGCTACCATCGCCGCTCCATTACATAAGCAGACAGCCGAAAAAGGGTCGTTCTATTGGAACCAGCCGTGCGATGCTGTGTTCAAGCCCTATTCTAGCATTTCCAAGAGAACACGGCAAGCTTATTATCGACACAGATGCCAGCAGTAATGCGATTGGCGCCGTTTTATCCCATGTCCAGGATGGAGAAGAACGTGTAATAGAATATTACAGTCGAGGATTTTCTAAACCAGAAAAGAACTACTGCGTTACAAGAAAATAATTATTGGCAATAATCCAAGCTGTTGATCACTTCCACAAATATATTTACGGTCGTGGAATTCTCATAAGAACTGACCATGCCGCTCTCAAATGGCTCCTGAATATGAAGACACTAGAAGGACAGATCGCCAGGTGGATGGAAAAACTATAGCAGTATTATTTCAAGATCCAGTGCCGTGCAGGCCGTATTCATAACAATTCCGATGCTTTGTCGATAAGACCCTGCCGTGAATGCTGTGGGCATTGTAGGAAGATTGAACAACGAGATTTTCCCAATCAGACAGATTAGAGCAACTGCAAATGACGATTGGACTACTGAGCAATGCCGAACAGACCAATTACAAGATCCAGACATGGAACTGATTTTGACAAAGAAGAATGATGGAGGGGACAGACCCCGATGGGAAGAAATGTCTAGTCAAAGAATGACCTTAAAAGCGTTGTGGGCCCAATGGGATTCTCTTCGGTCGAGAATGGAGTTTTGAAGAGAATCTGGGAAAGTGCCGATGGGAAAGAAACTAAGTCTCAATTAGTCGTACCCAAGAAAAGAGTATCCGCCATCCTGAAGGAGTTATACAACGGTATTTCTGGAGGTAACTTGAGCATGAATAAAACCCTCAATAAGGTACGAGAACGATTTTATTGGGTGAACTATTACGAGGATGTAAGAAAATAGTGCCGTAAATGCGACGTATGTGCAGCCAGCAAGGGACCCAGAAATCGATCAGTTGGGAAAATGAAACAATACAACGTGGGCATTCCTTTTGAAAGAATTGCCATCGACATAGCCGGGCCATTCTCAGTAACCAAGAGAGGAAACAGATACATCCTTGTTGCTGTTGATTACTTCAGCAAGTGGCCAGAAGTGTTTGCTATTCCTAATAAAGAAGCAACCACAGTAGCAACGATTTTGGTAGAGCATCTGTTTAGCCGGTTTGGGGTACCAATGGAACTTCATTCCGACCAAGGCAGGAATTTTGAATCAAATGTCTTCCAGAAGGTCTGCGACTTGATGGGTATTAACAAACCTAGAATTACGCCGTTACCCCCACAATCAGATGGCATGGTGGAGAGATTTAACAGGACTCTAGAAATGCATCTTTCCAAAGTGGTCGACAGTAACCAACAGGATTGGGATGAGCACATACCACTGTTCTTGCTCGCATATAGATCCGCTGTACATGACAGCACCGGGTTAACACCAGCTAAGATTTTGTTCGGGAAGGAAATAAGATTTCCAGGTGACCTGGCTTTTGGGACGCCATATGAATCCCTTGTGGAAGTTAATGATTATGCAGATCAATTACGGGAAAGACTATTGGCTAGCCATGAATTGACTAGGAAGCGCTTGTTAGCAACAAGTGCCAGGATGAAAACCCGGTATGACTTAAAAGCATATTAGATCGGATTTCAGCAAGGTGAAAAGGTCTGGTTGTACAATCCACAAAGAACTCAGGGCAAATCACCGAATAGACCAATCAATAGAGATTTTTTCGTGCAAAAAATACTATCAGGATACTGCCTATGCCATCACATTAAGAATGATTTGTAGTGATATTTTGCTACTTTTTCCATTCGCAACTATGGTTTTTTACTTTATTATGAACAATTGAAACAAGAAAATTGCGTTTTTTTTTCGTTGCATGTTTATAAAATGAAAAATAAACTAACCTCAATGGTGTCAACAGGTGAATTGTAAAGCATGGAAATACCAATGAAATGAGCCCAGGATCGATCCGATAAAATCTTTAGTAACAGAGAAAAACAAAAAATACTGGAAAATTTAGGGGTTTTCTTTATATTATTATAACTCCGTCACTATCGAAGTTGTAGAACTGGGCTTGTGGGAATTGATAGTAATTGATATCTACCTTAAGTGTGACTAAACCAGGCGCTATCGATTTATTAGTTTTTGAATAATTGCTATCTGAAGTTTTTAGTCCACTATTCTTGCAGTGGGTCTCAGAATAGATATGTTGAAAGCAGAGATATCATTCTACAACGCCTCTATTTTCATTTTTCATTAAATGTCTCTGAAATATACGAAAAATGTTAGCACAAATGACCAAAATTTAGTGAGCGTATGAATGTGTTCGAGTAGTGGCGGGAACACTGTTGTTGAGGGGAACTGCTAAAAATAATTATTATCAATAGTAACTGTCACTCTGACAGATGGTGAAAGAATTTAATCTTTAAAAAAACTTCTATACAGAGTTATTTGTTCGATGTTATTATATCAAATGAGAACTGTTTGTTTATTAATATATTTATATGTAAATGGTTTCTCGGAAACGTTTTTGCTTTAATTGTCCTTCAGAACTTTTTTTGGTGAGCCACTGGTACTTTCAAAAATTGTAAAGAAAAGCTTTGTTGTTATACCAAACTTTATGTTCTCTTGTAGTTTTGTCGTATCTACTACCGGTTTCGAGAAAAAAATTTTGAATGATTCTCTTGAACTCCTCAGAAAATTCCGAATTGTCATAGAAATCTAGTTACCTACCTAGTAGGCTGTGGTGAATGAATAAATTTATTGTTAGTCTTGACACATCAAATTAAACTCCTGTGTTTTGAAAATTAAAGATGGTTGCATTTTAATATCAAAACATGCCGAATTTTACGAATACCGAAATGGCTGACATGCATTTCATGTATGGTCTTGCAAATGGTAATTCAAGAGAAGCTAAGCGTCTTTACATGGAACGCTATCCCAATAGAGTGATGCCTGGTCATCGGATGTTCACTAATATTCACAGGCGTCTTTCAGAAACTGGATCTTTTTCTGCGAAAAATATAATGCAGGTAGACCACGAAGTGTGAGAACACCACGACTCGAAGAGGCAGTGCTGAACGAAATAGAAGAACATCCAGGAACCAGTACAAGAAAAATTAGTGTTACCTTAAATACAAATCATCAAGTTGTTTGGCGGATCTTGCGGGATTCTTTGCTCTATCCTTATCACATTCAGAGGGTGCAGGCGCTCTTGCCTAGAGATTGTCATCCAAGAATTATTTTTTATCAGTGGTACCTCAACAGACTATTGAACAATCCTCATTTTGATTGCCAAATCCTATTCACTAATGAAGCCTGTTTCTCAAGGACTTCAATCATCAATTTTCATAATGAACACAAATGGGCTGAGGAGAATCCACATGAAATTGCAGAAGCTTATTTTCAAGAGGAATTTTCATTAAATGTATGGGGTGGTAATTTTGGCGGTTATTTGATTGGTCCTTTCTTCTTGTCAGGGCGACTTACTGGTCAATCATACAGACATTTTTTAGAGAACGATTTGCCCTTGTTATTGGATGATATACCTCTTATGATGCGAACGTGAAATGTGGTTCATGCACGACGGTGCTCCTGCTCATTTTTCACTTTTGGCTAGGGAGTATTTGAACGAAAATTATATAAACAGGTGGAGGTGGACATCAGCCATGGCCCGCCATATCCCCAGATTTAAATAGTTTAGATTTCTTTCTATGGGGCCATCTGAAATCTCTAGTGTACATAAATAACGCCAGTGAATACCGCAGACGAACTGAGAAATCGTATAATAGGCGCGTTTGATACAATTAGGAATACTCCAGGAGTGATTGAAAGAGTTCGATCGTCTATGTGAAGAAGAACAGAAGCTTGTATAAGGGTTGGGGGAGGACATTTTCAACAATTGCTGTAGTTTAATTCCCTTGTTGTTATTTAGTTTTTTTATTATGATTAATTTTTGAGTTGTACGTTTCTTGCAGTAATACATTTTTTTGATGATTATACCATTATATCGAATCTTTAAGAATCATTGCTAGTTTAATAATGTAAAATTTTTTTCTCGAAATCGGTAGTAGATACGACAAAACTACAAGAGAACATAAAGTTTGGTATAACAACAAAGCTTTTCTTTACAATTTTTGAAAGTACCAGTGGCTCACCAAAAAAAGTTCTGAATTACAACAGTGGACAGTGTTCCCGAAAAAATATCACCCTGTAGATTTGCAATCGAAATTGGCATGTCACAAGGTGTAAACTCTTAATTGTAATATCTATGCCAAATTTCATTTGAATATCTTGTGAAGTGCAGATACTATGAGAAAAAAACTTGAAAAAATTTCAAACTTTAACACTCTGCATCTTGAAAACGAAACGTTTGCGGACCCATGTTTATGGGACTTTTCTTCCTAAAACTATTCAAGGCATCTCCCCTTTTTGTTTGTACCTCCAATTTAGGAACACCCTGTATATTACTATACGCTTCCCCTCAACAACCGTGTTTCCCCCACTCCTTGGATACATTCATACGCTCGCCCATTTTTTGTCATGTTTGCTAACATTTTTCAGATATTTCACAGACATTTAGTGAAAAATGAGAATAGAGGTTTTATAGAATGCCACCTCTACTTTCAACAACTTTTTTCAAAATTGAAATTTGATTATCTATGACGCATGGGGGCACAATGCAAAAATAGTGAACAGAAAACTTTATATCACAATTGTTCAAAAATTAATAAACAGGTAGCGCCTGGTTTTGGCATACATAAAATAGATGTGAATTACTATCAGTTCCTACAAGCCCAGTTCCACAGCTTCTAAAGTGACGAAGATACGATTTTTTTTAAAATCCTACATTTTTCAGTATTTTTTGTTTTTCCCTGTTACTAATGATCCAATCGGATCGAGCCTGGGCTCATTTCATTGGTATTTTCATACTTTACAATTGACCTGTTGACACCATTGATATTAGTTTATTATTTTTAATTTTATAAACATGCTAAGAAAAAAAACCTAATTTTCTTGCTTCAATTGTTTATAGCAAAGTAAAAAATCATAGTTGGGAGTGGAAACATAGCAAAATATTGCTAGGAATCTTTTTTAATGTGATGACACAGTCGGTATCCTGATAGTATTTGTTACACATTATCAGTTAATTTTTGCTCTATTGATTGGTCAATATTTTTTCTGTAAACATGTTGTAAACAGATCTTTTATTTTTGTTTGTGTAAGTCCAAATCGATTAAAAATAACCGGAGATACAGCGCTTTTAATTTTAGCTTAATTACAAAAATTGGGTTTTTAGCAATTTTTGCAATTTTTGGACATGTGCGATTTTTTTTTTCGCTCATTTTTTTTTCAGGTACAGTTTTATAAACCCAAATAAGCTCCAACTGGTCCGATGTCTCTTTTATTTTTTGTTTATATTAACGAGGCTTTCAAACTTAGCATATATTTTGAAAATAATTCGTCCTTTAGGAGCTAACGTGAGAGCTTATTCTGACTCATTTAGATATTCTAACGTTTTTTTGCTAATCAGTAAAATAGAGTAAAAAAAGATTTAGTTTAAGATTTTGTAGAGGTTTGGAGGAGTTTAGGCACCAAAGTTATGGTATTAAACGAAAAATGGAAGTACCAAAAACTGATATAGTTTCGTGTTCATGAAAATTATTATTTTTCGGTTTCTTTTTATGTCGACAATCGATCTAAAACAAATACAGTTTTAATTCTTTTTGTATAAACGCAAAAAGTAAATACAACTTTTCTTCTCCAGATTTTTTTTGGAAAGTCTAATTCATTTTTTGTTAAAAGATGAAATTTCTTATAACGTAATTTAGTGCTGGGTTCTTTATTATATTAATTTATAAATACATTTAACATTTTTATTTGAAAATAAAAACAACAATTTTACATATTTTTTCTATTGTAGTATAGCAGAGCAGACCTTAACCTAACAGTTTTCAAATTCGCTTAGGGTATGTTTCCAGGTCTTTGCAAGGATTAATATTGTCTGTTTGACTCGTTATGCTTATAGGCCGTCAGCTGGTGGCAGATTTTGGTCTACCTTATTCTCGCTTGTTCCTGCAAGGGGTTTCAAATTGGGTTATTGCTCAATGCAATGAACCGAAATTTGCGAGGGATCAGTGTGGCTAACAATGGAAAAACTCCAGTTTCATTTTCCGAAAACAAGATGTTTTGCTCCATTTTTCCCGCCTCTGCCATGTCTCTTCCCTGTTGAACAAATGAATTCTATGATCCAGACCAGTATTAAAATACGATAGACATAAGTGTCGCATGTAGCCAGAGGCTTGATATAAGCATTTGAAATAGGGAAACGTAACATTAACGTCACATTTTATTCCTTCTGCCAAGCGGAAGAATAAAAGTTGATATCGAAAGTAGTCCACAAAAAAACTTAATGTTACTTGGCCATTTGCAAACCTTATCCCAGGTTTTCTGTGGACTACTTTCGATATAAACTTTTATTCTGGCGATATTGTTACGTTTCCCTACAGGGTCACCAAGTGCACCATTTCAATCCTCATTTCCACCCCTATAATAGTAGATGATGACATTCTAAATTATTTTCCCTTAATCTACATAACCTAAAGTTTAATTTAAAAAAAAAATGTTTCGATATTCCTATTTTTGCTCAAGATATGAGGTTTCCGTTAAAAAAATGCCATTTGACCTATAGTGAGACGTAGCGAAGCGACATATGTGTCCACAATTGGGGCCTGTCTACTACAGGTTGACGATGGCCCTTTTACATCGACCTTCTTTAGTTTTCCTGTCGAAAAAGTCGGTACTTCGTTGTCTCTTCTCTACTATCTTCCTTACAGAAGTTTTGTCATTTCCGCCATCTTCTTGTTATCTGTCAATGATGCGGACTCTGCCTTCACCTCTAGAAGTATTTTATCGCAGCCCTGAATTACAGATGCTTCGTGGTCCTGCAGTTCGTCCAAAAAGGCTTGCACTGCTAACCTTTCTATCACATTTTGCGGTGTGGCTGGATAGGCAAGACGAACCAGATGGGCAATATCAGCTTGAAAGGGATTCTATAGATTTATGGTGGCGATTTTTCAGTTGGGAGTGCTAAACATGATCCAAATGGGTCTGTCCATTCCTCAGTTCTAAATGTTTCACCAGTTGTTCGTAGTCATTTTGCTCTGAGATATTCAACATTTGCAAAATTTCTGTAGCATCCCCTCTTGAGGCGAGTGTTAATGCTATTGCCTTCTCTGCCGACTATCCGTTCAGCTTTGCTGCAGCTTCGAATCGGCGCCGATAATTAGTCCATGAAGATTTTCCATCAAATTGTGGAGGTTTCATTTTGTGTTTTCCTCCTTCGAGGCCAATTTTCGAATCCACTACTTCTGGACTGTTTCTGATTTCGATCTTTGGTGGAGTCTCTCCCCTTTGTATTGTGACTACTTGTTCTTTTAGTTTGCTGATCTCACCCTCCATTATCTGTTTTAATTTTTGACTGTCGTCTGCTTCAGCTCTTCGATCATTGTCTGCTTTAGAACTTCCATCCGAGATTCATTCTCGATTATTGTCTCTTCCAACATTTCTGATCTTTTCTGTACCATGCTTTTTAAATTTTCTTCTAAGGATTTAGTATTTTCCAGTAATTTGTCTTCTAAGGTTTTATACATTTCTTGTAATGTTTCTAGTAATATGTCTCCCAGGGATTTAGAATTGTCTGCTAATTTATCTTCTATGGCCTTTTTCGAGTTTTTAGAATTTGTATTCTATTTTGTAATAGCATACTCACGTCCCCACTACCAGAAACTTCAAACAAATAGTTTCGGGATTATTATCTTCATTTATTAGGCATCTCGTAGCCATTGTATTAATTTACTTTTCTTTCCACTAATTTCTAAATCCCTTTCTTTCAGTTGTTTTTTTAAATCCGTAACTTTCAATTGGTCCAAACTCACTGATTTAAACATTGGTTGTCTATTTATTTTCCACTTCCAAAGTTCCACAGATACACCCCACACCTGGCACCACTGCCATGTTTTTATTGCAGTGGTGTCAGGTTAATTATTTATTTTTCTCTTTGGGTTCTTGCGATTTATATAAAAACACAGTCGAACTCAGTATACTCTATTTCCACTACTTTAATTTATATTCACACAACTATTTACAATTTATCTTGAACACCTGATGTTTACTATACGGCCATCGAATACAGAATGAATCCTTCCGTCAGCTCTCTGTATTTATATATTTCTACTCGGAATTCTCTAGTAGGTTTCTCGATCATTCGATGAGATTCTATGAATTTCTATAGCGCCAGCCGTCGACCTCATGTTGCTAGACCAACATTTCAGATTCCACGAAATATCGGATGAATGCCGATTCCATGAACTATCGGATGAATTCCTGTCATAATATAGTATACTTGTATATTATTTGCTTATTTATTGTCTGTTTTTTTGGTAAAATATACCTCTTTTTTTAGAAATACGAAGGTCAATATGTCGACAAATACTGTAAGTCATTGAGTCCATTGAAAGACATCCATAGTGATGATCTGTACGCCAGACATTGGTTCGAGATTACTGAAATTCCAGTGCCTAGGTCAGGGTCTTCTTTAAGGTAAGTCGACCGTTTTGGGTAAGAAAAGGAAACAAATATTAATTTTCTGGCAGCAAATGTTAAAAAAACTAGTTGTTTCTTCTGAAAATTTTATTTATAACAAAGATAAATGAGGGTCTAATTGTCCATGACGAATTCTAAGTAAAATTATTTATTCCAGGAAGTATTCCTAAACTCGAAATTTTCTGTTTGTATAATATTTAAAAGCAAAGTATTGTGCTGGAACTATTATTCAATATTCAAACTTTCTAAATATTTGGGCCTACAATTCTTTTATGTTTTATAAACAATATTATAAAACTTCAACTGTTCTTTTTCGTGTTATCACAATTTCTGTATTTTCTATTCATAAAAGATGTCCCTTGTCAAGTTTTAAAATAAAGTTGGCTACCACTGTTTCAATATTACTTTGTGTAACCCCATAATCAGGTTCACCAGCAAGAATAAAAGCCCGAAAAATAGATAATTAAGCAAGTAGTTGGTAGAGAAACGCCCCTGTTGAAAAAATCCCATAGATTCCAATAAAAAAAAACTATGGGAATCTAGTGTGCTTTTGTCGCTGTCATAGCACATTGATACCCATAAGTTTCCAAGAGAAACAAAAGACCGTTAATTTATTGGAATCTATCTGCCAGTCCAATATAGCGAGTTTTCTTTATTGGAATTAATGAGATTTTAATGCACCCCGTAATCGTATGGATTTCTGTATGCACGTAACCTGTGGGATCGTATCTGTTTTATTGTAGTCTGTCTAGAATTACGGTGCTTATGCGTATTTACTAACAGAAAAGAAAAACCGCTAATTTATCGGAATCTATCTGCCAGTCCAATATAGCGAGTTTTTTTTTATCGGAATTAATGGGATTTTAATGTACCTCGTAATTGTATGGATTTCTGTATGCACGTAACCTATGGGATCGTATCTGTACCTATTGTAGTCTGGTGCTTATGCGTATTTACTAATAGAAAAGAAAGACCGCTACTTTATCGGAATCTATCTGCCAGTCCAATATAGCGAGTTTTCTTTATTAGAATTAATGGAATTCTAATGTACCCCGTAATCGTATGGATTTCGGTATGCACATAACCTATGGGATCGTATGTGTTTCTATTGTAGCCTGTTTAGAATTACGGTGCTTATGCGTATTTACTAATAGAAAAGAAAGACCACTAATTTATCGAAATCTATCGGCCGGTCCGATATAGGGAGTTTTCTTTATTGGAATTAATGGGACTTTAATGTACCTCGTAATCGTATGAATTTCTGTATGCACGTAACTTATGAGATCGTATGTGTTTTTGTTGTAATCTGTTTATTCTAAACAGATTACAACGGTGCCTCTGCGTATTTTCAAACAGAATAAAAAATACTCTCTTCGAGGTGTCATTCCTTTGTACGCAAGACAATATATATTATATATAAATATAATATATTGTTTCTGGTCGGGAACCTTCATCAGTTGCGCTTCCCACAATTGAATGTCCTCTCGAACAGTAATTACACGGAACGGCTCCAGATTCGGAACCTCTGTGTACTGATTCTCTTGAAAATCCTAGATGTCGGTCTTACATCTCGCGTCTTCAAGAATAAAAAATGTTTAGAATGGTTTTTCTATAATCAGTAAGTTTAATGTTTTCTGTATATGGTCCTCACTTTGTATATCACTCTTAAATAGGCCCAAAATGTGCAATTATAAATTCTAGCATTATTTTGACTGGACCTCACTTTGAGGAAAAATGCAAATTTAGTTCACCGAATTTTAGACTGAGGGCGCTTCACCGTGTGTATATTTTTACTACTTTTCAAATATTATTCTATGCAATAAGTGAGGACATATAATCGGCAACCATGTACAGTCCTCACTAAGAGTGCAGGTTGGTATAACATTCTATTTATTAATGTACATGTTATTTCCATTGACGTTTAAGTAAGTAGTAAATTTCTTTGGTCGATGTTTACGGTTAAACTGAAAATTCTAGTTTCCGTTTATTCTTTGACAATCTTCAGGACTAATATATTTGAGGCTAGATATTGCTATAAACTCCGAGGGTTCAATTAATTAAAAACTAATATTCACTAAGTATCACTTTCTAGAAACTTTTATTTACATCAAATATTCACAAGAGCTGATTCGAATATCACAATAATAACACGGAATAAGCTCTTCGCAATAAATATTGATATGCTTTACGTTACTCGCCAAGGACGAAATGGATAATTTATAACACTGCCCTCCTTTTAATCCGGATCGTCCCGGTCAGAAACATCCTCTTCATGGTAAGGAGCGAGTCGATCTAAATGACCCTAAGATCTGTCTCATGGAGAGACCTTCTCGCTGTTCGGTCTTCAGACAATGTCCGCATTCTACTCTACAGGGTCTTCTTGATAGGGCATCAGCATTATTGTGCAAACGGCCGGCACAATGTTCCACCTTGAAATCTATGACTAGTTTTCGAGATACAGAGTGTTAAACATCGAAAATGCCGCTTTTTTGATATGAGATTTCCAATGATAGACGTGCTTTATTTCCGGTTATTGGAGAAATTGTGATTTGTACATTATTGGGTACAAATATTTCACAAAACAATTGCCATACGTTTTGGTGGATTACAGGGTATTTAAAAAATACGTAACATGTGATTTTTGAAAAAATATATTTTTTATTACGTTGAAAACGTAAGATGTTATTGCACAATTAATATCTCGATAAATTAATAATTTCTTAGTAGTGCTTCATATAATATACAGTGTGAGCCATAAATATAGCTAGAGAAAGCATATATTATTTTTTCCTATTAATGACTGACCCTGTCCAAACCATTCGTGCTGAAATTTTAATAAGACATTAAATTGATATATTATCCGTCTCTTTACAACGGGATGTTTAGCTGATTGCAAAAACTATACTTACTGAGAAAATGCATTTTTTTATACTACCCCGTAGTTTTAAATTCTCTCCGTCAACTTTGAATGTTTGAATGTTATTACATTTTTACGTTAACAAATGTTCAGTGTTTTACTGAGCAGAATATTATTAAAATTGTGTGACTAGTTTTCGAGATATAAATATTGCACAAAAAAATACTATTAATTATTTTTTATTACAGGGTGCTTCTCATATACGTAACATGTTTTTTAGAAAACTTTTTATTATAATGTTGAATGCATAAGAAGATCTAATTGCTCAGTTAATATAGTGTTAAAGAAATTAATTTTTGGACGTATTCATACTTTATACAGTGTAAGTTGTAAATATTGCTAAAGGGGGCATCTATTATTTATTTCATTAATAGGTAACCGTGTATAAACCATACCTGGAATTTTTATATTAAATTTTAAAAATCAACGACTCGTCACACTAAATTTTACAGGTTTGCAAAAATTGTACAAATTAAAGTATTGTAATTTATACAGGGTTACTCATTAATGATAAAAAATGGTATATCCCCACTATATGGCTATAGTGGGGATATACCGTAAATATGGCATTTACGACTTACACTGTATAATATATGAAGACGTCCAAGAACTTATTTCTTATTAATTGTGCGATTACATCTTATGTATTCATCGTTGTATTAAAAAATAGGTTTTCTGAAAAACATGTTACATATATTGGAAACACACTGTAATCAAAGATAATTAATGGTAATTGTTTTATTCAATATTTTTGTCAAATAATGCGAAAATTATCTTTCCAGCAATGTGCGGAAATAATACACGTCTGTTATAAGAAATCTGATAAAAAATGAAAACATTTCCGATGTTTAACACCCTATATCTCGAAAACTAGTCATTCAATTTTAACAATATTCTGCTTAGTTAAACACTGAACATTTGTTAACGTGGCAATGTTATAACATACAAAGCTGACGGAGAGAATTTAAAACTACAAGGTAGTATAAAAAACTACTTTTTTCAATATGTATAGTTTTTGAAATGAGTTTAACATCCTATTGAGTATCAAGAGACGGATCATATATCTGTTTATTGTCTTATTAAAATTGCAGTACGAATGGTTCATATAGGGTGACTCATTAATAGGAAAAAAACAATATATGTCTTCTCTAGCTATATTTATGGCTAAAACTGGATATTGTAAGAAGCATATCCAAGAAATTATTACTTTAATGAAATATTAATTCAGCAAAAACATCTTATGTTTAAATGAATTTATTTCAAACGCACCGTTCTGAGTCAGAAAGTCTGACCCTGAATCGCGACAATATAAAAAAAAAACGTAAACATATAACGACTAGTCAAACAAACTGTGAATTTGCCGGAATAAAAATCTGTGGACCTCACTTCATGCGTAGATTTATAGGACGTTATCGCCAGAATATACATAACTATTTAAATGTTGCAACTATGCGTAGCTCTCGCTTTGGTAGGTCCAAGTTATATACTGTCCTCAGAATGTTAGTAGTACATTAAAATTATTGTTGGGCC
Organism: Octodonta nipae; assembly: GCA_034190945.1. Classification (NCBI taxonomy): domain Eukaryota; kingdom Metazoa; phylum Arthropoda; class Insecta; order Coleoptera; family Chrysomelidae; genus Octodonta; species Octodonta nipae. Next base: position 63,987,911 of record CM067218.1, read on the forward strand.
TGAGTTGAATAGTTGCTTATAAGATTACAAAATTGTTTCTATTTTAGAATTAATATCTGCTGGATAAAAAAAATTCCCTTAATTTTTATTTTTTCTGCCGGTTCTCACATCATGTACTCTACAGTAGGTCCTCACTTTATACTACAGCTAAATTTATATGTATGGATTGTCAGCGACAAAAACTCATTAGATTCCCATACAGTTTTTTAGTGAAATCTACGGGGTTTTTTCCATGTAGAGGTTAAATTGAAATCTTTTCTATGAGTTTTTGTCTGGATTACCGCACGTTAAACACAATTATAACAGTAGGTTTCTGTTGACTTATCCAGATACGAAATACAAATAATTTTATGTCTTTATTTGTGAATAACTGTTAAAAACACCACAACATTATAAGATATCTAACGGGATATCCAGATTAAATTAATGTTAAAATTTCTATAGCGAATTCCACATGTGAAAGAAACTCAATGTTATTAGTAGGCTGCTATTGGACTATCCAGCGTTTGCATAACTTTGATTGTTAATTGTTTCCTGAAGGATAGTTGTGGCATAGTTTGTCAATGTTCAAGCACTTTTTTGGGAAATAACACTACAATTCACGAAATTACTGGATATTTCCAAACGTTTCGGGGTCTAGGTCAAACTCCGTTGTCAATGGCAAAGAAATGTATTTGACTCATGAAGTAACTAAGAGAATTTAATTTGATAATATACAGGGTAGCACAGAAATTTCTAAAGGTCATGTAATATTAAAGTTCCTTTCAAATTGGAAAAATTAGAAAGGGGTGATCTACACAATTTTATATGGCTCTCCTAGGTGCGACTTTGTTATGAAATAGTGCAATCGCCAAAAATGGAATGGAAGAACTTTGTTGATTCACTGATCCCATTAAAATCAGAATGAAAAACCATATGAACTATTGTTGTTCACAAGGACATGACCATTAGCAATTTCTTCCTTAATCATCAGCAACTAGGAACGATTGAATTCTACGGAGGTAGTAGCGATACAATAAAATTAATCTATTATATAAAAATTAAAGCAGACACTTTTAGTTTTCGTTTCGTTTTGTGTTCTTCTTTGTGTAATATAACTGAACTTTGAAATTGTATTTTATGACCAGGTCACAATCATGTTCACACATTTTGGATTTTTCAAACTATCATTTTTTAACGTAATTTTTGTGTTGGTTTATTCGAACATTTAGAGGTCTAGAGGTTTCTCCAATATAAAATTTATTACATTCACAAGGAATTTTATAAATGTAATTTTCTGTAATTTGAGTTGGGGTGTTTTTTGGTTTTGTTTTTGATATAACTGATTTTAGTGTATCTCTTGTTTTAAATGATGTTTTAATATTATATCTGTGACTCACTCTATTTAGTCTTTCTGAGAGACCCTGTATGTATGGTATAGTTATTTTAGTAATGTGATTATCTTGGGAGACAGTGTTGTTTGGTGAAGTTTGGTAGCGATCGTTTGGTATTTGATTTTGTATAACTCTATTCATAAATTTTACAGGGTAATTATTGGCAGAGAACACATTTTTTATAAACGTTTTTTCTTCATTAAATTTATCGGTGTTAGAACAGTTGGTTTTTGCTCTGTCATATAGAGATTTGGTGATACCTCTTTTTACTGAATGTGGTTGATTAGAGTAAAAGTTGAGATAGTTGTTAATTTGAGTCGGTTTTCTGTAAACTTCTGTTTCAAATGTCGACTGTGTTTTTGTTGTTAAAATGTCCAAGACAGATAATTTGTTATTCTGTTCAAGTTCTAGTGTAAACTGAATAGTTTGTTCTTTGTTGTTTATGTCATTAAGTAATTCAGGTAAGTCTTCAAGATTATATTCCCAAATAACTAATATGATATCTACATAACGCAACCAAACCAAAGGTTTTATCTGTTTTGAGCAAATTGCTAATCTTCAAATTTTTCCATAAAAATGTTGCTTAAAACAGGAGACAGACAGGAACCCAGTGCCATGCCAAAATCTTGTTGGTAGATGTCATCGTCAAGTTGAAAATATGTTGTTTTTGTATAAAATGTTAGTAGTGCCATTATTGTATTAATGGACAATTGTGTAAGTTGATTTAGTAAAGAATCATGTTCTAATCGTTATTTTAGTATGGGAAGTGTTTTGGTGATACTAACATTATTGTATAGATTTACAATGTCAAAACTTGCTAGTGTGAAAGTGTTTTTGTATTGTACATGTGATAATTTTTCTAAGAACTGTGCACTGTTTTTAAGGTGAAAGTTACCATTAAGTGGAGAAATAATTTTTAAAAGAAATCTTGAGAGTTCACTGCATGGAGAATTTATAGAGCTGACAATTGGTGTCAATGGAATGTTGGGTTTATGAACTTCTATAGAAAACAAAATATACAACTTACTTTACAATCAAAAACATGAATTTACAGAACAAGAACTTAAGAATCTGACTCCACACTATTCGAAACCGCTACGTTTCTATGGGTTACCTAAAATTCATATTGTATCCCTACTACCCCCGTAGAATTCAATTGTTCCTGGTTGCCGATGATTAAGGAAGAAATTGCTAATGATCATATGATTGTGAACAATAATAGTTCATAAGATTTATCCTAGGTTTTCCCTTGTGATTTTAATGGGATCAGTGAATCAACAAAATTCTTATATTCTTATAACAATGTCGAACCTAGGAGCGGTAAACAAAATTCTGAAGATCACAGATAAATGCACCACAACTCTATATAAATTAAACGGTAAATTGAAATGAAGTGAGGCTATAAAAGAGGACTTTCATTAAGTGAAACTCAAAATTATTAGTATACATAATATGAGCATAAATCAATGGTATGTTTATTCAATTATTCTTTTATTTTAATATTATTTTTGGATTAATCTGTATCTCACTTACTATCCTCGGAGCTGTGGCTGGACTGCGACATTCTTTACTATAAAATATTAAGTAAATATGAAAATACACTATATTTGTGGTTTTTAGTATTTGTCAATACCGAATGTAAATTTTAGAATCATTAGAAATTAAAACTCAAGATTCAATTTTAACCAGTTAATCATCTTTTTCATAAGAATAAATTTTATATTTATATAATTTTATATATCCTGCAAATACATGAACAAAAATATTAATTTTGCAGTCACCAATCAAAAAAACCATCCAAGCTAAAGGAATTGAAAACTGCCAACTATTGTATTAGGTAGAGATCGTTTTTCCTTGGATTCTCGCATAAAAGACAGTTAAAAACATGAATTTTCCTTGCACATTTTGTCATAAAAACTTCTGCTTACACCATTTATTTAATTGGAGTTTACCGCTAAATTCTTAATAATTTGTCGTAATCTAAACTTTTAGCTTAGAATCTCAATTTATATGAATATTCCGTTAAATTTCATACAATTTTAATGTATATTTCATATGTATCTACAGATAAAGACATATTAATTTTACTTTTTATCAAACCATTCTCATAGAAACCTACAACAATATCATGGCAAATTGCTGGTATGGTTTGGCTGATAAATTCTTATAGAATTCGATAGTTGCAAGGTATTTTATGAATTTTTAGTGTGCTTTTGTCGCTGCAGTTCCAATAGCATTCCCATAGATAAACTATTTCATTGTATCGTAGCTTCCTATAAAAACATATAAACAAAAATTTATGCTATTGGTATTTGCAGTTAGATTATGTTTCGAATTTATATCTCCTATTAGCTTCTATATAGTTTAATATAGCTGTTGCAAATAGGAAACATTAAACTTACTGATTATGGAAAAACCATTAGAAACATGTTTTATTTTGTATTAGGAAATACGCATAAGTGCCATAATTTTAATGGTCTACAATAGAGAAACAGATACATTCCCACAGGTTACCTACATATAGAAGCATATGGCATACGTTAAAATCCCCTTAATTCCAATAACGAAAACTCGCTTTATTAGACTTGCAGATAAGTTCCGATAGGTCCAAAAATTACTTTTATATGCCACATTTTCTTGCCAGATAGACTACATACAAACTAATGCAGATTCTGTGGGTATTTAAAGGACTGTATGGGATTTTTTCAATAGGTCATATGCATGACCCATATTATTTATAAATTCTTAATAATTTTTAACAGTTTCGCATTTTGTTTATTATATTGATTCTAAACAATGCAATTTGGTTTGTTTGGATGGGATATGTAAATCGGTGCTGTCAACTTGTTTGGTCAAGATACTAAATTTTCAGTATGAAATCTGGTTAAATAGAATCTATATATAAATAGGCTAAGACAAAACGATTAGGTACCATTTTCTCCTGTGTCTCTCAACCGATTTTCTTCATTTTTGTTTTGTTTAGTAGCCACTGACGACCTTCAGTGCAGAATGCTAATATTAATTTGTAATATTGGTTCATTAATTAAATAAAATATAATAAAAATTCATGATTTACGTCCATAATGGCAACGCCAAACAACTGAATGTGCCGCCGCCGCCAGACTCAAAACATTGAGTAATGATATACAGAAGGACCAATGCTGTTATAAACTTAGAGCATGTACTTCTGGAAGTGACATGCAAGCGTTGTTATTGTTTACTGGTAAAGTAATCGTTGTATATTATAATTAAACAGAGCGATTCCAGATATGTTAGAAATCATTTTTTTCGTGGGCTTCACATAAGCAACTGTGTATATAGGATGTTTAAAATATAGAGTAGAGTGCAGTTATAACTGATAAAATAATTATATAGGGAAGAGCATTAGCGCTTGAATTTACAGGCTTCTTGGAATAGAAGGTGCAGTAGAATTACAGTTATACAGGGTGGTGCAAAAAATATTATACAGAGATGCATATACAGGGTGGCGGAAATGGAAATGCAACATTTCGTAACCTATAAGCAGTAGTATATATAGGGAAAATAAAATATAGGGTGAGAGGAATTATAGATATACAGGATGATGATAAAAATTTCATAAACAAAAAGAGTAAATACGGTGGCTCATAGGCAGTGTCATATACAGAACGGTTTACCGGGTGGTTCAAAAATGTTAAAAAATATGCGTGGTTCATGAGCAGTTGCATATACAGGGTGGTGGAAATATATAATTAGATGGAATTATTATAATGAGGATTTTAATAAATGTTAGAGAATTGAGTGCAATTATAGCTATACAGGGAGGTTAGAAAAAATAAATATGTAGGGTAGCGGTTGAATTGTTGTCATATTAAATTAAGATTTACGAATTTGAACACATTTAAAGTTCTTTGAATTATATCTGAAAAAACTTGAATTTCGTTATTTATTTGTAGAAGCGAGATGTAAGACCGACATCTAGGATTTTCGAGGAAACTATCACACAGAGGTTCCGAATCTGGATCCGTTCCGTGTAATTACTGTTCTCCCTTAACTCCTAGGACATCTCGCGTCTTCAAATAAAATATTAAGTTATGAAAATACGTCTTATTACCAGAACAGCTATGCCGAATCTGAATCGAGAACTCCCTAAAGTCCTAGGATAGAATGTCACGATAAAATTTTCAGGTTACTTAACCTGCCAGAGATATTGAAACAATTGGTCGAATTTCCACCACTGGGCGACAGCTAGTCATTGTAATTTCTTTACAAATCCTGTGACTTTAAAAACTACAGTTTTCAATAAAATTTTCTTTAAAAGTTGATTTTTTTTTCTAAAGCATTCTATAAATAACCATTTTTTTCTCCAATGGCCACAGAATTGTTATGGCTTGAATTGGATAGTTCTATTAAAACTGCTAATGTTTTTTTTTTAATTCATTGTACTTCATCCTTACATTTATATGGAATAAGTTAACTGTTGCTTTATTTTTTTACATTTTACTTTTAATTGGTGGGTATATTGTTCTGCTGATATTTTCATTTGATATGAACAATGCATATTTTTCTAGAAAATTATATTTTATATTGCAATGGATTCTGTGTGTTCAAATCAAATTTACACAAATATTCACTTTCAACGTCTTTGTTTTTAACAAATAAATCCACTGTTTACAAATACTATGAGTAATACTATTGGAAACAACTGATCGCTTCTCTCCGTCGATTCAATCACATGAATATAAAACTGAACTAAACTACTCAACTTGTCCTCTAAGTAGCAATTGTGGAACATACCCGAATGTCATGATTATTACTTTGTTGTCAGAGGCAGCCTTTTTTATACACATCGAAATTTCGGGATAGCCATTGTTTTGCATTTTTTATTAATTCAACAAGTTTTATGTTAACGTGTTGTTTTTATCGGAACGATTAATTTAGGTTTCTTAATTTTTTCTCTTTGGCGGCGTAAAATAAATTTTGTAACACTGCCCCCCTTTAATTCTGATCGGAATCATTCTCTCCATGGTAGGTAGCGAGTCGATCCAAATGAACCACTTTCATCTTAGCTCTTGGATTTCGGCGAATACGATAAATGCTCATCCCAATCACGCTGGGTATTGCTGACGACCTTCGATAGGTGTTTTTCCAAGGTCCTGTTGAATCTTTTCACCATTTCGTCTGTGGATGCAAAGGTTTGGTTCTCGTTTTCTTGATTTCCAACATCGTACAGACCGTCTGGAATATGTTGGATTCAGAGTTACACCCTTGGTCTGAATGTAACTCGAACCTGCTGAATAACGGTTATACCAAAACCGTCGCCACTGTGGTGAAGTAATACATTGCGACCAGAATATATTTGTTCCCATCTTAAACTCTACAAAAGGACCGGCGACATCAATAGCAATTCTCTCAAATGGGACGTCCATATTGTATTGTTACATTTCCGGCATCAAGCTCTGACGTCTTCGAAGTAATTTAATCAGCAGTACCATTGGCGAATTTTATTCATGCTTGGTATGCCATTATGTACTTCGGTCTGGACGGCGGGACCTTTTTCTTTATATTTGGGTTTCGAGAATCCACGGCTGTAATACTCGATCACCCGCCTTCACCATCTTGCACCTGGGATAGGACGTATCTAAACTTATGTTGCTAGCGTCGGTGACCTTGCAACTATGTAGGAAACGGTAGTATTGGACTGGAACATAGTGCCGTCTTCAGTCGTCTGAACGATGTTTCATAATCCTGATTCCGACGGAAGGTCTCGTTTTCAGTGGTCTGTCGATGTAGAGGTGCGGCAATGGTGGCAAATCCCTCAACAAATCGCCTGTAGTGTAAACGGAGACAGAGAAGAAGCTTCGTAGTTCATGCTTATCTCTTGGGACCAGCCAATCCCAAATGGTTTCTATCTTCTCTTCGTTTGTGCGGATTCCTGACTCAGAAACGATGTGGCCCAAAAACTCTACTTCTTCTTGGAACATGGAACACTTCTTTGGGTTCAGTCTTAGGTTGGCAATCTTAATTCTGGAAAATACTTCGCCAAGGTTCTTCAGATGGTCGTCGACCCATGACCAGAATGTCGTTGAGGTATTCTAAGCATGTTCTTCAACCCCCTCAATACATACTCCAGTAGCCTCTCAAATGTAGCGGGAGCATAACATAATCCAAAGAGAGGTAGGTTTTTCTCGCTTATCCCACCCATTAGCTGCAGCTACGGCTTCAAATTGCGTTTGTACATATGCCAAGATGAATTACCATCAAATGTGGTTGGTACTCACGGTGTTCTGATATTTCCCTCTCTGCAAATCTTATTGCATTTTTTAAATTGCTGTTTCCGCTTTGTTTTGGATGACACTGATTTTATCTTGTACTTCATTTTGCCCAGTTTTTTTAATTGAATTGATGTCATCTTTTATCCGACATTAGATGGAATCAGTGTCATCTACGGTATTTTTTAAGATCTTGTCATTGTTTATTTTTTATGTCTGACTCCACTATTTCCATTCTCTGATTAACCGCTTCATTAACTTGTGTTAATATTTGTATTAATTGTTCAAATTGCTGTTGTCTTTTTAATTCAGTTTGTTTTTGTTTTTCTTCAAATATTTTTAATTCATTTTCTGTCTTCAATTCAGTTTATTCTTGTTTTTCTTCAAATATTGTAAATTATTTTGCCTTGTTAATTTAAATTTTGAAAATAACCCCTCAATTAAATTCTGCTGTTTTTTTTTTCATGACAGTGACAATATTTTTGTTGTTTTTCATCTAAAGGGTGAGTTTTTTTTGATGATCAGTATGGGGATCTCGGAAACTAGCGGAGATAGTGCAATGGTTAAATTGGGAAAAATTTGCAGTTTTACTGGCCCAATTTAATGACACCTTCGGATTTTTGTAAAAAATCATGGCTTACTAGACAAATCCCTCTAGCTCCTTTGTTTTTGGTTTTATAAAAAAAGTGTAAATATCAAAATTGAAGGGAATTGTACCCAAATATGATTGTCATGCCCTCGTTTGCTTGACAGCTCTCGGTTTCGAGATATGACACAAACTTATCTTTTTTGAATGGAAACCATAGTTGGCTATGACCTCAAAAATCGGACATTTTAAGACCATTTCAACGATTTAATACTCGATATAGTTATTCATAAAAATAACGGAGTTATGCATGCCTTTCTCTCTTATTTTCACTTTTAACGTAGTTAGCCATGAAATAGATTGATTTATTAATAACTATTCCAAAAAACATTGAACGATTTTTTTATTAAGCATATCAGATATAACGACAGAAACTAAATAAGTAGGTACTTACTAAAAACTTAAAAAATTAAAGTACATAATAATGGTTACAATTTATGTTCGAAAAGTCCACCATTGTTATTTAGACAAAAATTGCATCTTTTTAAGATTGACATTACCGCTTTCCTCACAGACCGCCTATCAATTTCTTCACTTGCTTGTAATACCTCAGTTGACCACCTGTCTCATACTTTCTTTTGTATTATTTGTTTTTTAGCGTACCCCATAAATAGAAGTCTATAACTGCCAAATCGGGAGACCGGAGTGGCCATTCGCGTGGGCCATTTCTTCCTATCCAAGAGTTTGGATAGATATTATCTAAGTGTTGTCTTACTAATAACGAGTTATGAGCAGGTGCTCCATCATGTTGGAACCACTCAATTTCTAAACTAGTTCACAAATTCAAATTATGCAACATGTCTTGAAAAAGTGTATTGCAGTTAGTAAATCTAGTTTCATCTGACCATAACACCTTTAATGGAAACTGTGAGTTGTCAAGGCACATGTCTCTAAACCATGTACAAAACAAAATACGTCGATGTTCGGCACCAGCATGCAAAGTTTGAGAAACTGAAAGTTTGTACGGGAGGAACTTGTACGCTTTCAGTACCTTAACTACAGTTCGTTGACTTGTGTTAGCTTCTGGCGCAATCACACGAGTTGATGTAGATGGATTTTGATTTACCATTGCCAAAACATTTATTTGTGCTGCTTCGTTAATTTGATTACGTTCCTTTGGTGGTTTAGTAAAAGATCCATATCTGCATAAACTATCATAAAGCCTCTTAAATGTACATAGAGCAGGTTGACGACGATTAAAATATCTATAAAAGTATTCCTCAGCTGCACGAACTGAATTTTTATGGCATATGATTTAACATTCCACCATATTCAGTTTTTCTTCGTTAGAATATTCCATTTTATCACGAAAACTTGTCAATATCGACTGTCAGTTCAGCACTACTAATGGAATTACTCTCAAATGAGGAAACGTCAATGTGAAAACAATCTTTTTCATGGCTACCAACGTTAAAAGTAAAAATAAGAGAGAGAAGCATCCATAACTCCGTTATTTTTATGCATAACTATCGAGTATTATATCGTTGAAAAGCTCTAAAAATGTCCGATTTTTTGAGGTCATAGCCAACTATGTCTCGAAAACGAGAGCTGTTACGCGTGACATGACAATCATATTTGGGACACAATTCTCTTCAATTTTAATATTTACACTTTTTTTATAAGATCAAAAACAAAGGAGCTAGAGGGATTTGACTAAATCGACAGAATTTCGTTTTTTCAAAATATCTAGTAAGTCATGTGGTGCGTTCCCGCAATTTGTTTAGTGTATTGTTTTCAATTTGATTGAATTACTTCATTGATTTTTAAACTTCTGCACCTTTTCTAAAACATTCCGTCACGCTAATGCTAATTGTAAGTGTTTTTTGCGTAAAATATAGACAGTATTGACATTCGTGTTTTGGATCCCTTGCTTTTTAGACGCTTGGGAGGTTCGTGTTGTGCTCCGAACTATTCGGACATTGTTTGATTCCGTCTGAAGAGACGCCGCTTTTTATTGTTATAGTGTTACGAGTCCGCGAGTTCTTTAGCTCCGTTCGTAACGACCGCTAAACCGCTTTCATTTTGTTTCTTTTGTGTTTACAAAAGCGCATCATTTGTTGTTAAACCCGCATTTTTTGTTTGCTCAATCAATGAACATTACGTCGCTATTTTTTTGTGTAACGTGTTGTCCAGACGAAGCTCTAAGAAACTGTTCCAGCTGTTACGGGGCTAGCCTCAGAAGAAAGAAGAACCAAGAAAACACCAGAGCTTCGACTTAAAGGTTAGTGATAACTTTTATTTGGTGAATTAATTTACGTGACGGCACGTGTTTATTGATTGTTCCGCTAAAGGTCCTTCGTCAATTATATACTTGCATTGAACCAGCATTGAACTAAAACCGCAACATCTAATTCATACATTTTTTTGAATATTCTCTATGGAATGTGCCATCGAAGACATTCCATAATTTGGTCCTTCGAGCCGGATGCAATTTGAGTTAATTTTGTGCAAAGTTTATCGAATAAATTACATAATTTGGTCCAACTCCGGGCCCGATACATTTGAGTTAATTTCGTGCAAAGTTTAACGATCAAAAAAACCATTGATTTTTCGTTGCAATTATTGTTGAAAACCGCATTGAATTTTCATTTCTTTATTTGTTAGAAGAGAAAGCAAGTTCGGGATATTCACTCATTCCGTTGGAAATAAAACGCAATTTTTTTGCCGCCTTAAAAACTTACAAGAGCTCGTTTTGTTTGTTTGGTTATTTTGCTAAATTGTTTTGAATTTATTTGACATTTGGTCAGATATTTTCTACTTCAACAGTAAAAAATTGTACATTTTTGGAATAGTATTTTGTTTTCGTTCTATCGTGTTAGATTTGTTCAGTGGCGTTACAGTGATTTTAATTTATTGTTAAGATGTCAAAAACCGCTGAAAATTTAAAAATCATCGACAATCGGAGTTTAAAAGATTAGAAGATATTTATTTTGCTGCCGAGAAAGCCTTAAGAGGTGACGACGTTGAATTGTTTTTTAGCATGATTGATATGGTTGATTCAATCCATTTAGAATTTTTTAAACATCACAATTCCATTGTTGGATTAATTTCAGATGCAACCGATGATTTTGACTTTGAGGATGACATTCGCAATAAATTTGTAAAATTGTTTTATTCAATTAGGTCTATTTTTGCTAAACTGAAATCTGTTCAGAATTCTACGCCACAAAATATAGCTCGGGAACAGGAAAGTGTTGCTTTGCCGCGAATTGATTTGCCTTCATTTAGTGGAGACATATTGGAATTTGGTACTTTTATTGATTTGTTTGATTCATTAATTCACAATAATGAAAAACTCAGTGCTATGCAGAAGTTCAAATATTTGCAGTTAGCTTTAAAAGGGCCTGCTTTTGAGGCTATTAAGAATTTTAAACTAACACAAAACAATTACGTGAGTGCTTATGAAACACTTTTGAAAAAATTCAAGCGAACTCGTTTAATCGCAGAGTCTCATTGGTCAGCTTTAGAACAATTCCCCCAACTAACTTCAGATAGCCCTTCAGAGGTTCGGAAGTTATTGGATGACTTCAGTGATAATTTGGAAGCACTGAAGAATTTGGGTTTACCAGTAAATCAGTGGGATTTTTGTATCGTTCAGATGATGTTGAAACGAGTTCCAAAGAATTTAGCCGCTAAGTTTGAACTTTACCATGGTACTGTGACCGCTCAAGATGACTTTCCGATCCGTTCGGAAGTTGTTGATTTTTTGTCGAAGCATTGCGATGCCTTTGAACATGTTGAATTATCCCGCAAGGCAAAGCGAAGTGTTGACAAAAAGTTACCATTGAATTCAAAGCAACATTCTTCCCGGTTCACTACATCTTTGTTTGTCACTAAGAATAAAAATTGTTTAGTTTGTAAATCCGATCATGCGATTTACAAATGTTCTGAATTCTTGAACAAATCAGTATCCGCGCGGTTTAAGTTTGTTAAAGATTTTAGACTTTGTTTTAATTGCTTAGGCGATTCTCATCAGTCGAATCGCTGTAAATCTTTATCCACTTGCCGCAACTGCAAACAACGCCATCACACATTGCTTCATTTTGTAAATCGTGGTGATTCAGGCATTCGGTCTGAATCTAGAGCTCCCCCGCAAACCTGGCTTCCACATCTGGTGGATCCAGTACCATTAATACTGTTAAAAGTCCCGAAACTTCTCTACCGCAGACTTCTTGTCATAGTTCACTTTTGTCATACAATTCAAATGTGTATGTATCTACCGCTTTAGTTGAGGTATTAGATAAGCACGGTTCTTATCAAACTTTGCGATGTCTGCTAGATTCTGGTAGCGTGACATCATTCATTGCGAGCAAGGCTGTGAAACGCCTTGGCTTCCGATCTATGCCCGCTTCGATACAACTCAGCCCGTTGAGGTTCTCTGCAGAGTACCTCTGCTGAGGGCTCTCTTACCCTTTCTCTTCGCTCTATAGTAAAGCGTGAGTGCAATTTTGTTGTTGATACTATTGTGTTACCCCGCATTTGCAATGATATGCCTGTTGCGCCCATTAACATGGCTAATATGGCATATCTAACCAATTTGAAACTTGCTGATCCTGGTTTCAATAGCCCAGGCGCTATTGACCTTTTGTTAGGTGCCGATATATTTCCTCAAATTTTGTTGGATGGACGTGTTCTGGGAAAGGAAGGTGTTCCTGATGTTATTAACACTGTGTTTGGTTACATCCTTATGGGTAGAGTGTCTTCGAGTTCTGTTAACTCTCACTCTCAGTCATAAACCCAACTTCGCTTTTTTGTCAAATTGAAGATGTAGAATCATTAGATGATTCACTCCAAAGGTTCTGGACAATTGAAGATGTTCCTATCGCACTGGTTCAATCCCCTGATGATCTTATCTGCGAAAAAATATTTTCCGAGGGATGCAGGAGATTGGATTCAGGTAGATTCGTTGTGCCCCTTCCTTTTCGAAATACACTTCCTGATTTTGATGGAATGTATAATCTCGCCGTACAACGTTTCTACTCTTTAGAAAGACGTCTTCTACAGCAACCAGATCTCTACAAACAATATTGTGATTTTCTCAAAGAGTATTTGGAGCTGGATCATATGGAGTTGGTTCCTGATCCATCTTACTTTTTCTGATTGTTACTACATACCGCATCATTGTGTTTTGAAACCTGATAGTAGCACAACCAAACTTCGTGTAGTGTTTAATGCATCCGATAAGATACCTCATCGGTTATCTTTGAATGATTGTTTGTTTATCGGTCCCAAATTGCAACAAGACATTATCGCTATTTTGTTGACCTTACAGAATTTAGTTTTGCCTCACCTGCTTGCTATAGAAAACTTTTCTAGTTGTGAACTTCACGCATTTGGTGATGCTTCTGAGAAAGGTTATGCCGCTGTTGTTTATTTTGTGTTCGAAACCGCATCTGGATTTCGTCAAAGTTTTTTTGTGTTGTCTAAATCGAAAGTTGCCCCTTTGAAAACTTTGTCACTTCCCAGATTGGAACTGTGTGCTTCAGTTCTTACCGCTAAGTTAGCTCATTATGTTTATGAGCAAGTCAATAGTCGTTTGTTGTTCAAGGTGATTCGTTGCTGGTCAGATTCCACGGTAGTCCTTTCATGGCTTAGTTCTTCCCCGCACCGTTGGACATTTGTCAGTAATCGAGTTGCTTACATTCAGGAAAAATTTCCTTCTTCGGATTGGTTTTACATTCAATCTTGTGATAACCCCGCTGACTTGGGTTCCCGCGTTATGACTGAAGCCCGTATAGTGGGGCTTCAAGTCACCGCTTCACCAAATTTATTTGGTACTTTGTTAGAAGAACATACTTCTATTAATCGCATTACCCGCATTATAGCTCATATTTGTCGCTTTGTTGATAACGCCCGCAATCCAGACCGTAGGGGCTCTGGATCATTTTTGGCTGCTGAGTTATATCAGGCTCAGCTTCGCATTGTTCGATATGTTCAAGATCAATATTTTTCTAAAGAGATTTCCCTTCTTCGAGAACGAAAACTTTTGTCCAAATCGCTTCGTGTAAACTTTCGCCGTTTCTTGATGAACAGGGAACTCTTAGAGTTGGTAGTAGATTGGCTAATGATCCATTGCCGTTTGACACTAAATTTCCCGCACTGCTACCAAGTAAAAGTCGTTTGACTAATCTAATTGTCGAAGATTGTCATGTCACCAATCTTCACGCAGGAATCCAAACCGTTCAATTTCTTTTGCAGCAACGATTTTGGATTCTATCCGGAAAGAAAGTAATTCGTAGAGTCATAGCTCACTTAAGACGTGTCGTTGGAGATCAAATCTTAACCTACGAAGAACTTTCTACTGTATTTGCACAGTTCGAAGCAGTTTTAAACTCGCGACCTATAACCCCTTGTAGCAACGATCCATCGGATCTTACCGCCTTGAGTCCTGGAATGTTTCTTACCATGGAACCTTTAACAGCACCTCCTGAATCTGATTTCTTATCTGTCCCATCTAATCGTCTCAACAGATGGCAGTTACTGAGTCGTTTGCATCAGGCATTCTGGAAACGTTGGTCGCAAGAATATTTACATACTCTTCATCAACGGAGTAAATGGACGGATCCCTCGGAGGTTGTTAAGCCAGGTACTCTTGTTATTTTGAAGCAAGACACTTCCTCTCCTTTGAATTGGTTGGCCATTAGGGCGCATTATTGACGTACATCCTGGAGGTGATGGTGTTGTACGCGTTGCTACAGTTAGAACTGCAAGTGGTACTTTGAAGCGACCTCTTGTAAAGCTTTGTCCACTGCCAGTGGACCCTTAGTTTTGAAATAAGTAATTCAAGGCTGGCGGAATGGTGCGTTCCCGCAATTTGTTTAGTGTATTGTTTTCAATTTGATTGAATTACTTCATTGATTTTTAAACTTCTGCACCTTTTCTAAAACATTCCGTCGCACTAATGCTAATTGTAAGTGTTTTTTGCGTAAAATATAGACAGTATTGACATTCGTGTTTTGGATCCCTTGCTTTTTAGATTTTTGATTCCGTCTGAAGAGACGCCGCTTTTTGTTGTTATAGTGTTACGAGTCCGCGAGTTCTTTAGCTCCGTTAGTAACGACCGCTAAACCGCTTTCATTTTGTTTCTTTTGTGTTTACAAAAGCGCATCATTTGTTGTTAAACCCGCATTTTTTGTTTGCTCAATCAATGAACATTACGTCGCTATTTTTTTGTGTAACGTGTTGTCCAGACGAAGCTCTAAGAAACTGTTCCAGCTGTTACGGGGCTAGCCTCAGAAGAAAGAAGAACCAAGAAAACACCAGAGCTTCGACTTAAAGGTTAGTGATAACTTATATTTGGTGAATTAATTTACGTGACGGCACGTGTTTATTGATTGTTCCGCTAAAGGTTCTTCGTCAATTATATACTTGCATTGAACCAGCATTGAACTAAAACCGCAATGTTTTCAAAACATACGCTTATCAAGCTCTAATTCATAAATTTTTTTGAATATTCTCTATGGAATGTGCCATCGAAGACATTCCACCATGACTTTTTACAAAAATCCGAAATTGTCATTAAATTGGGCCAGTAAAACTGCAAATCTTTCCCAATTTAACCATTGCTCTATCTCCGCTAGTTTCCGAGATCCCCATACTGATCATCAAAAAAAAACTCACCCTGTATATTAGTTACAAGATTCTCTAATTCTATTTTACGTTTTTTATCAAAAGATTTCACTAACCTTTGTTGGATTTTCTCTTGATATTTGTTCACGTTTTTCCAAGGTCTGAGTTATTTTTTCGCCTAGTTTATCAGTGACCTGTTTGAATATATTTTTGCTAGTCTTGTCCATTTCTGCCATACTTCTTTGATCAAATTTACACAAATATTCAGTTTCACTTTCAACGTCTTTATTTTTAATAAATAAGTAACACTATGAGTATAATATTGGAAGATCGCTTCTCTGCGTCTATTCAATCACACGAATATAAAACTAAATTACTCAACTTGTCTAAATAGCCGTTATGGAACATACCCGAATGCCATGATTATTTCTTTGTTGTCACAGCGTTTTCAGCAGGTTTTATGTTTACGTGTTGTTTTTATCAGAACGATTAATTAAGGTTTCTTAATTGTTTTCTCTTTAGCGGCGTAAAATGAATTTTTTAACAATATTTACTACTTAGCACAATTTATATTCACTTCTACTTTTTCCTTTCCAATAATTTCATTTCGATAATTTGTTCATTTTAATTCGTAATTCATAATATAACTACACCGCCTACAATGTTATTATACTCTAGGCACTTGATTCTATAATGCCCTTTCTTTACTCTCTAACCTTTGTATTAGCCCATACCGCTTTTAGAATGAACGATCCAGTTGCTTTTTTTTGTAAAAGGTAAATTCGTGTTGTGCCAAAGTATTCGATCCTACTAAATTGCATAAGCAAACACTGTACGATCTTGATTGTTTTGTACCTTAACCAAAGTTTTTTCTAGCCTGAGTTTGTTTTGTGGGACATTTAAGAGCATCTAGTTACTTTGTGAGTTAACTGGATTTTGGCGGGCAAGAATAACATTATTGTGTGAGTGGTGGCGTGTTTTTTAAATTAACTTTGTTTTTATTTACTTTTATTTCTGCAGCGGTTTTCGTCAGCATGTCGATTGCGATCATACAATGTAATTCATCATTTAATATATAACTAGAAAGTTAATATACGCACCCTTTATTTTAATTGGCGGTTTCAATAGTCTTATCCATTTCCAATCCTCATTATTTTGTCCCTAGAATCAATTGGATCCGTACTTTTGATTGTTCGATCCATTAATGCTTTCAATTAACCTTTCATGTTATGTATGTATTATGTATTGGACGTAGAACTAGTGGAATTAATTACATACATATCATAACATTGAGGTTAGATAAATAAGTGAATACACTGTAAATTCTGCTTTGATAATACAATTTTTATTATTCTGATTTCTAATACATGTGCTCTAGTGCAAAGCCATTACCACTTCCCACATATATTATGAATTACACAAAATAATGATGATACCATGCTACACAAACAATCCTATGAACAACCTAGTGGTGCGCCAACTATCGTTTGGTCGAATAACTCCAACAATATGAATATTAGTTAAATTTTGGATGTTGTTTACTGAGTGGTTTTTGAAAAAAATTTTGGGGGCTAATCCTGTTATTGACATAACAATTTATATAATGTTCTTGAGAATTGCTATATGTATTGTGAGCCAGAGATTGATTGGTAACTATCGTGCGATCCCACTACAGCTAGCAATGTTTGTTTGGTGAAACAATTATGGTTTGTAGTTATTGCAAGGTATTCTTACCGATTTTTTTAGTATGGTCTTAATAAATCACTCTATTTTGTGGTTTCTGATCTCTCGTTAGTATTTGGTCAGCCTGTTGATGTATTTTCGAAGGAAATTAATTATCGAAAAATCTATTTTGCTATAAATATTATTAGAATATCAGAAAATATACAACAATAAATTAGGTATGCCAACACAGGCAATTAATAATAGATTAAATTAAGATCCCATCACTAAAAAATAATAAAGTAAAATAAATATTTTTGTTGTAAATAAATAAGGTGATATCTAAACAATTTTTATAAATATATGCATACTTTTTATTAAACTGTATTCTCTTGATTTTCTAGGAGATCTGTAAGAGAATCTGGGCTCCAAGCATCTATAGAATCAGTTGAAAGCAAAAGATTAACTCTAGATGTGGAAACGCCAATCAAAGATTTGCCAAAAATTTCATTTCCACAAAAGGAAGACACACCAAGAAGCATATCGTATGTCTGGTTTTTGACATAACAGGCATATTTATTAATTATTTCCTTTCATTTATTTTAGATTACATGCCATTGAAGAACCACCCGCCCCAAGAATTTCACACTTGAGATTGTACGTATTGCTTTAAATTAAATATTCATTTTTAGATATTTACATGTCAGTATTAAATATAAATCTATTAATTGACATATGTGTTGTCTCTAATTAATTTTATATCTGAATTTATTTCACATTAATTTTTATATAATTACTTAATTTATTTAGAACTTGTTTCTTGCTCTTTTAGTCATCTGTTCTGATTAGCAATTTCAGATATAATAAGTTAAGCATTAGTCTAAAAAACTCGCTCTTTTTAGAACAACCGAAATCGAAGCAATCCCACCAGTTGAGGATATCGATATTCAGGCACTCGATCAACAGACTCAAATCCAAGCACCGGTTTTAGAAGAATTATCTCCAGTACGTAAAACGGGTGAGGAGATTTCGGTATTGTCTCCAGGCCGTCCTGAAAAGTTCACAGCTGTTGTAGAAGAACCTCCAAGAAAAAGAAAAAGAGTAATCTCTCCAGTTAGCCAACCTCGGTAAGTTTTTATTTTATATATTCAAATTCCAGCGCTATATTTTGCTGTTACGGAATGTAATTTCATTTCTATAAAATGTGTGTGACGTAATTATAGTGTAGGCAGGTATAGCGGTAATACACATTGTTTTGAATCAATTGAAACAATCATAAAATAAAAATTCAGCCTACTGAACAGAATTACTATGTTCAGCAGGAATTAAAAGTTTGGCTTGGCTTTGAATCAATTCTTTCCTGTGGTAAGGTGAACAAATGTTTGTTGCCAATTTTTGGATGTTACCTGGTCCTGTCTGTAAAGAATGAAAACTACATGAGTTCAAAAAAACTAAAAAGTTGAAAATAAAACATTTTTAAAAAATATATAACCGACTTCCACCTATAACTAATAAGCAAAAAATAATTATAACAAAATACAACTGTAGCAAATAAATAACACATTCAATGTTGTTAGGTACCTATCCAGGAAGTAAAAATGTAAACAATAAAAGGTGTTCATTCTGTACGAATTAATTACCTACCAATCTAGTATATTTTTGAAGTCAGTGCCAAGCAACAATCAAGTTTGATGAAGTAGTAGATAAGTACTCAAGGATTTTAGATTTGCTTGGCACCGACTTCAAAAATATACTAGATTGGTAGGTAATTAATTTGTACAGAATGAGCACCTTTTATTGTTTACATTTTTACTTCCTGGATAGGTACCTAACAACATTGAATGTGTTATTTATTTGCTACAGTTGCATTTCGGTCTCCGGTCAAGGCGGTCACGTTTTACAGCGCTAAAAACCCTGTGATAAAAATTGGTTATACCTAAAGTTTCGAGAATAAAAAAAAATTAAATGAACAAATAAAAAAAAACAGTGATAAGTGAAAGTGCATGTGAAAAAAAAACGTCACAGTTATATAAAAGACAATAATTAATTAAAACTCTAGCATTTCTAGTCGAACAAACGGGCTCCGTAATACATTCGATATTACCAAAAGGTCAAGAAGTCTGAAGCTCGGAGGTACTTTAACACACGTGCAACCCATCTGTTACAATCAGGGATTTACAAGTAAATTGAAGGCAAATAAACTTGTGTATCCAAACAAATAAACGGTTGGTAACATCACCCCGGCAAAAAATATAATATTGAAACGTTAAACATAATAAAAAGTGATGGGCGAAAATGCAAACATCTGCACAATTTTAAAGGAAATGGAGAGGTTTAAGCATGACATAATACTGCTGTTGGAGAGAAACAAAGAAGAATTAATAAGTGAAATACAAGCCACTGAAGAGAGGCTGTGTTTATCTAACAAAGAATTGAAGCAAAAAGTCGACAGCCTTGAGCAGGAAAATACCTTTCTACGCTCCCAAGTACAGAAATTCGAAAAACAACTAACTAACAACAATATCGTAATATTTGGCCTAAACCCAGAACCGGAAAATATACCAGTGCAACTCATTATAGGAGAACTAAATAGACATCTTGGAACAGACTTAAAAACGAGTGACGTGAATAACGTGTACAGTCTGGGGAAATCAAAGGGAGCTCCCTTAAAATTAGAGTTTTTATCCTTTTTAAGAAAAAAAGAAATTTTACGTAACGTTAAGAAATTAAAAAATACGGGAATATCTATAGCGAACGACCTAACGCCAATTGAACAACAAGACCAAAAAATATTAAAAAGACATCTCAAACTAAACAGACATAATAAACCTGAAGAAACAAGCTACATCAAGGGAAACAAACTGTACATAAATAACAAAAGCTATACCGTCAAACAACTAATAGAAATTGAAAAAATAGAAGAAGAGAAAAGGAAGGTAGATAGTGAATTTCAAGCACAAACGGAAACGCAAACTAAAAACGAACAATTATACGGATCAAACACCAAAAAGTACGGAAGGAATAGCAAAAAAGCATAAAGGCATACAAAATCCGTCTAAAAGTACAGGAGACCCAAAAAGTAGTAAAGAACCAGACACAAAAGGAACAAGCAGAGTCAAAACCAGATCAAACCCCAGTGCTGACGACGTTAAATAGAATCACTATACAGAAAATTGATTAGTAAGTTTTGTATTAAATAAATTAGTTAATTGTACACTATAATTTTAGTAAAAATTGAATTACGAAATTGAATCAGCTTTCCTTTGCATATATATACAAGTCTATATTTACCACTTTTTTATAGTGTAAGATTTTAGAGACATACAATATGGCGGGAAATATTAATGAAGCCTTTCATATATTAGATAATTTTAGTGAATTAAAAAATGTGATGTGTGAAGATTTTAGGGAGGTGAATAGGGGTATTTGTTTAATAGATAAAATTCACAACTTTACTATTTTGCATTATAATAGTAGGAGTCTCACAGCTAATTTTGATGAGCTATGTATAACTATTAATGAAATTAACAAAAAAATAATATCGCCATTATAGTACTATCGGAAACCTGGTGTATAGAAAATATATCAGATTTTAACATTGATGGATTCTCAATTTTTTACAATGAAGCTTCTTTTAATAAATGTGATCGAGTTGTAATGTATGTTAAAGAAAATCTCGTTACAGAAGTTAAGAAAATTCCATTAACAGAGGTCTGCTTGCTTGAGTGCAAATTAGTGTTTAATAACACAAAAATAAATATAATAGGTATATATAGGCCAAACCCAACAAATGAACGTATCTTTGTTCAGGACTTTGATGACTACCTGTCCGCACTATCTAAGGATGAAATAACAATTGCGGTTGGGGATGTGAATATTGACATCAACCCAAACAATGTACTAACTTTGTCTTCGATTATCTATTTAAATATGTTGGCTAAGAATGGATTTGTCCCACAAATAAATATACCAACAAGAGTAGATAACAACTCTTCTACAACAATAGATCAGATATCCACATACATAAATAAACAAACAAAACATAGAGTGCAAGTTAATGTTCTAGTTCTTAATAATACTTTAACTGATCACTATCCCCTAATTTATAATATTAGATTTCAAAAAGAAAAGCGTCAAGAAATTCAAAAACCGAAACTCATCAAAAAGTTGAATGAAAGACTTTTATTGGATAAAATAAAAAATGCAAATTGGAATCAGGTATACGCTGCACAAGAACCTCAATCCGCCGTAAATATATTTTACGAGCAGTTTACTGCCATTATTAGCCAATCAATAACAGAAATAAAAATAACTGCAAGGGAACAAAAATTAAAATCATGGATGACATGTGGAATACTAACGGCCATTAGAAAGCGAGATATGCTTAAACAGAAACTCTTAAAAAATAAACACAATAAAACATTAGAAGAAGAATATAAGAAGTATAGAAACTTCCTAGGTACATTAATAAAAACTTTAAAACATGACTATTATGAAAATAAATTACAGCAATGTAACTCAAACTATAAGAAAACTTGGGAAGTCATAAATGATGTCACAAATGTTCCATCAAACAAAAGCACTATAAACAAAATCAGTATCGATAACAAAATAATTAGCAACCCAAAACAAATAGCAAATCATTTCAATGCCTTCTTTGTAGAAATTGGGGAGAAAATAACAAACAAAATTAGTAAAAACAATATAGAAATAAAAACAATGAAGACTAAGCAATATACCAACGCGATGTTTTTGACTCCAACCGACTATTTAGAAATTGAAGACATAATATCGACGCTAAAAAACTTTGCATCTCCAGGGCCTGACAAATTGAGTATAAAAATAATTAAATTAACAAAACTGAATATCTCTAAACCGCTTACTCACATAATTAACCTAATTTTTCAGAAATCAAGCATTCCATATCAATTTAAAGAAGGTCTTGTAGTGCCTATATATAAATCAGATAGAAAAGATCTAATGACAAATTACCGACCCATTTCCCTAATTAACAATTTTGGAAAAATCTTTGAAAAATGCCTGAACAAAAGAATATGGTCTTTCCTAGACAAAAATAAAATAATATCCACAAATCAATATGGATTTCAAAAAGGTATAGGCATAGAGCAACCTTTACAAAAACTAACGACAAGTATACTGAAGAATTTTAATGAAAATAAAAAAACAATTGCAGTATTTCTTGATCTCCAAAAAGCCTTCGATACGGTATCACATAAAATTTTATTAAGCAAACTAAATGAGATTGGCATACGGGGACCCATACTGCAACTTTTTAATAATTACTTGTCAGAAAGATCGCAACAAGTACGAATAGGAGATGACATTAGTAATAAAAGATTTGCGAAAACCGGAATCCCACAAGGCACAGTCTTAGGTCCTACATTATTTTTAATTTTTGTTAATAATTTGCTATCTTATGAAAGATGTAGAATAGTCTCTTATGCCGATGATACTGTACTAATATATAATGGGACAACATGGGAAGAAGCCTGGAATAAAGCGCAAAATGCAATCTCAGATGTCAAAAATTGGTTAGATGTAAACAGCCTGAATTTAAACGTATCTAAAACTAAATATGTAGGATTTACACCAACAAAGATAGGAAGAGCGGCTCTATCACCTCTAACAATTAATGGAGCCCTGGAAAGCGTTAAACAAGTATCATCAATAAAATACTTAGGTATGTTGATTGATGAAAACTTAAAGTGGAAAACACATATCGAACACCTTGTCAAAAGAGTTAAAAAGCTTACCTATAAATTCTACACTCTCCGTAATTTACTAAATAAAAAGCTTTTACTTATAGTGTATAATAGTCTAGTCGATTCCATAATAAGGTATGGTATATGCGTTTGGGGTGCGGCATATAACACGCACTTAAAAAAAATAGAAGTATGTCAAAATTACATACTTAGAATAATCTTTAGGTTAAATAATCGTCAAAGTGTCAAGCATATTTATATTACACAGACAATATTGAACGTGCGAGGTCTTTACATTAATGAATTGCTAAAGACGATACATTCAGAGAATAACCTCATTAAAACAAACCATCCACATAACACCAGACAAAAGGATAAACAGTTGCTCAAATCTGAGGGAATGAATAAAACTGTATGTCAAAAATGCATACTATATAACGGTATAAAAGTATACAATGTGATTCCATTAATTTTCAAAAAACTAACCAAGAAACAGTTCAATAAAAAAATTAAATTATACATAGCCCAGAACTATGATACCTTATTAGCCCTTCTGGTATAATCAAAACACTAAAAATAAATTACTTTATTTAAAGAACAATACCCTTATTTACATATCTCTATTTCTAATTCATGTTTAGTTATACTTTATGTAGTTATATTTTGTTGTTTTGTATTATTGTAATTATTTTATTCTCAGTGACTAGTAAAATGGAATATTATAAATATATATTAATTAAGGGTATGTATGGGTTAGTATGAGTATATCTGTCTGTGTGTATATATGAGTATATGTTTATGTATATAGGTACGAGTATATATGAATGTCTTGGTTAGTAAAGTAGCAGATTTTAATTGTAATGAATTTAGCACTAACTTAAACATACTTGAATGTTCTCTTGGACACAACACAAGCTTATGCTTAGGTGTTCATTTTTTTCTCTCTTATTTACCATTCTAACATTAATGTTTGATATTTTTACTTATTACTGTTACCTTGGTAATAATGTTAGTGACAATCTTATTGTAACAACTATAATTGTATTTTTTTTTTGCTAATAAATTGAAAATTGAAAAAAAAGTTGTATTTTGTTATAATTATTTTTTGCTTTTTAGTTATAGGTGGAAATCGGTTGTATATTTTTTTAAAATGTTTTATACAATTTAAATTTTCTTTATAAAAATGTAGTTTTACCACTCCTTCGTTTCTTATCGCACAATAAACATTAAACTGACAACTCTCTGGGAAATTGCTACATCGAAACTCATGAGGATTACAGTCACTCAAGTATTGGGACTGTGCCAAATAAATAGACCATTTTAAAATAAATTTTAGGCTTCTCGGAAAATCAATTTGTTTTTGCACTAAATCAAAGGAGTACGGATGAAATTTGTGATTTTTCGATATTTTATGAATAGAACTTTTTTAAGTACTGCTTGCCTAATACTTGCTTTCGGATACGTTTGAAAGTAAGCCAATGTTAAAATTTCACTATTGGCGCCATCAACAACAGGCTTATTTTTCTTAATTCTTGGTTTGACTGGTCCGAAGTTCTTAAAATTGTATATTATTCGTTTAATTGTTTTCTATGATGGCCTCGGGTTCTCCGGATATCTAGTAGCAAATGTCTCACATGTTCGTGACAATACTGACAATTTTGAAAAACTGAGTGACATTTCGTAGCCGCCAGTTGTTTTTCTAGCAACCACGGCTAATTTGATTTTTCCAAGCAAACTCCACCTCATATTTTAATGGGCGGAAAACGGTTTTTCGTATTTTAATCGAAAGTTATGAGGTTTTAGATATAGGGAACGTAATATAAAGTTACCTTCATTTAGTGCTGAATAAGATCCCGATAAAAAATTCGGAGTTTCTATTAAAAAAAATTTGAGATTTAAGCATATTGTGAATGTCATTTTCACTCTTTTTTAAGAACACTCTGTGGAAAAAGGGGTGATTTTTTCAGCTCTGTTTGCTGACTTGAGTCTTCCAATAAGATATGCCAGAAAACAGTTTTAAAACAGATCGTTCTTTATCGAAAATTGTGGATTACCCGCAGGACTGCATCTGTTATTTTTGATAAAAAAATGCAACTATCTTGAGAATGGTTAAAGTTAGAGATAACATGTGGTTAATAAAATTTATCTAGAATTTAACGTAGCATCCAAATATCCAATAGCATATAGGGTTTCTATTCAATATAAGAAAGTTATGATCTACTTTCGGTATAACCGGATACAGGGTGTCCCATCTTCGTGCGACATAAAATAAATAATAATAACGTTGTTACATATATATTAGTGTTTAGCTGACATAGCACTAGGCACCTGTTACTTTTGAAACTAAGTTATATTTAAAAGTTGCATATTAGAGTTTTTATGCTAGAATTGGATAACTGTCAAGCACTTATAGATACCTACTTAATGTTTAAGTATTAGTGATGTTATCGTCTAGCAGTGATATGTACATAAATACATTATAATTCATGTTAAAAGCTAACAGTCACTTATTTCTTTCCTTTTAGTCCTACAACGTAGTTGTGATTTTTTTTCTGTTTTGTGATGTTTTTATTGCTGTTTTCAGTAGTCGGTTTTTAGCTTTTTTATCTCTTGATTTATTTTGCGATTAGGAAACATCAACTCGCCGTCTAGGTCATCTAATTCAACACTGCTTGACGTTTTCTGTGGGGCTACATCAAAGATAAAGTTTACTTCAATAATGCTACAACAATTGAAGTGTTCAAGGAAACTATTCTAGTTGTTATTCACGAAATGAGCGATAGTAATGCAGCACTTCTTCCAAAGAATGGAAATTTATATATTGATACAAATTTCCACAGCTATTGACCCGTGGCGTTTAAGTTAATCTCTAATCCACAAGTAAATGGTAAACAGAAAACTCTAGCCTTGATAGAACTTTACTTGTCGGGCTTTTTTTTTCTTCGTCTCAGATGTGATTTTATTTTCGTTGGTTAGAATCGCGAGGCCAGAAAGACGTGCTTTATTTTTTGTCGGAAAAGGTAGGTTGTGATTAATATATATTGTATAAGTTAATAGTCACTATTATAGTATATTAGTATTAGGGTTAAGGGATATTGACTACTTTTCGTTTTTTATGTGTATCTCTTTATTTACATTGACCTAGCTTTCGGAACTTATTGTTTCCTTCCTCAGGGTTATGAAAATTAATGAGGTGATCTATTTTGTTGTTACATATACTTGTATGAAATAGTTTCCATTTTGCGGAAGTTGCCAACAACCTAGTTTTGCCAGAGAATGTTGTATTAGCATCATTGGATGTTACAAACTTATTTGGAAGTCTACATGAAGAACTGATCATGAAAGTGATCAACATGAAATGGCCCACAATTGAAAGAAATTGCAAAGTTTCACATAACCTATTTATGGAAATGTTGAAATTCACTCTGAATAACAACTATTTTTGCTTTCAACAAAAGTTCTACATACAAAAAACAGGTTGTGCAATGGGCTCAAGTTTAAGTCCCATATTAGCAACATTTGTGATGGATAATCTATTGGACACATGTCTCCCCAAACTGTCATGCAAAGTGGAGCTCATTAAAAAATATGTAGATGATATGATAGTGGCATTATCTGAGGTAAACATAGAAGAACTGGTAATTCTACTGAATGACTTTGATGGGAAGATACAGTTCACAATACAAAAAGAGGACCACAATAGAACAGTCCCGTTTCTGGATACTAAGGTATGTCGTTCTAACAATATAATAAAGCTTGATTGGTATAGAAAAAATACTAACTCAGATAAGATCATTCACTACAAATCCGATCATCCTATATCAACCAAGTTCAACATCATAAAACAAATGAAGATTAGAATAACAAAAATCTGTCATAAGGATTTTCATAAAAAAAATATCGACCAACTAAAAAATATACTTATGGAAAATGACTATCCTAAACGTCTAATCAACAAATTGTTACATCAGACAAGTACAACAGATATCATTCCTAGTCAAACACAACCACAGCACATTACGAAGGCTTTAACAGATCCAGGGTTGCAATTTGGGAGTTTACCTTTTATTCGGAATTTAACACCTAAATTAATAAATATCTTTAGAAGAGAAAGGGTAAGAATAGCAACCTACAATGTCAATACTATAAAAACACTGTTCACACCACTGAAATATCCAACACCCAAATTTCTTCAGTCTAATGTAATCTATAAAATCGAGTGCCAGGACTGTGAATCTACATATGTGGGACAGACGTCGCAGCGGTTGAAGAGTAGACTGGCTATCCACAAGAGCGACATTAGAAGCAACAAACAAAGATGTGCGTTGACAGCCCATACCCAAGAATATGAACACAGAATTAATCTAGAAGAGGTCCACATCCTAGACAGAAGTAACAGATACAACAAAAGGCTCATTTTGGAAATGATCCATATCGGAAAGCAAAGGCAACCAATTAACAAGAAAGCGGATACAAAACAACTTAGCGACATCTATGCTTATTTGTTGTCAGATCCTCTGAGGGATTTCCACGACGGACCAACAGACCAGTGAATGATGTTCCATAGTTTGTGTTTGTGTTGAAGGTTTTTTTAGTGTTCTATGCGGCCAAATGACATTTCCACGTAACCTCTTAAGAAGCATTTCACAGATTATACAATAGAGATTTTATTTCATACAAGTATATGTAACAACAAAATAGATCACCTCATTAATTTTCATAACCCTGAGGAAGGAAACAATAATTTCCGAAAGCTAGGTCAATGTAAATAAAGAGATACACATAAAAAACGAAAAGTAGTCAATATCCCTTAGCCCTAATACTTATATATATATATATATATATATATATATATATATATATATATATATATATATATATATATCATAAATATATTGATAAAAAATACGGGGTGTTGCGGAAAATTTGTCCCATAAACAGAATGTAAAAAACACATGGTGTGTTCAGAAATGTTTGAAAATAGATTCAGGACTTCGGGGTAATAGATTCGGGAAATTAGATTCAGGAATACTGGATAATAGATGCGGGAATTCAGGAAAATAGGTGCAGGATAACAGATTCGGGGAATTAGATTCGGGAATTCGGTATACTATGTTCGGGACTTCGGTATACTAGATGCAGTGTAAGAGAGCGATTCTGGACTTCGAGATAATATATACAGGATAATAGATGTGTGACTTCGGGATAATAGATGTGGGAATTCGGGGAGTCGATATGATGGATATGGGAATAAAGTATTTTGTGTATATTTATAGGATGGTTGGTCGGTGTTTATTGCATTTTATATATTTGTATCTGTACTAGAAATTTAACAATTTTAGAATAATGGAAGGATCAGGGAGAAGACGATCATAGTTTCTCGACAACAATTGACAGATGAAGTTCTGTAAAAATGACTACTTAAATCAAGCTTTGTATTATTCACATTAATTTTAGAAAATGTCTTGTATGTTAATATAATTAATGGAACCAAGGGTATGGGTGTTTGTACCGTGGTTGGTGAATGCGCAGACCCCTCCGAATATACGTTGGGTCAGGAACGAGTAAACGATGGGCAACATGTGAATATATACCACCACCACCATTAGCCTCATCGAACAGTTCGATTGCTACCCACGATGATGATAACCTACAGTTTGACATTCAACAGGAGCTACACAAGTTGCTAGTTCTAATTTCCACAATACTATCTGCTATCTCAGTATTGTTACTTAAATTTATTCTGAAATTTACAAGGAAGAAAATGAATAAAAACACATAATTCTAGACAATTATCTCTCTATTAATGTCAAATACTATTCATTAACTAATTATAAATTGTAAAAATATTTTCTCTTGCGCAACGTACTGGGTCGTTGCACAAGCAGTGAAAATTGCATGGAGATTCGGAAGATTTATTGTAGTTTTCCAAATTTATTAGGTGATAGTGTAATCTTCGTTGAGTAGTTTGCGCAGTGTGTGGATTTTCATCTCATAGAATAACTTGGAAAATAAAAAAATCATATTTCTGCCCACTTCGCACATAACTATATGTGTGTACACGTGGTGAGAAAAATTCAATGTATCCAGACTCTATTATTCTGATGGTCACTACGACCATCAGAATAGTAGAGTCTATGTAAAAGGGTGTCTAAATATCGTACTTGTCTCTTGACGACTGGTGATAGAGAGTTGAACGGTTTGGGTGGTTTAAACAAGAATACACCTGTGCGTTTACTTGGCTTGATTACCAGTTCCTTCCTTCCCTCGATGTCGAAACCGCAATTTTCATGGTGACTCGTCGGAAAGATGAGCCAAAATATTGATATTGGAGGCAGCAGCAGCAGCAGGGTGAACTAGGACAGGCTTCGAACAATTTCGTTGAGTGGGAGAAATCCATTACGCAGTCCTGTATAATTATGCAGAATGCCCGGGTGTTATAGGGAAATCCCGTCTGGCTTACAATGTCCAGCCGAACATCTACAGTCGAGGATTTCATGATGTCTTCGCGTCGGGAGCAATCGATGTCGAATAGGGTGTGTGTCTTGAATGACACATAATCCAGAAGGGGGATAAAAGTCCATATACCTTTTGTACGCCTCGCCGTACTCCCTCTTTGAAAAATCTAGCTCAAACCTTTCCATAGGCCAATATTCGCTATTCAAATGTAGGCGAACATTGGAATTGTGAATATTGTCAAATTCCGTTGGATCTTCTTTGATGTTGCTATGGCGGTAGGTTTGGAAGGCTAAGATAACGTAACGGGGACTCTCTACGGCGGCACACGTTTTCACTGCCCAATTTTCACGAGTAGCACCCGCTTTGAGAGCCGGCAACTCATGAAGTTTACACTTACGAAACGGTATAATGATACTGGAATCCGCTTTGACAGCCTGTAGAAAATCGAGTTTCACGACATCATTGGGGAAAATGTGTCGGACTTTGAGTTCTATGTTGTTTATTGTCACTTTGCCAGTGGTAGCAGCATAACTGATTATAAGGCAATCGTCATCGCTACGGCTTCGCACCAGTTGAATCGTTTGTTTACCGCACATCACCCGCTTGTAGTCGTTGAAGATTGAAAATAAATGCCCCAGCGGAATGTACATATGAAAGGTGTTGGCGGAAGCATTCATAAAGACTTTATGTGGGAAATTCCAACCGGCTATGAAGAGGTCCTTGGAACTGTTGGGGTCGTAGCACAAGTATCCCCGAATTGTGCTCACGCCACCAGGAGAAAGCCCCCGCATTTGGTCTTCAAGTTTCGTACCGGGTCCACAAAACTGATAACCAGGTAGATGTAGCTCAAAGAATAGTTTGTTGATTCCGCTATTCAGTAGACTTCCATCTCGCCCTCGGGCGTGATGTATTTATTAAACAATGACAAACGACCTCATCTTCAGTCTATCGTAAGATGCAATTGAAACAACAGGATGTCCAATTGTCTGTCGAAAATTTGGACTTTGTTGATTGATAGCAACACACAAACGACAAGACGACACAGACCACTACTGTCAAATTTGTCGTTACTACACGATGACACATTCAATAAGTCATTTGGACCTGTGGTTACGCCCCTGCAGCATTCGAGAATGACCAAAGTTCTTAGCGAAATACCCACGACAGCGATTAAACATGAAACAATTAAAAAGCAAGATGTGCTGCAGCCTATTAAAAAACAAGTACCAGCCTTTAAAGAGTCACAAATCCTCGATGAACTTCCAATAGCAGAGACTAGTATCCCAACAGATGATGATGATGCTGTAGATGGTGGTGATGTTGATGGTGGCGAAAAATCGATGTTTGATGAGTCCCATATCTCTGAACGGAGTGGAATCCTACCTCGAGCAATACCCAGTAATTTCACACAAGTACCTATTGGACTTTTTCAATAAAAGCAATAAAAATAATAATAATATAACCCCGTGTGGTGGCCGGGTTAGAATAGCACCACGGTATCCACCGCTTGTCGTATGAGGCGACTAAAGGGGCAGCTGTCCGCTGACCTACTACCTAGCTTTCCTTCCTTCTCCACAACCCGCACGGGATGGTCTGGTTTAAATCATTCCATCTGGGAAGTGACAACCCCACGGGTCCGAGTTACCTGGGTCACCAGGGTCAATTGGTGACACCACCCATGAAAATGGAGCTAAGAAGTAGATGCCTCGGAAAAGAGCCGCTGCCTGGGGATCGCCAGGGCATGTTTGGAGCCGGCGCTGGACATGACAGCATGCGGGACGTCGGTGGCAGGGTGCTGAGGAGGCGGGTCCCTGCCGTCCAAAGAGCTACAGCCCAAGAACCAGAAAAACCACAACAACAGTCACCAATACAGTCACAACAACAACGTGACCATCACCAACGGAGTCAAACGAGAACGAGAACTCCACCCGCAGAAAGTGTTGCGCAGGATCAACAGCCAGCGCTCACTCAAGCGGGACTGAAAAGACAGCGCATGAAATGGACTGGCGCCATGAATGAATTTATAATGCGCACGTTTTACAGAATTACGAACCTTGGCCAGGACAAGACTGGATATCGCCAAATACTCCATCAAGAGTTCTGTCGTGAGTACCTAGAGCTTCAAGTTACTGAACAGAGAGTCGCAGACCAATATCGTGTCATCTTGAGAAATGGCCTTATTTCGCCTGAACAACTGGACACAATAAAGAGCGAAGTGGAGCGCGAACTATTTGGTAGAAATACAATCGATCCAGAGCCTGAAACACCTTTGGCACAAAGAGCGGACGATACTCAAGAACTATAGCAAGAACAGCCAACCAACGCTGACCTGCTTGGGAAGATCCAAGCAGAAATGGAAGGAGCTCTTATAGAGTATAGTGGAACAGATCCACTGACTAGACCAGCTCTTCCCAAACTGAGATCTTCTAAGAAACTGGGTATCATCTTGCAGGCTATGAACAAATTTATCTTGTCAAACTTTGTTTTAGGTGCTAATACATTAGAGTCGCTACACACAATCATCTACTGTGCTGCAACTTCTATCTGCAGAACAATTGGGGTCGCATTAAGACCAAAGCAAGACCCTCCCCAATTAGGACAAACACCTCGAATACCACCTTGGCAAAGAAGACTTGAAGGGAAAGTCAATTCTCTTCGGAAAGACGTTGGAAGACTGACCGAGTACCAACGAGGAGTCAGGAACAACAGAATAGAAAGGCTTGTCAAGACTATCATGGACAATAACCGAATACACTCCCAGTGGGAAGGAGAAAACATCACATCTCAGCAGTGTCTGGACAGTCTACGACAAAAGCTCTCCATCTACACAAGTCGATTGAGAATGTACAAAACCAGTAACCAACGGAAACTAGACAACACACTCTTCCGACAATCAGAAAAAGGGTTTTATAGAAAACTTAACAACAACAATAATAATGAAGCCCCTAGTTACCCCAGTAAAACAGACATCGAGGAATTCTGGAAAACACAGCTTTCCACAACGATCTCCTATAACTCCAGAGCCAGCTGGATTAATGAGGAGGAGGCAGCATCTCAGAACTGTGAGGCCATGCACACCAACCATTTACA
The DNA here is from genome assembly GCA_034190945.1 of Octodonta nipae. Classification (NCBI taxonomy): domain Eukaryota; kingdom Metazoa; phylum Arthropoda; class Insecta; order Coleoptera; family Chrysomelidae; genus Octodonta; species Octodonta nipae. The sequence goes on from CM067218.1 coordinate 64,020,684, forward strand.
ACGGAAGATACATCCAACATAATGAAGAACCTCCATAACTGGAAAGCACCAGGACCAGATGGTGTACAAAATTACTGGATAAAGAAACTGTATAAATGACGTAATTACCCACCCACACAAGATGCCTAGTTTCCTTACGCACGGTGCTACATACCTCTTACCAAAGGACAACCTATGTGCACAGGATCCAGCAAAGTACCGACCAATCACTTGCCTTCCAACGTTGTACAAACTCATAACATCGTGCATTAATCATCGCATTTTCAAACATTGTGAACTGAATAACATAATTACTCAACAACAGAAGGGATGCGCGAAAAATTCGATGGGTTGCAAAGAACAACTGATAATTGATTCCGTTGTCTGCAATCAAGCCCACGCCAAACGACGAAATCTCTACATGGCATATGTGGACTACAAAAAGGCCTTTGATTCAGTTCCACATGATTGGCTCATTAAGGTGCTGAAACTCTATAAAGTGAATAATTGTATTATTAACTTTTTAGAACATGCCATGGCCACCTGGCAAACCAAAATCTCACTGAATGAAGCCAACTGTTCGATACAAACTGACCCTATTCCAATCAGAAGGGGTATATTCCAGGGAGACTCTCTTAGCCCGCTGTGGTTCTGTCTTGCCATGAACCCTCTCTCAAACAAACTGAACTCAACTAATTTTGGGTTCAGTCTCAAACACAAAAACGTACAAGCATTAAAGATAAACCATTTGTTATACATGGACGACTTAAAGTTGATGGCAGCTACAAAACAACAGCTGCATGATATGCTTAAAATAGTAGAAGGGTTCTCTAGTGACATCCATATGAAAACAAATGCCGAATTATTAATATAGTTAAAGGCAAAATACAGCCTGGGCACTTCGAAATGGGAGATGGCACCTCAATTGAATCTATGGGGGAAGGTCATACTTATAAATACCTTGGAATAAAGCAGGCTTAACGTATTGATCACATGACTATGAAAAAGGTCCTAACAGCAGAGTTTTATAGAAGGGTAAGACGACTGTTGAAAACGAAACTAAACAGTAAAAATCTGTTTCAGGCTATTAACACCTATGCGTGTTCAGTGCTCAGTTACTCTTTCGGTATAGTTAATTGGTGCAAGACTGACATTGAACAATTACAACGAAAAGTTCGAGTTTTACTAACAAAAGCTCAAAATCACCATCCAAAGAGCTCTGTCGAACGTACAACTTTGCCACGGTATGAAGGAGAAAGAGGACTGACAGATCTAAGTAAACTATTAGATCAACAAATTTCTATTTTGCGTAGTAATTTCCAGAAACTTGCAGAATTTTCTGATCTACATAGAGTCATGTGCCAGGTTGATGACTCAACACCACTGCGACTGACACAACAACATGTCCAATTACACCACCAGACCACAGATCAGAAACTGCTGAAATGGAAAAAGGAGCCCCTTCATGGAAGACATATAAATGAAATCAACCAAGATTATGTCGACAATGCAGCGTCGAACTACTAGTTGATCTCTGGTCATATGTTCCCTGAAACGGAAGGCTTTATATTGGCAATCCAAGATCAAGTAATTCCAACTAAGAACTACCTAAAGTACATCGTTAAAGACCCTTCCATTAACAACGATAGATGCAGGTACGGTTGCCAAGCATCTGAATCTATCCAGCATATCACAGGAGGTTGTCAAGCGTTCGCTGCAACTGAATACAAAGAACGACACGATGCTGTGGCAAAAATTCTTCACCAGGAACTAGCACTGAAACATGAATTATCACAGTCGGTAAGATTACCATACTATAAATTTAAACCAGAATCTGTTCTAGAAAATAACAACTACAAGCTGTACTGGGACCGCACGATACTGACCGATCGGTCTGTTGCTCACAATAGACCAGATATAGTTTTGGTCGATAAAGTCTCTCGGAAAACAACTTTAATTGACATAGCAATTCCCAACAACAATAATATAAATATCAAGCAGGCTGAGAAAATAACCAAATATAGAGATTTGGAATTTCAAATAAAGACTCAGTGGAACTTGAACAACACACGAACTGTACCAATTGTTATGCCAACGACAGGACTAGTCCCAAAACATCTCTTAAACAATTTAAAATACCTCGGTCTGGACGAACATCTTTACAAACAAATGCAAAAAGCCGTCCTGTTAGGGACACCCCGGACGGTCTGGAAATTCATGGGAAACTGCCGTCACGACTCCAACCACGGGCCTGAAAACCTGGCAAGGGCTCCCACAGAGCTAAACCCTTGTGATATCTAGGATATCTGGGGTTTAGTGAATTTTCCCCTAAAGGCACTCTATGAGAGGGAGTGTGATGCCATACATTGTATGGTCAAGTCATAATAATAATAGATAGCATATACGTTCCCATATTCGACGAGCCAAGTTCCAAGTAGTATCTCGGACAAAAGGAAATCAACTTTAATCGTACAGGCCATATTATCGTTGACGGGTTGCAGTTTCAAGGCACCCCCGGACTTTATCAGTTAATTGCTACAAAGACCTCAATTTCTCCCCCAATGATTTAGAAGCATACCGTCGAATTTTGACAATGATATCTGCACACAAGAATTCGGCAGGACGACTAAAAGCCTCCAGTTTCTATAAATATACGTAAAATCATATGGCCCATGTTTCCACCTCCAGGCAAAAAGCCACGTTTCGGCTCTGGCATGAAGTTAACGTACAATACAAAGCCAGTGGAGTACGTCTACCGGGAGGACCCTAATGAGTTGGTGGAACTGTTGAAACTTCTCATCGCATCCAAAGAGGCTGGTAACACATCGCATGACAACGAAATAATTGCCGTTATAAATGAACTTAAGGAAGCACACATTATACGTGAAAGATAAATTTTGTGTAATTTTATTTTCATATATCTACCCCTTCATTCACAGTTAGAGTATCAGTTCTACTATGCTTTTGAGTAAGTTCGGGCGCAGCAACTCAGCCCAACAATCTGTGTTTTCACATAATATCGCATTCATGAAAATATCCTTTTCCGTTACCTCTGAAGGAGATATCGGTGCTGAAAAACTCAGAATAACCAATGTCAAAGCGCCAACAAAATCTATGGATGCTGTCAACAAGCAGTACGTCGATAGGAAAATAGACAATGGCTTGAAACAAATAGCTGTCGAATTTACGAGAAAAATTCAACTCACTGGATGCTCAACTCAAGGAAATCATCGCAAAGTTTGAATCTGCACTAGCTACCGTCAATACGCGGGCATCTGACCAGCGTAGGCGCATAGACGAAGTGGAACTTGCCGTGAACCGTAAACTTGTTGATACCGAAGCCGTATTGAAAGCCATGCGTTAAGAGAAGGTTGTCGAATTGGCTGAGCTAACTGAAGTTAAAGACAAGATTGCTAAAGTAGTAGTGCCCGAGCTATACCAAGATATGTAAAAACTACATGATGATATTACAAGTCAAATATTGGAACAAAATGGTAAACTTGAAGCACTCGCTGATGATATTGTTAAGATTAAGTTACATCACTAATAATATTTTGCCTATTTCCTTTGGTTGTTTAAAGCTGAAAAACAAATTTATCATGAAAACTCTGGCTAACAATAAAAACATGACTGTCAATTTTTGGCTAGTATACACGAAACATTCCAAGGAAAAGGTGCAGGTAATTAAGGAGCCTCATCATTCTGTGTGCAAAAATTTTTCGCGCCGCCATGTGATAATCAAGGATTTCGATGACTTGTGGCAGTCTGATCTCGGACAAATGGACCAGTATGCAAAATCCAATGCAAATTTCAAGTTTTTCCTAGTCGTAATCGACTGTTTTTCAAAGTATGTGTGGAGGAGACCATTGAAAACTTAAGTCCGGTGAAGAGGTGACACGAGCCTTTGAGAGTATCCTCCGGGAACGTCAACCGAAAAATCTTCAAACCGACATGGGCAAAGAATACAACTCCCACTTCCAGCGGCGAATGAAATACCACGGGATCAATCATTATAGCACCTTTAGTGCGATGAAAGCCTCAATCGCTGAACGAACCATTGGGACGTTGAAAGAGCGTCTGTACCAGTACTTTAGTTTGAATGGATTGATATTTTACCGGACATCGTTAAGGACTACAAGGATGCGACCCGTTGACATTAACAAGAGTAACGCTCGTAACATTACAGTATACAATACTCTAAAAATTGCGGGGGTTGGAGATGTTGTTCGGATCAGCAAAACCAAACACGTCTTTGATAAGGGATATCTACCGAATTGGACCACAGAATTGTTTAAAATAACCCGCATAAATATAACTAACCCCGTTACGTATCTATTGGAAGATATGTCTGGCAATCCGATTCAAGGAGGCTTTTACGAGGAAGAGCTCTAAAAATCAGTCTACCTAGATGTTTATCTTGTCGAAAAAGTATTGCAACGAAAAGGCAACAGCGTTAAAGTTCGTTGGCTGGGATTTGATCAGTCCCATGATAGTTGATTAATGCTAGCAATAAGCTATAGATCAATCAGTACGTACGATTTAGAAAATTAAATCAATGTATAAATTGGGTGTTTGGTTTTATTTCATCAGTTGAGAAGAAGAGAGGACTATCAATCGTATGAAAATCGATACCGTACCTTTGATAGTTGGCGATCTAACTTTCCAGTTAAAAAGCTAATCCCAGCTGGTTTCATTTACAAACGGGAAGGGATAAGTGATGATGTCGTTGTATGTTCCTTTTGTCAAACTGAGAGATACAGTTGACAACCTGGTGACGACCCACTGGTCGACCATTTGGAGTGGTCTCCGTATTGCAGTTTTTTCGATCTGGATGACACGTATCATATAAACAGACCAGCCATTTACAAGAGCAAAGCAACACTTGAAAGTCGACTTGCAACGTACACCGACTGGCCCATTTCTCTAAGACAAACATCCGAGATGCTTGCGAATGCAGGGTTTTTCTATACGGGATATGGTGACAGGATAAAATGCTACTATTGCGGGATAGAACTGAAGAAACTCTTACCTACCGACAACATTGAAGAGATGCACGCAAAAGCGTTCGATAACTGTTTACTGCTCAAAAATTACCCAGCAAAACCCACCAACTCCAACACTTGTAAAATTTGTCTCTGTAATGACATAAGTAAAGAAGCCAGCTGTATGATGATAAACAACACTGAAATCCGACCTTCATTTGGACTGAAGGAATTTATTGCTAACAGACCAAAAAAAACTGTAACCTCAGCGTCAAGTGATCGCCAAACGACAAATTTTCAGTGTCAAATTTTTTGACAAACAACAAATTCAAGATCACAGCGAAAATTTTTAGAGAAAACCTCGAAAACAACACTAAACGATTGACAACGACTCCAGACTCGGAGTTGAAACGTCTCCAAACACAGATAAGTATTACACAGTATACAATACATTACTTATATACAGGAATACTGGTTGATCATTTTGTAGACATCTCTTTCTCTCAGAATAACTGTGAGGAAGAATCTCTGTATAGACAGCCAGTAATCCGGGCAATTTTAGGAAATTGTCTTACTACACTTTGTTCTACATATACAATTTTTAAATACGTATCTGTTACAGGAAAAAATTTGGAGGAGAGAAAACCCAATGAACAGACAAAATAATCAGTAATGACATGTCAGTTGTTTTTCTGCCATGTTGACACTTGGCTAGTTGCTTTGATTGCTCGCTGAAAATAGATCACTCTTGCATATGCAGAAAACGTATAGCTGGCTATTTAAAAAACTTTGTATCTTAATTACTAAAATAAAATACATAATAGGAAATATTTTGTTTTATTTTCAAACATAATTTACAGAATTATTGTGCAACATAAAGGTTTGAGCATCTCGAGAAATCTCCGTAGCCATGTTTTCCACCATGATCGACTTGATATTGTCCACAAGATCACCATCACACAAGGTCGTCAAAGAATGATCGAGGTTTGGTAATGTGTTTCTTCGAGTGAACCATTTAAAATTTTTTAGCCGAGACTTTGACATGTTGGTCACATCTACGGGGTGTGACACATTGTACCATTTTTTAACAACTTTTGTATTAGGATGTTTCTTCAGAAAGACATTTATGGTTGAATGGACAGACGCTCTCTGCCTACGAATCACATACCACTCATTCTCCCGTAAAGTTAACAGAGCCATACATCTCTGTTTGCTGCGGTTGATGGACTGTGGAGCTACTTGAGGGCTTACTTCATCCCTCAAACGGGTCACAACATCAGTATGGATTTTCGACGGTATTCAATACATCTTCAGGTCGTTTGGCTGCTGTGACAAAGTCCACTTCAATTCTAATACGACACATTTCAGCTCGTATACGCTCCTGATCTACTCTAATTCGTTCTTCTTCAGCACTCAGCCTCGGCAAAGTTCTAAATTTCCAAAATGAGGCGTTTAAGTTCGTTAATCTCTTGGGTTAAATGCTTGTTTTGTTTAGTGACCAACTCCAAACAACATTCTTCATAGCATTTTTCAAATTTGATGTACTGTATGAAAATATATTTTATCATATTGTAGAGCAAGCGAATTTTTATTGCTTTATCACTTCGCATTTGCATAAGTAGAAATTCAAAGTCTATGGTACTCATGGAAATGTATTTCTTTTGGCAATTATGTTCGTTCTGCATTTCCTCATACATGGCCGGCGGAAATTGCTTCATGATCAAACGTCAAAAGGCAGATTTTTTAATTCTGTATCCACCCTTGTAACCACACCAACGCGTTGCGTTGGTCGTTTTCAATGTCGAGACCAAATTTCTTACATACTTCTCTATACGTTAATTTACTCATCGGTGTAATCCATAACCTTACATCTTGATCACTAATGATCAGCAATTCTTCTAAATGAACAACTAATGCAAACTTGATGAGTTGATGTTCCCATAGCTTCCATAGCCGAGAAAAGTGGAAGGGTGGCAGTAGCCCATTTTAATTTCCTGACTCTGATTGGGATGCAGAGATACTTGTTTGAAAGAAAGAATTGAAACAACAATGGTTTGACATGTCCAATGAAAGTGATGGCTGGTGACGTCATAGAAATGTGGAGGGGGGCTGCAACGTTAACTTATATTTCCCTAGATGTCGGAAAACCAAATGTATAACTTCTTATGGTAACGATGAGAAAAATCTCTACAGTTGGGGAAAAACCCACTCGAACACATTGAAGAATTTAACACGTGGTATTTCAACATTATACGGTATGAAGAAGTAGAAGAAAAAGATGATGAGGTTAGCCTGTAAGTATTCAAAGTTATCGACATATATCTGCAAATAAATTGCAGTAGCGTCTGTTATTTATAATCTGCAAATAAATTGCAGTAGCGTCTGTTATTTATAATCTGCAATTTACTGTAAGTTCCCTCATGCATAGTTTGTTAATGAACCACCTTGTATTCCCAACAAATCATCGTACCAGAAACTGGTACCGGAATATGTCACAATTACTGCGTACGACAAGTGATATTTGCTAAAACTCGCGGTCATCAGGTATAAGTATAACTTACAAACAAACTTCTTGAATAAATCCTATACTTTTGGAGGCATGCCAGTGGTGTATCCTATCCATCTGTGAGATACTTGTCATCAGAGTAACACAATATTATATATTTTAAAATTTTATTTTCAAATTGTATATTTACAATTAACTGTACTCTGTGGAAATTTCAAATAACACACTTGAATGTAGATTAGTTCCCAATTGTTGTTGTAGTCCTTTGAATTTGAGGTATAACTTCCCTGTGGAAAATTTTTCAAGATGCGGTTTAAATGTTTGTGTCGCCCTTTTCGGTAAAAATGTAATTTTATCTTCCAACTCCAGACAGATGCTTTCACCAAATTGTGGTTTCACCAATTTTGCCGAGATGATCCTTTATGTTTGTAGTTTCCGCACCTTGACCATTGGTTTGTTCTCCACTTCTCTCGAATTTATTGCATTAATTTCATGTAAAAGTCCATCGTATTCTTCTTCGATCGTAACAATAACTAATGCGTTTGAGTATTTGTTGGGCAACTGAACTTGGTAGTCTGATCACATTAATCGATTGCTGCAGACGGAATGACCTGACAACACTTTCGGCTTTATATGTAGGTGTTTGAGAAGCTTCATGTTATCAAGATGGTAGCGGTGGTGGTGGTAGAGGTGGTAAAAGTCCAAGATCTACCTTGATTGAACGTAAATATATATATAAACATTTTATTTAATTTTTCTAACTTCTAAATATTGTAATATGTTTTTGTAATAATACAAGTGTTTTTTTAAACAATACATAATTGCGAGGAATCGTCTAGACAATATTCTCTTATAATTTTTTTCAATAGGAAGCCTACATAGCAAACATGTCTATGTAGAAATCTCATCTAACAAGTCGTTATAAAACTAAAAAATTCAGTTTATTCAAAGATGTTACTTTATCCAGTATAATGGTACATCAGTATAGTTTAGATATAATATCGATATGTGTTTCATAAGCATAATCCGTTTCACGTCGTCATATTGCACTCTAGATATATGCAAAAAGTCACCACAAGATATCGGTTCTGTAAACTCCATTGATGATGGTGATGCTGATGATGTTGAGGTGTTCTCGAAGAAGTTTCTTTTCAGGTGGTTCAATTGGACAACGACATCTCCCCATTCCACAGCAGGCATTACAATTTTCACTGGGAACCTTCAGTTGTTGTTTTTTGCAGGATAACCACTGGTGAGTAGGATCTTGTGGCGCTGAGTGCACACTGGATCTCACAGCATGGGGAATACAACAAGGGAAACTTCGAGTGTAATAGGTAGTACTTTTCGTACATTTAAAGACACGGTCCAAGTTGGCGGTGAAGTCGGTGCTCGAATCACCATCACTATAACCATTTTCACACGGTTCGAATTCAATGTCAAAAGTGTCACTACAGCTGCTGCTGTTGCTGTTATCCTGAACACTGGATGAAAAGTTTACACTTCTACTACAACTAAAGTCGGTAAAATAACCTTGATCTGTTTCACTATTGCACAATTCTGAAATCATGTGTGGAAAATGTCACTGTTTTATATGGTTATCCCTATTCTTCACACACCCTCACTTGTTTGACCTTTAGCTTATTACCAATGTTAATACACATGTAATTATTTTTACCTATATTTGAAATATTATATATGGAAATATATATAAGCCGTTTGGACCACTGGTTGTGACGTAGGAGACGGACGCTAACCGACCAACAATCCTATAAGTATACACAAAATACTTTATTATTCCCGTATCCAGCATATCGACTCCCCGAATTCCCACATCTATTATCCCGAATTCCCACATCTATTATCCCGAAGTCACACATCTATTATCCTGTATCTATTATACCGAAGTCCAGAATATCTCTCTTACTCTGCGTCTAGTATCCCGAAGTCCCGAATCTAGTATACCGAATTCCCGAATCTATTTCCCCGAATCTGTTACCCCGAAATCACGAATCTATTTTCAAACATTTCATAAACAGCCTACCATTCTGAACACACCATGTATTTTTCACATTCTGTTGATGGGACATTATTTCCGCAACACCCTGTATTTTTTTATCACTATATATATATATATATATATATATATATATATATATATATATATATATATATATATATGTTTGTGTATACTGTTTCACGGATGGAAATATGTGGTTGATGATTTATTCCGGTGGACATCCGTTCGACTTTATTCGTTTGAAAAATCACTTGACGTTTCGCCAAAATGATATTTGCCTTTCTCAAAAGATACTAAGTAACTATAATGATTTTGAACGTACATGGAACGCCATCCATCGATGCCATACCGTACATTGTTTATTACTTGTTGCTACCGATCGTTAATGTGACAGTCTTCTACACAAATAATGTTTTGACCTTGGCCCGCTCGCTCACAGGGGGAGCGTCTCGCTACCAGTCGTTGCAATGCAGTCTTCTATACACGCGATATTTTGAACTTTGCCCGCTCGCCAACAGAGAAATCGAACTGGCATGTTTAGCTGGCTGCGAATTTTTGACAAGGTCGTTGTCGTGTCTCCACCCAACCAACGGTTGCCGGTGACTGGTATTATTACTACGCGTCTTAAACGGGTATTTTGATATGCAGTGGTCTTGATGGCACATATTCTAAGTGCTTACATAGGAGACAGATGGTGGGGGGTTCGATTCCCCATGACTGCGACGGTTTTTTGTAATATACTTATATTAATTATTTCCTACATCATTGAAATTTGGAGCGGTTGAACAGATCACGTTGTGGCTATTGACCAATGAGAGCTTGGCATGGCAGAGCACGTGGTAATTAACTAATAAGAGTGCTTCAACGGGGAACTGCTTATCTCCTACATCACAACCCACCTGTAGTACAATACGTCAGCTGTCAGCCGTCTTCCGTACCACTGACCCAACTCTATGGCCTACTTGTCAGCTGTCAATGTTCTGTGCCATCGTTCTATGCCGTACTTCAACATCCCATACCAAAGTTCCGTGCCATCGTTCTATGCCATACGTCAACTCCCCATACCAAAGTTCCGTGCCATCGTTCTATGCCATACGTCACCGCCCCATACCATCGTTCCGTGTCATCGTTCTATGCCCCATGCCATCGTCCGTGTCAACGCCCCTGTCATCCGAGGTCATTGGCCCCCAGGCGATGGCACGTGCGGATGAGCCTGAGCGGTTCTCAAGTGGGGGACCTGACCCTGAGAATTTTCCCAGGACCAAGTACGGCCATACCTTCTAGCGTTAATACAAAACTCTTCTCGTGCATAACTTCTTTTATAAAATATTCATGCAAAAATTGAAATACTTGTCTGTCCGGTTGAGATTCTAACTGATGAATTTCGCTAATGAATTCGATATTTTATTTCAATCGACCGTGTTATTACAGGAGCATGAACTTTCTTAATCATTTCGTAAATTGTTGCTACGTTCATTATCTTTCATGCTCACAAAAATAATTTTGACATTCCATTGGACATAGTTACCATAATAGTTATGCAAGTTTTGCTCAATTTCTTGAATGGTATTCCACATAAAAAATAACGTTTAATTAACATTATCTATATTTACACATCAACGAGAATAATACTTTCAAATTTGTGTGAAACGCAACCCAGATTTTTCTAGAGTTTTGACAATATGAAAACATCACGATAGCGAAAGTCTTTGTAACGATCGAATAGCCTCTCTTCCGTCAAACAAGCGTTGCATCAGGGAAATTGGTAATTAGGACATCAATAGTTTTGACGACCAAATGAATAAAAGAATTTGTATGAATGAAATTCTGTCACAAGTTGGAATAATTGCAGTTTTTTAAATTATCTCCAAAATATTTGCCCAATTTAATATTTCATTCACTCATAACTAATGTAATCTCTAAAATCTACATAACTTATATGGAAGAGGGCAGGACTCGATCAAATGTTATGTGAAAATTTAGAATAATCCAGGTAGAAAAGGACGGAACTGATTTAGTATATTTTCAGATCTCAGTTAAGTTCTGTGGGTGATTATAACAAGTCCACTATACGCCTTTTCAAAATGAACATTGCTCCAGTGTAAACCATTGAACACTTTAATTCTATTTTAGTTCGCTAAATTTGAAATAAATGGCTTGAAGTACATACTAGTTTAGAGTAAATTTTGAATTATCCATGAATTTAAACGAATTAGAGGATCAGTTTTATTAGAACTGTATAATTGTTGGCATATAATAAAAAGACTGTTTTTTACAGGCCTAGGGAACGATCAGAAGAAACGTATAAACGAAGGTAAGTTATTTTAGTTTGTTTGTGTACATTTTATATTATTTATATATAATTAAACATGTTAAAGATTTGAAGATTTGTTTTAAGGCCACTTCCAGGTATACTGAAAGTTTACTCTAATTTTGTTATTTTAAATGGAATTGAATATTTTTGAGAAATACTACGACGAACAATTTCTGAAAAAAAATTACAAATCAACCTAAAAAATTAATGAGAACAATTTTTACACCAAAAATAAATCGTCATTATTTTTCACACAAATTCACAACAAATGAATCACACACAATATTTGTTTTTTGGAACTGAACTCCAGATCGGCGTTTGTTCCCGTCATCTCTAGTATATGACAGGAAATGCCGTTGATTTTTTATATCAGAAATCGTACTTTCAGAAGAATTAATATTTTCGACTCGCTTGTTTAATAAGAGAATTAATTTTTCTCAATACGCTGGTTGGAGCCCCCTATGATGTACCGGCGAGCTTGTTGATCAGTTTGACTCTAGTTTTCAGTTTTGCTGCAACATGCTTTAGATGTTCTCTATGTGTAAGTGATCGATCTTACGTAACGCCTAAATAGGTGGGGCAAGCTTCGTGTCTGAGCGGCGTATTACAGTATGTGTTAGCCGGATGTTCAGCTGGAAGCATGTTTACATCCGTTTGGTTTTAAGCCCCAACCTGAGAAAAATTCTTCCAAGGTTCTAAGATCACTATTTATTGGATTACCCAGTGTTTCAAATATTTGTCTTAATAGCCATGTCGTCGGCGTATGCAAATATGTGGGAAGTTGTATCTGGAGTGCCTCTAATATATATGTTGAAGAGAAGTGAGACGAGGACAGAACTTTGGGGAAGCCCATTATCTAGTACCCTGCCTTTGCTGACCTTACCGAGTCTGGTGAACTTGGTACAAGGGAATATTTGGGTAATCCTGTAGATAGAGCCATGTTTCCAGACGGTTTCATATGCGGACGTCAGTTCGATGAACACAGCTCCCATTTTTTGAGGTTTATCAAAGCCTTTCTCAATGAAAGATGTTCAGGCCAGGATCTTTTCACAACAGCTTCTATCCTGTCGAAATCCTGCTTGCTGTCTAGGGATGGCCCGGTCAATTGTAGCAGATGCTCGTTTAACCAAAATACATTCAGTAGCTACTATAGAAGACACATCAAAGAGATTGGTCGATAATGAGCAGCATCTTTCCCGGTTTTACCCGACTTTAGGATGGCATTTACACCAGAACGCTTCCATATTGTCGGGACTCTCTCCGAATCGATGATCTTAGAAAACGTAGCAGCCAACCATTTCCTCATTCGAGGACTAGCTTTGTGTAGGAACTCCGGTAGCACACCATCAATCCCTGCGCCCGTACTAGCCTTTTGACAGTTGATCGCTTCATCCATCTCTATGTTGCTTATGTGATCACAAAATAAGTCTGAGGCAATTTCAGTTTTCACGAAGTTCTTTATTTTTTTATGTGTTTTGACGTTTTTGTCGATGGGACTTTTGGAGTTATTTACCAGCCTGGAAGCAATTTCGTCAGATTTTATAGCCCTATTAACTTAAGGTTCAGATTTTTTTACTTAGTTTACCTAAGATATTTCAGGCCTTTCTACTTAAGTGAGCAAAGTCTGCACTTTAACACATTCGATCCACCTTGCTTCTCGTATTGGTCCAGGGACTTTATCAACTGTTTCCCGGTCATCTGGTCTCTAGGGACCTGGTATTCGGAAGGAAGCTATTCAGATTCTTCTCACTAGCCTGGGACGAATTTTTACCTATGCTTTTGCGATACTCTCTGACCAGTCTGGGACGAATTTTCACTTATGCTCTTGGGATACTCTTTGTAGTTGCCTTTATTATCAGTCTTGTTACTCGTGATATGTTATGAATCCCTATTGGAATGCGGTCAACAGTCTTCTCTATTATGTTTCTGAACTTATCCATCCCAGTTGACGTTTTTTTTTTAAATTCCACTGGGCCAGCTCAGTTGTCGGGAGATGGAAATTCCAACCTCTGTGACCGTTTGGCGACGTTGAGTGTCCGGAAATTTGGGAGGACGCGGACGTAGCGTTTTGCTGGCATAGGAAGACCATTATCGTTTATGGAAATATACCTTAGATCAGGAGTGTGTTCGAACGAGTGGACCAAAAACCGGTTTGTCCTTTAGGTTATATAGCAAGAATAGATGTTGCAAAGATGCCCAGAATGTGAGTTGCTCTCCTGCTACATCGTCTGAGCGGTGGCCCACGTTGTGTGGTGGCTCTAGAAGTTGCCAACGTACACAGATTGGCTGTTTGTGTTCTTAAGTCTTTTAATGAAATTATTCTAAAAATATATAAAAAATATATTTACATTTTGTACAACGCGCCCTTTCAGTAGATGTATTACATGATAAGTTTTTATTTTCTTATTTGTCACTTAAATTTATCCATAGATTTTTGTTGTACGCGTTTGTGCAATTTCGGTTCTTAGAATTCAGATTTCACAGTCGTATGTTAGTACTGGATATAGAATATATTTTACACCAGTCAATATAGCTTTTTTGGGAAGTAAAATTTAACAGCAAGCCACCAATGCCATCTTGTGAAGAGTGGTTCGTAGCTAAAAAAAGCATCACAAAAGTGTCGCCTGTGCCTATTTTTTTCAAACAATAAACGTAACAAATAATTATTTTTATCGTTTTTCCCTTACATTTGAACATTTTAATGACTATATAACAATACTTCCAGAAGGACATTTGTAAGGAATTGAAAAACCTGCAAAATAAATTTTTGTGAAGCCGGATCGTAGTAAATCTGGAAAAACCGCTAAAAATCTAAATTTCAAAAAAATTAATAATTTTGTGAAGTTGGGAAACAATATTTTGTGATATGTTTTTTGAACCCGCTAAATCCCGTGTTAATCGAATTAACTAAGAAGGACCGATTATAATTAATCAAACGGATTTTGAAAGTAGATATGATCGACGAGAACTCGTCTATCTTCGATTTTCATATAAAGTTCGATAAACATCTTAAAAACACCTCTAAAAATATCGCAAAACGACCGATCTTGAATTTCGAGAAGAATGGTGGGAATACCAAAGAAGCGACGGAGAACTTTATTGTGAAATTGACAACTCACTAGCTTTGAAACCTCGCAACCTTGGACCTAAAAAATTCAAGTATATTTGTTGGCAGCAAGTGAAATTGTTTCATCGACATCGCAAGAGTGCTTTTCGTTCAAACTTAAGTTTGCCCATGACATATGAAACCCACTTTGAGAAATCTAAAGATAACTGCTGTAATATATTGCCATCTCATTGACAAATGTCAAAAATGAGGTACTATATTCGACGAGTGTGTTTAATTTTTGGTTTACGTTCACAGATTTTTTGAAAGAAGTTTGAACGATTTGTGTTGTTTAAACCGTATTATATTATGGAAAATTTCATATATTTTTATTCACATACAACTTACCGCTTACCAGAAATGGAGAAAAACTATACATCATAGCTGTCAGTGCTCTGCGACAAAACCTACCTTCATAAATATTCATATTTAACTTCAGGCTACCTTAGTGAATGATTTTGACAAGTGATAGAACTAAAACGATATGCATAGAGCGTTTATTAAAGTTATCCACAAAATTGTGGGAAAAAACCTTTAAAATTCGTAAATCAACCGTTCTGTTCAATCTTCTATGGGATCTTAGAACAGAAATTAATGTTTTAATCCTAAATGACTGCCAATAAACTACCTGTAACATGCAAATAACATATCTCACAATTCATATGTGACGCAAGTTGCTTTTCTTAGATTGCGATGTGAAATTTTGGTGACCCTTTCATATTCAATGTTCACATTAATAAGAAGAAAGTGTTTTTTTGCGCCTTTCTCGGCGTGCGAAACATTAAAAAAAGTCTGAAATCAAGCAGTTTTGAAAAAAAAATAACGTCTTAACAAAACAGAACACTAACAATAAGCATTTATGTAGGTATCATCGAAATTGAGTTATATTTAAAATAAAGAAGTAGTAACTTAAATTTTTGGGTGGCTTTTAAGGGTTGAATGTACTGTACTTGTTCTAAATAAAAATTATTTTGCTGAAGCTATTCTCATCTTTATTTAAATCGAGATAACAGTTATAAAGACACCCTTTATGTTGTTATAAAAGTATTTTACTAAACTGAGGATGTTCTCAGAATATTATTTTACGCGGAATGAGATGCCAAGAACTACGTGTATATATGTAATTCCTCAGTTACCTTTTTATTTTCAAAATAGTTGAATTAGTATTCTTCGCAAGGACCTATACCAACTGTACTAGCAAACTTATGTTGGAACGTAAAACATAATACACTTCGAATTTACATAAACATTTTTCATCCAGTTGCCAACGGTAAAAATAGGGTATTACTCGCAATTTTTTCGGACAACATGGATTTGTATGAAAATTTGGAATTAAGCTTGTTTACCCTCTTCATCAAAAGTTATATATGTAGATGTGTGCTCCCTGCTGTTTAGGGGTGAAAACTACCCCTTCTCATAAAAATTAAGATATAAACATTTTATGAGCTAATTATTGCTTGAATAAATAAAATAATTATTAAATTATAAAATTCAATAAATCAACCATTAAAATATACCCTTAAAGCTAATTTTATAGAAAAAAAAAAACATTTTTAATAGCTTAAAATATCTTGACAGTACATTTTTAGCGAACATTATCTTTTTTAGGGGTTATTAAGTGGTATTACAAAGTTTCGTTCCTCAAAAACCACCCCTCATCGCATAAAAATTGTGAGAATTGTACAAAAATAAGTTTTATATATGAAAAAAATATTCCAAACTGTAAAAAAACATATGAACGTGTTTTTAAGTGTATGTTATTGTGGTTTCTCAATTTATTAAGTTTCAACCCGCAAAAACCACCCCTCATTCCATAAAAATTGTAAAAATTGTAACAAGTTTTATTTACAAAAAAATTATTTCAAACAAAAATATATGAACATATTCTTAGTATACGTTATTATGTTTTTTTAAATAATCCCTTAAGAGCCACTCCCATTGCATAAAAATTGCGAAAATTGTACAAATAAATCTTTTATACGTTAAAATTGCTTCAAACAACTAAAGAAAATATGTTTTCAAATGTATAATTATTTTTTTACTTTAATCATTAATAGTCACGCCATGTGATAACATTAAAAAAAGGTTGCAAGTGATTTACAAAATTGTAAAACCTTGTGTATTCTTTAATTTAAATTTTTATTTTTAAAAAAGTAAGTTACAACAGTAAAATTTAAATTGTAATGTATGAAATTACATTATTTCGTCAGTATTATAACATATCTTTATACATTTATTAAATCGCACATATTTAAATATCTTCGTCAGATTCACTGCCACCATTCTCCTCCTGATCTAAAATTGGTGGAGAATTGTAGTTATCTCCGTCACACGTTCCACAACAAGCGTTGCAGTACAAACCAATGTTTCGGCAACCGCAAGTTGTCCCACCCCCAATCAGTTGCAGGATATTTTTATTACCAAGCCAGATTTATGTTTGATAAAAGACCCTTTTTATATTTCGTTCAATGCATCTCTGGTTTGCGTAAGGGATGCTAATTTGACTGCCTTATTTTGTGTTGTAGCCTTATTAACAAATGAGTCATATCTCATTTTTTTCAAGATATAATGATAAGCTATCGATGCTTCTTCTATCATAAAATACTTCAATTTTATCTCTTAAAGTAGACCATTTTTACTACAAAAAAAAACAATTGGTTTATCGACTATACCTTTCTTAATTTTTAAGATATCCGGACCCTCAAAAACTCATTTTAAAGGTAATTTTGAGAACTCGACATGTCCTTTTCTTGTAACAGTTGACACTTCGTCGGGCTTAACTTGAGTCCGAAACTTCGAAATTGCTGAAATACCTCTTTCAGGTTCTTCACGTGATCCTTAGACGATTTTCCAACCCCGATACCTGCATCAGGTATGTTTCCATGAAAGCCCTTTTAACACCGTTTCATCAATCTTTCAAACGTCACTGGAGCATTAAACAGCCTAAACGGCATTACCGTGGTGTAAAGTCTTGGGCCGATCGTATAAGCAATTTTTTCTCGATCTTCCTTATCTAATTCCACCTACCAATAACCGCCCTCACAAGTCCTGGGGAAAAACCCCTTTGATCCAACCAAAATATTTAGGTTATCTATTTTTGGGAGAGGATAGCGGATAGCTATCTTTCTTTGTAGTGTAGTTTAGTTGCCGATAGTCCGTGCAAAATCGGGTCGAACCATCTTTCGATAGCCCAAGAGCTATTGGATGGTTCAATAACACCTTCTCCGATTTCGTGGACGATCCTGTCGGCTTCTTCTCTTTTAGCTAGGGGTGGTCTTCTCGCTGACTGCCGAATAGGCAGTTTTGCTTTCTGGATTGCTTTTAAATTCCTGGAAGATTCTGTGATCTGTCTTTCCAGTTCCTCAGATAGTTTACCTGGTGGTATTGCTGTATGTTGTGTGCTTCTGACTACAGAGGAAACTATTGAACAGTGCCCCAAAATTGATCCTTTCTTTAACGCAACCGAGTAATGATTCAGGTTCATTAGTCTTACTGAGACAATCTCCTTGGCACGAAACAGAATCTTTCCCAGTTCGATTCCTCTGCCTACATTTTCGTCGTTAAGTTCGGGATCAAACATCATTACAGTTCCAGCTTTAGTTTTCCCCTCTAGGCAAGCATCTACAGCAATTTCAGCTCTTTCCGGAACATTTACTTCCGCTGCTAAGATTGTTCGAAGCATTATGTCTTCTTTCCCATGAAGCACCACTTCTTCGACATTCACTCGCAGAGTTCCATCTTTAAAGTTTAACTTAAATCCCTTGGAGCTCATGACTTCCATTTCCATGATGACTTACTTCGTTTTCGATGTCTACCGCTAGACCAGACGGGCAATATCAGCTTCATATTCTTGTAGTGATTCATTTCTGCTGGCGATCATTCAGTTGGGAGTGGTAAACGTACTCCAAATGTCCATACCTCAGTTCTAAATGACCAGTTGTTCGTAGATTTCTTGCTCCAAGGTATTCAACGTTTGCAAAATATCTGTAGCATCGCCTCTCAAGGCGAGGTTGCTATTGCCTTCTCCTCTGCCGACCATCAGTTTAGCTTTGCTGCAGCCTCGAATTGGCCCTGATAATTAGTCCATGAACCATGAAAAATTGTGGAGGTTTCATTTTATGTCCCTCGATGCCAATTTTCGAATTCCCTACCTTTTCTGCTTTCGGTCTTAGGTAGAGTTTTTCCCCTTTGTATTGTGACTACCTGGGGCCTGTTTCATAATCATCACACTAATATTATTAGTAAAAAATACAAGTTACAAAACATCTGTACTTGTTTCTGTTTCACACTGAAAACTTTTTACCTCAAGTAGTAGTAGAGAAATTAAATTAGGAAAGCCTACCTTGTTAATATTCCTGTATATTCGACCGGTTAGGCGATGGGTGGCACCAAGTAACGGTTGGTTTAGGAATTAATTTTGTCCGTCATATATTTATTGATAGTTATATTGAGAAGCAAACTAATAAGTATTTACGTGTTATAATATTTCTAAATTGTATTTTTATTTCATTTTTATCAACCTTTCGTTGACATTTACTTCCTTGAATTCTCAGGACAAATTTGACATATTCGCCAATAGTTGGCCATGTGAGGTGGCGCTACTGTCTCTTTTGCATGATCTCTGCTGTGTGCTATTCTCGTGCACATTTCGAATACTAATATTAAAAACTACAAGTTACAAGTTGATTATGAAACAGGCCTCTGTTCGTTTATTTTGCTGATCTCAATCTCCATTATCTGGTTTAAATCTTCTATCCGCGTTTCATTTTTTACTGTACCCGAGCTTGATGTTCGATTATTCTCCCAGCATTTCTGAATTATTCTATACCATGCTTTTCAAATTTTCTTTAATGATTTATAATTCTCCAGTAATTGGGCTTCTAAGGATTCTTTCAAGGTTTTGGAGTGTTCTAGTAATTTCTCTTTTAAGGATTTAGAATTTTCCAGTAATTGTGCTTCTAAGGATTTCTTCAAAGTTTTAGAATTTTCTTCTAATTTGTCTTCTATGGTTTTAGTATCCTCTATCAATTTGTCGTCTAGGGTTTTGAATTTTCTAGCAACTTTTCTTTCATTTGGTTTTAATAGCATACTCATGTCCCCATTACCAGATACTTCAAACACATAAGTTTCGGGATTGTTACCTTCATTTATTAGGGTATCTCCTAGCCGTTGTATTAATTCACTTTTCTTCCCGGTAATTTCTAAATCCCTTTCCTCAAGTTTTTTTTTAATCAGCCACTTTCAACTAGTCCAAACTCACTGTCTTCATTGTTAGTCTATTTATTTTTCACTTCGAAAGTTCTACTAATACGCCTACACCTGACGCCACTGTAATGATTTTATTTACACTTTGGGTTATTGCATTTATTTCAAAACACATCGACCTTACTATAAATTATTTCCACTACCTTAATTTATATTCTCGCAACTATTTAGAATTTATCTTGAACACCTGCTGTTTATATGGCAACCAAATACTGACTGATTCCCTTCGTCATCTCTTCGTATTTATATATTTCTTCCATAGCACCAGCTGCCGGCCTCGGATCGCCAGTCCAACAACATTTTTGGAACGAAATATTGGATGAATGCCGACTCTTCGTTTTCTGTAATGTTTAGAGGTGCTTTAACACATTTACCGACTACTATGTGAAAATCGAAGATAGACAAGTTGCAGTATAGCATATATATTTTCAAAATCCCTTTGCTAAATTATCATCGATCGTTCTCAGTTAATACTGCAAACCACCGTAATTTGTTTATAATGCGACCATACAAAAACTGCTTTAGCTTATTTAAAGAGCATGCCATAAATTGTTTTTTTCTCAAAGATCTGTGCGTTAGCTTTATTTTTTTTAATTCCGAATTTTTGGCGGTTTTTTCAGATTTTCTTGGTGGAAAATACTCGGATCGAGCTTTACAAAAATTCATTTTGTAGGTTTTTAAATTCTCTACAAATGTTCTGTTGAATGTATTGCGATATAGTCCATAGTTTTCACATTTTAACAAAAAAGATGCCATTTTTTTTTAATTTTTACTATAAAAAAGGTAAAAGCGACTTTAGAGAAGGAGTTTAGTTTTTTATCACTTACGGACCAGCAGTTAGTTATAAATATTCTTCTATTACTTCCAGAATTGTATTATTTATTGTGGTACTTTCAGACTCTACTTATACATTATCTTGATTATATTTATATGACATTATTTTGATTATATTTATTTTTAAGCCTATTTCATTGATTAGTGAGGTAAGTTCTATTATTTGTTACTGTAGTTCTTATAAAGTCTTGGCAATTAAAATAATGTAATCCATTCTTACTTCCTAGATATTTTCCAATGCCGTTGTGACTGGCTTTGGTGATATGGCGTCACCTTGCTAGACTCCTCTGTTAGTAGACAATTCTGGACTGCCGTCATATATTCTGATTTTGTTGTTGTCTTCCTTATGCATATTGATGTTTCTATATATGACATATTTAATGACCCAGGGCGCTGATTACTGCCTTTAGATATGTATGGTGTTGATATTTTTTGATCCAACTAATAACTTCCCTTACAGTACATGGTTGAGCTGAATATACTCGATTTTTTATTATGTTTTTGAATGATTTTAGTGAATACTTTGCACACTATTAGCAGGAGATTTATCGGTCTGTAATTCCGCATGTCTTGTTCACTACTTTTCTTGGAAATTAATATTATTACGGAACTGTTTTATTGGTCTAGCTCTTAGTGTGTATATATTTTGACCAGGCGTTTCCATGTTCCTCTTTCAGCCTGCTTCGGTAGTTCAGCTGTTCCTCCTTCATTACCTGCATCCTTGCCATTTGTCATGTTATTAACCACTGACTCCACTTCTTCCACTAGTGCTTCTATTATCATTCTCAGTACCCTTCATTTCTGTAGCAATGCCTTTATTTCCGATTTAATTTATGGAGTGGGTTTCGTTGTGTGTTCTTCCTATTACTCTCACACAGCTCAGTATTTTGTTCATTACTAGCTTATTACCTTATTCTTGCAAATTCTGTTCTAATAGGGTTTCATATTGTTTCAAAATTTATTTAAAATTGTAATTATATATGTAGCAGGTGGGCGTTTCCTGTTAAATTTAAATCTTTCCAGTTTCGTAATGCCAGCCATTAGAGCAACAGAATACCTGTTATCGGAAGTAAAATTTAGCAATAAGCGACCAATGCCATATTCTAAAAAATGGTCTCTAAGTAATTAAAGCCCAAATGCTTAACGGAAGTCGCTTTTGACTTTTTTAAAATATGAAAATCGAAAAATTATTTTTTGTTATTTTTTTCTTAGACCTTGGAAATTATTGATTATTTTGGAAAATCCTATTGAAGTGTATTCACTGAGAATGACTGATTGTAATTTAGCAAACGGATTTTGACAGAAGATATGATAAACTACAACTTATCTATATACTATTTGCATATAAACTTTCTTTATTTCTCTTTTTCTCATTTTTAGTGCAGATTCTAAAATATTTTGATAATAAAAAAATTCATTATTCACCTCCATACTTTGGCAGAAGATATTATTTCCATATAAAACACCTCCTAATATATCGCAAAACGCCCGATCTCTTGTTTTGAGAAGACTGGTGGGGTAACAAATGAGCGGAGGAGAAGTTTATAATCAAACTGACAAAACGTCCATAGTGCATAGTTGTTGTGTTAGATCTTTGAAACTTGATAGGCCATTTCATTTCTAAATGTCAAAGAATTAATCAAAATGTCAACTTCATGACTCCAATGGTTTCCTTGCCAATGTGACTTTTTTCGAGACCATTCTGCAGCAAATTATTTTTTAACTATTTAAAACGAACGTAGTATTTATTAAATCTTTCAACACAATTCGTCATAGTTTAAAATACATTTGAGTTTGCTTTAAAATGAAACATTTTGCTGAATTTCAAATCTAACATTTTTACACAACAGCTATGAAGGATTGAAATATAAAATAATCTGTAGTCACAATTTTTTTTCTGTAGCTGAAAAATCACAGACTGTAAATTCAAATGTTTGCAAGTTTATACACTTCTACAATTAAGGAAATAAAACTTTAGTATATAGGCTATGGGGATTCTAGCGCAAAATCGACCAAAAATACATGGAATTTCCCATAAGAGATTCTAAGGTTAAAATTAGCGAAAATTTACCCCGATGACCTTAAAATCGTCAACGTGAGCGAGCCTGATTTTGTGATTTAGAGGCGAGAAACGGCGTAATTAGTGTCATTTTGGGGTGTAAATGGCACATTTAGGGGTGTTTTCATCATATTTAAGGCCGTTTTGACATTAGGCGGGGGTGAAATTCAATTGAGGGGGTCATTTGTTCTGCGAACGTGGGGGCCGCGTTCTTGGACTATAGCGGACTGCGGGGGGCTCCGACTACAGGTGTGGGGGCCGAAGGGGGCTCCGACTAGGAGCTGTGGGGCTGAAGGGGCTCCGACTAGGAGCTGTGGGGCTGAAGGGGGGCCGCGATTTAGGTTATGCTAGTGACAGCTGTAGTGGGAGGGGGCCGCAATTTAGGTTATGTTAGTGATGGCTGTCCACGAAGGGGGCCCGCGATTTAGGTTATGTTAGTAGAGTGACGGTAGTCGGGGGCTGTGATTTAGGTTATGTCAGAGGGTCGCGGGGTGGGCTTGACAGGTTAGACAGCTGAGTGTTAGTTACGGCGTCATCTTGCGGCGTGGGTGTGTTGCGTGTGTCGCAGGGGTGCACGCCATCTGTTGGCGGTTGTGGTAGTTAGAAAGAAAAAAAGCTGTGGTAGGGTTTTGAGCCCGGGACTCTCGCATGGGAGTGATCGTTCCGAGCATCTAAGCTATATGGTTATTAATATAACAGTTTCTTTGGGAGAATAGGTATCTGAGTGTTTAAGGTAAATTTTTAATATGTTAAAATTCAATCAATAAAGTATGCTATTAGGTTGTATGTATGCTTGATATGTGTAGTGATGTTGGCAAAGTGATAGACTTGCGCAGTGATATCATGTAACTAATAGACATGTGCAGTAATGTTGTGTGACTGTAGACATGCGCAGCGATGTTGTGGGAGTGTAAGACATTTGCAGTGATGTTGTTTGACTGTTAGACATGCGCAGTAATGTTGTGTGTCTGTTAGACATGCGCAGTGATAATGCGTGAGTGTTAGACATGCGCAGTGATGTTATGTGACTGTTAGAACTACGCAGTAATGTTGTGTGACTGTTAGACATGTGCAGTGATGTTGTGTGAGTGATAGACTTGCAAAAGGTTAAATTGTATATGAAAACGTATACAAATAAGCTATCGTCCCATAAATTAACAGAAATTTTGGCGTAAAAATATGTACGAAAACGGTATTTAGATGTAGGTTATCAGAGTGGTAGTTTAACAGATTCAACTATCGAAAATGATAGTTGATATCTTATAGAAGGAATGCAAGGAACAGTATAGTAGAAATGGGATAGTGGGAAACGAGATTACAGGCAACGAGATTGCTGGAACAGGATAAAGGAAACAGTAGGTATATGCTTGAAGTTGGTTGGCAGAACGCCGGAAACGAAAATGGTGGGAACGATATAGCGGAGCAGGATGTTTGAAGTTGGTTGACTGAACGCTGGAAACGGGGATGGTATGAACGACCTAGAGGGAAGAGGAACAAAATAGCTGGAACAGGATAGTGGAAAGCAGCGCGCTGGATGGTTGGACCAGAGACGAAACAAATGGGTTGGAGCCACTACAAAAGCTAGAAACAGCCCGTAAAAACGACTGGAACCATAGAAATCGCTGTAGGAAATGGTTGAAGCCACTGCAAATGCTACAAACGGCCAATAGAAACGACTAGAACCATAGAAACGGTTGGTTGAAGCCACTACAAAAGCTAGAAACAGCCCGTAAAAACGACTGGAACCATAGAAATCGCTGTAGGAAATGGTTGAGGCCACTACAAAAACTAGAAACGTCTCGTAAAAACTACTGGGCCAGTAGAAATGACTGGTAGAATGGTTGAAGCCACTACAAAAACTAGAAATGACCCGTAGAAACGACTAGAAACTTAGAAATGGCTGGTTGGAGCCGCTACAAAAGCTAGAAATGGCCCGTAGAAACTACTGGGCCCGTAGAAACGACTGGTAGAATGGTTGAAGCCACTACAAAAAACTAGAAACGTCCCGTAGAAACGACTAGAAACTTAGAAATGGCTGGTTGGAGCCACTACAAAAGCTAAATATGGCCCGTAGAAACTACTGTGCCAGTAGAAACGACTGGTAGAATGTTTGAAGTCACTACAAAAACTAGAAATGACCCATAGAAACGACTAGAACCATAGAAACGGCTGGTTGAAGTCACTACAAAAGCTAGAAATGTCCCGTAGAAACGACTGGTACAGTAGAAACGGCTGGTAGAAATGGTTGAAGCCACTACAAAAACTAGAAACGTCTCGTAATAACGACTAGAAACGACTGGTAGAATGGTTGCAGCCACTGCAAAAACTAGAAATGACCCGTAGAAACGACTAGAAACTTAGAAATGGCTGGTTGGAACCGCTACAAAAGCTAGAAATGGCCCGTAGAAACGACTGGTAGAATGGTTGAAGCCACTACAAAAAACTAGAAACGTCCCGTAGAAACGACTAGAAACTTAGAAATGGCTGGTTGGAGCCGCTACAAAAGCTAAAAATGGCCCGTAGAAACTACTGTGCCAGTAGAAACGACTGGTAGAATGTTTGAAGTCACTACAAAAACTAGAAATGACTCATAGAAACGACTAGAACCATAGAAACGGCTGGTTGAAGCCACTACAAAAACTAGAAACGTCTCGTAAAAACTACTGGACCAGTAGAAACGACTGGTAGAATGGTTGAAGCAACTACAAAAACTAGAAATGACCCGTAGAAACGACTAGAAACTTAGAAATGGCTGATTGGAGCCGCTATAAAAGCTAGAAATGGCCCGTAGAAACTACTGGGCCAGTAAAAACGACTGGTAGAATGGTTGAAGCCACTACAAAAACTAGAAATGAACCGTAGAACCGACTAGAAACTTAGAAATGGCTGGTTGGAGCCGCTACAAAAATTAGAACTGGCATATAGAAACTACTGGATCAGTAGAAACAACGACTGGTAGAA
Organism: Octodonta nipae; assembly: GCA_034190945.1. NCBI lineage: Eukaryota > Metazoa > Arthropoda > Insecta > Coleoptera > Chrysomelidae > Octodonta > Octodonta nipae. The sequence continues at coordinate 64,046,707 of CM067218.1, forward strand.
TGGTTGAAGCCACTACAAAAAACTAGAAACGTCCCGTAGAAACCACTAGAAACTTAGAAATGGCTGGTTGGAGCCGCTACAAAAGGTAGAAATGGCCCGTAGAAACTACTGGGCCAGTAGAAACGACTGGTAAAATGGTTGAAGCTACTACAAAAACTAGAAATGACCCGTAGAAATGACTGGTAGAATGGTTGGAGCCACTACAAAAACTAGAAATGACCCATAGAAACGACAGGAACCGTAGAAACGACTGGTAGAATGGTTGAAGCCACTACAAAAGCTAGAAACGTCTCGTAGAAACGACTGCGTCAGTAGAAACGGCTGGTAGAATGGTTGGAGCCACTACAAATGCTAGAAACGAACCATAGAAACGGCTTGGCCCGTTGAATGGGTGAAGAAACGCAAGGAAATATACATAAATACCTTGATGTTGATATATCATATGCTGCTCTAAAATAAAATTGTAAATACAAGACACTGTTTTACTACCAAAAGTACTTGTGATAAGAACATTATTATCTCTCTCTAGCTTCATTTATTAAAGAAAGAGATCGGAAATCTGATAAGAACGCCCTGTAAACAGAGCCTTCCGGTCATGACGTCATAAGCTGCACTCCCATTGGCTGACTAGCTGCTAACCAGTAGTTTGTTTATCTTATATGCTTATAAAGAATAGATATGTCCCGATTTAAAAGTTTCCAAAGTAGGATTCCGTTTCATATTTGAGGAGTGTCTTTATGCCACTAGAAATACTAGAAATGGTGGGAGCCGCTACAAAGGATAGAAATGTTTGAAACCGTTACAAAGGTTAGGGCCATAGAAACGACAGGAACCGTAGAAATGACTGGTGAGGTTAAACAAAGTCACTACAAATGCTAGAAACTGTTGCTATAAATGGTTTGAAACAAATCCGTTGCAAAAAGTAGAGCCCAGGAATGTTGGAAATGAGATAGTGGGAATAAATATATAACTTTTTGTAAGCCAGAGGTAGGAACAAACAAATCTTTTCTAAGACAGGTATTCAAACTGGCTGCCTATTTGGTACACTAAAAACTTAAATAATCTCGACCATTAAGTCTTGCACAAGAAATTTAGACATCGCAAAAAGAAAACATCATCTACTACAAACAAATGTTTCTATTACATGTAACTTTTTGTAAGGTCAGTACAAACTTTTGAATGTTTTCTAGGTACATAAAATGTATGTTTCTCCCAACGAATTGTGTAATATGCAGAGTTATAAATGTGGAACAAAGTCTTTTTTCACCGGTGTTTTACCTATATGTCTCTAACAGGACCTTATAAATGCTAGAAAACTGATAGTAGAAACGTTATAACAGAAGCAAGAATGATGGAAATGGTTGGCTACAGGAAAGCTACAAATAATCTTATGAAATGGGATCCCTGCAAATACTAGAAATAACTGGTACAGGGACGTTACAAATGATAGAAAAGATATGAATGCTAATAACAATCCCGGTTCAAATAACTACGAGTAGACTGCTGTATTTAATTAGTATCCGCAATAAGGATGATGACGTAAGATGTATATGAAGCAACAAGATGTCCAACTGCCTATCGAAAATTTAGACTTTGTTAAAGAATCGTTGTCATCAGCAAGTCGAAGCACGGACAATTGTTACCATATGCTTAAAATAATACCTTGATGGTTGTGACTGTTGCATTTTTCGATTTAAGTGCTTCAACAGCGTCTTAATATTATAATATTATTAGTTATTCCGCTTTTGATAACGAACCTCTGGAAATTAGTTGTGACGTCAGATAAAAGGGAACCGTGTGTGACGCCAGATTTCAGAGATCTAAGGAAATATGGCAATGTTGCTCCATCACTTTAGTCATATGACTTAAAGTGATGAGCGCCATATTTCCTTAGATCTCTGGAAATCTGGCGTCACTGGCCCCGTTTACACGTTCCCTTTTATCTGTGACGTCACAACTAATTTCCAGAGGTTCGTTGTAGCAAACAACCTCAAAACGCGAGATAACTAATAACTATCGTCTCATCAAAAAGTGTTCACTTAAATCAAAATGCAACTCACAAATCAAGGTATTATTTAACGCGCATATTGAAACGTAGGAACAATTGTGCCGTGTCGACTTGCTGATGAATTACTTTAATAAAGTCTAAAAATATTTCGATTTGACTGCTTCAATACATCTTACATCATTTATTGCGGATATAATAAACATAAAAAAGGTCTATCGTTGACAAAGTTATTATAGAACAAAGACGGGAATTAGCTCATATCTTATCAGCGTCCTGCCAGACCCCTAGAAGGCTTTCATGCAAGATTATGGCTTGCTAGCCCATTTCGAACATGTTGTAAAGACAAAGCGACGAATCATTTCCATCATTCTTGGCAGCCTGAAACTGAGAATTTGTCACTGGAGAACACTACTAGACCCAGTCACAACCAAAACAACTCCGGTAGCAGAAAAAAGACAAGTTCAATTCATCATTCCACATGCTTATAACCCTGCTTTGATATACACAATGAAGATAAAACAGCCAAAGCATTCAAAAGTTTGTAAACGGAGCCACATCAAAATTACATGTAGCATCAAATTAATATTGTTTGTCAGATAGATTATATGCGTATTAAATAATCTATTGCAAGACTTAATGGTCGAGATTATTTAATTATTTAGTTCAAAAGGCAGCCAGTCAACATTACCTGTCTTAGAAAAGATTTGTTTGTTCCTACCTCTGGCTTACAAAAAGTTATATATTTATTCCCACTATCCCACTTCCAACATTCCTGGGCTCTACTTTTTGCAACGGATTTGTTTCAAACCATTTATAGCAACAGTTTCTAGCATTTGTAGTGACTTTGTTTAACCTCACCAGTCATTTCTACGGTTCCTGTCGTTTCTATGGCCCTAGCCTTTGTAACGGTTTCAAACATTTCTACCCTTTGTAGCGGCTCCCACCATTTCTAGTATTTCTAGTGGCATAAAGACACTCCTCAAATATGAAACGGAATCCTACTATGGAAACTTTTAAATCGGGACATATCTATTCTTTATAAGCATATAAGATAAACAAACTGATGGTTAGCAGGTGGTCAGCCAATGAGAGTGCATCTTATGACGTCATGACCGGAAGGCCCTGTTTACAGGGCGTTCTTATCAGATTTCCGATCTCTTTCTTTAATAAATGAAGCTAGAAAGAGAGAGAGAGAGAGAGAGAGAGAGAGAGAGATAATAATGTTCTAATCACAAGTACTTTTGGTAGTAAAACAGTGTCTTGTATTTACAATTTTATTTTAGAGCAGCATATGATATATCAACATCAAGGTATTTATGTATATTTCCTTGCGTTTCTTCACCCATTCAACGGGCCAAGCCGTTTCTATGGTTCGTTTCTAGCATTTGTAGTGGCTCCAACCATTCTACCAGCCGTTTCTACTGACGCAGTCGTTTCTACGAGACGTTTCTAGCTTTTGTAGTGGCTTCAACCATTCTACCAGTCGTTTCTACGGTTCCTGTCGTTTCTATGGGTCATTTCTAGTTTTTGTAGTGGCTCCAACCATTCTACCAGTCATTTCTACGGGTCATTTCTAGTTTTTGTAGTGGCTTCAACCATTCTACCAGTCGTTTCTACTGGCCCAGTAGTTTCTACGGGCCATTTCTACCTTTTGTAGCGGCTCCAACCAGCCATTTCTAAGTTTCTAGGCGTTTCTACGGTTCATTTCTAGTTTTTGTAGTGGCTTCAACCATTCTACCAGTCGTTTTTACTGGCCCAGTAGTTTCTACGGGCCATTTCTAGCTTTTATAGCGGCTCCAATCAGCCATTTTTAAGTTTCTAGTCGTTTCTACGGGTCATTTCTAGTTTTTGTAGTGGCTTCAACCATTCTACCAGTCGTTTTTCCTGGCCCAGTAGTTTCTACGGGCCATTTCTAGCTTTTATAGCGGCTCCAATCAGCCATTTCTAAGTTTCTAGTCGTTTCTACGGGTCATTTCTAGTTTTTGTAGTTGCTTCAACCATTCTACCAGTCGTTTCTACTGGCCCAGTAGTTTTTACGAGACGTTTCTAGTTTTTGTAGTGGCTTCAACCAGCCGTTTCTATGGTTCTAGTCGTTTCTATGGGTCATTTCTAGTTTTTGTAGTGGCTTCAACCATTCTACCAGTCGTTTCTACTGGCACAGTAGTTTCTACGGGCCATTTCTAGCTTTTGTAGCGGCTCCAACCAGCCATTTCTAAGTTTCTAGTCGTTTCTACGGGACGTTTCTAGTTTTTTGTAGTGGCTTCAACCATTCTACCAGTCGTTTCTACGGGCCCAGTAGTTTCTACGGGCCATTTCTAGCTTTTGTAGCGGTTCCAACCAGCCATTTCTAAGTGTCTAGTCGTTTCTACGGGTTATTTCTAGTTTTTGCAGTGGCTTCAACCATTCTACCAGTCGTTTCTAGTCGTTTTTACGAGACGTTTCTAGTTTTTGTAGTGGCTTCAACCATTTCTACCAGCCGTTTCTACTGTACCAGTCGTTTCTACGGGACATTTCTAGCTTTTCTAGTGGCTTCAACCAGCCGTTTCTATGGTTCTAGTCGTTTCTATGGGTCATTTCTAGTTTTTGTAGTGGCTTCAACCATTCTACCAGTCGTTTCTACTGGCACAGTAGTTTCTACGGGCCATTTCTAGCTTTTGTAGCGGCTCCAACCAGCCATTTCTAAGTTTCTAGTCGTTTCTACGGGACGTTTCTAGTTTTTTGTAGTGGCTTCAACCATTCTACCAGTCGTTTCTACGGGCCCAGTAGTTTCTACGGGCCATTTCTAGCTTTTGTAGCGGCTCCAACCAGCCATTTCTAAGTTTCTAGTCGTTTCTACGGGTCATTTCTAGTTTTTGTAGTGGCTTCAACCATTCTACCAGTCGTTTCTACTAACCCAGTAGTTTTTACGAGACGTTTCTAGTTTTTGTAGTGGCTTCAACCATTTCCTACAGCGATTTCTATGGTTCCAGTCGTTTTTACGGGCTGTTTCTAGCTTTTGTAGTGGTTTCAACCAACCGTTTCTATGGTTCTAGTCGTTTCTATTGGCCGTTTGTAGCATTTGCAGTGGCTTCAACCATTTCCTACAGCGATTTCTATGGTTCCAGTCGTTTTTACGGGCTGTTTCTAGCTTTTGTAGTGGCTCCAACCCATTTGTTTCGTCTCTGGTCCAACCATCCAGCGCGCTGTTTTCCACTATCCTGTTCCAGCTATTTTGTTCCTCTTCCCTCTAGGTCGTTCATACCATCCCCGTTTCCAGCGTTCAGTCAACCAACTTCAAACATCCTGCTCCGCTATATCGTTCCCACCATTTTCGTTTCCGGCGTTCTGCCAACCAACTTCAAGCATATACCTACTGTTTCCTTTATCCTGTTCCAGCAATCTCGTTGCTTGTAATCTCGTTTCCCACTATCCCATTTTCTATAAGATATCAACTATCATTTTCGATAGTTGAATCTGTTAAACTACCACTCTGATAACCTACATCTAAATACCGTTTTCGTACATATTTTTAAGCTTCCCGCCAAAATTTCTGTTCATTTATGGGACGATAGCTTATTTGTATACGTTTTCATATACAATTTAACCTTTTGCAAGTCTATCACTTACACAACATCACTGCACATGTCTAACAGTCACACAACATTACTGCGTAGTTCTAACAGTCACATAACATCACTGCGCATGTCTAACACTCACGCATTATCACTGCGCATGTCTAACAGACACACAACATTACTGCACATGTCTAACAGTCAAACAACATCACTGCAAATGTCTTACACTCCCACAACATCACTGCGCATGTCTACAGTCACACAACATTACTGCACATGTCTATTAGTTACATAATATCACTGCGCAAGTCTATCACTTTGCCAACATCACTACACAAATCAAGCATACATACAACCTAATAGCATACTTTATTGATTGAATTTTAACATATTAAAAATTTACCTTAAACACTCAGATATCTATTCTCCCAAAGAAACTGTTATATTAATAACCATATAGCTTAGATGCTCGGAACGATCACTCCCATGCGAGAGTCCCGGGCTCAAAACCCTACCTCAGCTTTTTTCTTTCTAACTACCACAACCGCCAACAGATGGCGTGCACCCCTGCGACACACGGAACACACCCACGCCGCAAGATGACGCCGTAACTAACACTCAGCTGTCTAACCTGTCAAGCCCACCCCGCGAACCTCTAACATAACCTAAATCACAGCCCACGACTACCGTCACTCTACTAACATAACCTAAATCGCGGGCCCCCTTCGTTGACAGCCGGCACTAACATAACCTAAATCGCGGCCCCCTTCGTTGACAGCCATCACTAACATAACCTAAATTGCGCCCCCCTCCCTCGACAGCTGTCATTAGCATAACCTAAATCGCGGCCCAGCTTCAGCCCCCACAGCTCCTAGTCGGAGCCCCCCGCAGTCCGCTATAGTCCAAGAACGCGGCCCCCACGTTCGCAGAACAAATGACACCCTCAATTGAATTTCACCCCCGCCTAATGTCAAAACGGCCTTAAATATGATGAAAACACCCCTAAATGTGCCATTTACACCCCAAAATGACACTAATTACGCCGTTTCTCGCCTCTAAATCACAAAATCAGGCTCGCTCACGTTGACGATTTTAAGGTCATCGGGGTAAATTTTCGCTAATTTTAACCTTAGAATCTCTTATGGGAAATTCCATGTATTTTTGGTCGATTTTGCGCTAGAATCCCCATAGCCTATATACTAACTTTGTTGTTTTAGGATGTTCGTTCTTCAAGAAAATATACCAAATTATCTATGAATGTAAATAATTTTAACTTCCATACTATAATAAGTTAAAACATATCACAACATCGTTACCATCGTCCTCGGCACACGACTCGCCTTCATTCCTTCTCAAGTTCGTCTGTTTTCAAGGACTGATAGGAAACTTCGGCTCCGGTCAAAGTTGCGGCTGATTTTTGGCCGAAGCCTAATTTGAGGCGGAAAGTGCTATTATTGGGCTGAGGTGGCTGAAGCCGAATGTTTGGTCGGACCTTAATGTCAAACAGTTAAAAGTAACATTGCCGCGAGATTGCTGTGAGAGGAAATCATAAGATGGATTTATTCGAATGTGAACTAAATTAATCGAAAACTAACAAATTTTGACCCTGATTATTTTTGTTTTTATTTTTTTTTAAAGCCATTGACAACAAAGTCAGAAGCGACTTTGAGACATTTGGTTTTTTGCTTTCAATATACAGCTTTTTATTTCGATTGTGGTGTCGTTCCCAAGAAAACATAAAAATATATTTTTTTAAAGCCATTGACAACGAAGTGAGAGTCGACTTTGAAACGTTTGGTTTTTTTTTTCTTTCAATATACAGCTTTTTATTTCGATTGTGGTGTTATTCCCAAGAAAACCTAAAATTGGTATGGAGGTAGCTGACACCCTGGATTAATATATAGGCTACTTTTTACTCGGTTACCCAAAAAAGGAGGGTAATGTTTTAAGCGTATCAACTTAACTGCTCTTAGTCCGGGACGTAGTCAAATCAATCATTCTAAATCATTCGGAAAACCAAATATAACTACCAAGATTTGATGTGATATTTTAGTAAAACTCTGTTATTGAATGGGGAGGATGGGTGTCAGTAATTTTTAGGGAATACAAAACATGCACGCATGAAAGTTGGTATATATGCTCTTCTCTTGAAATGACTAGAACCGAATATTAATCACTTATCGATCATCACGCAGTCGATAATTGCTATGCATGATAATTGATAAATTGATTTTATTCTTTAATTGAATACAGACATTATTCGTCATTTTGCACGTGAAATCTCAAAAAATTAGAAATTGTTGGAAATGTTATGTGATATTAAATTTATCTCTGCCAAAAACCTAAAACGAGAAAAATTTAAAAAAATTAATTAAATGTCAGAAATGTCAAATCTAACAGAAATAACTAAAAATGTCAACGTCACCGAAAATGTAAAGGGAAGGCAAAAATGTCAAAACGCCAAATATGTCAAAATATTAAAAATTTCAAAAATGACAAACATGTCAAATTGTCAAACATTACAGAAATATTAGAATAGTCTAAATGTCAGAAATTTCGGATTTGCAGGGAATGTCAGAATTTCGGATTTGCAGGGAATGTCAGAAATAACAACAACGTCAAATTTGTCGAAAATTTCAAAAATGTCTAAACATCAGAAATATCAAAAAATTTAAAAACCTAAAAGTGTCATTAATTCCAAAAACGTCAAAAATTAGTAATGAAACGTCAAAAAAAAACGAAAATATATACGTAATACAAAGTCGGGTTAGTTACATCACTTATAACTTAAGAACGGCTGTATCGATTTTAATGATCTCTGATTTGTTGTTAGTAAAATATTGGAAAAATTCAAGCAATTAAATTAAATTTAGGTTTTAAACTCCTTAGTCTTCAGAAATTAACTTTATGGAGGCTTATAGTTTATTTGTAATAATTGATAGCCACTGTAAAGCAATGTCATTAAAGATTAAAAATTAAACCGAAAATAGTGGAAATAGCATATTCAAATCCAGCAAGGCTGAAATATATAGAAAATCAATCTGGTTTTTCATTTCCTCCGAATTTTTCATCGGAAGAGGTCATGCCTAACAAATGGTTGAGATGGCGACAAGTTAAAAATGTGGATGACTTATTCTTCGTAATTCAGTATAAAATCGTTGGTACTTTGTATTCGCTCAAATCTAGTGACTGTGTAACAAACGAAGACGAAACCACCAATTATCCAACTGAATTTTTAAACTCCTTGCATGAGTATGGCTTACTATTGCACAATTTTCAACAGTAGGTTGGCTTGGTAGTCATCATGATTCGAAATCTAAACCAACCAATACCATGGCTGATTTGCAGCGATCTACCTATTATAACTTTGGTTCTACCCTTGGTTGACAGTGGTTGTACTTTGACATTTCTGTCTTCAACACTGAAGCAGAACCAAAACTTATTCGCTAGAATGCAATTTGGTTCAACCAGAAAATGTCAAAATCATTTGTTAAATTGTTTTATTTTTGTTAGTGAAAAATTTTGTACACATCAATAAATTTATGTGGTTCTTTAGCACTTAAGTGATTTTTGCACAAAACTGATCAAAACTTATTTTTAAATGTATACGTATACTTTTAAAATAGTAAATACATAATCTCAAATGTCATTTAAGAAAGAGACAGACAATCAAAAACAACTACTACTTACTGGTTTGGGTTATTACCCGTTGAAGATATTTCAAATAATGACGTAACAAAGGGCTCATTTGTGACGTCATTGGTATTAACCAAAACCGCTGTATTTGGTTCAAACCATTTAGGAACAATTATAACCGGTAGATCGCTGCAAATCGCTTTATGTCTTGGATGGGGTTTGGTGATAAGAAAACTCATGATCAATATTGAAACGAAAATTCCAAGGTGAGGAAGTTCTCAATATGCCGTTTGAGTTCAAACGAATTCAATTTCCGATTTATCTTGCATTCTCCATAACGATTAACAAATCACAAGGCCCATCCTTGAGTGTTTGTGGTCTGAGTCTAGACAATCCATGTTTATCATGAGATTAAGGTACAACTAACCATGAGGTTAGTCGTACGTGGCATGTTCATGTGTCGGTAAACCTTCCCTTTTATTTGTTCTTGCGCCTTATAACAAAGCGAAAAATCTCGTATGTCACAAGGTGCTTCTCTGAAGAAAATCAACCGGAGAGCAACTCGTGCTGCAATAAAGCAAATATCTTGCCGACACGACACTGAAATATTTAATTATTGTACTTTTATTCAAGTTTATTTAATGTAATAAACTATTGAACTTAATAATTTTTTTGTATTCAATTTATTAATAAAATCCTAATTTAAGTTCATCTAAAAGATAGCATGCCATTCATTGACTGTTAGACGGTACGAAGTTCGCCGAGTCAGCTAGTTATATAATTAATATAATAATCCCCATTTATTGGGCTCTCGCAAGTTTGCAACTTTCATTGCTTTGTAAATATGGTTTGTCAACTAAAATCAGAATTATGCTGCCATTGATCAATTTATTTCTGATATTTTATTAATTTTAATATACGTTTCATTTAGATTATTTTTATTTTTACCTGATAAACTTGATATAATTTGACTAAGATTACAAGAATCGTAAATTAATGCGCAGATCGTAAGACTGAAGCTAAATAGTTAGATTTGGCAGCCTTACTACTCAATGCAATCATTGTTGTAACAACCTTGATTTGATTTTACGTAAGAATTTGTTTTACCACCTTCCCTCCAATCAAGGGCATTTTCTTACCCCGCCTCCTCCGAGATCCGTACGTAATTAATGAATAGCCTCTAATATTGTTTGCCGTTAGGTTATAGCACGGTGGTATATGTTTTCAATTCAATATAAGCTTCAAGATTTCAGTTTTAATTCACTGAGAATGATAGGCACATTTCCGGCAGGGGCAAGGGGGGCAGTTGTTGAGAGAATTTTTGAATCCTGATACATTTATTTACAACGTTTTTTGAAAGTTATTTAATTAACCGGACTATTGACACAGGAATGTAAAATAAACAGAAAGCAATTTTTTCCTTAAATTATGAAAAGTCACTTATAACGCTGTTTAGTCTTATTAATCATATACAATAATCAATTAAACAAAATGGATATTTTGGTTTACTAATTTCTTAAGTGTGGATGTGTTTATTGTTGAAATCCATTATATATTACTTCACATATTTGCAGGCAGCAAATAATAATGTCTATCGTGGTAGACTGGGACTTTCAAGCAAAAAAACTAACAATTGAAGATTTATGTAAGAAACCGTTCACCAAACATGTCATGGCACAGATATTTTCTGATTTACTTGGTAAGTTAATAAAATGTATTAAGTTAAATAACTTGGAATTAAAAAATATATTCTTGGAGATGAGCTACTAATTTCTTATTATTTTTTAGTTTTGTGTTCCAAGAAATACCTTATCCTTAAATGTAAAGAAGATTCCTTGGAGTTAGATTCAATTGAAAAAGGTCCCAAATTGGCTAATTAGCTTATTTTAACCCAAAAAACATTAAATTTCCATTAGATTTTAGACAGTATATTTAACCTAAAAATCTATTTATTGTTTTGTAAAAGAATTGATTGCTATAATCAACCATTTATATATTTTTTGTTAATAATTAGAACATTATCAAACTATTGCTCTAAGATTTAAATATGCACAATGAGCGTTGTAAAGTATTTCAGGTTTTTGAATTCAAAAATTCTTCTAGATTGTTTAAGTGTTAATTTTAGAATAATGTGTCGAAAATTAAAATAAATAATACTCTTAAAAACCGTTTTACTAATTCTGTAGAAATCGCGAAGTCACTGCCATATGTGTGAAAAATATTGTAATACTACACAAAGGATATCTTATTGAACATAAATACTGCCACAGACAAGTTTATAGTTTTAAGTATTGAATTATTGAACATCTAAAAGAGTTGCTTAAGATACATTCATAGAAATAAAATTAGGCTGATACCGGATCTTAGCATTTTAATTCAAAATTAACAAGAAAATCTCTTCAGTTTTATTATAGGAGCTAGCAATAAATAAGTGCACCTCATAATTATGCAGATTTGCATATAACATATCAAAATATTAAGAGTATCTGCTAAGAAAATATTTTCCTTCGGGCCAGTAAAGTTTCCAAGTAACTACTGGTCAGTTACACTGGCGGATCCAGAGGGTGGGCCAAGGGGCTGAAGCCCCAACCAAATCATCTGAGTGTTATACTTTTTTATGTTCTGCCAGGTAAGTATTTGACAGAAATGAATCTTTTTAGGGTTCAATATATACAATATGCGGATACCCTTATAATATCACTCCGCATTTCTCCCTGTTTCACATCACAGCAATTTTCTCCTAAACTACTGGGCGGAAAAGGTTGAAATTTGGTATCAGTATATAATTTGGTAACCCCGTCAGGAGAGCATATCGTAAATGAAGATATATTGATTTTAGGGGTACTTCTGGGGGGGGGCTAAAAACATCGACCGTCCCCACTTATGTTCGAAACTATAAAAAATACAATTTTGAAAAAACTAGAGATATAGGGCCTCATCTGAATTTTACCGGAAAAATAAGGAGAAACCAGTAATATTCATTTTAGGGACAAAATTACAGAATTAAATGAAAAATATAAAATTGTTTCTAACGCATCAAATGATGTATCAACTCAATGGGCGCATTATGACAAATTGAAACATGATTTTTTCATATTTATAAAATAAATTATTAAAAAGATATTAACAGAAATATAAAAATATCCTTTCCCTCTTTATCTTCGAAACTAGACGTGAAAATTTGAAAAAAATTAGGGATATAAGACCTCACCTGAAATTTACTGGAAAAATAAGGAGAAACCCCTAATATTAATTTTAGGAAGCAAATTACAGCATTAAATGGACATCATGAAATTAAAATTATTTCTAACGCATCATGTAATATATCAAATCATTATGACGAATACAAATATATTTTTTTCATATTTTTAAAATGAATATTTTAAAATATATTAACAAGATTATAAAAAAATACCAATTCCCCCCTTTATTCCCCAAACTATAAGTCCTAAGTTGTTTTGTTTAGAGGAAAAATACTAAGCAATCTCTAATATTAATTTTGGATGCCAAATTATAAAATTTAACGGAAAATAAAAAAAAATAAGGCACCATGCAATAAATCAAATGAAAGGGCTCATTATGAGGAATAAAAATATATATGTTTCATATTTTTAAAATTAATTGTTTACAAGGTATTGTGATCCCAACCTGGTATCTTAAATTTGGAAAACTCAAAAATCAACATAAAACGGGCGCCGTTTGGTTGAAAACCTTTAAGTGAACATACCTTAAAAACCAAAAAATAGTATGCGGTTATGACGTAATTCACACCGGCTATAGTGATATTGTTATGTTCCTTATGAACAAACTGCTAATAATCTGAGTCTGTTAAAAAATTATGTATTCAATAGTTTCAGTGGTGCTTCCAAGAATTCTTTCACAATCGATAGGTTAGGTATATAAAAAATATGCAAAAATTTGACTTTAATATCACAGTAAAAATTTAGATGTTTACAAAAAAATGTCTACCTGAAATCAACAAAAAATGTACTTAACAATAATCACCTAATCAAAATGATTTTATTAAAAAGGAAATGGTATAATCTGTCGACAAATTAAACCCTTACCTTATTAAACGTTTCTGAAATTTACTCTCTTATAATATTGACATGATTATCTGTAAAGTGTTCTTGATCCTGGAAACTTAAAGCCAAATATCTCCAACTAATTCATCAGACATCAGTTGAATTCCATCTAAACGGTTAAATCGGTTCCATACCAAATAATAACTTCAAAATTCCATCTCGAAAATAACAGTCCTAAAACGTAGAAAATTGTAACTTTCAAAATCCCTAGTTAGAACATGGCTCCAAACGTAGAACAACCCACTATAAAACAGGATTCAAAACGTGGAAAAAACCACCCGTAAGTCAAATCCACGGTAACTCATAATTCACCGCAAGTCAGGACTCAAATATACCACAGGATAAACCCTCTATAGAAAGATCGTCCTTAGGGAAAATCCTCCCTAGGACCCCAAAATAGAATTTGCACGTGACGACTTTATTTCGCTAAAATTGCTCTGCTTACCTTCACAACGAAGGGCTAATCTTATCCAAAGAAATGTCAACCATCAACGCCTCTTTATAATGGTATTCTTCACCAAATAATGCCACCAATCAGTCATAATTTCCTGACGTTGAAAAATCGAACAACTAACTTAAGGGAACGCAATTTTAGTAGCCTTCAAAAATCGCACAACAGCGAGGCACGGCTTCATTCTCTTCGAGACGAAAAATTACTGTCCCTCTTCGCTTTCAAACGGAACTCTCTTACCACTTAGGCATGCGTGGAGAGTTAAAATTGAAATGGGCAGGTCGGTATTTAAATATGAAATAATCTAACAGTGTTTTTTAAAGAGCAATCATTTTATGGATGACATCAATATTAATAGACATTGTGTGGTTCTAGCAAGAAAGCACAGCCCCAGGTATCGCCAGCTTAGCGAAAAGTCGAACAGACAACGGACAAGGTACTCGAGGAAGCACTAGAAGTAGTTCAGTGAGCCTACAAAAAAAAAAACAACTCTAGCCACAGCAACTCCACCGTACTAGAGGCACATTTGCATTTCTCTCAAGAATGATTCTCCAGCCGCAGGATTCCATTCAATATATTGTTTCTTCTTCCTACCCTTCCACAACGCATTAATAGGTGCAGTAAGACCAGCAAAATTATCTATAAAACGACGATACCATGAACAGAGACCTATAAATCCTTTAACTTCCGTATAAGTTTTTGGGCGGGGATAGTTCACCATGACTGATACTTTTTCAGGATCAGTCCTAATACCATCCTTGTCAACAACATATCCTAGAAATTTTAATGAAGTTTGAAAAAATTTACACTTTTCAAGATTAACTGTGAGATTAGCCTCACGCAAGATCTCCCTAACTTCTGAAAGTAATTTGACATGTTCTGAAAAGGTTTTGGAAACTATGAGTATGTCATCTAGATATGAAAAAATAGTAGGTTCATACTTTGGTTCAAAAAGAGCATCACATAATCTCTGTTGAGTTTGAGCACCATTGCAAAGTCCAAAAGGTACTACGGTAAATTGAAAAAGACATCTACCAGGTACACTAAAAGCAGTTTTCTCTTTAGATTCATTGTGTTTAAGACCTATGTGCCAAAATGCTTTCCTTAAATCAATACTAGATATGTATTTTGCTCAAAGAAGGTTAAGTATGCGATCTATTCGCGGTAAAGGATAACTATCATATTTAGTCAGCTCGTTTAGTTTGCGTCCATCAAAACAAAAACGGTATTCACCAGAAGATTTCTTAACTAAAAGGACTGGACTATTCCAAGGGAATTCTGACGGTTCGACAACTCCTAATGATAACATTTCATCTAATTCTTTATTAAGAATATTCAACAAATAAGGGGACATAAGATATTGACGTTGTTCAAATGGCTTTGCTTTTCTGGTATCTATATTCATCGTGATTTTATTGGTTCTACCTAAACGATTTCCATCACTAACAGCGTTGAAAGACTGAATAACTTTACTCATTTCTGTAATTTGTTCAGGTGAATAAACCATGCGTTGTCACTAATGTCAAGTGTCTTGCCATTTAAAACTTTAGCTTCACTTTTCGCAATTTTACTCTGTACTTCCCAGCGAGAATATTTGAAGTTAATAACAATCTGAAATCGTTTACAAAAATCACTCCCTAAAATGAAACTAAGAGGTAACGAAGGAACTACCAAAGCTGATATAATCTGTACATTTGTATTTATTTTATTTTTAATCAACTAAACCTAGAACAGATTGTTCGGTTCCATCAGCTTTTGTAATCTGACGCAAAGTAGACGGATTAATTTTTAAACCACAATGTTTTAAAATATTGTTATATAGTCCGTGGGTTCAATTAAAATTATAAAACTAATATACACTTTCACTTTTCTAGAACTTTTATTTACATCAAATTCAATCACAATATACGCTCGTTGTCGCTGTTTAACTAACTCCCGCGATTATGGGTCGTTCCTTTATAAAACCTGCATCGAAAACTCTGGTACAATCAATCATCAATTCTACAGCTGCCGAGCCGTTTCGAGAACAATTTTTTTCCTAAAAGCGATCGGTATGGTACTGGAATGAAACCAGGGCCGGCTTAAGGAAATTTCGTTACCCTGTCAGAAACATCCTCTCCATGGAAAGGAGCAAGTCGATCTAAATGGACCACCTTCAACTGAGCCCTGGGGTTTCGACGAATCCGGTAGACGACGTCATTAAGCCTCTTGACCACCTTGTATGGACCATCCCAGGCGGGTGTAAGCTTTGGGGATTTACCCTTGCTCCGTTGGGAGTTGTACAGCCAGACTTTGTCCCTCTCTTGGAACCCGACTGAATTGGCCTTAAAGTCGTATCGCGTCTTCATCCGGTCACTGGTGGCCAATATCTGCGTTCGGGCTAATTCGTGTATTGCCAGCATGTTATGTCGGAGCTGGTCGGCATAATCGCCGATGTCTTGGGAAGGTTCTTCGGAGGAGCCAAAAGCCAAATCGCAGGGTAATCGCAGATCCTGTTCGAATAGGAGCCTGGCTGGAGTCAGGCCTGTACTATTATGTACGGCCGAGCGATATGCCAACAGGAATAGGGGAATATGCTCATAACAATCACGCTGGTGATTGCTGACGACCTTGGATAGGTGTTGTTCCAAGGTCCTGTTGAATCTTTCCACCATTCCGTCTGACTGTGGGTATAATGGTGTTGTTCTCGTTTTCCTGATCCCCAACATCGTGCAGACCTTCTGGAATACATTCGATTCGAAGTTACGCCCCTGGTCTGAATGTAGTTCCATCGGGACGCCAAACCTGCTGAATAGTTGTTCTACTAGCACCGTCGCTACCGTGGTTGCCTCTTGGTTGGGTATCGCATATGCCTCAGGCCATTTACTGAATTAATCCATTGCTACCAGAATGTATTTGTTCCCCCTCTCAGACTCGTGAAACGGACCGACGACATCGATGGCCATTCTCTCGAATGGGACGCCCACATTGTACTGCTGCATTCTGCCATTGGTCCGAGTTTTCGGGCCCTTACTAGCTGCACAGGTGTCACATTTTCGGCCCCAAGCTCTGACGTCTTCAAAGTAATTTAGGATAGAGCATCGGCATTATTGTGTTCCACCTTGAAATCGTATTCTTGTAATTTCTCCATTCACCTGGCCAGTTGTCCTTCCGGTGTCTTCTTGTCCAGCAGCCATTTGAGTGCGGCATGATCTGTTCGGATTAAGAAATGACGACCATAGAGGTATTTGTGGAAATGGTCTACAGCCCTTATTGCAAGAAGTTATTTTCTGATAACGCAATAATTTCTTTCCGGTTTCGAGAATCCACGACTGTAGTAGTCGATCACCCTCTCTTCACTATCTTTCACATATGATAAAACGGCCCCCAAACCTGTGTTGCTGGCGTCGGTGTCTAAAATGAATTTGCCGGACTGTGTAGGAAAGGCTAGGATTGGGCTGGAACATAGTGCTGTATTCAGTCGTCTGAATGATGTTTCGCAATGCTGATTCCAACGGAAGATATCTTTCTCAGTGGTCTGCCGATGTAGAGGCGGGGCAATGGTGGCAAATCCCTCAACAAATCGCTTGTAGTAGGAACAGAGGCCCAAGAAGCTTCGGAGTTCATGCTTGTCTCTTGGGACTGGCCAATCACGGATGGCTTCTATCTTTTCCTCGTTGGTGCGGATTCCTGATTCGGAAACGACGTGGCCTAAAAACTCTACTTCTTTTTGGAACATGGAACACTTCTTCGGGTTGAGTCTCAGGTTGGCATTATTAATTCTGGGGAATACTTCGTCCAGGTTCTTCAGCTGGTCGTCGAATGTCTGACCCATGACTAGAATGTCGTCGAGGTATACTAAGCACGTCCTCCATGTCAACCCGCTCAGTACATACTCCATTAGCCTCTCAAATGTATCAGGTGCATTAAATAACCTAAAGGGCATGACTGTGAACTGAAACAGCCCTTTACTAGTGGAAAACGCTGTCTCCTCTCTGTCGTTTTCCTTTAGACCAACATGCCAATATCCACTCTTTAGGTCTAGTGTGGAGAACCAACGGGAGCCTGCTAGTGTGGTCAGAGTGTCATCAATTCGGGGTAGTGGATAGCTGTCTTTCTTGGTGACGTCATTCAACTTTCTGAAACCCACGCAAAATCGGGTGGTTCCATCCTCCTTTTTAGCTAGCACGATGGGAGCAGACCATGGGCTGATGGATGGCTCAATAACTCCATTTTGTAACATGGATTCGATGTTTTCCTCGACTGCCTGTTGTTGTCCCAATGGTAGTCGTCTAGGTGGTATTCTGATGGGTTGAGCCTTTCCGGTATCTATTCGATGCTGGATGATGTTGGTGCCACCGGTGGTTCCATCTTGACTGTTAAAAATTTGCCAGTGCTTTGTGATAAATTGCTTGGCTTTCTTCTGTTCCTCTGGTGTCAGGTCTGTCAAATGGTCAGCAAACTGTTGTAGGAACTCTTTACTGGGCCCTGTTTCCTTCACCGACATCTGGTACCCTTCTTCGCCATTGATGATGGTCTCTACTGGCTCGAAACAAGCTATCTCTTGACCATTGGCAATTCTGATGTCGAGTTGGACAAATTCATGACTCTAATTGGTATATCTCGTCCGGTTTTAACTATATATAGCCCGTCCAACTAAGTAGTCATGAGCTGAGTGTATGTGCTCCACCATTCCAACGCAGCTCCCAGGATTGCTGTCTGGCTGCCCATGAATAATCTGTTCCGTTCGACTGGGAATTCTGGCTGAGGATCTTGCTACAATTTTTATGGAGGTCGATGAGTTGTTAACGGGCCGTGTCAATACAAATTCCTCATTCAGGAACCGAAGGACATCATATCTCGGGTCGAACATAAATCCATGCTGGATAATTAGGTCCATACCCAGCATAAACTCGTCCTCAATATTCGCTACCAGGACCCTATGCCGGATCATGTTGTCCCCTATCTTTAGCACGACATCCACCTCACCCTGTATTGACACGGACTCGCCGGTGACTATTCTGAGCTGGATGTTGTTGTTAGCCTGCCTGATTTCTGATGCTCTCAAAACGCTGGACTTGGCAATGGACACAGCGGCGCCGGTGTCGATGGTGATGGTAATTGCTCGGCCATTGATGGTGCCCCTATCTCGGCAAAATCCCCGGATGGATAGTGTTTTGGGGGCTGGTGGAGGCTCAGTCCAGTCAGCATTTGCCCCCTTATGCTAACTGACTGACGGTCCTGGACATGTGGCTGTTCTGTTGGTTACCCCTGGTCGGTAATCGTTCAGGTGGCCTTACTCTGCAGTCGCGTTGGAAGTGCCCTGTCCGTCCACAACGGTAACATGCTCTTCTGGTATCAGTTCTCTGTGACTCTGCTAATAGTTTGTTCATACCAGCCAACAGTGCTTGAAATATTGACTTTGGCTCTTCCTGGTTGAAGGGAACTGCTCGGACCCTCGGCTTGAACATGTTCATGACGGCCTCTACTTCCAAAGCCCGAAGTAGAGCTTCATTACTCTTCTTGACACCACTCAGTCTTAAATTTCTTTCTACTTCCACATCTCTGATACCGTTTATAAAGTTCTGTGTGGCCAATTGATCTTTGTCAAAATTGCCTTGTCCATCGACTGGAATGCTTTGGAGGAGTTCTAAGGCCGGGCCTCTTAAGGAAATTACAAGAGAGGTAGATTTTTCTTGGTTATCCCATCCATCAGCTGTAGCCACTGCTTCAAATTGCCGTTTATACAGGGGCCAAGATGAACTGCCATCAAATGTGGTTGGTTTACTAAAGGAACCTTTGGTACTCACGGTGTGCTGGTACTTCACTCTCTGCAGATCTTGTTGTAATTGTTTAATTTCGGTTTCCACTTTGTTTTGGATGGCACTGATTTTATCTTGTACCTCACTTTGTACTGTGTTTTTAATGGAACTGATTTCACACTTGGCTCTGGATGAAATCGATGTCATCTACTTTAATTTCAAGAGTCTCTACATTACTTTTTGGA
This sequence comes from Octodonta nipae, assembly GCA_034190945.1. NCBI lineage: Eukaryota > Metazoa > Arthropoda > Insecta > Coleoptera > Chrysomelidae > Octodonta > Octodonta nipae. Next base: position 64,066,427 of record CM067218.1, read on the forward strand.
ATCTTCATGTCCTCGTTTATTTCTTTTATGTCCGATTCCACTATTGGCATTCTTTTATTAACTGTTTCATTAACTGTGATACTATTTGCATTAGTTGTTCAAATTGCAGTTGTTTTTTTTCTTCAGTTTGGCCTTGTTTTTCTTCAAATTTCCAGAAAAATCTTTCAAGTAACTCTTGTTGTTTATTTTCCATTGCAGTGACAAGATTTTGTTGCTTTTCCTCTATACTAATTACCACGTTCTCTAATTCAATTTTATGTTTTTCATCAAAAGATTTCAGTGTGGACATTCTGGAGTCCCAATCATTAACAATATTTTTGACTTGTTTAAACCAAAAAGTTGCTTTGTCAGTGAATAAATCACTGGCTGAGTGTTATAGTTCTGTCTTAGAGACTTCCCCAAATTTTTCTATAAAATAAACCAAATTCTTTTGGGTTACCAACAAATTAAACGCCTAACTGATATACAGGTTCTGACTTAGAACCAGAAGGCACAGCTACATGATTAGAAATAACTACGCATTTAAAGTAGAATTTATAGTTTGCAATTGACTTTGATTACTATCTTTAACTTTACTATATAAGTCTACTTCTATACTTAGCGGTGGCATAAGATTCATTTTTAAACTTTACAATTTCAGCGGTGGTATTTTCATCAACAGGAATTTTTGAATTCTAAGTGTAACATGTATTAAACGTGAACTAGCTCTCAAAAAACAAGAATCTGTTGACGGACCCACAAAATCTGTAACTAAATTTTCAATAGATGCTAAAGTAGTGTCTCTGTTTCAATTTTATCTACATCAAAATCAAAAGGTTTATCAGCTATGGCAGTACCACTCGTTCTTTCCTTAGCTAAAAGTCTACCTAGTATTTTACGCTTATCACCCATGGGTTTGTCTGTAAACGTATTTCTGATTCTTAATTCATAATTCAACTCAGGTAAAAGCAAGTGAATGGCTCTAAATGTCGACTCCATCTTGACTGACAATGACTCAAAAATGTAGCAAACTCAATCTCAAAACCCTAAATGTAGTTCAAAAATCAAAATAAGTGAACCCTTAAATGGTAAAAAAATTAAAGAAATATACATACCAACAGTACAAATATCAAATGTTAAACCTCTCTCCAAAATTATTTATACCTGACCTCTATGGATTGTACTTAACTATTTAACAATTACTACTATCAAAAAATATTTCCAAAAAATCATCGTAGATATATCTTCTGGTATCCCGGCGTAGTGACTATTCACCCATTACTTCTCTCACAGTCAAGTACACCCGTTCTTCCCATTCTTTAATTGTTATGATGTTTATCATATAATCACTAAATTTCTTCCACCCTTTGCGGTCGGCGGTTATAATCTCCACAAAATTTGGGGCATGATTACTCCCCTCCCTAGCTCTGTTATCAGCACTCTTCTCTCGGCGCCCCACCTTTCACACTCCATAACCGTATGCTACGGGGTGTCGACTCCTCTCTCTCTCTCTCTCTCTCTCTCTCTCTCTCTCTCTCTCTCTCTCTCTCTCTCTCTCTCTCTCTCTCTCTCTCTCTCTCTCTCTCTCTCTCTCTCTCTCTCTCTCTCTCTCTCTCTCTCTCTCTCTCTCTCTCTCTCTCTCTCTCTCTCTCTCACTCTCTCTCTCGCTCTCTCTCTCTCTCTCTCTCTCTCTCTCTCTCTCTCTCTCTCTCTCTATCTCTCTCTCTCTCTCTCTCTCTCTCTCTCTCTCTCTCTCTCTCTCTCTCTCTCTCTCTCTCTCTCTCTCTCTCTCTCTCTCTCTCTCTCTCTCTCTCTCTCTCTCTCTCTCTCTCTCTCTCTCTCTCTCTCTCTCTCTCTCTCTCTCTCTCTCTCTCTCTCTCTCTCTCTCTCTCTCTCTCTCTCTCTCTCTCTCTCTCTCTCTCTCTCTCTCTCTCTCTCTCTCTCTCTCTCTCTCTCTCTCTCTCTCTCTCTCTCTCTCTCTCTCTCTCTCTCTCTCTCTCTCTCTCTCTCTCTCTCTCTCTCTCTCTCTCTCTCTCTCTCTCTCTCTCTCTCTCTCTCTCTCTCTCTCTCTCTCTCTCTCTCTCTCTCTCTCTCTCTCTCTCTCTCTCTCTCTCTCTCTCTCTCTCTCTCTCTCTCTCTCTCTCTCTCTCTCTCTCTCTCTCTCTCTCTCTCTCTCTCTCTCTCTCTCTCTCTCTCTCTCTCTCTCTCTCTCTCTCTCTCTCTCTCTCTCTCTCTCTCTCTCTCTCTCTCTCTCTCTCTCTCTCTCTCTCTCTCTCTCTCTCTCTCTCTCTCTCTCTCTCTCTCTCTCTCTCTCTCTCTCTCTCTCTCTCTCTCTCTCTCTCTCTCTCTCTCTCTCTCTCTCTCTCTCTCTCTCTCTCTCTCTCTCTCTCTCTCTCTCTCTCTCTCTCTCTCTCTCTCTCTCTCTCTCTCTCTCTCTCTCTCTCTCTCTCTCTCTCTCTCTCTCTCTCTCTCTCTCTCTCTCTCTCTCTCTCTCTCTCTCTCTCTCTCTCTCTCTCTCTCTCTCTCTCTCTCTCTCTCTCTCTCTCTCTCTCTCTCTCTCTCTCTCTCTCTCTCTCTCTCTCTCTCTCTCTCTCTCTCTCTCTCTCTCTCTCTCTCTCTCTCTCTCTCTCTCTCTCTCTCTCTCTCTCTCTCTCTCTCTCTCTCTCTCTCTCTCTCTCTCTCTCTCTCTCTCTCTCTCTCTCTCTCTCTCTCTCTCTCTCTCTTCTCTCTCTCTCTCTCTCTCTCTCTCTCTCTCTCTCTATCTCTATATCTCTCTATATATATATGCACATGCCACTCTCACTTTGCGGCTTTCGTCGTGACAAACCTGACATTATGGTTAAAAATCAGTTTGTCAACTAAAATAACTCCCAGATACGAGACTGTTTTACCTGGTATAACCACCCTCTGTTCACAAGTGACCGCTATCTCCCCTCTTTCCCTCGGACCTTTCAAGATTACCGCCACCCTCGCCTCGTCTCCCTTCGCCCTCAGCTCTTCCTTGTTCATTGCTCTCACAACCACTGACAAAACATCTGCATAGGCCAGCGTCTGACACCCCTTCGGCAACGTTATACGTGGTACCGGATCATATAATACGTTCCATAAAGTCGGACCTAGCACTGATCCCTGTTGTACACCCTGTGTCAACTCCTTCTCCCTGTCTCCCACTCTGATCTTCCTCCCTATAAAGTAATCTGTTATAATGTTCTGGAGATATCGGCTAACCCCTATTTCGCGTAATCTTCCAAGGATGATGCTCCATCCTGCCATGTTGAATGCATTCTTAATGTCTAGGTTTATTAGGGCCACCCATTTATACAGTTTGCCAGTAGAATTTAGCAATTTTAGAGGTCTATATTTTAAGACTCCCTCCTCATTTGGTCCACCCTTTGGGATAAGGATCGTTCTCCGAATCTTCCATTCAGCCGGAAAGACCTGCTTTCTCAGGAGTTCGTTATATATACACCCTCACCATCATTTCTGAGTCATATTCGGCCATGATATTCACCACTTTCGTTTTCACTCCTTCCATTCCCGGGGCTTTCCGATTTTTCCGATTTTATAGTTTCGGAGATAAGGGGGGAATGGGTAAATTTTTTAAAATATATTTGTTAATATCTTTTAAATATTTGTATACGGCATAATGAGCCCTTTAATTTGTTAGCAACAAGCATACTTTTTTATTTTTTGTTTAACTCTGTAATTTTCTCCCAAAATCAATTAGGGCGTTCCTGCTTATTTTTCAGTAAAGTTCAGATGAGGGACTACAACTTTTTTTTCAAATTTTTACGTCTTATATTTTCGGAGATTAAGAGGGGAATAGGTAAATTTTGTAATATTTTTGTTAATATCTTTTAAATAATTTATTTTAAATATATTTAAAAAATTAATTTGTATTCGTCATAATGAGCCCTTTGATGTGATATATTTTATTTTCCATTTAATTCTATAATTTACCCCCCCTCCAAAATGAATATTAGGCATTTCTCAATATTTTTCCAGTAAAGTTCAGGTGAGGCGCTGTACCTCTATTTTTTTCAAAATTTTACAGCTTAAGGTTTCGGAGATATTTTAAAAATATGAAAAAAATATATTTGTTTTCGCCATAATGAGCCCTTTCATTTGATATATAACATGATGGGTTAGAAACAACTTTAATTTTATATTTTCCATTTAATTCTGTAATATGCCCCCAAATTTAAAAGTAGAGGTTTTTCCTTATTTTTCCAGTAAACTTCAGGTCAGACCCTATATCTCTATTTTTTTCAATACTTTACGTTTTAGAGTTTCGGAGATAAGGAGGGGGAATGGGTAAATTTCGGTATATTTTTTAACTAATTTTTTTTAAATATGAAAAAAATATATTTGTGTTCCTCAGAATGGGACCTTTTATTTGATGTATTACATATTGCGTTTGAAAAAAAATATATTTTTTTAAATTTTCATTTAATTCTATAATTTGCTCTCCAAAATTAATATTAATGGTTTCTCCTTATTTTTCCTGTAAAGTTCGGGCAACGTTCTATATTTCCTATTTTTTCAAAATGTTAGGCTCAGTAGTTTCGGGGATCAAGGGGGGGGGTAGATTTTTTTAGTTTCTCCCCCTAGAAGTACCCCTAAAATCAAAATTTGTTCTTTTACGATATGTCGGCTCACCAAACTATACATTGAACCAAATTTCAACCTCTTCCGTCCAGTAGTTTAGGAGAAAATTGCTGTGATGTAACAGAGGCAGAAATCCGGAGTGATATTATAATATTAATTATATATATTGTATATACGGAACCCTAAAAATTAGACATTTTTTTTATCCACAATATTTAACTATAATTAAACTACACCCTCTATTTCAACCACCTTGTATGTGCAACTACTTATCGGCCACCCAGTTTGACATTTTTTGTACCACACTGTATAAATATAAATACACCAATTTCCAAAAAATTTCACCAAAACTGCAACTACTTATAGAGCACCCTATGTAACAATTTTTAAAGATTAAACTGCTTGACTCTACTACTTCCTATATTTCAAATATCAAATCTGTGCAACACATTATGTGCTACGCTATTTCACATTTTTTCCTCTTATTTTTTAAAGTGCAGTATAAAATATAATTTATCTTCATTTAAACCATCCTTCATTTGCAACTTTTTCTAACCTTGTTTGAATTACACTGTAACTATAACTTGACTTCGCCCCATATTTCAGGTACTCCATATATGCAACAGCTCATGCTCTACCTTATATAACAAAACTCTTACTCACACTGTATAATTATTATTTTACTCCATGCTATATTTCAACAACTTTGTATATGCAACTACTTGGACCACCCAATATAACATTTTTTCACCTCTCTGTATACTTAGAATTCTGGTCCACCCTATATTTCATCTATCCGGTATATGAAACAGCTTGTGGATCATAACATTCCATTATAATATTTTTTAAACCTTCCTGTATAGCTTTAATCATACTCTGCTTAGATATTTTAACCATCCTATAATATGCTACTTGAAAATTTGTGAACTACTTGTGGATATAAAACAATTTTTTAACCACCCTATAAACTATAATTCCACTCCATCTTATATCTCAACCACCCAGTATAAACAACTGCTTGTAAAAGTTTCTTTCAGCCCATTTCATCACTTTAATAATCGCTCAAGAAAATTCAAATACCCTAACTGCTTACATAACATTTTTTTATCCACCTTGTATAAATATTATTCTATTTTATCCTTATTGCACCCACATTGGATATGCAACTACTTGACCCTAACAATATAACATTTTGTTATCCACCCTGCATAAATATAATTCAACTCTTTTTTCGAACTACCCCATATAACTTTCCCCTTATTTTAACCACATTTTATATATGCAGCTACTTACGGGCCACCTAATTTACCTTTTTTTCAAGATTTCTTAAATACATGTAATTCTATTCGGCTCTAAGTTTTACCTATCCTATATATGGAACACCCTGTAAAATTACACTTGATACATCAGTTGAATTTTTTTTTAAACGAAACATGTTACATATTGCCATATTCCGAAATTTCAATAAAAGCTAAGCTGATGCAAGTTTCTAATATTTGGTGCATGCGGTGAAACTAGTTTTCTAGTAAAAAATCCCAGCTTCGTCAGAATCATCCGTATATATTATATTAAGGGTTTTCCCATTATTAATCATCCTGGTATTTTACTTTGCTACTGCTAAGAACTATCGCAAAAATATTGCTTTAATAACAACCTTAGACACAATAGCTACCATAAAATACATTTATAATAAAGTAATAATGCCAATTTAAGTATTCTAAATACCTGTTTCAATTATTTTATATTCGACTGTAGGATCCATTGCACATCGCTTACAACAATCTGAAGGTTATCCAGTATAAGATAATATATTTACATTAAAAATGTATAGGAAAATATATATATTTTTTAAAAGGAAATATTATCTTTTACTGGATAATTTTTCCAATGTTCATTTGTGCTCTAAAGTTAATTCTAAATTCAATCTCAACTAACTTTTTGACTGATGAAGAAATACATGATATCAAAAGCTCCACAAATATAGTTAAAAAGAGTATAAATTTATATATTGGATGCTTCCCAATAGCACGATAACATATATATATATATATATATATATATATATATATATATATATATATATATATAAAGTTGAGTGAATATTTTCTTCATTTTAGGTCGTTACAAATAATAAGATTGTGTTTATTTCATATGTTTTAATGATGCCATTTTGGCCACGTTTTTGACCTTTTTCAAATTTATTCTAAAAGTACAGCATTAGTACTTATGAAGTCACAATTTTTTCTGCTAAACATTTTACATTTTTTTACTTGACACGATAGAAACTTTTTCTATCATTGTCTCTGAAAGGACACACAATGTTAGTTTTTAATTTTGTGTCAAGTAAAAAAATGTAAAATGTTTAGCAGGAAAAACTGTGACTTCACAAGTACTAATGCTGTAGTTTTAGAATAGATTTGAACAAGACCAAAAACATGGCTGAAGTGTTATCATTAAAACATGTGAAATAAACACAATCTTATAATTTGTAACAACCTAAAATAAATGTATCATATGGTTTTGGTTTTCATCCCTAGTTGACAAATGAATCCTCCTGGTAGCATAGGTTGGTTTACATTACCCTCATATCAATCAGCTTATACTTTTTGTGAAGTAACTAGAAATGGGCCAGGCAGAAAGAGGGACCATGTGAACCATTCCAAAAGAGGGCAATACTGGTACTCAGGCAATACACAGTTATTTTACAAATAACCCAGAATGATGATGATCAGTTATCAACTATATGGAAGCTGGAATGCATAAGACATGTGTCTGTGTACAAGAGAGCAATTTGTAGTTGATGGTTATAAAAAATTAACACAAATTTTGAAAGTCTATAAAATTGTGAATCAGTTTAATTTCAGTTTTATGTTTTATATTAACATCATATGTTTTATTTTCTGTTGCCATCAATTTTTCACCACTTCTAATAAAACTTGTAATTGCTTCCTCCATTGGTTGTTGGTTACCCAATAACCATTTTTCTCAAGCACCTATAAAAATATTTGCATATTAACAATACAGCTAAAATTCAAGTACCTGAAAAAAAGAACTGTAATGTGTAATCAAATTGTAATAAAATGATCACTGTTTTAAGATCTAGCTATAGTTTATATACTGGCTGCTAAAGTTTGATTTTTTAATTAAAATGAACTTAAAGTTTTGTTAGGAGGAAACTTTATAATCTTTATTTAGGTATAATAAATATAAAAAGAATAAAATATATGAATTAATAAGTCTCGATGAAAAGTTTACACCTTTTATGTTTAGTTCATGAACTATTTATCTATTTATTAGTTAGCTTCAACAAATACATATAAAAATGTACAAAAGTCAAACCAACATGAATAGTAAATTATTAAATGATTCCATAATTAATATGCAATATATACAAACTTATAAGTCACTACATACTCACAAATTAGTTGCCGGCATTGGCTTTTTGCTCTTTCTTCCTAACCAAATATATTTCTGTAACTTTTGGTCCTGAATTATACTGCGCATTGTTCATAGATTGGGTCCCCAATTTTTGAGAGCTCAACCTCTAATTTAAAAAAAAATAAAATTATTAGATATACCTAAGATTTAAAAATAAACAAAATCCTGTTATTTTAAAGATTTTCGTATTTTTTTCATCAACTCCAGCAATAACTTGGTTTTCAATACAATACATGTTTTTTCATTACATACCTCAAACTTCAGTAACTTTAAAAAATTGAATACATAATTTTATACGAAAAAATATTTTTACCTTTGTTGGGAAAGTTCCACAAATCATCAAATGCTAATTCGAATTAGTATTACCTATACAATGAATGCTCAAAATTAAATAACACTTATTGCCACAAAATTCAGTTCACTAAGCGTTCATAACTTTCTTGAAACAACAAGCACCAAAATTGAGTGAGGAATCAAAATGGCTAACCACAACACAATCGGTAACGATCGATTTTATTCGTACGCCATCATTTAATCAGTGTTGTCGCATTTAAGCTGCTTACATTTTTACACACAAATCAGTTGTACCTCATTTAAATTTAAATGATGCTAAAATAATTGTGAAATAATGATGAATAAACAAAAATATCTATTTTACCATAATATTCAGTAAAGGTATACTTACCTAACAATTAGTTAACTGTCAGTTAAGGTTAACGTTTTTAGTGAATTGCTCGAAATTAGTTACAATCTGGCAATGGGATGCAAACTGTCGTTTAGATTTTAGAAAATGCGGTATGTTTAAAATCATTCATGGTTGATAACACAGTTAAGGTAACAATTATTATTTAAATTGGAAATACGTTCCTAATTAAATAGAATATGAGTCTCTCAAATTATTTTATTTACCTGTGGTAGAAATATAGAGATTAAATATTTGATTTGAATTTATTTAACATGTAATAGGTGTATGCAATTAAGTTTAGGTAAGAAATATTGAACAGGTACTTCAATGTCTAAAAATTGTTTTTCCCAAAATTTCCGAAAAAGAATCTTTATGGATGTTCCTGGTATGTACTGATGGAGGTCCATACTTAAATTTCCATATTGAGACGGTAGAGGACATCCTCAGGATGACCGATTAAGGTGTAGGAGTGGTCTAGGACATTCGGATCTGAATAGGATCAAAAACGGACGTCATGGGGAAGACCTGTGCTTTGTGGGAAGGAGCATTAATGGTGTAGAAACTTGCACTTATCGACATACACAGTAGAAAAATAAAAACATGATTTGTTAGATAAACATGACTTTAATTTGATATCAGTTATATGTAAAAGGATGACTTGTAAGTGACCTTTGAGTATGATGGCCTCCTTATATCAATTTTACGTAAAGCTCAGACTTATTTCTTACATAAGGTTATGACGGCATTATTATATCATTTTTACCTTACATCATGACGTGTAACTTATTTAACTGTATGATTTACTTGTTACGTAAATAATATATAAATATATGACTTTGAAGTGATGTCACAATTTGATGAAAATATTATATATTATTTATGTAATATTAAAATCATAATCATCACGTCATATTAAAGTCAGATTTTGTGTCAGTATTATGTCATAATGAATGTCATACTAGATAACATCAAATAAAAGTCATCAATAGAGTCACTATTATGTCATATCTATGTAAAAATTGTATGATCTCTATAAATATTATCTATCTATGACGTCATATGAATGTCATGTGTTCACTGGGAATGAACAGCCATCAAATACTTCTTCGCATGATATACATTTATGAGCACCAGATGGCAAATTGCCTCTCGAGCAGCCTGTACAATCTCTATTTTCGTTATTAGTAAGTGTGTTTGAGTTCACAGAACTAGTTTCTTTTCTCGTTTCTGGTCCAAAACTTCGCCAATTTTGTATATAATTTAAATCTATCTTTCGTGCAACATGTTCCTCTTTTATACAATTGTAACATACCGTTTTTAATTTGTTTCGAATAACATCAAAGTAAACTGGGGGAATCTGTAAAAATACATTGACCGATGTAGTTTCTTGAAGAATGAGGACTTTTGAAATAAATAAAACAGTCGAAATGCCAACATTTATTCATCTAATAACTTTGTTTATGAATAGAAACTGACACATCACAAAATTGGAATTGGAACAACTTAATCTTTATAAAATTCTTTAGTGTTTTCTACTCAATCAAATTATATGATCTGATCAGCAACTAATTTCTAATTTCTTTCGTCATATAAACAAATTTGACACTAATAAATAAATTTACAGATACAATAAAGAGGGCATATGTTATTTTTTAAAGATACTTAACATAAAATATATGAAGTTTCTGTTCATAAAACCTGAGTTAAGTATCTTTATATGATAACAGGTTACAATAAAACAAATATATAGTCCTGATATATTCTTAAAGATAAAAAAAAATGTTATGAGCAGTGTTAAAAGTTTATATTCTTTCGTACCACGTACGTAGTTGGTAAATTGTACAAGACCCAGAATTAATTCTGGCACAAGAAACATTCCGATATCTTTATTAGATCCGGAGTTATGGGTATGGCTAATGTAGCATAAGTCTTATGCCACATTATCCAAGGATTTTCGGAAAAGGTTGGAGCAATAAATTTTCTTTTGGCGTAATTAAATAGCAATTAATTACTAATAAATTATAGACTATGTAGGAATTATGCCTTATGAAATGGATGATTGGACATAATAGACATGTCAAAAAACCTGAAAGGAAAATGGTAAAACCACAACATCAAATAAAATAATGTTTTTTAGAAGAGGTTGTTCCATATAATTTTCGCTCAACAATGATGATGTTAAAATGGTTTTCACAATAAAAGGGAAGTTAAAATTACCAAATTAAAAAAAAATCAAGATAAATATATCAAATAAGCCGATTTGACTAGTTCGTGCGAAGCCGCGACGGGTCAGCTAGTATTAATTTGTTTTTGTTCAGTAGTTTATTATTATATTAATATATTACGTGCCCAGATTGGTCAACTTTTTTCATTTGTTTATTAAGTTAATGGTTACCCGTACACTGTTATTAATTAAATTTTTCCACTGACTGGATCCGCCACTGTCAAGACATCTGAGGAGAAGTAATAGTCCGTCGTTTAAGCTTCCTCTCCGAAAAATTTTTAAACAGGGAGCTAAGAGAGCTACCATGTGTTGAACATGTCAAAAAAATAACAGTTAATATTTTAAAATTTCATAAAAAAACGCGAAAACACTTTTGTCCTACACCCCCGATGGTATGGCCGCTGTGTCCCCCGCTCTAAATATGTCAATTTAACGTCAGCAAAATATTTACTAATAACAGCCTAATTTTGTCACTATTGCTTGGTAGTTATTATGACAATCGAATGAAGAGATGGCATTACGGGAATTTAGTGATAACTCTGTGGCTGTCACCTACACTTTTTTGTATCTACATCAGAGTAATTATATTTTTTGTGCAATGCGTTACGCAATAAAAATTATATTACGAAGACAAATGAATCATAAAGAACAAAAATAGAGAAAAAAATATTTTTGATTACACGAATTACATAAAAAAATACACATCGATTGCACTTAATAACTTTGTTCATTATGTAAGGGTGAGTGGATAAAATTGCAATACTGTGTCATTAAATGCCAATTGTATTTGCAAAAAAGCAATAGAAAGCGTAGCGAACAAACTGCATCGTTTTGAATAAGGGTATTAATTTTATTATTATTAGGGGTTGGTAAAATATGTTTGGCTTATTTAGGGATCATTGACTAGTAATATATACAAATAATTTTACAAATATTCGCAAGTGCATCTCACCGAATAATATAAAACATTAATTTATCAAATCCGATATTTGGCCTATTAAAGGATGGGTAGCATCACTTATCGGTTGTTTGGGAATTACTTTTGTTCGTTAAATAATAGTTGTTAGAAATGTGGCGCGTTAATCAAGATTGACTTATATACGTCTATAACAAGGTAACTTTATAGTAATACAATTATAATCAAACATTTTATTGTTATTATGTGAATATGACAACTCATAAATACTTATTAATTGGATTATTAACATAAATATGAAGGAACATCTGACGGACAAAATTAATTCCTAAACCAACCGTTACTTGGTGCCACTCATCGCGTAACAGCTTGAATTATTACCAAATGCATATCATACTTTTTTTGTAGGACTCGGGATACATACCCATATTTTTGTAGGACATTTATTTTTTTGGTCAGTCAAAACACTAAGCAATCGTGTGGTTTCATTGTCCTACAGTTATTATAGATTTCGACGAGCCCATAAAACCGACATGTTTCGCGTGTAAGACTAGGAAATCATTCCATTTAACTTGTAGGACAAAGATGCCATTCGATTATTATAATAATTATTAAGCAATAATGAAAACATTTGGTTATTAATAAATATTTCGCTCAGGTTAAATTGAAATGTTTAGAGCTGGGGACGCGGCGGCCATACCAGCGGGGGTCTATCACAGTATTAAAAGATTAACTAAAAAACTAATTGTTATTAATACACAAAAATTGTGCTCACCATTTTGACATGTTCAACACCTGATAGCTTTGTTAGCTACCTGTTTCAAAAAATTTCGGAGAGAAAAAGTTAACCTACTCAAAAATTTGTAGCCTGTTATTAATTAAAAAAAATTAACGTGGGCTCCCGGTCTATATGGAATTTAATAATGTTTAATTGTGTGTTCTTTACTTTTTTTCGAAATGTTAGTTAAAAATTAAATTATATGCGTTTCCTTTAGTTATTATCAATTGTACATTTGGCATGGAATGCCCTTTATTGTTTATTATTTTAATGATTTTTAAATTATTCTGTTTTTAATTCAGCATGAATTGAAGAGAAAAAGGTTAAATAAAGAAGTACAGTTTTTTTCAGTTTCCAATGGAAATTACTGAAAAAAAATGAAAATTAGATCGAATATATAAATTCGCTAAGAATAATTAATGAACACTGAGATAAGTTTAAAATATGAGTTCCGTTTTTCAGTAGAATATATATTGAAATTATCACATTTAATTGTCCCTTTGCAGAATGTATTTAACAATGAATCCCTGGAATATAATGATGCACTTGAAAATCATCAAGAATTAACAAATAGCTTTTTAGAATTAATACCAGTAATTCCTAAAATACATGATCTTAATGTGGTAAGATTAATGGCACCAGATTCACAGAAGAAGTCTTTAAAAGTTTTAAATACACCAAGAACGGTATTTCAAGAAGAAACGAATAAATTAAGGTCATATAATTTCAGTATGAATGCTAGTGGCTCAACAGCTGGTGATAATACAAATCCAGAAAATTTCAACAATATTGATAATCTTTATTGTAAATTAAGAAATGATCTTATTCAATAAAGAGTAGAAATTGAGTTACTAAACTATCCTTGGAATGTTACTGTAATTGAAACGACTGGTTCAATAATTTTTATGTATGCTGTTATGCTGTGATGTGAGAAATCCATATGATAACAATAAGTTGCCAGGCTTTAGCATCTAAAATTGTAAATAATATGTTCCAAAATGATATCAGTTCTTTTTGTTTAATATTATTCATTGCTTTTTCTACTTTAGGTGCACCTGAGAGATGAAAAATTAATTGCATAGTTTAGACAAAAAAAATATTCAATTAGATAACGATAAACTAAAAAGTGTTGAAGAGTTGGAGAATATTTTGAAAAAATTAGATTCATATATCTGCAATGGAGGGCCACCAGCTACCTTACATTCAGATGTAACATTGCGAGCTGCTGTTAAAGATACATTTGTGTGGAGGCATATAATTAAAATAGATAATTTTCTTATAATTTTTCAGACTTTTTGATATTACCACAAAGAAAATGAAAATGCCAATGAATTTTATATCATTTTATTATAACAGATGTTCGAAATGGTCTCCATCCACTGCAAAGCAGTGATATAATCATGCCTCAAATTCATTGCGCACATTGGAAAAAACATCTAGAGTAAGTCGGCTAAATTGTTCTTGGATACGATGTCTCAGATCATCCAGCGACTCTGGAGGAGTAGTATACACGCAGCTACCAAAGAAAAAATCCAGGGGGTCAAATCTAGTGACCTGCTGGCTACTCGATGACACCTCGTATTCCAATACATCTATCCGGAAATGGATTGTCCATAATGTGGTGGGGCACCGTCGGGATGAAAAATAAGTCTGCCTCCTAAAAAATTCAGTTATTCTTGGATCTACAGCGTTTCCAAGCAAGTCTAAATACTTATCTCCATTTAAAGTGTCCTCTATGGAAAAGGGTCCAACGATATGATCACCTAGGTTTCCTGCCCACACATTTAGCTTTAGAGGTCGCTGACTATGAGTCTTTCTAAATAACTATTAATGTTTCTACAGTATCGGCAGTTATAACGATTTATTTCACCATTTAACTAAAGGGAGGCTTCGTCAAGTATTGTATAAAAAAGTGGGATTGTTGTTTCTGTGACCGAACAATGTTTCACAGAATTATATTCTTCTGTCAAAGTCGTCTTCAATAAGAATTAAATTAACGCAATTCCATTACAACATGTCCTAATACTGCTACTTTAACGTCATCGATTTTTTTTGGCTATCGTTACTTGTTAACCACGGATCTCGTTTAGTTGAATTTGCTCCACAGTGTATTTATGCTCTACGAGTCTTTCTGGATGCCTTTAATTGAAATTACGTGCACTTTCGCTAGCACAATTATTACTCTGAACATAAAGAACAATAATTTCCTTTTTCTATTTAAATTATTTTTTGTCAATAACATCACAGATCAGATCACGTTTTAACTCGCAAATTCCGTAAATGTTGTTTAAACAGGATTTATAAGGGCTGAGTAGGGTTTATGTTTATTCAAGGAACACAAAGTGCTCTATAAATCAGTTTTGTTGTAAAATCACTTGAATATTTGTTCTGTGGTTGACAAATTAAAATTACTGTCATTTTAGAAACAGTGATCTAATGACTTATTGACTAATCACATCAAACCGAATTACATAATGCAATTAATAGATCCATGAATAGGTAATAATGTTATTACAAAAATTAAATATCCAAACCTGAAAGTCATAAAATGAATGACAAAAGTAACTTGACGGACCCTCTGTATAGGGTTTTTTTAAATCTCTGAAAAAACAGTCACATCGGCAACGCTGTCAAATTTGTGTGTGTGACATCCTCGCCCTGGTTAAATAATTAAACCATATACAATTTTTAGTGCAATTACATAAGTAGTTGCAGTTAATCATTCTAATTACTTCTATTTGATAACAATTTTAGATATTAACAAAAATGAAGATACTTTAATTTGTAATCAAAAGTTATCTTTGATGACCAACCTTGTCTACAGTTAAAAAAGTGATATTGAATGATTACTGTTTACGTTTTGGGCCATGCAAATCTGTTTGTGAAGAATAACTTTTTCTCTTAAAATTATTAATAAATAGAAGTCGTTTGATTTATGAATACACACTGTATATACATATTAACTGACATTTATTTTGATTAATTCATCTTATTTACCTAAGTTAATACCATCAAAGCTAACTTTATAAAAATGTTTCGTTAAAAAAGTTTTCCCCGATTTTCTAAAAAACGGTACAAGCTATGTTACTGAAAAACAATATGGGACTACTTCGGGATTCCCCAGAACAAATCCAATTCCTTTTGAATTCATTATACCCCATGTTCCAGAACATAAAATGTTTCTACATTTTTGGTACCAGCGACTCTACAAAAGTTTACTGTATAAGAAAGTCGGTAACAAAGTTTTTCTCGATTTTCTAAGAAACGGTAGAAGTTATGTTATTGAAAAAATATGGGACCACTTCGGGATATCCCGGAACAAATCCAATTTCGTTTCAATTTGTCTCATGGTCCAAATAAATTTTTGTTCATATTTTTAATACCTGCGACTCCACCAAGGCATAGAGTATAAGAAAATAGATAAAAGAGTTTTTTGCCATTTTCTAAGAAACGGTTCAAGCTATGTTAATGAAAAATTATGGGACCAGTTCGCGATTCTCCGGAACAGGATCCAGTATAAACAGTCAAAATTCCTTGACCCGTTTGCAAGTAATCGCTGAACAAACAAAAAAATACAGACGAAATGAGAACCTCCTTCTTTTTGAAGTGGTTAAAAATGATGCCGACTCAGGAGCTCATAGAAGACGATTTCGATAGGAGAACGTATTTCTGTGAACAAATGATGGTAAGGTTAGATGACAATGTGATCCAATTAGATGATGTTTTTTTTGTTTTCTGATGAGAGCATATTTACACTTCACAGTCATTAATGTTAATGGTCAAAATTGCCGCTATGGGTCTAATGAGAATCCTCACTGGATGATACAGACACATACGCAATATCCTGAAATAGTTAATGTTTGGGCAGGAATTGTTGAAAATCATACCGTAGGTCAATTTGTCATGGATGGCAACTTGAATGCAGATAAATATTTAGAACTGCGCCAAAATAATGTCGTGCCAACTTTGACAACATATCCTGATCCAGTAAACCCACAAGTTCCTGCCAATACAATATGGTTTCAGCAAGATGGAGCACAGTCCCATCAATGTCGGGCATTACCTGAACCACATTTTTCCAAATCGGTGGATTAGGAGGCGCGGATCGATAGAATGGCCAGCACTATCTTCTGATTTGATGCAATTGAACTACTTTTTGTGGGAATATGTCAAACGTACTATATACAAAACTAAACCCCTCAACTTAGATGACCTAAAAAGACGAATCACGCTTGCGATTAGATCTGTCACGCCTGAGATGTTGCGTAACGTTAGAAGAGATTTGAATATTTCCTACATTACCATTATTTTTTTATGTTATCATGAAATAATCAGTATTACTTATTAGGTTTTTAGTGTAATGTAGGTAGTGAATTTGTGAAATAATTTTTTTTTTAACCGACTTCCAAAAAGGAGGAGGTTATCAATTCGTATGCAACTTTTTTTATGTATGTCGAGCGATTATTCAAAAACGGCTTGGGCAATTTTGATGATCTAAACTGAATTATATTAAGTAACATTACAGAAAGGTCCCATATAATTGACTATAACATGAGATTTACGGTTTTCTAGAAAATCAGAAAAAAAATTAAATAAGGGACTAGATTTCAGCAATTTTCAATGAATCTTCACTGTTTTCTCTAAAAATGCTCACGCAATTTGAATATTATAATTTGTATTATACAAAGATATGTTCCAGCTTGATTCCGTACAATTTTTTATAACGCAAAACATACCATTTTTCTGAAAATCGGAAAACTATATCCAAAAAAAAACTGATATGCTATGAACATATATCGTACAGGGTGTTTTTAAATGGTTTTCAATTTGATGCATTTGAAACTCAGTTTGTGTTAGAGACGTGTTATAGTCGCGTGAAATGGCAGAAAATATTCCGTTAGTTTATCGAAACGAAAATTTGTTAGATATGTCGGCGAACTCTTCTATGTGGTATACGGTTGTAGGTGTGTGCGTGCACGCATGTGATATTAGGTGGTACATAAGCTGCGGTATACATATGATGGTTGAAATAAAAGTTATAATTGAATTAGTTATACAGGGTGTTTCTAAAAATATTGTATTGGGTGGCACATAAGTAGTTGCGTATACAAGGTGGTTGAAATAAGAGTGGAGCAAAACTAGATTTATATGGTTTTTATTTTAAGTCAGCTGAAGTCGGTAAATCTGAAGACACTTAACAGTTGAAGATAGGTGTAAGACATTTTACATGAATTATGTCTAGAATTTTCTGGAAGGGGCTTGTATATAAAATAAGAAAGTTGATATTGGCCATTGTCACATGACACACCCTATATAATTTAAAAAAAATGCGCATTTAAAAATACAAATCGACGTGTCCAAGCGTTTTTCCCAACACGCCCTCCTTTAGTCGTTATCGAATTTATTCCATTTGGCTGTTCCACACTGTGTGTGTAAAATAAATATATAGTAGGATGAAACCCATTCAAAAGGAACCATTGAAAAAGGAAGGGAATACAACAACTATACAAGGAAAAATAATTTACGGGCGACCTGAGCTCGGGAAGGGGGAATGGGAGAAGTTTTAATGGTAAAAAAATGGTAAAATTACAGTGTGTTTGAGATATAAAAAGGTAGGTTTTCACAAAATTTCCCCATTTTTTTTGTAAAAGATAAGAATAAAAAACAAAACTTTTTTTTTTGAATTTTTTACATACATTTTGAGGTTATTAGAAAAAAATGTTAACACAAATGTTGTAGATATTTTTGTTTCCTACAAATTTGCCATTTAACATTTTGTACTTTTTCCGAAAATCGAGATAAACCGTTTTTACCATTAAATTTTTTTTTCAATTTTTACAATTTTCAAAGGCTTCAGCCCTGGCCTATGTAGTGAGTCAGATTTGTTTATTTGCACGATTTTTACCTCGGTTTATCGTATCCCCAACAGACGCTTAGAAGGTAATAGACGCTCTTGAAGTGATTGGTATAGTTTACCAGACGCTAAATAAGTGATGAGAATAGGTATTAGATAAGTTTACACCGGAAGTCACAGGTTGAACTGCCAGTGTAAATAGTTGAGGGTTCGGAAAAGAATAGTTAAATTATTTAAGAAGATATCATTTGCTCCCGTGAATAGTAGATAAGGAATTGGAATTTAAACTGTGATAATTTACAATATACTTAATCATTTGTGTCTGGTCATTAGGGTCGAAAGTATCAGAACCATTGCAGGTTTAAGGCTTGTGGCCTAAAGGTCCCCTTTGAGAAGAAGAAGAAATAATAGCTATTGTACAAGGTGTCCCGATAAAGCGTACGGAGTAGCTGTATCTTTACAATGCCTATAGATTTGGGAAAAAATCTTCATAATTAAATTGGGGAAGAAAAATTAAATTATTATGAAGTTCTTAATTAGACCGGTAGTGGGTGTGTAAAATTCATGCTATCTCGGAAAGTTACACGATGAGCTATTACTTCATTTGATAGGGTAATAATGCATCATTTTGCTTGGCGACGAAGAAGAGGGGAGGCCAATGTATTTTTCAACAATAAAATTTCGATATCTCTAGAATTAATTAACCGTTTTGATTTTTTTATGTCTCGTTTGAAAGATCATTTGATGGTTTTCTGTGAGAATTTTTTTGTTTGCACTGTTAAGTTCTAAACAAATAAACTAGAGCGCGCTATCTGCAACGAATTCACATTTTTGTGAATTTTGAAAGTTGAATGTACTATTTTCTTGACGTAATCTTAGCTAACATAAAATTATCTAACATTTAGTGAAAACCGCATGGCGATATTTCTATCCGTTATTATTTATGGAAGAAAATGTTATAAATTCGAACAAGTGTTTGAAGGCCAATGGGCCATTGGAACAATTAAGTAATTAATAACAGTTGTAATAATAATACAAAAAACACCTATGGAAAAATTAACAAATTTCTAGAAATCATTCCGATAAAACAATACGCCAACAATGAAATGACCATCTAGAAAGACAAGAGAGTTCCATGCTGATATAAAAGGATATTGTACATTTTGATTAGTTATTAGTTGAGTTTATATTCCATGTGAATTGTAGTTATCAGCTGTTGTTAAGGAACAGTGGATTTATTTATATGTAAATGTAATGTAAAGTTCTCGAAAGTAAAAGTAAAAATTTAAAAATTCCATGTATCCGTTATTTTCATCAAAAAAATGCGGGTCTATATTTTTTTCTTGTACGCTTCCGCACCATACGTTAAATTCCAGGGTTTTGCTTAGACCAATAATGCATATTATCCAAATTAACATCACCTGCACTGCTGAAAGTAGCTTCATCTGTCCATAATATTTATTATAGAAAATTTGGATTTTCCTGAATCATATTTAGCATCCAGTGACTATTATTTTGTTTCGATACAAATATTTTCCTTTTAAAAATTACTTTTTTTAGACGCGAATTTGTAGGCCTGTGGGAAAATGAATTAAATGATCCAGGATCCAAAATACACAAATAATATATGAGCTTTTTACTAACACGTCGTCACGAAAATCTTCTCTCCAGTAAAATCAGTCATGCCACATTTTATTTATTTTTGATGTAAATTGAATTATCCCTAACAACACAAAATTAATATTTATTAATAGAAAATTTCTTAACAGGAATCGGAATTGAACAATATGAAAATTGCATTTTTTAACTAATTGAGGATTAACATCAATTTTTCTTCAAGTATTAACTGTTATCAATTTGTATCGCCGTTTCACTTTTATATAATAACTAGCTGTTACCCGCGGTTTCACCAGTGTATGGACTGTACAATTCATTGCGAAAAGAATAGCTTAATGAAACATATAGGGTATCCTATATAATAGTTTTTTCTAACTTTTTTGAACCACCCTACGTAACTATAATTCCACCAATCCTAAATATATTTCATCCAAACTGCAAGAGCTTAATGGGCCACCCTCTATAACAGTTTTATTCAAAATTTTTTTGAACTTATTATTTAACATTTTTTTGCTTATTGGCCACCCAATATAACAAATTTATTTATTTATTTTATCCGCCTTGTGTAACTATAACTCTAATTCCATCTATATTTAAACCATCCTATATATACTGCTGCCAATTAGTTAACTATTATATCGAATTTGTTTATCAGTTTTAGAACCATCCGGTTATACAGGATGGATAATTTTACTCTAAAATATTTCAATCACCCTGTATATGCATCTACTCAGAGGCCACCAAACATAACATTTTTTAAACACTTAACTATAACTGCTGCACTCTATATTTCAACTATCTTATTAATGGACTTCGCTATATAACAATTTTTCTGATATTTTTTTAACTACAATAAAAAGTATAATTTGTCTCCACCTTATGTTTCAACCACCCCTTATTTGCAACTTTTTCTAACATTGTTTTAATCACACTGTATTACTATAATTTTACTACGCCTCAAGTTTCAGATATTTCAGATATGCAACAGCTCATGCTCTATCCTACAAAAAAATTTATGCTCCCTGTTTAACTCCATCCTCTATTTTAACAACCTTGTATAATCAACTACTTATCGGCCACTTAGTTTAACATTTTTTGTACCACCCAGTAGCTTATGGGGCACCCTATATAACAATTTTGTTTAAAATTTGTTTGAATCATATTGTATACCTTTATATATATATATATATATATATATATATATATATATATATACTTTAACCTGTATTATAACCACATTTTTGAAATTTTGAAATACTTAACAATAACGCTACTCCACCCTATATTTCAACTATCGTATCTGTGCAACTGATTATGAGCTAAGCTATTTCATAATTTTTCGTCATATTTATTTGACCACAGTATAAAATATAATTTCTTTCATACTTCATTTAAACCACCCTTCATTTAAACCACTCTTCATAAGCAAGTTTTTCTAATCTTGTTTGAATTACAATGTGTAACATAATTTTACTTTTTTTCCTACTATTTTTTACCCATTCTGTGTAATTATAATTCTACTCCATTCTATATTTCATCAACCTTTTATAGCAACTACTGCCACCCAATATAACATTTTTGTATCACCCTGTATGTTGGAAATGCTGTGGAACCTTTGGTGTGTCATAAATGTAAAAACACAGTTTTGCACCTTTAACACCAAACCTTTATTTTAAACACACAACGCCGTTTCAACAACTCGTAAGTTGTCATCATCAAGGAGTAATTAATTAATTTAGATTTAGTTTGGTTTACTCCTTAATGATGACAACTTAGAGTTGTTGAGTGTTTTAAATAAAGGTTTGGTGTTAGGGTGCAAAACTGTGTTTTTACATTTGGTTAATCCCAAGTACCTGAATTCTAAATAACAGGTTTCACAGATAATGCAAAGATTTTGTATAATATAATTAGTTAAATTATGATAATCCTTAATCATTTACGTACTTTTACCCTATATTATAAAGACATTTTAATACCTAATTTATGGAGTCTTACAAAGTAGACTATACAATGAGCTGTATGGGAAAGGGCCCTTGTCCGAATTAATTAATTTATTAGTTTTATAAATCATTATGCTTTCGGAAGAGTCTAGTTCCTTAAAATTATTTAATTGTTTAATTAATTTTAAAGAATTTGAATCTACGTACTGGTTATGTTCTAAAACATGATGTGCAACACTAGATTTATCCGTTCTTCCGTATTTCAAATAGGCAATATGCTCTTTGAGACGGGTACTGATAGAACTACGTGTTTGTCCATAATATTATTAACAGTTAATACCAGCAACTCCACCAAAGCATACTGTATAAGAATGTCATTAAAAAAGTTTTTCCCGATTTTCTAAAAAACGGTACAAGCTATGTTATTGAAAAAAATATATGGGACCACTTCCGTATCCCTCGAAACTAATCCAATTTCTTTTTAATTTATTATACCCCATGCTCTGAATAGAAGAAAAATGTCCATATTTGTAATACCAGCGACTACACCAAAGTTTACTGTATTAGAAAGTTTTTCCCGATTTTCTAAGAAACAGTAAAAGCTATTTTATTGAAAAAAATATACACTTCGGGATATCCCGGAATTAACCCAATTTGTTTTCAATCTATTCCATGTTCCGAATAGAAAAATTTCCTATTTTTAATACTGTCGACTTCACCAATGCATAGTGTATAAGAAAATCGGTAAGAAAGTTTCTCCCCATTTTCTAAGAAACGGTAATGTTAATGGCAAAAATATGGGACCACTTTGTTATCCCCCGGAACATGATCCAGTATAAACGGGCGAAAATTTTTAAGCCGTTTGCGAGTTATCGCTGAACATACATAAAAAACATAGATACAGACGAATTGAGAACATCCTTATTTTAGAAGTCGGCTAAAAATCTTTGCATTATCTGTAAAATCTGTTATTGAGAATTGAGGTACTTGGGATTTACCCATTGTACTGATTATTGCAAGTTGCTAATAGTTTATTGGTAGGTATAAATTAGAGAAAATTGTATTTTAGATTTAGTTTGGTTTACTCTTTGATGATGACAACGTTGGTTTGGTGGTAGGGTGCAAAACTGTGTTTTTACATTTATCACCCTGTATACTTACAATTCAACTCCACCCGATATTTTAATCATCCTGCATATGAAACAGCTTGTAGATCATAACATCTCTTTATAATATTTTTTAAATACACCTGTATAACTGTAATTATACCCATCTACATATTTCAACCATCCGATATGTGCAACTACTTCTGGATATAAAACATTTCTTTTAACTATCTTATAAACATTAATTTCACTCCATCTTAAATTTCAACAATTTTGTATAAACAAATGTTTCTAACATTTCTTCAACGCATTTTATAACTATAATAACTCAAGAACTCCTAACTGCTTACATAACACAGTTTTTCTGAGATTTTTGTATCCATCTTGTGTTTCAACCACATTGTATATCCAACTACTTACGCGCCAAACAATATAACATTTTGGTATCCATCCTGTATAAATATAATTCCAATACAGCCGTTTTTCAACCACATGGTATAGGCAACTATTTATAGCCCACCCAAAATAACTTTTTTGAACCACCGCCTGTAACTAATTCCACTACACCCTTATTTCACGAACATTGTATATATGCAACTGCTTATGGGCTAGCAATTATATTTTTTTTAAACATTTTTTAACCCATGTAATTTTACTCCGCTCTATGTTTCACATATTTTATACATGGAACACCCTGTAACATTAAGCTTGATGTATCAGTTGACTTTTTTTTTAATCGAAACATGCTAGTTACATTGGCATATTCCGAATTTAGAATAAAAGCTAAGATAATGCAAGTATCTAATATTTGGTGAGTGGGGTAGAACCAAGAGTAAATGTGTTACCCAACATCGTAGTTTTTTCGCTATATCTACTGTTTCTGTCAATTTAGGGAGATAAAATGTATACCAGATTTCAAATTATAGGCTTTGCAACAAAAAAAAGATTCAGTAAAATCAGTTCAGTATTTCTTACGTGATGCCCGAACAAACAATCAAACAGACAACTAACTACAATTTTATAATATTACAGGAAATATCTATGTACTAAAAATGTAAAGAGATTAAAACAAACATACTATTATTTGTTTGTGTATTAAAAGATCAATGAATAGAGGAGGAAAATTTTCGTTTTTTAATTAAATTTAAAATGCCTTTTGCATAGTAAAAATGATTGCTCCATAATTTTCATCACTGTCTAAATGTATATGTATTCCATTTTCGTAATATTATTACATAAATCCATATTATTTTTTCTGAGTTCGTTGGGAATAACATCACATAAAACCATAAGAGATGCCGATGCCACAACTATCCTTCAGAAAACAATCCGTAATTGTCTTCCATAGGTTTGACTGAAATTTTGCAAAACGTACTGGGACTACAGTATTTATTTCTAGAACATATATTGGGCATGAGAATCCTTTCAGTTAACAAGAATGTTTTAACTACAAAACTAAAAAATTTAAACGTTTTTTTTTTGTGTAATTTCGGGTAAATGTTCCATTATCTAAGGAACTCACGAAGTTGAGGGTATAGTAGCTTATTTTGTAGATTTTGTGTAAAAGGTAAAAAACTAAATTGTTACCGATTTTTTTCAGATTTTGTTGGTACAAAATAGAAACGCATCCATAAAAAATGTTGAATTTTTTGACAATTTGAATTTTTTCACCAAAAGGTTTTTTTCTCTGTAATGACCTGAGCTAAAAATGACATTCGAAGATATAACGTTTAATTTTATTTCTGATAAAAATAGTGTTACTTTTATTGCTCGTTTTTTGCAAAACTTAGAATAATCCAGCTTTTTTTCATCACATCTCGCTTTGTTTTAATCGAAATGACTCTTAACAGGGCTTGTTTCAAAGGTTTTTTCAAACCCTTTCATAAAGGTTATTCAAATTTGATTCTCTATTATTTTGATTTTGAATTTCAACACCCGAGATGGGGTGTCAACCACCCCAGCGGTGAAAGCACACATCGGCACCATATCACTTATGTTTTTTGAGTTATTTCCTACCAACTGTAACGATTTCAGACAAATTTAGAGGGAAAATGCGACAGTAATTGAACACTGAAGGGTTTAACAGCAAACTCGTGCATGATGATTTTGTTGATTTTTTAGTTCCTATAGAACCTTTGGGATGAAACAACTGCATGTTTAAGCAATACCTAAAATCATTCAAGATTGAATTTTTGCATCTTATTTTTCCTGGTGGTGCACATTATTTGTTGTACCTATATTGTTTGACAAATAAACCAAAGTTCATTTGTAGGATGTAAAATCTTTGTTTTATTATTTTATATATAAAATAATTTTGCTTCATCAAATACAAGTTTTTCATTTTTTTTCTCAAAGTTATTTCTGAATCAGGATTAAGTTGATGTACTTATTTGGTTATTCTAATGCCATAGGAGTAGATGTAGAAGAGTAATTTGAAGAAAGTGTCAATAGCAGTTATTCTTGCATTTGTATTTTGGAGTATGTAAGAACCCATATCTACACTTTGATTAATTAATGTTCCTGTTTACATACAGGTATGTTTATTACAGATACCCTTATCTTTTACACTAATTTTTCAACTCCAAATAGAGAATCAATATCAATCTCTTTTAATGATATTAATGTACCTATTAATAAAGCTCTTTTTTCTTTCAATGTGTTTTTTGTATGTCAACGAAGACAGTGCCAATTATGGAAACACCAGATAAGTATACTTACACAATAAAGCTGTTAGTACACAGGAAGGGTGATTGATCAGTATACAGATATTACCTACTTCTTTCAGGTTACTGGTTCAAGATCAACAAGTTTGCTCGAAATTGCCTTCAACATTTTAATTAAAACCCAAATTGAAATACTTGCCTGTTAAAAAAACACTGAGAAGTGAGAAATTCATGAGACATCAGAATATTTATGAAAAATTCATTTAAAATTAAGAATTATTATGAAATTATATTAAAATATTGTGTTATTTTAAAATGGTTTATCTACAGGTCTTGCTAAATCTTTCCAAACATAAAATAACTTATATTAAAATTTTCAATGTATGGAAATATCTGCTTTATTTTTAATTTGCCAGTTAATATTATTTTTAATTATTTGTTACAGTTATCAAAAAAAAAAGAAAAAAATGTCTCCTGTGGAAAAAAAATACTCCGTTGGGACAATAAAACCATTAAAATCATGTAGTTCACATCTCCCTTAAAAAGAGAATAATGCTAGATAATATTACAAATATGCTACAATAATGAATATGTGATCACGAAATTGTTTATGTTAATTTAGAAAGTAAATATATTTATTGAAAAGATATATTAAACACTTATTGATTTTCAATAGAAGTAATTTATTACTGAAAAAAATTTCCTTTTTGCAATTTGTATAGCAACAAAACAAAATTTTTCGATTCTATTCCGTAGATCGTGCTATTACCTAAAATTTTTGTATTCCCGTGTTTATAACTAATAATTTAGACGTTATCAAGGAAAAATCTTAATATTTAATATTTTATCAATTTGTACTTAAATTGCAAATAACTGAACCAGATTTTTTAATATAATAGGTTTTTCCATCTACATTCTTTTACCACACAAGAAAAACAAGTTAAAAATTTATAGCTTGTCTTGTCATAGAAAAAAATATTTAATTGGACTATTTAAGCTATAAGCAGGACCCTACTAAAATTTTATACTCTGAAGATTAGTTTTTCTCCCAAAACGTCTTGTAAAACTTAACATGTGATGTACCAACATAATGAGTCTTTCAATGATTTATCGATACTGTAACAAAAGAGTACAGATCCACATTAAAAAATGGTTGATGATTGTCCAGCAGAAAGGAATCGTAACAATAAAGATTTGATGACTCCTTCGCTTTACCATTCTATATATAAATAGGCAAAGACAATACGGTTAAGTACCATTTTCTCCTCTGTCACTCAACCGCTTTGCTTTATTTTTGTTTTGTTTAGTAGCTACAGTCGACCTTCAGTGCAGAATGCTAAAATTAATTTATTATATTGGTTCAATAATTAAATAATAAAATAATAAAAAAAAACATTATTTACATGCATACTGTCAATGCCCAACAGTGCCGCCAGATTGCTTGGAGAGAACATCATAAGATTGGTTGACTCCAATGTGAAAGACAAACTAAATTAAATGTAAAACTAAAAGTTTTGGCCCTTCGCTAAAGTTAGCCTACATAGTCATGCTATTGAAGTAGAACCAGTGAAAAATTATAATACATGATAATCACCGTTTATTGGGCGCTCGCAAGTTTGCAGTTTGCAACTTTCATTGCATTGTAAATATGGTTTGTCAACTAAAATCAGAATTATGTTGCACCCCATCAATTTTTTTCTGATATTTTCTTTAATTTAACGTCATACTTTTAATTTGGAGTCCTTTTATTTTTGTCGGGTAACTTTCATATAAGTTTAACTAAGCTTACAGAAAATTGTGAAATTATGCACAAATTCACGATAAATAGGCAGATCTGACAACACTGAATGCTTAGCCATCTGCCGGAAATTTGATTTAAATTTTGACATTTCATTACTTTTGTAGCGATTAGGTTGAAAGTTTTCAATTTAGTAAGACAAGATTTCAAAGTATTTTCAAGGTTCAATTTCAATTCACAGAAAAAATTCTCAAAAATAGGTGTATTTAACTACTATTAATTAACATTATGTGATTCCTATTTCTTTATATTTTCTATATAAAACAGAAATCGTCATGGGTTACTACGTAGGTAAGTAAATTTTTTATATTGAAAATCATACTAAAAATTAATGTTTTCTGACAATGTGGCTATCTTATAGTTAATTAATTTTACATTACATATATTCTAGAGTAAAATATATATATTTTACAAACATATTACCTTTGAAATCGTCCATTGCTGGCTTTAAAATTTACAACCTAAATGTTCAAAAAATTTAAACGCTCTACCCGACAACAGAAACCATAATAATCCTACAATTATATACATAAATAAAAAAATATTTCCTGAATTATTTCTATAAATGTAATCCAAACGAAAAAATAGGGATAGCAAAGGCCTGACCTACTTTTCTAATTTCGCCTCAACTCTATATCTTATACACACAAAATAAGGTCAATAATGTTCAACTCATAATTTTAATGAATTAGGGTCGAATTTCGACCACTGGGCGACCGCTAGTATACATATATATGTATGTATGTAGTATTGAAAGAACGAAAAAAAAAAACACCTTGCCAAAATTCCGTACTGCTGGTTTTCAGCGCCCAAAAAATAAATGCATTATCAAAACGTAACTTATTTAAGGTCTTATGCTTATTTCTTTTTTATTAGTTATGTTTTTATCTGACGTTTTGGCTTAATTAGGTATTTCATTTTACAAAAAAATAGGTATTTGCGTTTAGATTTGAACCTCCCGGTAGATATACCCTACAGACAAGATGATCACGTAAAATTCCGATTGGTTAATAAAGTATTTATCCGCTAATCGTTACAACTAACCCAACATATTTTATATTCATGTAGAAAGACACTAACAAGGGCGAGAATTAATGAATGATGTGCAATCTATTCAGGATGGTGCTCCGCCCTGTAGGCTGTCCTGTGCTTAACCCGTCCCATCGACTGATTAGCCTTCAGCCACAGTGTGTGCGTGATGCGCAACTAACACGGTTCCGACCTCCGATCTTTTCTTTCCTGATAATATATACCTTTCAACACCTGTATCGTTCAAACAAGGTGCTAATTGACGAATTTTCGTGTAATAGGACACCGTGGTTTACGTTGTAACTGGACGTCATTCTGGGGTGTTATTTATAGGTAGTTTAAACTACAAACAAAATTGTTTAGTTTAACATTTCAGTTTGACATTTGACTGGTGTTTGTGATTTTTAAAACTGAAACCTAAAATTTCACAGCGATTTGTGAAGTCTGCGCCTTTTGATAACTAAAAGTAAGTATATGTAAATAGAGTAGATTTTTTTAAAATAAATTGTCAGGACCGGCTTGTCATACATTGCAAACTTCTTAACTATGTATGTTGGTAGGTATATCAAATCCTTTAGCTTTACCTAAGTCCGGCCCTGGAACCTGGCAGATATAGTGAAACTAATACTGTTGACCTTTTTATGGGGAGTAAATTCCCATTTTAAATACTAACTATTTGTTGACCTAAAAATACTCTATTCTACTAGGAATAAATATTTGGTAATATTTTGGGAAACCCAATTTTGATGTTAGGTTAAATAAGATTAACTTTTTGACGTTATGATTACTAGTCTCACAAAGTATGAATTTTACAATTTTACTAAAAATTAGATAAATGTAATAATAAAATATTTTTAAATGATATTTCTTTAAGCAGTTATAAACAAATGTGATTTGTGAAGTCAGCGACTTCTTGAAAACTAAAAGTAGGTTAAGTATACGTAAATAGTGCCAGATTTTATGAAAATAAAATTACCAGGACCAGTTTCTCATATATTGCAAACCTCCTAGGTATATCGAATGCTTTAGCTTTAAATCCGGCCCTGGAATCTGACAGCTTCAGTGAAACTAATACTATTGAATTCGCATTTTTATCCAGGGTAAATGCCCATTTTAAATAATAACTAATTGTCCACCTAAAAATACTCATTTTATTATAAATGGCATCGATGACTCTCTATTATTTTTGTAAACCCTTCAAGTAAAATAACGCCCAAAATGGTTGGTCGGTGAAATAAATTTTCATGATTCAGACAATTCTGTTATTGATGGTCTATATTTAACTTATTGACACCTTTTACATGTATCCGTTTTTCTTTTTGGGAACATATTAGAAGTACCTACTTATTTGGTAATATTTTAGGAAAACCAGTTTTGATGATAGGTTAACTAAGATTAATTTTGTTTGCCTTTATGATTAATGATTAGTCTCAGAAAGTAGGAATTCTACAAGTATAATAAACATTAGTTAAATGCACCTAATTATAAAATGTGAAAAAATTAGTTCTTTAAGCAGATATAAACAAATGTCTTGGTGAATAAATGTTTTCTATCTATATCAGTATACCAAAATAACTTAAAAAATCGATTTTTTTGTACCTATGGTTGTTTATGAATGAATGAATGAATATCTTTTTTTAGCATTTTTGCTAACAAATACAATATATTCTGTTATTTATCATTGTTTTTTAAATCATAAGTTAATCACAATTTCTTACTAAATATTTACAAACATAAACTACATCAGATACACAACTCATAAATAGATTCTGTTATTTATCACAATTTTAGATTCTAAGTTAAACACCATTTCTTATTAAATATCTACAAACATTTCTATTAAAATTGTGTACATTATTAGAGATTTTAATTTCTTCTGGCTGAGACGTATATCATTAATTAAAAGAGATCCCATTAAAAATGTTTTATCCGTGAACTTTATATTAAAATTTTCGTTTGATCTTAATGTTCACGCATGTTTGGGGTTTGAGAACCCATCATTTTGTAGATCAGAACTAACTAACCCTTTTAATGGTCTGTTCTACTATCAATGAAGACGCTCCAACATGCTATTTACTGATGTATAAATACATTTTAGTACTATTCTCATAGATTTGTTTTGCAAAATTTGTACCGTTTGATTTGTTCTTGATTGCAAGATAGTAATAATGTTGCGCAGTAACTAAAACGAGGTGTTCTAATAGTATTGTAAATGAGCATTCTACACCAGTGAGACAAACTAAAAGCTATTCTCCTAAAAAACTCTAGTTTTTTACCTAATTTCCTACATAAGTACTCTGCATGATTGTTAAATGTCAACTGAGGATCCAACATGACATCTAAATAGATACATTATAATATATACTTGCTTAATTTCAATCCCATTATTTTAATTACAAGATTTTGTTCTAAAAGCTCTTGCAATTAGATTTAGTTCCTAATACGAACCACTAGTTTTATTGTTGTTCAATTTAAGCTTATTAACACATACCCAATCATTTAAGATTACATGTTCACTATTTAACAAACTAGCAGCCCTCTCTGGATCACTATGGGCAATTGATGTGAGTGTGTCATCAGCAAACAGACTTACAAATGAATTCTTTAACACTTCCAAGAGGGTGAGTAAAAGTAATCTACCCAGCAAAAAAAGCTGTGATTTACTTAAGTAATTAATATTGTTGATTTACTTACAGTTAGAAATAAGTATTATTCATGGAACAATTTGTTCCTTACATATTTATATATTTCATTTCATTAATTCGTAATTGTTTGTTCTCTTGATCATTCAATATCTTTTTCAACCTCAAAATGGGATATTTTATTCCACATTTCTTTGAAAAAAACTCTCAACAAAACGTGTATTTATTATATTAAAAATAGCTTACATTTCCTACCACATAGCAAGGAATTAAAGCAAGTTGAACTACTTGAAAAATTCAAATAGAAAGATGCCAAAGATCGTTGATTCATATTCTGATAAGTCAATGGTGTTATGGTAAATATATTGAAACAAGTGACTACTTAATTGATAGAAGGTGTGATCAAAAGATTGAATATTGTTATTAGGTACTTTGTGTTTCTGCTAAATTCTACAACTATTGAATTTGGTTGAGACCAGTAGCTATTTATCATCAAGACCAAAATTGTGGCATTTTGTACACACTTTTCATTAGTAATTCAAGTGGTAAAAATAACCATCCACATTTTGGTATGCAACCAGGAATATAGTTTTTCGTTTTTCTAGGTGGAGCTTAAATAACCGTCAAATATTTACATGTTTTATTGTCTACATTTAACAGTGATGTATCCTAATTTATCAAGTAAAGCATTATTAAGCTGTTCTTGGAATAGCTTGAAAAAACTGTGATCACTTCTTCCGCTCTCACAAGGCAGGACATTCAGCTTGTCAAACCACTTAAACTGTATTACTTTCCATTTTCGAAATGAACCACCTTGAATTTTTAATTTTACAACTTGTTCCAATTATTCATAGTTCAAAACTAAATTAATAAGAAAGAACTCGTCGTAGCAGAATGATGCATAATCAAGGAAGTTAAGTAAGTATAAGAAATTTATCTAATTATATATAGGTAATTTATCTTGCTGTTGCATACTTAACTTTGCTGTACTTCCAGAAAATGTACACCTCTTCTAAATGTTCATACGAACTTCGCAGTTTTTATGCGCCTCATTCTTGAATATTTTGCTTTTTAACATACCTATATATAGACTATGATCTCTCTGTCTCCCATCGGTGGCGGATAGAGGGTGATCCTAATCGACCTGATCTAATCAGTTAGTGTCAGCGGATAGGTATGATATAAAATACTTCTCCAGG
Organism: Octodonta nipae; assembly: GCA_034190945.1. Taxonomy (NCBI): domain Eukaryota; kingdom Metazoa; phylum Arthropoda; class Insecta; order Coleoptera; family Chrysomelidae; genus Octodonta; species Octodonta nipae. Next base: position 64,098,903 of record CM067218.1, read on the forward strand.
ACCAAAACAGTCTAAGGGAGAAAAAAAATCAGGGTTCTCGTATTCAGGGGGTTGACCTGCAACACTGCTCGAAAAAACACAAAAAAAATCCCTAAAAACCGTATGGCTAGGCCTCCGAATAAGAACGGTTTTAACAAAAAATTAGTATGGCATTGAAAAAGGATAAAGGAACATACAAAGAATCAGAACAAAGACGCAGTTATCCTACATGAATCACAAAAACATAAACTAGACAAGGCACGCAAAATGTCGGAAAATACGTACAAATGTATAGTGGATTTAAAACGAAGGAACACGCAGAAAGATGGTTATCGCTGCTCATACAAAGAGAAGGGCATATCCGACTGGGAAGTAGTAAACGAAAGAATGCAAAAAGTTAACGTAAACTTGAAAGAGTCCAAAATAACAATAATTGCCACTTATGACGATGAGCTAGTAGAATGATTTCTATACACGTAATCTGGAGTACACTTAGCAAAATATATTTATGTTCAAAATAAGAAGCACACATATATTGTCATCGCTGTCACGTTTCTGTTCTTATTTTTTATGATTTTTTGTTCAGCATAATATTGATATCTATTAGTTTTGTATGGATATAAAAACTATTTATTTTGACCCACCATCTCGCTAACCAATACACCTGCGTTGCATAATGATGACTATAGTGACTAGACTATTAGACGTGAACGAAGAGTAGCCAGATCTCTATAATTCAATCACAAGTTTAAATAAAAAAAATGTTATTCAATTTCAGTACTGAGTGCGCGAGTGATATGTGGGGCATACTCCCAATAATTTTCTGTGTACACTTCGGTACACGCGTACCCCCACTTTAGAGACCAAACGTTAAAATTACTGACAACATATACACTGACAAGCTTAAAATCTGGAGGGAGCTAAGACAAAGTCCTGAGCTCTCTAATGCACTAGTAATTCCGATACGAAAAATTATTGTAAAAATAATAACGAGGGCCAATACTGTAATTCATATTGTTGGAGAACATTGAAGCCACATCTGCTTCGCATATCATAAAACGGGATTGACGGAAGAGCTTTTGGAAAATTAAAATCAGTGGTTCCATCCAAACTTCCAAAGTACTTAAAAAGAAAGGTATTCAATCAATGCGTACATCCTTAATAGAACTATCAGACGCAACACAGGAATGACCTTGAGATCAAAGTACCACGCCCAGTGTCAGTGGATGAAATTTTCTAGGCCTCGGTCTAGGAGAATTCCTTCAGAATATTTCACCTGCCACTGAGGTAGACATCTTAAGCTGCGATGGGGTATGTGATACCTTATACAATGCTCGAGATAAATAGCTTCTTCGAGAGGTGGATTGAATCCTGTCTATGGAGCTAGGGTCGTACCGAACATTCGGCTTCGGCCGAAAAAACCACCTTCGACCGTAAGACAAAAATCAGCCAAAGGTTTGGGCGAAGCAGAACTTTTCTATCAGCCCCTGAGAACAGATGAACTTGTTTAAATGAGCGCTAGTTGCGTGCCGAGGACTGCTAAAGAACGGACCGGGAATTTTCTTAGAGCTAATATAGGAATTAATTAACATATTGTGGCAAGGGCGCCAAGTTCCCAAAAAGTCTAGTTTAGGATACATTAATTCAATACTCAAAAAACAACAACAACAATAACAACAACCTAGAATTCCCGAAGCTTAATAGTAAATAATGCAGTAAGGAAGTTGTACGACCGCATAATGAAATAAAAATAGGCTTCCGAGCTGATGTTTTCGCAACAAACATTAGAAAAACGTAGGGTCCACGATTTAAGGAGCTTGAAAGGGAATAGTACATTGTTGGAAAAAAATGACTAATTTAGGCTTAAATGATATATATGTGGCAGTCAACTGAAATCTATTTACAAAGTGCCATAAAAATTGATATACCTAAAACAAGTTTGTCACCTAGGCTATTGAAAATTTAAACTTAAAAAGCCCTAAATTACTGAAGAGAAAAAAGTAGCATATACAGGAATAAAGGTAGATAGAAAATACTTATCTATAGTTCGCGGAAAATCAGGTAGTTATTGCTTGTATGAAAAATACGCGGATTACATGTTAAGAAAATTAAAAGATTGTAAAAGTGGAGGCTCAATATTAATTTGACGAAAACGAGACATGAAAGTATGGGAATGTCTTGAAATTACAAATAAGGAAATTAAAGAACTCTGAAGTAACGTATGTATAAAGAATACACAAATATAGACCAACCAGGTAAAACTGGAACTTAAGTTTTGAATTCCGTATTATGGTCCAAAAGTGTAAGATTAACAACGAAATTCAGAATATATGAAACGGTCGTTGAATCGAATTTAACGTATGGGATAAAATGCTGGAAAATGACAAAAATGATAAAAGAAACGTATATGCATAATTGAAATGGATCTATAATGGACCACATTCGAAATGAAGAAATAAGAACGAAAACATTAAGAGTCTTTAACAGCACTGGCAGAATAGAAAGTAACTGATATGGTATGGGCATGTGCAGAGAATGAAAGACGAGTTATGGCCAACAAGAACACTTATATATGAATCGAATAATGGAAAAAAAGAGGAAGATCTATTTTTCGTCAAACGATGTAATAAGAAATAATGAGTGTCAGAGCAATCAACGAAGAAGGAACAAAAAGAATCAAAGGCTGTAAGACCCTCACTAGCATAGATCGATAGATCTAAATCGCATTGCTTACACATATATATGGTTGCTGTGTTATGCAGTGTTACCTTATATAATTTCATCAAAGAAGTATAGTTGTTATCAATATCACATGTAACAGATGAAACAAAACCAGAAAAACTCTTTAACTGTCAACCGACAAAGTGCGACAACAACTCGAGAGCGGGCCCAACACACGGTGATACGTCACAAGGTGGATGTGTTTTTTTTGAAATTTTTTTTAACAGACAATCTCGTTTATATGCAGTAACAGAGTGTTGGAATTGCATTACGGTTATATATAGTACAGCAGAGGCTTAAAGAATTTAAATTAAATTATCTTTTACTAAAGGAATATTGATGCAAATTTCTATCTCTCGCTTCTGTCCTATTAGGAATGGAAGGAATGACTAAATAAGTGTCTACCTATACAGTACTCTACTTTTCCAAACTAGACCTTACTATTTCCTGACCTCTTAATTTTCAACTTTTGGATGTAATATTTTTCTCGATTTTTTGTGGAACTCACTAAGTTGACCTTAAGGCTCTCAGAGGGGGCGATTGTCGCCCTTGTGGATCCGTCGCGTCTTTTCTTGTACGCCCAATATTCAATATGGGAAATTTAAACGGCGAAAAATGTCTTGAAATAACAGCTGCAATAACTGATATAATTTCGAGTTATCCACAAGAATATTATCAACACATAATTTTCCAGTAGGGCGGAGTACGCCAAGAGCAACGTGAGACGAACTCCTTTTGTTCTTAGCGTAGGTGATTATTTGAATGCCACTTTTTATTTCTCGGACAACGGACTGGGCGACGCGGATCCATAGTTAGCGAGATCACAGTATCTTCCTCCATTACATTTTTTCCTGCTGGGTTAGGTTAAATCGAAGATGTATCAGTCGAAACCACCAATTATTGGTAACTTGCTATAGAGAATTGTAGAAGAATATAAATATCAGTTTATAAGAGAAATGTTTAAGAATATACGAGAAGAAACACAAAATAGGTCAACAGTATCGAGCACCCTTTGAACTAGAATTTTAAATCTTTATTGTTGTAACTTACTGATGATATTTTTACTATTTATCACTTTTTTCAGCATTCTCCTGAGCTTAAAATGTTATTGCATTATATTCTCTAAATATAAAATTTAAAATTTTTAAATTATTTGTCATATGATACACATACCTATTAAAAAATATGTGATGCCGGCACTTTGGTACCGTTAGGTACCCGACGTGTCCGAGAGTTTTTTAATTTTTAAGTGTGCAGTGGGGACGAAATCTCGAAATGATCATATTATATGCATAAGAAACTTGAAAATAACACTGATAAATTCGCCGTGCATTTATATTTTTATTTTAACCTTTTTAGAATTATTACAAGTAAAAATAAAGAAAGTGGTGAGATAACAAATTGAACATATTAAAATATCTTGTGTTTAGCTCTTTTTAATAACATTCACGCATATATTTAATATTGGCATTTATCAGATAATTTGCAGAAAAGGTGCAGCAGTAGAATAAAGACGCGAGTCTATGCTCTTTTAAAATATTGTTATCTTTTGCTGATAGAGTAGACATTTCTTTGTTAATGTAGATAATATATATTACTGAATGTAACAGAAACAACTAAAAACTGCCCGGGCTGCATATTATTTGGCCTTTGCTAATGGTCAAAAGGTTAACGAACTGTAACTCTATGCCAATGTAAAAGCATAGGTACTGAGTAAACATTAAAATATTTATATTTTCTTTAAGAAATTGAACCAATTCATGGTTTAATCTTAGGAAGTCATCCAAATCAACATCAGACATTGTTTATCGGAAGAAACAAAGCGTCGAGACTCCTTTAACTCACGAATGTTCGCAAATAAATCCCTTTCTTTGTTTTTGTATTAATTATTATAGAATATGAACATTTTACAAATAAATAACTGAATATTGTCTTGAGAATAATAAACAGTTCTGGCTTTGGACAGGTATTTGTGAGAACCAGTATTCCATCTAGCCCAGGGTCTTCCCAATTCATTGTTCATATCAGCTACGGTACTGTTTCTTTTGGTTTCTTTCTCTAACCAATCACGGATGGCTTCTATCTTGTCTTCGTTGGTGCGGATTCCTGACTCGGACACGACGTGGCCCAAAAACTCTACTTCTTTTTGGAACAAGGAGCACTTCTTCGGATTGAGTCTCAGGTTGGCATTATTAATTCTGGAGAATACTTCGCCAGGTTCTTCAGATGGTCGTCGAAAGTCTGACTCATGACTAGAATGTCGTCGAGGTATACTAAGCACGTCCTCCATGTTAACCCGCTCAGTACATACTCAATTAGCCTCTCAAATGTAGCGGGTGCATTACATAACCCAAAGGGCATGACCGTGAACTAAAACAGCCCTCTACTGATGGAGAACGCTGTCTTCGCTCTGTCGTTTGCGTGTAGACCAACCTGTCAATATCCACTTTTTAGGTCTAGTGTGGAGAACCAACGGGAGCCTGCTAGTGTGGTCAAAGTGTCATCGATTCGGGGTACTGGATAGCTGTCTTTCTTCGTGACGTCATTCAGCTTCCTGTAATCTACACAAAAACGGGTGGTTCCATCCTCCTTTTTAACCAGCACGACGGGAGCAGACCATGGGCTGATGGATGACTGAATAACTCCATTTTGTAACATGGACTCGATGTTTTCCTGGACTGCCTGTTGTTGCCCCAATGGTAGTCGTCTAGGTGGTATTTTGATGGGTTGAGCCTTTGCGGTATCTATTCGATGCTGGATGATGTTGGTGCGACCGGTGGTTCCATCTTGACTGTTAAAAATTTGCCAGTGCTTTGTGATAAATTGTTTGGCTTTCTTCTGGTTGTCTGGTGTCAGGTGTGTCAAATGCTCAGCAAACTGTTGTAGGAACTCTTTACTGGGCCTTGTCTCCTTCACCGACGTCTGCTACTCTTCTTCGCAATTGATGATGGTCTCTACTGACTCGAAACAAGCTATCTCTTGACCATTGGCAATTCTAATGTCGTTGTTGGACAAATTCAGGACTCTGATTGGTATCTCTCGTCCGGTTTTAACTATAGCCCGTCCAACTAAAAAGTCATGAGTTGAGTTGGAGCCCGTACGGCTCCACCATCCCAACGCAGCTCCCAGGATTGCTGGCTAGCTGCCCATGAATAATCTATTCCGTTCGACCGGGAATTCTAACTGAAGACTTTGCCACGATTTTTATGGAGGTGACTGAACTGTTGACGGGCCGTGTCAATACAAATTCCTCATTTAGGAACCGAAGAACATCATACCTCGGGTCGAACATAAATCCATGCTGGCTAATTAGGTCCATACCCAGTATAAAATCGTCCTCAGTATTCGCTACCAGGACCCTATACCGGATCGTGGTGTCCCCTATCTGTAGCACGACATCTGCCACACCCTGTATTGACATGGACTCGCCGGTGACTGTTCTGAGCTGGATGTTATTGGTAACTGGCCGAATTTCTGATGCTCTCAAAACCCTGGACTTGGCAATGGACACAGCGTCGCCCGTATCGATTGTGATGGTAACTGCTCGCCCATTGATGGTGCCTCTGATGACTAGGCTGCCGCTATCTCGGCAAAATCCCCGGATGGATAACGTTTTGGGGGCTGGTGGAGGGTTAGTCAGCATTCGCCCCCTTCTGCTGACTCGCTGACGGTCCCTGGACATGTGGCTGTCCTGTTGGTTACCCCTGGTCGGTGATCGTTCAGGTGGCCTCACTCGACAATCACGTTGGAAGTGTCCTGTGCGTCCGCAGCGGTAACATGCCCCTCTGGTGCTAGTTCTTTGTGACCGTTCTAATATTTTGTTCAGACCAGCCAGCAGCGCTTCAAATGGTGATTCTGACTATTCCTGGTTAAAGGAAACTGCTCGGACCCTCGGCTTGGACATGTTCATGACGGCTTCTACTTCCAAAGCCCGAAGTAGAGCTTCATTGCTCTTCTTGACGCCACTGTCTTAGGTTTCGTTGTACTTCCACATCTCTGATGCCGTTTATGAAACTCTGTGTGGCCAACTGGTCTTTCCTCTGGCAGGTCTGGGTAGGACAAGTGAACTAACCGTCTAATCTCTGCTTCGAATTCTTGAAGGCTTTCACCGGATTTTTGCGTTTTCCCACTGAGTTGGACTTGGTATACTTGGCTCAAGGATTGATTGTCGTATCTCTTGTCCAGAATGGCGATGATCTTGTCGAAATTGCCTTGTTCTTCGACTGGAATGCTTTGGAGGAGTTCTAGGGCCGGACCTCTTAACGAAATTACCAGAGAAGTAGATTTTTCTTGATTATCCCATCCATTAGTTGTAGCCACGGCCTCAAATTGCCGTTTATACATGGGCCAAGATGAACTGCCGTCGAATGAGGGTGGTTTACTAAAGGAACCTTTGGTACTCATGGTGTTGTGGTATTTTCCTCACTGTAAGTCCTGTTGCATTTTTTAAATATGATTGAACTGATTTCATATTTTACCTGGCTGGATGGAATCGAGATCATCTCCTTTTGTTTCAAGAGTATCCACGGTATTTTTTATGGTCTTAATGTCATCATTTATCTCTTTTATATCTGACTCAACTATTTGCATTCTTTCATTAAATGTTTCATTAACTTGTCCTACTATTTGCATTAATTGTTCGAATTGCATTTGTCTTTTTTCTTCAGTTATTCATTTTGTCGCTTAAATTCAACTTGTTCTTATTTTTCTTCAAATAATTTAAATTCATTTTGTCGTTTTAATTCAATGTGATCTTGTTTTTGTTCAAATTTCGAGAATAATCCTTCAATTAAATTATGTTGTTCACTTTTCATCGTGGAAACTAGATTTTGTTGTTTTTCTTCCATCGTGGAAACAAGATTTTGTTGTTCGCTTTTCATCGTAGTGACAAGATTTTCTAATTCTATTTTACGTTTTTCATCAAAAGATTTTACTAACCTTTGTTGAATTTCTTCTTGATGTTGTTTTTCCTTCTTGTCACGTTTTTCTAGAATCTGTGCAACTTTTTCGTCCAGTCCCTCTGTAACCTGCTTGACTATTTTTTTGGTAGTTTCGTCCATACTACGGGTTTACATAAATCAAATTAGGATTTTTAACTGCACTTAATCCTTTACTTCTGATCACCAAATTGTTATAAAGTCCGTGGGTTCAATTTAAAATTATAAAACTAATATTCACTTTCACTTTTCTAGAACTTTATTTACATTAAAACAGCTGGTTCAAATATCACAATAATATTCCCATATATGCTAGTCGTCGCGGTATAACTGAACTCTCCATCGTGGTTGCTCCCTTTATAAGACCAGCATAGAAAATTCTCGTAAAAATCATCATCACTCCTACAGGTGCCGAGTCTTTTCGAGAACCACTTTTGAAGTGAAAACTTCTTTAGCGGCGCTGAGCACTTTTTTTTTGTATGGGTAAAAATTTCCAAACTCGCGTCACGGTCATGTGATGCTGATCGAAAAAGCGTAAGATCGAGGAGAAGGGAGAGGGGTCTGCTAATGAAAGGTTATTGAAACAGATAATGATAATAGGGTGTATAACAAGCACATTGTGACTAAAATAAAGGTGGAAAATACATATTGAATAAGAAATAAATATTAATAAGAGTGGATCTATATATCGTCGCGGATAGATCGCTCCGCGTTATCGGTGTTGTACCAGATCGCCCCGCGCGAATATTTCATTCCCGTGTTACAGATTTGTATTAATTTGCGACCTGATTGGTTAAATTTGACGATGTCATAAATCGCTCCGCGTATTGTATGTTTATGTTTATATCGCCATTATGATTATTTATTGTGTTCTTCAGGTCGAAGTAATAAGGTGTTTTTTTCGTTGAGTGTTTAATAGTGTTTTTCCCAAGTATTTACAATGGAAGTAAATAACGTTGAGGACATATTTGAGTTGTTTAGAAAAGACGACCTGCAGATTATAGAGGCTTTGCAAAATGCGAATTTGTTAAAAAGTAACATTCGTTGCAGTATAAAGACCTGCAGAAGGTACATGGTGTTGTGGAGAAGAGTAGGAAAACCCTTGAACCACTCATTTGTATGCCGGAAATGTAAAACTCAAAAAAGCATTTTAAGTGGCAGCTATTTCGAAAATATGCACATGCAAATAAAGGAGGTTTTTTATATAATTAGGATGTGGGCTGCAGAAAGCAGAGTTGGTGTCGCAAGTAGAACATTAGGTATACCAGTACAAACTGTTATACAACAGTATCGATTCCTCAGAGATGTGTGTTCTTGGAAGCTGTTAAATGAACCTAACATTCATTTACTTGGTGGCCCAGGGTGTGTAGTCCAGATTGACGAAAGCGTCGTAACTAAACGTAAATACAACGTAGGGCGTTAAGTCAGAGAGAAATGTATTTTAGGAATGTACGATGTACAGCAGAAAAAAGGGGTTATTAAGTACATTCCAAATAGGGGGCCAACAGTTTTACTAGAAGAAATTATCAAACATGTCCTTCCAGGGACGGAGATCTGGACTGATTGTTGGAAAGGTTACAGCACATTGAGCACCCTGGGTAATGTATCGCCATACACCCACAAGACGGTGAACCATAGCAAATATTTCAAAGATCCAGAAACTGGTACTTGTACAAACACTGTGGAGAGTTTCTGGGCTAAACTGAAATTATATCTCAGGCAACTTAATGTGTTAAAGTCAGAAATGTTGCCTGAGTATATAGATCAGTTTATGTGGAGGCAATATTATAAGGGAAGAACTACACAGGAACAGTTTCGAAATATTGTGTTACAAATTGCTGAGAGATATCCTGTAGTATAGTGTTTTTTTTTCGTGTTAGTAGGTTTTTAAATGTTAGTAAGTTTTTTTAATGTTAGTAAGTTTGAAGAGATGACATGTATCCTTTATAAATTTAACATGTGTATTTTACAAAAGATAATTTGTTAATTATATGTGTATATAGAGGTACAAATCTTTCATTATTTGTTGTGTATAAATGTATATATAGTAATACTAATAAAGTTATAAAAATGTACTTATTTTTTACTTTTCTCATGCAGGGTTTTCCAGCATTGTCTTCAACAAAAACGAAGATACAACAATAGGACGTGATCCTGAGAAGCCCCTCCCTCCCTCCCCCTCCCCGCCCGGGAGGGGCTTCTCAGGATCACGTCCTATTGTTGTATCTTCGTTTTTGTTGAAGACAATGCTGGAAAACCCTTTACGAGAGTGCAGATTCATACACTACCATAGTTATTTATTTATTTTTTTTTGTGTTTTCCACCCTTGAATGGCTTTATATTTGCATAACTTAGTGTTTAAGTTTAAAAAATGCCAAAAAAAAACGACGAACAAGAACGTACCTAAACCGTAGTGTACCCATATTGTATTCTACCTCATAAATGTTAGTACTTTTGTACTTATAATTAAACACAACGTTAATATTGAAGTTTTCACTTCTGCCGGCACTCCCGGAGTGCTTTTTTTATCTCAAAGCGTTTGTTGTCGTACTGAAATGAAACAGGCTTTGGGTAAATTTTGTAACAATATGTATTCTTATAAAAATCAAGCGAATCCTGAAGCAGATAAAATAAAAAGTCTATGTGGGGAAAATGGAAGTGTATATTTTTTATAAATTTAAAACGCTTCCTTTAAAAGATATAAGGGTAAATATAAGAAAATGCACTCATTCCCTGCTTGTCTGAAACTGGAATATTAGAATCTTGAAGGTGGTACGGAACCATAAGTAAGCGAGTCCAACTCGCACTTGACCAAATTATTTTATTTCCTATTGTGTGATCTGTGCCTAGTTGCTGTTTATATCCTAGATACTTGTAGTAACCTGCGGCATCCATTCCTTCTATTTTGTCATTGTGTTTTTCTAGTACCTTATCTTCGTTTTTGTTTGCTTTCTTTTGATTATACTGTTGATTTTGCATTTATCTGTACCAAAGATCATACCTATGTCGTTACTGAAAGATTCTGTTAGGCTCAGTAAACATTTTAGATCGTGGTTAGATGATGCATACAGTTTCAAATCGTCCATATATAAAGATGTGTAATTTTGGAGGCATGTTGGCTCTTAACCTATTGTAACCACATCTGGTAGAATTGAGAATGTTTGATAAAGGATTGATAACAAGGCAGAACCATAGTGTACTTAATGAATTCCCTTAAAATATGCCGCGCTTGATGCTTATGGGGTTCGGTGTAACGTTATGTCTATTTGTTCGAAATGAAAGCGTCGTTTTCCAGTTTTTCATTATAGTGTCTAAGAAATTTATTATTTTGGGGTAAACCTTATATATTTGCAGTATGTATGTTAACCATGAATGGGGTAGACGATCAAAAGCTTTATGATAGTCTATATAGGCGTAGTGGAGAGTTCTTTGTTTTATTTTTGCTTGGTAGTTAATTTTTGCATGTTTGGATGTACAATTTTGTAACCAGAAGTTTGTAATTTTGTCCGGACCAGTGTCTTCCAATTATTTGTAGTTGCTATTGTTGTCTTGATTTCCTCTTCAGTTATTGTTAGTTCTGGCATTTCTGCGGTATTTGACATGCTGTTACCTTCAGTTTGGATCCATAGCGTATCAGTATTGTGTATTGTTATTTTATTCCAAAAAGATTCAATATCTTCTAATATACGTGGATCACTTACGGTGTGCTTGACATTTTCAATTGTTTGATATATATTTTTTTTGGTTTACGTGGAACATTTTTTATCGTCTTAGTCTTTTTGCTATGGCTTGCAACTTATGCTTTTTGTTGTCTAGTTCTTCTTTAACTTCTGCAAATAATGACTTTTGATCTTCTTTATTTTCTTTTCTGATAATCTGCCATGTTGATATTGACTAAGTTGTCCAATTTCTCTCCGTAAACTTTCAATTGTTTTTTTGTAATCTATGCTGCAATGCTGGTATTGTATTTCTTTTGTCTGCTCGAGCTATTTTTTTTCTTTATTTGTTGTTGTTAGGGCTCCTATATATATCAGTAGTTGTAGCTCTTCTAGTGTTGTCTGCCTTGTAATTTTGTTTTGGATAATTTTATCTATAATTTCTGTTCTAGATTCCATCTGTCGAAACTCTTGAATCCTTGGTACAAATGGTCTATTCTGGGGCTCTGTGTTTTGAAACTTTAAGCAGGTTATGTTAAACTGCTTTACCAATTGTAGCTTTAGCTGACTGTGCTCAATCTGTTATTCGATTGCTTTTGTTTGTGGTTCTATTTGTGTTTGCGTTTGTGAGTGTTCATGATTTTCTTTTGTGTATTCACCTAATCTCTCTCATTTTGTTGGTCTTGGCCGTCTATGAAATTATATATTTTTACTATTGGCGTTACAGTTTCCGTCTGTTCTCCTATTAGGTTATGCGCCTCTTATTTATCAGTTCTAGTTTCAGTGATGGAATTTTATTATTTCGTATTGGTCTGAGAGTCGTTGTTCTGTAATGAAATTCATTCTGGGTACTTTTTAGGAATAATTTGTGTAGTGACTGTCTGTATCCTGTGACGTCTGTATCCCCGACTTGACCATACAATATATGGCAGCACACTCCCTCTAAGGCACTCATAGCGTGCCTTTAGGGGAAAATTCACTAAGCCCTAGATATCCTAGATATCAAAAGGGTTTAGCTCTGTGGGAGCCCTTGCCAGGTTTTCAGGCCCGTGATTGGAGTCGTGGCGGCTGTTTCCCATGAATTTCCTGACCGTCCGGGCTGTCCCCAACAGCACGGCTTTTTGCATTTGTTGGTAAAGATGATCGTCCAGACTGAGGTATTTTAAATTGTTTAATAGATGTTTTGGGACTACTCCTGTCGTTGACATAACAATTGGTATAGTTCGTGTGTTGTTCATGTACCACTGAGCCTTTATTTGAAATTCCAAATCCCTATATTTGGTTATTTTCTCAGCCTGCTTGATATTTATATTATTGTTGTTAGGAATTGCTATGTCAATTAAAGTTGTTTTTCGAGTGACTTTATATACCAAAACTATATCTGGTCTAGTGTGCGCAACAGTCCGATCAGTCAGTATCGTGCGGTCCCAGTACAGCTTGTAGTTTTCTATAACAGATTCTGGTTTGTATTTATAGTATGGTAGTCTCACCGACTGTGATAGTTCAAGTTTCAGTGCTAGTTGCTGGTGCAGTATTTTTGCCACAGCATCGTGTCGTTCTTTGTACTCAGTTGCAGCGAACGCTTGAAAACCTTCTGTGATATGCTGGATAGATTCAGATGTTTGGCAACCATACCTGCATCTGTCGTTGTTAATAGAAGGGTCTTTAACGATGTACTTTAGATAGTTCTTAATTGAAATTACTTGATCTTGGATTGACAATATAAAGCCTTCCGTTTCAGGAAACATATGACCAGAGATCAACCAGTAGTTCAACGCTGCACTGTCGACATAATCTTGGTTAACGTCATTTATATGTCTTCCATGAAGGGGCTTCTCTTTCCATTTCAGTCGTTTCTGTACAGTGGTCCGGTGGTGTAATTGGACGTGTTTTTGTCTCAGTCGCAGTGGTGTTGAGTCATCAACCTGGCACATGACTCTGAGTAGATCAGAAAATTCTGCGAGTTTCTGGAAATGGCTAAGCAACATAGAAATTTGTTTATCCTAATAGTTTGCTTAGATCTGCCAATCCTCTTCATCCTTTATACTGTGGCAAAGCTGTACGTTCGACAGAGCTCTTTGGATGGTGATTTTCAGCTTTTGTTAGTAAAACTCGAACTTTTCGTTTATCTTTAATGCTTATACGTTGTGTTTGAGACTAAACCCAAAATTAGTAGACTTCAGTTTGTTTGAGAGAGGGTTCATGGCAAGGCAGAACCACAGCGGGCTAAGAGAGTCTCCCTGGAATATACCCCTTCTGATTGGAATGGGGTCAGTTTGTGATGTCTGTATTATTATTATTATTATTATTAGATAAGAGATATGACACTGAGTTAAATATACCAGTTGCAACTGTGTGGAAAAATACAAAAATCTGGTGAAAGTCTACAAGAATGTGAAGCAGACATTAGCCGTTTAACACAGGTAGAATACCCAGATCTAGCAGAGGAGGCTAAAGACCAGTTGGTCTCACAAAGTATAAACGGTATTAGACATGTCAAGATTCAACAAAATCTGAGACTTGGTATTGAAATTCTGCGTCGTGCTTTAGAAGTAGAAGCTATCGTGAAAATGTCCAAATCAAAGGTAAAAGCAGTTTTTGTCAGTCAGTATAAATCAGCGCCGACCCTTCTGGCTGTTCGCAGTAACAAAATAATTGATATAAGACAGAAACGAAAAACCAAGGTCGTTGTTATCATTGTAGACCTATAGAGCATTTCCAACATGCCTGCAGAGGGAGGCTACCAGACAAATCACCAGTCAGAGTTGGATATCGCAACCATAGAACCATACATCCCCCAGGAATAGTCAATATAAAACGGCGAACTCTGACTAGCGCTCCGCCAGTCCCAGGTCAGTACCGATCCGACAGGTTCGTGTGCAGGTGAACGAAGACTGGACAACACAACAATGTATACAGGAAGAGATAATGAACCAATCCTTTCAGCCAAGAAGAGAGGTTCACGATGGGATGAGGTAGCGGCTAAGTAGCTAGGTGAATATCTATAGCATTATAAGTAGGGAGTGTATTTATATTTAAGGTGTACTAAAATAAAATAATAAAATTATTGATTGACATTAATATACTTTCTCCGAAAAATGCTCTTCTGTCGGATATTCTCAGACGATGAAAATATTCCCATCGATTGCATTGTTTCTAACACTTATATGAGTTACATGAATTTTTTTGTGTTTAATAGCTTCTGATTTGACTTAAATGCTTGTTTTTTCGCTACAATGTTGCCAGCGGGAGATACAACAAAAAAATCTTTACCAAATGCAATGTACTTGTATAAATATTTAGACTTTTTTATGTATTCTACTACGCGTCTTAGGTTAAATGCCCATGATAAAAAAAAAATAATATATGAGATTGGTTTAGACAATACACGGTCGTGAATATACACATGAAAATGTTTGGGGTGGTATTTTACCTTGCATCATTCTTAGAGCCAATATTAATTTTAAAATATATTTGTTAAATTATAGCTTTTTACTCCGTTAAATAAAAATTTGTAGATAAATATTTTTTCCATGAAATGTACTACAGCTTATGCCAGGTAGTAACATAATTGTAAACTGGAAATAAGTGTTAATCAGTGCTTTTTAAGAGTAGGCAAGTTTTATAATAAACCTTGGTCATTTTATTTTGTTTGAGTTGAAATGATCTCACTGATTGGCTGTACCATTACCTAGCTGTAGCTAATACTGTGACGAGTATTCATCCGATATCTGGTGCAAACGGCATTCTTTCGATACTTCTGGGAATCCGAAATGTTTTGTCTCGTAACCTGAGGTTGGCTGCTGCCGTTACTGGGAATTCGCCGAATTCCCTTGAAGCTTCCAGAATACATGAAAGAAGTTTCATGATGGTTCGTTGACCCACCATAGAATTTCGAGAGAAATATATAAATACGGACAGCTGGCTATGGTATTCATTCGGTATTCGACGGCCATATACTTAAGTAGAGATAAATTGTAAATAATTCTGTGAATATAAATTGTGTTGAAGTAGTGGAAATAAATTAGAGTGAGTTGGACTGTGTTTTTAAATAAATCCAAGAACTGAACCCGAATGTGAAAATAAAAACGTTACAGTGGTGTTTAAAGCAGTGAATTTGGACTAATTGAAAGTGACTGATTAAAAAAAAACTGGAGGAAAGGGATTTAGAAATTAGTGGGAAGAAAAATGAATTAATACAACGGCTACGAAATGCCCTAATAAATGAAGGTAACGATCCCGATACTTATTTGTTTGAAGTTTCTGCTAATGGAGACTTGAGTATGCTATTAAAGCAAATGGAAAATTTAAAAGAAACTTTACAAGACAATTCTATGTCTTTAGAGGATAAATTGCTAGAAAATGGTAAGACTTTAGAGGATAAATTGCTAGAAAATTCTAAGACTTTAGAGGATAAGCTACAAACTTTACAAGATAATTCTAAGATCATGAAAGAGACTTTAGAAGACAAACTAGCAGAAAATTCTAAATCCATAGAAGATAAGTTAGTAGAAAAATTGGAAGAAAATTCGAAAATTCTAGAAGACAAATTGGTAAAAAACTCTAAAACCTTGAAAGAATCCTTAGAAGCCCAATTACTGAAAAATTCTAACTCGTTAGAAGAAAATTTGAAAAGCATTGTGCAGGAAAATTCAGAAATGCTGGAAGAGAAAATAGTAGAGAATGAAGCTCGAAGAGTTGAAGCATACGACAGTCAGAAATCAAATACTGATAGAAGGGTTAAAACAGATAATGGAGAGTGAGATCAGTAAAATACAACAGATGGTCACAATACAAAGGGGAGAAACTCCATCAAAGACCGAAAGCAGAAACAGTCCAGAAGTAGTGGATTCGAAAATTGGCCTCGTGGGGAGAAGACACAAATGGAAACCTCCCCAATTTAATGGAAAATCCTCATGGGCTAATTATAGATGCCAATTCGATGCTGCAGCAAAGTTAAACGGATGGTCGGCAGAGGACCAGGCAATAGCACTAACACTCACCTTAAGAGGGGATGCTACAGATATTCTGCAAACCTTGAATGCCTCTGAGCAAGAAGACTACGAACAACTGGTCAAATATTTAGAACTGAGGTATGGTCAGACGCATTTGGAGCACGTCTATCACTCCCAATTGAAAAATCGTCACCAGAGATCAAATGAATCCCTACAAGAGTTTGAAGCTGATATTGCTAGTCTGGTAGGCCTTGACTGTCCAGCCACATCGGAAAATGTAATAGAAAGGTTAGCAGTGCAAGCCTTTTTGGATGGACTTAGGAACCATGAAGCCAGACAAGCATTGACCCTAGCTCGACCGACTCAACTAGTGGATGCACTTGCTCGAGCGCTAGAATTCGAGGCTGCGAAAAATACCTTACCGACAAAAGACTAGTGAGATGTCGGAAGTGTCGTAAGGTAGGACATGTCCAGAGTACGGAATACAGACTTCTTCGCCGGGGAAACTAAAGAAGGTCAATGTACAGGGACCATCGTCGACCTGTAACCAACAAGTTCCAAGTTCCAACGCATATGTCGCTTTGCTATGCAATCACGTTAACAGTGTCTTTGTAGAAGGCCTTATTAATAGGAAGCAATTTGCAATGCTGCTGGATACTGATTCGACGAAAACAGTTACAAGGCCCAACATTGTTTTAGACCAGACAAAGATAAAACCAACAAAGTGGCAACTGCGAACAGCGAAAGGAGAATCAGCTAAGGTCCATGGTGAAATAGAGCAATAGTCTTGGGAAATGCGGCATTTCAACATCGGGCATTAGTAGCAGACATCGAAGACCAAGTCATTATCGGAATGGATGTCATGAGTTCCAAGGGATTCCAGTTAAACTTTAAAGATGGAATTCTGCCAGTGAATGACGAAGAAGTGGTGCTTCATGGGCAAGACGACATAGTGCTTCGAGCAGTCTTGGCAGAGGATGTCAATGTTCCAGAAAGAGTTGAAATTATTGTAGATGCTTGCCTAGGGGGGAAAGCTAAAGCTGGAATAGTGATGATGTTTGATCCCGAACTTAACGACGGAAATTTAGGCAAAGGAATCGCAGTGGGAAATACCCTGTTTCGTTCCAAGTATATTGTGCCTGTAAGAGTAATGAACTTGAACAATTACTCGGTTGTGTTAAAGAAAGGAACAACTTTGGGCCATTGTCCAACAGTTTCCTCTGTAGTCAGAAGCATACAGCATGCAGAAATACCACCAGGTAAACTATCTAAAGAGCTGGAAAAACTCATAACAGATTCCTCCAGGAAGTTAAAACCAATCCATAAAGCAAAATTGAGGGACATCATTAGAAACTATCAGGATATCGAACTGATCTAGTGAAACATAAAATTAATACCGGGGACGCTCAGCCTATTCGACAGTCGGCGAGAAGACTACCACTAGCCAAAAGAGAAGAAGCCGATAGGATAGTCCACGAAATGGAGGAAGCCCTTGGGCTTCTCCAGTTGTCTTGGTCAAACAGAAAAATGGTTCGACTCGATTTTGCGTGGAATATCCGCAACTAAATCACGCAACAAAGAAAGATAGCTATCTCCTACCAAGAATATACGATACCATAGATACATTGGCTGGCTCGAAGATGTTTTCCACCCTTGACCTGAAGAGCGGTTATTGGCAGGTGGAACTAGCTAAGGAAGACCTGGAAAAGACTGCTTTTACCTTCGGATCAAGACTTTACCAATTCATGGTAATGCCGTTTGGGTTGTGTAATGCTCCAGCAACTTTTAAAAGATTAATGGAAACAGTGTTAAAAGGGTGAACCTTGACGACTTTATCGTTGTTGGAAGATCATTTGAAGACCACGTGAAGAACCTGGAGGAGGTGTTTCAGCGACTTCGAAGTTCCGGACTAAAGTTAAGCCCGAAGAAGTATCAGCTGTTCCAAGAATAGGTGCAATATCTCCAGAAAATCAAAGCTGTCCAGGAATGGCCGATACCTAAAGGTATCCATCAGTTAAGAAGTTTCCTGGGGTTATGCACGTACTATCGTCGCTACGTAGCCGGATTTGCCAACATTGCCAAGCCACTTACTAGACTCACAGAGGGAAAGGTGCAGTATCAGTGGAACGAGGAATGTCAGCGATCATTCGAGACATTGAAAAGAGCTTTGACGAGTGCTCCCATTTTAAGTTATCCTTTGCCAGATGGAAACTTCGTATTGGATACCGACGAAAGCAATGTCGGAATTGGTGCTATTCTTTAGCAGATCCAGGAGGGCAAGGAGAGAGTCATCGGCTATTTCAGCAAGACCTTGAGTAAGCCTGAACGGAATTACTGCGTTACTCGCAGGGAACTCTTGACTGTGGTAAAGGGGGTAGAACATTTCTACAAATTCCTCTATGGTAAAAGATTCTTCTTGAGGACTGATCACGCAGCACTGAAGTGGCTCTTGCTGTTTAAAAACCCCGAAGGACAAGTGGCCAGGTGGATTGAGCGGTTGCAAGAATTCGACCTCGAGTCTGAACATCGAGCTGGAACAAGCCATAAGAATGCTGATGCCCTATCGAGGAGACCATGTCCTGATGATTGCAAACATTGTCAGCGAACTGAAGAAAAAGGGGCTGTCCTCTGTAGAACTACCGTCTACCGTCATCGATGACCATTGGCAAACTGAAGAGATCCAGAAAGACCAGAAAATGGATCCGGAGTTATAAGAAGTTATCCGGCGGAAGGAAGAAAGCCGCAAAGCTATGTGGCAGGAGATTTCCCGTTTTTCGCCCTCCATAAAGTCATACTGGGCTCAGTGGAACTCCCTCATCCTGGAGAATACACTTTTGAAGCGCGTCCTGGAAACTCCAGAGGAGGATAATGACAGAAGACAGATTGTAGTTTCCAGAAATCGGAGACAATATGGCTTGCGAGAACTACATGATAGTACAACTGGAGGACATCTGGGAATAACGAAAACCCTGGGGAAGTTAAGAGAACGCTTCTATTAGGTAAACTTTCAAGCAGATGTGAAGGATTGGTGCCGGAAATGTACGGTCTGTGCAGCAAGTAATTGGCCTCAGAAGCGACCAAAAGCTCCCATGAAGCAATACAATGTAGGCAGTCCATTCGAAAGAGTTGCCATTGATGTTGTTGGTCCATTTCCTTAATCGGACGCCGGAAATAAGTACATTGCGATGGTAATGGACTATTTCAGTAAATGGACAGAAGCTTATGCCTTGCCGAATCAAGAAGCCTTGACTGTTGCAGATGTCCTTGTCAAGGAATGGATCAGTCGTTTTGGTGTTCCCTTGGAGTTGCACTCAGACGAAGGTAGAAATTTCGAGTCTACTCTTTTCCAAGACGTCTGCAAACTATTGAAGATCAATAAAACACGGACAACAGCATTACACCCTCAATCCGATGGGATAGTAGAACGGATGAATGGGACTATTAATCGTCATCTGTCAAAGGTAGTCTCTAACCACCAAGGAGACTGGGGCCAGTATCTTCACTTGTTTCTAATGGCATATCGTTCATCTGTGCACGAGTCCACGAGTCAGACCCCTGTAAGCGTTATTATGGAACCAGAATTACGACACCATGCGATATGAAGTTTGGGTGTCCCCCAGGAGAAGAGACTGCAGGTGAAGATCACGTGAGCCAGTTACGTCAAAAGATGGACGTCATCCACCAACGAGTCCGGTTAAATATCGAGAATGCCAGTGCCCGAATAAAGGAAGCCTATGACATCAGAGCTGAGGGCGGGGAATTCCAATCTGATGATCTTGTTTGGTTGTGTAACCCGCAACGGCGTCGTGGATATTCGCCCAAGCTACAAAGATCTTGGGAGGGGCCTTACCAAATTGTAAAGAAGATCAACGATGTTGTCTACAGAATAAGGAAGCTACCTTGAGGAAAACCAAAGGTGGTACATTTCAACAGGTTAGCCCCTTATGCCGGAAGTCATGCCGGCGAAGTTGACCATGCCCAAGTCCGCACCATCCAAGCGCCCCATGACGAGATAACCTTCGAACAATTTATGACACTGTACTCTGATGGGTAGAAAGTGCAGAACGACGTGACCAGAGATCAATCCCGTGAGCTGTTTGAGGTGCCCATAGAATATGCCCTGGCTCATTGTGTGGCTCGAGATCTCCGGATGTCCAGAGGAATAGCCAAGGTGTTTGCCAAAAAGTACGGTCAGTTCCAGAAGCTATGGGAGCAAGATCCAGTGGTAGAGAAGGTCCTTTCATCTCGAAGATAAACAACCAGTGGGTACCAGAGACAGCTTTTATTTGGTAACGAAATCATTTTCGCAGGACTAGCCAACATACAGCGATCTTTGGAAGACTCTGGTAGAATTGAGGACTGTGATGATGGAGAAGAATTGGAGGGTGGTGAGAAGCATGATAGAAACTATCTTTCGATTCAGTGGCATCGACATCCTTCTTTGCTGTCTCAATATTCACACACCGGATTCGAAGTATCGCCGTACCATAAAGGATGCTGGGACATTTTGGGACGAAATGGTCTTAAGGAGAGGGCAATGTGACGGGTATTCATCCGATATCTGGTGGAAACAGCATTCTTCCGATTCTTCTGGGCATCCGAAATGTTTTGTCTCTCAACCCGAGGCTGACGGCTGCCGTTATTGCGAATTCGCCGAATTCACTTGAAGCTTCCAGAACACACGAAAGAAGTTTCCCGATGGTTCGTTGACCAACCAGAGAATTCCGAGAGAAATATATAAATACGGACAGCTGACTAAGGGATTCATTCGGTATTCGACGGTCGTATACTTAAGTAGACATAAATTGTAAATAGTTCTGTGAATATAAATTGTGTTAAAAGAGTGGAAATAAAATAGAGTGAGTTGGACTGTGTTTTTAAATAAATCCAAGAACTGAACCCGAGTGTGAAAATAAAAACATTACAATACTATCTGACCCTATTTTTTTTGTTTTAGCTGAAATGTTAATTGAAACACACTAATTTCATTAACAAAATACTACGCAACGTAATCAGTGTAAAAATAAAACTGAAACGTTCACTTTCTGATTAAAATCGAGTCTTTTCAGTTGATCTGCTACATGAAGTGTTTGATTTTTTTAAATTATGTAATTTTCGAGTTCTGCTTGTCAAAATTTTCATTTCTAATTTTTCGTTTAAAATTATAATTGGCTACAATAAAATTATGATTTATGTTTTAATTTTCGTATATGTATTCAGAGAGGCCCTATATTCATTATGTCAAAATTTCGGCAGAATAGTTTCGGTTCCTTAACATCTTTTATTTAAATTATTTTAAAATTACTAAAATTTATATATTTTTATTTATCAAAAGCGCCTGAAAAATCTTAATTTTTTTATTTTTCTTTTAATTTTACAATTTGCCTACCAAAATTAATATTGGGATTTTGGTTTAATTTGCCTGTAAACTTTAAGTGAAATCATACATTCTTATTCATTTCAAAATTTTAGGTAAAGTTTCGGAGAATTGGGGAATTTTTTATATTTTCGTTATTATCTTAAAAAATATATTTTTAAAATAGCATTGAAAAAATATATTTGTATTCCTCAAAACATTTGATATATATTACATGATGCGCCTGAAAATAAATATATGTTTTTCTTTAATTTTATAATTTGCTCCCAAAATTATCCTTAAGATTTTCTCATTTTTTCCTTTAAACTTTGAATAAAGCACTTTATTCCTTGATTTTTCAAAGTTTTAGATTCAATACTTCTGGAGATAATGGGGGATTTTTGTCCAATTTTTCCCCAGAAGTATCTCACTAAATCAGAACTCTGTCATGTACGCAATGTACTTCTGATGGGGTTACCAAACAGTGTACTGATACCAAATTTCAACATTCTCCTCCAGTAGTTTCGGAGAAATAGGCTGTGACAGTCGAACGGACATAAGAGTTATTCCGTTCATCGAATGTATGGAACCTGAAAACATGTCGATTGTATCTTTTATTTAACTTGCGTTGTGTGGGCCAAATCTTACAACTGAATTTTATATTTCTATGATTTTAAACCAATCAATTGATCTGAAATCATACACACTCGTTTGGTTTGGCTAACAATGCGTGGTTAGCTAAATGACAGCATACTAAATTTAATATGGAGGGTTCCCGAAAATAGCCTACCTACAATTTTTTATTCACCCTATGATACGAAGATACGGGTATTGAAACGGTTGGATGAAAATACAAAAAATATAATGACGACACTTTACTTTCAATATGGCTGACGCCCTTAGATGGTGGTTATTTTCATTTTAATACTACTGAAATATTGAACAAAAAGTTGTTTTTTTAAGTATTTTAATTAAGTTGAGATCGTTTAAAATGACATAACATCAAATTGTCTAATATTTTATAGGCAAATAAATATTGGCATTAAAAGTTACACGTTAAAATATTGAATTACTTGTATGTAAAAATTCATTAACAATTTTTCGAAATTTCAGTCAGTTCAGAGAAGCGCAAATCATGAAGGTTTCCGACAAGAAACAATAATTGTTTGAAAGTAGGTCATGTTGAGTATATTGGTCTGAAGTTCAAACATCAAAGTGTGTATATTTATTATATTCTGTAATAAATAATTCATGTTACTTCATTGGATAAGCGCAATTTCAGGGTTAAACATATAATTTCGAAAAAATTCAGAGAAATCTGAAAATTAAACTTCGTTCTGCAATCGAGTAAAGAATGTCGAGTAGTGCAGGTTATCGATACATGAGTTTTTGTTACTAATTTTGATTTTGAAATGACCTTAACGCTTATCCGATGGCCTGATGATGAATTTTAAGATGATGAATTTTAATTATATATGTCAAAATTATCAAAAACCCCAAATTGTAATAAATATTCAAATGGCAAAAATGTAAAAATGTAAATGTTAAAAACATCAAAAGCATCTAAAATAACTGGAGTACCATGTCAATGATCTCAAAAATGTCAAAACATCTGAGTACAAAATTAAATAATTAAATATTGAATTTTTCCAGATCTTTAGAAAAATTTGCCATATAAATTTGTCTTATGAACGCCGTTATGCAAATTGTTTTCACAGAAAGATTTAAAAGGTGTATGAAATATGGAAAATATCAAATAACAAGACTGTTTAAGACAAAAATATTCTTGATGATAATCGTAACAATATCTTGTAAATGGGTTAGTGGTATTAGATACATATCGTTCAATATGTTGATGTGAGATTACATTGGAATGGAGGGCTTCCAGATTGGGGAGCCATTCTTTGTATTTGATGCCACCCTGTAATTGCTAAATAGATAGAAGTTAACGAAAAATTTTCCCCGTTAGCTTACCCTGTTAAAGAGAATTTGTATACTCTCTTTTCCTGATTGGGAATGGAATTTCTACAACTTTGTACTTCTGTCAGTAAATATCAATAAAAAAGTTATAACTGAGAGCCCACCTTATTATTATTTTTTTGATTAATAACAGTTAATTTCGGTGGGACGCCCAACTTTTTCCTCTTCGAAAATTTTTGAAACAAGTTGCTAACGGAGCTACCAGGTGTTGAACATGTCAAAATGGTGAGTAAATTTTTTTATTAATATCAATTAGTTTTTTTAATTAAATCTTTTGATAATTAATAATTAATACCACTAACCCATTTACAAGATATTGTTACGATTATCATCAAGAATATTTTTGTCTTAAACAGTCTTGTTATTTGATATTGTCCATATTTCATACGCCTTTTAAATCTTTCTGTGAAAACAATTTGCATAACGTCGTTCATAAGACAAATTTATATGGCAAATTTTTCTAAAGATCTGGAAAAATTCAATATTTAATTATTTAATTTTGTACTTAGATGTTTTGATATTTTTGAGATCATTGACATGGTACTCAAGTTATTTTAGATGTTTCTGATATTTTTATCATTTATATTTTTTACATTTTTGCCATTTGAATATTTGTTACAATTTGGGGTTTTTGATAATTTTGACATGTATAATTAAAAACGATCATCAGACCATCGGATAAGCGTCAAGTTCATGTCAAAATCAAAATTAGTAACAAAAACTCATGTATCGATAACCTGCACTACTCAACATTCTTTACTCGTTAGCAGAACGAAGTTTAATTTTCAGAGGTCTCTGAATATTTTCGAAATTATATGTTTAACCATGAAATTCCGCTTATCCAATGAAGTAACATTAATTATTTATTACAGAATATAATAAATACACACACTTTGACGTTTGAACTTCAGACAATATACTCAACATCACCTAGTTTCAAAAAATTATTGTTTCTTGTCGGAAACCTTCATCATTTGCGCTTCTCTCAACTGACTGAAATCCCGAAAACTTATTAATGAATTTTTACATACAACTGAATTCAATATTTTAACGCGAAACTTCTAATTCCAATGTTTATTTGGCTATAAACTATTAGACATTTTGATGTTATGTCATTTTTAAAAAAAAACAACTTTTTGTTCAATATTTCAGTTGTATTAAAATGAAAATAACCACCATCTAAAGGCGTCAGCCATATTGAAAGTATTTTTTTTATTTTCATCCAACCGTTTCAATACCCGTATCATAGGGTGCATAAAAAATCGTAGGTAGGCTATTTTCGGGAATCCTCCATATTAAATTTAGTATGCTGTCATTTAGCTAAAAACGCATTGTCAGCCAAACCAAACGAGTGTGCACAATTTCAAATCAATCGATTGGGGAGAATTGGTTTAAAATCATAGAAATATAAAATTCAGTTGTGAGATTTGGCCCATATAAGGCAACTTAAATAAAAGCTACAACCAACATGTTTTTAGGGTTCCATACATTCGATGAACGGAAACCCTTATGAATAACTCTTACGTCCGTTCGACTGTCACAGCCTATTTCTCCGAAACTACTGGAGGAGAATGTTGAAATCTGGGTATCAGTACACAGTTTGGTAACCCCATCAGGAGTACATCGCGTAAATGACAGAGTTCTGATTTCGGGAGATATGTTTGGGAAAAAGCGGACAAAAATCCCCCATTATTTCCAGAAGTATTCAATCTAAAACTTTGAAAAATTAAGGAATGAAGATCTTTACCCAAAGTTTAAAGGAAAAAATGGGAAAATCGTAAGGTTAATTTTGGGAGCAAATTATAAAATTAAAGAAAAACATATTTATTTTCAGGCGCATCATGTAATATATATCAAATGTTTTGAGGAATACAAATATATTTTTTCATTGGTATTTTAGTTAATAAAAAGTTTTAAAGTAAATAACGAAAATATACAAAATTCCCCCATTCTCTGAAACTACTTTACCTAAAATTTTAAAATGAATAAGAATGTATGAGTTCACTTAAAGTTTACAGGCAAAATAAAACCAAAATCCCAATATTAATTTTGGTAGGCAAATTGTAAAATTAAAAGAAAAATAAAAAAATTAAGATTTTTCATGCGCTTTTGATAAATAAAAATATATAATTTTTAGTAATTCTAAAATAATTTAAATAGAAGAAGTTAAGTAACCAAAACTATTTGCCTAAATTTTGAGAAAATGAATATAGGGCTTCTCTGAATACATATACGAAAATTAAAGCATAAATCATGATTATATTGTAGCCAATTATAATATTAAATGAAAAATTAGAAATGAAAATTTTGACAAGCGTAACTCGAAAATTACATAAACATTAAAAAAATCAAACACTTCATGTAGCAGATCAATTGAAAACACTCGATTTTAATTACAAAGTGAACGCTTCAGTTTTATTTTTACACTGATTACCTTGCATAGTATTTTGTTAATGAAATTAGTGTGTTTCAATTAACATTTCAGCTAAAACAAAAACAATAGAGTCAGATAGTATTGTAATGTTTTTATTTTCACACTCGGGTTCAGTTCTTAGATTTATTTAAAAACACAGTCCAGCTCACTCTAATTTATTTCCACTCCTTTAACACAATTCATATTCACAGAACTATTTACAATTTATCTCTATTTAAGTATACGACCGTCGAATACCGAATGAATCCCATAGCCAGCTGTCCGTATTTATATATTTCAGTATCAGAAGGATGACCTTTGCACCAGATATCGGATGAATACCCGTCACTTTGCCCCCTCCTTAAGACCATTTCGTCCCGAAATGTCTCAGTTATTTCCGAATCTGGAGCCGTTCCATGTAATTGCTGTTACCCTTAATTCCTAGTTTAGAATATTGGAACCTCTATGTGCTAGTTTCTTCGAAAATTCTAGATGTCGGTCTTTACATCTCGCGTCTTCAAATTTAACGATATGTTTCAAATACATAAAGAAGTGTTCGAGAGGACATTCAATTGTGGGAAGCGCAACTGATGAAGGTTCCCTAACCAGAAACAATATATATTATATGTATATATTGTCTTGCGTACAAAAGAATGACACCTCAAAGAGAGTATTCAATATCTCTGACAGGTGAAGTTAACCTGAAAATTTCATCGTGACATTCTAATCTAGGAATTACGGGTAACAGCAATTACATGGAACGGCCCAAGATTCGGAACCTCTATAAGCTGGTTTCCCCGAAAATCCTAGATGTCGGTCTTTATATCTCGCGTCTTCAAACATTAACTTATCAAATCCGGTATTCGCCCTGTTAAAGCATGGGTGGCATCATGCATCGGTTGTTTGGGAATTACTTTTGTTCGTTAAATAATAGTTGTTAGATGGACTTATATATCAATATAGCAACACAACTTTATAGTAATACAACCATAATCAAATATTGTATTGTTGTTATGTGAGGATGATAACTCATAACTACTTATTAATTGGATTATGATTATAAATTTTAAAAAACATCTGACGGACAAAATTAATTTCTAACCGTTACTAACCGTTACCCAATCGTTACTTGGTGCCACCGATCGCTTAACAGGTCGAATTATTACCAAGTGCATAATCATACTTTTCTTGTAGAACTAGGGATACATACCAGTAATTTTGTCGGACATTTTCTTTTTTGGTCAGTCAAAACACTAAGGAATCTTTTGGTTTCATTGTCCTACAGTTATTAGTGATTTCGGCGGCCCATAAAACCGACCTGTTTCGCATTTAGGACTAGGAAAACATTCCATTTAACTTGTAGGATAAAAATCGAATATTATAATATTTACCAAGCTATAGTGAAAAAATTGGGCTGTTATTAGTAAATATTCGGGGGTGTAGGACAAAAGTGTTTTCGCTTTTTTTTATCGAATTATTAAAACATTTAACTAAAAAATTAACTGATATTAAAAAAAATTCCCTTATCATTTTGATATGTTCAACACCTGTTTCAAAAATTTTGGAACAGGAAAAAGTTGGGCGTCTAGCCGAGATTAACGCACTCAAAAATATGCAGCGTTTATTTAATCTCCTGGTCTATTACAATATATTTTTGCTAGAGAAATAAGTATTTCAATGATGAAACTCTATAATGTATATTCGAAACATGTGTTCCTAATTTCAAATATGTGTTCTGAAAAACATCGAAAACATCCAATGGAGTTTTGTATACTTACTTATTCTCATGTTTGTTTATTAATACCCTCGCTCTAATTTTAGTCCCTTATTCAAAAGGTTCATACTGATAGTAGCATTTTCAGTTGTTCATGTGTTGTTATTTTACTTTTAATTTCTTTTCACTTTGTTTTTATTTTTTTTGTGTTACTGCTTGTATGTTTTTTAGCTGTTACATCTTTTTTTGAACTCTAGTTTTACGTTATAACGACTAGGTTTTCTTTTTCTAGTCTGCTATCCTCCATCGCCTATTGGACTTGCTAAATGTTCTGGTGTCAATTAGTTTTTCGTTCTAATATAGGTAAATTTCATTTTCCTTTTTTGGATTATTAAATTTCGATTTATATATGGTTAATTCGTTGTGCAATAACCAAAATTAATACTATTAAATTTGTAAAATGAACCAGATGTTGATTTTGAAGCAACAACTTTGTTTTGAATTGTTTCACCACACTAGTACATGCTCAAACTTAACGAATGTAATAAACTGAGTACGGAGTATAGGTATAGGCATTAGAGGAGGGTTAATTACAAGTATTTATTAGATTATAATTGCAAAAGGGCGTTTATATTTGACAAACACGTAATACCTAATTCTACCATTCGATTTTGGTTTCCCCTCTACCTTAGTTCACGTTTGAATTATTTTTTACTAAGTTTTAAGTTTATTCGTTCTGACGATGATACACGATGTAGTAAAAGTTTTACAAAAAGTACCTTAAACCTCTTTGATATTAATATATACCGCGTTTTTCATAACCAACAAACCAACAATTCAGATCATTTTCCGCTAAGATCTATCGCCATACTATAGTGCATGAATCTGACGAGCGCATTTTATTTATAAAATTTATCTAATAGGGCGACGAATTAGTTTTATTGCTAATATGGCGGTTAACTGAAACATTCTTTTAAATTACAAAAAGAACTGGAGACTATTTTTAAATTCATAATTTGAAAGAACTTGTGTGTTTTTTGTTCTATATCACCTTGTTTTCAGTATGAGTTGTACAGTTGTCCTATAGTAATTTATACAGGTAGCCCGAGGAGCGTTCTCCAATTATTACCCTCATTTCTTTTAATAATAATAAAAAATGTTTTCCTTCTCGCATAAATTAAATTATGTTTCAATTGCAATTGAATACAGGTGTATAAGGTTTAAAAGAAGCAGGGAAAGAAAATAATGCATAACAGTTTGCTATTAATATTTTTAATATGTTCCCACATATAGTTTAACTAACAGGCAAAATATATATTGGTGGTAGTTGTAGAAGTAACCTAATGTGACTAGAAAAATAATATATTATGTATACAAATTAAGATAATTTTAGAAAAGAATTTTGTGCTAAAGATGTCCGGATACTTAGATTCTGTGGGAACTCAATATTTTTGGTTTCGAATTTTAAATTAAACTGTTGCAACACTAAAAGTCTAAAATAGAAAACCCGGAATTTCAGTTATGCAAAGCCCATAATAAAAAACAAAACATATCCTGAAACAAATGATCTTACAAAATACTACTAATAAGTTCATACCATAAGCTTTTTAAGAAACATTTTTATATGCCGTTGTTATCCCAATTTCGTAATTATGGCATTTCACCCAAAAGGTTTTGCAGACTACCTGGCCACATCTGCTATCTAATTTTAAATCCTGCTATGACAAACATATATTTTGTCCATTAATAATTAATACCTGCGAAAAGTATATTCCGATAATTCTATTTTTTTACCATTGCTTTCCAAACATAAACTTTCTCAGGCAATATTATACAGGATGGTCCAGAAGTATGGAATTGTTAAATACAAAAGTTTTAGAATTACCCCTGGCTATCTAACGGTGACCTTGATTTTGACCATGAACTTAAAGTTCATATCAAGGTCAAATATATTTTTTTTCAAACAGGAACCCATACCATGAACTTAAAGTTCATATCAAGGTCAAATATATTTTTTTCAAACAGGAACCCATAAACAGGACCTTGACCTTCATTTGTAGTTGATCCTGAACTTAGTAATGTCAAAGTAAAATCCAAAAAAAATGGGAGTTCTCATTTGAAAAATATATTTGATCTTGGTCACGGCAATGAGTAAGGTCACGGTCGAGGTCAGTTAGGACATAAAATTTTCCACCCTTTCCGAATCTGAAATGTAAAGTGTGGCTTCTTGTTTGTAAAAATGCATATGATCTTGATGTGACTCTCAGTGTTATGGTCAAGTTCAACTCAAGGTCAGGGTCATATTTGGTCATCCAGTGCTGCGCCTCTACAAACCCAGAATGAAAAATAGGAGTTCCTGTTTCTAAAAATCCATGTGACTCTTGTCGTGATCAAGGTCATGATCAAGGCCAGGCTCAAGGTCATGTTATAGGTAAAATTTTCCGCTCTTTCCGAATCTGGAATAAAAATGGGGTTCTCATTTAAAAAAATGCATTTGATCTGTAAATGATCTTAAGTTTATGGTCAAGGTCACTGTTAGATAGCCAGGAAAAATGCTAAAATTTTGCTTTTCAAAAAAAATCAGTGAGTTCGCAATAGATACAATTTGTAGGTTGAATTCTTCATTGAATTTAAATATCAATGTCAGTGTTTTAGCAAAATATTTCCTGACTAATTTTACCGTTGCCTTGACGATTATTCCATCCGATATGTCTCTCTTAATATATTGTAGAAATATATTTGTTTGAAGGTGGTAGATGTCGGTGGTTCTTTCAATATCCTTGGACTCATAATTTATATTCTGAAGACATGTCACATTTATGACAGAAATTCGTCGTGGGTTATTAGACGATTTAAGTGTCGCAATTAGACTGCTAGTTGGTGATTGGTTTCGGTTATTGCGTAATGGTAAAGACTAGAGAATTGTTTTCCACAAGCCGTCACAGATAGCGATGACCTTAGATATTATAAATGCGGCCCCTATCATCTAGATCACTGCGCCCTTTTTTTAGCTATATGGTACTTTTTATTCTCAATAATGAACTTCTCGAACAACAGGTCTTCGGTTGTACAATATAACATTTTAGTGCTATTTTAACCATTTCACGTTGACGTTAGCAGTGGTTAGGTCCTGTAGTCCATTTTCTTGTCTGAATAACCAACTGTTCAAGGTTAATTGATTGGATACTTTTAGCCTTCAAAGGTTGAGTGATAGGTAGAAGGAATTTAAAAAGTCCCGTTTATGTCAGTTGCCTGAGTTGGTTTACTGTAGCGCGGCGCCAATTTTCTGCTCATTTCCTGTCTGTTGTATACTGCATGAATCTTGCTACTTTTATTTGAACAGCTGAATAATTCGGTAATGATTAACATTTTTCTTTTGCAGACTGGCAATTCGGTTTTGCCAACTGGCACAATCATTAAGTATTCCTATGGAAAATGCAAATCCTAAAGGAGAAAATACAACGGTTCTGAACGGAAATTCCTAAAACTCTAGAGTTAAAAGCTTTAAATTCTAGTGTTTTAACTACCCGAAAAACATTCCCGTATAACCTTTAAATCTATTCTATTAAAATCTTGGAGCAATTTGTTGAAAAGGAATTTTGTGTCCAAGATAACATTTTAGTGTATGTAGATTTAAGGCAGTGTTAAATTGTCTGATTCTTGCCTCGGTTTATTCAATAGATCCATGTTTACAAAAGAATACTATATCTCCAGATGGTAATGACATTTTTAATACAATGCCTTAATGTAAAACACAAACATCTCGTTACCTGTAGAGGAAATTGAAATAATTGTTGGTATCCTAATAATATAATAATTGTTTGTTTTTATATTCTTTGGGATGGATACTGTTTTTAAGTTGCTTTCGTCAGAGACGAAGTGGATAAATTTGATAACAATATCTTTTATCCACCGCAAAATAGGTATACCGTATACCGAATAAGTAAGACAAAATAAAAGAAAATGTCAGAACAGCCCGATTTCTTAACCATTGCAGATCACGAGCGGATCCAGAAATGAGCTTCAGGGGATTGTTCTTCCGGGAGAGCGCTCTCGTGTTTCAGAGGTTCGATCGTACTAAATTTACTTGAGTGTGGTTTTAGAGGTTAAAAATACATGATATGCAGTTTCAACCCCACATAAATTAGTTTATCCAGGCTCTTGGGTTTAAGATTTCCTCATTTTAGTTTTGAATGCATTGGAGATGCCCTTGTATTAAAGCTACTGACCAATTATATTTCAATATATTTAATTTAATAAAATTTAACACACTAATCCTGTTTAATAGGCAAGTACGTATATCTCGTGTAAACTATAATTTCTACGATATGGGCATATCGTTTGCTGCAAGTATTCTTAATTGACAGGAGGAAGTAATATGCATTTCTTAAAGGGGACCGAACGTAACAAATTTATGAGGAAATAAGGTTTGTTTGCATTTTAAACCCTCTTTATTATTTATTACTAGCTGCCCTGGCAGACGTTATCCTGTCTATATTTCAATATATTTGCTTGTGATAGCTTTGTTAAAAGCAGAATAAAACTGAGAAGAAAAAACAATTACTCAAAGGTGCGGCATAGAATACATATAATGACCCACGAGTTTCTCTAATTGAACCATGTTATTGAAAATATATTTGCAATCGTTGAACCCGCGAGAATCTAGGTATTTATGATGAATTGGCAAACCAAACTCCAAAATACTTGTCGAATCGGCTGTCACAGAAAATAGTGTTGCCAATTTAAAGTTCACCGCCTCCAAAGAGACCCTAATTAATAATTGTGAGCATGGGTTATCAATTTGAGTGCAATCAAAAGTAGAACAATGGGAACGTTTACTTGTGAGATGGTTTCTATTGACTGTAGACACCTGAAATTCTGAAAATGTGAGAGGTGCCTGGAATGTGATCGATTCAACTGAAAATTGACAATTTATTCACTTTGTTGTTACGTATAACCGTTTACTCCAAGACTCAACATGTTTCGTAAGTAAAATTGTGAATTAGTTTGAGATAAAACGACATATATAATTCATCTTATGAAACAGAATCACAGTTCGAGTGAAAATAACCTATTTAATCATATTTTCATGACCCCTTATACTTTTTTAATATTGTCATTATTAATTTTATGAACTATTTTTAGTTCACTTAAAATGAATAAAACTCATTTTAATATTATGTAGAATAAGGACTTGAAAATTTTAAATTGTTGATACCGTTGAATGTATATGTATATATATATATATATTATATGTTTTATATAAATGTTGTGTTTGTAATGATGTTAGGTAAGAACAAGACGAACTATTCTTTGACATCTTGTCTTCTAATACTTATTTAGATGAACAAAACTATTTACAAACACTTACTCAATATCTAAAAGAAGATTTCTTTGCAGATATATTTAAATTAAGAATTAAATTAGGATTAATACTTGAGTCGTAACAAAATATTGACAATTATTCTAATTCATCTGATATTTATATCCATTACTAAGAATGACACAAAGACAGAAAAACAGAGACAGTGTGATAACCAGAGGAGGGTAGTATATTTCGTGAAAGGCTTTCTGTTCCATCGTTCAGTCTCAAATGATTGCCGCTCTTTTTAATGTACTTTCGATCGTAAATTCAATTGAAGAAAATCCAATTTCCAACAAATCAAGATATTTTTTTTCATTATCGCTACGAACAACACTAGTTTATTGTAATCGATTGATTTGAACAATAAACTAGTGTTGTTCTTAGCGATATTGAAAAAAAAATATATCTTGGTTTGTTGGAATTTGGATTTTTAGGTTAATTAGAATAATTTTCAATATCCTGTTACGACTCAAATATTAATAATATATATTAAATAAGTATTAGAAGACAAGGTGTCAAAGAAAAGTTCGTCTTGTTCTTACCTAACATCATTACAAACACAAAATTTATAGAAACCATATATATATATATATATATATATATATATATATATATATATATATATATATATATATATATATACATTCAACGATATCAACAATTTAAAATTTTTAAGTTCTTATTCTATGTAATAATAAAATGAGTTTTATTCATTTTATGTGAACGTAAAATAGTTCATAAAATTAATTAATAATAACATAATATTAAAAAAAGAATAATTGTTCTGGTTTTTGAACCTGCCAACTTTGGATTTGCAGCCATGCTCTTTAGACTCTTCACCACCTGTCTTTAATTCAATTACTTTATTTATGTATGTTTGGCAACCGTACAAACCGGTACAGATTTTTAAAAATCATGGAGGGTTGCCAGATTACTTGAAGAGAAAATTCCTAAACAATTAATAATATCTTTTACTCATTCGACTCAACGAAATATATTATTCAGCCTCTTAAAAGTCGACAATAAAATTAATTACCTCTAAAGTAAAAAAATGGTAATAAACAATTTCATGTACCTACCCATTTTGTCTTTAAAAAATAATAAAATATTGATAAGAGTTATTAAAAATTGTCTGAAACCTAATTGGGGCACAGAGTTTCATTTTTAAATTTCCCAACTATCGTAAGTAAGCAAACAGCAACTCTCAATACTCTGTAATAAACAATTTGTCAACTAAACTCAACATTTTATTATTTAGGTGGTTTGTATTTTTACAGCTTAAATTTAATATAATTTAACTAAGTATACCAAATTGATAACATTATACAGATATCGTGAGATTTACTTTTAATCATTAGATATGGCAACACAGCGACAAACACTAAACATCTGTTTTCCCGTTGCTATAGTAAACCGGAAATCAGTGCAAACAATGGCGGAACCATTCAATTTAGCCTATACCTTGGCAAAACTCTTCTTATACATACTCTGCCTCTATCTATAACATTTCTCTCTTTCTAGTCTTGTTACGGTATCTGTGAGTTGCAGGTTACTTCAAGAAGTAAAGTGAGTTCAGTTGAGCATCGCGTTCAGTTCAGATTGTAATCTGAGTTATATGTCATGTTGTATTTTGAATTGAAATGTTGATATCGTTGTTGAATAAAGTTGTTCATTAATTAGAAGAACAGTGTAATTAAAACCCACAGAAACTGATAATAAATTGTAGACAGAAGTTTAGGAAAATAGTGAAGACAACAGCCCAAGAAAAAGTGGACAAACAAGGTAAAGAGATTTTAAAATAGGCTTAGTGCCAAATTAGAAGAGATTTTAAATAAGATTAGTCCCAAATTAGAAGAAATTCAACATGAACAACTAATGAAATTATTAGATGATAAAAGATCCAATGAACAGGAATTACTGGATGTCAAAAGACAGAAATACAGTTAGTTAAGTTATTAGATGACAAAAGACATAAAGAACAGTAATTGTTGGATATCAAAAGACAAAAAGAACAGAAATTACTGGATGAGAAAAAGCAACAAGAAATGAAGTTTCAACAAGAACAATTAACTAAAAATACAAACGAACCACTTCACAACAAAATAACTGAAATAAAATCAGAAGTTGACGAGGTAAATAAGGAATTTCAAATAGTAAAAAATACTGTTGTTAATGTTAAATAACATAAATGATAAAGTGCAAGTGAAATTCATAAAGTTCCAAGTGAAATTCACCAAGCCAAGGATCAGTTGAAGATAAACTTCAAAATGAATTCATAAGGTACACAATACAATTCAAAAGGTACAAGACAAAGCAGAAAATATAATTAAGGAGTTTAGAACACAAATAATGAAAGGAAAATCTCCAGATACAGTGGTTTCTAAAGACTCACATGTAAAACCACTTATTTTCGATGGAAATTCTTCCTGGTCGATCTACAGAAGGCAGTTTCATGCAGTTGCCACCACCAATGCATTGAATAATCATGAGAAAGCTACATTCATTATGAGGCTGTGCACTAGAGTTAATCCAAAATATTCCAGAAGAAGAGCGGACAGATTTCGGAAAGTTAATTTCAGCTCTTGACCGTTATGGCAATCAGTATTTGTCAAGAACACCAAATGCAACTTAAGTCAAGAACACAGAATTTAAAGCCAACATTAGACATTTTGTAAATTCAGGTTATCCAGAAGCACCACATGAAATTTTCGCGAGCAGTTTTCCACCCAAAGCTTTATTGAAGGCATCAGAGATGGTGAAAAGGTAACCCTGCGACTCATTGATATCAAAGTTTGCGAGAAAGTTCTTCTCTGCCAACACCAAAAGTGGGAGCAGTCTCAGTTGAGCCAGAAGACGAAGATGGCAGATGAAAACAATGTTTACCGAGTTCTTATCTAAGATTAATAACATATAGGGGAATGCAACACGTAAGAATGACGTTCAGTCTACCAGATCAGAATGTTTCCGCCACGGGCGAACTGGACACTTTCGGGAGTTTTGTAGATTATCAGATTCCAGAGACCGTCAATTCTGTTATGCGACCAACCTAGGAAAAGAGCACTGGAATCACGTTAACAATCAGCTTCATTGTGCACACGTTAGAGACATTAAAGCCCGAAATAGCATGTCCACTAAACAGCTTTAAGTCACAGAAAATGACTTCCGGACTACAGGGCAGTGCAGAAGATACCAATTAGAAGACCTAGACATACCTCGATGGGAGAACATATAGAGTTGAGTGAGAGACCTAAAATCCTTGTGGGCCTAAAAAAATTCTCTTCAAGTCGAGTATGGAGTTTTGAAGAGTATCTGGGGAAGTAATACCAGTTGGTCGTACCAAAGAAAAGATTACCTGCCATCCTGAAGACGTTACACAAGGACATTTCTGGAGGGCCCTAGGGTATAAATAAAACCCTTGATAAGTTATGAGAACGCATTTGTCGGATAAACTATTACGTAGATATAAGAGAGTGGTAAAGTAAATGCCACGTACTTATGTGTTAGGAGCCCAAAAATTCGATCAATTATAAAAATAAAAACTACAATGAAGGGATACCTTCTGAAACAATTGCCATTAGCATAGCCGAGCCATTCACAGAAACTAAGAAGGGTAACAACTATATCCTTGTTACTGTTTATTACTTTAGCCAGTTATCTGAAGGGTTTGCTACTCCCAATCAAGAAGCAACAATTGTAGCAAAGGTTTTAGTATAGCAGTTGTTTAGCTGATTTGGGGTACCAATGGAACTTACCAGATCTACACCGTTACACCCACTTAATTTAATAGGACTCTAGAAACACATATTTCTAAAGTGGTAGGCTATAACCAACGACTGTGAAGAGTACATACCATTGTAGTGCTCACAAACATATTGCTTTACATGACAGCACCGGATTAACACCAGCTCATATTTTGTTCGGAGAGGAATTAAGAAATGAGACGTTAGATGAATCCCCTATGACAATTAAAGATTATGCAGATCAATTACCCATGAATTGGCAAGAAGGCTTCAGGAAGAAAACCCGGTATGATAGGCGATAAGGTTGGTTGATTTTTAAATATTTTTGTTAATATCTTTTAATATAACTATTTGTAAAATATGAAAAAAATATATTTGTGTTTCTCAGAGAATGAACCTTTTCATTTGACATATTACGATGCGTTTAAAAAATTTGTTATTTTTAATTTTTTATTTAATTCTATTATTTGCCCTATTTTTCCCTATTTTTTCAAAATGTTAGGCTCAATATTTTCAGAGATAGAAGGGGAAAGGTCAACTTTTTTCAAATTTCCTCCAGACGTACTATATTAAAAATTTCTGCATTTACCTACTACATGTACTCCTGATCGCCTCACCAAACTCTACACTGATACCAATTTCCGTCCAATAGTTTCGGCGAAAATTGGCTGTGATGTGACATAGGGCCAGTTCAGGGGTAATGTTATAAGGGTTTCCGTATATTGAACAGACGGAAACCTAAAAAGATTAACCGACTTAAATAGAACTAAAAAGTTGAAAATAATGAACAAAACATAACATACATAAAGTATTTATGTAAATAATGAAAGGTGCTTATTCAGTACAAATTAATTTCCTAACTATCTAGTATATTTTTGAAGTCGGTGTCAGGTAATAATCGTTTGATGAAGTAGTAGATATGTAAGCAATGTAGGACGTTTGCTTGCCACCGACGTCAAAAATATACTAGATAGGTAGGTATTCCTTTTGTACATAATAAGCACCTTTTATTGTTAACCTTATTACTTTGTGGGTAGGTGCCTAACATGTGTCAATGTGCTATTTATTGTATAGTACTATGTTTTGTTAATTATTTTTAACATTTTTGTTCCATTTTGAACTCGGTTGATATTTTTTTACAAAAAAAATATTGACGTTAGCTCTCGCTTGTTTTAATGCTAGACCACATCCTCTCAATGAAGTCTTAAGCTCTAGATTGTGGTTTAGTCTTTTCATCATTATCCCCTTCAAGGGTTTTAGCAAGCCCTCCGAGTTTTTTTATATATGGACTAGGAAGAATGAACATTGAAAATAGGTGGGTTTACCTACTTTGTTTTCAATACTTTCTTCTATATTTCTTGTATTTCTCATTAACTCAATAATTATTATTTTATGTTAAAATGGTACTTCATTATATTCGACTATTTAAATATACCTACAATTTTGACTGTACATAGAATAAGCAACTTGAAGACTTCCCCGATATTCCATTTCGCCAGTAGAGTTTTCGAGCGCTCGTCGATTGAAATGCTGTCGATCAGTGGCGTGCTTAAGGCCCACGGCGTGGTCCGTTGCAGTATGTGCACCAAGGACCACACACTCTATGCAATCCCCATGTCCACTCGCCTCTATAATTAAAAGTGCCTTGAGCTAAATCCGTGGTGTACTGAGTTGACAATACCTAAATTCTTCTGGCAACAGTGTGCAATTTGTAGTAAAAAAGGCACATAATAATGAATTATATGTGCCTTTATATTATATATATGTTGATATAATCTCGGACTGTCGGTGAAGATGACGGGACAGTCACACGTGTAAATAGCTAGTTAGTTTTAAAAATTAAGAATTAAAATTTAATATGAAATAGTCTCTTATTCTATTTCATATTCAATTTCAATTGGTGATTGTTCATTAAATGTTAGTTATCTCCATGAAGCCTTGTTTTATTATATTGTGATAAAATTCATTTAATGCCACAAAAAAAGCAACCTTCTAAATTAATCATTCCGATAAAAACAACAGGTAAACATAGAAATCCGCTGAAATAAAACAGAAGAGCAACACAGCGGCTACCCTGAAATTTCGATGGAAATAAAAACTTCGATAGGGTTCTTGAATACGCTCTGACACATACAGAATCTATTGCAATATGGTATAAAAAAGTTGAGTATGAAAGACGCTTTTAGAAGTGAGAGACGCTCAAGAACTGACAATAGTTTATAAGTGAATTAGTTATATGTGGAAGTTAGATAAGAGAAGGGAAAATTAAAATGAAAGAGGAGTTTAGTTTAGCTGGAAGTCTAGGCGTGGCGGTCCCGGAAGAATAAGTTTTTTGATTTATTTGATTTATTGAAATTGTTAATATAGAGGAGGATGTGTTATCCCAGATGCATTTAATTGTGAACCTCTTCTAACTCGAGGGTGGCTAAATGCTTATCGGCGAAGGCCACGAACCAACCAACCAATCTACCAACCTTGATATAACTTCAACCATTGTAGAAAATGCCACCTAGGAAATGACTTTTGTTCTTAGTTAAGAAGTTAAATAAAGGAAATAAAAAATAATGAGTATGAACTCGATGTAAATCAACAGATTGACTTGATTTGATTGATACCAGAGAACTTCTAAGGATCATAATACTGAACTGAAAAAACATTAAAATAATGTTTTAGAAAGAAATTTATATCAAGTGGTAATCAGCATAAAGCTACTCAGATGCAAAAACTAAACTCAAAAAGGTGCAAATAAATGTTGCATTTGAAAAATGAAAAGAACTAGAATAAGAGCTACCTTCATTGAGTATGATATATAGTAAATATCGTATTCACACTTGATAAATAACATTAAGATCTTCTTGATAATCATGAAGTAACTGTTTTCATAAATATGAACATTAGATGCAAAAATAATGATGGTTTTGATAAAAATTAATACACGAACTGTTATGGTCATACTTCTAACAAGTGTAGAAACAGTGCGTTGTGTCATTTTATTGTACCTAAAATTAATAATTGATATGATATTTAAAAAATCCACATATTACAGTCGCCGATGCAGCATTCCCACTGTCAGAAAGGATACTGAAACATTTTCCACTAAGAAATATGACCCATAAACAACGAATATTTAATTATAGATTTAGAGTCCTGTTAAATACATTTTTAAGTGCAGAAAAATACAGTATCACTTGTAGTTTTCTATATTTTATTATATTCATGGAAGAACTGGGTTCTTAAATTTGCAATCTTTTTCTTTACATTATGCACCGTTATGTAAATGTTATTAAATTACATACTTCTTTTAACTCTTCGGTAAGTTTCATTTAACTTTCCTGTCGTGTTACTCGGTTTTATACATTCAGAATATTACACAATATACAGGGTGTTTGAAAAAGAACTCCCTAGTTTTAGGTATAAATTTAATGTGTAAATTAATGAAAAACTACATCAACAAGTACATAGAGTGAAAGAGAGAACCTTCGAGTTTGTTTAACATCAGTACACTTCAACATGGGATCCATTTGTTGCCCTGCACACGTCGAGACGATATTCAAATTCTCGCCATGTATTTACCAACATATCAGGTATAACTGTCCCAACCGCCGTGACGATTCTTTCCCGTAAATGGTTTATGTCTAGGATTTTTTCACTTTAGACAAAATTTTTTGTGTCCCCAAAAGAAAAAGTCCAGAGGGGTTAAGTCCGGGCTTCGTGGTGGCCAAGCAATTGGGCCAGCTCTCCCTATCCACCTTCCCGGAAAGCGAGTGTCTAGAGCCGCGCGCACATGGTTACTGTAATGAGGAGGGGCGCCATCTTGTTGGAAAAACACAAACCCTTTTTCCGCCTCAATATCTTCCATTTGGAGAAAGACATACTCTGTCAACATGTCGTAGTAAATGTCTCCATTTATTGTTCGTTCTACAAAAATGAAAAGACCAATCACACGATCAACCATCAAGCCGCACCAAACATTAACTTTTGGGAGAGTCACGATGATGCTGAATAAATTCATGTG
Organism: Octodonta nipae; assembly: GCA_034190945.1. NCBI lineage: Eukaryota > Metazoa > Arthropoda > Insecta > Coleoptera > Chrysomelidae > Octodonta > Octodonta nipae. The sequence goes on from CM067218.1 coordinate 64,139,734, forward strand.
GATGCTCTGCCCCCCAAACTCTGCAGTTATGATGATTAACTGTCCCACTTACATGAAATGTAGCCTCATCAGAAAAAAAAATTTTCAAAAAAATTTCATCATCATCAATTCTATTTAAAAAGTCAATAGCAAACTCTAGCCTTTTGATTTTATCAGTAGGTTTTATTTCATGTAACAGTTGCAATTTGTAAGCACGCAAATGTAATCTTTTACGTACAACATCATAGACCGTACCTTTAGGAACGCCTAATTGTAGACTACATCTGGCCAATGACTGTTTTGGGCTCTGAACACACGAAACATGGATCTGTTCAACAACATCTTCAGAAGTTCTAGGCCTACCGGGTGATTTCGCTTTTAAAACACTACCGGTTTCCTTGAAAGAATTTAGCCAATGACGGATTGTTTTTGGTGTAGGAGGTTCACCACTATACTGACGTCTAAAATTACGTTGGAATGTTATAACAGACTCAGTTTGCACTAACCAAATAACACACTGCGCTTTTTGTTGCGGAGTAGCCATTGCACCGCACTGCACGCCCGGACACAACTGAGTTAACTGTTCCCTGGCGCCGTCTCAAGGTCAAGCAGGTCTGCCAACTGCAGGGAGGCAAAACTTAGACAGTTGCTGAATCAAACACCACAAACTAGAATAGTGTATATCACTTTTTACAGATTCTATGACACATTAAAACTAGGGAGTAGAGTATAACTCTGGCCTTTGTTCATACAAACATATTAGGTTGGTTATGTTATATCATTTCTGTTGAATGTGAAACCACTTTTCGAGATTTTTGAAAATCATTCTTGATGTTTTTTTTTCTTGAAAGATTTCTTCTGCTGGAGTGATTATGGGTTATGGACCTTTGATGCCATTTACAAGTGTTTCAAATTATATTTTTCGCTATGCGCTAAACAACCACAATCACCCAGAGGCCGGAGTGAAAATCGAACCCACTAGGTTACAGGCGACTCAGTTTCGAAGTAGCGACTTCAACCGCTGAGCTACGGACCCCCTTATTCTTGATGATTGTTATTCTGTTTATATTTTCTCTGATTTCAAATGACAAATGTGAAATGGTATCTAAACATAGAGGTATTTTACGTAGAGCACGTGAAGTAGCGAAATTCACGTAATAGCAATAGATAGAGAGAGAGAATAGGCGGCACATTCCTGATTGGTCAGTGTCAGTGGTGAGGCCTACTATTGGTAGGGTAGAGACATAGCAAGTGCACCCTGATATTGTCTTTGTCTTTCTATGTATAATTTAATGTATCGGAAAGAAAGAATTGGACTTTTTATTAGAACGACCAGCAAATTTTGTGCAGGTATTGTATATTAGTTTATTTTTTATATGTTATTGATTTACAATGAAAGAAGAGACTCTTAATATATTACCTGATCCCTGTTTCTTACACAGAACTTTACTTACTTTCGAACACTTATTTATTTGTTTGATGCGTACCGGTAAATTTCTAGACGCGAGATGTAAAGACTGACATCTGGAATTTTCGGAGAAACTAACACACACGGGTTCCGAATCTGGAGCCGTTCCATGTAATTGCTGTTATCCCGTTACTACTAGGTTAAAATGTCAGGATAAAAGATAAAATTTTCAGGTTAACTTCACCTATCAGAGAAATTGAATACTCTCTTCCAGGTGTCATTCTTTTGTACGTAAGACAATATATGTTAATATATATTGTTTCTGGTCAGAGAACGTTCATCAGTTGCGCTTCCCACACAAGAATGTCCTCTTCAATACTTATTTAAGTATTTGATACATATCGATAAATTTGTAGACGCGAGATGTAAGACCAGTCGTTACATAAGGATACTGTGTGTGCACTTCCATAAGAAAGACTTACAACTGCAAAAGTTATTATGTAAAATGTTATTATTTAAAAAAGTACTATACCTGTTTGAGCTACTAATTTTTCTATATACTTATTCAGACTGCTTTCCATTCTATGACACCATGTCTTAATACCGTTACAGCCTTATCAAGTTTATATTTTGGTACCCTTCAGTCTTGTGAAAATATTTCAACAGCTAATAGCATACGCCATCACGTAAATAATAGTTTACTTACATAATTTTAACAGCAACTCGTAGTAATAAATTATTTCGGCCTTAAAACCCCCCAAAAATAAGGAAAAGTACTGATCTGTTCATAATGCCGCCAATAGAAATGTTGTAGAGAATCAGAAAATCTTCATTTTTCATAAAGAAAAGCTGCGAAAATTATATAAAGTGAGTGTTGTAAAAACATTCATAACCTGGTTGTAATAACAGCTGGAACCTTAATCGGCCTCCTAATGATAGCTTATAACGTTGTAATTGATAAAGCTGAAGATCGATATTGTCCGTTAAGTAGAAGTTCTAGAATTGTAATTTAAATAATTTGTAGAAATATTTAGCACAACACATCATATTAACTACAATAGTTCGATAGGGATATGCTAATATACTTTGAAAGCTCATAAAATGCACTTCAATTTTTAATTTTGGCTTATTCTTATTTCTCTTCAGATGTCTTGACAGTGGCAGACGCAGTCAGTGGAAAGAAGTAATTTAATTGATAACAGTAAACAGTATACAGGTAACCTTTAACGTAATAAATCAATGGAAAAATTGACCAATAAGGCAGGTAATAGTTATGTAAATAAAAACCTTATAAATTGCAGAGAAAAAATATAATAATACAATTTACCATAATTTTCATCTCGTGCCCCCGCCTCAAGAAAATACTAGATCCGTCTATGAGCCTTGACAGCTAGTTTCAGTGAACCGGATAGCTGTGGCATATTCATACATTTAATGCAATATTTACTATTATTTTAAACCAATTTCCCGGCATTATAGACAAAATCCAAGATAGACAAATTGAAGTGAAATGTATGACCTTTCAAAATATCTTTAGTATATCCCGATCGGACTAGTCTCGTTAATACGATAGGATGGGCAAAATATTTATTTAAATTTCAGTTCTTCAAAAACTACTTATTCAATAGTATCCATCGTGAGCTCATATAAACTTTATATTATAAACTATTGGTTTGACGAAGATTAATATTCCAGTGTTAGTTACCAGAATGTTATCAATTTTTGAAAACAAATCCGCTTTTGATTATTTAAATAATCGATTAATAGATTATTGACAATCGATTTCGCACATCATTACTCACTAGTTTTAGATGTTGCAGCAAAGCTAGCCATAAGCACACAATGAAAAGCTAAGAAAAATAAGATTTTATCATACTCACCATATAAAATATTTTTAATGAAAACAATGACAAAAATCTGAAAAACCAAGAAATCAATAATCATGGATTCAAAATAAAATAACGTATTTAATCTGCGAAGAAGAAGATATACATATATATATATATTTTATATATACTACTTTATTTATTTTATCGATATGAGATTATATTTAGAAGTTTTAAGGTAGCCCGTTTCCTTATAACTCCTAGATATAGATGTATAAATTCCGCGATTAAATAGGTAATTATAAACCTACTTGGAATACATAAATAATTTTTTGAGATATATGGTCACGTTCGAAGGTTTCTAAAATCTCTAAATCAATGTGGCTATTAACATTATTTTATTCTTATATATTTGGACCATTGGAGAATATGAACACTTTGCTATAGTTCCAGTTTATTTTATTTGGATATCTCTAGTTTTCTACCTATGCCTAAGAATTATTGTGCGAATCTTCAACGGTGAATAAAAGTTAACTGGTTTGTGCTTACTGGCCAGTTGCCAATAACTTCAATGGTTTGCAATATTATCCTCGAATGTAGTGTTTGCACAGACAAATGTCGAGATCGCTGATTCGCAGACAATTATTTTCAAACCGTTGTTTGTTCGTATTATGCGCTAACATACATACATACCATTTATCATGCTGCGATTAAACATTCTCAACTTCTTGGTGGCACTAACGCGAAAATGATAGACGTAGTATCTACAATTAACTTACCGTTGGTCACACGCATAACACCGGCAAACGTATTGAAAAATGAAAGTTCTTAAGTTTATCCTCTATGCTTTTGTATACCATTCATCCAATTGGGATATAACTTTGGTGGGTTGAATACATATTAATAACACAGGATCACAAAAAAATTGGTCTCCTGCAACCTGCTAAAAACGTGTAACTACACATTCTTATGATCCCGAACTAGCTCGACAAGCCGTAATATGATAATTCGTAACCGTAAAAACACATAACCTCAAAATTAGATGAGCCCCAAAAGTCAAAAATCCAATATAAGCAATGAATAAACTTACACATAGGGTACAAACCTTTATTTTTGAATAGTAAATCCTTTTAACGTAAAACCCCGAAACCCCATAAATTGAAAACACAACAAGGCCTTAATTGAAACCTCTAAACCCCCAAGCTGAATAATCCCAAGACCAGACCCGGCATTAATAAGGGTGAGGGTGAAGTTCACTTCGAGCGTCACACATAAGAACCCACACATCCTAAGGGCCGTAGGGTCCCTAAACCTAAAATTCCAAACGACATACCCTGAGCACAGCATTCCTCGGGCGCAGCAGAATCTACGCTTCCATCACACATTTTCAAGGTTATGTTTGATATTAAGCTTCATTTGCTTCTTTATCCTCTTTGTAACAAACGTGGATCTCGCTCCGACCAGAATATATGGGTTTGGGAGCTTGGAGGTGAAGTACGCTTTGCTCGCTTGTCTGCTGTGTGATGAACTTGTATCTCGTTTAAGGTTATGAGTGACCGTTAAAATTGAATATTTAAACGCAAATGCCCGTGGGGGGGGGTAAACCCCCCCAGAACCCCAGCTGGACACGTCTGCCGATACAGCCAGTATTTTATGAACAACATTTAACCAAACAATTTACATTAAGTAAAGAATTTAGAGTTCGTCAGAATTTTACAAATTCATACTTTGTTCTAAATATTATTTTATATTATAATTAATTGTCTTATTTAAGACATTTCTGAAGGCCCTGGACTTTGTTTCCATACTGTAATTCGAGTTTAAACATTTACTATACGTTTTAAATATATCATTAATTTTTAAGTTTTATATGGTTTTGAGGGTCTTGCCTGGTGATATAACAACATAGAAAGTATTACATTAAGGTTGAAGTAATTGTGATTGCCTGTAGATGTCCTGACGGGAAGAAATTACCTTTACAAAATAAGTAGTTCTATTAAAAATCATGTCGCTTTTCCAGTTCTTATGGTTGCAATTTAGTCGAACAATTATCAGATGAAATAAAAAACTATCGATAGCAGCCAAAAAAAAAATCATTTATAAAAAAAATTTGAAACCTTACTTAGGTATATATAAAAACTCATAACAAATTACAGACCAATCTCTCTAATAACCACATTTACAAAAATTACTGAAAATTTGCTAAAAATCAGCCTAAATTCATTTTTACAAAAATTTGATATAATCAGGAAAAAACAGTTCGGACTCAAGGAAGGTCTTTCAACCACAGACGCCATCGCTTTATTAAGAAATGAGATTTACAAAACTGTTGGTGAAAATAAACCCTGTATATGCGTATTCTTAGATTTTACCAAGGCCTTTGACACAGTTCCACATAAACAACTACTAGAGGTCCTAGAAGATGCAGGAATAAGAGGTACGGCTCATAAACTATTTCAAAATTACTTAAGTAGCAGAGAACAAGCAGGAAGATTACAAACTAGCACAAGCGGATGGAGACAAATGAAAATGGGAATACTCCAAGGCACAGTACTAGGTCCCCTTCTATTCTCGTTGTACATAAATTATCTGTTCAGTATAAATACGTCGGGAAAGATCTTCAGTTTTACTGATGATACAGCCATTGTATACACGGAATAAATTTCAAGAAAACACATTATGTACCCTTCACTAGCTACATAAACAATCTTTCAGATTTCCAAACTCTGCTTATAAATGATAGAGTATCTGCACACGAAATAAGCAAACAAAGTAGTATAAAATATTTATGAGTAATGATCGGTTCTTACCTACGTTGGGACGAACATGTCAAAAATGTTAGCAATATATTAAGACAGCTAATATACAAATTTATATTTCTAAAAACCATACTGACACTAAGCGAACTAAACACTTTGTATTGTGCTCTAATCTTGCTTGGGATGGAACTACTAAAAACCACTTGCAGGCGCTACAAAACAGGGTAATAAAGATAATTTACAGAACAAGTATATTGCATGGCACTAACCAACAATACAAAAGTGGGCCTCCTCGATCTTAGGCAATTATATACATACTAGACTGGTCGTTAAAAATTAAATTTTTTGAGACGCCCCCTCTAAAACTTCCGTTCGATGAAGAAACACTGGGCTATTTTTTTATTTTTTTTTAATTTAAAACATGTGCCTCTAAACGATCTAAGTCAATTTTTGGGTATAATCATTAATTATCTTTTTGGGTATATTTCATGAAAAATACAATTTAATTCGAAATATAAAAAAATATAAAATTCAAATCAATAAAAAAACATTTTATGAAAATACCAATAAATAAAAATTTTAGTTAAAAAATTTTCCCAGTTAATTTGGTCTATTAAATAAAGAAATGAAAGATATTCAAATTGATATTTTTGTTTTGAATTTAAATTTATATTTATTGGTATTTTGAGCAAATATTGTTTTTTTATGATTTGAGTTTTAATTTCGAATAAAATTGTATTTTTCAATAAATATTCCCAAAAATGTTGATTAATGATTATACCCAAAAATTGACTTGGATCGTCTAGAGGCACATGTTGTTTTGATTAAAAAAATTAAAAAAGTTTTCCCGGTTTTTTTTATCATCTTTTGAGGGGGCGTCGCAAAAAAATTTAATTTTTAACGACCACCCTAATACATACAATGTATTGATATTCAAATATAGAAATACAAACACACACTTGAAAAAACAAAATCACAAGTACAATACAAGAGGTAAAGAAAAAATAATAGTACACATACAATTTGTTCAAAAAACCATTAGTCAACGAGTCTACACATACTTAAGCAGTAAGATCTATAATTCACTCCCAGACATGTACAAAACTTAATACTAACGATTCATTCCCTGACATTTATCAAAAAAATAATAAAGAATTATCTGAGGCAAGTGGACCGACAAATTATTCATGAAATTATTGACTGAAACAATAATGATTGCAAACATCCTGGACACTAAATAATTAGTAGATATATAAAATAGGTTAACTACTTAACATTGGTTCGTTTAGTTCGTTTAATTCAAATATAAGCTATGTATTAAAATGTAGAAAATAGATTCATTAATCGGACTGTAACTATCACATTATAATGAAATAATTATGTTTATTAAACACTGACGAAAACATATAATTATACACCCATGCGCAACCCCTTGAGGGTCTTAAATGGGTGGAATTATATCAACAACAGAATGAAAATTATTTAAGTATGTCGTGTTAGACTAAACATAATTAAACTACATTTGTAACCTTCAAAGTAGATCAATATAGATTATTTTTATATTATTATATCTTGATTATTTTTATGTTTCTTTGTGCAAAATGAAAATTTTCAATTACATCAATAAAGCCATTGACAACGAAGTCAGAATAGACTTTGAAACGTTTGGTATTACTGCAATACACGTAGTTTTATTTCTATTGTGGTGTTATTCCCCAAAGAAACATAAAAATAATCAAGAACATGCCACAAACAACATTTAGAAGACAATTATTATATCTTATACTAAATATTTTTGTTTTCAACACATGAATAAAAATACTTCTTATTCAATGACCCCACAACTTCAACCATAAGTTGATGAGAGGATGACTACAGTAGCTGCAAATTCTGACTGTCAGTATGCTTCTAGTTTTTATCTCTTTCTATAATTTCTCAATGTGTGGTTGGATTTTGAATGAACTTCCTGCAGAATTTCTGTCTAACGAAAACCGACTTTAAGGTGTGGTTATGGTGTTTCCCAATTGCTTCTCTACTCAAAATGATTGGCACGATTTAGTTTAAGAGGGCGACTATCTTTAGGTACGGTTGCAGATTGTTTCAAGTGCGTTAGAATTCTTCATCTTCGGCTCAGGAGCAAAAAGCGGTCAGACACGCTGATCTGATTCCACAGTATGACACTGAGAGGTTGAGTCAAATTCACGTGGGTTGAAAGAAAAGGAGACTTAATATGAGCACCATTCCCGTCATTTTTAAATGTTTCATTTCGCTGGGACAGCGACTTGCTTCCGACATTGCTCCTGATTTTTTTCTGTCTTAATCTGGCCCTACACTTCCATGTTTCTAAAATATGGACAAGTGGATGCTTCCTTCACTTTCAGATTGTTTGTGACGAATAATGTTAAATCCCTTACAGAACTTATACTCTTTTATACTTCTCCATTTATTTTTGATTGTTCACCTGAAATATTAAAAAGATCTTATTACTGTTACGAAAAATTTTAACGATTTCATACTTTTCTCATTACTCTTTTTCATAGTCCTTTTTTTATTTCCTACGGACCTTTACCCACTGGGTATCATTTAAATTATTTCCCCCAGAATCCTACAGTGGGCAACACAAAACATTATGGGACGTCTAATGTGCGAAACACATATAACTCTAACTGCAGAAGGCGACCATTTTTCCAAGTTGCATTGTCTGCATTGACGAAATTTTATTCGAATTAAATGTTGTAGGCAGGCGCTTCAATTATAAACCACATTTTTTCCTAGTTTAGGAAATTTGATTTCTAGCTAAGTACAAATTCGCAACTGTTAATATAAGTGCTTACTGTAAGCAGAGTGATTGTGAATTTCTTCAAATTCAAACAATTATCGATGATTAGAAACTATTAAATTGAATAATAACATTTCGTCTGTCGATATTTCCGCACTGCTTGTGTTGTAGAACAATGATGCCTACCGATTTTTTGGATTAATAATCGAAAAATATTGAGGAAGAATTATTTTCAATTACTGGCTGTCAAGAACTAGACATTGAGTGGAACATGAATGTGTTATCCTAATCGCGAAGCGATGATGTACTAAAAATTTAAATAGAAACTTACTCTGAAAATGTACATATTATTTGTGAAAATTTATTTATTATACCTAATATCTATACTCACTTTTCGAGATTTTTAATTCCATTGAGCGCAATACATTATATTGTTTCTAGTCGAGAACCTTCATCAGTTACGCTCCCCTCAACTGATTGAATTCTCGAAGAATTATTTATGTATATAGTACATATAACTGAACTGAATATTTTATCGCGAAATGAATTCCGACATCCAGGAGTTTCAGGAAAAACCAGCTCACAGAGACTCCAAATTGGGAGTCGTACTGTGTGTAACGCCGTTTCCCTATGATTCTAGGATAGACATCACACTAAAAAATTCGAAAAGTTAGTATCGTAAGTTCTGAGACAGGTATTAGTAAACTTACGATTTTTTTCATGTGATTTCTATCCTAGGAATCATAGGGAAACGGCATTACACACAGTACGACTCCCGATTTGTAGTCTCTGTGAGCTAGATTTTCCTCAAACTCTTGGATGTCGGAATTAATTTCGCGACAAAATACCTAATATCTGTATCGCTGCGGTAGAACTGCAAATGACTAGCATTTAAAATTCTGTTAGTCCAGTAGGAGAAATTCCGTGACAGTACAATGATAGTATAATTTATTGCATGCAATGCAAATACATGAACCGGAATGAATGTATTCTTCTGTGGAGAATAAACAGTGAAAATGTTTATCTACTTTATTTTTTAGAGACATTTTTTTTTCACTAGTTTTCTGAGTTGCCAAAACTTACTCTAATGTGAATATTTACTAGCTGAGCCGTTCCGGTTTCATACGGGCTAGATAAACAGGCGTATTTGACGTGTTTATCCTTAACATTTGGTAATTTTCACATCCCGTATATTATATGGCTACGACACCTTCTAGAAATATATTATTTAATATAAAGAGATAAACATATTTCACGTTTAATGAGCTGTTTGATATTTCTTGTGCCAGGTTTCCCGCTTTCCATTTTATTTTTTTGGGACATCTATTGTCATTGCCTTTTTGACGTTTTTGACACTTTTTGGAAATTTTTGTTGGCATTAATGTTTAAGCATTTTTTGAGAAATTACACCACAATATTTAAAATTACTATATATTTTGAAACGTTTCAGGGTCTAGGTCAGACCGCACTCTCTTTAGCCACCTAATCTTGTTCATTCTGTTTATGTGATCGTACGATATCAATTGTCTATATGTAAAACATGTCTTATGTTTGCTCCTTATTTTTTTCGTTTCAAATAGACTCCAATCGAGATATTCTAGATGCTCTTCTTATAAAACGTCATTTCTACAGCTTTTTCTTTGGTTGTATATGTTTGTTGCTATTTTTTGGTCCATACTGGATAATAATCAGTTCAATAATAGCTTTATAATGTGTCCCGTGTGGTGGCCGGGTTAGAATAGCACCACGGTATCCACCGCCTGTCGTATGAGGCGAATAAAGGGGCAGCTGTCCGCTGACCTACTACCTAGCTTTCCTTCCTTCTCCACAACCCGCACGGGATGGTCTGGTTTAAATCATTTCATCTGGGAAGTGACAACCCCACGGGTCCGAGTTACCTGGGTCACCAGGGTCAATTGGTGACACCACCCATGAAAATGGAGCTAAGGAGTAGATGCCTCGGAAAAGAGCCGTTGCCTGGGGATCGCCAGGGCATGTCTGGAGCCGGCGCTGGACATGACAGCATGCGGGACGTCGGTGGCAGGGTGCTGAGGAGGCGGGCCCCTGCCGTCCAAAGAGCTACAGCCCAAGAACCAGAAGAACCACAAGAACCACAACCAATACAGTCACAACAACAACGTGATCATCACCAACGGAGTCAAATGAGAACGAGAACTCCACCCGCAGAAAGTGTTGCGCAGGATCAACAGCCAGCGCTCACTCAAGCGGGACTGAAAAGACAGCGCATGAAATGGACTAGTGCCATGAATGAATTTATAATGCGCACGTTTTACAGAAATACGAACCTTGGCCAGGACAAGACTGGCTATCGCCAAATACTGCATCAAGAGTTCTGTCGTGAGTACCCAGAGCTTCAAGTTACTGAACAGAGAGTCGCAGATCAATATCGTGTTGTCTTGAGAAATGGCCTTATTTCGCCTGAACAACTGGATAGAATAAAGAGCGAAGTGGAGCGCGAACTATTTGGTAGAAATACAATCGATCCAGAGCCTGAAACACCTTTGGCACAAAGAGCGGACGAGACTCAAGAACTACAACAAAAACAGCCAACCAACGCTGACCTGCTTGAGAAGATCCAAGCATAAATGGAAGGAGCTCTTAAAGAGTATAGTGGAACAGATCCACTGAATAGACCAGCTCTTCCCAAACTAAGATCGTCTAAGAAACTGGGTATCGTCTTGCAGGCTATGAACAAATTTATCTTGCCAAACTATGTTTTAGGTGCTAATACGTTAGAGTCGCTACACACAATCATCTACTGTGCTGCAACTTCCATCTGCAGAGCAATTGGGGTCGCAGTAAGACCAAAGCAAGACACTACCCAATTTAGACAAGCACCGCCTTGGCAAAGAAGACTCGAAGGGAAAATGAATTCTCTTCGGAAAGACGTTGGAAGGCTGACCGAGTACCAACGAGGAGTCAGGAACAACAGAATAGAAAGGCTTGTCAAGACTATCATGGACAATAACCGAATACACTCCCAGTGGGATGGAGAAAACATCACATCTCAGCAGTGTCTGGACAGTCTACGACAAAAGCTTTCCCTCTACACAAGTCGATTGAGAGGGGTACAAAACCAGTAACCAACGGAAACTAGACAACACACTCTTCCGACAATCAGAAAAAGGGTTTTATAGGAAACTTAACAACAAGAATAATAATGAATCCCCTAGTTACCCCAGTAAAACAGACATCGAGGAATTCTGGAAAACACAGCTTTCCACAACGATCTCCTATAACTCCAGAGCCAGCTGGATTAATGAGGAGGAGGCTGCATCTCAGAACTGTGAGGCCATGCAACACCAACCATTTACAACGGAAGATACATCCAACATAATGAAGAACCTCCATAACTGGAAAGCACCAGGACCAGATGGTGTACAAAATTACTGGATAAAGAAACTGTACGCAACCCACGAAACACTAACAGCACTTATAAATGACATAATTACCCACCCACACAAGATGCCTAGTTTCCTTACGCATGGTGCTACATACCTCTTACCAAAGGACAACCTATGTGCACAGGACCTAGCAAAGTACCGACAAATCACTTGCCTTCCAACCTTATACAAACCCATAACATCGTGCATTAATCATCGCATTTTCAAACATTGTGAGCTGAACAACATAATTACTCAACAACAAAAGGGATGCGCGAAAAATTCGATGGGTTGCAAAGAGCAACTGATAACTGATTCCGTTGTCTGCAATCAAGCCCACGCCAAACGGCGAAATCTCTACATGGCATATGTGGACTACAAAAAGGCCTTTGATTCAGTTCCACATGATTGGCTCATTAAGGTGCTGAAACTCTATAAAGTGAATAATTGTATTATTTACTTTTTAGAATATGCCATGTCCACCTGGCAAACCAAAATCTCACTGAATGAAGCCAACTGTTCGATACAAACTGACCCCATTCCAATCAGAAGGGGTATATTCCAGGGAGACTATCTTAGCCCGCTGTGGTTCTGCCTTGCCATGAACCCTCTCTCGAACAAACTGAACTCGACTAATTTTGGGTTCAGTCTCAAACACAACAACGTACAAGCATTAAAGATAAACCATTTGTTATACATGGACGACTTAAAGTTGATGGCAGCTACAAAACAACAGCTGCATGATATGCTTAAAATAGTAGAAGGGTTCTCTAGTGACATCCATATGAAAACAAATGCCGAATTATTAATATAGTTAAAGGCAAAATACAGCATGGGCACTTCGAAATGGGAGATGGCACCTCAATTGAATCTATGGGGGAAGGTCATACTTATAAATACCTTGGAATAAAGCAGGCTTAACGTATTGATCACATGACTATGAAAAAGGTCCTAACAGCAGAGTTTTATAGAAGGGTAAGACGACTGTTGAAAACGAAACTAAACAGTAAAAATCTGTTTCAGGCTATTAACACCTATGCGTGTTCAGTGCTCAGTTACTCTTTCGGTATAGTTAATTGGTGCAAGACTGACATTGAACAATTACAACGAAAAGTTCGAGTTTTACTAACAAAAGCTCAAAATCACCATCCAAAGAGCTCTGTCGAACGTACAACTTTGCCACGGTATGAAGGAGGAAGAGGATTGACAGATCTAAGTAAGCTATTAGATCAACAAATTTCTATTTTGCGTAGTCATTTCCAGAAACTCGCAGAATTTTCTGATCTACATAGAGTCATGTGCCAGGTTGATGACTCAACACCACTGCGACTGACACAACAACATGTCCAATTACACCACCAGACCACAGATCAGAAACTGCTGAAATGGAAAGAGAAGACCGTTCATGGAAGACATATAAATGACGTCAACCAAGATTATGTCGACAGTGCAGCGTCGAACTACTGGTTGATCTCTGGTCATATGTTCCCTGAAACGGAAGGCTTTATATTGGCAATCCAAGATCAAGTAATTCCAACTAAGAACTACCTAAAGTACATCGTTAAAGACCCTTCTATTAACAACTACTTCACCAGGAACTAGCACTGAAACATGAATTATCACAGTCGGTAAGATTACCATACTATAAATATAAACCAGAATCTGTTTTAGAAAATAACAGCTATAAGCTGTACTGGGACCGCACGATACTGACCGATCGGTCTGTTGCTCACAATAGACCAGATATAGTTTTGGTAGATAAAGTCTATCGGAAAACAACTTTAATTGACATAGCAATTCCTAACAACAATAATATAAATATCAAGCAGGCTGAGAAAATAACCAAAAATAGAGATTTGGAATTTCAAATAAAGACTCAGTGGAACATGAACAACACACGAACTGTACCAATTGTTATGTCAACGACAGGACTAGTCCCAAAACATCTCTTAAACAATTTAAAATACCTCGGTCTGGACGAACACCTTTACAAACAAATGCAAAAAGCCGTCCTGTTAGGAACAGCCCGGACGGTCAGAAAATTTATGGGGAACTGCAGCCACGACGCCAACCACGAGCCTGATAACCTGGCAAGGGCTCCCACAGAGCTAAACCCTTTTGATATGTAGTATATCTGGGGTTTAGTGAATTTTCAGGCACACATAGTGTGATGCCATACATTGTATGGTTAAGTCGGCTTTATAATGTCAATTTTTGTTACCATGTTTTTTAACCGCCCCACAATCTAGTATAATTATGTTGTTAATGTCTCTTGGTGTTTGTCCAACGTTATTTGTAATATCTCCGAGTTTTTTATGGATTTTTGGGAAATAACACTATAGCTAAAAAAACCTAACGTTCTAAGACTGTCAAACATTCCATTTCAAATTTTCGTATTATTATAATTCCGTTGAAAACGAGGTAGAAACCTTCAAGGTGTGGATTTTTAAATATACAATTTCACAAATGTATTATTATGTTTCAAAAATTCTATAAAATTAAATCTCTTTCAGTGTTTCCCTCTTCACATATATAACATCCGAGGTAAATATATTCTTGGCAACTGCTTGAGTTCAATTAATTAAAATTTAAAAACTAATATTCACTACCATTTTCTAGAACTATTATTTACATCAAATATACACAACAGCTGATTCGAATATCAAAATAATAACACAACATAAGCTCTTCGCCGTCTAACTAACTCCTGCGATCATGGGCCGCTCCTTTTAAAACCAGCGTCGAATTCCCTCGCACAATGGAGTGTCAACTTTTCAGCTGCCGAGCGATTTCGAGATTAACTTTTTTTGTCAGCATTAGAAAATTCCAGTTCTTGTTTTTAAGCCCAGCAATTGATGACTTATCGGAATGAAGCCAGGACCGGCTTAGGTAAATTTCGTAACACTGCCGCCCCCGTTAATTCTGATCGACCCGGTCAGAAACATCCTCTCCATGATAGGGAGCGAGTCGATCTAAATGAACCACCTTCAACTTAGCCCAGGGGTTTGGACGGATACGGTAGACAACATATTAATCCTCTTGACCCACCTCGCATGGACAATCTCAGGCGGGTGTAAGCTTTGGAGAATTACCCTTGCTCCGTTGGGGGTTGTACAGCCAGACTTTGTCCCTCTTGTGGAACCCGACTGAATTGACCTTGAGGTCATATCGCGTTTTCATCCGGTCACTGGTAGCCAAGAGCTGCGTTCGGGCTAATTCATGTATTGTCAGCATGTTATGTCCGAGCTGGTTGGCATAATCGTTGATGTCTTGGGAAGGTTCTTCGGGGGAGCCAAATCGCAGAACAATATCAGCTCTTTTTCGAATAGGACCCTGGCTGGAGTCAGGCCTGTACTATTATGTAAGGCTGAGCGATATGCCAACAGGAATAGGGGAATACGCTCATCCCAATCACGCTGGTTATTGCTGACGACCTTGGATAAGTGTTGTTCCAAGGTTCTGTTGAATCTTTCCACCATTCCGTCCGACTGTGGGTGCAATGGTGTTGTTCTCGTTTTCCTGATCCGCAACATCGTGCAGACCTTCTGGATACATTCGATTCGAAGTTACGCCCCTGGTCTGAATGTAGTTCCATCGGGACGCCAAACCTGCTGAATAACTGTTCTACTAGCACCATCGCTACCGTGGTTGCCTCGTGATTGGGTATCGCATATGCCTAAGGCCATTTGCTGAAGTAATCTATTGCGACCAGAATGTATTTGTTCCCCCTCTCAGACTCGGGAAACGGACCGGCGACATCGATGGCAATTCTCTCAAATGGGACGCCCACATTGTACTGCTGCCCTTGGTCCGGATCTTCGGGCCCTTACTGGCTGCACAGGTGTCACATTTTCCTGCACCAAGCTCTGACGTCTTCGAAGTAATTTACACAGTACTACCGGTAATCCCATCATGTACTTCGGTCAGGATGGCTGGTACCTTTTTCTTTGGAACTACCGTCAGTGCTTTCCCAAATTCGCTTGGGCATACCATTCTCTACTCTTAAAGAGTCCCATTGGGTCCATAACGATTTCAGGACGCCCGAGTATCTTGCTACCTCGTCCCATCGTGGCCTGTGTGCCCCTCTCTTTTTGAGTGACAGGATTGGTTCGATGTCTGGATCAGCCATTTGGTCCTGGATGCACTGTTCCGTTGTCCAGTCTTCATTGTCCTGCACTCGGATCTGCCTGATAGAGATATCCTCTCGCTGTTCCGTCTGCAGACAATGTCCGCATTCTGCTCTACAGGGTCTTCTTGATAGGGCATCGGCATTATTATGCAAACGACCGGCACGGTGTTCCACCTTGAAATCGTATTGCTGTAATTTCTCCATCCACCTGGCCAGTTGTCCTTCCGGTGTCTTTATGTCCAGCAGCCATTTGAGTGCGGCATGATCTGTTCGGATTAAGAAATGACGACCATAGAGGTATTTGTGGAAATGGTCTGCAGCCCTTATTATTGCAAGAAGTTCTTTTCTGGTGACGCAATAATTTCTTTCCGGTTTCGAGAATCCACTGCTGTAGTACTCGATCACTTTCTCTTCACCATCTTGCACCTGGGATAAGACGGCCCACAAACTTGTGTTACTGGCGTCGGTGTCTAAAATGAACTTGCCGGACTGTGTAGGAAAGGCTAAGATTGGGCTGGAACATAGTGCTGCCTTCAGTTGTCTGAATAATGTTTTGAAATCCTGATTCCAACGGAAGGTCTCTTTCTCAGTGGTTTGCCGATGTAGAGGCGCGGCAATGGTGGCATCCCTCAACAAATCGCCCGAGAAGCTTCGGAGTTCATGCTTGTCTCTTGGGACTGGCCAATCACGGATGGCTTGTATCTTGTCCTCGTTGGTGCGGATTCCTGACTCGGAAACAACGTGGCCCAAAAACTCTACTTCTTTTTGGAACAAGGAACACTTCTTCGGGTTGAGTCTCAGGTTGGCGTTATCTATTCGGTGCTGGATGATGTTGGTGCGACCGGTGGTTCCATCTTGACTATTAAATATTTGCCAGTATTTTGTGATAAATTGCTTGACTTTCTTCTGTTCCTCTGGTGTCAGGTGTGTCAAATAGTCTGCAAACTGTTGTAGGAACTCTTTACTGGGCCCTGTCTCCTTCACCGATGTCTGGTACCCTTCTTCGCAATTGATGATGGTCTCGACTGGCTCGAAACAAGCTATCTCTGGACCATTGGCAATTCTGATGTCGTTGTTGGACAAATTCAGGACTCTAATTGATATATCTCGTCCGGTTTTAACTATAGCCAGTCCAACTAAGTAGTCATGAGCTGAGTGTACGGGCTCCACCATTCCAACGCAGCTCCCAGGATTGCTTTCTAGCTGCCCATGAATAATCTGTTCCGTTCGACCGGGAATTCTGGGTGAGGACTTTGCCACAATTTTTATGGAGGTGTCTGAACTGTTGACAGGCCGTGTCAATACAAATTCCTCATTTAAGAACCGATGAACGTCATATCTCAGGTCGAAATAAATCCATGCTGGCTGATTAGGTCCATACTCAGTATAAAATCGTCCTCAATATTCGCTACCAGGATCCTATGCCGGATTCAGTTGTCCCCTATCTGCAGTACTATATCTGCTTCACCCTGTATTGACATGGAATCGCCGGTGACTGTTCGGAGCTGGATGTTGTTGGTAACTGGCCGGATTTCTGATGCTTTCAAAACTCTGGACTTGGCAATGGACACAGCGGCGCCGGTGTCGTTGGTGACGGTAATTGCTCGGCCATTGATGGTGTCTCTCATGACTAGGCTGCTGCTATCTCGGCAAAATCCCCGGATGGATAACGTTTTGGGGGCTGGTGGAGGGTTAGTCAGCATTCGCCCCCTTATGCTGACTGGCTGACGGTCCCTGGACATGTGGCTGTTCTGTTGGTTACCCCTGGTCGGTGATCGTTCAGGTAGCCTGACTCTGCAGTTGCGTTGGAAGTGCCCTGTCCGTCCACAACATACTCTTCTGGTATCAGTTCTCTGTGACTGTTCTAATAATTTGTTCATACCAGCCAGCAGTGCTTGAAAAGGTGACTCTGCTCTTCCTGGTTGAAGGAAACTGTTCGGAACCTCGGCTTGGACATGTTCATAACGGCCTCTACTTCCAAAGCCCAAAGTAGAGCTTCATTACTCATCTTGATGTTACTAAGTCTTAGATTTCTTTGGACTTCCACATCTCTGATACCGTTAATGAAACTCTGTGAGGCCAACTGGTCTTTCGTTTTTTAAGGAAATTACAAGAGAGGTAGATTCTTTTTGGTTAACCCGTCCATTAGCTGTAGCCACTGCCGTTTATACATGGGCCAAGATGAACTGCCATCAAATGTGGGTGGTTTGCTGACGGAGCCTTTGGTACTCGTGTTGTTCTGGTATTTTTCTCGATGTAAGTGCTGTTGCATTTTTTTTAATTTCTGTTTCTAATTTGTTTTGGATATCACTGATTTCATATTTCACCTGGCTCTGGATGGAATCGATGTCATCTACTTTGGGTTCAAAGCCTCCACATTATTTTTTAGGATTTTTCATTATCTGTTTCATTAACTTGTGATACTATTTGCATTAATTGTTCAAATTGCAGTTGTCGTTTTTCTTCTAATATTTGAGATTCGTTTTTTCTGGTTAATTCAACTTGTTCTTGTTTTTCTTCAAATACTTTAAAATTTTGTCGTTTTTCCTCTAGTATTTTAAATTCATTTTGTCTCTGTTCATCTAATAATTTAAAAATTTAAATTCATTTTGTCGTTTTAATTCAATTTGATCTTGTTTTTTTTTTTCAAATTTCGAGAATAATCCTTCAATTAAATTCTGTTGTTCACTTTTCATCGTGGAAACAAGATTCTCTAATTCTATTTTACGTTTTTCATCAAAATATTTCACTAACCTTTGTTAAATTTCTTCTTGATGTTGTTTCTCCTTCTTGTCACGTTTTTCCAGGATCTGGGTAATTTTTTCATGTAGTCCATCCGTATCTGTTTGAATAATTTTTTTTTGTAGTCTCGTCCATTTTTTCTTTTTCCATACTTCGGGTTACCGTAAATCAAATTGCGATTTTAACTTCACTTAATCATTTACTTCTGATCACCAAATTGTTGTCAACTCCGTGGGTTCAGTTAATTAAAGTTTAAAAACTAATATTCACTACCACTTTCTAGAACTTTTATTTACATCAAATATACACAACAGCTGATTTGAATATCACAATAATAACACTACATAAGCTCTTCGCCTTCTAACTAACTCCTGTGATGATGGGCCGCTCCTTTTACAATCAGCATCGAATTTTCTCTCACAATCGAGTGTCAACTTTTCAGCTGCCGAGCGGTTTCGAGGTTAACTTTTTTTGTCAGCATTAGAAAATTCCAGTTATTGTTTTTAAGCCCAGCAATTGATGACTTATCGGAATGAAGCCAGGACCGGCTTAGGTAAATTTCGTAACAATATTCTCTGTAGTTGTCATATAATCTCTCTAACAATTTACTTATTGGCACTTTTTTTTCTAAATCTATTAGCATTAGCTGAGTTGGCATGTATCTTGTCATTCTCTTTTCTACAAGCTGTTCTTCTAAACAGGATCGACCCGCGCGCATACAGTGTTCTTATAGAGATTGTTACCCTGAGACCCCAGCTCCCAGTGATTACAAAGTAGGATTTGTTGGTATGCTTTTATTTGAGCTGTGGATATTTCTCCGATTTTTATTGTGGTTCAGGCTTCTTCATGTCAATGCAATTTGTGTTATAATAAAGCACTAAAAATATAAATGTAAACATGTGGATCATTAAATGTATAGTTGCGAAATTTGAGGATATACTAATTGAGAGAATAAATAATATTAATTGTAGGTCCCAGAGGATATTTTGGAAAAATAATGCAAACAGGAAATCATACTCAGAAGCAGCCGAAAAGTATCTATTCTTTATTGTAGGTATCGAATAACACCAGTTAGTAAAAAGTTATCGAACTTAATATGTCTATTTTTGAAGCGAAAGCGCGATAACTTGAGATTTCATTTGTTTCGACACCGACACCACACACTTGAAATACCCATACAATTCAATTCACTGTGTAAGAAACAGAGACCAGGTAAAATACATTATGAGTCTCTTCTTTAAAGAATATCAATAATATATAGGAAATAAACTAATATAACATCCACTTAATATAGAAAACCTGCACAACATTTGCTTTTCTAATAAAAACTCCACTTCTCTCTTTGCGGTATATTGCATTACGGACTTGACAATGTCAGAAGTCAGGAAGAACGCTATTAATTTCATAAAACTTTTGTTAATTTTTTTTGCCGCATTTACAATTCATCGCATATGACCTTCATCTTGCAAGTTCATAATTAAATAAATTTTATTTGTCACTTATAGAAATTTAATGAAGAATTAAAGGTAGCACTTTTATATCGTTGTGCGGGCTTATTTTTGCGAATTTTTCAGAAAACGTTAAAAAAAGCCTTAAAAATGCCTACGCGCGACTTTTTTTCACAAGGAAACCACTTTTTTGAGAAAATTTAACGTTTTAAGGGTCTCACAACTGACATGGAACACAAAGTTTAATGATAACCTCAGAATTTATACACTTAGAGTAAATACTTCCGGAGCTACCCAGTAATGAGAGTAATGTAGTGATATTGCAATATAATTAGGAACAGAGAGCAATAAAGCCACCAACATACTATTTCACCAGATGGGATCATCTAACAGCCACCTGTGAAATAGTCTGTTGCTGTATTTACTACGCTCTCGTTCTAGTCTTGCCACAATTTTTGTGCACTGCAGGTTATTTCCAGGTGTATAGGTTGCAAATTTAGCTATAGTTAACACATAAAATTCAACCCGAGGATAAGTACAAAAAACTGCAAACTTAAATGACAACAATGAGAAACATACCTTGATTTGTTGAAGCAGCTGATGACAGAAATGGGAAAATGGGACTTGAAGAATAACACTAAACACCATAAGTGAATTTTATGGCCTCAACCAAGGCCATAAATTCTTCTTTCTTATCTTTCTTTATGCTTCTCCTCCACAAATATTCCATAATGTAATCGGGCAGGGCTTCACCATGGTAAAAGTTGTCATTTTTGAAGAATTGCTTTACCACTCTCCATTGGGCCTCTATCCTCTGAGTATGTGTACCATCAGGTGCCACAAAGGGATTGTCAGGGTCACTATGATTTACTTTTTTATGAATGTATCCATGTTCAGCAAGACAATCATAGGCTCTCCAATAGTCTGTATGGATGATGGAACCCTCTGCGACATGCTTCTGGATGAGAGGTAGCAGCACTTCGGCAGACCTGACATTATCAGGACAAACTTCTAAACGTAAGTCTTCACTCCCATCTTCAATGAAGCCGATTACCCAGTTGCCCTCAATGTGTCGCCCTAAAAGTTTTGTGTTACTTGTTCCAAGTTGTTCCAAGAAAAAATTTTCGTTACCTAAACAGCAAAACATTCATTGTATCTTGAGCGTTATAGGTGGTCTTGTGTCACATCATTGAATAGTGTTGCCTAAAGGCATATCACAACAGCAGGCAAAGGAACAACCGTCCCCCACCCCCCTCGGGGTTGGGACACAGAGACAGGAGATAACAAGAAACGGGAAGTATAATTCCTAAGAAGCTTTCGCTTCCATCGTTCTGTCTCAAATGACTGCTGCTCTTTTTTTATTTATTTTTAATTTGTCACCATAATTATTGTATGTAATGATTAATTTATGACTGCCAAATTAATATTGTTACGAAATTTACCCAAAGCCGACCCTGTGTCATTTCAGCACGACAACAAACGCTTTAAGATAAAAAAATACGATTCTCGAAAAGACTCGACAGCGGAATTTTAGTATATGTACTCGCTTCGGCGGTACATATACTAAAATTGAACCCACGAAGTATATTGCAATTTGGTGTTAGAAGTGAAGGATTAAGTACAGTTAAAAGCGTAATTTGATTTATGGAAACTCGAAGTATGGAAAAAACCGACGAAACTACCAGAAAAATTATCAAACAGGTTACGGAGGGACTAGACGAAAAAATAGCACAGATTCTAGAAAAACGTGACAAGAAGGAGAAACAACATCAAGAAGAAATTCAACAAAGGTTAGTAAAATCTTTTGATGAAAAACGTAAAATAGAATTAGAAAATCTTGTCACTACAATGGAAGAAAAACAACAAAATCTTGTTTCCACGATGGAAGAAAAACAACAAAATCTTGTTTCCACGATGGAAGAAAAACAACAAAATTTAATGGAAGGATTATTCTCGAAATTTGTAGAAAAACAAGATCAAACTGAATTAAAGCGACAAAATGAATTTAAAATAACTGAAGAAAAAAGACAAATGCAATTTGAACAACTAATGCAAATAGTGTCGCAAGTTAATGAAACAGTTAATGAAAGAATGCAAATAGTTGAATCAGACATAAAAGAAATAAACGACGACATAAAGACCCTAAAAAGTAATGTGGAGACTCTTGAAATCAAAGTAGATGGCATCGATTCCGTCCAGAACCAGGTGAAATTTGAAATAAGTGCTATCCAAAGCCAGGTAAAAGCTGAAATCAGTTCAATTAAAGACGCAGTACACAGTGAAGTACAAGATAAAGTGGAAACAGCAATTAAAAAATTGCAACAAGATTTGCAGAGAGGGAAATACCAGCACACCGTGAGTACCAAAGGTTCCGTTAGCAAACCACCCACATTCGATGGCAGTTCATCTTGGCCCATGTATAAACGGCAATTTGAGGCCGTGGCTACAGCTAATGGATGGGATAATCAAGAAAAATCTACTTCTCTGGTAATTTCGTTAAGAGGTCCGGCCCTAGAACTCCTCCAAAGCATTCCAGTCGATGAACAAGGTAATTTCGACAAGATCATCGCCATCCTAGACAAACGCTACGACAATCAATCCTTGAGCCAGGTATACCAAGTCCAACTCAGTGGAAAAACGCAAAGATCCGGTGAAAGCCTTCAAGAATTCGAAGCAGAGATTAGACGGTTAGTACACTTGTCCTACCCAGACCTGCCAGAGGAAACGAAAGACCAGTTGGCCACACAGAGTTTCATAAACGGCATCAGAGATGTGGAAGTACAAAGAAATTTAAGACTGAGTGGCGTCAAGAAAAGTAATGAAGCTCTACTTCGGGCTTTGGAAGTAGAGGCCGTCATGAACATGTCCAAGCCGAGGGTCCGAGCAGCTTCCTTCAACCAGGAAGAGTCAGAGTCACCATTTCAAGCGCTGCTGGCTGGTCTGAACAAAATATTAGACCGGTCACAAAGAACTGGCACCAGGGGGGCATGTTACCGCTGCGGACGGACAGGACACTTCCAACGTGATTGTCGAGTGAGGCCACCTGAACGATCACCGACCAGGGGTAACCAACAAAACAGCCACATGTCCAGGGACCGTCAGTCAGTCAGCATAGGGGGGCGAATGCTGACTGTCCCTCCACCAGCCCCCAAAACGTTATCCATCCGGGGATTTTGCCGAGATAGCGGCAGCCTAGTCATCAGAGGCACCATCAATGGGCGAACAGTTACCATCACAATCGATACCGGCGCCGCTGTGTCCATTGCCAAGTCCAGGGTCTTGAGAGCATCAGAAATTCAGCCAGTTACCAATAACATCCAGCTCAGAACTGTCACCGACGAGTCCATGTCAATACAGGGTGAGGCAGATGTCGTGATACAGATAGGGGACAACATGATCCTGCATAGGTTCCTGGTAGCGAATATTGAGGACGATTTTATACTGGGAATGGACCTAATTAGCCAGCATGGATTTATGTTCGACCCGAGATATGATGTTCTTCGGTTCCTAAATGAAGAATTTGTATTGACACGGCCCGTCAACAGTTCAGTCACCTCCATAAAAATTGTGGCAAAGTCTTCAGCTAGAATTCCCGGTCGAACGGAACAGATTATTCATGGGCAGCTAGACAGCAATCCTGGGAGCTGCGTTGGAATGGTGGAGCCCGTACACTCAGCTCATGAGTACCTAGTTGGACGGGCTATAGTTAAAACCGGACGAGATATACCAATCAGAGTCCTAAATCTGTCCAACAACGACATCCGAATTACCAATGGTCAAGAGATAGCTTGTTTCGAGCCAGTAGAGACCATCATCAATTGCGAAGAAGAGTACCAGACATCGGTAAAGGAGCCAGGGCCCGATAAAGAGTTCCTACAACAGTTTGCTGACCATTTGACACACTTGACACCAGAGAACCAGAAGAAAGCCAAGCAATTTATCACAAAACACTGGCAAATTTTTAACAGTAAAAATGGAACCACCGGTCGCACCAATATCATCCAGCATCGAATAGATACCGGAAAGGCTCAACCCATCAGAATACCACCTAGACGACTACCATTGGGGCAACAACAGGCAGTCGAGGAAAACATCGAGTCCATGTTACAAAATGGAGTTATTGAGCCATCCATCAGTCCATGGTCTGCTCCCGTCGTGCTAGTTAAAAAGAAAGATGGAACCACCCGATTTTGCGTGGATTACAGAAAGCTGAATGATGTCACGAAGAAAGACAGCTATCCACTACCCCGAATCGATGACACTTTGACCACACTAGCAGGCTCCCGTTGGTTCTCCATACTAGACCTAAAAAATGGATATTGGCAGGTTGGTCTGCACGCAAACGACAGAGAGAAGACAGCGTTCTCCACCAGTAAAGGGCTGTTTCAGTTCACGGTCATGCCCTTTGGGTTATGTAATGCACCCGCTACATTTGAGAGGCTAATGGAGTATGTACTGAGCGGGTTAACAAGGAGGACGTGCTTAGTGTACCTCGACGACATTCTAGTCATGGGCCAGACATTCGACGACCATCTGAAGAACCTGGGCGAAGTATTCTCCAGAATTAATAACGCCAACCTGAGACTCAATCCGAAGAAGTGTTCCTTGTTTCAAAAAGAAGTAGAATTTTTGGGCCACGTAGTGTCCGAGTCAGGAATCCGCACATCATTCAGGCGACTGAAGGCAGCACTATGTTCCAGCCCAATCCTAGCCTTTCCTACACAGTCCGGCAAGTTCATCTTAGACACCGACGCCAGCAACACAGGTTTGGGGGCCGTCCTATCCCAGGTGCAAGATGGTGAAGAGAGAGTGATCGAGTACTACAGCCGTGGATTCTCGAAGCCAGAAAGAAATTATTGCGTCACCAGAAAAGAACTTCTTGCGATAATAAGGGCTGTAGACCATTTCCACAAATACTTGTATAGTCGCCATTTCTTAATCCGAACAGATCATGCCGCACTCAAATGGCTGCTGGACATAAAGACACCGGAAGGACAACTGGCCAGATGGATGGAGAAATTACAGCAATACGACTTCAAGGTGGAACACCGTGCCGGCCGGTTGCACAATAATGCCGATGCCCTATCCAGAAGACCCTGTAGAGCGGAATGCAAGCATTGTCTGAAGACGGAACAGCGAGAGGGTATCTCCATCAGGCAGATCCGAGTGCAGGCCAATGAAGACTGGACAACGGAACAGTGCATCCAGGACCAAATGGCTGATCCAGACATCGAACCAATCTTGTCACTCAAAATGAGAGGGGTACCCAGGCCACGATGGGACGAGGTAGCTAGATACTCCGGCGTGCTGAAATCGTTATGGGCTCAGTGGGACTCTCTAAGAGTAGACAATGGAATGCTCAAGCGAGTTTGGGAAAGCGCTGATGGACGAGAAACCAAGTCCCAACTGGTAGTTCCGAAGAAAAAGGTACCAGCCATCCTGACCGAAGTACATGATGGAATTACCGGAGGCCACCTGGGCATGAATAAAACCCTAGACAAAGTTCGCCAGTGGTACTACTGGGTGAATTACTTCGAAGACGTCAGAGCTTGGTGCCGCAAATGTGCCACATGTGCCGCCAGTAAGGGCCCGAAGACCCGAACCAAGGGCAGAATGCAGCAGTACAATGTGGGCGTCCCATTTGAGAGAATTGCCATCGATGTCGCCGGTCCGTTTCCCGAGTCTGAGAGGGGGAACAAATACATTCTGGTCGCAATGGATTACTTCAGCAAATGGCCTGAGGCATATGCCATACCCAACCAAGAGGCAACCACGGTAGCGACGGTGCTAGTAGAACAACTATTCAGCAGGTTTGGCGTCCCGATGGAATTACATTCAGACCAGGGGCGTAACTTCGAATCGAATGTATTCCAGAAGGTCTGCACGATGTTGGGGATCAGGAAAACGAGAACAACATCATTACACCCACAGTCAGACGGAATGGTGGAAAGATTCAACAGGACCTTGGAACAACACCTATCCAAGGTCGTCAGCAATAACCAGCGTGATTGGGATGAGCATATTCCCCTATTCCTGTTGTCATATCGCTCTGCTGTACATAATAGTACAGGCCTGACCCCAGCCAGGGTCTTATTCGGAAAGGAGCTGCGACTACCATGCGACTTGGCATTTGGCTCCCCCGAACAACCTCCCCAAGACATCGACGATTATGCCGACCAGCTCCGACATAACATGCTGGCAATACACGAATTAGCCCGAACGCAGATGTTGGCCACCAGTGACCGGATGAAGACGCGATACGACCTCAAGGCCAATTCAGTCGGGTTCCAGGAGAGGGACAAAGTCTGGTTGTACAACCCCCAACGGAGCAAGGGTAAATCCCCAAAGCTTACACCCGCCTGGGATGGTCCATACGAGGTGGTCAAGAGGCTTAATGACGTCGTCTACCGAATCCGTCGAAACCCCAAGGCTAAATTGAAGGTGGTTCATTTAGATCGACTCGCTCCCTACCATGGAGGGGATGTTTCCGATCGGGACGATCAGAATTAAAGGGGGGGGGGCAGTGTTACGAAATTTACCCAAAGACGACCCTGTGCCATTTCAGCACGACAACAAACGCTTTAAGATAAAAAAATACGATTCTCGAAAAGACTCGACAGCGGTAGGAGCGATGATGATTTCTACTGGAGAATTCTACGCTGGTGATATAAAAGAAGCACGCCACGATCGTCGAGCAGTGATACCGCGACGACTAGCTTATATGGGATTGTTATTGTATTTTTGAATCAGCTGTTTAAATGTAAATAAAGTTCTAGAATAGTGAAAGTGGATATTAGTTTTATAATCCTAAAATTGAACCCACGAAGTCTATTGCAATATAATTAGTCAAAACATTCATCCATTGTAACAATAATCTTACAGGATAACTGATACGACTTTCGTAAATGGTAATATGAACAACGAATGGAATTTAAAAGCATTCGCAGCATTATACATATCTACTATGCCTGTATAAATATTGCATCCCAATTTTAATTAGTAAAATTGGGTTCTAATATATCCTTTTAAGTACATCAAGGTGTTTACTTGTGTGTTTTTTAATGGTTATATATAATTTTTTCATAGATTTTCAATTACTATACGTATATATATATATATATATATATATATATATATATATATATATATATATATATATATATGAATATATTTAAATGAACTTCAAATTCTTTCTTAATTACTATTGAAATATGATTAGTCATTATTTGCGAAACAATAGCTACAAAAATCTGATATAGGGTAATAAGAATGTTAATGAAAACTGAAGATAATAGGCAATACGTTTACCCTACACACATATTATGTTAATCACAGCGGTAATTTGAATTATTCAGTTTTACAAAACAAATCTTATCAACAATATTAGCGGACCTAATTAAGCCTTCAACCAATAACCCCGTTTAGTTATACTAATTACGAATGTTTATTAGCGAAAATGTGCTGTAGAACTTATCTAGCAAGTGACCTTTTTTAAAATTGTATTAAGTAAAATTGTATGACATTAACATTTTTACTAATCTTTATTAAATGAGGGACACTTATCTGAAAGTACCTTGCAAATATGGTAAGCAGCAGAATATAATGTTATCTGCCAGTTCGTAATTGCTGAAGTTGAAACGAATTTTAAAACAGAATTTTTAGATTAACATGCTTAAATTAGTTTTGTATTCTTAACAGTGTTTATAGCTTTTGCTATCGACAAGTAGAATAAGCGTCATTTCATAACTATGGTAACAAAAAGTTGAATATTAATAAATAATAATCTCCATATTAAATATTAGATCGATTTCTTTGATAAAATTGGTATATTCAGGAACTGGTTAAAGATTAGATTCCAAAGGACTGTTTAAAGCCTACAAGTTATTGTTATCGTATACAAACATTATTGGTTACCCAAAATGCGAACTGTATAATGTTTAGTCCCCATTTTAGTAAATTATCACCATATTTCTAACTTTTTCACACACAGAGTGTATATATTCACTGTAACCCATTTTAACTAGTGCCACCCCTGTTCAAATTTTATTAGTTTGCCGATTTTGGTACGACTTTTTTTATTTATATGTCTGTATGCAGAGGTTTGGATGTTTAAATCTGAAACGAAATGACTCCTAGATTAAATTTTCTAACC
Source organism: Octodonta nipae (assembly GCA_034190945.1). Taxonomy (NCBI): domain Eukaryota; kingdom Metazoa; phylum Arthropoda; class Insecta; order Coleoptera; family Chrysomelidae; genus Octodonta; species Octodonta nipae. The sequence continues at coordinate 64,168,360 of CM067218.1, forward strand.
TAAAAGTTTGAAAAGTAGGCTGGGGATTATTTTATTTAAAATTTTAATAAACCATTGTGTCCTCAATGATTTAAAATGACGTCGTGCCAAATTCTGGAACAATTGTAAATAATACCGGTGTATCAAAGCTGTTTGACTATCGTGTCATTTTTTAAAGAAAAATGAAGTAACTGTTGGAATTGAATCATTATAAGGTAAACGCAAATATTTGAAAGAAATGCTACACAGCTGATCCCTTCGATCTGTCGATTCACTCAATTGAGCTCTACTTCCCCCCAAGCCGTATTGCCGTCTCCTTCTTATACCCTCACCACCTTCGAGATGCTTCTCTCAATTTTTATGGTACTCATTCTTTATCATTAATCAATCTGGAATACATTTCTTGTTATTCTTGTTTTATTTAGAATGATTAATTTTTCGGAGGTTTATTATTTTGGCAACGTAAAATGAAATGTTATAACACTGCCCCCTACCCTTTAATTGTGATCGTTCCGATCAGAATCATCCTCTCCTTGATAGGGAGCGAATCGATCTAAATGAACTATCTTCATTCTAGCTTTCGGATTCCGGATTGTATTTGCTGATGAAATCTGTTGCGACCAGAATGTATTTGTTCCCCCTCTCGGACTCGGGAAATAAACCGGCGAAATCAATGGCAATTCTCTCAAATGGGGTGCTCACAATGTAATGCTGCATTTGCCGTTGGTTCGGGACGGTTGCCTTTTTCTTTGGGACTGGCAGTTTCTCTGTCGTCAGTGCTTTCCCAAATTTTCTTTAAATTCCATTCTCTACTGTTAGAGTCCCATTGGGCCCACAGTGATTTCAGGACGTCCGAGGATCTAGCTACCTCGTTCCATCGCGGTCTGGGTGCCCCTCTTCTTGAGTGATAGGATTGGTTGAATATCTGGGTCAGCAATTTGGACCAGGATACATTGTTCCATCGTCTAGTCGTCGTTCAGCTGCACGCGAATCTGTTCGATGGGAATACCCTCTCGCTGTTCCGTCTTCTGGCAATATCCGCAATCTGCTCTACAGGGTCCTCTCGATATCGGCATTATCATGTAAACAGTCATATCGTTGATTAACCGTTTAATCGAATTGCTGCAATTTCCCTATCCACATGGCCAATTGTTCCTTCGGTCTCTTCATGTGTAACAGCCCTTTGTGGGCGACATGATCGGTTCTGATTATTGTAAGAGGTTCTTTTCTGGTGCCAAATAATTCCTTTCCGGTTTCGAGAATCCACGGCTGTAGTACTCGATCACCCTCTCTTCGTCATCTTGCCCATAGGATGCGACGGCCACTAAACCTGTGTTGCTGGAGTTGGTGTCTAAGATGAACTTGCCGTACTGTTTAAGCAATGCTACGATTGGGCTGGAACATAATGCCGCTTTCAGTCGTCTGAATGATCCCGATTCGAACGGAAGGTCTCTTTTTCAGTGGTCTGCCGATGTAGTGGTACGGCAATGGTGACAAATCTCTAAACGAATTATATGTAGTAGGAATAGAGCCGCAAAAAGCTTCGTACTTCATGTTTGTCTTTGGGGCCTGGCCAATCACGAATTACTTCTATCGTATCCTCGTTGGTCATGATTCCTGATTCCGATACAACGTGGCCCACAAAATACCTCTTTTTGGATTAAGGAAAACTTCTTCGGGTTAAGTTCCAGTTGGCATTCTTAATTCTGGAAAATACTTCGCCGAATTTCTTGACATGGTCATCGAATGTGTGACTCACAACCAGTATGTCGTCGAATAATACTAAGCATGTCCATCACCCGCTCAATACATACTAGATTAACCTTTCAAAAGTAGCACATAACCCAAAGGGAATAACCGTGAACTGAAACAGCACTTTAGTTGTGGAAAAAGCTGTTTTTTTGTGTGGATAGCTTCTGTTGAGGATTGCGCTACAAATTTTATGGAAGTGGCTAGGCTGTTGACAAGCAGTGTCAATACAAATTCTTCATTTACAGATCGAAGAACATAATATCGCGCCGAACATGAAGTCATATTGGCTAATTAGGTCCATAATCAGTATGAAATCGTGCTCAATATCCATTATGAGGACCCTATGCCCGATTCTGTTCTCTCCTATCTGTAGCATCACATCTGTCTCATCCTGTCCTGACATGAACTCTCCGGTGACTGTTCTTAGCTGAATTTTGTTTTTAATTGGTCGGATTTTCGATGACCTTAAAACTCTGGACCTGACAATGTACAGCGGCGCCGGTGTCAAAATTGTTGGCAATAGCTCGGCCATTGATGGTGCCCTTGAGGGATACTGTCCTGGGGGCTAGAGGAGGGTTAGTCAACATTTGCCTTCTTATACTGACTGGCTGCAGGTCGAACTTTTGCTTTGGTCAACTCTGTCTGGTAATTTGTCGCACTCTGCAATCACGTTAAATATGTCCTGTCCGCCACAATGGAAACAGACGAGAAGAATTCGATCTGACACTCTACCATTGTCTTACCAACAAGTGTCGGACATTTTGAACATCTAATTTAAGGTAATTATAACGCTAATACCATATTAATAATGTAAATACTGGGAAGTGACAACCCCACGGGTCCGAGTTACCTGGGTCATCAGGGTCAATTGGTGACACCACCCATGAAAATGGAGCTACGAAATAGATGCCTCTGAAAAGAGCCGCTGCCTGGGGATCGCCAGGGCATGTCTGGAGCCAGCGCTGGACATGACAGCATGCGGGACGTCGGTGACAGTCCAAAGAGCTACAGCCCAAGACCAGAAGAACCACAAGAACCACAACCAATACTGTCACAACAACAACGTGACCATCCCCAACGGAGTCAAATGAGAACGAGAACTCCACCCGCAGAAAGTGTTGCGCAGGATCAACAGCAAGCGCTCACTCAAGCGGGACTGAAAAGACAGCGCATGAAATGGACTGGCGCCATGAATGAATTTATAATGCGCACGTTTTACAGAATTACGAACCTTGGCCAGGACAAGACTGGATATCGCCAAATACTCCATCAAGAGTTTTGTCGTGAGTACCCAGAGCTTCAACTTAGTGAACAGAGAGTCGCAGATCAATATTGTGTCATCTTGAGAAATGGCCTTATTTCGCCTGAACAACTGGACAGAATAAAGAGCGAAGTGTAGCACGAACTATTTGGTCGAAATACAATCGATCCAGAGCCTGAAACAACTTTGGCACAAAAAGCGGACGAGACTCAAGAACTACAACAAAAACAGCCAACCAACGCTAATCTGCTTGAGAAGATCCAAGCAGAAATGGAAGGAGCTCTTATAGAGTATAGTGAAACAGATCCACTGACTAGACCAGCTCTTCCCAAACTAAGATCTTCTAAGAAATTGGTTATCGTCTTGCAGGCTATGAACAAATTTATCTTGCCAAACTATGTTTTAGGTGCTAATAAGTTAGAGTCGCTACACACAATCATCTACTGTGCTGGAACTTCCATCTGCAGAACAATTAGGGTAGGAGTAAGACCAAAGCAAGACCCTCCACAATTTAGACAAACACTGCGAATACCATCTTGGCAAAGAAGGCTTGAAGGGAAAATCATTTCTCTTCGGAAAGACGTTGGAAGACTGACCGAATACCAACGAGGAGTCAGGAACAACAGAATAGAGAGGCTTGTCAATACTATCGACAATAACCGAATACACTCCCAGTGGGATGGAGAAAACATCACATCTCAGCAGTGTCTGGACAGTCTACGACAAAAGCTCTCCGTCTACACAAGCTGATTGAGAAGGTACAAAACCAGTAACCAACGGAAACTAGATAACACACTTTTCCGACAATCAGAAAAAGGGTTTTATAGAAAACTTAACAGCACCAATAATAATGAAGCCCCTAGTTACCCCAGTAAAACAGACATCGAGGAATTCTGGAAAACACAGCTTTCCACAACAATCTCCTATAACTCCAGAGCCAGTTGGATTAATGAGGAGGAGGCTGCATTTACCATTTACAACGGAAGACACATCCAATATAATGAAGCACCTCTATAACTGGAAAGCACCAGGACCAGATGATGTACAAAATTACTGGATAAAGAAACTGTACGCAACCCACAAAACACTAACAGCCCTTATAAATGACGTAATTACCCACCCACACAAGATGCACAGTTTCCTTAAGCATGGTGCTACATACCTCTTACCAAAGGACAACCTAGGACCCAGCAAAGTACCGACCAATCACTTGCCTTCCAACCTTATACAAACTCATAACATCGTGCATTAATCATCGCATTTTCAAACATTGTGAGCTGAACGAGATTATTACTCAACAACAAAAGGGATGCGTGAAAAATTCGATGGGCTGCAAAGAACTGATAATTGATTCCGTTGTCTGCAATCAAGCTCACGCCAAACGTCGAAATCTGTACATGGCATATGTGAACTACAAAAATGCCTTTGATTCAGTTCCACATGATTGGCTCATTAAGGTACTGAAACTCTATAAAGTGAATAATAGTATTATTAACTTTTTAGAATATGCCATGTGCACCTGGCAAACCAAAATCTCACTGAATGAAGCCAACTGTTCTATACAAAGTGACCCCATTCCAATCAAAAAGGGTATATTCCAGGGAGACTCTCTTTGCCCGCTGTGGTTCTGCCTTGCCATGAACCCTCTCTCAAACAAACTGAACTCGACTAATTTTGGATTCAGTCTCAAACAACGTACAAGCATTAAAGATAAACCATTTATTATACATGGACGACTTAAAGTTGATGGCAGCTACGAAACAACAGCTGCATGATATGCTTATAATAGTAGAAGGGTTCTCTAGTGACATCCATATGAAATTTGGCTTAGATAAGTGCCGAATTATTAATATAGTTAAAGGCAAAATACAGCAGGGGCACTTCGAAATGGGAGATGGCACCTCAATTGAACCTATGGGGGAAGGTCATACTTATAAATACCTTGGAATAAAGCAGGCTCAACGTATTGATCACATGACTAAGAAAAAGGACCTAACAGCAGAGTTTTACATAAGGGTAAGACGACTGTTGAAAACTAAATTAAACAGTAAAAATCTGTTTCAGGCTATTAATACCTATGCTTGTTCAGTGCTCAGTTACTCTTTCGGTATAGTTAGTTGTTCAAGAATGACATTGAACCATTACAACGAAAAGTTCGAGTTTTACTAACAAAAGCTCAAAATAACCACCCAAAGAGCTCTGTCGAACGTACAACTTTGCCACGGTATGAAGGAGGAAGAGCATTGACAGATCTAAGCAGACTATTAGATCAACAAATTTCCATTTTGCGTAGTCATTTCCAGAAACTCGCAGAATTTTCTGATCTACACAGAGTCATGTGCCTGGTTGATGACTCAACACGACTGCGACTGACACAACAACATGTCCAATTACACCACCAGACCACAGATCAGAAACTGCTGAAATGGAAAGAGAAGCCCCTTCATGGAAGACATATAAATGACGTCAACGAAGATTATGTCGACAGTGCGCGTCGAACTACTGGTTGATCTTTGGTCATATGTTTCCTGAAACGGAAGGCTTTATATTGGCAATCCAAGAACAAGTAATTCCAACTAAGAATTACCTAAAGTACATCGTCAAAGATCCTTCTATTAACAACGACAGATGCAGGTACGGTTGCCAAACATCTGAATCTATCCAGCATATCACAGGAAGTTGTCAAGCGTTCGCTGCAACTGAATACAAAGAACGACACGATGCTGTGGCAAAAAGACTTCACCAGGAACTAGCACTGAAACTTGAATTATCACAGTCGGTAAGATTACCATACTATAAATACAAACCAGAATCTGTTTTAGAAAATAACAACTACAAGCTGTCCTGGGACCGCACGATACTAACCGATCGGACAGTTGCTCACAATAGACCAGATATAGTTTTGGTAGATAAAGTCTCTCGGAAAACAACTTTAATTGACATAGCAATTCCTAACAACAATAATATAAATATCAAGCAAGCTGAGAAAATAACCAAATATATAGATTTGGAATTTCAAATAAAGACTCAGTGGGACATGAAAAACACACGAACTGTACCAATTGTTATGTCAACGACAAGACTTGTCCCAAAACATCTAGTAAACAATTTAAAATACCTCGGTCTGGACGAACATCTTTACAAACAAATGCAAAAAGCCGTGCTATTGGGGACAGCCCGGACGGTCAGGAAATTCATGGGAAACTGCCGCCACGACTCCAACCACGGACCTGAAAACCTGGCAAGGGCTCCCACAGAGCTAAACCCTTTTGATATCTAGGATATCTGGGGTTTAGTGAATTTGCCCCTAAAGGCACTCATAGCGTGCCTTAGAGGAAGTGTGATGCCATACATTGTATGGTCAAGTCGGGTATGTAAATACAATGTAAATAATAATTAGTTTAATTTGAAAATTTCATTACTCTGTAAAAAAATAATCTGATTTAAAAAAATTACGTGTCAAAAGATTGGCAAAAAAATCTTTAAAAAGAGTTATTACATGATAGTCTTTTGTATTTAAACTTGTAGAAGTGTATTCACTGCAGGGTGACGGATACTTATAAAATGTGTTCACCGTAAAAATAAATTAATGTGTTTTTTTTGTTTTTTTTAATGATGTTTTAAAAATTATGTTGGGTAGCTAGTTTTGATGAAACTTAAAAACAAATATATATATATATATATATATATATATATATATATATATATATATATTTGTCTTTAAGTTTTCGCGAGCACTAAATGTTTTAGGTGGTTTCCGGGAATTCATCCGCGTAGTTGATAACTGATCAATGCCGGGATCGATGGTAAAATGACACGTTTCGGCAGAGTCACATCTGCCCTCTTCAGGTCGGTTCACATAATTCTCGTAGCCTTCTGCTTTCACTTCTAGTTACTCGAATACTAAGATTTTCAGAAGCGCTCGCGCTGTTATATAGTCGCGGCTCGGTGCCTATTGGTTGGCACCGTGAACGGCTGCGTGATTGGCCCTTGGCGCTCAGTGGGCACGCCTCCCGCCTGCTGATTTGTTATTTCCGGTTGAGTTGTTATTATTTAGATAGGTATTTGGCTAGGTGTTGTGTTGAGAATCCAATTGAGCTTACTATTGGCATCAAAGGTGCACTTTATTTATGTACTTTTGGCAACCCATAGAATTTCGGACTTGTTAACAAATAGATGTTGGTAAATTAGATGTAAATAAAAATTATTTATTTTTACATTCTTGTGTTCGTGTTACATATTTATTTTGAAAAGTGTCCCGTAACACAGTTGGTGTTTCTACTTCGTTGTTCACCTCTCTCTGGATAAAAGGATTCTAACATTTTCACACACTGGTTTGCCATATATTTTTTCTTGTCTAGTTGGACAAAAAGCTCCATTAGCTACAATTAAATGACTATTTTTGGCTTCTTTCCGTTGTAGTTGTATTTTAAATATTTCCAAAGGTATGCCTGGTAAATGCCCCTGGGAAAAAATCTTTAAAAGTTTGTTGAAGTGCTCGAGTTGCTGGACAATGTCATAATCAGCTTAGTAATTATATAATAATGGGTTTTTCAGAGTTTAATTTATGTAGGATATTTATCTTGACTCCTAAAAAATGTGCAAATAAAAGTTTTCTTGTAAGTCAGTTTCATCTATGTATAAGGTATTTCATTGACTTAACACTTTATTAATGTTAAATACAAATCTGGTTGTTTAACTGTGATGATTAAATTTGCATTTTTTGGATGTGAATACTTCACATTAACCTAATTTTATTCAGGTAGGTTTATTCGTAGGAAACTGATTTCTACGAACAAAAAACCCGGTCGTACCAGTGGATCCCCCAAATTGAAACCATTTTGTGGACACTTTTTCTTACACAGAGTGTGTCCTCCTTTACTCAACCCTCCATATATAAAACTAATAAACTGTTAAATTTTTGTAGGTTCTGTGCATTTTTAATGTCCATTTCATTTTAATGTACAGAGCCTTTTTTTATTTTTCAGATATCCGGATGCTGATTTGGAAATCAGACAACAAAATACTTTAAGTTATAAATTATATTTATTATTTAACTATTTACAAATTGTATAATAAATTATTTTATTTAAAATTGTCTCTGTTCAATTATTAATATTAATTTTAAATTTTAAATTCACCATTATTTACATCACTATATTCTTGTCTTTGTTTTCCATCTTGTATTCTTTTCTAAAAATAGTATCTATAAATACAACTGATGTTGTAAACTCCTTTATCTCTTCCTGTATCTATTTCTTTCAATCTATAGCTGCTAATACCGTCTTTAGTATCGATTTTATATGGGCCTTCGTATGCTAACATCAACTTTGCACATTGTTAATGTTTCCAGTTTGTCTGTCTAAGATTAGTTAACACTATAAGATCTCCCTGTTTGAATTTGGTCTTCTTTTTGTTATTCATCCGCTTGACATACTTCCTAGCTGTTTTCTCTATGCTCTTGTTGACTCTTTTCAAAATTTTCTTATGTTCCAAGGGTCCAACAAAAATCCATGGTCTCTCTGGATGTCCAACTTCTGGTGTCTCTCCTGTAACGTTGTTATGTGTGTTGTTTATAACCCATTCGGCTTGATTTAATTTTATCTGTGTTATATCAGTTCTTTTGCTAGGGAATCATTTTACAAATTTTGAAAATATATCACCTACTATTAAAATATGTTTATATCTGTCTTCTGTCTATATTAAATTACTAACATAATCAATTGCCACTACTTGCAGCATTTCTTTTGCTCTTATTGACTTTATTGCAGTATGAAAGTTTTTAGCTTTAATTTTTTGACACATCACATCTTCTGATTATATTCTTGCACAACTTCAAATCATTTCTAGCATAATAATTTTCTTTAAACATCTTCCATAGTTTCCTGATTCCAATATGTCCATAAAAAACATTCAACTTTATATTTACTCCCGTCTAAATAAATTCTTCTTCTCTGTTACCATCTACTCTACTTAAAGCATCTACAACTATATTTTTCTTCCCCGGTATATGTTTGATATTAAAATCATATTCTTGCATTAATAACGACCATCTGTAAATACTGCTGTTCCCAGACTAGTTATTTAAGTTATATTTTAAAGCATGAATTGCCTGTTTCAATTTCAAATTTGTTTCCTAATAATATAAATCTTAATGTTGTGACGCAAAATATTATGCTAAGCAGTTTTGACTCCGATACTGAATTATTTCTTTCATGTTTCTTCGTTACCCTTGACAAAAAATATATTGAATATTCATTTCTCTCATATCTTTGAATTAACACTCCACCTATTCTGGTCTTTGATGCATCCGTTTGCAAAATAAACTTTTCTTCATACTTTCGATGAAACATTTTTAAACCTTTTATAAAACAAAACTTTAAATATTTAAACTCGTCTTCATGTTCTTTAGTCCAAATCCATTTTACATTTTTCTTTAATAATTGCATTAATTTTAGTTCTTTCTGGGACAAATCAGGAATTAATCTTTTGTAAAATCCTACGACTCCTAATAATCCTCTTAATTGTTTTAAATGTTTCGGTCTAAGATACTCCTGTATTGCTTTTATACCATCTTCATCCATTTCAATCCCTTGTCTTGTAATTTTGAAACCCAAATAAATAATTCGTTCTTGAAAGATTTGGCATTTTTCTATGGTTATTTTTATACCTGCCCTATCTAATTCGTGTAGTACTTTTTCTATATGCTCCAAATGTTTTGTCCGTTCTTTCAAATATATTAAAATATCGTCTACATAATGCAATACAAATTAAAATTTTTCAAAAATATTATGTAATGCTTTCACTAACGCTGCGCATCCGACTGAATACAAAATGGTACTACTTTAAATCTGTATACTGCTCCATCAGTTTGGAAACCAGTATAGTTTCTTGACTCTTCTTCTAATGGAATCAGCCAAAAAGTATGTTTTAAATATATCTTTGTGAAAATATTTGCATGTGGTATTCTACTATGGTCATTGGGGCTTCATACTGTGGGATACTGTACTTGTTTGTGTTCCTCGCATCCAAACACAGTCTAATCTCGCCATTCTTTTCCTTTACCACCACCATTGGATTAATATAACTAGAATTTGTTTTTTCAATTATTCCAGTTTCAAACATTTGATCAATTTCTGCATTTACTAGTTCTCGGTATCGAAATGGTATTGGGTAGGTTTTTACTTTAAAATTCTCTATATCTTTCACCTGAATTTTATGCACATATTCTTTTGTAACTTGATTTTCTTTATTACTTATTTTTTTATAAACTCATTATTTCACTTCTTGGTTCGCTAGAACATATTAACACTTCATCAACCTTAAATTGACTATTTAGTCTTAAATTATTATATTCATTCACATTATCAACACCATTTTTATCATCATGACTTTCTGCATGTGATTCAACACCAATTCTTATAACTTTGTCCTGCAAAACAATTATTTTTTCTTCAATATCAATATCTGCATCGAGTAACCTTTATATTGATCATTCTATTTACCTCAAATAACTTTTTGCTGTTTGCTGCTACTATATTAATCCGTTTTATTTTTACTATATTATTTTCTTCAATGTTTAATTTTTGTAACATTTCTTCATCTATAAAACTTGATCTATTGAAATTTTGATATTATTTTCATTCCTGATTATCTTTATTTAAAACTGTTACATCATTATTCACTGGAATTTTGGGATTTTGTTTTCTGTTAATTACTTTTCTTTCACTACTATATATGTTTTCACTTTTTATAATTAGATTTAAATTAGGAATTAGGATTGTTATGCTTGGAGAGCAGGAGCATTTGTGCAGATTTATGCCTTTTGCATAAAGTAGTTAACTCATGTATAATATGCTGAATTTCATATGACTAAGGGTCAAACGAATCACTAACTAGAATCACAAGAACTTTTAACTTATTTCAGGACCGTATTGGCATTTTTGGAATCTCTTTTCAGATATTTAAATGTGATATTAAAAAGCTGTTTTAACTTTGAGAAGATATGAAGACGCGAGATGTAAGACCGACATCTAGGATATTCGAGAGAATTAGCACACAGAGGTTCCGAATCTGGAGCCCTTCCGTGTAATTGCTGTTCTCCCTTAACTCCTAGAACAGAATGTCATGATAAAATTTTCAGGTTACTTCAACTGTCAGAGATATTGAATACTCTCTTCGAGGTGTCAATCCTTTGTACGCAAGACAATATATATTATATATAACACATATTGTTTCTGGTCAGGGAACCTTCATCAGTTGCGCTTCCCACAATTGAATGTCCTCTCGAACACTTCTTTATGTATTTAATACATTTCGTTAAATTTGAAGACGCGAGATGTAAGACCGACATCTAGGATTTTCGGGAGAATTAGCACACAGAGGTTCCGAATCTCGACCGTTCCGTGTAATTGCTGTTCTCCCTTAACTCCTAGGACAGAATGTCATGATAAAATTTTCAGGTTACTTCACCTGTCGAGATATTGCATACTCTCTTCGAGGTATCATTCCTTTGTACGCAAGACAATATATATTATATATAACACATATTGTTTCTGGTTAGGGAACCTTCATCAGTTGCGGTTCCCACAATTGAATGTCCTCTCGAACAGTTCTTTATTTATTTGATACATTTCGCTAAATTTGAAGACGCGAGATGTAAGACCGACATCGAGGATTTTCAAGAGAATTAGCACACAGAGGTTCCGAATTTTGGGATATTGTTCTTCAACTTCACCATAAATATAAATTACCTCAAAATTTTCATCAGTTTCTTCTTCAGGTTCCACAACTTCAATTATTTCTTTCAAATGTTGGTAAGTAGATACATTATTTCGTAAAAAGTAGTCTTTATTTAAAATTTTATTTGCATTAATCTTTTTGGTGTTCGTCTGCTCATCTGCTTTAAAAATCCTGATTTATATGTTGTTCTTGTTGTTCAACAATTGGTAAACTGTTCCTTCGCTGTACTTCACAACTTTTGCTTCTTCTGACACATTTTCGATTTACTTCATTCGTATTGGTTTTCTCTGTCATTGATTTAGCTTCTTCACTGCTGTTTCTTCTTTGGAGTTTATTGATTCTTCTATTGTCATCCTGCTGCCTTCCTTCATAATTTCTTTGATTGTCTAAATTTGCATTCCTTCCATTTCCATTCTGTCTAAAATAAAATTTTGATTTTGAAATCCATTGTTATTTCTAAAATTGTTTCTTCCATTGTATTGAATATTATTTATTTGATTCTTAAAATTTCTATCTTGGCATCCTCTACTATTTCCATAACTTATTCTATAATTAAATTGATTTCTGTTCCTATTCTATCTTGTCCTGTTTTCATGGTTTCTACTTCTTTTGATTATTCCCTTGGTTACTATTATTTTTTTACTCTCTGAACTCTATTTCAATATTTTACAAATTGGTCTACTTTTTTAATGTTTTGGATCACTATGGTTTCCGCAATTACTCCTCCATAGTGTCTTGCAATATTTAATACATTCTCCATTTCCCACATTGGAGGATTCAAATGTTTCGCCGACGTCACCAATCTCAAAGCATATTCACTCATACTTCCCCGTTTTCGTCAAATTTTCCAAAATATAGTTTTTCTCTGAATTCAGCTTGTTCCATTTCTCCCCAGTAATAAGTTAAAAATGTTTATTCGATTTCTTCAAATGGCATTACTTCCCCTTCTATTTACGCAAACCATAACACTGCACTTTCGACCATTCCTTGTCTAATCCTGCTCTTGATTTCTTCAACATTTCTTATTCCTTGCAATTATGTTCTCATTGTTTTGATGAATGCGCATGGATGAATTTTTCCGAACTTTCCATTAAATTTCAAACTGTTATCCAATACCATTGATCTTTCCAACATCATGGGTATTGTTGTCTGTTCTATCCGACTAATTTCTTACTGTCATTATTACTGGAAATCTCTCGCATTTTGAATTCCCTGGACCTTTTCTTGTACTTGAATTCATTTTCCGTCATATTCTCTATTTGGTATTGACGTTCTCTTCTCTCCATTGATAATTCATTGCTGGCCTTTTCTTGTCCCTGGTGCATCTCTTCTCGAATCTCCTGCATCTCTTGTCTTAAAGTTCAAATTTTGTATTTTGCTATCTATTTTTGTATTCAATTCTTGTCTTGTCTCCTCTATTTTTCCCATTATGTTGTCATTAACTTCCTTTAATTCCTTTTTTAATTCAGCGTTTGAACTTCTTATGTTCCCTGTTGATTCCTCCACCTCTTCCCTTAAATTTCTTATATTTTCAGTAGACTCTTCTCTTAAGTAGTTTATTGCATTCAAAATCATGCTTAGATCCACTGCCATTTCTGGTGTTCTTCTTTCCGGTGTATGCACTTGTTCCACTGTTTCCATAACTCTTCCACCACCATCTTCTGCATCCCCCACTTCCTGGTTCTCGAATACTTTCTCATCTCCATGGTTCATCTCCACCATAATTTCTTCAGGTCCCATATGCTCTTCTTCTTGGCCTTCTTTATTCATATTCTTCTTGTTTGTTCTTCTTGTTATTGCCATTTTATTAATATTAAATTGATTATAATAATATTTTTGTTATTTATAATATGTTTTTCTAAAAAAATCGGCCAAATTTCAAGAAATATCAAATCAAGATTAAATATATCAGATCAAATCAAATCAGTATTATCAAATTAAAATTAAACCAAATATAGTACCAATATTAAATATTCAGTAGAAAATTTGTTGCAAATCTTTTTCACAATTAACTATTTTGGGAAACATCTTTTAGTAATTGAACTTTTTAAATTAATTTTGCGCAAGTTCTAAACCTGATTTACTCCTGGTCTGTCGTCCAAAAACGTTGGGCTTGCCAATAAAATTGTAAATTTTATTGTTCAACGTTCTACTGTAACACGTTGAACTCGCAAATAAAAATTGTTATGGGATTTTTATTTTGTGGTGTGATTAAATTTTATAGTTACTATTTAACTTTTACTTTTCACTCCATAAAAACTCCACACAATTTTCTTTTCTCCAAAACTGCTCCGGCTCTTGAGACTCTTTCTGAAAATATAATTATAAGCGCCAATAGACTTTTAGTCAATAATAAAACACCAGATTAATCTAAAAAGATTTGTCTTTTTTCGGAATGATTCTATTTTTATGAAACAATTAAATTTTAAGTTCAATGATTTATCAAATGCAATTCTATTCAATTATATACCGTTACTAAAATGATTATTTTCCAAATATATACTCTTTGAATTTCTAACTTTGTAATGAAAATGAATATCAATTTAAATTGTTTAATTACATTTTTTTTCACTTTATCCTTTTGAAAAATGCTTTTACTGCTGGATGATGTTTCACCTTAATGTATCTCAGATGATACCTCACACGCTGCTATCTTACTGCAATACGTCTGCTACCAATGTTTAAAACCTTTGCTATTTGTCGGCCAAAAACCTCTGCTACCAATGTATGAAAATATGATATTTACTTCTGCTACAAACTTTCAACCATTTACTTTCAGCTTCTCTTCTGGATTACTTTGTTTTATTCTATAATTGATGCTATACCTTTTTACTGATTTGCCCGTATTATATTTTAGTACACTCCCATAAACTTTGCACTGTTTGTTTTTTTAAATTGAATTTTGAAACCTTTTACCTTTTTACTTTGACAACTAACTGTCACTTTATAACCCCTAATAATGTTTACTGCTGCACCCTTAGATTTAGATTCTCCAATCTTTCTTTTATAGTTTTTCCCTCCAGTCGTTTCATCCATAACCTTTGTTAAGATTTTATAAACTCTTTCATTGTTGGGATTCAGCAATATTTGGATTCCGCCGTCCGTCTTTATGTTGTCTTATGAATTTGAACTTGTTTTGATCGTTGGTTCTGTTGTGGTTCTGTCCAAATCTCGCTCTGAAATTAATATGACATCTGAAATTTCAATTGAGCTTTTTGAGTAGTAATATTCAGTCTTCAAAAGTTATTTGTGATTTATAACCCCTATTGTGCCTAAAATGTGAAATTACTGTAATTCTGGACTATTGAATTTTGCTAATAAAAAGTTTTCAAAATTATTTTTTTTTCAGTGATTGGAAACAATCATATCCGAAGACTAGTTGAATTAAACGGTGCAAAGTTAATGGAAATGTACTAAAATATAATACGGGCAAAGCAGTAAAAAGGTGTAGCAGCAATTATAGAATCAAAGTAATCCAGAACAGAAGCTGAAAGTTAATGGTTGAAATTTGATAGAAGTAAATATTAAAGATTTTCATACATTGGTAGCAGAGGTTTTTGGCACACAAATAGCAAACGATTTAAACATTGGTAGCAGAGGTATTGCAGTTAGATAGCAGTGTGTAAGGTATCATCTGAGATATATTAAGATGAGACAGCATTCAGCAGCAAAAGCATTATTCAAAAGGATAAAGTGAAAACACTTTAAAAGAGTTTTAAAGTGAATAAGGTATTTACACTTGAAATGTAATTAAACAATTTAAATTGATATTCATTTACATTATAAAATTAGAAATTCAAAGAGTATAAATTTAGGAAATAATCATTTAGCAGTTACTGTATAAAATTGAGTAGAATTGCATTTGATAAATAATTGAACTTAAAATTTAATTGTTTCATAAAAACAGAATCATTCCGAAAAAAGACAAATCTATTTAGATTAATTACTAATCTAATTATAAGGTATTCTAATATTTATATTTTTGAGTTACATTTGATTTATTTTTGATTGTTGATTGTTTTGACTGATTTCTTATAATTCAGTTATTTGATGTTATAAGATTATTATTGAAAAAAAGAGAGAGTTTGATAGTATAAAATAAATACAATTGGTGTTTTATTATTGACGATAAGTCCATTGGCGCTTATAATTATATTTTCAGAAAGTCTCAAGAGCCGGAGCAGTTTTGGAGAAAAGAAAATTGTATGGAGTTTTTATGGAGTGGAAAATTAAGTTAAATAGTAAATATACAATATAATCACACCACAAAATAAAAATTCCATAATATTATATATATATATATATATATATATATATATATATATATATAATATGCTTTACAACATGTTAGTGATGTCAAAACTAGAAATAAACTAACTAACGTTTTAACTAATTTTTACAATCATACTAGTCACAACTCAAATAACTTTTTTAATAACAGTATAGAAAATACTAAACGTTTTTTGAGGGATCATCATGATATTTTAATTCTTCGAGCAGATAAGGCAATGTTAGTACTGTAATGAACAAAAACTACTATGTTGATTTATGCAATCAACTGTTAAATGATACCAATTACTACAATATTCTTCCTAGGGATCCTACTAGCACTATACAACAAAAAGCTGCTAACTTACCTACAGATCTCCATAAAAAAAATAGATGATGCCACCAAAAAAAGTTTACAATCTAAACGCACTTTGTTCCAGATTTTATGCCCTACCAAAGGTAGACAAACCAGAATTGTCTTTAAGACCATTTGTATCTTCTATCGATTCACCTAATTCTGGCATTGCAGTTTTACTTTTCGAGATACTAACCACGACATATAATAAAAATAACCACTATTATATACAAGATTCTTTCACTTTTTCTAAGACTTACAACAATTTTAAGGCACCCAACAACTACAAATTAGTTACATGCAGTTTCCTTGTTCACCAATATACCTTTATCTTTGGTATTACTTAGTGTTAGCCGTCATTGGACTAGTATTTCTACTAATACAAAAAATTGATAAAACTAATTTCAAAAAACTTATTAAGTTTTTGTTCGATAGCACAGTGTTTTTGTTCAATAATACCTTTTATAAACAAATCTTTGGTCTACCGATGGGTTCTAAATTGTCACCTATCTTAGCACAGTTCATATTAGATGAGCTCTTAGATGATTGCATTCCCCAACTTAGCTTTAAAATGCCGTTTCTTAAGAAATATGTTGACGATATTATCTGTTGCATCCCCGATGGTAGCAAGACTGAAATATTACAGGTTTTTAACAACCATAATAAACATATCCAGTTTACAATAGAAGAAGAGAGGACACAAATTGCAGTGTTCCCTTTCTTGACACCAGAGTTATTAGATCTTCTGACAACTCAAGTATACTGTATAGACAATGTACTAACAGTGGATATCTACATTATTTATCCAATCATCCATTAAATACAAAAATTAATTTGGTAAAAGACATGGTTAAAAGAGTTTGTACAATATCCCACCCCACACTAAGAGTTTCCAATTTACGAATTATTTTTCAACTCTTTCTAGACAATGGATATCCTACCAAACTGTTGAACAGAATCATCTACAATACACCATTGGATTTGTTTCCTGATAGAATACAACCCACACCTTTACATATTATTTTGGGTATGACTAACAATAATAGAATTTCAAACAGTAATGATTCCTCACAAAACATAATTTAACATATGTTTCAATTCCATACATTACAGAAGTCACTCAATGTATTAAAAAAATCTTAAAAAATGAGAAGCATATTATTATAGCTCACTGATCATTATTATCAACTAATTCGCTTTTCAGTAGAACTAAAGATGTAATCCCTACAGAACTTAGATCAAATGTTGTTTATAAGATCAATTGCAAAGATTGTCCAGGTACATACGTCGGTCAGACTTCCAGAAATCTAAAAAGTTTAACAGATAACCTCTCATCGCAGTGACATAAGACTAGGAAAAGAGACCTGCGCCTTAGCTTCCCACTGCTTGCCTACATTGCATTCTCCAGATTATGATAATGCACAGGTACTGATTTCTGAACGCAACTTTTTTAAAAGATGTTTTCTCGAAATGGTCTACATCAGTAATGAATTAAATAGTATTAATAAAGGAACAGACCTCCAAAATCTAAACATAATTTATTGCAATCTGTTAAATATGGAAGGCAGAGTGTCTCGTTCTTTGGAACATTCTTCTAATACATCTTCCAGTTCTTAAAAATAATCAAATAGCCCTAATAATTTTCACATGCAAATACAAACTACCATTAACCTTTGCATTTATAAACTTTATATTCACTTTACCGATAACAGAGCTAATTTTCTATCGTTTCATTAAACTTCACACTCTGGTTGACCCACCACTTTGATATGTTCATAATATAATTAATAAAAAAAAACATTTTGTTATACATTTGGTGCGTTCCCGCAATTTGTTTAGTGTATTGTGTTCAATTTGATTGAAATTACTTCATTGATATTTAAACTTCTGCACCTTTTCTATAACATTCCGACGCGCTAATGCTAATTTTAAATGTTTTTTGCGTGTAAAATATAGACAGTATTGACATTCGTGTTTCGTTTCCCTAGCTGTTTAGACGCTTGGGAGTTTCGTGTATTGTGCTCCGAATTATTCGGACACATTTTTTGATTCCATCTGAAGAGACGCCGGTTTTTGTTGTTATAGTGTTACGAGTCCGCGAGTTCTTTTGCTCCGTTCGTAACGACCGCTAAACCGCTTTCATTTTGTTTCTTTTGTGTTTACAAAAGCGCATCATTTGTTGTTAAACCCGCATTTTTTGTATGCTCAATCAATGAACATTACGTCGCTATTTTTTGTGTAACGTGTTGTCCAGACGAAGCTCTAAGAAACTGTTCCGGCTGTTACGGGGCTAGCCTCTGAAGAAAGAAGAACCAAGAAAACACCCTTTGCAGAGCTTCGATGTAAAAGGTCAGTGACTAACTTTTATTTGGTGAATTAATTTACGTGACGGCACGTGTTTATTGATTGTTCCGCTAAAGGTCCTTCGTCAATTATATACTTGCATTGAACCAGCATTGAACTAAAACCGCAACATCTAATTCTTACATTTTTTTTGAATATTCTCGATGGAATGTGCCATCGAAGACATTCCATAATTTGGTCCAACTTCGAGCCGGATGCAATTTGAGTTAATTTAGTGCAAAGATTATCGAATAAATTACATAATTTGGTCCAACTCCGGGCCGGATACATTTGAGTTAATTTCGTGCAAAGTTTAATGATCAAAACATTGATTTTTCGTTGCAATTATTGTTGAAAACCGCATTGAATTTTCGTTTCTTTATTTGTTAGAAGAGAAAGCAAGTTCGGGATATTCACTCATTCCGTTGGAAATAAAACGCATCTTTTTTGTCGCGTTAAAAACCTTACAAGAGATCGTTTTGTTTGTTTGGTTATTTTGCTAAATTGTTTTGAATTTATTTGACATTGGGTCAGATAATTCGTACTTTCGACTTCAACAGTAAAAAATTGTACAATTTTTCAATAGTATTTTGTTTTCGTTCTATCGTGTTAGATTTGTTCAGTGGCGTTACAGTGATTTTAATTTATTGTTATGATGTCAAAAACCGCTGAAAATTTACGTAAATTTAAAAATCATCGACAATCGGAGTATAAAAGATTAGAAGATATTTATTTTGCTGCCGAGAAAGCCTTAAGAGGTGACGACGTTGAATTGTTTTTTAGTATGATTGATATGATTGATTCAATCCATTCCGAATTTTTTAAACATCACAATTCGATTGTTGGATTAATTTCACATGCAAACGATGATTTTGACTTTGAGGATGACATTCGCAATAAATTTGAAAAATTGTTTTATTCAATTAGGTCTATTATTGCTAAACTGAAATTTGTTCAGGATTCTACGCCACAAAATATAGCTCGGGAACAGGAAAGTGTTGCTTTGCCGCGAATTGATTTGCCTTCATTTAGTGGAGACATATTGGAATTTGGTACTTTTATTGATTTGTTTGATTCATTAATTCACAATAATGAAAAACTCAGTGCTATGCAGAAGTTCAAATATTTGCAGTTAGCTTTAAAAGGGCCTGCTTTTGAGGTTATTAGGAATTTTAAACTAACACAAAACAATTACGTGAGTGCTTATGAAACACTTTTGAAAAAATTCAAGCGAACTCGTTTAATCGCAGAGTCTCATTGGTCAGCTTTAGAACAATTCCCCCAACTAACTTCATATAGCCCTTCTGAGGTTCGGAAGTTATTGGATGACTTCAGTGATAATTTGGAAGCACTAAAGAATTTGGGTTTACCCGTAAATGGGATTTTTATATCGTTCAGATGATGTTGAAACGAGTTCCAAAGAAATTTGAACGCTAAATTTGAACTTCACCATGGTACTGTGACCGCTCAAGATGACTTTCCGATCCGTTCGGAAGTTGTTGATTTTTTGTCGAAGCATTGTGATGCCTTTGAACATGTTGAATTATCCCGCAAGGCAAAGCGAAGTGTTGACAAAAAGTTACCATTGAATTCAAAGCAACATTCTTCCCGGTTCACTACATCTTTGTTTGTCACTAAGAATAAAAATTGTTTAGTTTGTAAATCCGATCATGCGATTTACAAATGTTCTGAATTCTTGAACAAATCAGTATCCGCGCGGTTTAAGTTTGTTAAAGATTTTAGACTTTGTTTTAATTGCTTAGGCGATTCTCATCAGTCGAATCGCTGTAAATCTTTATCCACTTGCCGCAACTGCAAACAACGCCATCACACATTGCTTCATTTTGTAAATCGTGCTGATTCAGGTATTGGGTCTGAATCTAGAGCTCCCCCCGCAAACCTGGCTTCCACATCTGGTGGATCCAGTACCATTAATACTGTTGAAAGTCCCGAAACTTCTCTACCGCAGACTTCTTGTCATAGTTCACTTTTGTCATACAATTCAAATGTGTTGTTATCTACTGGTTTAGTTGACGTATTAGATAAGCACGGTTCTTATCAAACTTTGCGATGTCTGCTGAATTCTGGTAGCATGACATCATTCATTGCGAGCAAGGCTGTAAAACGCCTTGGCTTCTTACCTATGCCCGCTTCGATTCAACTCAACGGGCTAGGTTCTGTGCAGAGTACCTCTGCTGAGGGCTCTCTTACCCTTTCTCTTCGCTCTATAGTAAAGCGTGAGTGCAGTTTTGTTGTTGATACTATTGTTTTACCCCGCATTTGTAATGATATGCCTGTTGCGCCCATTAACATGGCTAATATCGCATATTTAACCAATTTGAAACTTGCTGATCCTGGTTTCAATAGCCCAGGCGCTATTGACCTTTTGTTAGGTGCCGATTTATTTTCTCAAATTTTGTTGGATGAACGCCTTCTGGGAAAGGAAGGTGTTCCTGATGCTATTAACACTGTGTTTGGTTACATCCTTATGGGTAGAGTGTCTTCGAGTTCTGTTAACTGTCACTCTCAGTCAGTCATAAACCCAACTTCGCTTTTTTGTCAAATTGAAGATGTAGTATCATTAGATGATTCACTCCAAAGGTTCTGGACAATTGAAGATGTTCCTACCGCACTGGTTCAGTCCCCTGATGATCTTATCTGCGAAAAAATATTTTCCGAGGGATGCAGGAGATTGGATTCAGGTAGATTCGTTGTGCCCCTTCCTTTTCGAAATACACTTCCTGCTTTTGATGGAATGTATAATCTCGCCGTACAACGTTTCTACTCTTTAGAAAGACGTCTTCTACAGCAACCAGATCTCTACAAACAATATTGTGATTTTCTCAAAGAGTATTTGGAGCTGGATCATATGGAGTTGGTTCCCGATCCATCTACTTTTTCTGATTGTTACTACATACCGCATCATTGTGTTTTGAAACCTGATAGTAGCACAACCAAACTTCGTGTAGTGTTTAATGCATCCGATAAGATACCTCATCGGTTATCTTTGAATGATTGTTTGTTTATCGGTCCCAAATTGCAACAAGACATTATCGCTATTTTGTTGACCTTACAGAATTTAGTTTTGCCTCACCTGCTTGCTATAGAAAACTTTTCTAGTTGTGAACTTCACACATTTGGTGATGCTTCTGAGAAAGGTGATGCCGCTGTTGTTTATTTTGTGTTCGAAACCGCATCTGGATTTCGTCAAAGTTTTTTTGTGTTGTCTAAATCGAAAGTTGCCCCTCTGAAAACTTTGTCACTTCCCAGATTGGAACTGTGTGCTTCAGTTCTTATCGCTAAGTTGGCTCATTATGTTTATGAGCAATTCTATAGTCGTTTGTTGTTCAAGGTGATTCGTTGCTGGTCAGTTTCCACGGTAGTCCTTTCATGGCTTAGTCCTTCCCCGCACCGTTGGAAGACATTTGTCAGTAATCGAGTTGCTTACATTCAGGAAAAATTTCCTTCTTCGCATTGGTTTTACTTCAATCTTGTGATAACCCCGCTGACTTGGGTTCCCGCGGCACTTTGCCATCAGAGTTATTAGGCAATACACTTTGGTGGAAAGCCCCACAATTGTTGATTACCGCTTGTTTGCCACATGCTTGCTCAGATTCAAGCATGTCACCGCTAGTTATGACTGAAGCCCGTATAGTGGCGCTTCAAGTCACCCCTTTACCAAATTTATTTGGTACTTTGTTAGAAGAACATTCTTCTATTAATCGCATTACCCGCATTATAACTCATATTTGTCGCTTTGTTGATAACGCTCGCAATCCAGACCGTAGGAGCTCTGGATCATTTTTGGCTGCTAAGTTATATCAGGCTCAGCTTCGCATTGTTCGCTATGTTCAAGATCAATATTTTTCTAAAGAGATTTCCCTTCTTCGAGAACGAAAACTTTTGCCCAAATCGCTTCGTAAACTTTCGCCGTTTCTTGATGAACAGGGAACTCTTATAGTTGGTAGTAGATTGGCTAATGCTCCATTGCCGTTTGACACTAAATTTTCCGCACTGCTACCAAGTAAAAGTCGTTTGACTAATCTAATTGTCGAAGATTGTCATGTCACCAATCTTCACGCAGGAGTCCAAACCGTTCAATTTCTTTTGCAGCAACGATTTTGGATTCTATCCGCAAAGAAAGTAATTCGTAGTGTTAAAGCTCACTTAAGACGTGTCGTTGGAGATCAAATCCTAACCTACGAAGAACTTTCTACTGTATTTGCACAGGTCGAAGCAGTTTTAAACTCGCGACCTAACCCCTTGTAGCAACGATGCATCGGATCTTACCGCCTTGAGTCCTGGAATGTTTCTTACCATGGAACCTTTAACAGCACCTCCTGAATCTGATTTCTTATCTGTCCCATCTAATCGTCTCAACAGATGGCAGTTACTGAGTCGTTTGCATCAGGCATTCTGGAAACGTTGGTCGCAAGAATATTTACATACTCTTCATCAACGGAGCAAATGGACTGATCCCTCAGAGGTTGTTAAGCCAGGTACTCTTGTTATTTTGAAGCAAGACACTTCCCCTCCTTTGAATTGGTTGGCCATTAGGGCGCATTATTGACGTACATCCTGGAGGTGATGGTGTTGTACGCGTTGGTACAGTTAGAACTGCAAGTGGTACTTTGAAGCGACCTCTTGTAAAGCTTTGTCCACTGCCAGTGGACCCTTAGTTTTGAAATAAGTAATTCAAGGCTGGTGGAATGGTGCGTTCCCGCAATTTGTTTAGTGTATTGTGTTCAATTTGATTGAATTACTTCATTGATATTTAAACTTCTGCACCTTTTCTAAAACATTCCGACGCGCTAATGCTAATTTTAAATGTTTTTTGCGTGTAAAATATAGACAGTATTAACATTCGTGTTTCGGATCGCTAGCTATTAGGATGCTTGGGAGATTCGTGTATTGTGCTCCGAATTATTCGGACACATTTTTTGTTTCCGTCTGAAGAGACGCCGCTTTTTGTTGTTATAGTGTTACGAGTCCGCGAGTTCTTTAGCTCCGTTCGTAACGACCGCTAAACCGCCTTCATTTTGTTTCTTTTGTGTTTACAAAAGCGCATCATTTGTTGTTAAACCCGCATTTTTTGTATGCTCAATCAATGAACATTACGTCGCTATTTTTTGTGTAACGTGTTGTCCAGGCGAAGCTCTAAGAAACTGTTCCGGCTGTTACGGGGCTAGCCTCTGAAGAAAGAAGAACCAAGAAAACACCCTCTGCAGAGCTTCGATGTAAAAGGTCAGTGACTAACTTTTATTTGGTGAATTAATTTATGTGACGGCACGTGTTTTTTGATTGTTCCGCTAAAGGTCCTTCGTCAATTATATACTTGCATTGAACCAGCATTGAACTAAAACCGCAACATCTAATTCATACATTTTTTTATATAATATTAAAAATATTGGAGTAAAATATTATAATAAATAATTTACAGATTATTTGTCTTAGACATGTAGTAATCTAAACAATTAAATTGAAGATGATTGTTTCAGTCTTCACTGTATGAAAATTAATTTTTAAGATTACTTAAAAACAACAAACACTTGTTTAAATTTTCAATTTTTATTTCTTTAAATTTGACATATGTTTCGCCAAGGCTGGCTTCATCAGAAATTTGAAATACCATCAATGCTAAATTTATATTTCTTACAAAGAAACTACAGCCAAGGTAATAAAATAATTAATGAAAAAAAAAGAAAATTTAAACAAGTGTTTGTTGTTTTTAAGTAATCTTAAAAATTAATTTTCATCAAGTGAAGACTGAAACAATCATCTTTAATTTAATTGTTTAGATTACTACATGTCTAAGACAAATGTTTTTTCAATCTCATAATCTGTAAATTATTTATTATAATATTTTACTCCAATATTTTTAATATTATATAAAATAATGTTTTTAGATGTGATTGATAAAGAAGTCAAATAAACTTCGAAAGCTCACCCATAAGAATCAAGAGTATCCTTATTTCTTAGTCCTTCCCATTAGCCGATATACCCATTAATCCCATCTACTTTATATATATATATATATATATATATATATATATATATATATATATATATTTTTATATTACGATTTTCAAAATTCACTTTTTAAAAACAATTTATTTAATTAAATACAAAAAATAATAATAACAACTTTCAACTATAAGAATATAAGTCAACTAATCATCTGCCGACTGAAGGTCCTACACTAGTATTTATAACATTACAAAAAATGATGAGTCGACACGCGTGTTAAACAAAGACAATTTAAGCGTGTCGTTTCAAAATGGATGGTCATCAGTTTTTATGTGAACTGAAAAATAAGAAGTGTACAGTTTTGGTTACTAAGTATAAATGAAAAAGGTCGAACGTGATAAAAATTACTAACAAGTATCATATTACAATGTGGGAATAATGACAGTATTTGACCTTATAATTAGAAGTTAATTTAATATAAAGTCTGTTTAAATACTTATATAACAACTCCATTTATCCTGAAAAAGTTGATGCTGTGCTTCAACTTTTCAAACCATTTTTGTGAGTTCTGTATCTTCGATGGGTTCCTGGAGTCGAATACTTGGACGTCGTCTGGGAAGGAATCTGAAGTTCCTGACTTGACTACATGGCATTGGTGAAGGTGACGGTGGATCGTCGCCGTTTGTTGTTATGGCCAACAATCTGGATTGTCTTCTTGGTTTGCATTTATAGAAAATGTAGATAAGGATTAGTAAAACGATTAATGTAATTGATAAAATTGTGAACCATGGCATGTGTTTTTTAATAAACGGTTGGTTTATTAATTTGTCTAGCTCTTCTGAATATTGGTTCAACTTATGTTGGGCTATGTTGAGGTCGTCTGCATCGATCTTGTTTAGTCTGAGTGGCTTTAGATCTGGGACATAGTTTTTCGGTGGTATAGATTTGCAGCAGTTGTACGGTATTTGAATTGGATGACTCTTGTATGTGATATTTTGGAAATTGTCGATCAGTTTGCTTGAATGAATTCGAGTGTTGCCAATGAATGCGTTACAATCGGCCTGCAAATTTAGGACTGAGTTTGTTGTAATTGTTAGTGTTACAACGCTGTTTCCACTGCACTTTATGGTGATAGGTAAAATGTCAGAAACAGTAATTAGCCAAAAGTTTGAGCTAATCTTATATACATTGTAGTCCTTGGCGTAGAATATGGAAGTCTGACAAACCTTTGGAAGGAAGGTGGACTGCTTCAACAGCTGGGCCTCACAAGTTGAATCGCTATCTATAGGATACGGGAGAACGTCTGAACATATCCACTGAACTTGGCTTAAGGACTTGCAGTTGTCCAAGTTCCGAAATGTAGTATACAATAGTGAATCATCATTTTTCGCAATATATTTGGTTGTGGTTGGTAAAATGTGATGAAACCCTGTTCGGTCGTCAAGTATCGGAATTGGATATAAACGAAAAAGGGTAAAAGTTTCAGGGTTTACTAAGGGGATTCTTAATACAAAAATTATTTTCGTGTCTAATTGAAATGCTTCCAATTCGATGATGTCGATATATTGTGCAATATTATGGGCATTAATAGATAGGGGCAAATTGTTTTTGTGCAAAGAGTGAGAGATAATTTGAAGTGAGTCGACCAAATCTGCCGGTGTAATTATTGAACTATGTAACATTTTAATGCGAGCGAAAGATATTGCCGATAATACATCATTAAGGGCATCTTGAATAAAGACATAGCTTTCCATTAATGATTCACATAAATCTAGAGTTTTGACAAGTGTCTCAAAGAACTGAAGGTCGTCTGAAATAAAAGCAATGGCTTGCCTGATTTCATTAATATTCTTATTAAAGGTTTCTTCGTCTATTTGTAGTTTACGGACCGTTGAATTAAAATTTTTGATTACGGAAGTCGTAACAGAGATTTGGTTCTTCAGTAGGTTTTCGATTTGTTGTTCGTCATGAGTAATTTTGTTGATACAATCATTAAAATATTGACCATCGTTTGCATCCAGAGTGCCAGTTATTGATTTCCAAATTGTTCCTAATCCATTAATAAGTCCGCGTTTCTGTCTGTTTAAGTGAATTTTGGTGTCCGCGAATATTTCTTGATATTTCAAGTTTACTGTGTCTGATATTTGTTTGAGAAGGCTGACGTGTGTTTGTACTTGTGGTTTGAATGAACTAAGTAGAGTAGTTAAGTTTGAATGGATAGTGTCAACTAAAGTATTTAGTATTTTGTCATTATTGGAAATTGCGTCACCGAATGGGTGGAGATCTTTGTAGACAAGCAATGTCCACTTGTCATTCGAAATTTTGATGCTTCCTTCTTCATGAAAGAAGAGTCCTACGGTGTTGTTTATAGGTGTTATCGTATATTGAGATGTTGCGATTGTGAAGAGTCCGAGGAGTCTGAAAAGAAGTAATTTTCACTCAAAATACGGTTTCAATCTGTCAAAATTTGCTTTTGTAGATTGATTTGTCTCGGGATTTAGTAAGATTGCAGAATTTTGAAAGAGTTCAGTTATTTGGAAAGGACCATTAAATTTATTTTGTGATTTACTAGAAATTTGCGATTCTTTCAAATATACTTTATCGCCTATGTTATAATTTGGTCGGTTTTCAGGTACGTGTTGGTCGAATCGAGTTTTTGCCTTTTCTTTTTGTTGTTCAGTTTTTGAACGCGCTAGTTTGTAAAAGTACTCCATACGATTGTTGAGATCTCTTACGTATTTGGAAATGAGGTTCTGTTGGTTATAAAGCGTTTCCGGGGGTCTACTAGACGTGTGGCCAAAAATAAGCTCGTAGGGTGTAAAGCCATGAGTTTTATTTTTGGTGTTGTTATAAGTAATTATTGCGTATGGCAAAACGTTAAACGGATGTTCGTCTGGGTTTTCGGCTATATTTGCTCTGATCATTTCCGATAATGTTGAGTGGAATCGTTCAAGGGAACCGTTGGATTGTGGGTGACCCACGCTTGAGAATGTAAGTTTTATGTTGTAAAGCTCACAGAGGTCTTTCATTAGAACATTATCAAATTCACGGCCGCAGTCGCAATGAATTCGCAACGGGGTGCCGTAATGTTGGAAATAAAGGATAAGCGTGTTAACGACGGTTTTTGCTGTTTTATCCTTTATTGGATATGCCTGTGTGAATTTTGTTAGCTCGTCCCTAACTGTCAGAGCGTAATTTCTCGATGGGTATTCAAAAACGTCGACATTAATTCGCTCGAAAGGTGTTTTCGGCGTTTCTGTTATAACTAAAGGGGAACTTAAGTTTTTTCGACATGTTTTCACCTTTTGACAAATTTCGCAAGATTTGATGAAATTTTCTACATTTTTTGTTAAACCGGTCCAATTATATTTTTCCTTTATTCGTCTGACCGTTTCGTTGATTCCGCGGTGAAGATTATTTTTTCCTTGATGATAGTTTTCTAAAATTTGCGGTATTTCGTCTTCTGAAGGTGTTTTTATAATGTTTTGACATATTTTCAGTTTAATATCTTTGTCTGCAAAGATATAAGAAAAGGTTTCGAGAATTGGAAGTTCCAAATTGTTTTCGACATAGTACGTTGTTTCGGGATCAAATTTATTCTGTGATTTATAAATGATGAAAAACAGAAATTGAACGACTGTTTCTGGGTCAAATGGCTAGGGGATTATAAGGTATTTACGATTTTTGACTGATTTACTGGCAAAGGTGTTGAGAGAATAGTTTTCAAAGTTAATATCTTCTTCGAAGATATCATCCATGATCCAATCGTGGAGATCAGTTAACTTGTTTTGCCAAAAGAACGTAATAATTTGTTTATGAGTTTTGTCGAGAAGTTGAGAATTTGTGGTTTCGATTTTGGAGTAGTCAATTAAAGATCTTGTTTTATATAAGTCGACAAATTTGTTAAATTCGTTAGTTAGTAGTTCGTCATTAATTTCGGGTTCTTCGGATTCTTTTTCACCTTCGTCTTCTGAGTCGGTGTCATTGAAGGCGTGGATTTTTGACTGAAAATTGGCTATTTGGTCGAAGTGGTTGATTTTAATTCGCGATAGAGCGTCTGCGTTTTTGTTTATCTTTCCAGGTTTGTGTTCAATCTTATAATTGTACTCTTCGAGTTTTAGTCGCCATCTGGCAAGTCTACTGCCTGGATCTTTGATCGAGAAAAGCCACGTAAGCGGGCGGTGATCGGTGATTAAAGTAAACTTACGGCCAAATAAATACGGACGGAAGTGTTTTACTGCCCACACTATGGCAAGCAATTCCCTTTCGATGGTAGAATATCGAGTTTCGGCGGCACATAAAGTGCGAGAGGCATAAGCGATAGGAAGATCTTTTCCTACAGGACCTTGCGAAAGAACTGCACCAATCGCGAAAGCGCTGGCATCCGTGGTGAGAAGAAACGGTTCTTCAAAATTTGGGTAGTTGAGAATGGGGTCTGAAATGAGAGCTTTCTTTAAGTCATTTAATGATGACTTACAAT
Source organism: Octodonta nipae (assembly GCA_034190945.1). NCBI lineage: Eukaryota > Metazoa > Arthropoda > Insecta > Coleoptera > Chrysomelidae > Octodonta > Octodonta nipae. Next base: position 64,197,508 of record CM067218.1, read on the forward strand.
CAGAATCAAAGAAGAATCTTGCATCTTTTTGGAGAAGTTTTGTAAGTGGTTTTGACATTTTGGCAAAGTTGGGGATGAATCTTCTATAGTATCCGGCCAATCCTAAGAAAGATTTAATGTCTTTTGGATTTTTTGGCTCTGGGAAATTTTGGATACAACTGACTTTTTCGGGGTTCGGTTTTACACCTTGTTGCGTAATTAGATGACCAAGATACGCTACTTCTTTTCTTAAGAATTCACATTTGTCGGGTTGAATCTTAAGATTTGATTTGCGAAGACGTTTGAAGACTTCGGTCAACCGTGAAATGTGTTCGTGAATTGTTGGGGAGTATACAATGATGTCGTCCATGTATACTAGACAACGTTCATTTTGAATTCCAAGGAGGATGTTGTCCATGACACGTTGAAATGTGGACGGGGCGTTTTTTAAACCGAACGGCATACGAACAAACTCGTAATAGCCGTTTTCGACTGAAAATGCTGTCTTGGGAATATCTTTGGAATCGATCTCTATCTGATGAAAACCGGAGGCGAGATCTAATGTAGAAAAATATTGGCATTTGCCTAGTTGATCTAAAAGATCGGAGATGTTAGGCAATGGATATTTGTCGTCTACTGTGACTTCGTTAAGTTTCCTGTAGTCAATGACGACACGCCATTTTTGTTTGCCTGAGGCGTCTAGCTTTTTGGGAACAACCCAAACTGGGGAAGACCACGGGGAAGTTGAGTGACGAATGATACCTTGGTTGAGCATTTTGCTTACTTGGTCTTTAACCTCTTCTTTATGTACCTGAGGGTACCTATAAGATTTAGTAAAGATGGGTCTGGAATTACTAGTCTCGATTGAATGCTTAATTTCGTTGGTAAAGGATAGTGAGTCTAGTAGTAAAATATGTCCTGGAAATCTAAGCAAAGGTTGGTAATCATGTCTTTTTCTTCGTCGTTTAAATGTTCAGTCCGAAGTTGTTGTCTTATGAGTAAGTTTCTGTCGATATCTGGAGTTTCGTACGAGTCGTTAAAGTTAAAACAGGGTTGTGTTTGCACAAGGGGTTCTATTGTTATGTTTTCAAAGTTAATTGTTTTTGGGATGGCGTTGGCATTGATAACTGAAGTTAGAAATTCCCCGTTTTGGTTTACATATACCAAGGAATTGGGTAGTCTGACTTTCTCTTTCTCGATGGTATGTAAAACAGCGTCGGTGTTCGAAAGATGACAACGTAGTTTACATATTTTTTCTGTACGAGGTTCTATAGTAATATAGTTTGACAAATTTTTTGGAGACGATGTGTTGGGGACTGTCGAGGAAGTGATATCTGAAAGGGGCAAGGAGGAGACCTTGTGAAGAGTGATATCTTTGAAATTTGTCTTGAGTTGTTTAGATTTTAGATCGATTACACATTCATAATGTTCTAAAAAATCTAACCCTAAAATGCCATCAAACTCGATGTCGAGGTTACATATGAATACTTTATGGGGGTTACCATGAGTGAATGGTATAAGGGTTGACTGAGAAATGGGGATCTTTTTGTCTGTAATTCCCTGAATAATGACATTTTCCGGGAATCGTTCAGAATAATTTCTGACGGTATGCTCTTTAAAGATAGAAATTCCTGCGCCAGTATCTATGAGTAATTTATAGTTTCCCGTCGCATCGTTGATATAGTACAGATTTTTGGAGTTTACAGTATGGAGAGTAGTTACAGAAATGTCTGTTCCGGAAAGTTTATATTCGGGTTCAGGTCGTCGAGATTGATAGTTTGGATCTGTGTTGCGAGGCTGGTCGTTATGTCTGGAGGGTGGTCTAAATTTGGAAGAGATAGAAAATCCTGATAGTTTTGATTCTCTAAGGGATCTAAATCGACAGTTTGATAGTTATCAGCAGTATGATAATTAATATTGATTGCTTCTGGATTGCATGACTGACTATAATAATCATATTCCCTTTGATCAGCAGTGCTATTGTAATCATCGTAGGGTTGATTATTAACTGTATAATAATCATCGTCCTGGTTAGGGTAATTCGTATAATTTAAGTGATGTGTTTTATTTGGATTTGGGCGAAAACCGGGATTTCGTTGGATGACCGATTGGCGTGGTTTTTGCGTACTTTGCTGAAACGTTCTTGGCTGGTTAGAGAACTGGTTTTGTCTGAAGGGTGACTGATTTTGCCTAGGTTGTTGATTCTGATTTTGTGAGAAATTATTAGTAAAAGGGTTTGGTCTAAAATTATTATTATTGCCGCTACTATTGTTATAGACTGGTGTCTGGTAGTTTCGAGAGCGACATTCGGACGTGTGATGTCCGAATCTTCCACATGATAGGCACTTATTAATTTGCGGATTAGGCTTTCGAAAGGGTTGATTAGGCTTAGGGGGAATTTGTTTAGGTGTTTTTTGGTTTTCGAAGTAGGACAGTTGTAATTCACGCCTAATTCGTACGTGGGCTTCTAACAGGTCTTTCGGGTTTCCGGCGCGGATGATTTGCCCTAAACGCGGTTCTAAACCGGTCAGAAGAGTGTTCAGCGCCATAGTGTCTATTAGACTCGTTTGGGCTGCCTTCTGATCTGCATTCAAATTCGAGGTTTTCTGAATATTGGCATACATTTTTGCAGTAAGTACTTGCAATCTGTTATAAAATGTGAGAGGCGATTCGTTGGGAAGTTGTCTTAGACGTTGTAAATCTTGTATGAGAGATGTCAAATCTCTAGAATCACCGAAATGAGAGTTTAAAAGTTGTTTAAGTTCCAAATAGGACGCAGGGTTGCGTGAATTAATTAATTGGGCCGCTCTGCCTTTCAGCTTATTTTTAATGTGTATAAGTAAAAGATAGCGTTGGTCGCCCGTTGACATATTATACGCACAGTCGCACGCATCAGTAAATGTCCCTAGCGAGATTTGATCGCCCTCAAACTCAGGGACAATGGAAAAGATTTCTGAAAGCCGGTAGGGTTCAGTCTCCGGATCTGCTGAAGTTTGGGGAGATGCCATTATTTCGGTTGGTTAAAAATATACGGTAATAAAAATGTTCAAAATTAAAGAAAATATCTAGAATTATCAAAACGTTTACCACGTTTTTGTTTTAAGAATGTAGAAGATTACAAAATTGTGCACAAAGTAAAATAAACCCAAATGGAAAATAGTACAATTCGGTTTAAAATGTTCCGGGATATTGAACGTCCGAACAGTAAAAATAAAATAAAATCAAAATTATATATCGATAAAATAAATTCAAATTGGTAAAACAAATATTTGCGAGATGATTACTTAATTGTTTGTACTTACATTAATCGAAACATCGAAGTTGCCGTGTTCTACGTGTTGTAGTTGGGACTTCTCGAGGTTCTTTTCTTCCTTCAAAGGATTGGAATCCACCGCTACCAGTTAAGCTTTTCTTCTAACGCCGGTTCTAGCAGCGTAATGGAATCCTACTGACTGCGCCACTTTTTATATTACGATTTTCAAAATTCACTTTTTAAAAACAATTTATTTAATTAAATACAAAAAATAATAATAACAACTTTCAACTATAAGAATATAAGTCAACTAATCATCTGCCGACTGAAGGTCCTACACTAGTATTTATAACATTACAAAAAATGATGAGTCGACACGCGTGTTAAACAAAGACAATTTAAGCGTGTCGTTTCAAAATGGATGGTCATCAGTTTTTATGTGAACTGAAAAATAAGAAGTGTACAGTTTTGGTTACTAAGTATAAATGAAAAAGGTCGAACGTGATAAAAATTACTAACAAGTATCATATTACAATGTGGGAATAATGACAGTATTTGACCTTATAATTAGAAGTTAATTTAATATAAAGTCTCTTTAAATACTTATATAACATATATATATATATATATATATATATATATATATATATATATATATATATATATGATTTTCTTTGTTGTATCCGGTGTACATCTGTTTCTCGGTTTGTGCTCTGAAAAGAACATTTTAGCTGACGCATCGCCAAAATCTCATTTGGCATTTTCAAAGCTGAAAATCTGAAAACAGCGTTGTCTCGTTTATTTAATTATCGGATTTTTTAAATGTCGATAGGTTCCCGTATTTACCTATTTCGGTGATTTTCTATGTTAGCGATTTCCTTGGACGTTTTGAAGTCTATTTTATGTCCTGTATTCAGTTCGTGTTGGAATAAGGCCGATGTCGTCTGCTTATTCCTGATGCTTAGTTTATGCTCCTCTGCTCTTACGGAAATGCGTCGGTTAGGTTAAGTTACTTCCAACGTATGACTTTTGATAGTCTCTGCAAGATATACTATAGACTCCGTGGTTCTCTAACTCGATTTTATCTTTTGGGTTACCGAGGACTTTGCCTATGTTCGTGTGAGGCTTGAAAATTGGCTTTATGTTGTGTTTTCTCAGTACTCGTAATATTCTGTCAGTAGTACCTCTAATATAAGGTAGGATAGCTGTATGTTTGTTCTTCTCTGTGTCTTTGTTGTTTTCTTGTCTTGTGTTGCGGTTAATTGCTTGTTTTATTGTATGATTTTTGTATCCGTTTTTCTTTAGTTCTTCTGTTAATCTAAATAATCTGGAAATAAGGGTGTTGGCGACTGCTGTACCTATGTTTGTTCTTCTCTGTGTCTGTGTGGTTTTCTTGTCTTGTGTTGCGGTTAATTGCTTGTTTTTTGTATGATTTTTGTATCCGGAAATAAGGGTGTTGGCGACTGCTTTGATCTGCGCTGGGTGATGGTATGACGTGGCGTTCAGTGGTGTGTGTTGATTTTCGGTAAACTGTAACTTGAAACTGTCTGCTTGGTATTTTGGTAACGAGAAATCTAGAAATGGGAGACGGTTATCTTGTTCTAATTTTAAGGTAAACTGTATTTTAGGATGTAAGGTGATGATATATATCCGGAAATTTTCCAATTCAACTCCTCCATGTGGCCAGATCATGAAGATATCATCTACGTATCGAACCCATAACGTTGGTTTAAGCTTAGCATTCTGAAGAGCTTCTTCTTCGGAATAAATCTTGAAGAGATTTTGCTATTACTGGTGACAGCGATGAGCCTATGGGAGCACCCCCTGTTTGTTTATTTGTCCATTGTAGGTAACATCTGTTGTTTAGACAGTGTCTGGCGAGTTCACTGATGTGGGTTGGGAAATTTTCTTTATTGGATATCGATATCATCTCGATAGCTTCGTTCACTGGAATGCTTGGGTATAGTGATTTAACATCTAGACTATCAATGATGTCGGTGTTGTTCGTATGTAGGTGTTGTACTTTCCTAATGAAATGTTCAAAGTTTCTCAGATAGGAATTCGGTCCCTCCACTTTAGGCTGCATAAACTTGGCTAGGTATTTTTCCAGTTTTTGGGTTGCTGAGTTTATAGCACTTACAGTGGGTCTTATGGGGACTCCTTTTTGTGTATTTTTGGAAGTCTGTAGAGTCTTGGGCACCTGGATGACTTCTCGCGTGGTATCAACTCTTTCTTGATTTCTTTGTCTATAGGTTATTCCTGGATTTTGGTTTTGTAACTTGTATCTAGAAATACATTGTTGGGTTGGAGCAAGCGTCTTTCTTCTAAGCTATCGAAATTTAAAAATTTAAAAAATCCCAGAAATATATAAACGTACTTTAAAAAATGTGTATCACATGTTTTCAAATCAAATATGCGAACGTGACAATTTTGTTAGTTGAATTGCCAAAAAAAATTTAAGAATATTCTAAAGTTTTATATATATATATATATATATATATATATATATATATATATATATATATATACCTGTGTAGGTTTGTATTACACATATATTTTTCAAAACTTTTTTTTATTTCTTAGTTTTTAACTGAATTGTTTGTATTCTTTTAGACTAATGAACTGGCTATTATAATATATTTCATTGTTGTTAAGTAATATCGCTGATGAGCATTTGCAAATTATTTTAATTTGAATACGCCGCGCCGATGAATATCAGTTGTATAAAATGCGCTAATGGGACTAACGTCTGTTTACAGGTCTTTTAATGAGTTAACGACAAGGCTTATCACTTCAGCAACCAACATATTCTAACCAACAGTTTCAAACCAAAATCAATGTGGCATACTTTGCGTTTTCGTTATCGGGGGACTTTTTCAAGTTAGTTTTCCAATCCATAGCTAACAACAGCCCAAATGGACGGAGAGTGTCTTGAGATGGATTTAACAACAAGGGCAAGAGATATGCAAGCTGAAATAAGCTGTAAGATGAGAATGGCTAAATCGGTGTTTTCGATTAGAAGCTTGGTGGATTTAGGAGAAAATGGACAGAAGGTAGAAGAAAGAGGAAAGGACGTTAAAGTTAAAGGTGAGTAATATATTGCCAAATGTTAAAAATAAATTGTCATATTATTGGAAATATTTAATTTGAATAGTCTTGACTGGTATTGATTCTCATCAATCTAGTAATATAAATACTATATTAAGCAAAACTTGATTAAAGGTGGCCATTAAATGCCACAATAATAAATATCCTAAGATAAAAGCTCAGAATTATATTTGGAAATAAATAATTATTTATGTCCATATTGGTACTATAAATGAAGAAAAACTGCTGTCATGAAATGTGACCTAACCTTATATTTTTAATGATATAAAGCATTGAATAGATGGCTATAAGATGAACAGAATGAAATAAAATCCTCTAAGGATCTTATATGCCGAGGCAGCCACCCATTCTTTTAATCACAGTGCCTTTGTTTTTACACATTAAGCCCTAAAATGTTCACAACTTTTTAATAAATTATATTTATATATATTATAGTTTCAATATAATGTAGAGTTCTGTTCAAAAGTATTCTTGTGAAATGATTGAAACTAGCACTGTGAAAGTAAAGCCGCCTTACTGTTTACAGCTCGAGCATCTCCCGGGGACTGTGGAATTGAAAACGATCATACAAACGAATTAACTCTAAAATTCAGACGTCGAGATCGTATACGCTTTTTTTAATGCGAAAAAAATACTAAATTCGAAGGTTCCCCTGTTTCTGTTTTTGAAGCTGTTAGGTCATAAGTTATTATTACAATAAAGTGATTGATGCACTAATCAATATACAAAACAGATAATAGAGTCAAAATAGACAAGCTAACAAGAGACCAAACTCCTTTAAGCACAAGACAATGTTTTATATTAGAATCCCTCAAGTTTCATTATGATAGCTTAAAAGTTAAATATTTGCAATCGCATAATGTAACCAGAAATAAATCACTTCCAAAAATAACTAAAAAATGCTATATGCCGAATTCTATATACCAAGCTATTAAATATTCCAACAAACTAGACAATAATTTTAAAGCTTTAAACTGTAGAAATATTTTTTTATGAAAGAGCTAAAACTGTGAGTTTCAAATACAACGCCTAGATAGTATAGATCAATAAATTATAGAAATAGAACGAAATTAAATCCGACACTATAGATATGAATGTTCAAGAGGCGGGATGTGTGTATTTTGAATCTGGATGTGTATACTTTAGTTAGTTCTGATTGAACGTAGTTACTTAGTTATGGTAATTAGCAATTAGGATCTTGGGCTATGTTCGCCTCAGGAGGATATTTTTTTGTCTAATGTAGCTAAGGTCTTGCTACTCATTAAAAATAAGAATATATTTTAGTTAATTTTGTGTTTTGCATTTTTCTAGCTCCTGGGTAAGAGTTCATCTCTCCCTTAAAAGATACATTCAAGCCGTAGCCAGGAATTTTTTTCGGGGTGGGTTTTCGAGGGGGGTTGGATAATTTTTTTGATTGGTGTTGGGCTGATTAGGACTGCAAAATGTATATTTTTGTTCATGTATTTCCAGGATATATAAAATAGTATAAATATAAAATGTATTCTAATGAAAAACATGATTAATTGGTTATAATTGAATCTTCAAACCAAAATTTCGGGAGCGGGTAGTTGAACCCCCGCTGGCTACGTGCTCGGATACATTTCATTGTATTGCAATATAGTCCGTGGGTTCAATTTAAAATTATAAAACTAATATTCACTTTCACTTTGCTAGAACGTTATTTACATCAAATTATACAGAACATCAGATTCACAATAACATTCGAGATACGCTCGTCGTCCTTTCTAACTAACTGCTGCGAGGATGGGTCCTCCTTTTAAAATCAGCGTCGAATTTTTTCTCCCGTCCGAACCTTCTAGCTTTTTTTATATCTCAGCGATCGTTGTCGTGCTGAAATGAAACAGGGTCGGCTTTGGTAAATTTCGTAACAGTATTATTACTTAACAGTGATTTACTATGTATCAGCTATTAAATAAATATACAAATATCAAAATTGCTATGACAATATAATAAGCTGCTACTAATTGTAATCGCTTGTAATCGCTTTTCGGTGTCGGAAAATAAATGCACCAGTTCTTTCTTATACTCAGATTAAAAAACAGGTTCTATGATGTGTCGAATGAGAGGTATCGCAAAATTTCATAGTCTGCTCCTATTCGAAGATCTATGTTCTATTCTCCTGCATTATCACCCTTAGAGCTCGAAGTAGTAAAGGGCCTTTACTTTCTGCAGCTATAATTCGGCTCTTATGCATACTTTTAAAATGAACCTTGGCTATTAACTGTGATAAATTTGCTCAGGTGTTCTGCTACGTCGCTCACTACTGAACTGAAATCTTCCTGGACATTGGCGTTTAAATACTACTAGCATCCTCCTTCCTGGTTTGCTAACGTTTGTTTGTCCATAAGTTTGCATCTACCATCCCTCAACTCTTGCCCTTTTTTGGAGTTCTTAAATGACTAAAACAACGTATAACATTTAAGCCGACTGAGGTGTAAAAAAATGATCCTGTACAAGGTCAACCTGACTGGAAATTTTGATGACTCCACAAACTGGGAGATGATGATCGAAATTTGCTAGAGAGTTCGACGTAGATTATAAAAGGTGTCTGTCAGTGAGTACACTTCTCATATAACAACTCCCCTTATACATGAAAAGTTGATGGTTTACATTAACTTTTTAATGAAAATGAAACATCTGTAAATAGCAGAATATCGCTAGAAATATCAGTATTAACATTACAATGGTAATTCGAAAATAAAATTAAATTTGTTAGTATAGAATATGTTAGTGTCAATAATAAATCAAACATCAAACTTATATAATATAACAAGGGTAGTAAAATAAAATAAAAAGGGTAATACATAACATATGGGTAAAACATATAAAAATACATTATTATAAATGAAATGTTTATTTTATATAGTTGCCTCTGTGATCGGATTTGGTTTTAATACTGGTCTTAGTTTAGGCAGCATTCTTAGAGACGATGAAGGCGTCGTCGGTTGGTTGGTACTTTCTTGGGTTTTTGGGCGCTCTTCAATTTTCTTTTTGATGATGTTGAAAATCTTGATCGCTGAAATGATCATGACGACAGCTATAGTCGTATACGTAAACCAAGAAATGTTTTTTGGTTAAGAAAGGCTGATTTATAAGACCATCTAGGTCTCTGGAGTACTGTGCTAACTTATGGTTTGCAACATCCAGTTCCTCCATATTGATGCTGCTTATATCGAAGGGTTTCAGCTCGGGAATTTGTACCTTTTCTGGAACCGTATCGCAACAGTTGTAAGGTACTGTAACTGTGAGATAGACTTCGGAAAGGGTTGTTTCTTTTCCAGACTCAGCCTGGACTTTAGTAACACCTACAAAGGCACTACACTCCGATAGAAGTTTCAGAATGGACTTGCGCACTAGAGTTAAAGAAGTTGAGTTCTTTTGATTGCAACTCACCTCGACACGTAAAGGTTCGGAGGTCACGACAAGCCACATATTTTGTTCAAGTTCTTGGACACTGTAACCCTGACTAAAAATTACTACACTTCTGCAATTGTCCGGCACATTTTGAATACTTTTCAGAAGTTGCACCTCGCACGGTGCGTTAGAGTCTATAGGATAGGCGTATAGGTCGGGACACAATTTCTTTCCGATAGCAAGCGGTTTACCCGCGCTCAAGTCCTCGATTGAAATAAACATTAAAGAGTCTTCGTTTTTCGCGAGGTACTTTTGAGTGAAAGACAAAATGTTATGTTACCCAGTTCTGTCATCGTAAATTGGGATAGGGTATAACCGGAAAAGGGTATATGGTTGTTGTTCTACTAAGAGGCATAGGCTACGGGCAAGTCTTTACCTACGGGGCCTTGAGAGGACTGCTCCGATCGCAAATGAACTGGCGTCGGTTGTAATTACTCTTACAACCGACGCCAGTTTGGATTGAAATCGTCTAAGTTCATCGTTTGAATTTGCTCAAGCAATTTAAATATTATATCTTGTATTCTACAGAAACATGTTCCATCTCGATTCCATATCTTTTTCGATAATTTTTCTGAAAATCACAAAAATATGTGCAAAAATACTGTAAACATCAATGTAATGTCAAATTTTCATTATAAATAACATTTTTCATTTTTTTACTCCTGTTATTTAGTAAATTGTTATAAACAAATACATTGTTTATGATATAATTTTTAAAAGTAATTTCGTCATTAATAATAATTGGGTCAAGCGCTCGTTGGACTTGCACACTACGGGTTCCGTACCACCTTTGAGATTTGATACAATTGTAGGTAAATCAAAGTAGGTATATTTATTTTTCTAATATTCCACTTTCAGACAAGCAGGGAATGAGTGGAGTTTCTTATATTTACCTTAATATGTTTTAAAGTAAGCGTTTTAAATTCATGAAAAATATACATGAAATTATAAAACAAAAACCCCTAAAATAATTCTTTCATACTCACATTCATACCTTATTTCGTCTAATATCACAAATAATTATAACTCTAATCAACAAAATAAACTTACCTACAAATTCAAATTTAGTCTCTACACAAATAGCCAAATTTAGTTACTCACAGGTTTGTCCAACACACCTCAGTGATTCTTTCTTCAACAGCTACGTGAGATTTACGGTTTTCCAGAAAATCAGAAAAAAAGAGAGAGAGAGCAAATATTACTTAGTTCAGAAAAGCAGAAGTAATCGAAAATTGCTGAAAGTTTTTTCGACAGATCATTGCTCATTCATGTACTTCTGAATATCCATGAATTCAATTTTACAGAAATAGAAGAAAAAGTGATGACACAGTATTTCAACCAATGTGCATTTTCATCCTTTGCTTGTCTGTCAGTTTAATACTGGGAATTAAGCACCAACCAATGTTTAAATGTTTTTTTAAATACTATTACACTTGTTTGAAGGTAGTTTGGTAGTTTATTAAAAATATCAATAGCGTTATCCTAAGCCCTTTTATACCAACTTCCAATGTTGCTTTGGGTTTTATAATATATTCTTTCCCAGTGACACTTATTTTCAATAACGAAATATCCTTTCAAAAATTCAACATAATGAAGTAGGATTTTATAGTTATAGCTTTGTTCAATATTAAGTAGACTAAGATAACTATTGTTAGTGGTAACTTTAATAATTCTTTTCTGTAGATTTACAAGTGGTTTGAGGGCTGATTCATAAGCAGAACACCATACCTCTATGCCATATGTTGCCAAACTATTAAACATACCATGATAAATTGTTCACAAACTCTCTATGTCTGTAATTTTTGAAAATGCATACAACAAATAGCAAAGTCTATTAGTAATGATTTTAATGTTTAGGTTCCCTTTCATATTTTATTATTATACATAAATAATTGTTATTTTCAATCCAATGAAGCTCATTATAACCTATTTTAATTCTAACTTGATAGAAAATGTTAAATAGACAGATGTGTTGACTTTTAAAGTTAGTTGGTTTTTAATTAATCATTTTGTTATTTATACCAGAAATAAATAATGACACTTACAGTTTCAGGCCATGTTGTTATGTTGCAAGGTATTATTGAAAGTAAATGGTTAAAAATAACAGTGGACCAAATATGGTACCCTGGAACACACCGTATTTAACAGTTCTCACTTCACCTTTCTTGTTATTTACATAAACACATTGTTGCCGATCACTTAAGTAATTTGCAATATTTAATGAACTAATTTACTTTCGCAAATATAAAGGAATTTTACCAAGGGCACGGTAATCCCGGCATCATAAGGCTTTAATCAGTAATTTCATTAAATGAAACTTCTAAAGTTGTTTTTTACTCTTGCACTAGTTGTGAGTGCTACTTAATTGATTTACAACAGCTTCTCAACTATAATTGTTGGAGAAGGCTAACTAGAATTCCTAAAATGTGCACTTGGTGACTAGATTTTGACAGTTTTTTGGTACTCATTTTAAGAATTGTTGATATCAATTTTGAACACGTTTCTGTGCTCCGACCAAAATGACATGAAAGTTAATAAAGGTATGATAAATTGTAAATGGAACAATTACTTGTCTTCATTATTCGTTTATTGAGTAGAAGGCAAATAATTTACTTTAAATTTAATGAGTCTAACGTAATTGTTGCATACAATACAAGGTTAAGTTCCTTTTCCGGCTTGAACATAATACGCCTGATTTACTCAATTTAGCTTCAAAACGAGGTAAAATTAAAGGTTAATTAACTAAGAAAACAGTCATGTTAAGTGTGATTTAATTTTCCCAGTGTTTGTGACAATAATGACTACTGCGTTTCATTAAACTTTTAAGCGTTGCAATTGTTCTCTGTTGGGTTTCAATACCACTTTACATTATAATTTCCAATTAATAGTAAGTAGGTGTCCTATTAAACAAACAAGGTATTTTATTATGTTTAGTTTTTGCTCAAAATTGGTTATTAATGCTTTGGTCTTTGGTTTTTTTTATATAACAATTTTAATAATTTTGTATTGAATTTAGTTTAGTTTAGAGATTTACCCAAGTAAAGAGTTTTTTGTTAAAAGAATGCAGATTAATTTTGCATTTTATAATATGCAACATTAAAATTTTCAGGATTTCGCAAGAAAAGTTGTTCTTTAATTTATTTCAACATGATTTTTTAAATTGTAGATTAAAAAACTAACTTCCGAATAGTCACTATTGTTCAATTTCATGCTAATAAAAAGGATCATTCTCTAAATCAACCATTGAAGCCACTACGTATTATACAATCATTATACTCAAAATTGATCACATTTGCCAGACGACTGCTCTTCATCGGGAATATATATGGGTGTGGGCTAGATATTGAAACAACAAAATGTATTTTTATTCAGATCGCCAATTAGTTAAAAACCTATAGGTGAACATACCTTAAAACTAACAAATCAGTATGAATTTGAGATGTTGAATCCCACCGGCTATGTTGTAAAAATGTATGTTTATTAAAACTAATTGAACTTCGCTTTCAAAAAAATATGTATTCGATATTTTTACTTGTGGTTAAATGAAATATTTTCTCTTGTTAATCGATATAATAAAAATATGCTACAACCAAAAAATGCAACTATAGAAAGGAAATATTCTCTTAAAGCGTTCAAGTTGTTAAACTATATATATTTACAAAAAAGTAGTGTGAATTTAGAAAAGTTACGCAAAGTTGATTATACTATTACTGACTTGACATGTCTGTAAAAAGATCGATATAAACTGTTAACAGTATTACTTTATCTTGTACATATGAAGTTCAGAAAAATCATTATACCATATCTTAATCAATAACTGTTATTGGCACTGTACTTTGCAAAAAAAAACTGTGTTTCTGGGAAATCTCAAAGCCAAATATGGGTTTCAAAACTCTGCTGTCATCAAAACTGAAATCTATCCGCAAATACCTGAACAGTAAAAGGCCTAAAATAATGGTTCTCTAAAAATCAGGCCAAATCCATACATATGGTTTCATCATTAGATGTAACCTCTCAAAAAAATAATTCCATAAGGTAACAGGCTCAACGTGGTATTACCGGATTCCAATCATTAGGCACAACAAAAAATAGCTTCGTAGAAAAAATAGCTCCATAAAGCAGCAAGTTCACCATAAAATTACAGCTCCACCATAAAGTATCAAGCCTGTTTACGAAAGATGGCCTACTATTTTTATCCAGCTTGTAAAAGGACCGTGTTTAATTGAGGTGTCTTTAATTAACTGATACTACAATTGCAATTTCCACAAATTACGTTTTTTGAAAACTGTCCGACGCGTTTCGACTAATGTCTTTGTCAAGGAAATTGGAACTAGAACTTGGAACTAGACTAACTTAGTTAGTTAGTTCCTTGACAAAGACATTAGTCGAAACGCGTCGGATAGTTTTCAAAAAACGTAATTTGTGGAAATTGCAATTGTAGTATCAGTTAATTATTATAATGAATTTCCAACAAGTATCGGCCGAATCAATTCAGTAGAGGTGTCTTTGTATACGATTTCAATCCGGATCTTTAGTAAAGACAGTAGGGTTTTAATTCTTTTTTTACCTTCGTAATTGCGGCTACATTCAATAATAAAATAAACAATAACACAGTTTATTCAAATTACAACATTACTCGTTGTTTCACTAATAATTCAATAGCGGCTCACTCCATTTTCAGTATCGCATTTTCTAACAAAGGTCTACTTACATAAATGCTTTACGAACCTTGTTCCTAAACTCTAACCAACAAATTAAAACTACAACTCAACTATCCCCTATATTGAGGCCCATCATGAAAAATCAGGCCCAGATCCACCGTAATATAACAGATACCATAAGATAACAAGTCCAGCGTCACCTTTTTCAACAAAGGGTTCTGACTTCAATCTATATATTTCCCAGTCCTCAATTCACTTTTAGACTTCATAAATATGCCGACGGAATATACTACTGTTAAATTGTACGTTACGAACCATGACAGTTAATTACTTAATTAATACATATTCGCTATATCATGACAAGACGTTTGAGCTCAACCGGAGACGATTTCAGAAGAAGGTACGGTCTTCCCTTTTGGTAAGAGACATATTTTCATACCCTTTCATACCCCTCAAAGAACGCAGCATGGAATAGCTTTCATACAAATAATAACCTAACCCAAGGATAATTTACAAAGCATTGCTTGATCAACGTTAAACAAATTTCGAATAAAACCAGCCCCCTTGTGACGTATCACCGTGTGTTGGGACCGGTCTCGTGTTGTTGTGGCGCTTTGTCAGTTGACAGTTTTTCTGATTTTGTTTCAACTGTTTAATGTGCGTATACGCTAGTAAAGTATCTTTGATAATGGGCATTTGCACCACCTCGTGTGTTATTTTTGGAACTCTGGTTGTGTCAAAGCCGTAATTTGTGTTTGCTGTGTTATAGATTAAGTTATTCTATAAAATCGAAAGAAAAACTCCAAACCGAAAGTGCGGTGTAGTTGATTATGAAAAGACATCAAATTTTATATAAATCAGAGAGGAAGAAAAAATGGATTACAGCAGTTCAACGTTAAGGACAATTAAATGAAATTTCCACGTTTTTCATTACTGTAGAGAATTGAATTAAGTGGACTGTAGTTTTGTGTGGTTCTATTTTGATAAAAAACTCATTTGCCCTTCATAAGAAAACTCTTACCTTGTCTACGAGTTAGATCTAGTAAAAGCTTCGGGAAATCTGCCATCCATGTATTTGTCTGCATTCGTCGCGGGTAGCCGGCCTGGGGTTTTAAGGCACAACCAGAGTTTATGATGTTAGGCAATGCGCACTCACGATGGGGTTTACAATAAGTGAGTAATAGCTGCACACGCACTTTGGGGTTGCACTAGCGAGTATATAGGGTAACGTTTTTTTCCTTAAGAGTTTCTTGGGAGGTCCGTACTGGACGAGAGGCGAATAGCGAATCTCCTTCTTCTTCTTACTGCCATTGCGCGTCGGCAGAGTTTTCCAAGCAATTGAGAATATACATATGTAAATATAAAGGCTGTGTCTTTTAAACCCAAAAAAGACAGAGTGTTCTGAACATACCGCCCACCAAAATGGTACATTTTCAAAATACCAGTGAGAGATAAAAATTAAAAAAAAATTCTTTGACAAAGAAAAAAACTTATTATTTATGCAAAATAAAAAAGTTATGAGGGTGCGAGCCTAGTTGTACTCTAGAGATGAGTTTAATCTTTATATATATATATATATATATATATATATATATATATATATATATATATATACATAAAAGAGAAAATAGCCATATTGGCAAAATGGGAGTTAAATATAAAGAGATAGGGAGAGATTTAAGTTAGGGAACATAAGGAGTTGGTTATGAGTCAGATGATAGAGGACACACCTTAGAGAAAGGACGCTTAAATTGGCCCTTTTGGGTACGAACAGTTACTACTCGAATTACGCCATCCGCACCAGGATGGATTAATAGGCGTGCTTGAGTCACTCCACTTACTCCTTTGTTGAAGAGTGTGTAGGTATTCCTTATGCCATCTGTCCCAAAAGTGCTGATGCATATGTTGAACTAGCTGCCAACGAGAGAGATGTGATAACTTCAGTCGTGATGTATCGGGATCAGGAACTGTGTTTAGAGAAGACAGAGTGAGAAAATGAGAAGGTGAGAGTGGTAGTAAGTCATTGGGACTGGCGGCGCATAAAGGGCGAGAGTTTTTCTGAAGAGCCGCAATATCTTGAGAATAATATTGAGTCTGGGCAAGTTTAATGAGAGTTGACAAAGCTTTATCCAAATCAACAGCTGAAAATTAGTCGTTCTGGGCAGATTGAGGATGAGTTGAGTTGTGAATAAATCTCATAGAGTAAGAGATTTTTCGGAGAATTTTCTGTAGAGATGAAAACTTATTAAGATTTTCTAGAAAATTGTACTGAACTGAGAGAGTGCTTACAAGTTTACGTTGCTCTACAGTAGTTTCAGGTATAGCATCGAGACATGGGAGAACCTCAGGAGACCACTGGGATTCCGAAAGAGAGAGCCATGACGGTCCCGGCCACCAAAAGGAACTCTCGGCGAGAGTTTGAGGTAATAGTCCTCGAGAAGCAGAATCGGCAGGATTTTCTTCAGATCGCACATATTGAGCGTTTGGTGCATAAGTTATTAAATGCATGAACCTTAAAACAAAAATGGTCTTGAGAAGGATTCCATTGGAGTCCGAGAATTTTTACTGTTTGGTTAAAATTGAGATCGAAATCCAGAGAAAGGGCGTCAGAATGAATCTGCGAAGCGGGCAAATGAGAAAAAAGAGCAGGTATATTACTAGCCTATTTACGCAGCTCAAACTGACCTTTTTGGAGTAAAGATATCAATTCTTTCTGGAGTTAAAGAGCATGAGAGATAGGATCTGCACCAGTACAGATGTCATCTACATAAACATCATTTGATATGATCTCAGATGCTTTGGGGTAATCATCCTTATACATATGAGCAAGATGGAATAAAGTACGTATTGCTAAATACTGAGAAGAACTAACTCCATAAGAAACAGTCACCAATCGATAATCCTGAATAGGGGTATCCTGAGAGAAACGCCACAAAATACGTTGGTAATCTCGATGATGTTCAGCGATGATAATCTGACGGAACATCTGCCTTATGTCGGCTGTGAAGCATACTGCATAGAGTCTGAAGCCCAAAATAATCGAGATTATGTTCTGCTGTAACTTGGGACCGGAGAGTAGGATGTCATTAAGAGACACTCCTTGAGTATCAACAGCAGAAGCATCGAAGACAACTCTAAATTTGGAACTAGTAGGAGCTATAGCATGATGCGGAATGTAATAACTGGGTTGAGATATTTCGAGGCTGAGTATTAATTCCATGTGGCCAGAGTTCAAATAATCTTGCATGAAGTCCTTGTAGCGTTCATACAGAACAGAGTCTTTTAACATCCTCCGTTCCAGGGACAAGAATCTTTTGAGAGCTATATCACGAGATCCTTGGAAGTGAAAGTGTGAATGTTTAAAGGGTAATTCGACAGTGAAGCTCCCTGTGGATATACGAGAAATAGTACGAGAAAAGAGGTCATCTGCCTGTTTATCCTCCAAAGAAATTGCTAGCAATTTTGGAACCTGATCTAAGTTCCAAAAGCGCTTTACAGAATTTTCTAGTGAAATACTAGCTATAAGAGTGCTCACTGAGACGGAAGGAAAGTCTACTTTTCCCATGAGAATCCATCCCAGGGTAGTTTCCAAGGCTACAGGGCCACCGAGTCGGGGTTGCAAGATATTACCCTTCCACAATGCAACAAACATATCAGCACCTAAGAGCATATCTACTGGACGAGAAGTATTAAAATGAGGAACGGCGAGTTTTAAAGGATTGAAATCTTTGAAATAATCCAATGGGATATCCGATGAGGGCATATTAGAGGAAATTTGAGGTAAGACTACAGCATCAAAATCGAAAACTGGTGTCAAAGCTCCGCGAGGCCGAAGCATACAAGAAACAATATGTGAGGATTGAGTATTTATTCTGCCCACATCTCCAATACTAAGAGGTGTATTGCGCTTGAATAATCCGAGTCTCTTACAACACTTACTGGTTATAAGATTACATTGGTTTCCACTATCTAGAAGAACCCTAACCGATTAAAAATGACCACGAGCATCCTTTATCTCCACTAGAGCAGTGGATAAGAGAACTGTACCCTGCACTCCTGTGAGAAGAGAAATATTCGAAGTGCTGGGTTGAGAATTAATACAAGGATCCGCCGAGGCAATCTTGAGAGTATGATATGAGGTTTCTTCCTGTCTAATACTAGAAGCGAGCTGAGTATTTGGTACGCCCGAAGGCGAGTGTGAGTTGAGCAAGGCATCAGTAAAATGCAAAAGAGTATGATGCTTGCGAGAGCATTTTCTATTTGTAGAGGAGCATCGATAAGATGTATGCTTATATCCTAAGCAATTTGTGCACCATCCATGGGTACGAGTAATAGCAAATCTATCATGAGGAGATTTTGAGAGAAACTCAGGGCAATTATAAATGCGGTGTGCGGTTTTACATAATGGACAGATGATGTTACTAGAGAATTGAGATTGAGAATTTATGACATATGTACTAGCAGAATTATTTTTTGATGTTTTAAAACGGGGAGAATAAACTTTAGATTTACTAACAGCACCGGGGGGGAGTGTGGATAATATTGAGAGAATCAAGAGCGGCGCATTGCCTCTCCAAGTAATTCAGCAAAATACCACAGTATAGATCTTCAAGTTCCGAAGCGCAGTCTCGCTCAAATGTCAGAGCGGTATCTGAGTCGAGTCGTTCGAGCAGCATTGTGAAGAGAATGAAGTCCCATTGCTTCACACCATATTTTCCAACACAGAAAGGTTTTCACTAAAAACATCAACTAGCTCTCTGAGTCCTTGAGAACTGGAGAGTTTTTTAGATCGAGAAATAGCCTGCCAATAAGAGTTAGCAACTAAATGCTTATTTGCATAGCGCTTGCGCAATGCTTTATAAGCAACTAAGTAATTATCACCTGTCAAGGGAGAGGATTTTAAGAGTTTTAGTGGAGCGCCGTGAACCAAGCCTATTAAGTAATTAAATGTGTCGACATTTGAGAGCGAGTCATTATTATGAATCAAAGAGTCAAACATATCAATAAATGTTTGCCATTCACGGAATTCACCAGAGAAGTGTGGTATTTCTATTTTTGGGAGTTTTACATTAGTGCGAGGGATACTAGTGTTATGGGACTCAAGTGAGTCTCTAGAGTTATCAAAAAGCTGCATGTGAATAGCTTGAATGTCATAAAAACTTGTGTAGAAAGCACGAGCTATCACGATCTGCCAATCCAATTCGGCATTATCTTGGGCAGACATAAGAGTTTGAATGATATTATGTTGCTTATCAAAGGCTTCGCGAATTGCTTCTAAGCGGTTGTATCTACATTTGAAGTTATTATGCATAGTTCTATCAGTAAGAGATTGCTTCGCAATGTTCAACAATTCTTCTACCATTACAATTTCAGCTTTGCGTTGAGAAATGGCAAGATTTAATTTTCTATCCGCCATTGTGAAGTATAAATTAATATAAGCCGAACACAAATAATAACTTAAACCGCTGAACTAAACGATTCAAATTAAAGAACAACAAATATTGAAAATTAATACGAGTTATTTATTTGAGAGCAGCATTTATGAACTCCACTGTACACTAACATTACAATTACTAGATTTAAAGGGAAAAATATCAATTAATATAAATGAATATTCACAAAATTAATAAACTACACGTTTATAGAGACAGACTGTATATCTGTATCATAAATACGATGCGAATGAGTGGCAAATTCCTTAAATGCCAAAAAATATCCGGTAAACATCGACAAACTGAACGAGTTTTTATTATTGAAATAAACAAAACGGCGATCGATTCAAAAATTAAACTAGTGCAATGTTAAGAGATTACATTTATCATTTTATAATTACGAGTAGTGTAATTAATAAATATTTGAGGATAGTCAGAAATTAATATATGAGTATTAACGAAAACGCAAAATAAACAGAGGAAATTTTGTGAGTGACGCCTGGGTGTTGATTTCTAGACATGCGTATTATCTGACCCTGAGGTGTGTGGAAAAAATACGCGGGAAAGAAATAGAATGGCCGCCACAAATACAAAATTCTCGTGCATGGTGGCGGTGGCCATTGTACCCTTGTATGCAGTGGCGCCACCATGTGGTTGACGTTCCGTGAATCTTCCTCATAGGTGACAACATAATTAGAAAAAGTTACGGTGCAAATATTAGCAGCCAGTTTCTGACGTATGCTTTCGGTAAAAAATACATCTATCAAGCAATCTTTTATGTACTGTCCTTGAACCTAACCTACAATAAATCTGACAGATTCTAAATAAATTCCATTTGTAAACACAACTGTTTGAATTGAATAATTACTCAAACGAAGAATATGTGGTGGGAGATATTGATTAATCTAACTATGTTTAATTACAACACATTTTAGGAATAACTAAAACGTCGTTGATACAAGTTTCGAACCACGAAATATAACGGAGATTTACATACAAAAATACAACAGAAATGTATAATAAGGTCTTGTGTAACGCCGGCATGTAGAAAATCACTCTGGCAAAGAATCAAGGTACTCTAGAATTACGAACACTCAAATTAGTTCAGTGAACCTACAAAAAAAAACTACTCCAGCTACAATCACTTTACAGTTATAGAGGTATTTCCTTTTACATAATAAATGATAAAGGTTAGTTGAAATGAATTCAATTTTTCACACGTTACACCTATATTAGAACTACCTTTCCGAAATAAACAAAAATCACTGTGTGCTTTTATGAAACCATGATGTAAGTAAGATTGTAGGCATTAAACTGAAAATCGCGTTTTTAATTATATATATATATATATATATATATATATATATATATATATATATATTATATTATTATATTCATTTTGATTCAAATCACTTTTTTAAAAAAGATTATTTATTTAAAACATACAAAATCAAAATTTAAACAATTAATTACTTGAAATACTTAATACTATAAGTGATAATATTTGAATGACAACATGAGATCGTTTTCAGTTGCTTTTATAACTTCGAGAAAAGTGCTGATGCAAGTCAGCGATTTTACTGGGTAAACGGACTCGTGTAGGTTTCCGGGAAGTTGTTTGCATATAATTCAAGATGAAATTTGATATCCCTGAAAAGTCACGTACGCTTTGAATTCCGTTGACTTCTCGACTGTGTGAACTAAGTGCTGATATATTTTGCATATAACAACCCTTACACATCAAAAGTTGATGCTATAACATCAACTTTTAGGAACAGAAACATAAAATAATATAAAATGATGTTTGAATGGTATAAATAACAAGTAATATGTGTATAAAACGAAATATGATTAAAATAAAGTGATAGGTAAAAATCAAAAATCAATTTGTAAAATAAAATCAAAACATGTTAAAATAAATGAGCAATAAAATAATACGAGTAATAATTAAAAGCTTAACATAAACATATCAAAAAATAATAATAATAAAATATAAAGTAAAAGGAAATGTGAATAAAAATTCTGTGTAAAAATAAAAAGGTTAATAATATAAATCAATAATTAAAAATAGGTGTTTTTAGACAACATAAAGGGTATACCTAAATTTGCGTCTCTAAGCTTTGTTTTGTTTTCAAAACAGGCCTAAGCTTGGGGAAGAATTTGAGTCTTGACTGAGGCACTGAAGTCTGGTCAGGATTGCAATCCTTTGGAGGTTTTACCATCCTGTTTTTGACAGCTTGGAAAGTGATGAGTGCCGCTATGATCATGAGAGCAGCTATGGTTGTATAGGTAAATCAAGAGATGTTTTTGGTTACAAACTGCTGGTTTATGAGACCATCGAGGTCTCTGGAATATTGTTCCAATTTGTGATTTGCTACGTCTAATTCTTCTACATTAAGTGTGTTCAGCTTTAGGGGCTGAAGTTCAGGAATTATAATTTTTTCTGGCACTGCATCGCAACAGTTGAATGGCACTGTTACTGGTTGAAATGTTT
This sequence comes from Octodonta nipae, assembly GCA_034190945.1. NCBI lineage: Eukaryota > Metazoa > Arthropoda > Insecta > Coleoptera > Chrysomelidae > Octodonta > Octodonta nipae. Next base: position 64,219,870 of record CM067218.1, read on the forward strand.
CTAGAACATTGGTTTGTTTACCAGATTCGGCTTGAACTTTTGTAATTCCTATAAACGCACTACACTCTGATTGAAGAGTCAATATGGAGTTGAGGGAGATTGTAAGAGTTTTTGGGTTTGTTTGAGCGCAATTCACTGTAACACTTATGGGTTCAGAAGTAATTATGAGCCATGTATTAGGTTCTAGTTTTTTAACTTTGTATCCTTGAGTGAATATTAGTGAGCTTTTACAGTTGTCGGGTACCTTCTGGACATTCTTTAGAAGTTGAGCTTCACATAACGCGTTTGTGTCAATAGGATATGCTTAAAGTTCAGAACACAGTTTCTTACCTGTTCTTTCATCGTATATAGGGATAGGATATAAATGAAAGACTGTGTAAGGATGTTGTTCGACTAAAGGGATTCTTAACACAAATATAAGATCGGTATATGTTTGAAATGCCTCTAGTACAATGATTTCCAGATATTGTGCGATGCTCGAGTACTTTACAGCCAATGGAAGGTTACTTTTGACTAAATTTTGCGATATTTCCTGTAATGAGGTAATAAGATATTCTGGTGTTAAAATTGAAGAGTGAATTATTTTCAAACGCGCGAATGTGATAGAATTTAAAACATCATTTAGATTATCTTCTAAGTAAAGATAATTCTCCATAAGTTTTTCACACATTTCAAGTAATGCGAGTTTTGATTCGACGTAGGCGACCTTATCATTAATTTTTCCGATAGTGTTTTCCAACTTTTTCATGTTATCGTTAAATAGTTTTTCGTCAATTCTAAGATTTTGGAAGTTTTTAATTACGGATGTGGTGACACTTATTTGGTTTTTTTGTAAGTTCTCAATTTGAAGTTGGCCTTGATTTAAGCTGTTTATGCTTTCGGTAAAGTATTTTCCGTCGGCGGCGTCTAAATTGCCGGTGATTGCCTTAAAAAGGGTACCTGCCCCATCAAGTATACCTCGTTTGTGCCTTTTAGTATCCATGTGAATGTCAGCAAATTTCTGTTTGATTGAGTTAGAAATTTGATTGAGAAGGTTAATGTGGGTTTGTGTCTCCGCGAAAGTAATTCATAGCAAAAGAATTGAAGTTAACAGTTTTTACAAGAGTTTGTAATATTCTGTTGTTTGTTGTAAATACTTGTTCTAGTACAGAAATGTTTCTGTGTACTAAAAGTGTCCATTTATCATTGGATACAGTTATTTCTGCTTCGTTATGGAAGTAGATACCTAAAGTATTGTTTATTGGTTGTATTTGAAATTGGGGTACGACCCGAACAGCAGGCATAACCTGAAACAGAAATTAACTTTCTGAGAACGGTTTCATTCGGTCGAAATTTACTTTTGATTTTTGGTTGGTTTTAGGGTTTAGTACTGTTGCGGAGTTTCTGTGAATCTCCAGGATTTCGAAAGGACCATTGAATTTATTTTGGAGTTTGTCCTTGATCTGGGATTCTTTAATATAGACGTTATCGCCTATTTGATAGTTAGGGAGATTTTCAGAAACGTGTTCATCGAATCTGACTTTCGCTTTATGTTTTTGGATTTCCGTTCTTTCGCGAGCAATTTTATAATAGTGAGAGATACGATTATTGAGATCTCTGATGTACTTAGTTATCAGGGCTTGTTGGTTGTAGAGAGTTTCTGGAGTCTTACTCGAAGTATGTCCGTAAACAAGTTCGTAAGGGGTGAATCCATGAGTTTTGTTTACAGAATTGTTATATGCAATGATTGCATAAGGGAGGATGTTAAAAGGGTGTATTCGTCAGGATTTTCTAGTTTATGGATTCTAATCATCTCTAATAAGGTCGAGTGGACTCGTTCTAATTAAACATTTGACTGGGGATGTCCCACACTAGAATAGGATAGTTTGATGTCAAATAGTTTACACAAGTCTCTCATTAGTGCGTTGTCGAATTCCCTGCGATAATCACAATGTATCCGTAATGGGGTACCGAAGTGTTGGAAATAGAGTAGTAAAGTACTAGCAACGGTTTTTGCGGATTTGTCGGTTATGGTGTAGGCCTGAGAGAATTTTGTTAGTTTGTCCCGGATAGTTAATGCGTAGTTTTTTGTCGGGACTTCTAGAATATCGATGTTGACACGTTCAAAGGGTGTCCGTGGGGTTTCAGTAATGACAAGTGGGCTGTCGAGATTTTTTCGGTAAACCTTTGCTCTCTGGCAAGTTTGACAGTTTTTGATAAAATTTTCAACGTCCTTAGTCAGTCCTTGCCAATTGTATTTTTCTTTTATTCTGCCTCGATGGAATGGAATTGGTTGAGAATGATAGGTATTTGGTCTTTCTCAACAGTTTGGACGATATTTTGGCAAACTTTCCATTTGATATCGATTTCGGAAAAGATAAACGAAAACATTTCCAAAATGGGCAGTTCAATGTTATTCTCGACACAGAATACTTCGTTTTCAGTGAACACATCTCTACTATTATACCAAGATGCGAAAATAATCTCGTTGACTACTTCTGGGTCAGAAGGGAGAGGGACGATGTAATAGCGTCTTTTTCTGGCACTTTTGCTTGCAAAGACATTTACTCTAGGGGTACGGAAATCAGCATTTTCCTCATAAATGTCTTCGATGATGTCTTGGTGAAAATCTTTCATGAGAGAGCCTTGGGGAAATACTAGGATCTTTTTGTTTCCTCGGTCTAAGAGTTGGCAGTTAGAAAATTGAATTTTGTCGTAATCTGTGAGTGAGACGGTTTGATATCGCTCGACAAAAGTTCTAAATTCTTCAGAGATTTGTTGGAGATTAATGGGACTTCTTGTCTGGGGTTCTTGTGACTCATCGTCAGTTTCGTTTGTTGGGAGTACTGTAAATGGCGTTAGATGATTGTTTGCTTGAAATGATATGTATTCATTAAAGTTGTTAACTTTAATGCGAGAGAGCGCGTCGGCGTTTTTATTTACTTTGCCGGGTTTGTAAATTATTTGATAGTCGTACTCCTCGAGCTTAAGGCGCCATCTTGCAAGTCTACTTCCAGGATCCTTTATAGAAAACAGCCATGTTAAAAAAAATATCGGACGAAAGTGTTTAACCGCCCACACTATAGCAAGGAGTTCTCGTTCTATGGTTGAGTACTTAAATTCAGCATTGCAGAGAGTTCTGGAGGCATAGACTACGGGTAAATCTTTACCTACATGGCCTTGAGAGAGCACTGCAACTGGCGTCGGTTGTAAGGATAAATGGATCTTCAAAATTAGGGTATATGAGTATGGGGGTAGAAGTAAGGACTCTTTTTAATTCGTCAAAAGATTTGACGCATTCTGAATCGAACTGGAAAGGTATGTATTTTTGAAGTAATCTTGTCAAAGGTTTCGAATCTTGGCGAAATTGGGGATGAATCGCCTGTAATAACCAGCTAACCCTAAGAAGGACTTGATATCTTTTGGGTTTTTTGGTTGGGGAAAATTTAAGATACAATCTACCTTTGAGGGGTTAGGCTTCACGCCTTCGGGAGTTATAAGGTGGCCAAGATACGCGACCTCTTTGCGAAGAAACTCGCATTTGTCGGGTTGGATTTTTAGATTGGCTTTTCGCAATCGTTTGAAAACTTGAGAAAGTCGGGCTATGTGCTCATGTATAGTCGGAGAATAAACGATAATGTCGTCCATATAGATTAAACATCTCTCGTTTTGAACACCTAAAAGAATATTATCCATTACCCTTTGAAAGGTGGATGGAGCGTTTTTAAGACCGAAGGGCATTCTAACGAATTCAAAATGTCTATTATCAACAGTGAATGCTGTTTTTTCGATTTCGATTTGGTGAAACCCTGAAGCTAAGTCGAGAGTGGTGAAGTATGGGCATTTGCCAAGTTGGTCAAGTAAATCCGAAATGTCGGTAGGGGGTATTTGTCGTCAACAGTAATTTCAATTAGTTTACGATAATCGACGACGACACGCCAATTTTGGGTACCAGATGCGTCTAGTTTTTTGGGAACTACCCAAACCGAATTAGACGGACGTATAATGCCTTGGTTAAGTATCTTTGGGAGCGTTCAAGTATTACGTAACGCAATTTTTGAAGATTTTTGACCCCCCCCTCCCCCACTGTAACGCTCAGTAACGTTTTTCTGTACCCCCCACCCCCTCTCTAAACGTTACGTAACACTCAAGTGATCATTTTTACCCTGAAGTCGCAAAAAAATGTTATAGTTTTTATCCTTGGTATAGTTTTAATTGCCTTATAATAAAACAAGAAATTTTTAATTCGCAACACCTGCGTATTTTGTTTATTTTTTTATAAATTTTTGACTTTACACACAATTGTTTTTCTCCTTCATTCTCCTAAGTATTTTAGCTTTTTTTACTAATAAAGTCTTCAAATAAAATAACATTTATTTTAACCTTTGGCAATGCAATTATAAACAGAAACCCAACTGAAATTAAACATTTTACTCGAAATAAAATCGTATTCTTAACAAAATTAAAAAATAATCAACTACTAACCAAGTATCTAAGCAGGATTCATCCGCGCATTTTATAACCTGTAAAAAATATTGCGATTCACGGACGTGAACGCTATATTTGGTTCTGCTGGATCCTGCATGCTATCTTCGGGCTGTCTGTACTCCGCCGAAACGTCGTAATTATCAATTTTCATTTCTCTCCACACTTCTGCAAGTGTTTCCCCAGCGTGCTGAAAATTGCGTTTTTCCAAATCATCATGCATAGTCATTCCTTTGTCGTCGAGATGAGAACCAAAATGTTCATGAGGCACAATGACGCCTACCAGTCGTTTGCTGAGGGGAGCCATGCGACGCTCAACTCGGTTATATGCGCTCCGCCCAGGAGCATTAGTCGCTATAAACAGGGCGTCCAGGTTGTATTTTTTTAAGTGTTCAATCGCAAAGTTTTTGACTTTGCGATAACGCGGGTTTTCGTCCGGCCCACCATCTACAAAGATGATGATTACTGGCTTCACGGTGTTCGATTCTGTCATCATTAAGGGTTTGACTGAAGGAATTGATAAAAGTGATTCGAAATCATAAGCGTGGGTGTTCGCTGTGGAGGATGAGTGTTTCCCGCTCCTTATGGATATGTGTGTCGGCCCGCTGTACCCAACAGCTTCTTCCTTACCGAAATTGTTAGGTTCTACGTTGACGCCGGCGTATACAGAAGGAATAAGTTTGTGCTGCTCTGCCACGACCCAACCATGATCAGGTAAAAGTATTCTGTATTCCATATGCATTAAAAGAGGGCTCTGACTTTTCACTGCCGGTAAACCTATTGGTACCTAGTGGTATCTTGTGAGAGAACGAATGACCTTTACGGGTACAGTACGTACGTGTCTTCTTCCCTCTTGTGTGTTAGAAACCCGTTGGAGTAAATGAAGATATGTGAGAAATTTGGAATCCCATTAACAACAGTCTCTCATGCAGGTCGGACAGAGTGAGGCAACTCCTAATCATCTCTGTTGCTTTCTTCTTCGTGGCCTTCACCTTCAACTCTCGTATAACATCATTTATATGTTCTATAAACTTTTCTTTATTTTTTAGTTTTTCTTTAGCCGTTTTCCAAATTTTGTTGACATTTTGACATAGTTGCGCTGGCAAGTCAGCATCAGAGCCTTTATAGGTCAAGAACAGCTGATGATACAAATCTCCTTCTTTTGAGGACATTACAGTATGAAGTCTATGAACTCACTTTAATAACACCGACTACAGCAATGTGCTTCTGCATAAACACTAACGAATACTGACAACAAAAACAACATTAAATGACGTTCAACACAATCTAGGGATTCCCCGTAAAACGTAACCGAAAAGGGTTGCCAATTTGTTCTAATTCCCTAATTTTTTATATAAAAAAGAAATAATGTTACGTAACGTGTTGTAAGAAGGACCCCCTCCCGCCCCCCCAAATTGCGTTACGTAATACTTGAACGCTCCCTTTGATATCTGACTTTTTACCTCTTGTTTGTGTATTTGGGGGTACCGATATGACTTTGTGAAATAGGGTTTCGCGTTATTAGTGTGTATTGAATGTTTGATTTCGTTTGTAAAGGTGAGTTGGTCACCTTCTAAATAGAATATATCAGAATATTCGAGGCAGAGTTGAGAAATAAGTTCGGCTTCCTCATCATTCAGATGTTCTAACCGGAGTTGGTCCATGACTTTAGTTTGTCTATCATGCTGGTTTAAGTTTAGTGAGTAATTTTCGGAAACAATGTTTAGGGAAAAATTGTTTATCGGTTCGAGTTCCAAATTGTCGAAATTAATAGTTTTGGGGATAGCATTTGCATTTAAAATTGAAGTAAGAAATTCGCCTTTTTCATTAATTTTAACAAGGGCACGGGGAAGATAAACCTTTTCTATTTCGGCAGATGATAGGAAAGCATCAGTGTTGGTGAGGTTACATTTTAATTTACATATCTGTTCTGTTCGGGGTTCTAAAGAGATTGTATTAATTGGGATGCAGTTATTGAAAGTTGAAGGGTTCTGAGTACGCATGGCAGTATCATCCGTAACTTTTTAGAGTGGTAAGGTTTTAAAATTAGTGACAAGTTGTTTGCTGTTAAAGTCTATAACGCAGTTATAGTGTTCAAGGAAATCTGAACCCAGTAATCCGTCGAATTCAATGTCGATGTTGCAAATATACACCTTGTGTGGGTCGGCGACATTGAAAGGTACTAGGGTGGATTCGTTGATTAAGATTTTCTGATCAGTGATTCCTTGGATGACTACGTTTTCGGGAAATCGTTGTTTAAATCGTTGGCAAGTTTCGGGCTTTAATATTGACAATCCTGCTCCGGTGTCAATAAGGAGTTTGTATGTATTTGAAGAGTCAGTAATATAGTACAGGTTTTTCGAATTGACCGAAAGAAGTGGTCTTACAGAAAATTCTTCATTGTCTGAATTTGGGTTTGAATTTCTGAAATTTCTTGGTCTAGGGGTTCTGACTGAGTGGGGGTCAAATGAAAATTTACTTGAGAAGAATCAGGTTCGCCAGAATAATATTCGTTAAACTGTTCACTGTTGAAATATTCTGGTTCATCGTTTTGTTCGAAATCATTAGGGTAATATTGTTGTACGTTTCCGTACTCATTGGGTAAAGGGTTGTATTGATTTTCGCTTTGAGAATAGTTATAGTCATTGTGATATGGTCCGAATTGCAGATTGTTCAAGTGATGAGTCTTTGGTTGTTGGCGTTGTTGATGTTTAAAGAAACTCGGGTTAGGTCTGTAATTGCCAGACAATTGTTGCTGTGAATATTGTTGACTGGGATTAACATTTGTAGATTGATTAGCAGGTTGATTGGAAAAATGAGAGCGATAATTGGAATAATTCTGATTGGAATTCGGGTTGGGTTGAAATTGTCTCATCCTCAATAAGCATTCATTGCTTAGATGGCCCATTCCTTTACAAAATGTGCATTGTTTTGGAGGTCGGACGTTATTTGGTTTACGAGAGGGTTGTTGGAAACTTCTATTACCTGAAAATTTCTGAGTTTCTAAATGTGGTAGTTGTAGTTCTCGTTTAATTCTGGAAATGGCAGTGAGAATACTGCAGGGGTCGCTAGCGCGAACGAGTTGACCAATTTTGGTCTCTAAACCCGTGAGGAGGCTGTTAAGAGCCATTGACTCTATTAAGTCAATCTGTGCTTGTTTTTCTTTAACAGTTAGGTTTTGTTTATTTATGGCTGCTAGCATTTTCGCCTGATGCGTCTAGCAGAAAATGTAAGAGGGGATTCATTAGGAGTTTGCCGCATTCTTTGCAAGTCCTGTATAAGAGCCGAGAGATCCCTAGGATCTCCAAAATGATTTTCTAGGAGGGTTTGAATTTCAGCTAGTTGACTAGGGTTTCGCGAATTAATTAACTCAGCCGCTCTACCGCGTAACTTATTTTTGATATGGAGAATTAGCAATACTTGCTGATTATCCGTTGCCATGCTGTAAGCAGTATTACAGGAGCATATGAAAGTATATAATATCGGATTACCATCATACTCAGGAATTATGGCAAATATTTCCGATAGCTTATATGGTTCTACGGTTGGTGTAGCTGCTTGTCTAGTGGTGGCCATTTTTATAATTGTATAAATTCGCACAATAAATAAAAATTAAATGTTGCGGTTTTAAATGTAAATGGTAAATATCTAGTTTATCAAAATCCAATATCGAGCAATGTTTAATAGAGTAATAACAAATTTGAAATAGGAATGTATATATGGTAAATTAATAATAAACTTGAAATAATGTTTCAAATACTTCGCAATATGTATGTCAAAGTAATGGAAATAAAATAATATGATTATGTAAAATATATAGTTTCAAAATTATTTAGGAAGGGTAAGGTTATGAGGAATAAAATATTATATAAATGAAAGAACTGGTGGTTATTCAAAATAAAATCAAAATAAAATAGTTACATTATGTGATTCTTAAGTTATTATTCCTCGTATCGTACTGTTCTCCACGTCACTTAGCACTGGATAGCCTGGTTGCGTGTTCCCTTGCTAGTACTTGGTAGTTGTTGTCCTTTTCAAGTAGGTTCTATTCTGCAAAGGCTTGGAAACCACCACAACTAGTTAGAAATCTTCGTGTTCTAGCTGTGTCTGGAATATTCTACTGACTGCGCCAATTTTATATTCACTTTGATTCAAATCATTTTTTAAAAAAGATTATTTAAAACATACAAAATCAAAATTTAAATAATTAATTACTTGAAATACTTAATACTATAAGTGATAATATTTGAATGAGAACACGAGATCGTTTCCAATTGCTTTTATAACTTCGAGAAAAGTGCTGATGCAAGTCAGCGATTTTACTGGGTAAACGGACTCGTGTAGGTTTCCTGGAAGTTGTTTGCATATAATTCAAGATGAAATTTGATATCCCTGAGAAGTCACGTACGCTTTAAATTCCGTGACTTCTCGACTGTGTGAACTAAGTGCTGATATATTTTGCATATAACATATATATATATATATATATATATATATATATATATATATATATATATATATTTTATATTCACTTTGATTCAATTCACTTTTTAAAAAAAATATTTATTTAGAAACATACAATATTAAAAGTGAACAATTAAAATAGTTATTAAATAAGTTATTTAAGTACTTTATTAAATAACTTAATGCTATAAATGATATTATTTGAATGACAACACGAGAACGTTTCCAGTTGCTTTTATAACATTAACAAAAGTGCTGATGCAAGTCAGCGTTTTTACTGGTTAAACGGACTCGTGTAGGTTTTCGGGAAGTTGTTTGCATATAATTCAAGATGTAATTTGATATCCCTGAGAAGTCACGTACGCTTTAAATTCCGTTGACTTCTCGACTGTGTGAATTAAGTGCTGATATATTTTGCATATAACAACTCCCCTTACATATCAAAAGTTGATGCTATAACATCAACTTTGAGGAACAGAAACATAAAATAGTATAAAATGATGTTTGAATGGTATGAATAATAAGTAATAAGTGTATAAAATATGAATAAAATAAAGTAATAGGTAAAAATCAAATTGATATTTGTAAAATAAAATCAAAATATGTTAAAATAAATGAGCAATAAAATAATACGAGTAATAATTAAATGCTTAACCTAAACATATCAAAATAAAATATAAAGTAAAAGGAAATGTGAATAAAAATAATGTGTAGAAAAATAAAAAGTTAATGATATAAATTAATATTAAAAATGGTGTTTTTAGAGAACATAAAGGGTATACCTAAACTTGCGTCTCTAACCTTTGTTCTGTTTTCAAAACAGGCCTAAGCTTGGGGAAGAATTTGAGTCTTGGCTGAGGCACTGAAGTCTGGTCAGGATTGCAGTCCTTTGGAGGTTTTACCATCCTCTTTTTGACAGCTTGGAAGGTGATCAGTGCTGCTATGATCATGAGAGCAGCTATGGTTGTATAGGTAAACCAAGAGATATTTTTGGTTACAAACGGCTGGTTTATGAGACCATCGAGGTCTCTGGAATATTGTTCCAATTTGTGATTTGCTACGTCTAATTCTTCTACGTTAAGCGTGTTCAGCTTCAGGGGCTGAAGTTCAGGAATTATAATTTTTTCTGGCACTGCGTCGCAACAGTTGAACGGCACTGTTACTGGTTGGAAGGTTTCTAGAACATCGGTTTGTTTACCAGATTCGGCTTGAACTTTTGTAATTCCTATAAACGCACTACACTCTGATTGAAGAGTCAATATGGAGTTGAGGGAGATTGTAAGAGTTTTTGGGTTTGTTTGAGCGCAATTCACTGTAACACTTATGGGTTCAGAAGTAATTATGAGCCATGTATTGGGTTCTAGTTTTTGAACGTTGTATCCTTGAGTGAATATTAGTGAGTTTTTACAGTTGTCGGGTACCTTCTGGACATTCTTTAGAAGTTGAGCTTCACATAACGCGTTTGTGTCAATAGGATATGCGTAAAGTTCAGAACACAGTTTCTTACGAGTGGATAACGGTTTACACGCACTTAAGTCTTTGATCGGAATAAACATTAAAGAATCATCATTCTTTGCAAGATATTTTTGAGTGAAGGATAGCATATGATGTAAACCTGTTCTTTCATCGTATATAGGGATAGGATATAAATGAAAGACTGTGTAAGGATGTTGTTCGACTAAAGGGATTCTTAACACAAATATAAGATCAGTATATGTTTGAAATGCCTCTAATTCAATGATTTCCAGATATTGTGCGATGCTCGAGTACTTTACAGCCAATGGAAGGTTACTTTTGACTAAATTTTGCGATATTTCCTGTAATGAGGTAATAAGATGTTCTGGTGTTAAAATTGAAGAGTGAATTATTTTCAGACGCGCGAATGTGATAGAATTTAAAACATCATTTAAATTATCTTCTAAGTAGAGATAATTCTCCATAAGTTTTTCACACATTTCAAGTAGTGCGAGTTTTGATTCGACGTAGGCGACCTTATCATTAATTTTTCCGATAGTGTTTTCCAGCTTTATCATGTTATCATTAAAAAGTTTCTCGTCAATTCTAAGATTTTGGATAGTTTCGTTGAAGTTTTTAATTACGGATGTGGTGACACTTATTTGGTTTTTTTGTAAGTTCTCAATTTGAAGTTGGCCTTGATTTAAGCGGTTTATGCTTTCGGTAAAGTATTTTCCGTCGGCGGCGTCTAAATTGCCGGTGATTGCCTTAAAAAGGGTACCTGCCCCATCAAGTATACCTCGTTTGTGTCTTTTAGTGTCCATGTGAATGTCAGTAAATTTCTGTTTGATTGAGTTAGAAATTTGATTGAGAAGGTTAATGTGGGTTTGTACGTCTGCGCGAAAGTAGTTCATAGCAAAAGAATTGAAGTTAACAGTTTTTACAAGAGTTTGTAATATTCTGTTATTTGTTGTAAATACTTGTTCTAGTGTAGAAATGTTTCTGTGTACTAAAAGTGTCCATTTATCATTGGATACAGTTATTTCTGCTTCGTTACGGAAGTAGATACCTAAAGTATTGTTTATTGGTTGTATTTGAAATTGGGGTACTGCTGACCCGAACAGCAGGCAAAACCTGAAACAGAAATTAACTTTCTGAGAACGGTTTCATTCGGTCGAAATTAACTTTTGATTTTTGGTTAGTTTTAGGGTTTAGTACTGTTGCGGAGTTTCTGTGAATCTCCAGGATTTCGAAAGGACCATTGAATTTATTTTGGAGTTTGTCCTTGATCTGGGATTCTTTAATATAGACTTTATCGCCTATTTGATAGTTAGGGAGATTTTCAGAAACGTGTTCATCAAATCTGACTTTCGCTTTATGTTTTTGGATTTCCGTTCTTTCGCGAGCAATTTTATAATAGTGAGAGATACGATTATTGAGATCTCTGATGTACTTAGTTATCAGGGCTTGTTGGTTGTAGAGAGTTTCTGGAGTCCTACTTGAAGTATGTCCATAAACAAGTTCGTAAGGGGTGAATCCATGAGTTTTGTTTACAGAATTGTTATATGTAATGATTGCATAAGGGAGGATGTTAAAAGGGTGTTCGTCAGGATTTTCTAGTTTATGGATTCTAATCATCTCTAATAAGGTCGAGTGGAATCGTTCTAATGAACCATTTGACTGGGGATGTCCCACGCTAGAATAAGATAGTTTGATGTCAAATAGTTTACACAAATCTCTCATTAGTGTGTTGTCGAATTCCCTGCCATAATCACAATGTATCCGTAATGGAGTACCGAAGTGTTGGAAATAGAGTAGTAAGGTACTAACAACGGTTTTTGCGGATTTGTCGGTTATGGGGTAGGCCTGAGAGAATTTTGTTAGTTCGTCCCGGATAGTTAATGCGTAGTTTTTTGTCGGGACTTCTAGAATATCGATGTTGACGCGTTCAAAGGGTGTCCGTGGGGTTTCAGTAATGACAAGTGGGCTGTCGAGATTTTTCCGGTAAACTTTTGCTCTCTGGCAAGATTGACAGTTTTTGATAAAATTGTCAACGTCCTTAGTCAGTCCTTGCCAATTGTATTTTTCTTTTATTCTGCGGATAGTTTCATTGATACCTCGGTGTATATTATTTTTGCCGTTATGGAATTGGTCGAGGATGATGGGTATTTGGTCTTTCTCAACCGTTTGGACGATATTTTGGCAAACTTTCCATTTGATATCGATTTCGGAAAAGATAAACGAAAGCATTTCCAAAATGGGCAGTTCAATGTTATTCTCAACACAGAATACTTCATTTTCAGTAAACACATCTCTACTATTATACAGAGATGCGAAAAGAATCTCGTTGGCTATTTCTGGGTCAGAAGGGAGAGGGACGATGTAATAGCGTCTTTTTCTGACACTTTTGCTTGCAAAGACATTTACTCTAGGGGTACGGAAATCAGCATTTTCCTCAAAAATGTCTTCGATGATGTCATGGTGAAAATTTTTCATGAGAGAGCCTTGGGGAAATACTAGGATGTTTTTGTTTCCTCGGTCTACGAGTTGGCAATTAGAAAATTGAATTTTGTCGTAATCTATGAGAGAGACGGTTTGATATCGCTCGACAAAAGTTTTAAATTCTTCGGAGATTTGTTGGAGATTAATGGGACTTCTCGTCTGGGGTTCTTGTGAGTCATCGTCAGTTTCGTTTGTTGGGAGTACTGTAAATGGTGTTAGATGATTGTTTGCTTGAAATGATATGTATTCATTAAAGTTGTTAACTTTAATGCGAGAGAGCGCGTCGGCGTTTTTATTTACTTTGCCGGGTTTGTAAATTATTTGATAGTCGTACTCCTCGAGCTTAAGGCGCCATCTTGCAAGTCTACTTCCAGGATCCTTTATAGAAAACAGCCAAGTTAACGGGCGGTGATCTGTCAGAAGTAAAACTTACGGCCAAAAATTATCGGACGAAAGTGTTTAACCGCCCACACTATTGCAAGGAGTTCTCGTTCTATGGTTGAATACTTAGTTTCAGCATTGCAGAGAGTTCTGGAGGCATAGGCTACGGGTAAATCTTTACCTACGGGGCCTTGAGAGAGCACTGCGCCGATAGCAAATGAACTGGCGTCGGTTGTAAGAATAAATGGCTCTTCAAAATTAGGGTATATGAGTATGGGAGTAGAAGTAAGGGCTCTTTTTAATTCGTCAAAAGATTTGACACATTCTGAATCAAACTGGAAAGGTGTGTCTTTTTGAAGTAATCTTGTCAAAGGTTTTGAAATCTTGGCGAAATTGGGGATGAATCGCCTGTAATAACCAGCTAACCCTAAGAAGGACTTGATATCTTTTGGGTTTTTTGGTTGGGGGAAATTTAAGATACAATCTACCTTTGAGGGGTTAGGCTTCACGCCTTCGGGAGTTATAAGGTGGCCAAGATACGCGACCTCTTTGCGAAGAAACTCGCATTTGTCGGGTTGGATTTTTAGATTGGCTTTTCGCAATCGTTTGAAAACTTCAGAAAGTCGGGCTATGTGTTCATGTATAGTCGGAGAATAAACGATAATGTCGTCCATATAGACTAAACATCTCTCGTTTTGAACACCTAAAAGAATATTATCCATTACCCTTTGGAAGGTGGATGGAGCGTTTTTAAGACCGAAGGGCATTCTAACGAATTCAAAATGACTATTATCAACAGTGAATGCTGTTTTTTCGATTTCGATTTGGTGAAACCCTGAAGCTAAGTCGAGGGTGGTGAAGTATTGGCATTTGCCAAGTTGGTCAAGTAAATCCGAAATGTTCGGTAGGGGATATTTGTCGTCAACAGTAAGTTCATTTAATTTACGATAATCGACGACGACACGCCATTTTTGGGTACCAGATGCGTCTATTTTTTTGGGAACTACCCAAACCGGGGATGACCATGGCGAATTAGACGGACGTATAATGCCTTGGTCAAGATCAGATATCTGACTTTTTACCTCTTGTTTGTGTATTTGGGGGTACCGATATGACTTTGTGAAAGAGGGTTTTGCGTTATTAGTGTCTATCGAATGTTTGATTTCGTTTGTAAAGGTCAGTTGGTCACCTTCTAAATAGAATATGTCGGAATATTCGAGGCAAAGTTGAGAAATAAGTTCGGCTTCCTCCTCGTTCAGATGTTCTAACCGAAGTTGTTCCATAATTGTAGTTTGTCTATCAGGCTGGGTCAAGTTTTGAGAGTAATTTTCAGAAAGAATGTTTACGGAAAAATTGTTTATCGGTTCGAGTTCCAAATTGTCGAAATTAACAGTCTTGGGGATCGCATTTGCATTTAAAACTGAAGTAAGGAATTCGCCTTTTTCATTAATTTTAACAAGGGCACGGGGAAGATAAACTTTTTCTATTTCGGCAGATGATAGGAAAGCATCAGTATTAGTGAGGTTACATTTTAATTTGCATATTTGTTCTGTTCGGGGTTCTAAACAGATTGTATTAACCGGGATGCAATTATTGAAAGTTGAAGGGTTCTGAGAACGCATGACAGTATCATCCGTAACTTTGTAGAGAGTTAAAGTTTTAAAATTAGTGACAAGTTGTTTGCTGTTAAAGTCTATAACCCAGTTATAGTGTTCAAGGAAATCTGAACCCAGTAATCCGTCAAATTCAATGTCGATGTCGCAAATATATACCTTGTGTGGGTCGGCGACATTGAAAGGTACAAGGGTGGATTCGTTGATTAAGATTTTCTGATCGGTGATTCCTTGGATGACTACGTTTTCGGGAAATCGTTGTTTGAAGCGTTGGCAGGTTTCAGGTTTAAAAATTGAAAGTCCTGCACCCGTATCGATAAGAAGTTTATAGGTGTTTGAAGAGTCAGTAATATAATAAAGATTCTTTGAGTTGACGGAAAGAAGGGGTCTTACAGAAAGTTCTGTTCTGGGAAGTTGACATTGGGGCTGAAGTCGTCCAGATTCATTGTCTGAATTTGGGTTTGAATTTCTGAAATTTCTTGGTCTGGGGGTTCTGACTGAGTGGGGGTCGAATGAAAATTTACTTGAGAAGAATCAGGTTCGTCTGAATAAAATTGTTCAGGTTGTTCAGTGTCGAAATATTCTGGTTCACAATTTTGTTCGAAATCGTTAGGGTAATATTCTTGTATGTTTCCGTACTCATTGTTTAAAGGGTAGTATTGGTTTTCGTTTTGAAAATAGTTATAGTCGTTGTGATATGGACCGAAATGTAAATTGTTCAAGTGATGAGTCTTTGGTTGCTGATGTTTAAAGAAACTCGGGTTCGGTCTGTAATTGCCAGACATTTGGGGTTGTCTACTGGTAGATGGACGAAATTGTTGGTGTGAAAATTGTTGACTGGGATTAACATTTGTAGATTGATTAGCAGGTTGATTGGAAAAATGAGGGCGATAATTCGAATAGTTCTGATTAGAATTCGGGTTGTGTTGAAATTGTCTCATTCTCAATAAGCATTCGTTGCTTAAATGGCCCATGCGTTTACAAAAAGAGCATTGTTTTGGAGGTGGACCGTTATTTGGTTTACGAGGGGGTTGTTGGAAACTTCTATTACCTGAAAATTTCTGGGTTTCTAAATGTGATAGTTGTAGTTCTCGTTTAATTCTGGAAATGGCAGTGAGAATACTGCATGGGTCGCTAGCGCGAACGAGTTGACCAATTTTGGGCTCTAAACCCGTAAGAAGGCTATTAAGAGCCATTGACTCTATTAAGTCAATCTGTGCTTGTTTTTCTTTGATAGTTAAATTTTGCTTGTTTATAGCTGCTAGCATTTTCGCTTGATGCGTCTGGAGTCTAGCAGAGAACGTGAGAGGGGATTCATTAGGAGTTTGCCGCATTCGTTGCAAGTCCTGTATGAGAGCCGAGAGATCCCGAGGATCTCCAAAATGATTTTCTAGGAGGGTTTGAATTTCGGCTAGTTGACTAGGGTTTCGCGAATTAATTAACTCAGCCGCTCTACCGCGTAACTTATTTTTTATATGGAGAATTAGCAATACTTGCTGATTATCCGTTGCCATGCTGTAAGCAGTATTACAGGAGCATATGAAAGTATTCAAAAATATCGGATTACCATCATATTCGGGAATTATGGCAAATATTTCAGATAACTTATATGGTTCTACGGTTGGTGTAGCTGCTTGTCTAGTAGTGGCCATTTTTATAATTGTATAGATTCGCACAATAAATAAAAATTAAATGTTGAGGTTTTAAATGTAAATGGTAAATATCTAGTTTATCAAAATCCAATATCAAGCAATGTTTAATAGGGTAATAACAAATTTGAAATAGGAATGTATAAATGGTAGATTAATAATAAACTTGAAATAATGTTTCAAATACTTCGAAATATGTAAGTCAAAGTAATGGAAATAAAATAATATGATTATGTAAAATATATAGTTTCAAAATTATTTAGGAATGTAAGGTTATGAGGAATAAAATATTATATAAATGAAAGAACTGGTGGTCATTCAAAATAAAATCAAAATAAAAAATAGTTACTTTATGTGATTCTTACGTTATTATTCCTCGCATCGGACTGTTCTCCGCGTCACTTAGCACTGGTTAGCCTGGTTGCGTGTTCCCTTGCTAGTACTTGGTAGTTGTTGTCCTTTTCAAGTAGGTTTTGTCCACAATGATTTACAAATCTCCACAGTTAGTTAGTATTCACGTGTTCTAACTGTGTTGGACAATCCTACTGACTGCGCCAATTTTATATTCACTTTGATTCAATTCACTTTTTAAAAAAAATATTTATTTAGAAACATACAATATTAAAAGTGAACAATTAAAATAGTTAAAGTACTTAAATAACTTAATGCTATAAATGATATTATTTGAATGACAACACGAGAACGTTTCCAGTTGCTTTTATAACATTAACAAAAGTGCTGATGCAAGTCAGCGTTTTTACTGGTTAAACGGACTCGTGTAGGTTTCCGGGAAGTTGTTTGCATATAATTCAAGATGTAATTTGATATCCCTGAGAAGTCACGTACGCTTTAAATTCCGTTGACTTCTCGACTGTGTGAATTAAGTGCTGATATATTTTGCATATAACATATATATATATATATATATATATATATATATATATATATATATATATATATGTATTAGATGGTTTCCGGGAATTCATCCGCCTAGTTGATAACTGATCCCTGGGATCGATGGTAAAATGACGACGTTTCGGCAGAGTCACATCTGCCCTCTTCAGGCCGGTTCGCATAATTCTCGTAGCCTTCTGCTTTCGCTTCTAGTTACTCGAATACTTATATTTTCAGGAGAGCGCACGGTGTTATATAGTCGCGGCTCGGCGCCTATTGGTTGGCACCGTGAACGGCTGCGTGTGATTGGCCCTGAGCGCTCAGTGGGAGCGCCTCCCTCGTGCTGATTTGTTATTTCCGGTTGAGTTGTTATTGGACGGGTCCGGGCCGGTACGGTGTTTAATAGAATTTTCCAACAATTCGATAAGTTCTGAATTTCATTGCGTGCGTTTAGACTGTGAGGCCTCTTCGCTATTTCAATTGCCTCTCTTACGAGTCTTGATTTCTGGTATTCTATATTTGCCAGTACTCTGGTGTTCTCAAAGCCTATTCGGTGTGACGTCGTGGTGGCGTGTTCAGCAATGGATGTTGTTTTTTCCTGCTTTCTTATAGCATTCTGGTGTTCATCACGTCTAGCTTGATATCTTCTGTTCCAGCATATAAACAAATTACTACTGACCCAACAACTTATCTGGAGAAAACAACTAAGGCCCAAAATCCAAGCAAGTAGGATCGACAAAAATATCGAGATGCCCGAAATTCTATGGGTTGCCAAAAGTACATAAAGAAGGTGCACCTTTGAGGCCAATAGTAAGTTCAATTGGATCCCTCACACAACAGCTAGCCAAATACCTAGCCCAACAACTTCAACCGTTTGCAGAGGGGGCAGACTCATATGTCAAAAATTCGACACATTTCATCGAAATACTTAGAAAAACGGTTTTACAACCTGAGTGTCTTCTGGTCAGTTTTGACGTAGTGTCCCTGTTCACCAACATCCCTATCGACGAAGCCTTAGATATCATAATAGAAAAATACAAACCACCTCAACACCTTGTAGACTTAACAAGGCCCTGCCTGATGAACACCTATTTTGTTTACGAGAATCAACGATACAAACAAGTGGAAGGAGCTCCAATGGGATCGCCTCTCTCACCAGTTATAGCGAACCTTTTTATGGAGAACTTTGAGGAACTGGCACTAAGAACAGCAACTCTTAAACCCACTTTATGGTTGCGATATGTGGATGATACTATTGTGATTTGGCCTCATGGGAGGGAACACCTCAACACATTTTTAGACCACCTTAATGGCATCCATCACAAAATAAAATTCACCATGGAGGTTGAAGAAAATAATCAACTGCCATTCCTTGATGTTCTCATAAATAGGACGGAAGATGGAACCCTTGGCCATACAGTATATAGGAAAGCAACTCACACCAACAGATACCTTAATGCTAATTCTCATCACCACCCAGCCCAACTACAAGCCGTCGTCAAAACTTTAGTAACCAGATCACAAAGACTAGTTGACCAGGACAACATCAAACAGGAAATGGACAGTTTAAAAACAGCTCTGAGACAAAACGGATTTACAGACCGAAATATTCAAAGAACCCTAAAGTCAAAACCGAGACGAACAGACGAGGAGCATGAGACACCAATAACCAAGACTTATTTACCGTATGTCAAGGGGACCACGGACAGTATTGCAAGAATTCTACGGAGACACAATATCGATAGTATTTTCAATAGAGAGAAAAATAAGCACGGTGTTGCGGATTCCGAAGACGAGGATCCCTTTAGAACAACAGGGAGTGTACGAGATTCCATGTGCAGACTGTCATAAAACCTATGTGGGGCAAACTAATAGAAGAATTCAAGTTAGACGTGATGAACACCAGAACGCTGTAAGAAAGCAGGAAAAAACAACATCCATTGCGGAACACGCCACCACGATGTCACACCAAATAGACTTTGAGAACACCAGAGTACTGGCAAATATAGAACACCCGAAATCAAGACTCGTAAGAGAGGCAATTGACATAGCGAAGAGGCCTCACAGTCGAAACGCACGCAATGAAGTTCAGAACTTATCGAATTGTTGGAAAATTCTATTAAACACCGTACCGGCCCGGACCCGTCCAATAACAACTCAACCGGAAATAACAAATCAGCAGGCGGGAGGCGTGCCCACTGTGCGCCCAGGGCCAATTACACGCAGCTGTTCACGGTGCCAACCTATATGCGCCTAGCCGCGACTATATAACAGCGCGAGCGCTTCTGAAAATCTTAGTATTCGAGTAACTAGAAACGAAAGCAGAAGGCCTCGAGAAATATGCGAACCGACCTGATGAGGGCAGATGTGATTCTGCCGAAACGTCGTCATTTTACCATCGATCCCGGCAGGGATCAGTTATCAACTACGCAATTTAGAGCCCGCAAAAACTTAAAAACAAATATATATATATATATATATATATATATATATATATATATATATACAGTGTGTATGAACTAGCGATAATCTAAATACATGTAAAGCAACTATTTTTTATACACAATTACACTATATACTAGGGCTCAATACCCCACCCCGCCATATGGCAGCCATTTTGATTTTTTGATGACCTATTCTATACGTGTGAATAAAAACCTTCATATCTCTTAAAGTTTTGCTCTTACTGAGATAAAAATAGGCTTATTCGACGGACAATAAAACTGTCTATCAACAACATTTCAAAACAAAGTGTTAGCCTTTTCTTAACTTTTGAAAAAAGATAAAATGCTAAAAAAGGGGAAAAAATTATGCAAATCAACAAACTATTGCAAATCAATGCAAAAGTAGTTCCCATAACCTTTAATTTTTTTTCACTAAATCGAAAGTTTTTGAGTTAAGCTACAATACAACTTTAAATTCACAACTGTATGTTTATTACTTTAGGAGTTATTGTTGTTTGAACATAGCGGATGCGCAAGCACAAAAGACCTTTGTCGGGACTTTAAACAGGTAGGTAAACATTAAAACCACATTAAAGTCTTATTATTTGCTGAAACCATAAACGAAGTGTATGTCAGCAATATGTTGCGTTGAATATTGACGATTTGCCATATTCATATCACAAGATAAACACTAATACAGAACGTAAACAGCACGGACGGTAAGTAAAAGTAGGGATCACAAGGCAGGGCAAGGTACAACTAACGTAACTAGTCTTTATCCTCTAAGTTCTTTTCGCTTACTCCTACTAGTCGCGAATATCATTGCTAGCCTTTTCTCGGACAGCACGCAGCTAATGTCAGATGTAACTTAATAAAGGTCTTTTGTGCTTGCCCATACGCTATGTTCAAACAACAATAACTCCTAAAGTAATAAACATACAGTTATGAAATTAATGTTGTATTGTAGCTTAACTTAAAAACTTTCGATTTAGTGAAAAAAAATGAGAGGTAATCGGGACTACTTTTGCATTGATTTGCAATAATTTGTCGATTTGCTTAATTTTTTTACCCTTTTTTTGGATTTCATCTTTTTTTCAAAAGTCAAGAAAACGTTAACCCTTTGTTTTGAAATTTTGTTGATAGACAGTTTTATTGTCCGTCGAATAAGCCTATTTTTATCTCAGTAAGACCAAAACTTTAAGAGATATAAAGGTTTTTGTTCACACGTAGAGAATGGGTCATCAAAAAACAAAATGACGGGGTGGGGTATTGAGCCCTAGTATATAGTGTATTAAAATAGTTGCTTTACATGTATTTAGATTATCGCTAGTCCATAACCAGACACACTGTATATATATACAGGGTATTCCATCTCAAACGAGCCAACTTGAATATCTTGGTTATTTTCAAAACTATTGCAATTAGAAAAAACAGGTCGATTTTTGTTTCGAGGGGGAAATTTTTTGAGGTGAATTAGCGTTTGCAATTCCTGTTCATGTAACAGAAAACCCAACGGACTTAGTAGTAAAACCGGATAATTAAATTAAAAGTTTTTACTGCTTGGAAAAGTATTAAAAAGGAGTTCTTTTATAGTACGCTCTTAAACCATCCTGTTTCACTGCCGCACCCTGTAATAACACACAATACTAGAAAAACATTAAATGTACATATTCATTTATTTTAGATTATTTTTTGCTGGTATTTCAGCAAGTTTGTTTATCTGTTGTGACCTTTATTCGATCATTTGAAGCATTGTACATTTATCTGTCAAGTTATTACTTTACTGATTTGTTGAAAATTCAAAAGATAATTATGGTATACACATTGCAAGAACGCGTTGAGCTGGTAAGTCTTTATTACCAAAATCAAAATTGTGCTCGATCTGCTGCAAGGGTTTTTAACCAAAACTATCCCGAACGTAACGTTCGTCATAAATACGTATTAGAGTTGATTTTAAAAGTTGTTGAGATGGGCTCAATAATGAATAAAAAAGGTAGCTGTGGCTACATTGGGCGATGTCCAACTTTTACCAAACACGCAGTCTGTCCAGCAAATCATTGCAGCTTCCAGTATTAGCAAAACTAAAGTTTTTAGAATTTTGCCATAAGTACAAATTCCATCCGTAAAAAAATAAAATTACTTCATGAATTGAATGAGGATGATTGGGATCGAAGGCAAGAGTTTTGCGAAATTATGTCCCAGCGTGCGATCGAAAACCCAAATTTTTTGTACAATGTTTGCATGTTTGCTGTTCGGATGAGTGCATCTATTTCACTTAATGGGGAGGGTAACCGACATAACTGTAGATTTTCGAGCGATACAAATCCTTATTTATTTCGAGAACCTCATAGCCAATATCCGGTAAAACTAAACGTTTGGGCAGGGATTTTGGGAAATAATCTTATTGGACCCCTGTTTAATCCTGTTAATTTAATTGGTGAAATTTATCACAATAGGAATTAATGCATTCATAATAGAAAAATTAGAAAATTATCCTCTACTAAGATGAAGCTCCTCCTCACTACGCCGCACCAGTTCGTCAATACCACGATTTGGAATACCCTGGTCGCTGGATTGGAAGAAGAGGTCTTATAGAATTGCCTGCCCGAACACCTGATCTGAACCCTTTGGATTTTTTTTGTGGGGATATGTTAAATCCAAAATTTTTATGACTCAGCCTGAGAATTTTAACGAACTACGTCAACGAATTATAGCGAAATGTCGTTGATAACACCGACTATGCTGAACCATATCAGAGACGGCTTTCAGTCAAGGTTGTACTATTGTATGGAAGTCAATGGAAGACACTTTCAACATTTGCTTTAGAGGCATTGTATTGTAATGCATATTCGTTTTTTCTTTTAATACTCTTTTATTGTTACATGTACACAAATTGCAATAAAAAATTTTTTTCGACGGTATAGTAAAAATAGCTTTCAAATGATATAAGACAACATCTATTTTCCCTATCTCAAATCTCAAGGTCATCGAATTTGACTGTTTATGTTGAAGGCGCGCAAGCGCTAATTCAACTCAAAAAATGTCCCCGTCGATACAAAAATCGACCTGTTTTTCTTATTGCAATAGTTTTGAAAACAACCAAGATATTCAAGATGCCTCGTTTGAGATGGAATACCCTGAATATATATACATACTAGCCGTTACCCGCGGTTTTACCCTCGTATGGAATTCTGTGCAAATAGAAATAGCCTATGAAACATATTGACTATCCTATATAACACCTTTTTCTAACTGTTGTGGACCATCCTACATTACAATACATCCACCAATTCCGAATACATTTTACCCACGTGCTTATGGGCCACCCTATATAACAGTTATAACAGTTATATTATCAATGTTCATATTTTGATAAAATTAAATAAATTTTTAATCAATTACGTACTGATCAGAGTACCCTTTTACAGATGGAAACAATCATCAGTAGTTGTCTTTTATTACTCAATCTAGTTATAAACTCATTTTTATGTATTGATTGTATATTTTGTAACTTTAAAAATAAATGACTTACCACCTGATTGTTTCTTTCTCTGATAGATAAATCAGTTTTTAGCAGCAACAAATATAAAATTGATTTTGGTCATTTTTGATGAAACTATGTTCATATGTATATATGACAGCTACAGATTGGCGCAACATTGAAATCATGAGCGAAGCTTGTTCGCCTAGGTACTTCTTATATTAATACATGTTTTAGATTTGAATTTTTTTGTTAACGGTGTATTTTAGAATGCTCTTTTCACTAAATCAATTTCAAACTGTTGGCCACATCCAGTTATATTATTAGTTGACTATAACTTTTGACATTTTAAATGAAATTGGATAATTTTTGGATGAATTCGCCTAAAACTCAAAAATATAAATTATGTTTTATAACCACTTCGAATGTCTGTGCCTCATAGTTTCCGAGATAATTTATAAGAAAATAATTTGGTCAATTGCGAGGTGGACTCGCATACTAAGGCTTCCGTACCATCTTCAAGATTCTAATATTCCAGTTTCAGACAAGCAGGGAATGAGTGCATTTCCTTATATTTACCCTAATATCTTTTACAGGAAGCGTTTTAAATTTATAAAAAATATACACTTTGATTTTCCACACATAGACTTTTTATTTTATCTGCTTCAGGATTCGCTTGATTTTTATAAGAATATATATGTATTTAATTTTCTAATTTGGCCCCCAAAAATTAATCTTAGAGTTTTATTTTACTTTTTTTTTATTTCGGGGATGCCTTCTATATTCTACTGTCTGAATTTTGAGGCTCTGTAGATTAGAAGATAAAGGTCAAGTTTTAAATTATAAATTATTAAATCTGTTATTCAAATTATTTAAAAATAAAAATAAAATATATTTTTCAAAATTTAAATAGTGTAGTTTCTAAAGTGGGAATTAAGTCGATTTTTAATATTTTTCTTAATATCTTTTAAACAAATGATTTAAAAATATGATATATTTGTAATTCACATAATGAGTCTTATATCTGATATATTACATGATGAGTTTGAAAATTGAATTTTTATTTTCCATTTAATTGTATAATTTGTCCCTAAAATTACTATGGGGGTTTTCTAATATTTTTTCTTATAAATTTCAAGTGAGCCCCAGTACCCCTAATTATTTTCAAAATTTTGGATAGTATGGTTTCGGAAATAAAGCGAGAAATGAGAATTTTTTATATCTTTATGATAATATCTTGTAAACAATTAATTTTAAAAATATGAAAAATATATATTTCTATTCCTCATGATGTATTGCATGATGGGTTAAAAATATTTTTTTATTTTCCGTTTAATTCTATAATTTGGCCCCCAATATTAATATTAGGGTTTTTTTCGTATTTATCCTGTAAACAAAAAAAAAATTTAGGTCTTATAGTTTGGGGAATAAAGGGGGAATGGGTAATTTTTTTAAATATTTTTTTAAATATATTTTAAAATTTAAAAAAAATTAAAAAAATATTTCTTTTTTGGTCATAATGAGCCCTGTGATTTAATATATTACATGATCCGTTACAAACAATTATAATTTTTTATGTTCCATTTAATTCTATAATTTGCTCCCCAAAATGAATATTAGGGGTTTCCCCTTATTTTTTGTTTTTCAAAACTTTACGTCTTATAGTTTCGGAGATAAGGAGAGGGAGATGGGTAAATTTCGGTATATTTTTGAACTATTTTTTTTAAATATGAAAAAAATATATTTGTGTTCCTCAGAATGCTACCTTTTATTTTATGTATTACATAATGCGTTTGAAAAAAAAATATATTTTTAAATTTTCATTTAATTCTATAATTTGCCCTCCAAAATTAATATTAATGGTTTCTCCTTATTTTTCCTGTAAAGTTCGGGCAACGTTCTATATTTCCTAGTTTTTCAAAATTTTGGGCTCAGTAGTTTCGGGGATCAGGGGGTGACCGGTCGATTTTTTTAGTCCCCCCCCCCAGAAGTACCCCTAAAATCAAAATTTATTTTTTTACGATATGTACTTTCAACGGGTTTCCAAACTATACATTATACCAAATTTCAACCTCTTCCGTCCAGTAGTTTAGGAGAAAATTGCTGTTATGTGACAGGGACAGAAATCCGGAGTGATATTTTAAGGGTATCCGTATATTGTATATTAGCCGTTACCCGCGGTTTCACCAGCGTACGGGTGATACTGGAAAGGCTCAACCCATCTAGACGACTACCATTGGGGCAACAACAGGCAGTAGAGGAAAACATCGAGTCCATGTTACAAAATGGAGTTATTGAACCCTCCATCAGGCCATGGTCTGCTCCCGTCGTGTTAGTTAAAAAGAAGGATGGAATATTCAAACTTTCGCAAAAAGAAATAACTTATGAAATATATGGATTATGCTAAATAAAACAATTTCTGACTTGTTTAAACCATCCCCTACTTATCTGTAAATCCACCAATCCCGAATATATTTGACCCAAACTGAAAGTACTTATGCGCGACCCTGTATAACAATTTTATTCGACATTTTTTAAATCACTTTGAATAACTGTAACCCTACTTCACCCTATATTGCCACCAGCCTGTATATGCTGCTGTTTATTTGTCACCCAATATAAGTTTTTGAACACCTGACTATAACTCTTCTCTACACTATGTTTCAGCTATGCAACTGCTTATGACATACGCTGTACAACAATTATTTCTGATATATTTTAACTACATTTTAAAGTTCAATTTCTCTTTACCCTATATTTTAATCACCCTTTAAATGCGGCTTTTTCTAACATTATGTTAAACACGCTCTAATACTATGATCTTGCTTCTCCGCATATTTCAGATATTCCATAAAGTAGAATACAACTGTTCATGGTCTACCTTTATATAACAATTATTTTTAACTTTTTTACATCCACCCTGATGGAAATACCAGTGGAACCCTTGGTGTGTCATACATTTAAAAACACAGTTTTGCACCCTAACACCAAAGTTTTATTTAAACACTAACCCAAACTGCAACTGCTTATTGGCCACCCTAACAATAATTTTATTCCACATTTTACGCTTATTGGTTAACCAATATAACATTTTTTAAATAATTAACCCTAACACTTCTCCACCCTATATTTCAAGTACCCTATCTTTGCAAGTTATTGTGAACTACGCTATTTCACAATTTTCCCTCATATTTTTTCAACAACATAAAGTATAATTTCTCTCCACACTTCATTTAAACCGCCATTCATTTACAAGTTGTTCTAACCTGTACAACTGTAACTTTACTACAGGTACTCCATGTATCTAACTGCTATATAACAAAATTTTTCTAGCATTTTCTACCCACCCTGTACAATTATAACTCTACACAACCCTATATTTCAAAAACCTTTTATATGCAACTACTTATTTGTCACCCTGTATCCTTAGAATCCTACCCCACCCTATATTTGAACCGTCCGGTAAATGGAACAGCTTGTAGATCATAACATTACTTAATTTTTAAACCCATCTGTATAGCTATAATTATACTCCACGACATATATTTCACCCATCCTATATATACAACTGCTTGTGGATATAAAACAAGTTTTTAACCACAACATAAACTATTATTCCACCTCATCTTATATTTCAAACTTCCTGTATAAATAACTGCTTCTAACATTTCTTCAACCCATTTCATAACTATAATGTCTCTCTCTTATTTCAACCACATTGTATATATGCAGCTGCTCATAGGACACCAAATATAATTTTTTTAGATTTTTTAAATCCATTTAATTCTACTCCGCTCTAAGTTTCCTATATACAGAACACCCTGTAAAATTACGCTCCTTATATCAGTTGATTTTTGTTAAATCGAAACATGTTACATTGTCATATTCCGAATTTTGAATAAAAGCTAAGCTGATGCCAGTATCTTATATTTTGTGCGTCCGGTGAAACCAATTGAGTAATTGTATTCCCAACATCGTAGAAGTTTTTTCGCTTTATCTACCGTTTCTGTCAATTTAGAGAGATTAAATGTCTGCCAGATTTTAAGTCAAATATAGGCTTTGCAACAAAAAAGCAAAATCAGTTCAGTAGTTCTTAAGTGACGTCCGAACAAACAAACAAATAAACAGACAAACTTACAATTTTATAATAGTACTAGCCGTTACCCGCGGTTTCATCCGCGTACGGAATGTTCAAGCCTTCGTAAAAAGAAATAACTTATGAAACATATGGGTTATCATATATAATAAAATTTCTAACTTGTTTGAACCACCCTACTTAACCATAAATCCACCAATTTCACCCAAACTGCAAGTACTTATGGGCCACCCAATCTAACAATTTTATTCGACATTTTTTTTAATCACCTTGAATAACTGTAACTCTACTTCCCTCTATATTGCAACCATCCTGTATGCTGCTGTTTATTTGTCACCCAATATAACTTTTTGAACACCTGACTATAACAGTTCTGTACCCTATATTTCAGCTATGCAACTGCTTATGGTCTACGCTGTATACAATTATTTCTGATATTTTCTGAAAGACTGTTTAAAGTAAAATATCTCTTTACTCTATAATTTTGTCAATCTTTATATGCAGCTTTTTCTAACATTGTGTTAAACACACTCTAAAACTATAATCTTCCTTCTCCCCATATTTCAGATATTCCATATAGTAGAATGCAACTTTTTGATTCATTCTAATGGAAATGATGTGGACTAACACCAAACTTTTATTTAAACCCTCACGCAAACTGCAACTACTTATTGGCCACCCTAAAATTTTTTTTGAATAAAATTGTTATATTTTATTCAAAAAAAATTTTAACCGCTTTGTATAACTAACTCTACGTCCATATACATTAAAACCATCCTGTATACAACGCTGCCAATTTGTCAAATAGTACAACTTATTTTTGAACCACACTTTATAACCATAATTGAGTTTTTGAAAATTTTTTTTTTTTTGCGATAAATGGAAAGATCATATATAAGTTTTATAAGGAAACTATTTTTTTATTTTTTTTTTTTCACAATAGTTTAAAAGTTATTTCAAAATAAAAATTAATTTTTGAATCCAGTACCGAAGACACACCGACAGCTCCCGAACAAACCCGAGCGCGTGTGACGTCATAATGTTAGTTGTCACTCATTGCAGTTGATACAGAAATAATAAGGACAGTGTATTGATTGATTTAATTCTGTTGTCATAGTTAAATATTCAAATTTATATTGATAATGTCGAACCTTAAAAGTTATCGTTCTTGTTTTGTACCATTATGTACGAATACTACAAAAACAACTCCTAACAAAATGTTTTTAAATGTTCCCCAAGATAGCAAACGTCGAAATAAATGGTTTCAAGCAGTGCACCGTGATAATCCCAAAACAAAATCGAATTTTTTTTGTTGTGAAGATCATTTCGATGTAAGTATTTCTTAATACCATTGTTATTAATTATTATTTATCTAAGTATACAAATCAAACAAGTAGAGTTCAGTCAATAAATTTTTTGAACTGGACTCTAAATCATAACCTTTAAAATCATAGCATTAAAAAAAAATTTTATTGATAATTTAAAGTGCTTAAATAATAAATTCATATCGCTTTATCTAATGATTGGGATTCAATTTGATATATTTATAGTTTTATAACGTTCTAGGTTATGTATTTAACTGCCTTGGCACCTCGAACTTCAGCAGAATTAAACCGAACGTCAGTTTTTAAAAAATTGGTTATCATAAATATATCAACATCAGGAATATTATCAGACTTTGCCTTTATAAATCCTTTATCACACATAGCTAATCGGAATCAACTAACGACACGTTTTTTAACAATAAATTTTCAATATTATTGTCTAGTCACGTGTAATAGCCGTAAACTCTGTACTGTTATTAAATAGCTATAACATTATGACGTCACAACTATGGCGACTACTCATGGCGCGTTTATAGTCACGTGATTTTTTTTCAAATTTTATCAATTTTTAATCGTTTATAATTAATTGAAAAAAAATTTTTTCTAGTTTTTTGCATTAAATATCAATATTATTAACAATAAAGTTTTAAAATACATGAAAAAAATCAATAAATTTTTTTTTTTCAAAATCCCAATTTTACTCTTCAAAATAGTTCAACCACCCTGTTTGTGCATCTGCTTAGGGGCAACCAAATATAAAATTTTTAAATACTTCTAATCACACTGTATGAATTATAATTTTACTTCGATCCATGTATCAGATATTGCATATATGCAACAGCTCATGTTCTATCCTACAAAATTATCCAACATGTTTGATTATAAATCTACTCCACCCGCTATTTCTACCACCTTGTATTTGCCACTACTTATCGGTCACCCAGTATAACATTTTTTTTATCACCCTGTATAACTATAAATCCATCAATGCCAAATGTATTTCACCAAAACCGCAATTGCTTATGGGGCACCGAACAAAACAATTTTGTTCAACATGTTTTTGAACCACCTTGTATGTATTACAACTACCCTGTATACGCTACTGCTTATTGGTCAACTAATATAATTTAACATTTTTTAAATAATTATCATAACACTTCTTGACCCTTGTTTGAATGACACTGTATAATTCTAACTTTACTGCGCACCATACTTCAGGTACTCTATATATGCAAGTGCTATATAACAAAATTTTTCTACCATTTTTTACCCACCCTGTATAATTCTAACTGTAAGCCACCCTGTATTTCAACAACCTTTTGTATGCAACTACTCATTTGCCACCAAATATAACATTTTTGTACGACTCTGTATCCTTAGAATTCCACCCCACCCTAAATTTCAACCATCCGGTAAATGGAACAGCTTTTAGATCATACATCATTACTTTAAAATATTTTCAACCCTCCTGTATAGCTGTAATCATACTCCGCTTCATATTTCAGCTATCCTGTATATGTACAAGTGAATATAAAACAAATTTTTAATCACAACATAAACTATAATTACACTCCATCTTATATTTCGAACACCCTGTATAAACAACTGCTTCTAACATTTCTTCAACCCATTTCATAACTATATTAGATCTTATGAACATAATTCAAAGATCCAAACTGCTTAAATCCATGTAATTCTAGTCCGCTCTATGTTTCCTATATACAGAACACCCTGTAGAATTACGCTTGATATATGTTGATTTTTGTTAAATCCAAACAGGTTACATTTGCACATTCCGAATTTTGAATAAAAGCTAAGCTGATGCCAGTATCTAATACTTTGTGCGTGCGGTAGAACCAATTGAGTAATTGAATTACCCAACATGGTAGAGGTTTTTTCGTTATATCTACCGTTTATGTCAATTTAGAGAGATAAAATGTTTACCAGATTTTAAGTAAAATTATAGGCTTCGCATCAAAAAAAGATTAAGCAAAATCAGTTAAGTAGTTCGTACGTGATGCCCGAACAAACAAACAAACAAACAGACAAACTTACAATTTTATAATAGTATAGATAGATACGAAACCCTAAAAATAGCCTTCAGTCTCAAATATAGCCGATAGAATTTCGAATGTTTTCTTGTAAATTAAGTTCTCAGAAACTGAGTTCAAATGAATCAAACTGAAAACCGTTATGAGCACCTTGTAAATACATGAAAACGGCAATTCCTTATTGTTAGCGCCCTTTCAGCATAATCAGTGAAGTATGCAAAGTTTATGTCACTGCTAAATCAACGTTATGGTATTGATGCCACCTTCTCAATACACGCTGGCCCGTATCAAAAACAACGTTTTTTAAACTTTCTAATATATAATAACATTATTATTAATATTACCCAAAATTTTTCACATGATGTTCCATCCTTTCATAGTATAACGTCTATAATGTGCAGTGTATAATTTAATTGCTATTTTTGGTAACTGAGGAAGGATAAAAATATAATAATAAAATCATAATAAAAAGAGTTTTCTGAAACGTGTAGTTTTACCAGGCTGTTTATTCATTAATTAAAGGTTTTGTATCTATACTATTATAAAATTGTAGTTTTTCGGTTTGTTTGTTTGTTCGGGCATCATATAAGAACTACTGAACTGATTTCTTGATTGTTGCAAAAACTGAACTGATTTTTTTGTTGCAGAGCCTGTTGTTTGAATTAACTTCTGGTATACATTTTCTCTCCCTACATTGACAGAAACGGTAGATATAGCGAAAAAACTACTACGATGTTGGGTAACACATCATTACAGTATTGGTTCCACCGCACAGACCAAATTAGATACTGGCATTAGTTTAGCTTTTATTCAAAATTTGAAAGATGTCAATGTAACTTGTTTCGAATAAAAAAAAATTAAAAAATCAACTGATATATCAAGCGTATTTTTTTAGGGGAGGGGGCAAGTCAGCAAATTTCTGGGAAACTTTGATGGCTCATGGCAGGTTTTTCATGTCCAGGGGTCCATTTTCTTGCATATCGTGACTTTTAAATTTGGAATGATATTTATGTCTTATTTACTTTCCACATATTTTTATTTTTATTATTATTTGGACCACTTTGTTGAAGTATAAGTATAATATTGCAGTACAGTATATGTTTCTGGGTCACCCAATATAACTTATTAGTCAATAATTTTCTAAACCACTTTGTAAAACTATAATTAAACTATATTGCAACCGCCTTGATATTTCAAGTATTCCATATATGCAACCGCTCATAGTCTACCAATTTTTCACATTCTGCAAGTGTAATTTTACTATACCTTTTACTGTAACCAACTGCTTCTAACATTTTATGAACTCATCTCTATAGCTATAATTATAGTCAGTCCTATAATTTAAATATCCTAAGTACTTATGTTTATATAACAAATTTTTGATTTACCCTGTATAACTATAATTCTACTACACCCTTATTTCAACCACCTTGTATACGCAACTACTCAAGTGCGTTGATAACATTCTCAATCAATAGTTGAAGCAAAACACAACGTTTGGTTAGGTATAGGGCAGTTATTGTTGTCGATTTCTAGTAAATAACTATAAATAATATTAAGGTTCTGCAAATCTGTCTTTTTGTTGATGTTATTAGGGTTGTTGTGTATATAAACCATCTCAAGGAAACAGCGTTTGAACGTGTTACGTTCGTTGATTAATACTAGTGGATTATCAAAATGAGGTGTGTTTACTGTCATTATAATGTGATGCAATTGCCCAACTGTTGTTTCCTAATTTAATATCACTTTTATGGGAAGCAATTCTTCCCTTTAGGTTCTTAGACGTCTGACGAATATATATCCCTGTACAATCTTTGTAATTAATTTCATATACTACATACGACATGTTATCTTTGCTAATATTGTCTTTTGTTTTGCCAAAATGAGAACTTATGTCTAAACTGGATTTTGACTTCATACGGGTTTTTTTTTGATTTTGTGATACAGCTGATTTATCTAGCCCGCGCGAAGCCCGGTCAGTAGTTCTTTCTGTATATTCAGCTTTTCAGTGATTTTTGTAATTTTGTCTTATGATTTCTATTGAAAATCTAAATCGTTTTTTGTAAGTTTCAGATGATTAATTATCATTATTAGTACTAACAATGTCATTAATTTTCTGTTTATAAATGTTGTTATTTTTGATAAAAAAATTGTGAAAATATTAAAATTGGATCTTAAGCGATTATCTTTAGATGAGTTTAAAATTCATGCACTTTTGTTATTTTTTTATTGTATCTGGACCAGCTGTGAAATTTGTTGGTTTAAAGAGAATTACTTAGTATTGACCAATTTTTTTAGCAAGCGGAACATTTAAAACAAAGTAATCGCTAGACCGTAAATATTTCCTGTCTTCTTGATTGAGGATTTATGCGCTACCTATAGAAGAACAGTTTTTTTTAATTACTCTTATTGATTTTGTTTGATGATGTAGTTGATATATATTACCTTCATTTTACTACGTATAGTACAATGCGGTTTTGGAAATGTAAATTATGAAAAATAAACCGAAGCTTTGTTTAAAATTTCTGTAATGATATTCGCTTTCCCAAATTCTATTTATTGGACGTTAGACAAGATCTTGTTTCAGGTTGGGCGCCTTATTAGTTGTACTTCCTGCAAAGGAATTGATTTTTTTCAGTTTCAAAGAGGCTAGCCACCAGAAATCCAAAATCGGGGGTCGGATGTAAATCCTAGGAGTCAACCATACACATAGAACGACTTTTAGAGGTCGGTATTCATTTGAGATTAAAATCTTCAGCCATATTTTGTATTTCAGAATTTCTGTGGAATAACAGCAAAATTACAGAAAAGTCTGTATATTTCAAATATTCCAAATGTTTCAGAGTCTAAATATTATTGCCCTTTAGAACGGAATCTGTTCTAAAGAGCAATAAAATAACAGAATAAAGGTAAAGAAATTAAAATTTTTAAAAATCTCTGAAAATTAAAGAATACACAATTTATCAGAAGTGACCAAAATAGGCCTTAAGTTATTAATGACTTACCTCATATAATGAAATATATTTAAAGTAATAAGATTAAAATAAGAATAAAAAAAACAGTTTATTTTAAAACAGCGTGTGGTGCTTTTTACTATACGAGCGGTCGCCCAGTGTTCGAAATTCGATCAAAATCATTGTTAAAAATTTGAAGATAATGTACTGCTACGGATCCCGTGGGTTCAATTAGACGCCTGTTGTCCAAGTATTACTTTATTACGATGAAAATAAATCCTTAACCCTTCAAATTTTAATACAAATTTCTTGACATTACTATCAGTGAGTAGTATAGTTACTCACTGATTACTACTTATGATACTGAACTGAACTTATGATAAGACTAACTCTAAGGGCGCAAGTACATGCGAGCGTTTTTCCGCTGGCGGCATTATTTTATGGAGTGGGGGAACATTAACTGAGGGGAATGAAAGACGTCAGCGGGAAGCCGAAGAAGTTCGTTTGTTTTAACTTTCTTGCGGAAGACGCTGTAAAAACTGCCATATTTGAATACTGCTTTGACAATA
The DNA here is from genome assembly GCA_034190945.1 of Octodonta nipae. Classification (NCBI taxonomy): domain Eukaryota; kingdom Metazoa; phylum Arthropoda; class Insecta; order Coleoptera; family Chrysomelidae; genus Octodonta; species Octodonta nipae. Next base: position 64,254,212 of record CM067218.1, read on the forward strand.
CAGATAAAGTAAATGAATGAAATTTGTATATTATGTGAATATAAATGCATGTAACGGTAATTCATTATTTGAATAATTAATTAATACATTTCCAATGGAATTTGAACAGATATTAGTGAACATATTTATTTATATTTTTAGGTTTCATAACCCAACCTCAAACTAAATAGCCATGGAAATCGAATTTAACCAGAATCGAATATAAAACTTATACAGCTTTGTCAGATATTTTTTTAGCTAACACAAAAATTAACTGATCTTTGGAATTATAAAATATTTTATTTAGACGGATTGTTTAGGAGAAGAAATATCTATCTCAAAATATAAAAATAAATACGTTCTTCACCATCCTTATCAATCTTAATTTATTAGATAAATACATAAATTTTATGATTATTATTTCTGTTATCTGTTATACATATATTGAAATAGTAGGTACTTTTCTAACTACAAATACTGTAATATCTTATATAAAAGAATTAAATATTTTCTACAGTTGATCGACTTACACTCATTTTATTGGGTAAAATTTCAAAAATAATGTCGAAATTGTTGTCAATGATTATTCCTTCTATCTAACTGGGTTTTCTCTCCTCACTTCTTTTTTGTAACATAAGTATTTGACAGTAGCATCGTGTATACTTGTGCACAATGCTTGTGCAGACGTTTTAGCTCTAAGTCTGGAGTCGTTGTTAATCACTGAATGAACTATTTATGCGTAATTTATTGATTTGCTGATTATCACAGAAACGAAAATTACGCATAAATTGTTCTTTCAGTAATTGACAACGACTGTAGAGATGTCTTTCTCTTAAACAACTGTGAGCTGTGCATAGGCGGATCCAGGGGGGGGGGGCGATGGGCGGATCGCCTCCACCGACAGCCTCAAAGTTAGTAAATTTGTAATTAAATCGAGGTAATCTTAACTCCAAGAGCCTAGAAAAAGGTAACTTCTATGAGTTTTGGCCTCAGAACGACTATTTTTAATGTAATAGCCCAAGGAATCTAGGTTTAAAATTATATTTAGGTAAATTTAGTACAGTATCGCCCCCTGAAGTATGAAATCGCCCCCTTGGAAGCACGTGACTGGATCCGCCCTTGGAGCTGTGAGGAATACTTGCTGTAAGAGAGAACCAGTTATCCAGGTAATTTGTTCAAATTACCTCTACTATACTTTGATTCCATTTCAAATGCTTATCTATTACAAAAAAAGAAGTAAGTAAGGTAACTAATTGTGTTGCAAATAGCTGAAATATTATCTGTTGGTCATGTATTCTGTTGTTCGGTTTTTTAAGAAAAATGTCTAGAGAAAATCTTTTCTACATTCAACAAGGTATGTGTAGCAAACTAAGCTTATTAAAAACCTAATCACATAATATTGGAAAACAGCTTTGGTTTAATCACCAAAAAAATGTCATTTAGATCACTATAGTTATATGAATCTTTGAAATGTATTTTTGTAAATAGGTGATTTAAGTATGTACTGTTTCCACGTTCGTAATATTCAAAGAGTATTTTGTAAATCGTGTTAAGAGTATAATTTTCGAATTTCAAATACTAATAGTTTTGATTTTACAAGTTATAACTTGTAGAATAATTTTGTTGAATTTCGAAACGAACTTCTACAAGTTACAAAACTACAAGTTACAAGTTTATTATGAAACAGGCCCCTGGTAACAACAGAGACAAGACAATAAATCAATAAATCGACTGTTACAACAGTAAACCTGGCAGCATTGAACTGACATGGAAACTTAGATCATTTATCAAAGTATATGCTCTAAGGTCTTACCACGACATGTGTGCACTGCAGGCTATCTTCAGAAAGTACATGCTCTAAGCACGGAAATAGTGCCGAAATCCATAGACATATATATATTCCCATAGACAGATCATATGATAAACCAAGTAACAACAGTAACAGATTTTCCTCCCTATTCGTTTGATCTCTGTCTTTCCTATGGAGTTCATAATTTCTCTTCCGTTGGGTAATATCCCTTATGTAATATTCGTTTCTGCTAATCATCTTATTAAACATTGCTTGCATGCCCAGTCTATGGCAATATATATGTCTATGATCGAAATCACTTCCCCTCAAAAATAAAATTCCGCTGGCGGCATTATTTTAAGGAGTGGGGGAACATTAACTGAGGGGAATGAAGCGGGAAGCCGAAGAAGCTCGTTTGTTTTAACATTTCGCGGAAGACGCTGTAAAAACCGCCATATTTGAATACTGCTTTGACAATACAGATAAAGTACATTAATGAAATTTGTATATTATGTGAATATAAATACAAGTAACGGTAATTCATTATTTGAATAATTAATTAATACATTTCCAATGGAATTCGGACAGATATTAGTGAACATATTTATTTATATTTTTAGGTTTCATATTTTAACCTCAAATTAAATAGCCATGGAAATCAAATTAAACAGAGTCGAATATAAAACTTATACAGCGTTGTCCGATATTTTTTTAGCTAACACAAAAATTAGCTGATCTTTGGAATTATAAAATATTTTATTTAGACGGATTGTTTAAGAGAAGAAATATCTCTTTCAAAATATAAAAATAAATACGTTCTTCACCATCCTTATCAATCTTAATTTATTAGATAAATACATAATCTTTATGTTTATTATTTCTGTTATCTGTTATACATATATTGAAATAATAGGTATTTTTCTAACTACAAATACTGTAATATCTTATATAAAAGAATTAAATATTTTCTACAATTGATCGACTTACACTCATTTTATTGGGGAAAATTTCAAAAATAATGTCGAAATTGTCAATGATTATTCCTTCCATCTGGGTTTTCTCTCCTCACTTCTTTTTTGTAAGATAAGTATTTGACAGTAGCATCGTGTATACTTGTGCAGGCGTTTTAGCTCTAAGTCTGGAGTCGTTGTTAATCACTGAATGAACTATTTATGCGTAATTTATTGATTTGCTGATTATTACAGAAACGAAAATTACGCATAATTGTTCTTTAAGTGATTGACAACGACTCCAGACTTGGGGTTGAAATACTCATATTTGTACTCAGGAAGTCTGTAGAGATGTCTTTCTCTTAAACAACTCTGAGCTGATGGGATCGCCCCCACCGACAGTGGGGACAGTTAGTAAATTTGTAATTAAATCGAGGTAATCTTAACTCCAAGAGCCTAGAAAAAGGTAACTTCTATGAGTTTTGGCCTCAGAACGACTATTTTTAATTTAATAGCCCAAGGAATCTAGGTTTAAAATTATATTTGGGTAAATTTAGTACAGTATCGCCCCCTGAAGCATGAAATCGCCCCCCTGGAAGCATGCGACTGGATCCGCCATTGGAGCTGTGAGGAATACTTTCTGTAAGAGAGAACCATTTATCCAGGTAATTTGTTCAAATTACCTCTACTATACTTTGATTCCACTTCAAATGCTTATCTATTACAAAAAAGAAGTAAGTAAGGTACCTAATTGTGTTGCAGTTTTTCTCCTGCGACTGACATGTAAATTTCGTGGCAAATAGCTGAAATATTATCTGTTGGTCATGTATTTTGTTGTTCGGTTTTTAAAAAAATGTCTAGAGAAAATCTTTTCTACATTCAACAAGGTGTGTGTAGCAGACTAAGCTTATTAAAAACCTAATCACATAATATTGGAAAACAGCTTTGTTTTAATTACCAAAAAAATGTCATTTAGATCACGAAAGTTATATGGATCTTTGAAATGTATTTTTGTAAATAGGTGATTTAAGTATTTACTGTTTCCACGTTCGTAATATTCAAAGAGTATTTTGCAAATCGTGTTAAGCGTATAATTTTCGAATTTCAAATACTAATAGTTTTGATTTTACAAGTTATAACTTGTAGAATAATTTTGTTGAATTTCGAAACGAAATTCTACAAGTTACAAAACTACAAGTTACAAGTTTATTATGAAACAGGCCCCTGGTAACAACAGATACAAGGCAATAAATCAATAAATCGACTGTTACAACAGTAAACGTGGCAGCATTGAACTGATACGGAAACTTAGATCATTTATCAAAGAAAATGCTCTAAGGTCTTACCACGATATTTGTGCACTGCAGGCTATCTTCAGCAAGTACATGCTCTAAGCACGGAAATGAGTGCCGAAATCCATAGACATATATATTCACATAGACAGAGCATATGATATAACCAAGTAACAACAGTAACAGTTTTTCCTCCCTATTCGTTTGATCTCTGTCTTTCCTAGGGAGTTCATAATTTCTCTTCCGTTTGGTAATATCCCTTATGTAATATTCGTTTGTGCTCATCATCTCATTAAAAATTGCTTGCATGCTCAGTCTATGGCAATATATATGCCTATGATCGAAATCGCGTCCCCTCAAAAATAAAATTCCGCCAGCGGAAAAACGCTCGCATGTACTTGCGCCCTAACGCTCCCAGAACACCTATTTATATACAATTTTTACATTCAAGAGTCCTCGAGATTATGGCGCTAAAATTGAATTATGTAGATTTTTCCCGAACTTTCAGTAAAACTTGGTTGGTATATACAGGGTCCTCCCTCGGCCGACGTTATAACTTTCCATCACACTGCCCCTCCCTTTATTTCTGATCGCCCCGATTGAATGCATCTCCTCGGGCAGCGTTGAATGCAGTACACAACATCATTTATCCTTAAGTAATTTCGAAAAGATTGTTGAGGAGGTCTTGAATTATTTTGTCTATTCATGGGTTTTCTCTCCTCCAAATTTTTCCTGTAACAGATAAGTATTTAAAAATTGTATATGTAGAACAAAGTGTAGTAAGGCAATTTCGTAAAATTGCCCGGATTACTGGCTGTCTGTACAGAGATTCTTCCTCACAGTTTTTCTGAGAGAAAGAGATGTCTATAAAATGATCAACCAGTATTCCTGTATATAAGTAATGTATTGTATATTGTGTAATACTTATCTGTGTATGGAGACGTTTCAACTCCGAGTCTGGAGTCGTTGTCAATCGTTTGATTGAAACGTCTCCATACACAGATAAGTATTACACAATATACAATACATTACTTATATACAGGAATACTGGTTGATCATTTTATAGACATCTCTTTCTCTCAGAAAAACTGTGAGGAAGAATCTCTGTACAGACAGCCAGTAATCCGGGCAATTTTACGAAATTGCCTTACTACACTTTGTTCTACATATACAATTTTTTAAATACTTATCTGTTACAGGAAAAATTTGGAGGAGAGAAAACCCATGAATAGACAAAATAATCATTTATCCTCTTGATAACTTCGTAGGGACCATCCCATGAAGTTGACAACTTTGGTGATTTGCCCTTGGACCTTTGTGAATTGTACAACCATACCTACCTTGCTGAAATCCGGTCGAATTTGCTTTTAAATCATACCGGGTTTTCATCCCGCCACTTGTGGCTAGCATGCGCCTTCTTGCCAATATATGAGTAGCCAGTAGTCTTTCCCGTAATTGATCTGCATAATCATTAACTTCCACAAGGCATTCATATGGCGTCCCAAAAGCCAGGTCACCTGGAAATCTTATTTCCTTCCCGAACAAAATCTTAGCTGGTGTTAACCCGGTGCTGTCATGTACAGCGGATCTATATGCGAGCAAGAACAGTGGTATGTGCTCATCCCAATCCTGTTGGTTACTGTCGACCACTTTGGAAAGATGCATTTCTAGAGTCCTGTTAAATCTCTTCACCATGCCATCTGATTGTGGGGGTTATAACGGAAAACCTCTTGCTGTTGTGGAGGCATCCATCATAATACCGACTAGCTCACCAGAGCACATCTCAAAATGGTGGGTGCAATTTTTTTTCCTTTTTTCCAACTTTGGACACCTTAGAGAGGGCGCCAGACACACACAAACATATAGGCAGCAAAATAAGACAAATTTACACTTACAGTTATATTGACAATTTAAAAAAAGTGGCCAAGCCAAAACAACAGTTTCTTTCAATTACAATAGTGCAGTTTGATCAGTATACAATCAGTAAGTAGTGACTTTAGACTTATCTGGTGCAATGCTCTCTGGTTATGGCCGGGCTGTCTGGTTCCTCAGCTATATCGGGAGAGAGAGAAAGAATCAGTTGATTTAGAGGGTTCCGAAGCCTTCTAGGTAGCCGTGACTTTACTGGTTGGATCTTCCCTGACGACTAGTAGCAGTAAATAGTCGCCCCTATGGTGGTAGGTGCTATTCCTCTAGCGTCCTTGGGTCCAGCTCATTTTTGTGCATGCAGGAAAAGATAAAAACAGAGAATTAGTACGTGCTACCCCTTGATTGGACTTGCTGAACTCCCCCAAAATTCTAAATTCAACCCCGGTTTGGAACTGGGATACGATAAGTCACTTGAATGTCTGTTCAATATAACGATACGAGTCTCTATTTACATTGACACTTATGGTCCACTATTATTACGATTATGTTCCTTGATATTAAATCAAACTATTTGTGAATTATAGATAAACCGAAAATAAAATTTCAGAACAACTTCCTTCTCTCTGCAAGAGAGGTACGATAAGGTATTACAATAATTATTACAACAATGAAGATTCAATTTCTCGAAAAATATACTAAAATAAGATAACTGATTGGATCCAAACATATGCTAATACAAAAATAAAGATAACAGATTTGATCATATGCTAGTACAAAATAAAGATAACAGATTTGATCAAATGCTAATACAAAAATAAAGATAACAGATTTGATCATATGCTAGTACAAAATAAAGATAACAGATTTGATCAAAACTCTACGATACCAGAACGATATTCCTTAGATAGCAAGGAAAATATTATAAATAAGACAAATTTCCTGTTTATTTACTTTAGTGAAAAGATAATGATTTCTAAGTACTATTAACTTCGGTTGATTTTATATATTTCACCTGACTGAAGGTCATGGAAATTTTCATAAATCTTTCCAAATTTATAAACAATTTGGTGTGATAGTTATCACCTTTAAACGGTGTGAAGGAGTTTCAGCAAGTATCTTGTATGAGCAATTTAAATTATTAATAATAATGCCCGCAAATGGATATACATATATTCACATATATAGCCAGGTAAATTGCAGCTAATAAAGGAAACAACTGAAAGAGAAGATATATATGACATAGGTAAAATATCGGCAAATTGTTCCGTGCTACTTCTAAAATCTAGCAAGAAAAACCCCAGGTAAGTTAACTCTAACTCAAATACACTCCCTAATTTAAAGAGAGGTAACGAAGTAAGTGATATATAAACAATTCTACAGTGAATGTGTTTAAATTTAATTAAAAAATAAAAGCAATCTAGGTAAGACTTTAGATATAGAAAAATCACTTACTTCGCTTTCCTCCTCTGCTAAGTAGACTAGGTTGGCATCCAAATTTCCCAGATTAGCTTCCCCTTCTCCTTCAAACCTAGCAATGGTGGTCTCGGAAAGCAAACAAAATGGCTTCACTGTACGTGATTGCAACGGAAAATCAGGAATTCTCCCTTTCAGCTACAACCTTAGAAAATGATAAAACCACAGTTCCTGTTCCTAGTTTATAAGAGAGATGTAATTAAAGAGAAAAAGAAATATATATACATATATATAAAGGCAAAAAGCAGTAGCACCTAGTACGTGTTCCAATAGAAAGGTTATGCTCTATAAAAAATTATAAAAAAAATTTGATTCCTTTTGACTACCTAAACAGGAAAAGAAAATAGATCATGTAGAGTAACAACTCCTTTTAAACAATCCAACGAAGCTATATGATGAACTCTGGTCGGGAAAACATCTTCACACAGCTTCCAAATTTCAAGCTACGATAAAAAATAAGACATGTGCATATATACATATATCTACGATGGATAAAAGATAAATCGATATTTCAATTGATCGGTATTTTCACCATCAATTTTACTATAAGAAACGGTACAGATAATTTAATCACGAGAAAAGAATATATACTTGCTTTACTCACTTTCTTCGGTAATCGAAACGGTACGATAAGATAAAAATGGCTTCCTGAAACTGCCAGGTAATATAATCGATCTGGTCTCGTCGATTGACAAAAGGGAAGAGAGAGAGTCAAAACGTGAATTTTTCGCCGGTACCCAGCAAATAAGTACCGCGCAGGTTTCTTTAATGCGGTAGACGATACACAGAGTCGAAATAAGAATTAATTCAAAGATAAACCGATTGATATTACCGATTTAGTCTATTTTACGAGTTACATTATGCAAATTAATCATTAGGCGATATAAGGGATGACGAAACATACTTTTAGAATTAACTAATCAGCCATGCAAAGCGAATAAAATCAAATTTGAGGAATATTTAATTTAATAACAGCTGAAAGCGAGATACTAATGTTTTACGGTCCTGAGATGATATTCTGAACTCAACAGGGTTGGCGTACAAATTTTTACATAAAACCAAAATATAGAAAAATTATTAACATTTGCCCGAAGTGACGATTTAATCGTTACAGGGTAACGGCGTAATTCTAGGTTTGTTAATACCCATCAAGTCGCAGACCTTCTGGAAGACATTTGATTCAAAATTCCTGCCTTGGTCGGAATGAAGTTCCATTGGGACCCCAAACCTGCTAAACAGCTGCTCCACTAAACCGTTGCTACAGTGGTTGCTTCTTGATTGGGAATAGCAAACACTTCTGGCCATTTGCTGAAGTAATCAACAGCAACAAGGATATATTTGTTACCCCTCTTGGTTACTGGGAGCCCGGCTATGTCGATGGTAATTCTTTCAAAAGGAATGCCCACGTTGTACTGCTTTATTTCCCAACTGATCGATTTTGGGCCACTTACTGGCTGCACATACGTCGCATTTACGGCACCATTCTCTTACGTCTTCATAGTAGTTCCCCCAATAAAATCCTCCTCCTACCTTATCAAGGGTTTTATTCATGCCTAAGTGACAGAAATGCCGTTGTGCAACTCCTTCAGGATGGCGTGCCGTTGTGCAACTCCTTCAGGACGGCAGATACTCTATTCTTGGGTACCACTAACTGAGATTTAGTTTCTTTCCCATCGGCACTCTCCCAGAATCTCTTCAAACCTCCATTCTCGACTCGAAGAAAATCCGATTGGGCCCACAACGCTTTTAGGGTCATTCCTTGACTAGATATTTCTTCCCATCGAGGTTTGCCCGCTCCTTCATTCTTCTTTGTCAAAATTGGTTCGATATCTGGATCTTATAACTGTTTTGTTCGGCACTGTTCAATCGTCTTTTACTGTGGCTCTCATCTATCTGATGGACACATTTTTCCTAGCTTTAATTTATCTACCGTACCCTTTATGCTGCTGATTATTGTTGACGTCATTAAAGTGCTCTTTTTCCTGGTTGGTGGATCGCCAAAATTGACTATTTCTAGAAGGTGACAATCTCACTTTACAGTCCTTCTGAAACTGTCCGGCTCGTCGGCAACGGAAACATTTTGCACTGGTAGCCCAGGTATCAGTTTTTAGAGTGGTCCTTCTCAACAAAAGCTTCATTTTGGGTAGAAACTTGTTAAACTTTGCTTTCATGTCAGTTGTGTCTTCATGGTGTCCTGGTTCAAATGGGATTGATGATCTTTTTGGTAATTTCACAGTACAGTCTCTTTTGAAATGTCCTGTTTCCCCACAGCGAAAACATTCTACCCTGGTAGGCTATGTGTGGTTCCCATGAGTTGCATTTTCTAACACTACTTTCATCTCTGACAAAACATTTCCATCAAAGGTAGAGGGTTACACAAAAGAGTCTTTAGTAACCATTGCATCTTGATGTTTCTTTTTCATAACTTCTTTTCGAAACTTCTCAAATTCATTTTGTATTTTGTCTTTGGATATCTCCTGCACCTTATGAACTTTGTTTTGCACCTTATGAACTTCATTTTGTAGTTTGTAACATAATTAACTTTCAATTCAACAGAGTCTTTCACTATTTCAATTTTCTTATTGACCTCATCAACTTCACATCTTAATTCAGTTATTTTGCTGCAAACTAGTTCATTTGCATTTTTAATAAGCTGTACAATTTGCTGGAATTGTTGTTGATGAAGTTCCATTAATTAGACTTATTCTGTTTATCTTTTAGCTTCTAGTAATTCCTGTTCCTTTTGTCTTTTATCATCTAATAACTTCACTAATTTTTCTTGTTCATATTGCCTTTTTTCTTCGAGTAATTCCTGTTCTTTTTGTCTTTTCTTTCTTAATTTAATTAACTGTTCTTGATCGTTTTGTTGGGCCTTCATGGCCTTTTCTAATTTGGCACTAAGCTTATTCAATATCTCTTCGTCTTGCTTATCCATTTTTTTGGGGATCTTGTATTCACTATTAACAGTTTATTATCCTTTTTCTGACACCAATTGCTACGGATCCCGTGGGTTCAATTAGACACATGTTGTCCAATTATTACTTTATTATGATGAAAACAAATCCTCAACCTTCAAACTTCAATACACAGTTCTTGACATGTAAACACAAATCACAATTCACACTGACAGTTTTCTTAGAGCATATACTTTGCTACTTATTATACTCAACTGAACTTACGATAAGACTAACTCTAACGCTCACAAAACACCTATTTATAGACAATTTTTACATTCAAGAGTCCTCGAGATTATGGCGCTAATATCGAATTATGTAGATCTTTCCCGAAGTGACAGTTAAACGTGGCTGGAATATACAGGGTCCTCCCTCGGCCGACGTTATAACTTTCCGTAACAATACCTATATGAATTTGTATATTAACAACATTTTTTTCTACTATTATATACTTTTTTGTGTACTTATACAAAATAGCTCACTACCATTATAATTAAGTGAAAAATTATTACGCAAAGGATAATAATTTCAGTTTTGTTGTATTACGGTTACAGTTAATGTACATGTAAGACGCTAAGGCATAAGCAAAATCAAATAACGTGTTCCCAAATAAAAAAGAATATACAAATTTTCATGCCATCAGACTTTTATTGAATAAATTAAAAATACAAATACACTTCGAGAGTTTAAAACGTGAGTAAAAATCAAGAATTTGTGAAAAGCCTTGATTTGAATTATTATAAAATATATTTGAAATAATTTTGTCTTCTAGGTGTTAAAAGTTTAATGGCGCTAGTTCAGCTATTATAGAATAGATGGGGCAATAACTCTTATTAAAGGAAAATTTTAGCCGTTTGATCGAATTATTTTATTAATAACACTAAAGGCCGTCAATTGGCAATTCAAAAACTGAAGACTATTTCTTGTCACAGCAGTTTTCTATGTTGCCACAATTAAAGGTTCAAAATTCTCATTTAAAATTTCACCAAGATGATTACATTTCAGATTTCAGTCCATGCACGGATAGACATATATACTCACTAACAATGAAATCGCAACACCCAGAAGGAGGTGTTTAAATTTAATATTTTTTAGTAAAACATAAATGCGACAGTAAGGAGTAAATGATTAAAATTTGAATAAAAAATAAGGAGATTCACATGGTTCTCTTCAAAAAAGTTTCAACTAACTCAAGCAACATGAGGCCGAGCATTGTCTTTCTGAAATATGGGATCCATGAGCCGATTAAGGCAAGGGGTACATATCGCTCCACTACTTCCCGAAGATAATGTGGCGCTGTCATGTTGACTCGAACAAAGACTAAAGGTGATCTACTCCCATGTGCAAAAGCACCCCGTACCATAACGCCTACTGTTCGGTGTACATGTCGCTCAACATCAGATTGAGGTTGACGTCTTTCTCCTGGACCTCCTCTAACCGTTCTTCGGCCAGCATGTCCACCAAACAGAATCGAGATTGATCAGAGAAAACGACCTGATGCCATTCCACATTCAAATGTCGTTTTCTGTACCACTGTAGTCCTCTAGTCGTTACCGTCGATGCTCAGCGGTCAGAGGTAGCACAAGATGGGGTCGATAATCCTGCAGTCCAAAAGACCTTACAAGGCGGTAAACCGTTCGGACACTTACAAGATGACCTTGTTCTCTTAACCACTCATCAGCCAAATTTCGAATTGTCCAAAATCGGCCTTAAAGGCCATAAGTCTCAGACGTCTATCTTGAACTTCATTTGTGCCTCTTCGTTGTCCGGTGCTTAGTCCTTTCCTATTTAGGTATTATCAAACCACACTTCACAACATCTCATAACAGTAGTTGGATTTCTGTTAGTGCGGCTAGCGACTTCTCGATATGAAAAACCTGCCTCTCGTAAACTAATAATGAATTCGACCTCTTTCAAATTCACTTAGCTGGTGATACATTCGGTGTACACGTACTCTAGGCATTTTAACATTACTAAACATCTATTTTGGATCCCAGTAAACAGTTTGTTTTTTGATAAATAAAAAAAATGCAAAAATGACTACAATATTAATTGATAAAAAAAAGGTAACATGAAAACATTCACCAAATTTTACCAAATTTTAATCATTTACTCCTTACTATAGCATCTATCTTTTACCCAAACAACATCTCATCCTGGGTGTTGCTATTTCTTTGTCAGCGAGTATATTTCTTTTAGTGTGGTTTTGTCTTTCTTTGTGATAATATATTCCGGATAGGCAAATGTTAGTTTAGTTCATTTAGATAGGTAGGAAAAGAAAAATCGAATACATATATTGTTTGATATTGGCATGAAACATAAGATATTTGGAAATTGTCCAAACAATAGAATCACAGAATTTCGAAATGTGTCTAGAGCAAAAATAACAATAAATGAACAGGGGGCTCCACGATAACATATTTAATTTTATACAGTATGGTATAAAAACAAAGTATTGCGAAATATTTAGATACAAAAATAATGCTTCAGATCGCAAATAGATTGTCTAAAATTAAGAATAAGATTCTTGTATGAGAATTTTATTTTATTTGGGAGGCCATAATAACCAGTGAAAAAATAATTATGCTCGGAGATCTCAAGGGACTATTAATAACGGAATTCAGTGACAAAATCTTCTTCGAAACTGCCGAGAGAATAATACAGGCCTTTTATTAAATATTATTAAATAGTTAAGAATTATCAGTGCATATTTCAACGCATATATAGTTTAAAATTACATAGTCGAACACAAATATTTTCAACTCCATTACTAAACATATTACGAGTACAACCTACAGAGAAATGCCTACTTAACTAAACATCTTTTTTTATAGAGTCGGACGATGGATAGATGTTAATAAAAATAAATATCCCTAGAAAATCAGAGAATAGAAACAAATTGTAGAAATACTAAATATAGAAAGCCTCGAAATTAATGCATGTTAGACACATAAATATGTATAGAATAATGCTTCAAAATTATTAACGGAACAACTACAACAGGCATATTATCTAAAAGTAAAGTCCACAAGAACAAGATATAATACAAAAATAATAAAAAAAAACAAAAAATTTTTATATACAGAAAAATATAACAAATTATAAATTTCAAAATATACTCGACTAAAAAGTTTTGCTCTCCCTAGGTATAATATCTATCGTTAATTTTTTAAAGCATTTTAAATGTCAGTGTTCAATCTTAACAAAAAACCAATAAAAAATGTTTTAAATAAATTTTATTTCAGTGATAGTAAATCTATAACAATTAAATTGAAACAATTCAATTTTAAATAAAATATTCTCAAAGATAACGAAACCATGCTGATTAATTTTGGGTATTGTAACCTCTGCTTCTTATAACAGCACCCACACGTCTGGTCATCCCTTTAATCAAGTTACTAATCATCTCTTGAGATAAATTTTCCGATTCCTCTGTAGCAGCAGCAATCAGTTCTTGTGTCGTACTGGCTGGGTTAATTCTATTTAAAATCGTTGGCTATTCCAATCTAATGACGTCTTGATTTCACAGCGCTGCTTGAACCATTCTAGTCCGATGTGTCGTCATTAAAACAAACAGGTCACCTAATGCATTACGTAAAGATATTGTGATTGCATTTATGACATTATTAAGGTAATAAGCGTCTGTTGTTTTACCTGGTATATGAATCAGTACAGTTCTTTTGTTGAACATTATACCTCCCAAAATATTTAACTCTCACCAGTATAAGGGAATCTCCAATAGCTGTTTCCAGTCTGTGTGCATTTCAGGTTTCTCTCAAAAGCCTTAGTCGATAATCATCAGTCACTCATTCATGTTTGAATCTTGCAGACGTTTCGCCAAGATCTCACTTGGCATTATCAATGCGTCTATTACCTGACAACGCATTGATAATGCCCAGTGAGATCTTGGCGAAACGTCTGCAAGATTCAAATATGAATCAAAGTAACGAACGGATGTACTCCGCGATGAATACTTCTTCATATTTTATATTTTTTCATCCGTGAAACTCTACGCCTAGACGTATATATATATATATATATATATATATATATATATATAGATTTAATAAAGTTAATATAGACAAGTAATAGGAAATAATGCCACTATAGTCAATAAAATTTTTAAATAAAACAATTACTATATTGGAATAATTTGTTTAATATCTATTAGTTTATAATGTACCGATGAATAGTTGATTGATTTATTAAATAATAGAGATAGTTTGTTTGGGTAGTCTGCGGAAATCAAAAGTTAAGTGAAATTTTATAATACAATTTAATCAATTATATTTTGGGTCCTTTAATATTCAGACTTATATAAAATTAACTACAGAAATACGTTAATTAGAATCATTAATTAGAATCATTCTATGGCAATCGTTCTAACAGAAACAAAGTTGCTCAGTGGGTACTGTTAAAAAATTAATTAAGTTTGAGATTGTGTGTATTAATTAAATTCTCTAACACCTAATAAAAATACCATTTAGTTTCATTGTCATTTAGTATAACTTCAATGCCAGGAAACCATGACTATAGCTATAATTCTGGTGACCGATCATCTATTTTTTTATTGTTCGTCATCAACCACCTGTGACGAAAATAATTTCTGTAATGTTTTTAACAGCTGCACCTTAATTTAATAAAATATATTGTTTTCTCTGAAAATAAAATGTATTGTTTAAATGTTTAGGATGAATGGTTTTCACAGATAATGTGATTACATGGACAAGTGAGATGCGCTCGTGCATTTTTTGCTATTTCATTCGAAAAATCATTTTATGGATAAATTGAATTTTATTCCGAAAGATTAAGCAACAAAGCGTCAATTTGAGACACTTCCGTTCCTGCCATA
The DNA here is from genome assembly GCA_034190945.1 of Octodonta nipae. Lineage (NCBI taxonomy): Eukaryota > Metazoa > Arthropoda > Insecta > Coleoptera > Chrysomelidae > Octodonta > Octodonta nipae. Next base: position 64,269,370 of record CM067218.1, read on the forward strand.
GCCAAGTTGTACTTCTCATACCATTACAAATTAGACAATGATGGTTTATAATTAACTAAGGAGGGAACACTTTGTTTATATAATTCATCCCAACATGTTATTATTTTTTACGTTTACAATCCATATTTTGCAAACTCAACTAAAATATGCAATATAATAAATAATCTAGGCCCACTTAGAAAAATTAAGGCCTAGCTTTACGAAGCTTGATATTTCGATGATTCTCAAATCTTTTAGCAGTTCTGAGACATCACTAGACGAAATTTAACGCTGTTTCCAAAAATTGTAAAATCCTATATGACTGCCACAAGAGAAATTAATGTTGAGGCGGTTTGCGGGATAACAAAAGACGATTGAGACCTGTCATACATACCGTCTTATCCGCCTTTAAAAAAGTGTCCTAGTAATGTTTCGGATTTACCGGTGAAAAACGATATCCGCCATTTGTCGGTTTTTACCGATTATTTCCAAAACCAATTGACCGATTGTAAATCTGAAAATATCGAATGCACTCTAAAACTTTCCCCATTGAGTTTTAACATTTGCTGTAGGTATAATAGGAGCCGGTATAGAGAAGCGAATTTGGGACACACTTTATATGAATGAATTTGTTTCGCTCCTTCTTTGGAGCGATTTTCAAGAAACAAAAAATGAAAAAGAGTTTCAGAGCTTAGATCAAACTCAGGGTTCCAATCTGCCTACTTTCCAAGATCACTAGGTAACTAAACTGAACAGTTACCATGACCCGAGATAGAATCAAATTTTTCGGTTATTAAAAAAAATTTTTGGGTATAATCTCTCATGTAAGAAAATATCGGGACACAATTTACAAGGAAATACTCTTTTAACTTATTTTGAGAGCTTTCGAAATTGTTTTATTTCATCGTCAGTCAATATACCGTGATATAGTCCGTTCAATTTAAAATTATAAAACTAATATTCACTTTCACTTTTCTAGAACTTTTATTTCATCGAATATATACAACAGCTGATTCAAATATCACAAAAACAATTTTACATATAAACTCTTCGCTCCACTCACTGCCTTGCGATCGTGGGCTGCTTCCTTTTTAAAACCAGTATAGAAAATTCTCGTAAAATCAATTATCAATCCTACAGCTGCCGAGTCATTTGGAGAACCATTTTTTTTCTCAAAGCAATCGGTGTCGTACTGAAATGAAACAGGGTCGGCTTTGGTAAATTTCGTAACAATACTACAAACAACACAAAATATTAACAATTTAGAAGTAAAAAACTATAATCACTTACGTTAGCTGAGGTTGTATAAGCAGAAAAACATGTATAAAACTTTAAAATATTCTTAAAGTTTTTTTGCCAATTCAACTAGCAAAATTGTCACGTTGGCATATTTGATTTGAAGACATGTGATATATATTTTTTAAAGTACGGGTAAACTATTTTTATTATTTGTAACTTACTAATGAATTGAAACATTATTAAGGAAACAAAAATTCATAGGATAGCAACAATTTTGACTTTTTATTTAATCAATCTGAGAAATCTGTATTATATTCAGATTGATTATGAGTGGTTGAAAACTTCTCTCCATTTCCAGTAAGTTACAATAAATTATTTTAAAATTTCGTAAATCTGTCTGTTTATTGATGGTATTAGACTGGCCGTTAATGAAGACATCTCCAAGAAGCTACGCTTAAAACTGTTACGTTCAGTGGCCAGAACTTGAGGATTTTCAAAGCACAAGTTTTCTTTTTCAGTTTTATATCACTCTTGTGTTAGGTCATTCGGTGTTTCAAATTTCTTGACGTTTGACCAATATAGGAAGCAGGGCAGTTGCTACAGTCGATTTTATATATAACCTTAGATTTAAGATCATTAGGAATTTTACCTTTTGTTTTGCTAAATAAATGATTAACTGTTTTTATAGATTTCTGAGCAAATTTTATACCAGGTCCGTTTTTCAAGATTTTTAATACGTTTGGATTTAGTTCTTTGATATATGGTATAGAGGCATAGCAGTAACTTGCGTTAGAAGTTTCTTGCTTAATATTATTTACATGAAAATTATTCTGACTTGTTGACATGAAAGTGTTCATATTGTTACGATGTTCACAACTATCTCTCAACAAACTTCTGGTATTAAAATAATATATTGTTAAGTCATTTATAAGGATAAGAATTATTTAGAAATAATGTTAACAAAACTTGTAGGCTCTTATCTTTTGAACGATGGATGGGAAATTTTAAGAACTCTATTTTTCCTGCTACTAACCATAAGTTTATGTTCATTTTAAGTGGGTGATTCGAGTGAAAATTCATATATCTTCCTGAACTGCTAGGTTTCCTATACCAATCTAATTTAAGAATATTGTCAGTGTACCTAAATATTCGAGTGTCCAAAAAGGGAATACTATGTGGTTCATCTTCTTCTTCAATAGCGAATTGCAAAAATCTATTATAAGTGTTAAAGATGTTCAAAAGTTCATCTTTGCTACCAACAGGAACACTACAGACAATATCATCTACGTATTTTTTTAAAAATGGAATGTTAAAACTAAGTTTAGGTATACACTCATTGACCAGATCGTCCATAACATATTGAGCAATATTGGGAGAAAGCTTAGAACCCATTGTTGAGCCAAAAACCTGCTTATAAAACTTTCCATCAAACGAAAAAACACTGTTAGTGAAAACAAATTTAATTAAATAAAGGAAGTTATTTTTACTAATATTTGTGTGAGGGGAAATTGAAACCCAATTTCTATCAATGATGAGTTCTACCAAATTTAAAGGAATGTTTGTGAAGAGTGATTTTACATCAATACTAACTAATACGTTATTTTGAGGTAACGAATAATTATTACAGGTAACGGAAAAAGCACTAATTTTGTCTTTTTAATTGTTATATAATGTTTTATTATTATTTTCATTGTTATTTTCAAGTTTTATATTAAAAGAGATTATTTGTGTAACTTTAAATACAATCTTAATGTGCATATTATATATATATATATATATATATATATATATATATATAGGCAGGAATAACGGCTGGTTGTTTGATATAGGTTGAATAATTAATGGGATTCAGCCTGAAGGTGGGCGACTTAAAACTACTTGTTAACTCTTTGTTCTTTAATCAAGAGCTTTCGAAGAGTTTCTCTTCTTCATCAGTTCAATACTAGAATGTTTTGGTTACATTATTATATGTTTTATAAAATATGAGAAAAATACTTACAAAACTTGAGGTTAAATATAAGCAATCCAATATAAAACAGTACAAAAGAATCCTCTACTCAAATGTACGAAAAGAGTTGATATGGATGACAGAAAAATTTAAATTGAAGTGAAAGAGACATATAGATATACTTCAAAATATCATGGTAATGGTATTAGTTAAATGAAATTGCCAAATAATATAAATTTTATAAAGGATATTTGTTCAGAAAATAGATATTTAATTTAGTTATTAATTCCTGGAGATATTCTATCATCCATCGCTAACAAATTAAAATAAATAACATTAAGATTCGAAATATCTGTTTTTTTGTTTATACAATTAGACTGATTGTTAATACAAACCATTTCTAGAAAATTACGTTTAAAACGATTCAAATTCTTATCCTCATTACTTATTAAACAAAATAATTTAAGGCACTCCATTCGATTTTGATCCTAGTGAACTTAACAATATTGTTACGAAATTTACCTAAGCCGACCCTATTTCATTTCTGTACGACACCGATCGCTTCTACCATAAAAAATGTTCTCGAAATGGCTCGGCGGCTGTGGTTGATTTTACTAGCATTTTCGATGCTAGTTTTAAAAAGGAAGCAGCCAGCGATCGCAAGTCAGTTAGTGGAGCGAAGAGCTTATATGTAAAATTGTTGTTGTGATATTTGAATCAGCTGTTGTATATATTCGATCTAAATAAAAGTTCTAGAAAAGTGAAAGTGAATATTAGTTGTATAATTTTAAATTGAACCCACGGACTATATAACAAATTTGGTGATCAGAAGTAAAGTATTAAGTGCAGTTAAAATCGTAATTTGATTTATGGAAACCCGTAGCATGGAAAAAATGGACGAAACTACCAAAAAAATAGTCCAGCAGGTTACGGAGGGACTAGACGAAAAAATAGCCCAGATTCTAGAAAAACGTGTCTAGAAGGAGAAACAAAATCAAGAAGAAATTCAACAAAGGTTAGTAAAATCTTTTGATGAAAAACGTAAAATAGAACAGAAAATCTTGTCACTAAGATGAAAAGCGAACAACAAAATCTTGTCACTGCCATGGAAGAAAAACAACAAAATTTAATGGAAGGATTATTCTCGAAATTTGTAGAAAAACAAGATCAAATTGAATTGACAAGACAAAATTCATTTAAAATACTGGAATTAAAACGACACGAAACTGAAGAGAAAAGACAACTGCAATTTGAATAATTAATGGAAAGTTAATGAAACAGTTAATGACAGAATGCAAATAGTTGAGTCAGACATAAAAGACATAAGTGATGACATTAAGACCATAAAAAATACCGTGGACACGCTTGAAACCAAAGTAGATGTCCTCGATTCCATCCAAAGCCAAGTAAAGTTTGAAATCAGTTCTATTCAAAACTCAGTTCAAGATAAAATCAGTGCCATCCAAAACAAGGTAGAAACAGAAATCAAAAAATGCAACAGGACTTACAGCGAGAAAAACACCAGCACACCGTGAGTACTAAAGGTTCCGTTAGCAAACCACCCAGATTTGATGGCAGATCATCTTGGCCCATGTATAAACGGCAATTTCAAGCTGTGGCTACAGCTAATGGATGGGATAACCATGAAAAATCAACGTCTCTGGTAATTTCGTTAAGAGGTCTGGCCGTAGAACTCCTCCAAAGCATTCCAGTCGATGAACAAGACAATTTCGACAAGATCATCGCCTTCCTAGACAAAGGATACGACTATCAATCCTTGAGCCAGGTATACCAAGTCCAACTGAGTGGAAAAACGCAAAAATCCGGTGAAAGCTTCCAAGAATTCGAAGCACAGATTAGACGGTTAGTTCACTTGTCCTACCCAGACCTGCCAGAGGAAACGAAAGACCAGTTGGCCACACAGAGTTTCATAAACGGCATCAGAGATGTGGAAGTACGACGAAATCTAAGACTAAGTGGCGTCAAGAAAAGTAATGAAGCTCTACTTCGGGCTTTGGAAGTAGAGGCTGTCATGAACATGTCTAAGCCGAGGGTCCGAGTACTTTCCTTCAACCAGGAAGAGTCAGAGTCACCATTTCAAGCGCTGCTGGCTGGTCTGAACAAAATATTAGAACGCTCACAAAGAACTGGCACCAGAGGGGCATATTACCGCTGCGGACGGACAAGACACTTCCAACGTGACTGCCGAGTAAGGCTACCGGAACGATCACTAACCAGGGGTAGCCAACAAACCGACCTTACCAACCAGAGAAACTCCAACCAGTCAGCATAAGGGAGCGAATGCTGACTCACTCTCCACCAGCCCCCAGGACAGTATCCATCCGGGGATTTTGCCGAGATAGCAGCAACCTAGTCATCAGAGACACCATAAATGTCTGAGCAGTTACTATCACCATCGATACCGGCGCCGCTGTGTCCATTGCCACGTCCAAGGTTTTGAGGTCATCAGAAATCCGGCCAGTTAAGAGTAACATTCAGCTCACTACAGTCACCGGCGAGTCCATGTCATTACAGGGTGAGGCAGATGTCGTACTACAGATAGGGTACAACATGATCCGGCATAGGATCCTGGTAGCGAATATTGAGGACGATTTTTTACTGGGTATGGACCTAATCAGCCAGCTTGAATTTTTGTTCGACCCGAGATATGATGTTCTTCGATTCCTAAATGAGGAATTTTTATTGACACGGCCCGTTAATAGCTCATTGACCTCCATAAAAATTGTAGCAAAATCTCCAGCCAGAATTCCCGGTCGAACGGAACAGATTATTCATGGGCAGATAGACAGCAATCCTGGGAGCTGCGTTGGAATGGTGGGGCCCGTACACTCAGCTCAAGACTACTTAGTTGGACGGGCTATAGTTAAAACCGGACGACATATACCAATCAGAGTCCTGAATTTTGTCCAACAACGACATCAGAATTGCCAATGGTCAAGAGATAGCTTGTTTCGAGCCAGTAGAGACCATCATCAATTGCGAAGAAGAATACCAGAAGTAGGTGAAGGAGACAGGCCCCAGTAAAGAGTTCCTACAACAGTTTGCTGAACATTTGACACACCTGACACGAGAGAACCAGAAGAAAGCCAAGCAATTTATCGCAAAGTACTGGCAAGAAGTGTTCCTTGTTCCAAAAAGAAGTAGAGTTTTTGGGCCACTTCGTTTCCGAGTCAGGAATTCGCACCAACGAGGACAAGATAGAAGCCATCTGCGATTGGCCAGTCCCAAGAGACAACTCCGAAGCTTCTTGGGCCTCTGTTCCTACTACAGGCGATTTGTTCAGGGATTTGCCACCATTGCCGCGCCTCTACATCGGCAGACCACTGAGAAACATCATTCCGACGACTGAAGGCAGCACTATGTTCCAGCCCAATCCTAGCCTTTCCTACACAGTCCGGCAAGTTCATTTTAGACACTGATGCCAGCAACACAGGTTTGGGGGCCGTTCTATCCCAGGTGCAAGATGGTGAAGAGAGGGTGATCGAGTACTACAGCCGTGGATTCTCGAATTTACTGCGTCACCAGAAAAGAACTTCTTGCAATAATAAGGGCTGTAGACCATTTCCACAAATACCTGCATGGTCGTCATTTTTTAATTCGAACAGATTATACGGCACTCAAATGACTGTTGGACATGAAGACACCGGAAGGACAACTGGCCAGGCGGATGGAGAAATTACAGCACACACCGTTCCGGCCGTTTGCACAATAATGCCGACGCCCTATCCAGAAGACCCTGTAGAGCAGAATGCGGACATTGTCTGAAGACGGAACAGTGAGAGGGTATCTCCACCAGGCAGATCCGAGTGTAGACCAATGAAGACTGGACAACGGAACAGTGCATCCAGGACCAAATGGCTGATCCATACATCGAACCAGTTCTGTCACTCAAAACGAGAGGGGCACCCAGGCTACGATGGGACAAGGTAGCTAGATACTCCGACGTGCTGAAATCGTTATGGGCTCAATGGGACTCTCTAAGAGTAGACAATGGAATGCTCAACTGGTAGTTACGAAGAGAAAGGTACCAGCCATCCTGACCAAAGTACATGATAAAAACCGTAGACAAAGTTCGCCAGCGGTACTACTGGGTGAATTACTACGAAGACGTCAGAGCTTGGTGCCGCAAATGTGCCACCTGTTCAGCCAGTAAGGGCCCGAAGACCCGGACCAAGTGCAGAATGCAGCAGTACAATGTGGGCGTCCCATTTGAGAGAATTGCCATCGATGTCGCCGGTCCGTTTCCCGAATCTGAGAGGGGGAAAAATACATTTTGGTCGCAATGGATTACTTCAGCAAATGGCCTGAGGCATATGCGATACCCAACCAGGAGGCAACCACGCTAGCGACGGTGCTAGTAGAACAACTATTCAGCAGGTTTGGCGTCCCGATGGAACTACATTCAGACTAGGGGCGTAACTTCGAATCGAATGTATTCCAGAAGGTCTGCACGATGTTGGGATCAGGAAAACGAGAACAACACCATTACACCCACAGTCAGACGGAATGATGGAAAGATTCAACAGGACCTTGGAACAACACCTATCCAAGGTCGTCAGCAATAACCAGCGTGATTGTTATGAGCATATTCCCCTATTCCTGTTGGCATATCGCTCCGTCGTACATAATAGTACAAACCTGACTCCAGCCAGGGTCCTATTCGGAAAGGAGCTGCGATTACCCTGCGATTTGGCTTTTGGCTCCCCCGAAGAACCTTCCCAAGACATCGACGATTATGCCGACCAGCTCCGACATAACATGCTTGCAATACACGAATTAGCCCGAACGCAGGTGTTGGCCACCAGTGACCGGATGAAGACGCGATACGACCTCAAGGCCAATTCAGTCGGGTTCCAGGAGAGGGACAAAGTTTGGCTGTACAACCCCCAACAGAGCAAGGGAAAATCCCCAAAGCTAACACCCGCCTGGGATGGTCCGTACGAGGTGGTCAAGAGGCTTAATGACGTCGTCTACCGGATCCGTCGAAACCCCAAGGCTAAGTTGAAGGTGGTCCATTTAGATCGACTCGCTCCTTACCATGGAGAGGATGTTTCTGACCGGGACGATCAGAATTAAAGGGGGTCAGTGTTACGAAGTTTACCTAAGACGACCCTGTTTCATTTCAGTACGACACCGATCGCGTCTATCATAAAAAATGTTCTCGAAATGGCTCGGCGGCTGTGGAGTTGATGGTTGATTTTACTAGCATTTTTGATGCTGGTTTTAAAAAGGAAGCAGCCCGCGATCGCAAGTCAGTTAGTGGAGCGAAGTGCTTATATGTAAAATTGTTGTTGTGACATTTGTATCAGCTGTTGTTTATATTCGATGTAAATAAAAGTTCTAGAAAAGTGAATGTGAATATTATTTGTATAATTTTAAATTGAACCCACGGACTATAACAATATCAATACTATTAATAATAACCTCACACCTTAATTTGTTTATATACCTTATATTAAAGACATTTCATCTAAAATAATTAACATATTTAAGAAACATCCTAGTATTTATATATCACATAAATCTATTAGAACTGTCAATAGTTTGTTTAGCAAGATTAAAGACAGAACTCCAGAGAAATTAAAATCTAATGTGGTTTATCGCATTAATTGTAAGAACTGTCCAGCTTCTTATGTGGGACAAACTTCTAGACTATTAAAGGATAGAATTGTCTCACATAAAGGGACATTAGACTCGGCAAAGAAAGACTTTGACAACGCTTACGTACTGATTAACTAGAGGAATCGTTTTAAACGTAATTTTCTAGAAATGGTTTGTATTAACAATCAATCAAATTGTACAAACAAAAAAATAGATATTTCGAATCTTAATGTTATTTATTCTAATTTGTTAGCGATGGATGATAGAATATCTCAATGAATTAATAATTTAATTAAATATCTATTTTCTGAAGAAATATTTTCGAAATATCCTATATAAAATTTATATTATTTGGCAATTTCATTTAACTTACACCATGATAGTTTGAAGTATATCTATATGTCTCTTTGACTTCAATTTAAAATTTTCTGTCATCCATATCAACCTTTTTCGTACATTTGAGTAAAGGATTCTTTTATACAGTTTTATATTGGATAGCTTTATATTCAACCTCAAGTTTTGTAAGTATTTTTTTCATATTTTGTAAAACATATAATAATTTAACGAAAACATTCTAGTATTGAACTGAGGAAGAAGAGAAACTCTTCAAAAGTTCTTCATTAAAGAACAAAGAGTTAACACGTAGTTTTAATTCGCCCATCTTCAGGCTGAATCCCGTTAATTATTCAACCTTTATTTAATTTTAACATTACATACATTAAGTACTTAAAGTAATGTAATGATTAAGTACTAATGAGGGCTCACAGGGCAGGTATAAATTGAGATCAAGAACCAGAAATTCTTCAGTTACTTAGTATCTTTTGAGAAAGCCAAATATGATTTTGGCGAAACGTCAAGTGATTTTTCAAACGAATACAGACGTACGGATGTACACCGGAATAAATCATCAACCACATATTTCCATCCGTGAAACAATATACACAAACATATATATATATATATATATATATATATATATATATATATATATATATATATATATATATGGTTGATATATAGAATATATTCGGTTGAAAAATCACTTGATATATATATTATATATATATATATATATATATATATATATATATATGTTGTAGTTGCTAACTAAAATGACGACGTTTCGGCAGGGTCACATCTGCCCTCTTCAGGTCGGTTCGCATAATTCTCGTAGCCTTCTGCTTTCGCTTCTAGTTACTCGAATACTGTATTCTATGTCTAGGCGTAGAGTTTCACAGATGCTCCAATTAAATGTTTGTTACGGCTGAATTTGAATTCATAGTCTGGAACAGAGATGTTTGTTCTGCGTTATACAGGGTGTCTTAAAATTCGTGAATTTATTGCTAAATACAAAAATGTTAAAAATTCAATTTTTTGAATAGAACAACACCCTGTCTATTATCAACTAAACTAAAAGGCAATCAAAATCCCTTTCAAATGGTATATAATGTTCCTATACCTAAATATTAAGGTTTCGGAAATAAAATCAAGTTTGTGTAAGATTATTTTGGGATATTTATCTAGATAGCGTTAAAATGTCTTGACGAGAAATGTCATTAGCTCAATTTTGACAATTAAATAACTATTTAATGGCATTTTTCTGATTCATGGACAATGTAGCAAAATTGCAGAAATTTCAATGAAATATACCTGGATCTATAAGCAGTGAATAAGAGAAAATTTAATGGAAATGCTGTGGAACCTTTGGTGTGTCACAAATGAAAAAACACAATTTTACATCCTAACACCAAACCTTTATTTTAAACACTCAACGCCGTTTCAACAACTCTAAGTTGTTATCATCAAGGAGAGAATCTAAATTACAATTTTCTCTAATTTATATACCAATAAACTATTAGCAACTTACAGTAAATAGTACAAAGGGTAAATCCCAAGTACCTGAATTCTAAAGTTCACAGAAAATGCAGATTTTATATATAATGAAATTATATAAATTAGAATAATCCTTAATTACCTACCTACTTTTACCCTACATTGTAAAGTTAAAGAAATGACATTTTTAACGGACTTTAAAAAAGAAGGAGCTTCTCAATTTGTCTGTATCGATATTTTTTTTATGTTTGTTTACCGATTACTCGGAAATGGCTCAAGCAATTTCGACCTTTTTACTGGATCCTGTTTCGGGGGATGGCGAAGTCGTTCCATATGTTTTCATTAATATAGCGTGTACCGTTTTTTCGAAAATGGGGAAAAACTATTTTTACTTATTCTCATATACTCTATGCCTTGGTGGAGTCGCCAGTATTATTAAAATTTGGAAAAAAATATCCTCGGAACGTGGGACAAATTGAAAAGAAATTGGATTAGTTCCGGGATATCCCTAAGTGGTCAGATATTTTTTTCTATAACATAGGTTGCATCGTTTCTTAGAGAATGAGCAAAAACTTTTTACCTATTTTCTTATACTCTATGCCTTGGTGGAATCGCCGGTATTATAAGCTTTGATGAAGAATTAATCAAAATAAATGTCAGTTAATATGTATATACAGTGTGTATTCATAAATCAAACGTTTTCTTTTTTATTAATAATTTTAAGAGAAAAAGTTATTCTTCACAAATAGATTTATATGATCTAAAACGTAAAAAGTAATCATTCCAAGTCATTTTTTTTAACTGTAAACAAGGTTTGTCATCAAAGAGGACTTTTGATTACTGATCGGGTTTCATTGTTAACTTGGCGGTGTAAGTTAAGAATCTTTTGACCGAAAGGTATAAAAGCAGGCAGTTAAAAACTGTTCATATTCCTCGTCGCGTCATTTGTGATGACACTACCGAAATACAATTACACTGTTTCTCCGATTCTTCTGAAAAGGCATATGGTGCATGTATTTATGTAAGATCTATGCCTTTAAAAGTAATTACGTTACCAAGATTGGAGGTTTGTGGAGCTACTATTGCAGCGAGATTATTTACAACGGTTAGTAAGTGTCTTGATTTTAACCCAAATAAGGTATGTTTTTGGTGTGATTCAACAATTGTTCTGGCGTGGTTGGCATCGGAACCACGTCAGTGGAAAACTTTTGTTTGAATTAGGGTTTCGGAAATACAAAGGAGAAACAATGAGAATATTTGGAGGCACATAAACTCGGAGCATAATCCAGCAGACATTGTTTCAAGAATGTTAGAACATGACCTTCGAAAATCCAGGATGTGGTGGCAAGGTCCAAAATTCTTAACTAGAAAAGAGAAGTGCTGGAATACACCTAAGGAGAAGAAATTAATTCAATAGGTTCCGGAAAGAAAGACGTTAAGCCAGGCGATGGTAGCGAGAACAAATTTCTTTGAACTGTTGCTCAAATATTCAAGTCTGGTTAGATTACAAATGGTAGTAGCGTACTGTCTCCGGTTTAAGACAAATTGTAGAGTCAAACTAGAAGATAGAGTAAAGGGACATGTGACAGCAAGTGAAATGCGCAATTCTTTCAACGTGCTAATTAAAATGGCTCAGCGACAGGAATTTGGTGCGGAAATTAGGAATTTGAAAAACGGAAAGCCTATTTCCAGAAGTAGCAAAATTATTTCTTTATATCCTTTCATTGATCAGAGCGGTATACTTAGGGTTGGAGGTCGCTTGAAAAATGCCGAGATAGCTTTCGATCAAAGGCATCCCGTAATTTTGCCAAAGGAGAACTTTACAAAATTGTTAATAATTTTACAGGAGCATTATAAAAACCTGCATGTGGGTCCTCAAGCCAAGGAATTTGATAAAGGGTGTCCTAAAAAAATGTATGGTTTGTGTCAAGGTCAATCCGCGAGATATGAAACTAGTAATAGGCGATTTGCCATTTGGACCCGTTACACCTAGTAGGCCGTTCACAAACTGTGTGGCTGATTACGGGGGGCCTTTTGAAAAGAAGAGGGGAAATAATAATAATAGTTAAGGGCTTATTTGAGTGCGTTTGTGTGTACCGCGACGAAGGCAGTTCATTTCGAGGTTGAGTGAGTTATATACATTTTTCCCGGCAATGCAACAAATTTTGTGGAAACTCGAAATGAGTTGAAAGATTTGATAAAGTTTTTTAAGAATCCGAAAAATGTCTCGGCTTTTTCGAACTATTTTGTTCAACAAAATATACAGTGGCATTTTATTCCACCTCTGTCTCAGCATTTTGGGGGTATCTGGGAGTCAGTAATCAAGTCTGCTAAATATCACTTGAAAAGAGTAGTCGGGAAACAAAGGTCAACCTTTGAAGAACTCACCACAGTGATCACTCAGGTAGAAGGGTGTTTTAATTCCAGACCTTTATCTCCTATTACTGAACACTTCGATGACCTCCTGATACTAACTCCATCAAATTTCCTTATTGATACTTTACTTGCTGCTTTGCCACAGCATTATTTGGCTAAAATTAGGTAAAAAGGTTAACTAGATATCAGCTACTTACGCAGCTGATTCAAAGTTTTTGGAGCCATTGGTCAAAGGGATATCTAAATCAACTTCAGCAGCGAAACAAATGGCGGAGGCAGTCAGACACTATCCAGGTAGGGTCATTGGTACTGGTAAAGGAGGATAATGTTCCTCCTCTGCATTGGCCTTCCGGTCGAATGACAGAACTTCATCTTGGCAGAGACAATCTGTGTCGTGTCAGTGAAAACCCAAAAGGGCATAATTAAAAGAGCAGTTTCCAGAATTGTGTTGTTACCAAATGAGTCAAACTCTAATGACTCCTAAACTGACTTAGATTTAAAGGGACTTTGTAGACTATAAGTATGGACTGTTGATAACTTAATTTTGATAAAGGTTTAAGATATGTAATTATATGCATATCATTTTTTTTTTAGTTTTTATATTAGATTATTCTATCCATAGTAATTATTTTTGATGTTTTGGTATTAAGTATTGAAAGTTAGGAACTTTCAAGGGCGGCTGTATGTTCAGGATTCATTGTTAATTTGGGGGGTGTAAGTTAAGAATCTTTCTGACCGAGAGGTATAAAAGCAGCAAACGGGCAGTAGCTTTCGAACGTCTCAATATCAAACATTGTAATAGAGTAGTTGTTAAGATTTTTAATTTCAATCATTGATTTAGTTGTTCTGTGTAGCGATTTACGTGTTTTCTACGTTCCGTAAATTATACAGTCCACTTTGTTAGTTGAAAGGTGTATATTGTATATTTTCAATTAACCCTCATAAACAATTACAAATAATTAAAGTATCTTCATTTCTGTTAAGATGTAAAATGGTTATCAAATAGAAGTAATTATAATTAAAAACTGCATCTACCTATGCCATTGCACTAAAAATTGTATAATAGGTATTTTTGTAACTTTTCCAACTATATACTAGGTTTCAAAAAATATATCAATATTGTTTAAAAGTGAGCTTTATATTTTATAATATCTCAAATTGCAATCAAGCAAAGTTTATTAGATTTGAACTGCATCCAATTGTGCTGTATTATTAAAGATTGTAATAAATTAACAGTTGATTGGAAATAAATCCCAATAAATGTCAGTTAATCAACTTCAAGGTGGAGGTTCTCAGTTAGTTTCTATAACAGTGTGTCTTCATAAGTTAAATTCAAACGGAAAACGTTCTTATGATTATTATTTAGAGAACAAAATATTCTTCATAAACAAGAATTATAAAATACATCTAATTATGCCATTTCGCTAAAAATTTTATAATAGATCTTCATATCACTTTTCCAAATTGTATACTAGGTTTAATAAAGAATATACATTTTGTTTAAGTTAAGTACCTTTATTTTTAATAACAAAACAATTTATTATCATACATAGTTAATTATAATTAAAAACTACGTCATATTATGTTATATCAATTAAGTCTGTATAACCATTTATTATAAGATTTCGCGGAGGGGAGACTATTAAATGAATGTCAGTATAATTAAACTTAAAGAATGATGTTACTCAGATCGTCTACAATATAGTAGATCCATCTAAGTTGGAATATTATAAAAAATTTTCTTAATACATATTGGAATGTCTTCGATGGCACATTCCATAGAGAATATTCAAAAAAATGTATGAATTAGATGTTGCAGTTTTAGTTCAATGCTGGTTCAATGCAAGTATATAATTGACGAAGGACCTTTAGCGGAACAATCAATAAACACGTGCTGTCACGTAAATTAATTCACCAAATAAAAGTTATCACTAACCTTTAAGTCGAAGCTCTGGTGTTTTCTTGGTTCTTCTTTCTTCTGAGGCTAGCCCCGTAACAGCTGGAACAGTTTCTTAGAGCTTCGTCTTGACAACACGTTACACAAAAAATAGCGACGTAATGTTCATTGATTGAGCAAACAAAAAATGCGGGTTTAACAACAAATGATGCGCTTTTGTAAACACAAAAGAAACAAAATGAAAGCGGTTTAGCGGTCGTTACGAACGAAGCTACTAACTCGCGAAATCGTAACGCAAAAAACAACAATAAGCGTCGTCTCTTCAGACGGAATCAAAGCGACCGAAAAGTTCGGAAAACAAACACGAATCTCCCAAGCGTCCTAATAGCTAGGTATCCGAACCACGAATGTCAATACTGTCTCTATTTTACACGCAAAAAATGCTTACAATTAGCATTAGCGCGACGGAATGTTTTAGAAAAGGTGCAGAAGTTTAAAAATCAATGAAGTAATTAAATCAAATTGAACACAATACACTAAAAAAATTGCGGGAACTCACCATTCCGCCAGCCTTGAATTACTTATTTCAAAACTAAGGGTCCACTGGCAGTGGACAAAGCTTTACAAGAGGTCGCTTCAAAGTACCACTTGCAGTTCTAACTGTAGCAACGCGTACAACACCATCACCTCCAGGATGTACGTCAATAATGCGCCCTAATGGCCAATTCAAAGGAGGTGAAGTGTCTTGCTTCAAAATAACAAGAGTACCTGGCTTAACAACCTCCGAGGGATCAGTCCATTTACTCCGTTGATGAAGAGTATGTAAATATTCTTGCGACCAACGTTTCCAGAATGCCTGATGCAAACGACTCAGTAACTGCCATCTGTTGAGACGATTAGATGGGACAGATAAGAAATCAGATTCAGGAGGTGCTGTTAAAGGCGGTAAGATCCGATGGATCGTTTTTACAAGGGGTTATAGGTCGCGAGTTTAAAACTGCTTCGACCTGTGCAAATACAGTAGAAAGTTCTTCGTAGGTTAGGACTTGATCTCCAACGACACGTCTTAAGTGAGCTTTAACACTACGAATTACTTTCTTTGCGAATAGAATCCAAAATCGTTGCTGCAAAAGAAATTGAACGGTTTGGATTCCTGCGTGAAAATTGGTGACATGACAATCTTCGACAATTAGATTAGTCAAACGACTTTTACTTGGTAGCAGTGCGGGAAATTTAGTGTCAAACGGCAAGGGAGCATTAGCCAATCTACTACCAACTCTAAGAGTTCCCTGTTCATCAAGAAACGGCGAAAGTTTACGAAGCGATTTGGGCAAAAGTTTTCTTTCTCGAAGAAGGGAAATCTCTTTAGAAAAATATTGTACTTGAACATATCGAACAATGCGAAGCTGAGCCTGATATAACTCAGCAGCCAAAAATGATCCAGAGTCCCTACGGTCTGGATTGCGAGCGTTATCAACAAAGCGACAAATATGAGCTATAATGCGGGTAATGCGATTAATAGAAGAATGTTCTTCTAACAAAGTACCAAAGTGTATTGCCTAATAACTCTGATGGCAAAGTGCCGCGGGAACCCAAGTCAGTGGGGTTATCACAAGATTGAATATAAAACCAATGAGAAGAAGGAAATTTTTCCTGAATGTAAGCAACTCGATTACTGACAAATGTCCAACGGTGCGGGGAAGAACTAAGCCAAGAAAGGACTACCGTGGAATCTGACCAGCAACGAATCACCTTGAACAACAAACGACTATTGAATTGCTCATAAACATAATGAGCCAACTTAGCGGTAAGAACTGAAGCACACAGTTCCAATCTGGGAAGTGACAAAGTTTTCAAAGGGGCAACTTTCGATTTAGACAACACCAAAAAACTTTGACGAAATCCAGATGCGGTTTCGAACACAAAATAAACAACAGCATAACCTTTCTCAGAAGCATCACCAAATGTGTGAAGTTCACAACTAGAAAAGTTTTCTATAGCAAGCAGGTGAGCCAAAACTAAATTCTGTAAGGTCAACAAAATAGCGATAATGTCTTGCTGCAATTTGGGACCGATAAACAAAAAATCATTCAAAGATAACCGTTGAGGTATCTTAGCGGATGCATTAAACACTACACGAAGTTTGGTTGTGCTACTATCAGGTTTCAAAACACAATGATGCGGTATGTAGTAACAATCAGAAGCAGTAGATGGATCAGGAACCAACTCCATATGATCCAGCTCCAAATACTCTTTGAGAAAATCACAATATTGTTTGTAGAGATCTGGTTGCTGTAGAAGACGTCTTTCTAAAAAGTAGAAACGTTGTACGGCGAGATCATACATTCCATCAAAAGCAGGAAGTGTATTTCGAAAAGGAAGAGGCACAACGAATCTACCTGAATCCAATCTCCTGCATAGGTCGGAAGCCAAGGCGTTTCACAGCCTTGCTCGCAATGAATGATGTCATGCTACCAGAATCTAGCAGACATCGCAAAGTTTGATAAGAACCGTGCTTATCTAATACCTCAACTAAAGCGGTAGATAACAACATACTTGAATGAATGACAAAAAGTGAACTATGACAAGAAGTCTGCGGTAGAGAAGTTTCGGGACTTTCAACAGTATTAATGGTACTGGATCCACCAGATGTGGAAGCCAAGTTTGCGGGGGGAGCTCTAGATTCAGACCGAATGCCTGAATCACCACGATTTACAAAATGAAGCAATGTGTGATGGCGTTGTTTGCAGTTGCGGCAAGTGGATAAAGGTTTACAGCGATTCGACTGATGAGAATCGCCTAAGCAATTAAAACAAAGTCTAAAATCTTTAACAAACTTAAACCGCGCGGACACTGATTTGTTCAAGAATTCAGAACATTTGTAAATCGCATGATCGGATTTACAAACTAAACAATTTCTATTCTTAGTGACAAACAAGATGTAGTAAACCGGGAAGAATGTTGCTTTGAATTCAATGGTAACTTTTTGTCAACACTTCGCTTTGCCTTGCGGGATAATTCAACATGTTCAAAGGCATCACAATGCTTCGACAAAAAATCTACAACTTCCGAGCGGATCGGAAAGTCATCTTTAGCGGTCACAGTACCATGGTAAAGTTTAAATTTGGCGGCTAAATTCTTTGGAACTCGTTTCAGCATCATCTGAACGATACAAAAATCCCACTGATTTACTGGTAAACCCAAATTCTTCAGTGCTTATCACTGAAGTCATCCAATAACTTCCGAACCTCTGAAGGGCTATTTGAAGTTGGGGGAATTGTTCTAAAGCTGACCAATGAGACTCCGCGATTAAACGAGTTCGCTTGAATTTTTTCAGAAGTGTTTCATAAGCACTCACGTAATTGTTTTGTGTTAGTTTAAAATTCCTAATAGCCTCAAAAGCAGGCCCTTTTAAAGCTAACTGCAAATATTTGAACTTCTGCATAGTACTGAGTTTTTCTTTATTGTGAATTAATGAATCAAACAAATCAATAAAAGTACCAAATTCCAATATGTCTCCACTAAATGAAGGCAAATCAATTCGCGGCAAAGCAACACTTTCCTGTTCCCGAGCTATATTTTGTGGCGTAGCATTCTGAACAGATTTCAGTTTAGCAAAAATAGACCTAATTGAATAAAACAATTTTTCACATTTATTGCGAATGTCATCCTCAAAGTCAAAATCATCGTTTGCATGTGAAATTAATCCAACAATCGAATTGTGATGTTTAAAAAATTCTAAATGAATTGAATCAACCATATCAATCATGCTAAAAAACAATTCAACGTCGTCACCTCTTAAGGCTTTCTCGGCAGCAAAATAAATATCTTCTAATCTTTTAAACTCCGATTGTCGATGATTTTTAAATTTACGTAAATTTTCAGCGGTTTTTGACATCTTAACAATAAATTAAAATCACTGTAACGCCACTGAACAAATCTAACACGATAGAACGAAAACAAAATACTATTCCAAAAATGTACAATTTTTTACTGTTGAAGTCGAAAATATCTTACCAAATGTCAAATAAATTCAAAACAATTTAGCAAAATAACCAAACAAACAAAACGATCTATTGTAATTTTTTTTGCTGTAAAAGAAATATGCGAATTTATTTCTAACGGAATGACTGAATCCCGAACTTGTTTTCTCTTTTAACAAATAAAGAAACGAAAATTCAATGCGGTTTTCAACAATAATTGCAACGAAAAATCAATGTTTTGATCATTAAACTTTGCACAAAATTAACTCAAATGTATCCGGCCCGGAGTTGGACCAAATTATGTAATTTATTCGATAATCTTTGCACGAAATTAACTCAAATTGCATCCGGCTCGAAGGACCAAATTATGGAATGTCTTCGATGGCACATTCCATAGAGATTATTCAAAAAAATGTATGAATTAGATGTTGCGGTTTTAGTTCAATGCTGGTTCAATGCAAGTATATAATTGACGAAGGACCTTTAGCGGAACAATCAATAAACACGTGCCGTTACATAAGCGAATCACCAAATAAAAGTTATCACTAACCTTTAAGTCGAAGCTCTGGTGTTTTCTTGGTTCTTCTTTCTTCTGAGGCTAGCCCCGTAACAGCTGGAACAGTTTCTTAGAGCTTCGTCTGGACAACACGTTACACAAAAAAATAGCGACGTAATGTTCATTGATTGAGCAAACAAAAAATGCGGGTTTAACAACAAATGATGCGCTTTTGTAAACACAAAAGAAACAAAATGAAAGCGGTTTAGCGGTCGTTACGAACGAAGCTACTAACTCGCGAAATCGTAACGCAAAAAACAACAATAAGCGTCGTCTCTTCAGACGGAATCAAAGCGACCGAAAAGTTCGGAGAACAAACACGAATCTCCCAAGCGTCCTAACAGCTAGGGATCCGAACCACGAATGTCAATACTGTCTATATTTTACACGCAAAAAACGCTTACAATTAGCATTAGCGCGACGGAATGTTTTAGAAAAGGTGCAGAAGTTTAAAAATCAATGAAGTAATTCAATCAAATTGAACACAATACACTAAACAAATTGCGGGAACGCACCACATATACATATCTACAAAAATGTTATTTTATTCAACAGTAAACGAGGTTGGTCAAGTTAATAAATGAAAGTAAATTACCTTATGTTAGGCAATATCGAAAAAGTTAATTAGATTTGAAAACTGCATCCTCAATTAAGCCATTGCATGACTAAAAATTGTAAAATAAATACATTTTTAAAAAAACAAAAACCGACTTCAAAAGAAAATTAACTAAAAAGCATGAAATAATATTTTGCTACAATTAAATACTTTTTCTGAAGTCGGTGTCATTATGAACAGCGAAGTTGCGAAGTACAACTCATCAATGTACTTCCTAAAATATTTTCACTTTCGCTTGGCTTTTTAGTTAATTTTCTTTTGAACTCGTTTTTTGTTTTTAAAAAAATGTATTTTATGGATTCTTACAAAGTAAACTATACAATGAGCTGTATGGAATAGGACCCTTGTCTGTACCAACGATGTTTGAACATGGGTCGGTGCTCCATCCATTTGAAAAACTGGTACGTTATTCTTCTAAGAGCAGATTTTCTAAAAACTTATTCACCACTGACCATGATTTTAAAGAATCCTTTGAATAGAGTTACGAGCTAAACCTAAATTATTTTCTGCACTTCTTATAGACGCTTAGGGATACGCTTGAAAATAGGCCAGAATTTTTAAGATGTTGTCGTCGTCAGAAGTTGCAGGCTTCGGTAAACGTCGTTCTGATTTCAGTTTTCACCCTAATGAAATTATTCTGCAATCTTGTGAAATTTCTCTAGTTCATTGATTGTAGATCAGGGTACATATTATTAAACTTTCTGCATGTTCGTGCTGTAATTTTTCGACATTGTCCAAGAATAAAGAATAGATTTATCAAAACTTCATTTTGGTTTACTCCTTGATGATGACAACCTAGATTTGTTAAAACGGCTTTGAGTGTTAAAAATAATAAATAATCTAACAAATTATGAAACAAGGATTGTGCGAGAGGCAATTGAAATTAAAAAAGCCGGACAACTGAACCGAAGAGATGACGCCCTGCACCTCTCCAATACTTGGAAATCACACACCGCGGAACTGACGACTGATCACATACGACAGCGGAGGGGGAGGAGCAAACTACAACCAATCTCGAACAAAACATATCTATACTGAGCCTGGACACAGCAACTCTCAGTCAACGCATTGATAATGTCAAGCAAGATTAAATCGTTGCATTGAAGCCAGTATAACGTATACCCGCTAAAACCCTAACCTCTTTCTCCTACAACCATGGTACCCTGCGGCACTCTTTGTCAATACTACTTCGCAAGGGTGGTTCATTGCAGATGTTAACTGCTCTTACATTGACAGCCTCTAAAGCCTACTCCTCGAAGGTATTGCGGAGGTCTTTGAGGATAGTCTCCGCGTAATCTGATACCAAGTTCCAGGCTTGCGGGCCCTTCAGCATGGCTTCTACTAATTGTTCTGGAACGATATTAGTCTCCAGAATCCTCTCCACTTCGGCACGTTGATCCTGAAACCGGGGGCAGGAGAAGAACACGTGTTTCCGCGTCCTCTACCACGTCTGTACAGTGTGGGCAGTTTGGGGAGTTTGCCCTCCTGAACCTGTGCAGGTATGCTCGAAAGCATCCATGTCCAGTCAGGAGTTGAGTGATGTAAAACCCAACCTCCCCATGCTGGCGGTTGACCCAACGACTGATGTTAGGTAACAATCGATATGTCCACCGGCCTTTTGTAGAGCTGTCCCACCTCTCCTGCCATTGCCCTAGACTCATGGCTCTTTCATCGCTGTTTCTTGTCAGCTGGTCTTTTCCTAACTTTCTGCGGTAAAGCCGTCCCCTTTCTGCAGCCAGGATGTCGATTGGTAGGGTAGAGGCAATCACACTCACCGCCTCATAAGACACAGTGCGGTAGGATGATGCCACTCGAATCGCTGAGAGCCGCTGGACTGATTCCATTTTCCGGCGGTACGATGGTAGCTCGAGCGATTTCTCCCATACCGGTGCCCCGTACAACAAAACAGAAGTAGTTACTGTTGCCAGTAGCTGTCTTCTTATCTGTCTAGGGCCTCCGACATTCGGCATTATTCTAGATAATGCCCCCTGTACCCCAGCTGCTTTCTTGCTGGCCGCGATTATGTGCTCTTTGAAGTTGAGCCGTGTGTCCAGGAGCACCCCCAAATAGCTGATGAAGGGCTGCGACTGTATGTAGGTGTCGCCTATTTTGAGGGTGATGGTTTCCCTTGCCTTTCGACTGCTAACAAGAAGTGTTTCGGTCTTTTGCTCTGCTAAACTCAAGTCCGCTGAGAGCATCCAATGCTGAATTGTGGCTATAGCGAATGAGAAGGTTGTTTGTATCTCCTCTATGTGCTTGCGCACTATGATCAATGCCACATCATCGGCGAATGCCACTAGCCTGACGCCCTCAGGCAGACCGAGCAGGAGCAGGTCGTTGTACATTACGTTCCATAAGAGGGGGCCAAGAACAGAGCCCTGAGGTACACCTCCTGTGATCTTATAGTCGACTTGCCCATTTTCAGTTTGGTACAATAAGATGCGGTCCTTGAAATACGTTGAAACCATTCTCCGCAAGTACTGAGGAACTTCCATCCTGGCAAGAGCCTCCAAAATGCGGTCCCAGCGGGCCGAGTTAAAGGCGTTCTTGATATCCAGGGTGGCTATTAGACAGTACTTTTTTCCACCTCTTCTCCATCTCTTTCCCGAGATAGCCTCTCTGGCGATGTTGGTAACGAGTGTCACGGCATCGATGGTTGATCTCCCTTTCTGAACCCGAATTGGTTGGTGGAAAGTTTTGGCTCAACGTAGGGCTCCAGCCTATCTGCTATTATTCTTTCAAGGAGTTTTCCCGCAGAGTCCAACATACAGAGGGGACGATATGATGACGGTTCGTCTGGAGGTTTCTTTCCCCCTTTAGGGAGGAGCACAAGCCTCTGCTTTTTCCACTTAGTCGGGAAAACCCCCTGCTTTAGGCAGGTCTCATACATTTGTAGAAACATGTCAGGCCTATTGGCTATGGCGCATTTTAGCGCGATGTTAGGTATGCCATCTGGACCGGGAGCCTTGCAGTTTTTGAGCCGCTTGCATGCGCCCATCAGCTCATTCATAGTCACTGATGGTATATCTTCGTCCCTCACCTGACACGAAGGATAAGCGGGTAGCTCAGGCTTCGCAGGAAACAAGTGAGTGACAATGCGGTGCAATGATTCGGGGCAGTTCGTTGATGTCATGGGAGGGGCCTTAATTTTATGCATCACGATTTTATACGGTTTTCCCCATGGATCTTGATTAACTTCGTCACACAACTCCTTCCAGTAGGATCTCTTGCTTGAGAGAATTGCTCTTCGTAGTTGTTGTCTTTTGATCTCATAGTCGAGCCTTAGTTCTTCTGTTGTGACCCTGTCGCGTCTCCGTGCTCGTTGATGCAGCCTTCGTGCTTTGAGACACTCTCGTCGGTGTTGTGAGATCGTGTCGTTCCACCAGTAAACTGGTGGGCGGCTGTTGTTGTGCCGTCTCCTTGGCATGGAAGCATCGCAGGACTTGACAACGCTTGTCATTACCTCTTTGGCTGTGGCTTCTGCGCTTGTTGCTATTGACAATGGTTCCTGCTCCATAACCAAGGCGAATGAATCAGCATCGAAAGCATTTTTGTTCCAACCGACTGGCTGTGGCCTCGCACGACTGACACACAATCTTCGTTTGGGAGTGGTGTTGATTTCCCATATAATAGCTTGGTGGTCGCTATTAGTAAACTCCTCATCGACCCGCCACTCACAGCCCCCTTTAATTAGGTTGCTGCTAACGAATGTCACATCGATAATGGAGCTGGCTGTGCCTTTGCGATATGTGCTTACGGCTCCTGTGTTGAGGAGTACCAGGTTGAGCGAAGACATGGTCTCAAGGAGAGCTCGTCCCCTCGCGCTCGTTTCCCGGCTTCCCCAGTCAATTGCCCAGGCGTTGAAATCTCCTGCGATGGCGACCGATTCACGCTTCCGTACATCCTCCGCCAAGGTGTCCAAGAATAACTCGAACTCCTCGAGCTGTGCACTAGGAGGTGCATAGCAGCTATAGAAGTGAACCCCTCCCACTTTGGCTCTCACAAGACATTGTTCGGGGGTATTTGGGAGTTGTTGGAACGGAAGTTTACCGCAAGCCCATATCGCTGCTCTGTCCGTTGTGTCATTTACCCAGGACGGGGTGTCGAAGTTTTTGTACTGCTCGCAGATTATGGCTACGTCGCAATCCAATTCCCGCACCCGCTGTACCAGTAGGTCTTGGGCTGCTTCGCAATGATTGAGGTTGAGTTGCAGTACTTTCATTTACGGGCTTGTGCTGCTCTCATCGCCTGTTGGTAGATCGGACATTTCCAACTACCCGCAACATGCCGGCAGTCTGACCTACTATCTTTCTCTTTGCAGAGTAAGCACTTGGCAGGTTGTTGGCAAGCCGAGGCATTGTGACCGGCGCCTCCGCATCTGTGACAACAACTGCTTCGATCAGTCTTGCCTCTGCACGCCTGGGCGTTGTGCCCAAAGTGCCAGCATTTGAAGCACCGTCGAAGGCTGATCCTCTCGCGAACACGTACTGTGCCCCACGCGAGTTTCAGCTTTCCAAGTGCGATGGCTTTCTTGGCCTGGACTTCTGGGAGACAAACAACTGCCGTTTGTGTTGATCTATATGCCCGTCGAAGTGATTTCACTGCCTCCTCAGTGATCTCTGCCAGGCCGTCGATATTATCTTTGAGCAGGTTTACTACGTCTTCCTTGGTACTGATCTCGTCCAGGTCTTTAATTTCAATCTCGATTTGCGGTATTCGAGATTGTACAGTGGCCCCGCTTGGGAGCTTATTCTTGATGGCGTTACAATAACGCTCCATCTCCTGAGCGTCTGCCTTCGCGAATAACAATAGGAGATCTCCCTTAGCTGTTCGTCGGATCTTATTGACTTTTTTGCCTATATCCTGCAAGGTGGGATCATTCTTGATACCTCGCAAGATATCTGCATGTGAGCTCTTCTCGCCTCTCTTTATAAGCAGCGTACAATGTGGCGCTGGTTTTTGCTTATTGGTCCTCGAGGCCTTTTTCCTCTTTGCCACTTGCCAGTCAGTAGACTGGTTTGAAGGTTGGTTCTTGGTCTGCGGTTTAAACTTGGATTTTAATCCATTGTTTCTCTCCGCTTCTGAATTGACCACCCTACTTGTTGTTGCCTGGGTGGTTTGCCCGATGTTCTGGCAACCTTCTTTACCGGGCTTTAGCTTGCTAGCTAGCACCGGTTTAAGAGTATATATGTGTGTGTGTGTGTGTGTGTGTGTGTGTGTTTTTTTTTTATCCGAAGAGGGGGGAAATACATTGCGTACTTAGCTAGCACGTGCTAGCCGTCGTGCGGGACTCCCGATGCAATGACTTCAAAGCAAGAGTAAATCGTTGCATTGAAACCAGTATACCGTATACCCGCTAAAACCCTAACCTCTTTCTCCTACAACCATGGTCCCTTGCGGCACTCTTACTCAATACTACTTCGCAAGGGTGGTTCATTGCAGATGTTTACTGCTCTTACATTGAAAGCTTCTAAAGCCTACTCCTCGAACGTATCGCGGAGTTCTTTGAGGATAGTCTCCGCGTAATCTGATACCAAGTTCCAGGCTTGGGGCCCTTCAGCATGGCTTCTACTAATTGTTCTGGGACGATATTAGTCTCCAGAATCCTCTCCACTTCAGCACGTTGATCCTGAAACCGGGGGCAGGAGAACACGTGTTCCGCGTCCTCTATCACGTCCGTACAGTGTGGGCAGTTTGGGGAGTTTGCCCTCCTGAACCTGTGCAGGTATGCTCGAAAGCATCCATGTCCAGTCAGGAGTTGAGTGATGTAGAACCCAACCTCCCAATGCTGGCGGTTGACCCAACGACTGATATTAGGTATCAATCGATATGTCCACCGGCCTTTAGTAGAGCTATCCCACCTCTCCTGCCATTGCCCTAGACTCATGGCTCCATCATCGCTGTTTCCTGTCGGTTGGTCTTTTTCTAACTTTCTGCGATAAAGCCTTCCCCTTTCTGCAGCCAGGATGTCGATTGGCAGGGTAGAGGCAATCACATTCACCGCCTCGTAAGACACAGTGCGGTAGGATGATGCCACTCGAATCGATGAGAGCCGCTGGACTGATTTCATTTTCCGGCGGTACGATGGTAGCTCGAGCGATTTCTCCCATACCGGTGCCCCGTACAATAAAACAGAAGTAGTTACTGTTGCCAGTAGCTGTCTTCTTATCTATCTAGGGCCTCCGACATTAGGCATTATTCTAGATAATGCCCCCTGTACCCCAGCTGCTTTCTTGCTGGCCGCGATTATGTGCTCTTTGAAGTTGAGCCGTGTGTCCAGGAGCACCCCCCAAATAGCTGATGAAGGGCTGCGACTGTATGTAGGTGTCGCCTATTTTGAGGGTGATGGTTTCCCTTGCCTTTCGACTGCTAACAAGAAGTGTTTCGGTCTTTTGTTCTGCTAAACTCAAGTCCGCTGCGAGGATCCAATGCTGAATTGTGGCTATAGCGAATGAGAAGGTTGTTTGTATCTCCTCTATGTGCTTGCGCACTATGATCAATGCCACATCATCGGCGAATGCCACTAGCCTGACGCCCTCAGGAAGACCGAGCAGGAGCAGGTCGTTGTACATTACGTTCCATAAGAGGGGGCCAAGAACAGAGCCCTGAGGTACACCTCCTGTGATCTTATAGTCTACTTGCCCATTTTCAGTTTGGTACAACAAGATGCGGTCCTTAAAATACGCTGAAACCATTCTGCGCAAGTACTGTGGAATTTCCATCCTGGCAAGAGCCTCCAAAATGCGGTCCCAGCGGGCCGAGTTAAAGGCGTTCTTGATATCCAGGGTGGCTATTAGACAGTACTTTTTTCCACCTCTTCTCCATCTCTTTCCCGAGATAGCCTCTCTGGCGATGTTGGTAACGAGTTTAACGGCATCGATGGTTGATCTCCCCTTTCTGAACCCGAATTGGTTGGTGGAAAGTTTCGGCTCAACGTAGGGCTCCAGCCTATCTGCTATTATCCTTTCAAGGAGTTTTCCCGCAGAGTCCAACATACAGAGGGGACGATATGATGACGGTTCGTCGGGAGGTTTCTTTCCCCCTTTAGGGAGGAGCACAAGCCTCTGCTTTTTCCACTTAGTCGGGAAAACCCCCTGCTTTAGGCAGATCTCATACATGTGTAGAAACATGTCAGGCCTATTGGCTATGGCGCATTTTAGCGCGATGTTAGGTATGCCATCTGGACCGGGAGCCTTACCGTTTTGGAGCCGGTTGCACGCGCCCATCAGCTCATTCATAGTCACTGATGGTATATCTTCGTCCCTCACCTGCCACGAAGGATAAGCGGGTAGCTCAGGCTTCGCAGGAAACAAGTGAGTGACAATGCGGTGCAATGATTCGGGGCAGTTCGTTGATGTCATGGGGGGGGGCCTTGATTTTATGCATCACGATTTTATACGGTTTTCCCCATGGATCTTGGTCAACTTCGTCACACAACTCCTTCCAGTAGGATCTCTTGCTTGAGAGAATGGCTCTTCGTAGTTGTTGTCTTTTGATCTCATAGTCGAGCCTTAGTTCTTCTGTTGTGACCCTGTCGCGTCTCCGTGCTCGTTGATGCAGCCTTCGTGCTTTGAGACACTCTCGTCGGTGTTGTGAGATCGTGTCGTTCCACCAGTAAACTGGTGGGCGGCTGTTGTTCTGCCGTCTCCTTGGCATGGATGCATCGCAGGACTTGACAACGCTTGTCATTACCTCTTTGGCAGTGGCTTCTGCGCTTGTTGCTATTGACAATGGTTCCTGCTCCATAACCAAGGCGAATGAATCAGCATCGAAAGCATTTTTGTTCCAACCGACTGGCTGTGACCTCGCACGACTGACACACAATCTTCGTTTGGGAGTGTTGTTGATTTCCCATATAATAGCTTGGTGGTCGCTATTAGTAAACTCCTCATCGACCCGCCACTCACAGCCCCCTTTAATTAGGTTGCTGCTAACGAAAGTCACATCAATAATGGAGCTGGCTGTGCCTTTGCGATATGTGCTTACGTCTCCTGTGTTGAGGAGTACCAGGTTGAGCGAAGACATGGTCTCAAGGAGACCGTTTCCCGGCATCCCCAGTCAATTGCCCAGGCGTTGAAATCTCCTGCGATGGCGACCGATTCACGCTTCCGTACATCCTCCGCCAAGGTGTCCAAGAATAACTCGAACTCCTCGAGCTGTGCACTAGGAGGTGCATAGCAGCTATAGAAGTGAACCCCTCCCACTTTGGCTCTCACAAGCCATGGTTCGGGGGTATTTGGGAGTTGTTGGAACGGAAGTTTACCGCAAGCCCATATCGCTGCTCTGTCCGTTGTGTCATTTACCCAGGACAGGGTGTCGAAGTTTTTGTACTGCTCGCAGATTATGGCTACGTCGCAATCCAATTCCCGCACCCGCTGTACCAGTAGGTCTTGGGCTGCTTCGCAATGGTTGAGGTTGAGTTGCAGTACTTTCATTTACGGGCTTGTGCTGCTCTCATCGCCTGTTGGTAGATCGGACATTTCCAACTACCCGCAACGTGCCGGCAGTCTGACCTACTATCTTTCTCTTTGCAGAGTAAGCACTTGGCAGGTTGTTGACAAGCCGAGGCATTGTGACCAGCGCCTCCGCATCTGTGACAACAACTGCTTCGGTCAGTCTTGCCTCTGCACGCCTGGGCGTTGTGCCCAAAGTGCCAACATTTGAAGCACCGTCGAAGGCTGATCCTCTCGCGAACACGTACTGTGCCCCACGCAAGTTTCAGCTTTCCAAGTGCGATGGCTTTCTTGGCCTGGACCTCTGGGAGACAAACAACTGCCGTTTGTGTTGATCTATATGCCCGTCGAAGTGATTTCACTGCCTCCTCAGTGATCTCTGCCAGGCCGTCGATATTATCTTTGAGCAGGTTTACTACGTCTTCCTTGGTACTGATCTCGTCCAAGTCTTTAATTTCAATCTCGATTTGCGGTATTCGAGATTGTACAGTGGCCCCGCTTGGGAGCTTATTCTTGATGGCGTTACAATAGCGCTCCATCTCCTGAGCGTCTGCCTTGGCGAATAACAGAAGTAGATCTCCCTTAGCTGTTCTTCGGATCTTATTGACTTTTTTGCCTATATCCTGCAGGGTTAGATCATTTTTGATACCTCGCAAGATATCTGCATGGGAGCTCTTCTCGCCTTTCTTTATAAGCAGCGTACAATGTGGCGCTGGTTTTTGCTTATTGGTCCTCGGGGCCTTTTTCCTCTTTACCACTTGCCAGTCAGTCGACTGGTTTGCAGGTTGGTTTTTGGTCTGCGGTTTAAACTTGGATTTTAATCCATTGTTTCTCTCCGCTTCTGAATTGACCACCCTACTTGTTGTTCCCTGGGTGGTTTGCCCGATGTTCTGGCGATCTTCCTTACCGGGCTTTAGCTTGCTAGCTAGCACCGGTTTAAGAGTTTTAAGTGGTGGTGCCTTACTTGATGAGGCTACTGAAGGCGAGACCTTCGGTGGCGAGGTCCTTGCTACAGAAGCTACTTTTATTGAAGCCGCCTGCTTTGGGGCCGCCGGTGTTGATGCAGCCGGTTTTTAGTTAGCTGCTTTTGAGGCAGTCGCTTTTGGGACCTCCTTTTGCTGTCCACCTTGTGTCTGAGTGTTTGACACCTTTACTGGCGATGTCTGTGTTGTAGCAGGTTTCGCTACAGGAGGTGGCCGTGTCGTTGACGTCTGATATTTGTCATATTCTGACTTAATGGCGTGTGCTAGTTTCTTGATCTCATGATGTACATTGTGCCTAGGCCCAATGAACTTCAAGAGCTCATCGATCTTTGCTCCTAATTTGTTTGTAGCGCCACTCTCATTTGTTGCCCTTTGTTGGACGTCAACTCCACTATTCGCCTTTTGGAGGACTTGGCTGGATAGTGTCTTGCTGCCAGCTCTAGTTGTAATGGTCGATGTTGTACCATTACTAGTGTTCTTCTTCTTGTCACTATGTGACGGAACCAGTGATAATTCGCTCCCCCCAGAATCCGTGGAGCGTGCACCGGCCACCGAGGTTTTCACTCGATCGGAACCGGTGGCGGGATTATCCTCTGCAGAGGTACCCGCCTGGGGTATTAAGTTCACCTTATCACCCATATCCATAAATGGTTTATTTTCGGGGTCCCTTCCCCTATCTGATTTTGGTCCGCCCTGAGGAAATCCTCAGTACTCCCCATTGCTGGAGAGCGTTCCCCTATCCGCCACCTGGGGAGGCGCCCGGTAGTGGACCAACAACCACCCCGGGTGTGTGTTTTTTTTTCTTTTATCCGAACAGGGGGGGAAATACATTCCGTACTTAGCTAGCACGTGCTGGCCGTCGTGCGGGACTCCCGATGCAATGACTTCAAAGCAAGAGTAAATCGTTGCATTGAAACCAGTATACCGTATACCCGCTAAAACCCTAACCTCTTTCTCCTACAACCATGGTCCCCTGCGGCACTCTTAGTCAATACTACTTCGCAAGGGTGGTTCATTGCAGATGTTTACTGCTCTTACATTGAAAGCCTCTAAAGCCTACTCCTCGAACGTATTGCGGAGTTCTTTGAGGATAGTCTCCGCGTAATCTGATACCAAGTTCCAGGCTTGGGGGCCCTTCAGCATGGCTTCTACTAATTGTTCTGGAACGATATTAGTCTCCAGAATACTCTCCACCTCAGCACGTTGATCCTGAAACCGGGGGCAGGAGAAGGACACGTGTTCCGCGTCCTCTATCACGTCCGTACAGTGTGGGCAGTTTGGGGAGTTTGCCCTCCTGAACCTGTGCAGGTATGCTCGAAAGCATCCATGTCCAGTCAGGAGTTGAGTGATGTTGAACCCAACCTCCCCATGCTGGCGGTTGACCCAACGACTGATGTTAGGTATCAGTCGATATGTCCACCGGCCTTTAGTAGAGCTGTCCCACCTCTCCTGCCATTGCGCTAGACTCATGGCTCTTTCATCGCTGTTTCCTGTCGATTGGTCTTTCTCTAACTTTCTGCGATAAAGCCGTCCCCTTTCTGCAGCCAGGATGTCGATTGGTAGGGTAGAGGCAATCACACTCACCGCCTCGTAAGACACAGTGCGGTAGGATGATGCCACTCGAATCGCCCCGGGTGTGTGTGTGTGTGTGTGTGTGTGTGTGTGTGTTTTTTTTTTTTTTTTTTTTATCCGAAGAGGGGGGAAATACATTGCGTACTTAACTAGCACGTGCTAGCCGTCGTGCGGGACTCCCGATGCAATGACTTCAAAGCAAGAGTAAATCGTTGCATTGAAACCAGTATACCGTATACCCGCTAAAACCCTAACCTCTTTCTCCTACAACCATGGTCCCTTGCGGCACTCTTACTCAATACTACTTCGCAAGGGTGGTTCATTGCAGATGTTTACTGCTCTTACATTGAAAGCTTCTAAAGCCTACTCCTCGAACGTATCGCGGAGTTCTTTGAGGATAGTCTCCGCGTAATCTGATACCAAGTTCCAGGCTTGGGGGCCCTTCAGCATGGCTTCTACTAATTGTTCTGGGACGATATTAGTCTCCAGAATCCTCTCCACTTCAGCACGTTGATCCTGAAACCGGGGGCAGGAGAAGAACACGTGTTCCGCGTCCTCTATCACGTCCGTACAGTGTGGGCAGTTTGGGGAGTTTGCCCTCCTGAACCTGTGCAGGTATGCTCGAAAGCATCCATGTCCAGTCAGGAGTTGAGTGATGTAGAACCCAACCTCCCCATGCTGGCGGTTGACCCAACGACTGATGTTAGGTATCAATCGATATGTCCACCGGCCTTTAGTAGAGCTGTCCCACCTCTCCTGCCATTGCCCTAGACTCATGGCTCTTTCATCGCTGTTTCGTGTCGGTTGGTCTTTTTCTAACTTTCTGCGATAAAGCCTTCCCCTTTCTGCAGCCAGGATGTCGATTGGCAGGGTAGAGGCAATCACACTCACCGCCTCGTAAGACACAGTGCGGTAGGATGATGCCACTCGAATCGATGAGAGCCGCTGGACTGATTTCATTTTCCGGCGGTACGATGGTAGCTCGAGCGAATTCTCCCATACCGGTGCCCCGTACAACAAAACAGAAGTAGTTACTGTTGCCAGTAGCTGTCTTCTTATCTGTCTAGGGCCTCCGACATTAGGCATTATTCTAGATAATGCCCCCTGTACCCCAGCTGCTTTCTTGCTGGCCGCGATTATGTGCTCTTTGAAGTTGAGCCGTGTGTCCAGGAGCACCCCCAAATAGCTGATGAAGGGTTGCGACTGTATGTAGGTGTCGCCTATTTTGAGGGTGATGGTTTCCCTTGCCTTTCGACTGCTAACAAGAAGTGTTTCGGTCTTTTGTTCTGCTAAACTCAAGTCCGCTGCGAGCATCCAATGCTGAATTGTGGCTATAGCGAATGAGAAGGTTGTTTGTATCTCCTCTATGTGCTTGCGCACTATGATCAATGCCACATCATCGGCGAATGCCACTAGCCTGACGCCCTCAGGAAGACCGAGCAGGAGCAGGTCGTTGTACATTACATTCCATAAGAGGGGGCCAAGAACAGAGCCCTGAGGTACACCTCCTGTGATCTTATAGTCTACTTGCCCATTTTCAGTTTGGTACAACAAGATGCGGTCCTTGAAATACGCTGAAACCATTCTGCGCAAGTACTGCGGAACTTCCATCCTGGCAAGAGCCTCCAAAATGCGGTCCCAGCGGGCCGAGTTAAAGGCGTTCTTGATATCCAGGGTGGCTATTAGACAGTACTTTTTTCCACCTCTTCTCC
Source organism: Octodonta nipae (assembly GCA_034190945.1). Lineage (NCBI taxonomy): Eukaryota > Metazoa > Arthropoda > Insecta > Coleoptera > Chrysomelidae > Octodonta > Octodonta nipae. Next base: position 64,302,139 of record CM067218.1, read on the forward strand.
ATCTCTTTCCCGAGATAGCCTCTCTGGCGATGTTGGTAACGAGTTTCACGGCATCGATGGTTGATCTCCCCTTTCTGAACCCGAATTGGTTGGTGGAAAGTTTCGGCTCAACGTAGGGCTCCAGCCTATCTGCTATTATCCTTTCAAGGAGTTTTCCCGCAGAGTCCAACATACAGAGGGGACGATATGATGACGGTTCGTCGGGAGGTTTCTTTCCCCCTTTAGGGAGGAGCACAAGCCTCTGCTTTTTCCACTTAGTCGGGAAAACCCCCTGCTTTAGGCAGGTCTCATACATGTGTAGAAACATGTCAGGCCTATTGGCTATGGCGCATTTTAGCGCGATGTTAGGTATGCCATCTGGACCGGGAGCCTTGCCGTTTTGGAGCCGGTTGCACGCGCCCGTCAGCTCATTCATAGTCACTGCTGGTATATCTTCGTCCCTCACCTGCCACGAAGGATAAGCGGGTAGCTCAGGCTTCGCAGGAAACAAGTGAGTGACAATGCGGTGCAATGATTCGGGGCAGTTCGTTGATGTCATGGGAGGGGCATTAATTTTATGCATCACGATTTTATACGGTTTTCCCCATGGATCTTGATTAACTTCGTCACACAACTCCTTCCAGTAGGATCTCTTGCTTGAGAGAATGGCTCTTCGTAGTTGTTGTCTTTTGATCTCATAGTCGAGCCTTAGTTCTTCTGTTGTGCCCCTGTCGCGTCTTCGTGCTCGTTGATGCAGCCTTCGTGCTTTGAGACACTCTCGTCGGTGTTGTGAGATTGTGTCGTTCCACCAGTAAACTGGTGGGCGGCTGTTGTTCTGCCGTCTCCTTGGCATGGAAGCATCGCAGGACTTGACAACGCTTGTCATTACCTCTTTGGCAGTGGCTTCTGCGCTTGTTGCTATTGACAATGGTTCCTGCTCCATAACCAAGGCGAATGAATCAGCATCGAAAGCATTTTTGTTCCAACCGACTGGCTGTGGCCTCGCACGACTGACACACAATCTTCGTTTGGGAGTGGTGTTGATTTCCCATATAATAGCTTGGTGGTCGCTATTAGTAAACTCCTCATCGACCCGCCACTCACAGCCCCCTTTAATTAGGTTGCTGCTAACGAAAGTCACATCAATAATGGAGCTGGCTGTGCCTTTGCGATATGTGCTTACGGCTCCTGTGTTGAGGAGTACCAGGTTGAGCGAAGACATGGTCTCAAGGAGAGCTCGTCCTCTCGCGCTCGTTTCCCGGCATCCCCAGTCAATTGCCCAGGCGTTGAAATCTCCTGCGATGGCGACCGATTCACGCTTCCGTACATCCTCCGCCAAGGTGTCCAAGAATAACTCGAACTCCTCGAGCTGTGCACTAGGAGGTGCATAGCAGCTATAGAAGTGAACCCCTCCCACTTTGGCTCTCACAAGCCATGGTTCGGGGGTATTTGGGAGTTGTTGGAACGGAAGTTTACCGCAAGCCCATATCGCTGCTCTGTCCGTTGTGTCATTTACCCAGGACAGGGTGTCGAAGTTTTTGTACTGCTCGCAGATTATGGCTACGTCGCAATCCAATTCCCGCACCCGCTGTACCAGTAGGTCTTGGGCTGCTTCGCAATGGTTGAGGTTGAGTTGCAGTACTTTCATTTACGGGCTTGTGCTGCTCTCATCGCCTGTTGGTAGATCGGACATTTCCAACTACCCGCAACGTGCCGGCAGTCTGACCTACTATCTTTCTCTTTGCAGAGTAAGCACTTGGCAGGTTGTTGACAAGCCGAGGCATTGTGACCAGCGCCTCCGCATCTGTGACAACAACTGCTTCGGTCAGTCTTGCCTCTGCACGCCTGGGCGTTGTGCCCAAAGTGCCAGCATTTGAAGCACCGTCGAAGGCTGATCCTCTCGCGAACACGTACTGTGCCCCACGCAAGTTTCAGCTTTCCAAGTGCGATGGCTTTCTTGGCCTGGACCTCTGGGAGACAAACAACTGCCGTTTGTGTTGATCTATATGCCCGTCGAAGTGATTTCACTGCCTCCTCAGTGATCTCTGCCAGGCCGTCGATATTATCTTTGAGCAGGTTTACTACGTCTTCCTTGGTACTGATCTCGTCCAAGTCTTTAATTTCAATCTCGATTTGCGGTATTCGAGATTGTATAGTGGCCCCGCTTGGGAGCTTATTCTTGATGGCGTTACAATAGCGCTCCATCTCCTGAGCGTCTGCCTTGGCGAATAACAGAAGTAGATCTCCCTTAGCTGTTCTTCGGATCTTATTGACTTTTTTGCCTATATCCTGCAGGGTGGGATCATTTTTGATACCTCGCAAGATATCTGCATGGGAGCTCTTCTCGCCTTTCTTTATAAGCAGCGTACAATGTGGCGCTGGTTTTTGCTTATTGGTCCTCGGGGCCTTTTTCCTCTTTACCACTTGCCAGTCAGTCGACTGGTTTGCAGGTTGGTTTGTGGTCTGCGGTTTAAACTTGGATTTTAATCCATTGTTTCTCTCCGCTTCTGAATTGACCACCCTACTTGTTATTCCCTGGGTGGTTTGCCCGATGTTCTGGCGACCTTCCTTACCGGGCTTTAGCTTGCTAGCTAGCGCCGGTTTAAGAGTTTTAAGTGGTGGTGCCTTACTAGATGAGGCTACTGAAGGCGAGACCTTCGGTGGCGAGGTCCTTGCTACAGAAGCTACTTTTATTGAAGCCGCCTGCTTTGGGGCCGCCGGTGTTGATGCAGCCGTGTGTGTGTGTGTGTGTGTGTGTGTGTGTGTGTGTGTGTTAGGTGTTAATTGTACACACTTGTATTATGCAACGGTATCATATTACGCTGACAGCTTCCTGGTACTTCGATGTTAACGTGGGAACGCATCATGTGAATAGCTTTTCTCTGACTTCAGCTTTTATTAAATTATAAATTCAAGCGAAGCGATCCCACCGTCGTCATTGTAATATTTTATTTTGTCCGGTTAGTTTTAGTTTGAATTTACGTTTAATTATTTTCAAGTTTAAAAGTGTTAATTTTTGATTTTTATGTTTTGAATAAAATATATTTTTTAAAAAGTCTAAGGTGAAATCAAAGATATAAAATTGGCTAACAAATTTCTCACTAAATCGACACAAATGCAACAAAATAATCAAACTATGGACCAAATTTTCGAACGTACGTCCTAACCCATTTTCACAACAACCGGGCGAATTCCAGAATCGGCCACAATTCCAACCCAAAACTCAGAATTTCCAGCAGAACAGAAACTTCCAACAACCTTGTCAAAGGACCAATGCACAACCCCAAAGTTCAGGCCAATATAAACCTAATCAAAACTTTTTCCGACAACAACGAACACGTCACTTGATCAATTCATATAATTATGGGTACGACCAACCCAATGCTAACGTATATGAAAGTCAATACCAAAATACTGATTTCGGAAGTTACGACAAAGACTGTTGCGATTCGACACCAACTGGTTACGACTATTACTCAAAAACAGATAACGCAGAATGCGACAACTACAGTTTCGATCCGAATTTGAATTTCCCCGAACAGAGCTTTCTATAAGACCGCTTCTGACTGTACATTCTACAAATCTATACTATATCACAGATTCTTTTAACACATATAAACTTTTAATATACACCGGTGTTGGTCTTTCGATTTGCCAGTGAATCAACACAGTGTTCCCCTTCCTATACTTCCATTATTACAATTTCGAACGAACGCCGTACCGAACAAATTTTCAAACTTAGCTGCGAACTTAGGAACACCGAAGCCCTTCTAACAGGTATGGAAAAAGTTCACGTCCCTAATGCTGTTGTTGCAGTAGACAGCAAAAGCCAATTTCTCACATCTATTCTAAATGCGAATGCTGTCCCTAAAATAGTAAATTTTTCAAATCTAAAACTGGAACCGTTACAAAACTTTTCTGTGATTTCTGTCTCACAAACTACTCCTTTGAACTATAACGAACCCGACAGACAAGAAGAAATTGTTAAACAACTCCGACTAGAACATTTAAACGGCGAAGAGTCAGACTTAGTCTTACAATTATGCGTTGACTTTTCAGTCATATTTTACCTTGATGGCGATCAGTTACCATTCACAAACGAAATCAAACATAGTATTGACACCCACAACGCGAAACCCGTTTAAACAAAATCCTACCGTTATCCCCAAGTTCACAAACAAGAAGTCCCAGGTAACCAAAATGCTCGATGAAGGCATAATACGACCCTCTAATTCTCCTTGGTCCGTCACCCGTATGGGTGGTGCCAAAGAAATTGGACTCCTCTGGAAAACAGAAGTGGCGTGTTGTCATAGACTACCGCAAACTCAACGAACTTACAGTCAACGACAAGTACCCTCTACCTAACATCTCAGACCTACTAGACCACCTAGGCAAATGCCAGTACTTTACGATTCTTCACCTCGCCTCTGGCTTCCATCAAATAGAAATAGACCCAAAGGACATCGCGAAAACTGCATTCACTGTCGAGAATGGACATTTTGAGTTCGTCCGCATGCTCTTCGGATTGAAGAATGCTCCGTCTACCTTTCACAGGGTGATGAATAACATTGTTATGGGAATCAGAAAGGCTAACCTTAAAATACAGCCTGATAAATGCGAAGGAGATCGCTTACTTAGGACATCCTATAACTAAAGACGGCGTGAAACCCAATCCATCAAAAGTAGACTGCATTTTAAACTTTCCACAACCGAAGAACCCTAAAGACATAAAATCTTTAGTCTGAAGTTGGTAGACAATGTAACTCGTTCCTCGAAGTTTCCTTGGACTTCCATCGTCTTGAAGTGGTTGATCTCACAACGTTTCAATAGCTGTGTATCTGCTATCGTCATCAGGTGAATGATAGGAAATTCAGAGTATCAGTCGTATATTTATATTATACCCTTAACGTTGGAATCAGCACTACGTTCCAGCCCAATCCTATACAGTTCGGCAAGTTCATCATAGACACCGACGCCAGCAACACAGGTTTGGGGGCCGTCCTATCCCAGGTGCAAGATGGTGAAGAGAGGCTAGTCGAGTACTATAGCCGTGAATTCTCGAAACCGGAAGAAATTATTGCGTCACCAGAAAAGAACTTCTTGCAATAATAAGGGCTGTAGACCATTTCCACAAATACCTCTATGGTCGTCATTTTCTAATCCGAACAGATCCGCCCTCAAATGGGACATGAAGACACCGGAACGACAACTGGCCAGGTGGATCGAGAAATTCCAGCAATACGATTTCAAGGTTGAACATCATGCCGGTCGTTTGCATAATAATGCCGATGCCCTATTAAGAAGACCCTGTAGAGCAGAAGCGGGCATTATCTGAACACGGAACAGCGAGAGGGTATCACCATCAGACAGATCCGAGGCCAATGAAGACAGGACAACGGAACAGTGCATCCAGGACCAAATGGCTGATCCAGACATCGAAACAATCCTGTCACTCAAAAAGAGGGGCACCCAGGACACGATGGGACGAGGTAGCTAGATACTCGGGCGTCCTGAAATCGTTAAGGGCCCAATGGGACTCTCTAAGAGTAGAGAATGGAATGCTCTAGCGAGTTTGGGAAAGCAATGATGGCCGAGAAAGCGAGTCCCAACTGGTAGTCCCAAAGAAGAAGGTACCAACCATCCTGACCGAAGTACATGATGGGATTACCGGGGGTCATCTGAGCATGAATAAAACCCTAGACAAAATTCGCCAGCGGTACTACTGGGTAAAATACTTCGAAGACGTCAGAGCTTCTTGCCGGAAATGTGACACCTGTGCAGCCAGTAAGGGCCTAAAAACTCGGACCTAGGGCAGAATGCAGCAGTACATTTTTGGTGTCCCATTTGAGAGAATTGCCATCGATATCGCCGGTCCGTTTCCCTAGTCTGAGAAGGAGAACAAATACATTCTGGTCACAATGGATTACTTCAGCAAATGGCCTGAGGCATTAGCAATTCCCAATCAAGAGGCAACCACGGTAGCGACGGTGCTAGTAGAACAGCTATTCAGCAGGTTTGGCGTCCCGTTAGAACCACATTCAGACCAGGGGCGTAACTTCGAATCGAATTTATTCCAGGTCTGTACGATGTTGGGCATCAGGAAAACGAGAACAACACCATTGCACCCACAGTCAGACGGAATGGTGGAAATATTCAACAGGACCTTGGAACAACACCTATCCAAGGTCGTCAGCAATAATCAGCATGATTGGGATGAGCATATTCCCCTATTCCTGTTTTCATATCGCTCAGCCGTACATAATAATACAGGCCTGACCCCAGCCAGGGTCCTATTCGGAAAAGAGCTCCGATTACCCTGCGATTTGTCTTTTGGCTCATCTGAAGGACTTTCTCAAGACAGCAACGATTACGTCGATCAGCTCCGACATAACATGTTGGCAATACACGAATTAGCCCGAACGCAGATGTTGGCCATTCAGTCGGGTTGCAAGAGAGGGACAAAGTCTGGCAGTACAACCCCCAACGTAGCAAGGCTAAATCTCCAAAGCTAACACCTGCCTGGGATGGTCCATACGAGGTGGTCAAGAGGATTAATGCCGTCGTCTACCGTATCCGTCGGAGCCCCAGGGCTAAGTTGATGATGGTACATTTAGATCGACTCGCTCCCTACCGTAGAGAGGATGTTTCTGATCGGGACCATCAAAATCAAAGGGTGGGCAGTGTTATAAAATTTATCCGCTACGTCCCTGACGAAAGTAACGTAAAACAGTGTTCATTCCATAGAGCATAAAAGCATCAATTTCTAGAGTCTTCAAAATGAGCAAGAACTATCAATCTTGACGCTGGGCAACAAAATCTAGAACGAGCAGGAAATTCAGCGTACGCTATACAAGCCCATTTTTATTTGAGTATTTTTGGGTCATTTATTTTAGTGCGTTCAGCTTATTTGTTGATATGATTTCGATGTCAATTATATTATTAGCTGTTGGAAATATTTAATTTTTACGTATAAATAAAAGTCCTAGAAAGTGAAGTGACTGTCAGTTTTTAAAATTTATTAACTTTGAACCCACGGAGTTTACTGCAATATCTCTTTTGACTCCATACCTTTGGTATTCTCAATTTGTGTAGTCATTAGGGTTTCCCTCCTCACTTTGCTGTAACGAATAAGTTATCTGTATCAGAACTGAAGTGAAGAGAGAAAGCCCTAATCACCAAAGAGACTAATCAATGCCCTCCTCAACAATCATTTCGATATTACATATAAATATTGACATTCAATTAGGAAAAATCCTGTTAATAAGCCCTATCAGACTGCTAAAATAATAGAAATTGCAGTTCTGATGTTTAACAATATTATATGTATTTGTATTATATTTCTTATTTAATTTTAACAGATCATAATTTAAGCTTATTAGTAGACAGTTATATATAATTGTCTAAAGTATTTAGTATAACCCTAATAAGATATATAATTTAATTAACAGCCTGGAAATTAATATATCAAATAGACAGGATAATTGCCTCAGATAATTATACATACTGCCGGTTATTAACTAGCTGTTGTAATTGACAATTATTCTGCACATTTTTCATGCATTTGGTACCCGTATTGTGTGTGAAGCTTGAAAAAAACAGCATTTCGAATTGTTTACCAGCGCACATGGTAGCCAATATGTTTAGTTTCTATTATGTACTGACAGGAAGTAACAAAATTAATTTCAGGTTAAAATAAGATACTAAATCAATTAAAATTTCCTAGTATGTATCTAATTTTTTTATACAATGTTATATATGCCTATCAGCGTATTTAACAATTTGTTTCTAACAAACTGTCATATACCAGGAATTTCAATGGCAACATTTAAAAAACCTTTACGAAATATAACGCAGAAAGACATCTAGAGTCGTACCAGTTTAGTTTAATCTTTCATTACCATTATTGCTCTAACATGGAATAAAACATTTAGATGGGCAGCTACCATTAATATCTAAAGAATGTAAATACAAGGCAATATATATATATATATATATATATATATATATATATATATATATATATATATATTGTTTTTAAGTTTTCGCGGGCACTAAATGTTTTAGGTGGTTTCCGGGGATTCATCCGCGTTGTTGATAACTGATTCCTGCCTGGATTTTTACCATTTTTACCATCGGCAGGGATCAGTTACCAACTACGCAGATGAATTCCCGGAAACTACCTAATATATATATATATATATATATATATATATATATATATATATATATACCATACCATTTTAAAAAACAAAACTTTAAGTAAAGAAAATAGGGTTGCTCATATATTTAAAGAAACTCTTAAATTTAATTTTTAGCTATATACGCTTGAGAGCACCTTTATTTGGTTTTTGGCACTCATTCACTCATTTACAATTTTTGCTCGACTTATTTCGTGAAATATGAAATTTTATTATACAGGGTGTAAATAGTTTGACTGCATATATTTTAGGTGCAGATAATACCCACCAAACAAAACAAAAAACTCTTATAAGACTATGGTCTAAAGGCCTTAATAAGCAAGAAAATTTGAAATACATGTTAAGTAAATTATTGTCAATGTGGCAACGTCGCGCTAAAAATGAGATTTGCTTGTAGCGTGAATAATAAAGGAATGAGTCACCACAAAAAACTGAAAACCTGTTATTTTTTTGTATTAAATAATTTCATAGTTTCGAGTGCCGGTAGATTTATTTATGTACATAAAATTTTATGAAATATTATTTTCAAAAATGTACCCTTTTAATATCTATGTATTGAAATGAATATTTATATTTGGCGATTTATTTTATGCATCAAGTTGAAGAAGGGAGGATACAAAGTTGTTTACATTATGATACAAAAATAATGCGATACAAACTATATTAAACAAAACATTTCTCATATGTAGTTCTTTTATGTGTGAAATTCTTCGAGAAATAATTGTTACTAAGAAATTAATATTACTTATCTTAGACAAATAAAAACCTTTGACCTGCAGGATGTCATTATGATAGACCTCTGGTGAGCAAAGGGATTATTTATAGTAAATATTCAAAATTCAAAATTCTTGTTATTACATTTGCTTTCCCCACAAATTAATAGCATGTCAGGTCTTTACCTAATTGTATGATTGTCACTGTTTGTCACAAAATAATACACTCGAACTCACAATTCACAACAGATTTTATTTATTTTTCCAATTTATATTTTAAAATGAAAATCAAATAACTTACGCTATGTCGAATGTCACGCAAAAATCACTTTCACTTTCTTAAAAGAACCGGGCAGCAAAAAAGCATTCATCTCAGCGGCCAGCTGTAGTCCTGAGTATATGCTATGTTGCCACATCTGATCGGAGAAACGTAGGGCAAATTATAACAGAATATTTAGAGTTTAAATAATAATTTTCTTTGTTAATACAGTTATTAAAGGTGTATACGCTATTGAGTATTTAAATATTTAGCTTTACAATCATTTTGAAGCCGGAAATAATCTATTATTCACTGTAATAAAGGCTACAGAACTTCTAACTTTTTCATTTTTTTTTTTGGCAAAACTATAGTTTATTTCTGAAAATGTTATAAAGCTTTTTGATTTATTTTGACCTGAAGTATTGATCGTCAAAATCTTTGTACTCAAACCGTTTACACCCTGTATATATATATATATATATATATATATATATATATGTTTCAGGTGGTTTCCGGGAACTCATCCGCGTAGTTGACAACTGATCCCTGCCGGGATCGATGGTAAAATGACGACGTTTCGGCAGAGTCACATCTGCCCTCTTCAGGTCGGTTCGCATAATTCTCGTAGCCTTCTGCTTTCGCTTCTAGTTACTCGAATACATCGAATATATATATATATATATATATATATATATATATCATCGACCTTTATTTTATGGTGTAGCCTCTCTTACATATTCGTTTCGCATTTCTCTCCATGTTGTTCTGTTGTACGCTTTTTGGGACAAGGTTATGCCTGCTATTTTCTTAATGTCATAGTTCCATCTTACATTGGGGCGTTTCCTTGGTCTTCTAACACCGCTAGGATACCATTGCGTGATTTTTGTTGACCACCTATTATCTTCTTGCCAAATGTCCTGCTACTGCCACTTCAGAGATTTTACTCTGTGGATAACATCTACTACCTGGGTTTTGTTCCTTATCCACTCTATTCTATTCCGATCTCTTCTCGTTATTCCGATCATGCATCTTTCCATGGACCTTTGTGCTACTTGAAGTTTTCTTGTAAGTTCGGTTTTCAGAATCCAGGTTTCACAACCGTATGTCAGTACTGGTAGAACACACTGATCAAATACTTTCTTCTTAAGGCGGAATGCCATTCGTATCTTGAAGATTATGGAGTTTCTTCCAAACGTCATCCATGCAAGTTTGATCCTTCTGTTTATTTCTGGTAGTAGCGAACCTCTGATATGTGTATTAATTGACCCAGGTATATATATTGTTCTACTATTTCCAGAATTGTGTTATCTATTGTGACGTCTTGTGTGCCTACTAGTTCGTTGTACATTATCATTGTTTTTCCCATATTTATTTTTAGGCCTATTTCCTTACTTACTCTGCTAAGTTCATTGATTTGATTTTGTAGTTCTTCTGCGTTATTGGCAATTAGGACAATGTCATCGGCGAACCTCAGATGGTTTAGATATTCTCCATCTAGGTTCAGTCCTTTGTGGTCCCAGTTTAATCGTCGAAAGGCAATCAAAATCCCTTTCAAATGGTATATAATATTCATATACCTAAATAGTAAGTATTCGGAAACGAAATCAAGTTTATGTAAGAATTGGATTATTTTTGGGATATTTATCTTGTTAGCGTTAAAATGTCTTGACGAGAAATGTCATTAGTAAAATTTTGGCAATTATTTCGATCATTTGCGCGTTTCGGAAGTTGACTCGAAAACTATTAAAATGGAAGGAAATAACTATTCAAATGAAGTTTTGATGTATCTATTCCTTATTCATAGACAATGTCGAAAAATTACTGCAAGAACATGCAGAAAGTTCAATGATTTGTATCCCGATCTACAACCAATGAACGAGAAAAAGTTTGCAAGATTGCAAAATAATTTTATATTATGGGTCAAAACTGAAATCAGAACGACGTTTACCGAACATAATTTATGTTGCTTGCTCAACGGTGACTACGAATATACTGGCTGTGGTAGATCTACCTGCATGGAATCCGGATTGCTCTTCCGTTTCATGTAGTTGGTAGTCTTGGGTTATCAGTGTTGGTAGTATTCATCGATAATGTTCTCCATACTTATATACACCTTTAGTTGCTACATTGTTATTTTGATAACTTGTTATGAATGGGGGTAATATAACTCTATTTCCACACTCTCCATAAGGCCTCTCCATTTAGAATAAGAATGGAGTTTGTTAGTGCCATATTTGATCAATTCTTCTGGAATTCCACTAGATCCTGTCGCTATCCTTTTTTCCCTTTCTTAGCTGATATAGGATCCTGCTTTCATATCCCAATATACATAGCAGATCTGCAGTTCAACAAGGAAGGTACTATGTTATAACTCACTTCACACATGTTTTTCAAAAATTTTAATTGTTAAATCTAAGAAATGAGCAGTATTGGAATTCGAGTTAACCAGGTTCTATTTTATACGAGAAATTATATGTCTATAATAACACTATTTTATACATAACTTTATTTTATCACCGGGTGTGTAAAGTCTTACTTTTATTCGCTATTGAATAGAGAGCGTAGAATCCGTGGAAGCGCTTTTTTATGATATTGAATGTACAGACGAACCGATTGTGACAGGCTTAAGTAAATATACGAAATTAGCTACTGTGGTTGAAAGATATACGTAAAAATATTAGTAAATTTACAATGATTAAACGTACAAATTTCTATTTCAATAGAAAAATTAAACAGACTAGAGAAAAATTAAATTAGCAATGTTTCTACTGCAAAGGTTATATCTCCTTAGACCCCATCACCCTTGTCACATCCCCTCACGCCAACTGGGTACCCCCCTGTGTGCAAACGTTTTATGTCAGTGGCATAGAGACTAAAATTTAAAATTACAACGTTTGACAATATTCTTTGTCATTGACAACGGGGTCAACCTAATCTAACCTAGACCTAGAAATGGTTGGCAATGCTAAGTAATTTCGTCTAAGGTGGCACAAAATGGCTTTAACTGTACTGTTTTGTTTTGTAACCCAATTTGATTGAAAAACTGTTTGACTCGGATTTTCTTTAGATCATTATGACATCTCTTCATCTCTAACTTTTCTTCGATTTTTTGGTTCTTGATCTCAAGTTTTGTGTCATTGCCCCGAAAATCCATAAAAATAAATAAAAATTAACAACATAACCGACTTTAAAAAATGAGATAAGAGTAATTAGGTAGGTATTTATTACGCACCTATTAATAAAAGAACTACACAAAAAGTAATAAATACAATAACAGGTGTTTAGTATGTGTAAATTCATAAATAATTTACCTGTGTAATATAATATTGAAATAGGTTACAAGCAACTATCAATTTAATGAACTTATCTTGAAATTTGAAACCTTTACAAATTTGATGAATTGATAGATTTGTAAACGAGTAACAAAGAAACATGATATTAAGTTGTACATAGTAAGCACCTGTTTACTGATTACATTTATTTCTTATATATTATTAATAATTCTGCGAAATCGATTGTATATTGTGTTAAATATACCGGAACCTTCAAGAAAGATGAGCGATGCTCTAAATTAGATCTTGGTGTTACGTATTTTTTATTTTCTCAAATTATGTAGAAAAGAGAAATATAGAACATTGAAGTGTATAAGTTGTTATAAAACAGAGCTCCAAAGCGAGTTAAATTTAGATTGCTCTGTTATATTAAATTCGGTTAAAATTAATGTTTTTATTTCGTCCGGAATTCGTTTAAGTTCTATTGCACTTCAAATTTATGTATTTTTACAGAACAATTTTTTTGGAATACTTTCTCAACAAACAATAAAACCATAAACATTAAATTAGTTAATCCCCTTCAGTGTTATGCTAATGTTGAACTATAATGATCCTTAACACAAGTAAATTTATTAGTCTGAGGTAAAACAAATTGTTAAACACAAACCCAATTAAAAACGAAGAAAGGAAGGAGTCCTAGAAAGACTATAGACTGATGTTCTCAAGCCATAACCCAGCATTAAAATCATAATAAAATTAATTTGGGTTATACGTCGTATTAAATGCCAAATGTCAGTTATAAATTCTAATCAAGACGAAACAAAATAAAATATAGCTTTGCCCGCGGCTAATAGCCAATTAGTTTACGATTGGTCGGCAATTGTTTTATAAACGAAAGAAAAGGTTTTTTCGCCATGTTGGACAATATAAGAAACACGCATCCGATACACGCTGTTTATTCGTATTATAACCAATTATATTGAAATATCTAAATAAAATATTGAACAAGGGAAATATCTTGTAACTCTTTATTTTACACAAACTTTATAACAGTATTTCAGGCTTAAAAATTAGTTTCGTTTAGAATTTGTAAAAATTTACTTTATATTTTTACGTTAATATAACAACATTCAAAACGTATTTATCAATGATCATGGCATATTATATGTTTGTCATATTTTTGATTTGATAAGTACAGTTGATGCTAACTTTGCGTGAAGGTATATACATATATATATATATATATATATATATATATATATATATATATATATATGCCCCCGGTGGCCTAGTGGGAAAGTCCGTCAGCTCACACAATTGTACTAAATGCTTGATATAGCGGACCAGACAAATTAGGGAAATAGACATTTGCCCCTTACCAACCCGCACTGAGGCAGCATGGTAAGGTATGCCTCATATCCCCTGTAAAATTCTAAGAATATTCTTCGTCTTCTCAATCCTTCGAGACAATTCTTCTTACAAAAAAGACCTTAAGCTCTTTATCTGTTCCCTCAAGACCTTAAGTGTCTCCACTCTTCAGCTTTCGCTTCATTAATACATTCCGTTACGAGTCTAGTCATACAAAGGCCAATTCCTCAACCTCTAGCCTTGAGTTTCCGATAAAAACTGGCAAAATTATGTCCTTCTTCTCAATCCTTCGAGCCAGTTCTTCAATTCTTCAGTCCTACACTTCTTCTTCTTCATTTCAGTTAGTAAAACCGACCATTTGCCCACCTATCTTCAATTCTCTTCAATACAGTCCTTCAGTCTTTCTCACAGATCTTAAGCTCTTCTTCTTCTTCCTTTCTTCTCAAGACCTTATGTTCTCCATTTCCACAGCTCTTCAAGTTCCTCTGCAATCTTTCAATTCTTCAAGGAGGCTACACCATGAAAAATTGGTTGAATATAGCTGCATATGATGATGATGATGATGATATATATATATATATATATATATATATATATATATATATATATATATATATATACATGTTCTGAGAGGCTTCCGCGGTCATTGTTACGAATTAGACTAGGTTCCGGGTGAGAACCGCGTCTGAATTTATTAAATGCTCGATGTTTCGACTCCAGCTTTGGACTCATTATCAAGAGACAGTGTTTCAGAGTCTAAATCGAACTCGGGGCCTCAATCTGCCAAGAGTCAATAGGTAACTGAACTGTTCTGAACAGTTCAGTTACCTAGTTAGTTACAACTCCCATCACATATTGAAAGTTGATGATATAGCATCTTTTAGAAATAACATTAAAATGTAATATGATATTTAAATGAAATTAAACGTAAAATTTTTATCAATTGTCTGAAATAACGTAATGCCTAATAATTAATAAAAAAAATAATAATAACATATCAAAATAAAGCATGAATTTGGTAATAAGCAAAATATGGTAAATTGGATAAAAATATAAAGTAATAAGATATATAAAATAATAGTAAATCAAAACAATAATTATATAATTAGTATTTGATACATACAAAATTATAGATTGTCCTGTAGTTCGATGTCCTTGTTAGAGTCCAGGGTTGGACGAATTTTCGGGAATAAATTCGTAACTCTCCTCTACGTTAGGGCAGGTGCTTCTTGTGCTGAACAACTTTGACTTTATTTTTTTATACAATGTGTGTGATATGAAATAGATGACTATGATAACTAGAGCTGTAATAGTCAAGTAGGTAAACCATGAAATATTTTTTGCTATAAACGGTTGACTATTTAACTCGTCTAAATCTCTGGGGTATTGGTCCAGTTTGTGACTAGCTATATCTAATTCCTGCAATATTTAGGTTGTCCAGTTTTAAAGGTTTAAGTTCTGGGACCGTAATTTTATCTGGAATAGTTTGGCAGCAATTGTACGGTATGTACACGGATGACAATTATCGGTAATGTTTAAGATTTTTCGATTTTCTGCTTGCACTTTTCTTATGCCGATAAAAGCACTGCACTCCGAGTAGAGTCTAAGCATAGAGTTTTTATTAATTGTTATTGTTTTAACGTTCGTTTCCGCGCAATTAGCTGTGACTCGTAGGGGTTCTGAAATTATTATGAGCCATGTATTAGATTCGTTTTTTTACACATTATAGCCTTGGCTGAAGATAATAGAGCTTTTACAGTTTTCCGCTACATTTTTAAAGTTTTTCAGTAATTGGGCTTCACATAGGGCGTTTGTGTCTAATTCAGAGCAAAGTTTTTCAGGAAAGTTTAGCGGTTTACATGCACTAAGGTCTTTTACAGGGATGTATTTTTGAGTAAATTGGAGTATATGATGTAGACCTGTTCTATCGTCATAGATAAGAATAGGGTAAAGGTGGAAAGCGATGCAGGGTTGTTGTTCAACGAGAGGTATTTTGAGAACGAAAACAAGATCTGAACATGTTTCAAACGCTTCGAGGTCTATAATATCCAAATATTTGGCAACATTTGAATATCTTACTGGAAGTGGTAAATTGTTTTTAACTATAGTTTGAGAGATTTACTGTAAGGCGGTTATCAAATGCGTTAAAATCGATGTATGTATTATTTTAAGCCTTTCAAAATTTAGGTTATCCTGTAATTAAGGAACATTTTCCATCAATTTTTCACATATATCTAAAAATGAAAGTTTAGCTTGAATATACGCTGTTTGTCTGCGAGGTGAATGATTGTTCTTCTAATCCGATTAATGTCTTCGTTGAAGGTCTTTTCTTCTATTTGTAATTTCGCGATGGTCTCATTGAAATTTTTAATAACTGAAGTTGTTACACTCATTTGATTTTTCATGAAGTTTTCAATTTGCAATTGTTTTTTATTCAAATTTTTAATGTTGTTTGTGTAAAATTCGCCATCCGAGGCATCTAAATTACATGTTACAATTTTAATTTAGGTCATTTGGAGTGATGTGTCCTAAATATGTCACTTTGTTCCCAAGAAAATCAAATTTATTGGGCTGGTCTAAGGGTGTGTTCATGAATTGTGGAAGAAAAGACAATCATGTCGTCCATGTAGATAAGACATCTTTCGTTTTTTATACCTAGAAATATGTCCATGATGCGTTGGAATGTGGATGGGGCATTTTTTAGTTCAAAATGCATTCAGGCGAATTCGAAATGTCCATTTTCCACGGTAAATGCAGTTTTCTGGATATCTTAGTGGTCAATTTCGATTTGATGGAATCCCGATGCAAGATCGAGAGTTGAGAAGTAACGTCCAAGTTGATTTAATAGATCGGAAATATTAGGAAGAGGGTATTTGTCGCCTATGGTTTGGTAGTTGAGTTTGCAGTAATCTACGACTAAACGCCATTTTTGCTTACTTGATTTAACTTGTTCTTTATGTATATGCGGATAACTATATGACTTAGTAAAGATTGGTTTGGAAATGTTGGTATCGATGGAGTGTTTAACTTCGTTAGTAAATGTCAACTGGTCGCCTTCTAAGTAAAAAATGTCTAAAAATTAGAGACAGAGTTGAGTAATAAGTTCGCATTCTTCCTCATTCAAGTGTTCGAGGCGAAGATGTTTGTTTATTTCGTTTCGTCTGTCAATTTGTGTATTTGAATTTTGGTCTTTGTTAAAGTTGTAAACGTTGTCCGTTTGTAAAGGTTCTACTATTTTTGCGAAAATGAATAGTTTTCGGCATGGCGCTGGGGATGTGAACGTTGTCCTGTACGGTTCCTATTGGTACAGCGTCAGTATTCCTCAGGTTATTTTTGAATTTGCAACTTTTTTCGGTTCGGGGTCCAATAGTCAGCATATTAATTTGAGTTATTGAAGAGTTGGAGAAATTTGATTTGCTGGAGTAGGAAGTGTCGAGTTAGGGTGGATAGTTTCGTTATTTACTTTGTATAGAGGTAGTGACTAGAAGTTTCTAAAAGTCCATCAAATTCTATATCTAAATTGCAATTACATACTTTGTGGGGATCGTTTATATTGAAGGGTACGAGAGTTGATTTATTAATTAAAATTTTCACGCTTCTAATTCCTTTAATTACGACTTTTTCTGGGTATCTATTTGAGAATCGTTGTCAGGTTTCGGGTTTAAAAATAGAAAGTCCTGCACCTGTACCTATTAGGAGTTTGTAAGAATTAGAAGAATCGGTTATGTAGAATAAGTTTTTAGAGTTGACAGAAAGAAGGGGTCTTATAGAAACTACTGTTCCGTCTTGAATGAACTCGGGTGAGTTACTTTCAAATTCATAGATTTCATTTGGAGAACTGGTGCTTCGAGTTCGGGTGTTTTCATATTTTGAAGGGGTTCGCTAAAATTTCGGTGTTTTGGTTCGTAGCAGGGATAGTTTGCAGATTCGTCAGTTACTGTTTCGTAATTTTCTGAAAAGTTGTATTGATCATGGTCATCAGTCAATTGATAATCATACCGGTCATATTGTTGTTCATGTGCGGTATCGTAATGATCGTTTGGTTCATAGTATTCGAGATTGTTTACATGATGAGTTCTTTGCTATCTAAAAAAATTGGGGTTTGGTCGGTACCAGAATTGTGTGGGGTTTGGTTCGAGTTAGATGGAGGTTGATTCGTTGGTCATTGTTGCGTACTTGTCGAAGAAATGGGTTATTGATTGTTTCTAAAGTTTTGAAACTGGACGAAAATTCTGTTCATGAGAATGGTTTTGTTGTCTCATTCTTGCCTCGCATTCGGCATACGTATGCCCTGAACGTTTGCAAAAACAGCATTGTTTTGGATAATGCTCGACTAACAACAAACTCTTCTATCAATACTTCAGTTGATACTATTGATGACTGATATTAAATTCATGTATTAACAATTCAAATATATTGAATATATATATATATATATATATATATATATATATATATATATATATATATATATGTGTGTGTGTGTATTCTGAGTATTCTGAGAGGCTTCCGCGGACATTATTATGAACTCAAGTAGGTTCCGGGTGAGAACCGCGTCTGAATTTATTAAATACTCGACGTTTCGACTCCTGCTTTGGAGCCATTATCAAGAGACAAAAGTGAAAAAGAGTTTCAGAGTCTAGATCAAACTCGGGGCCTCAATCTGCGTACTCCCCAAGAGTCACTAGGTAACTGAACTGACTTGTGGATCTATATATAAATAGGCAAAGACAAACCTGTTCGGTAGCATCTTCTCATTTGTCCATGAACAGATTATCCTTATTTTTTGTTTTTCACCGACTTCCAAAAAGGAGGAGGCTATCAATTAATCTCGTTTGATTTCTTCTCCTGTTGTGAACCGTTTTGAATAAATATGGTCTTGTTTAATAGAGTATATATCCGGATTGGTGAAACTTCAAATTCTATTGGTAAAGTGATGAAATTTGTGAGTGAACACATGCGTGCAGGGAAATCGACCAATATCTCTAACATATTGGTCGATTTTTCAAAAACTTCTTATGGATGTGTATAGGTTTATAACCTTTAATCTATTAAGGAAGATCCTAGGTGATCTCATATACTTTTCTGCGTCGGGCAACTTGCAGTTTTGCAGAAAATCGCCGAAAAATCCAATATTCTTATCAAAAATTTCATCCAAGGGACATAACGGACATTTCCTCATAAATATTTTAATTCCAGCGTAATAGTGCAGGAATTGTAGGCACTGGAAGTTTTGATTGCGAATTTGAAAATTTTCTATGGACATCTCAAGCATGTAGGTAGTAAAGCATAGTATTTTTGGCTCCTTAAATCAATGAGTACCAAGCTCCTTTTGTTTATTTACCAGGCAAACAAATACCTATTTAAATGAAAATTTTTCCAATTTGCGAAGACGGTGCTTTTGGTGTCACATTCTCCCGGCCTAATAGAAAATTCTGTGACAACACATGTCAAACTCTAAACTGCTATTTCGTGCGATTATACACAGGGTATTTAGTTATTAGCAAACAAAATCATAAGTAAAGTGATAGGAGTTGCATATATATGATGATTGAAATATAGGATGGAGTAGAATGATAGTTACAAAAGGCAGTTAAAAACATTATAGTGGTCCATAGGCAGCCGTATATACGGGAGGTTGGAATATAGGGTGGAGTGGACGTTAGGTGGTATAAAAATGTTGGAAAAAATGTGGAATTAAAATGATATAGGGTGAATTAAAAAACATAGGGTGAAGTGGAATTATGTATATTTATGTAGGGTTGTCAAAAAAATTGAAAGAATATTGCATGGCGTGGTCCATAAGCCATAAACATATTTGGGCTTATTAAGTCAGCGCTTACTAGTACATTTTGCTCGTAAACTTTCACCTGGCATTTTAAATGAAAATGTATCATTATGTAATGCTGGGGCTTTCGATGTTACCTGGTCCTGTCTATTAAGGTTATACATAAAAAAACTACAAATTTGAAAATAATTATAACATAATACATGGTGCGTTCCCGCAATTTGTTTAGTGTATTGTGTTCAATTTGATTGAATTACTTCATTGATATTTAAACTTCTGCACCTTTTCTAAAACATTCCGTCGCGCTACTGCTAATTGTAAATGTTTTTTGCGTGTAAAATATAGACAGTATTGACATTCGTGTTTTGGACCCCTAGCTGTTTGGACGCTTGGGAGGTCCGTGTTGTGCTCTGAACTGTTCGGACATTTTTTGATTCCGTCTGAAGAGACGCCGCTTTTTGTTGTTATAGTGTTACGAGTCCGCGAGTTCTTTAGCTCCGTTCGTAACGACCGCTAAACCGCTTTCATTTTGTTTCTTTTGTGTTTACAAAAGCGCATCATTTGTTGTTAAACCCGCATTTTTTTGTATGCTCAATCAATGAACATTACGTCGCTATTTTTTGTGTAACGTGTTGTCCAGAAGAAGCTCTAAGAAACTGTTCCTGCTGTTACGGGGCTAGCCTCCGAAGAAAGAAGACCCAAGAAAACGCCAGAGCTTCGACATAAAAGGTTAGTGATAACTTTTATTTGGTGATTCGTTTATGTGACGGCACGTGTTTATTGATTGTTCCGCTAAAGGTCCTTCGTCAATTATATACTTGCATTGAACCAGCATTGAACTAAAACCGCAACATCTAATTCATACATTTTTTTGAATATTCTCTATGGAATGTGCATCGAAGACATTCCAATACAACTCTATCAAATAAATAAGACATTCAGTGTTGTTAGTTACATACCCAGAAAGTAAAAAATGTAAACATTAAAAGGTGCTCATTCTGTAAAAATTAATTACCTAGCAATCTAGTATATTTTTGAAGTCGGTGCCAAGCAAAAATCAAGTTTGATAAAGTAGTAGATAAGTACGCAATGCAGGATTTTAGATTTGCTTGGCACCGACTTCAAAAATATACCAGATTGGTAGGTAATTATTTTGTACAGAATGAGCACCTTGTAATGTTTACATTTTTACTTTCTAGGTAGATACTTAACAGCATTGAATGTGTTATTTATTTGCTAGAGTTGTATTATGTTATAATTATTTTCAGCTTTTTAGTTATAGGTGGAAGTGGGTTATAGTTTTTTAATGTTTTATGTTTAGTAGTTATTGACGAGCTTCAGTGCAGAATACTAAAATTGATTCATAATATTTGTTCATTCATTGAATAAAATAAAATAAAAGAATCATTTGACTGTCAGATTTTTGACAAAGAACGAAATCAAAATCCTCGAAATACAATACAAAGCAATTGACAACTACTCCAGAGTCGAAGTTGAAACGTATCCAAACACAGAAGAGTATAACACACTATGCTACTTATATACATGAATCCTGGTTTTTCACTGTGAGGAAGAATTTCTGTACGGACAGTCAGTAATCCGGGCAGTTGCCTTACTACACTTTGTTCTCCATATAAATTTGAGGAGAGAAAAACCCAATGAACAGACAAAATAATTCAAGACGTCAACAATCTTTTCGAAATTAATTTAAAATTCTTTTTATTTTTACCGAATAAATTTGATATAATTTGACTAAGGTTACAATCATGAATTTAAGCACAGATCTTAAGATTCAAAGTAAATAGTTAGTTCTGGCAGCTCTGATGTATGCTAAAGGTAAATTTTAAATTCAGCGAGTGCAAGTTCAAGATTTCAGTTTATTTCAATGAGAAAAGTATTTAACATTAATTAAAGCAGGTATTTCTTTATATTTTTCAGACAAAACAGTAGTCATTCCTTACTATGTGTGTTTCATTTTATATGCTGAAATTATATTGAATCTTAAGATATGTGGTTTAAGGTTTATTAATATATACTTATTTTTAATGTTATAGAATATCACCTTCATACTAAGTATTGAATTGGTCGCTTGCATTTTCTACTTACGAGTTGAACGCATTAACTGTGAAATGTCAGAATAAATAATCTAATTCCTTTTATTTCCCACTTTAAGTCTATTTTTGGGGTAATGTATGTATTAACTAATGTTTAAAAATATTACATTTAATATTAATTTTTATGTAATTAAGGAACATTTTCCATCAATTTTTCACATATATCTAAAAATGAAAGTTTAGCTTGAATATACGCTGTTTGTCTGCGAGGTGAATGATTGTTCTTCTAATCCGATTAATGTCTTCGTTGAAGGTCTTTTCTTCTATTTGTAATTTCGCGATGGTCTCATTGAAATTTTTAATAACTGAAGTTGTTACACTCATTTGATTTTTCATGAAGTTTTCAATTTGCAATTGTTTTTTATTCAAATTTTTAATGTTGTTTGTGTAAAATTCGCCATCCGAGGCATCTAAATTACATGTTACAATTTTAATTTAGGTCATTTGGAGTGATGTGTCCTAAATATGTCACTTTGTTCCCAAGAAAATCAAATTTATTGGGCTGGTCTAAGGGTGTGTTCATGAATTGTGGAAGAAAAGACAATCATGTCGTCCATGTAGATAAGACATCTTTCGTTTTTTATACCTAGAAATATGTCCATGATGCGTTGGAATGTGGATGGGGCATTTTTTAGTTCAAAATGCATTCAGGCGAATTCGAAATGTCCATTTTCCACGGTAAATGCAGTTTTCTGGATATCTTAGTGGTCAATTTCGATTTGATGGAATCCCGATGCAAGATCGAGAGTTGAGAAGTAACGTCCAAGTTGATTTAATAGATCGGAAATATTAGGAAGAGGGTATTTGTCGCCTATGGTTTGGTAGTTGAGTTTGCAGTAATCTACGACTAAACGCCATTTTTGCTTACTTGATTTAACTTGTTCTTTATGTATATGCGGATAACTATATGACTTAGTAAAGATTGGTTTGGAAATGTTGGTATCGATGGAGTGTTTAACTTCGTTAGTAAATGTCAACTGGTCGCCTTCTAAGTAAAAAATGTCTAAAAATTAGAGACAGAGTTGAGTAATAAGTTCGCATTCTTCCTCATTCAAGTGTTCGAGGCGAAGATGTTTGTTTATTTCGTTTCGTCTGTCAATTTGTGTATTTGAATTTTGGTCTTTGTTAAAGTTGTAAACGTTGTCCGTTTGTAAAGGTTCTACTATTTTTGCGAAAATGAATAGTTTTCGGCATGGCGCTGGGGATGTGAACGTTGTCCTGTACGGTTCCTATTGGTACAGCGTCAGTATTCCTCAGGTTATTTTTGAATTTGCAACTTTTTTCGGTTCGGGGTCCAATAGTCAGCATATTAATTTGAGTTATTGAAGAGTTGGAGAAATTTGATTTGCTGGAGTAGGAAGTGTCGAGTTAGGGTGGATAGTTTCGTTATTTACTTTGTATAGAGGTAGTGACTAGAAGTTTCTAAAAGTCCATCAAATTCTATATCTAAATTGCAATTACATACTTTGTGGGGATCGTTTATATTGAAGGGTACGAGAGTTGATTTATTAATTAAAATTTTCTCGCTTCTAATTCCTTTAATTACGACTTTTTCTGGGTATCTATTTGAGAATCGTTGTCAGGTTTCGGGTTTAAAAATAGAAAGTCCTGCACCTGTATCTATTAGGAGTTTGTAAGAATTAGAAGAATCGGTTATGTAGAATAAGTTTTTAGAGTTGACAGAAAGAAGGGGTCTTATAGAAACTACTGTTCCGTCTTGAATGAACTCGGGTGAGTTACTTTCAAATTCATAGATTTCATTTGGAGAACTGGTGCTTCGAGTTCGGGTGTTTTCATATTTTGAAGGGGTTCGCTAAAATTTCGGTGTTTTGGTTCGTAGCAGGGATAGTTTGCAGATTCGTCAGTTACTGTTTCGTAATTTTCTGAAAAGTTGTATTGATCATGGTCATCAGTCAATTGATAATCATACCGGTCATATTGTTGTTCATGTGCGGTATCGTAATGATCGTTTGGTTCATAGTATTCGAGATTGTTTACATGATGAGTTCTTTGCTATCTAAAAAAATTGGGGTTTGGTCGGTACCAGAATTGTGTGGGGTTTGGTTCGAGTTAGATGGAGGTTGATTCGTTGGTCATTGTTGCGTACTTGTCGAAGAAATGGGTTATTGATTGTTTCTAAAGTTTTGAAACTGGACGAAAATTCTGTTCATGAGAATGGTTTTGTTGTCTCATTCTTGCCTCGCATTCGGCATACGTATGCCCTGAACGTTTGCAAAAACAGCATTGTTTTGGATAATGCTCGACTAACAACAAACTCTTCTATCAATACTTCAGTTGATACTATTGATGACTGATATTAAATTCATGTATTAACAATTCAAATATATTGAATATATATATATATATATATATATATATATATATATATGTGTGTGTGTATTCTGAGTATTCTGAGAGGCTTCCGCGGACATTATTATGAACTCAAGTAGGTTCCGGGTGAGAACCGCGTCTGAATTTATTAAATACTCGACGTTTCGACTCCTGCTTTGGAGCCATTATCAAGAGACAAAAGTGAAAAAGAGTTTCAGAGTCTAGATCAAACTCGGGGCCTCAATCTGCGTACTCCCCAAGAGTCACTAGGTAACTGAACTGACTTGTGGATCTATATATAAATAGGCAAAGACAAACCTGTTCGGTAGCATCTTCTCATTTGTCCATGAACAGATTATCCTTATTTTTTGTTTTTCACCGACTTCCAAAAAGGAGGAGGCTATCAATTAATCTCGTTTGATTTCTTCTCCTGTTGTGAACCGTTTTGAATAAATATGGTCTTGTTTAATAGAGTATATATCCGGATTGGTGAAACTTCAAATTCTATTGGTAAAGTGATGAAATTTGTGAGTGAACACATGCGTGCAGGGAAATCGACCAATATCTCTAACATATTGGTCGATTTTTCAAAAACTTCTTATGGATGTGTATAGGTTTATAACCTTTAATCTATTAAGGAAGATCCTAGGTGATCTCATATACTTTTCTGCGTCGGGCAACTTGCAGTTTTGCAGAAAATCGCCGAAAAATCCAATATTCTTATCAAAAATTTCATCCAAGGGACATAACGGACATTTCCTCATAAATATTTTAATTCCAGCGTAATAGTGCAGGAATTGTAGGCACTGGAAGTTTTGATTGCGAATTTGAAAATTTTCTATGGACATCTCAAGCATGTAGGTAGTAAAGCATAGTATTTTTGGCTCCTTAAATCAATGAGTACCAAGCTCCTTTTGTTTATTTACCAGGCAAACAAATACCTATTTAAATGAAAATTTTTCCAATTTGCGAAGACGGTGCTTTTGGTGTCACATTCTCCCGGCCTAATAGAAAATTCTGTGACAACACATGTCAAACTCTAAACTGCTATTTCGTGCGATTATACACAGGGTATTTAGTTATTAGCAAACAAAATCATAAGTAAAGTGATAGGAGTTGCATATATATGATGATTGAAATATAGGATGGAGTAGAATGATAGTTACAAAAGGCAGTTAAAAACATTATAGTGGTCCATAGGCAGCCGTATATACGGGAGGTTGGAATATAGGGTGGAGTGGACGTTAGGTGGTATAAAAATGTTGGAAAAAATGTGGAATTAAAATGATATAGGGTGAATTAAAAAACATAGGGTGAAGTGGAATTATGTATATTTATGTAGGGTTGTCAAAAAAAATTGAAAGAATATTGCATGGCGTGGTCCATAAGCCATAAACATATTTTGGGCTTATTAAGTCAGCGCTTACTAGTACATTTTGCTCGTAAACTTTCACCTGGCATTTTAAATGAAAATGTATCATTATGTAATGCTGGGGCTTTCGATGTTACCTGGTCCTGTCTATTAAGGTTATACATAAAAAATAAAGAATAAAAACTACCTGAGTTCAAAAAAACTACAAATTTGAAAATAATTATAACATAATACATGGTGCGTTCCCGCAATTTGTTTAGTGTATTGTGTTCAATTTGATTGAATTACTTCATTGATATTTAAACTTCTGCACCTTTTCTAAAACATTCCGTCGCGCTACTGCTAATTGTAAATGTTTTTTGCGTGTAAAATATAGACAGTATTGACATTCGTGTTTTGGACCCCTAGCTGTTTGGACGCTTGGGAGGTCCGTGTTGTGCTCTGAACTGTTCGGACATTTTTTGATTCCGTCTGAAGAGACGCCGCTTTTTGTTGTTATAGTGTTACGAGTCCGCGAGTTCTTTAGCTCCGTTCGTAACGACCGCTAAACCGCTTTCATTTTGTTTCTTTTGTGTTTACAAAAGCGCATCATTTGTTGTTAAACCCGCATTTTTTTGTATGCTCAATCAATGAACATTACGTCGCTATTTTTTGTGTAACGTGTTGTCCAGAAGAAGCTCTAAGAAACTGTTCCTGCTGTTACGGGGCTAGCCTCCGAAGAAAGAAGACCCAAGAAAACGCCAGAGCTTCGACATAAAAGGTTAGTGATAACTTTTATTTGGTGATTCGTTTATGTGACGGCACGTGTTTATTGATTGTTCCGCTAAAGGTCCTTCGTCAATTATATACTTGCATTGAACCAGCATTGAACTAAAACCGCAACATCTAATTCATACATTTTTTTGAATATTCTCTATGGAATGTGCATCGAAGACATTCCAATACAACTCTATCAAATAAATAAGACATTCAGTGTTGTTAGTTACATACCCAGAAAGTAAAAAATGTAAACATTAAAAGGTGCTCATTCTGTAAAAATTAATTACCTAGCAATCTAGTATATTTTTGAAGTCGGTGCCAAGCAAAAATCAAGTTTGATAAAGTAGTAGATAAGTACGCAATGCAGGATTTTAGATTTGCTTGGCACCGACTTCAAAAATATACCAGATTGGTAGGTAATTATTTTGTACAGAATGAGCACCTTGTAATGTTTACATTTTTACTTTCTAG
This sequence comes from Octodonta nipae, assembly GCA_034190945.1. NCBI lineage: Eukaryota > Metazoa > Arthropoda > Insecta > Coleoptera > Chrysomelidae > Octodonta > Octodonta nipae. The sequence goes on from CM067218.1 coordinate 64,328,763, forward strand.
GTAGATACTTAACAGCATTGAATGTGTTATTTATTTGCTAGAGTTGTATTATGTTATAATTATTTTCAGCTTTTTAGTTATAGGTGGAAGTGGGTTATAGTTTTTTAATGTTTTATGTTTAGTAGTTATTGACGAGCTTCAGTGCAGAATACTAAAATTGATTCATAATATTTGTTCATTCATTGAATAAAATAAATAAAAGAATCATTTGACTGTCAGATTTTTGACAAAGAACGAAATCAAAATCCTCGAAATACAATACAAAGCAATTGACAACTACTCCAGAGTCGAAGTTGAAACGTATCCAAACACAGAAGAGTATAACACACTATGCTACTTATATACATGAATCCTGGTTTTTCACTGTGAGGAAGAATTTCTGTACGGACAGTCAGTAATCCGGGCAGTTGCCTTACTACACTTTGTTCTCCATATAAATTTGAGGAGAGAAAAACCCAATGAACAGACAAAATAATTCAAGACGTCAACAATCTTTTCGAAATTAATTTAAAATTCTTTTTATTTTTACCGAATAAATTTGATATAATTTGACTAAGGTTACAATCATGAATTTAAGCACAGATCTTAAGATTCAAAGTAAATAGTTAGTTCTGGCAGCTCTGATGTATGCTAAAGGTAAATTTTAAATTCAGCGAGTGCAAGTTCAAGATTTCAGTTTATTTCAATGAGAAAAGTATTTAACATTAATTAAAGCAGGTATTTCTTTATATTTTTCAGACAAAACAGTAGTCATTCCTTACTATGTGTGTTTCATTTTATATGCTGAAATTATATTGAATCTTAAGATATGTGGTTTAAGGTTTATTAATATATACTTATTTTTAATGTTATAGAATATCACCTTCATACTAAGTATTGAATTGGTCGCTTGCATTTTCTACTTACGAGTTGAACGCATTAACTGTGAAATGTCAGAATAAATAATCTAATTCCTTTTATTTCCCACTTTAAGTCTATTTTTGGGGTAATGTATGTATTAACTAATGTTTAAAAATATTACATTTAATATTAATTTTTATGTTGAAAATTATAACTACAAACTATAAATATATTTAAAGCCCCAATCTTGCAATTACTTTTAGGTTGGCAATGTATCAGTCGTTATTATTTTCTGTCATTATATCTCAAAGAAAATTTATTTTACATTACATGGCCTCATTCCTACAAAACCTGGGCTTTTATTACCACTTGACTAACTTTTACCTAAAATAAACATGTCATTGACATTTTAAAGATACGTATTTAAAATATAAAGAAATTCAATGCATCCACTGATTTCTTAGGGTAAGTTAGGTACCTACATCTACCTCTATATATATAAATGAATTCATGTTTGTTAGTCTCGCTAAAACTCAAAAACGGTTTGACCGATTTCGAAGACTCTATTTTTGTTTCGTTCGTTACATTTCAAGGATGGTTTAGAACAATCTAGAAAAAAATCTGAAAAATTAAAAAATATTTTCTGCCGGTGTACATCCGTTCGTTTGTTGAATTCGGCTGAATTCTTGCTTGACGTTTCGCCAAAATCTTATTTGACATTTTCAAAGATAATAATGATCATAATGCCAGATAAGATTTTGGCGAAACATCAAGCAAGAATTCAGCCGAATTCAACAGACGAACGGATGTACTCCGGAAGAAAAATTCGACCATATATATATTTGTTTTTAAGTTTTCGCGGGCACTAAATGTTTCAGGTGGTTTCCGGGAATTCATCCGCGTAGTTGATAACTGATCCCTGCCGGGATCGATGGTAAAATGTTGTCAATGTCTGACCTAGACCCCGAAACGTTTGGAATATACAGCAATTTTCGTAACTGTGTAACTGTGGTGTTATTTACCAAGAAGTACTTAAACATTAAAAAATATGCCACAAATATCATTCAGGAAACAGCAAATTCTTGTTTATCGCCCTTTAAAACTATGCTGCACCAAATTTGAGTTCAATATAGAGCCGTTTTTCAAACATCACAAATTTTCAAAAACCAAATACCCACGTTAGGAACCTGTATATCGTTTACTACAAACATTTTACATGTTTGTGTTAATCGGTATATTTTCACCGCCCCTAACAGCAGTTATCGTATTGTCCATTAGTTATGGGACACCTTGTATATATTAAAGACTTTTCATAGAGTTGTTACTCATCCCTTCTTTTAAATATTTATGAACTCGATTGAAACAAATGATGGAAACTTGTATGTAACAATGAACAATCCTCCAGTTATTACACCGAACATTTTACCTGAAGCGGTCCCAGCAACATTTTTATGTGGGTCGGGCATTTTTCAAAATTATTGTAATACCTATATTTGGTTAAATTTTTAATATTTTTTATTTCAATAGATTTCTCAACATGACGTGAACGGTTTGCTGGGGGCGGGGGAGTTATGACGCCAACTTCTCGGATTTCTCCTCAAATTTATTCCTTATAGAAATATGCTTTTGACAAAAGAACCTCAATAATGTTCACAATTTGATGAAATAAGGTCGAATGTCGACCACTCGGCGACTAGTTAATTTAAGTGTACATTCTAAAAATATTATTTAACTATTGTTAAGCACAACAATGAATTTTCTTTCAATTCCAGAACTTTTTATGCATTATTTTATTACGGCTTACTTGCCCTGATCAAACTGGAACCATTCCACTCATTTTATAAGATAAAAAATGAATAATACTTTTAATCACATTCAAATCCAGCATAACACGATGCCTTTTTGCAGGTAAAGCTATATAAATTTATTCTCAATCTTTAAATCTAAATTCTAACGAAGAAAATTAGCATGAACTTCAAAATCTTTTTCCCTTCGAAAAAATATATTATATATATATGGGCAATTCCAATACTTTTCGATGAATTTTGTGGGGGGCGGTCAAGGATTTACACCAAATTTTAGTATCTTCTTTGACATCAATAGGTAAGGCTTTTTGCCAATTTTCAGCTTTCCTCGTGTCCCTGGGCCCGAGTAAACGCCCTTAGAAGGGCCAAAATAGGCTATTTTTACCTTCTTTTTAAAAATTCTGTAACTCGACCATTTCTTATCCGATTTCAATTCTGAAAGAGCCCTTTTATTTGTTATAAGGTCTAGTATTTACAAAACAACATTCAGAACCGTTAGTGTTTAGACATGTTTTTGGGTACTAATTAAGTAAGGAGCAAATTTTGAAACTTTTGCTATTTTTTGATAGCCGTCAAAATTGCACCAGTATACTTAAATTTTTTTAATAGTGCTTGTTTAAAGTTTTTCCGATTCCGTTTAAACTGCAAGTTATAAAATTTAATTCTATTTAGTAGGTTCAGAGATACAGTCGTTTGAATATAGTGAATTTCATAAAAATTGCGTTTTTTCAAATTTTCGAACTAACGGTAGTCATTTCTCGTTAAATATAATAAGATAAAAATTTAGCACAAGATAGCTCTGTGCAAATATAAGACCCGGCTTAAAGAGATTTTCTTGGCCCGGGCCTTTATATACCAAATTTGCCAACTCACCTTGTAGTCATGGGTCCCGCTCCTTTCATCATTTTTATAGCACTAAGGTATTTGGTATGCTAGAGACGAAGAAAGTAGATAGTAAAACCTTCAATATGTGTGGTGATAAAGGAATTTAGGTAGCATATGACCAAACTGATGGAAATTTAAAAGCTCTTTAAAATTTCAACAAGCAAACATATGATTTTGATATTCAAAGCATAATATATTCCATTCTAGAGACTAAAAAAGCTTGTTAAAAACATTAAACTAAAGGTGTGTACTTATTTTATAGTTTAATAATTTTTGATGAACTAAAGGTTTTTTGAACCTTTAATTTTGGTATTTTAGGTGTCGCATTAAGTACCTTATTCTTAATGATACGCCATGCGTATATTAACCCCAAGTTCTCAAACATGTAAAACACTTTTTTTCGGCTTACTTCTCGTGTGTTTATATAATTTCGTACTTTAATTATACAAAACTGCATCCCTGGTTATGTATTCCACAAGTTATTTTTTCTTTCCCACTCTCCCATGTGTATTATTAACAACCCCTAAAAAAATCCCGTCTTTTATTATTATAAAATCGAAATCTGTATTAAAAAATTATTTTCAATAACAGTTTATAAATACAGGTTTATCAAAGTACTCAATATCGTTAAGGTGAAAATAAAAGTGAAGATGGCGGTTGACATTCTAAAATTGTATTTTTTGCACAATATCCAAATTGCTTTTTTTATATGGGCTCGAACTATCATTCATACTAGCCAGATATAGGTTTATCCTATATACGTTGATTCGCAATAGCGCATGGACAACCACAAACACCCATAGGCCAGAACTTGCTAGGCCAAAGAGAACTACGTTTAGAGGCTGGCGCTTGTTCTGCTGTGCTTACTACATTTGTAGTAAGTTACTACAGTTTAAGTTTTATTATATATTATATATATATATATATATATATATATATATATATATATATATATATATGTTATATAAGTATTTAAACAGACTTTATATTAAATTTACTTCTAATTGTAAGGTCAAATACTGTCATTATTCCCACATTGTAATATGATACTTGTTAGTCATTTTTATCACGTTCGACTTTTTACATTTATACTTAGTAACCAAATCTGTACACGTCTTATTTTTCAGTTCACATAAAAACTGATGACCATCCATTTTGAGACGACACGCTTAAATTGTCTTTGTTTAAGATGCGTGTCGACTCATCATTTTGTAATGTTATAAATACTAGTGTAGGACCTTCAGTCGTTAGATGATTAGTTGACTTATATTCTTATAGCTGAAAGTTGTTATTATTATTTTTGTATTTAATTAAATAAATTGTTTTTAAAAAGTGAATTCTGAAAATCGTAATATAAAAAGTGGCGCAGTCAGTAGGATTCCATTACGCTGCTAGAACCGGCGTTAGAAGAAAAGCTTAACTGGTAGCGGTGGATTCCAATCCTTTGAAGGAAGAAAAGAACCTCGAGACGTCCCAACTACAACACGTAGAACACGGCAACTTCGATGTTTCGATTAATGTAAGTACAAACAATTAAGTAATCATCTCGCAAATATTTGTTTTACCAATTTGAATTTATTTTATCGATATATAATTTTGATTTTATTTTATTTTTACTGTTCGGACGTTCAATATCCCGGAACATTTTAAACCGAATTGTACTATTTTCCATTTGGGTTTATTTTACTTTGTGCACAATTTTGTAATCTTCTACATTCTTAAAACAAAAACGTGGTAAACGTTTTGATAGTTCTAGATATTTTCTTTAATTTTGAACATTTTTATTACCGTATATTTTTAATCAACCGAAATAATGGCATCTCCCCAAACTTCAGCAGATCCGGAGACTGAACCCTACCGGCTTTCAGAAATCTTTTCCATTGTCCCTGAGTTTGAGGGCGATCAAATCTCGCTAGGGACATTTACTGATGCGTGCGACTGCGCGTATAATATGTCAACGGGCGACCAACGCTATCTTTTACTTATACACATTAAAAATAAGCTGAAAGGCAGAGCGGCCCAATTAATTAATTCACGTAACCCCGCGTCCTATTTGGAACTTAAACAACTTTTAAACTCTCATTTCGGTGATTCTAGAGATTTGACATCTCTCATACAAGATTTACAACGTCTAAGACAACTTCCGAACGAATCGCCTCTCACATTTTATAACAGATTGCAAGTACTTACTGCAAAAATGTATGCCAATATTCAGAAAACCTCGAATTTGAATGCAGATCAGAAGACAGCCCAAACGAGTCTAATAGACACTATGGCGCTGAACACTCTTCTGACCGGTTTAGAACCGCGTTTAGGGCAAATCATCCGCGCCGGAAACCCGAAAGACCTGTTAGAAGCCCACGTACGAATTAGGCGTGAATTACAACTGTCCTACTTCGAAAACCAAAAAACACCTAAACAAATTCCCCCTAAGCCTAATCAACCCTTTCGAAAGCCTAATCCGCAAATTAACAAGTGCCTATCATGTGGAAGATTCGGACATCACACGTCCGAATGTCGCTCTCGAAACTACCAGACACTAGTCTATAACAATAGTAGCGGCAATAATAATAATTTTAGACCAAACCCTTTTACTAATAATTTCTCACAAAATCCGAATCAACAACCTAGGCAAAATCAGTCACTCTTCAGACAAAACCAGTTCTCTAACCAGCCAAGAACGTTTCAGCAAAGTACGCAACAACCACGCCAATCGGTCATCCAACGGAATCCCGGTTTTCGCCCAAATCCAAATAAAACACATCACTTAAATTATACGAATTACCCTAACCAGGACGATGATTATTATACAGTTAATAATCAACCCTACGATGATTACAATAGCACTGATGATCAAAGGGAATATGATTATTATAGTCAGTCATGCAATCCAGAAGCAATCAATATTAATTATCATACTGCTGATAACTATCAAACTGTCGATTTAGATCCCTTAGAGAATCAAAACTATCAGGATTTTCTATCTCTTCCAAATTTAGACCACCCTCCAGACATAACGACCAGCCTCGCAACAAGATCCAAACTATCAATCTCGACGACCTGAACCCGAATATAAACTTTCCGGAACAGACATTTCTGTAACTACTCTCCATACTGTAAACTCCAAAAATCTGTACTATATCAACGATGCGACGGGAAACTATAAATTACTCATAGATACAGGCGCAGGAATTTCTATCTTTAAAGAGCATACCGTCAGAAATTATTCTGAACGATTCCCGGAAAATGTCATTATTCAGGGAATTACAGACAAAAAGATCCCCATTTCTCAGTCAACCCTTATACCATTCACTCATGGTAACCCCATAAAGTATTCATATGTAACCTCGACATCGAGTTTGATGGCATTTTAGGGTTAGATTTTTTAGAACATTATGAATGTGTAATCGATCTAAAATCTAAACAACTCAAGACAAATTTCAAAGATATCACTCTTCACAAGGTCTCCTCCTTGCCCCTTTCAGATATCACTCCCTCGACAGTCCCCAACACATCGTCTCTAAAAAATTTCTCAAACTATATTTCTATAGAACCTCGTACAGAAAAAATATGTAAACTACGTTGTCACCTTTCCAACACCGACGCTGTTTTACATACCATCGAGAAAGAGAAAGTCAGACTACCCAATTCCTTGGTATATGTAAACCATAACGGGGAATTTCTAACTTCAGTTATCAATGCCAACGCCATCCCAAAAACAATTAACTTTGAAAACATAACAATAGAACCCCTTGTACAAACACAACCCTGTTTTAACTTTAACGACTCGTACGAAACTCCAGATATCGACAGAAACTTACTCATAAGACAACAACTCCGGACTGAACATTTAAACGACGAAGAAAAAGATATGATTACCAACCTTTGCTTAGATTTCCAGGACATATTTTACTTAGAAGGAGACTCACTATCCTTTACCAACGAAATTAAGCATTCAATCGAGACTAGTAATTCCAGACCCATCTTTACTAAATCTTATAGGTACCCTCAGGTACATAAAGAAGAGGTTAAAGACCAAGTAAGCAAAATGCTCAACCAAGGTATCATTCGTCACTCAACTTCCCCGTGGTCTTCCCCAGTTTGGGTTGTTCCCAAAAAGCTAGACGCCTCAGGCAAACAAAAATGGCGTGTCGTCATTGACTACAGGAAACTTAACGAAGTCACAGTAGACGACAAATATCCATTGCCTAACATCTCCGATCTTTTAGATCAACTAGGCAAATGCCAATATTTTTCTACATTAGATCTCGCCTCCGGTTTTCATCAGATAGAGATCGATTCCAAAGATATCCCCAAGACAGCATTTTCAGTCGAAAACGGCCATTACGAGTTTGTTCGTATGCCGTTCGGTTTAAAAAACGCCCCGTCCACATTTCAACGTGTCATGGACAACATCCTCCTTGGAATTCAAAATGAACGTTGTCTAGTATACATGGACGACATCATTGTATACTCCCCAACAATTCACGAACACATTTCACGGTTGACCGAAGTCTTCAAACGTCTTCGCAAATCAAATCTTAAGATTCAACCCGACAAATGTGAATTCTTAAGAAAAGAAGTAGCGTATCTTGGTCATCTAATTACGCAACAAGGTGTAAAACCGAACCCCGAAAAAGTCAGTTGTATCCAAAATTTCCCAGAACCAAAAAATCCAAAAGACATTAAATCTTTCTTAGGATTGGCCGGATACTATAGAAGATTCATCCCCAACTTTGCCAAAATGTCAAAACCACTTACAAAACTTCTCCAAAAAGATGCAAGATTCTTCTTTGATTCTGATTGTAAGTCATCATTTAACGACTTAAAGAAAGCTCTCATTTCAGACCCCATTCTCAACTACCCAAATTTTGAAGAACCGTTTCTTCTCACCACGGATGCCAGCGCTTTCGCGATTGGTGCAGTTCTTTCGCAAGGTCCTGTAGGAAAAGATCTTCCTATCGCTTATGCCTCTCGCACTTTATGTGGGGCCGAAACTCGATATTCTACCATCGAAAGGGAATTGCTTGATATAGTGTGGGCAGTAAAACACTTCCGTCCGTATTTATTTGGCCGTAAGTTTACTTTAATTACCGATCACCGCCCGCTTACGTGGCTTTTCTCGATCAAAGATCCAGGCAGTAGACTTGCCAGATGGCGACTAAAACTCGAAGAGTACAATTATAAGATTGAACACAAACCTGGAAAGATAAACAAAAATGCAGACGCTCTATCGCGAATTAAAATCAATCACTTCCACCAAATAGCCAATTTTCAGTCAAAAATCCACGCCTTCAATGACACCGACTCAGAAGACGAAGGTGAACAAGAATCCGAAGAACCTGAACTTAATGACGAACTACTAACTAACGAATTTAACAAATTTGTCGACTTATGTAAAACAAGATCTCTAATTGACTACTCGAAAATCGAAACGACAAATTCTCAACTTCTCGACAAAACTCATAAACAAATTATTACATTCTTTTGGCAAAACAAGTTAACTGATCTCCACGATTGGATCATGGATGATATCTTCGAAGAAGATATTAACTTCGAAAACTATTCTCTCAACACCTTTGCCAGTAAATCAGTTAAAAATCGTAAATACTTTATAATCCCCTTGCCATTTGACCCAGAAACAGTCGTTCAATTTCTGTTTTTCATCATTTACAAATCACAGAATAAATTTGATCCCGAAACAACGTACTATGTCGAAAACAATTTGGAACTTCCAATTCTCGAAACCTTTTCTTATATCTTTGCAGACAAAGATATTAAACTGAAAATATGTCAAAACATTATAAAAACACCTTCAGAACACGAAATACCGCAAATTTTAGAAAACTATCATCAAGGAAAAAATAATCTTCATCGCGGAATCAACGAAACGGTCAGACGAATAAAGGAAAAATATAATTGGACCGGTTTAACAAAAAACGTAGAAAATTTCATCAAATCTTGCGAAATTTGTCAAAAGGTGAAAACATGTCGAAAAAACCTAAGTTCCCCTTTAGTTATAACAGAAACGCCGAAAACACCTTTCGAGCGAATTAATGTCGACGTTTTTGAATACCCATCGAGAAATTACGCTCTGACAGTTAGAGACGAGCTAACAAAATTCACACAGGCATATCCAATAAAGGATAAAACAGCAAAAACCGTCGTTAACACGCTTATCCTATATTTCCAACATTACGGCACCCCGTTGCGAATTCATTGCGACTGCGGCCGTGAATTTGATAATGTTCTAATGAAAGACCTCTGTGAGCTTTACAACATAAAACTTACATTCTCAAGTGTGGGTCACCCACAATCCAACGGTTCCATTGAACGATTCCACTCAACATTATCGGAAATGATCAGGGCAAATATAGCCGAAAACCCAGACGAACATCCGTTTAACGTTTTGCCATACGCAATAATTACTTATAACAACACCAAAAATAAAACTCATGGCTTTACACCCTACGAGCTTATTTTTGGCCACACGTCTAGTAGACCCCCGGAAACGCTTTATAACCAACAGAACCTCATTTCCAAATACGTAAGAGATCTCAACAATCGTATGGAGTACTTTTACAAACTAGCGCGTTCAAAAACTGAACAACAAAAAGAAAAGGCAAAAACTCGATTCGACCAACACGTACCTGAAAACCGACCAAATTATAACATAGGCGATAAAGTATATTTGAAAGAATCGCAAATTTCTAGTAAATCACAAAATAAATTTAATGGTCCTTTCCAAATAACTGAACTCTTTCAAAATTCTGCAATCTTACTAAATCCCGAGACAAATCAATCTACAAAAGCAAATTTTGACAGATTGAAACCGTATTTTGAGTGAAAATTACTTCTTTTCAGACTCCTCGGACTCTTCACAATCGCAACATCTCAATATACGATAACACCTATAAACAACACCGCAGGACTCTTCTTTCATGAAGAAGGAAGCATCAAAATTTCGAATGACAAGTGGACATTGCTTGTCTACAAAGATCTCCACCCATTCGGTGACGCAATTTCCAATAATGACAAAATACTAAATACTTTAGTTGACACTATCCATTCAAACTTAACTACTCTACTTAGTTCATTCAAACCACAAGTACAAACACACGTCAGCCTTCTCAAACAAATATCAGACACAGTAAACTTGAAATATCAAGAAATATTCGCGGACACCAAAATTCACTTAAACAGACAGAAACGCGGACTTATTAATGGATTAGGAACAATTTGGAAATCAATAACTGGCACTCTGGATGCAAACGATGGTCAATATTTTAATGATTGTATCAACAAGATTACTCATGACGAACAACAAATCGAAAACCTACTGAAGAACCAAATCTCTGTTACGACTTCCGTAATCAAAAATTTTAATTCAACGGTCCGTAAACTACAAATAGACGAAGAAACCTTTAATAAGAATATTAATGAAATCAGGCAAGCCATTGCTTTTATTTCAGACGACCTTCAGTTCTTTGAGACACTTGTCAAAACTCTAGATTTATGTGAATCATTAATGGAAAGCTATGTCTTTATTCAAGATGCCCTTAATGATGTATTATCGGCAATATCCTTCGCTCGCATTAAAATGTTACATAGTTCAATAATTACACCGGCAGATTTGGTCGACTCACTTCAAATTATCTCTCACTCTTTGCACAAAAACAATTTGCCCCTATCTATTAATGCCCATAATATTGCACAATATATCGACATCATCGAATTGGAAGCATTTCAATTAGACACGAAAATAATTTTTGTATTAAGAATCCCCTTAGTAAACCCTGAAACTTTTACCCTTTTTCGTTTATATCCAATTCCGATACTTGACGACCGAACAGGGTTTCATCACATTTTACCAACCACAACCAAATATATTGCGAAAAATGATGATTCACAATTGTATACTACATTTCGGAACTTGGACAACTGCAAGTCCTTAAGCCAAGTTCAATGGATATGTTCAGACGTTCTCCCATATCCTATAGATAGCGATTCAACTTGTGAGGCCCAGCTGTTGAAGCAGTCCACCTTCCTTCCAAAGGTTTGTCAGACTTCCATATTCTACGCCAAGGACTACAATGTATATAAGATTAGCTCAAACTTTTGGCTAATTACTGTTTCTGACCTTTTACCTATCACCATAAAGTGCAGTGGAAACAGCGTTGTAACACTAACAATTACAACAAACTCAGTCCTAAATTTGCAGGCCGATTGTAACGCATTCATTGGCAACACTCGAATTCATTCAAGCAAACTGATCGACAATTTCCAAAACATTACCTACAAGAGTCATCCAATTCAAATACCGTACAACTGCTGCAAATCTATACCACCGAAAAACTATGTCCCAGATCTAAAGCCACTCAGACTAAACAAGATCGATGCAGACGACCTCAACATAGCTCAACATAAGTTGAACCAATATTCAGAAGAGCTAGACAAATTAATAAACCAACCGTTTATTAAAAAACACATGCCATGGTTCACAATTTTATCAATTACATTAATCATTTTACTAATCCTTATCTACATTTTCTATAAATGCAAACCAAGAAGACAATCCAGATTGTTGGCCATAACAACAAACGGCGACGATCCACCGTCACCTTCACCAATGCCATGTAGTCAAGTCAGAAACTTCAGATTCCTTCCCAGACGACGTCCAAGTATTCGACTCCAAGAACCCATCGAAGATACAGAACTCACAAAAATGGTTTGAAAAGTTGAAGCACAGCATCAACTTTTTCAGGATAAATGGAGTTGTTATATAAGTATTTAAACAGACTTTATATTAAATTTACTTCTAATTGTAAGGTCAAATACTGTCATTATTCCCACATTGTAATATGATACTTGTTAGTCATTTTTATCACGTTCGACTTTTTACATTTATACTTAGTAACCAAATCTGTACACGTCTTATTTTTCAGTTCACATAAAAACTGATGACCATCCATTTTGAGACGACACGCTTAAATTGTCTTTGTTTAAGATGCGTGTCGACTCATCATTTTGTAATGTTATAAATACTAGTGTAGGACCTTCAGTCGTTAGATGATTAGTTGACTTATATTCTTATAGCTGAAAGTTGTTATTATTATTTTTGTATTTAGTTAAATAAATTGTTTTTAAAAAGTGAATTTTGAAAATCGTAATATAATATATATATATATATATATATATATATATATATATATATATATATGTCTATAGTATAATTTTAGGCTAATTCTGTTTATAGTCTATAAAAATAATAGTTAAACGTTCATATAATTTGAAAACCCTGCACACCTTGCGTCGAACTCAGCCTCTACGGCTTGTTTTAGTACTATGCACTTTATGTGTGGTGTCTAACTTTTGTTAATTTCGGTTGTTTATCGATATTATAACTTGTTACGTATTATAAAATAATTTTATATTTAATATTAATTAACAAAAATAGGGTTTGATTTTACAGTGTATACCGGACGAAACTTTTAGGGCACAATATTTGAGGTCATAAATATCCCAAATTGCTATTATAAATCTTAGGACTACCGAAAAAATATAAATATAACAACTAACATGGAAACTATGAGTAAGTAGACAAAAGGCAGAAGAAGAAGAAGAAAAGTTAAGAGGAGATGTGAATAAACACTTACCTTAACTACTACGTGGCCCTATATGGAATCCTGACAGCTTCAAGTAACTCTGTGAAGGGGTCCTTTCAAGTTTTACACATGTGCCTTTTCCACAGGTACTCCACGATTATGTTTGCGAAATTTTCGTTTAATTTAATTGTCTTTGCGGAAAAATTTTCTGACAACTGACCATTGCGCTTCCATCCGCTATGTGTGCGTTCCATCAAGCGCAACAAAAGGATTGTCATGATCCCAGTGGTTCACCTTTTGTGAATGTACCCATGGCCCATCAGTAATCAGTGTGCACCGTCGTCCCTGTCTCAACATGCTTCTCTATTAGCGGCAGCAGAACCTTGGCAGATCTTGCGTTCTCTGGGCAGACTTCCAGGCCCAGGTTCTCACTCCCATCTTCGATGAACCCAATTACCCGATACTTGTTATTCTTGTTTTTTTCCTTTGCGACTTGCAACTATGCGAAAAAAATCCAACTTATGCTTTAGGCAGCATCCATTCTCCACGAGGTCAAGACACAACATCAGGGGTTGTCAAAAAGTTTTTCCGCAAAGACTATTAAAATCACATGAACACATAATCGTGGAATACCTGTGGCAGAGGCACCTGTATAAAATTTGAAAGGACGCTTTCACAGGGCTTTTTAGATTTTCCTTTTCACGCAATTTGGTAGCGTAAAATATCCTGCACCGGTCTGAAAGGTTGCATGACACACAAGGCATTGTGTTATCGATTTTAAAATTGATTCTTATTGGTGGAAAATGAACGGAAAATGCCTGTGGCTTCTGGATTTGGCACCACTCTCATTACTTACGCATATATATCATTTTACTGTACTTCGCGTCTTATGCGCATGTTCGAAAATGAGTCATTTTGATCTGTGGTTAGTGGTTTCCCAAAACATTTACATTCTCCCAACAGACTCGCAACGCTTGCGCACAACGGGTCAAGTACAGTGAAACGATATGATCTGCTCGCTCTCTCTTAGTCGGTTACGCTTCCACTTATGGGCGATAGCAGTATATGATTATACGCACTCTGGGTGTGTCAAGCTATTATTTTTATAGACTAAAAACAGAATTAGCCTAAAATTATATTTATATATAAATTATATATATAATATATAACAAAACTTTAAACTGTAGTAACTTACTAAAAATGTAGTAAGCACTACAGACGAAGCGCCAGCTTCTAAACGTAGTTCTCTTTGGGCTAGCAAGTTCTCGCCTATGGGTGTTTGTGGTTGTCTATGCGCTACTGTGAATCAACATATTTATAGGATAAACTTGTATCTGGCTAGTATGAACCACATAGTTCCAGCCCATATAAAAAAATCAATTTGAATATTGTTCAAAAAATACTACAATTATTCATTTTTAATTTCATCTTAATGATATTTAGTGCTTTGATAAACCTGTATTTATAAACTGTGACAGAAAATAAGTTTTTAATATATATTTCGATTTTATAATAAAAGTACGGATTTTTTAGGGGTTTTTAATAATTTACCCGGAAAAGTGGGAAAGAAAAAAGCACATAGCCAGGGATGCATTTTTGTATAATTAAATTACGAAATTATATAAACAAACGTCAATTAAGCAGGAAAAAGGTATTTTTACAAATGTTTAGGAGATGTTAGGGTTAATATATGTATAGAGTAAGTATCATTAAGAATAAGAACGTTAGTATGTACTTAATGCGTTACCGAAAACACCAAAATTAAAAGTTCAAAATACCCTTTAGTTCATCAAAAAATACGAAACTATAAAATAAGTACGGACCTTTAATTTAATGTTTTTAACACGCATTATATTCTGTAGAATGGAAGATATTACGCTTTGAACATTAAAGTCAGCAAACTTAACGTTCATATATTTGATAGCTGAAATTTTTAAGCGTTTTAAAGTTTGGTTCTATACTACCTAAATTCCTTTATTACCACACATATTGAAGTTTTTACTATCTACTTTCTTTATTTCTAACACGCCAAATACCTTAGTGCTCTACAAATGATGAAAGGCGCGAGACCCATAACTACTAGGTGAGTTGGCAAATTTGGGCAAAATACTCAATTTTCTGAGTGGCATATAGGGTATATAAAGGCCGGGGCCAAGAAAATCTTTATAAGCAGGGTGTTATGTTTGTACAGAGATACCTTGTGCTAAATTTTTACCTTATTCTATTTAACGAGAAATGAATACAGTTAGTTCGAAAATTTGAAAAAACGCCATTTTTATGAAATTCACTATATTCAAACGACTGTATCTCTGAACCTACTAAATAGAATTGAATTTTATAATTTGCAGTTGGAACGGAATCGGAAAAACTTTCAAACACGCACTATTAAAAAAATTTAAGTATACTGGTGCAATTTTGATGGCTATCAAAAAATTTTCAAAATTCGCTCCTTACTTAATTAGTCCCCAAAAACATGTCTAAACACTAACGTTTCTGAATGTTGTTTTGTAAATACTAGAGCTTATAAAAAATAAAAGAGCGCTTTCAGAATTGAAATCGGATAAGAAATAGTCGAGTTACAGAATTTTAAAAACAAGGCAAAAATTGCCTATTTTGGCACTTCTAAGGACGTTTACTCAGGCCCAGGGACACCAGGAAAGCTGAAAATTGGGAAAAAGCCTTACCTTTTGATGTCAAAGAAGATACTAAAATTTGGTGTAAATCCTTAACCGGCCCCCACAAAATTTATCGAAAAGTATTGGAATTGCCCATATATATATATATATATATATATATATATATATATATATATATATATATATATATATATATAACTCACCCTATATATATATATATATATATACAGTGTGATTTTTTTTTTTGATGATCAATATGGGGATCTCGGAAACTAGCGGAGATAGAGCAATGGTTAAATTGGGAAAGATTTGCAGTTTTACTGGCCCAATTTAATAACACTTTCGGATTTTTGTAAAAAGTCATGGCTTACTAGATATTTTGAAAAAACGAAATTCTGTCGAAATAGTCAAATCCCTCTAGCTCCTTTGTTTTTGATTTTATAAAAAAATATATTAATATCAAAATTCAAGGGAATTGTATCCCGAATATGATTGTCATGTCCTTGTTTGCATGACAGCTCTCGTTTTCGAGATATGGCACAAACTTATCTTTTTTTGAATGGAAACCATAGTTGGCTATGACCTCAAAAAATCGGACATTTTTATAGCTTTTCAACGATATAATACTCTATATAGTTATTCATAAAAATAACGGAGTTATGGATGCTTTTCTCTCTTATTTTCACTTTTAACATAGCCATGAAAAAGATTGTTTGCACTTTGACGTTTCCTCATTTGAGAATAATTCCATTAGTAGTGCTGAACTGAGAGTCGATATTGACAAGTTTTCGGGATAAAATGGAATATTCTAACAAAGAAAAACTGAATATGGTGGAATGTTATCAAAATCATCAAAATTCTGTTCGTGCAGCTGAGGAATACTTTCATAGATATTTTAATCGTCGTCAACCTGCTCTATGTACATTTAAGCGGCTTTACGATAGTTAAACCACCAAAGGAACGTAATCAAATTAACGAAGCAGCACAAATAAATCAACTCGTGAGATTGCGGCAGAAGCTGGCACATCTCAACGAACTGTAGTTAAGGTACTGAAAGTGCACAAGTTCCACCCGTACAAACTTTCAGTTTCTCAAACTTTGCATGCTGGTGACGAACATCGACGTATTTTGTTTTGTACATGGTTTAGAGACATGTGCTTTGACAACTCACAGTTGCCATTAAAGGTGTTATGGTCAGATGAAACTAGATTTACTAACTGCGGTATGTTCAATAGACACAATGAGCATATCTGGGTTAACGAAAACCCTTTCCATGTAGAACAAAGACGACCCCAGATAAAATTTGGTTTTAATGTTTGGTGTGGTATCATAGGGTCTACTGTTCTGGGGCCTTTTATCTCTGACGAATCACTTACTGGGGAGCGCTACTTGCATTTCTTGCAATACACTTTTCAAGACATGTTGCATAATTTCAGTTTGAGAACTCGTTTAGAAATTGAGTGGTTCCAACATGATGGAGCACCTGCTCATTACTCGTTATTAGTAAGACAACACTTAGATAATATCTATCCAAACTCTTGGATAGGAAGAAATGGCACACGCGAATGGCCAACCCGGTCTCCCGATTTTGCAAATATAGACTTCTATTTATGGGGTGCGCTAAAAACAAAGTATACAAAACAAAAGAAAGTGTGAGACAGTTGGTAACCTAAGGGAGACGGTATTACAAGCAATTGAAGAAATTGATAGGCGGTCTGTGAGGAAAGCGGCAATGTCAATCTTAAAAAGATGCAATCTTTGTCTAAATAACAATGGTGGACTTTTCGAACATAAATTGTAACCAATATTATGTACTTTAATTTGTTAAGTTTTTAGTAAGTATCTACTTATTTAGTTTTTTTGTTATATCTGATATACCTAATAAAAAAATCGTTCAATGTTTTTTGGAATAGTTATTAATAAATCAATCTATTTCATGCTAACTACGTTAAAAGTGAAAATAAAAGAGAAAAGCATCCATAACTCCATTATTTTTATGAATAACTATATCGAGTATTATATCGTTGAAAAGCTCTAAAAATGTTCGATTTTTTGAAGTCATAGCCAACTATGGTTTCCATTCAAAAAAAAGATAAGTTTGTGTCATATCTCGAAAACGAGAGCTGTCACGCAAACGAGGACATGACAATCATATTCGGGATACAATTCCCTTCAATTTTGATATTTACACTTTTTTTATAAAATCAAAAAGGAGCTAGAGGGATTTGACTAAATCGACAGAATTTCGTTTTTTTTTTCAAAATATCTAGTAAGCCATGACTTTTTACAAAAATCCGAAAGTGTCATTAAATTGGGCCAGTAAAACTCCAAATCTTTCCCAATTTAACCATTGCTCTATCTCCGCTAGTTTCCAAGATGCCCATACTGATCATCAACTAAAACTCACCCTGTATATATATATATATATATATATATATATATATATATATATATACATACATACATATATATATATATATATATATATATATATATATATACATTCTAGGACCCTTTTGGCTTCAGTCGGAAGAAATGATCTGTCAATAATTTCTTTAGACTTGTTCTCTAGGTAAGTAATATGATTGTTGTTAATAGTTTCGTAGTGTGGAGTTTGCAATAAACATTGATGTTCTCTTTATAACGAGAAGTTGCTTCAATCTATATCTTTCGCTAGATTCAATTCAGGAAGTTGTGCTATGCGGGACACTCTTATAATAACCTCATGCGTATTTTCAGACTGAATATCAGATAGACCAGTCATAGCTACTTTAACTTGGGAAATGATTTTTTCAGTTGGGAGAGTTTCTGCCGTTACTTCGAAAGTGAAACTAGTGGAGTCTAAGGGGAAGGCTGAGAAGGTGTGTACAATTGCGTGAGTGCCTAAATTGATTCGGCCTTGTTGGTAGAAATGTCATAGTAAGTGTTTCAAAAATAGTGCAAGGGTAGAAAGTTTGTAAAAAATAATAAGTTTGAAATAGAATTCGGTTGATTAATTTAGTTGGTTTGTGATACTAATAATACTCGTAGAATTTCCTAAAAGGGCGACGTAAAAAAATGTGTAAAGGGAGGTTAATTCATCAACATAATCCTTTAAATTATACCTATCTCTCGTCTAACGATGTATTGAGTTAATCCGGTAAGCTTCTAGTTAACAGAAGTCTTGTTCTCCAGATTTGGCATCTACTGACTACAGAGTTAATTTCTGTTGTGCACCGAATGTTATAAGATTAATATTATTTAACAAATAGGAGCTTTTTTTCTCAGTGTATAATTTGACAACGGACATAATAAGGTAAGAGGCACATATGGATTTCTTAATGAAGGGGCGTTCTCTCAACATTTGGGCTATCATCATTTATTTTACTAAACAGGTAAAGTCAGTACCAAGTTATGCATATGCGCCGCGGTGTTCTAAATGATCAAGTTATATTGCTTTTGCTTTGCTCGTATATGTATATGCATATACATATGTCGGTTGAATTATTAGATTACGGACCCCGAATTAGAATATAAATGTTTATCGAAAGTATTCTGAATGAACTGGAGGTTTTATATTATTATAGTTAATTTGTTGGAATGAAGTGTACTTAAAATTCCACCCACGATATTTATATTTGCTACAAATGCACCATTTTAGCTTATACAGCTATGTTGTTAGAATATTAACAAATAACAAACAGATTTAAACCCTTTAAACGGTTTATAAATAGAAAGCAGCATTAGCGCAAATATAATTAATCATGATTTATTGGCCTGAAAAAAATATGAAGTAATTTCTAAATGTTAAGGAGGTCCTTGATCTGTGTTTATTTATCTTTTCCTCTCCCCACTTTTTTTCCTGAAACCGTAAGTATATGAAATTTGTGATAGAGCTAAAGTGTAGTAATGGTAATTTTGAAAAATTGTCTGAATCATAGGATATCTCTTACAGAAGGTTTTCCTCCCAGTAGTTCTAGAAAAAAAATTCTACATTATGATCAGCTTTCTCTGTACAATTCTATTGTGGAGACATTTCAACTTTAATTTTGTAATCTTTCTCACGGTATATATTCGTTATGAGCTATTTCTTGAAGATCGCAGAGTGGACAATTTGTTTGTCGCTGTCAAATAAGTGGATAAGAAAATTAAAGGACGTCCATTTTATTTAATTAAAATTCAAATGGGGTTATTTGACAAAAAATATTAAAAATACAGAATCACAATAAGGAGTCCATTGAAATTTTGCCTGACTCTACAAAATGAGGTGGCAAATAATCAACATAGAAAATGTATGTTTTGGAGGGCGCAGATTACGAACCTGCACTTATTTTTCACCGCAATATTGCAGTAAGGAGTGAAATACTCAAAAACACCTCCAAAACAAGGTTTTTTGCATTAGTCCCGAAAACCAAAATGAAAATGAAAAAAATAACTCGACCATCGAGTTCCTTGTAAAATTTCACATCGAAAACAAGTTGAAAGTTATGCAAAATCAAGTGTCCTGCAATTATTAAGTTTTCAATTTAATTTAATTTTTAGAATGCACGCAAAATGTGCACAGACACTCCATTATGCGAATATGCATTTTCTGATGACTGACTCAACTGTCTGTTTATGTAATATTTTCGACTTATGTGACTATAGAAGTAGCTTATACCTATTAGGTATTTGAAGTACATCTGGATTGTCCGAGTTGGCACTTGTGAAATTATTAATTTAAAGTTAACTAATAGTCACGTTTATTTTAAAGAATAATAAAAATAGTTGCAAACTTATTTACGGGAGTAGGTAAGTAAAATTATTTGAAATTAATATACTGTCAAATATTTAAAAATTAGCTTTTATATATGGAGAAGTATGATTACGTTTAATTATAATTCAAATTGAATATAAATTAAAAAACTAAAATGAAATTGAATCCCGTCCTGATATATACATACTTAATATACTCATCTTAAGTTTGGGTTGATCCAGTTATTGTAACAATGGGGTTGTGTAATCATAGATTGAATACAATACAAAAAAAAACCTTTTTATATACACACAAATAGTAGGAGTTACGTTGCATGCGAATAATTATAATTTCAAGTAAAAGTATGATCAAGGTGTTATTTGGTTCGTATTTTCAGAAAGGTTTTGAAAAAATCCAATTTCTGCAAATATTATAAACAATTTACTTAAAATGGGGTGTAGTTGTTTTTCTCGAAATATCCGAAAAAAAAAACAGGAAAAGGAGCAGGAAACTTCCTACAACAAGCCTTATCTAAGGAAACTCTACCACAAATATTTATAATTTTAAATTAAAGGTGAAAATAGGTTTGAAAGCGTTTTATTCACTGCAACAAAAATTACTTTTAATCTATTAAATTTAAATATTAAGGAACAAACAACTTTAGGTACTATTTAGAAAAATGAACTTTATAATCCACCACACCTCAAACACATTATTAAAACATACGCGATCCCCTAGTATTCTGAATAGAAATAATTCCAAATGGCAAATGTTTATGATCTATTGGAGTGTCCACGCGCACTTGACGTGTATTACGAAAGTAATGAACTGAACTGAAAATTTAAATAATTACACAACAATTCGTTGATGTTGTATAACTTACTACATATTTTAAATGTGAAATTCAACAAGGAACATGATGGTCCAGACATTTTTTTCATATTTATTGTAATTTTTGGGGATAATGCAAAAAACCTTGTTTTGGGGGTGTTTTTGGGGTATTTCATCCGTTAGTTCAAGCCCCCGGTAAAAATTAATTGCAGATTCGTCATCTGCGCCCTCGACAACATAAATGTCCTGTGTTAATTATCTGCCACCTCATTTTGCAGATTCAGGCAAATTTTCAATGGATTTTAACGCTAAAGAATCAACCAACCAGCTAAAATAAATACGATTGATAACTAAAATTTCGTATTCTCTATTTTAATATAAACTTACTGCTTATTATTTCGAGTTCACCTTTCGTGTGATATTGATGCCCAAGCATCTTTTAATCTTTTAGATTTTCTGCCTAATGATCGATGCATCGTTGGGTGTAAAATTTCCTTTCTTGAAGTGATGAAATTTGTGAATGAATATATGCATGCATGGAAATCGACCAATATACCTAACATATAGGTAGATTTCTCCAAAACCCCTTATCGATTTGTATAGTTTTTTAAAAACATGCAATTTTGCAGAAAGTCGTCGAAAAATCCAATAACTGACATTTCGTCATAAATATTTTAATTTCAACGTAATAGTATGGGAACTGTAGGCACTGAAAGTTTTATTCGCGAATTTGAAAATTTTCTATGTACGTCACAAGCATATAGGTGATATACTATCGGCTTCATAAATCAATGAGTACCAAGCTCATTTTGTGTGCATACGTCGTAAACACCGATTTAAATAACAAATTTTCAATTTTGCGAAGGCGGTACTTTCGGTGTCAACAACTACCAGTGACAACGCATGTCAAGCCAGGGTGTATTAAGCAGGTGGGCCAACGTCAATACCATTACATTGATTATGCAGTGACACTAATTTGGAAAACTTTACTGATTATGTAAAAGAGGGCGCTACTAAAAGGAAAAATGCCGTTTTGATGTTTTTACAGGGTGTACGTATCAGTTTCATTTTGGTTAATTTGAAGTCAGTTTCTGAGATAATTTAATTTATAGGAAAAGATCCCAATGCAACTGTAACTAAGAAATTCATAAAATTTGAAAATTCTATCAGCTATGTTTGAGACTGAAGGCTATTTTTTCTTATAAATTATCTGGGAGTCATAGACATACGAAGTGGTTATAAAACAAACCTTATATATTTTTGAGTTTAAACGAATTCATCCCAAAAATTATGCAATTCCATTTACAATAACAAAATGATAGTCAACCACTAATATAACTGGAAGTGGCCAATAGAAATTAATTTAAAGAAAAAGAGCTTTCTGGAAAACACCCGTAACAAAAAATTTCAAATCTCAAACATTTGTTTATACAAGAAGTAGCTGGGCGACCAAGCTTCACTCATGATTTCAATATTGCAAATCTGTTGATGACATATATACATATGAAAATAGTTTCATCAAAAATTATTAAAATCAATTTAATTTATTTCTTGCTGGTAAAAACTCTGAATTGTCTACCAGAGAATGAAACTATCAAGTGGTAGGTCATTTATTTCTAAAGTTACAAATATACAATCAATACATAAAAACTGCTGAAATTTATTTAGTAATTGTATAACCAACTGTAATATATTATTATGTTGTATATATGAAAACAAACCTTGTATTTATTTATTACATTTCCTTTTCTCTATCAATTATATCTATAGTATTTGTTACCAATTAAAATATGTTAGATTTAAACCTTTTAGACTGATTTATTGTAAATTTTTATATTAGAATAAACTACGAGTTTTGTGAAATACATTCTCTATGTTCTGCAGATTTAGTTTTTTTTAATTCTGTTGAGCTGAATCTAACGTAATGTAATACACCACTGTGGCTTGAAGCCTCTCACAATATTGCAATATAGTCCGTGGGTTCAATTTAAAATTATAAAACTAATATTCACTTTCACTTTTCTAGAACTTCATTTACATCAAATTATACAGAACAGCTGATTCACAATACAATACGAATACGCTCGTCGTCCTTTCTAACTTCAGCAATCGTGGCATTTTTTATTCCAAAGCGATCGTTCTCGTACTGAAATGAATAAGAGTCGGCTTTGGTAAATTTCGTAACACTGCCCCCTTTAATTCTGATCGTCCCGATCACAAACATCCTGTCCATGGTAGGGAGCGAGTCGATCTAAATGGACCACCTTCAACTGAGCGTTGGGGTTTCGACGGATCCGGTAGACGACGTCATTAAGCCTCTTGACCACCTCGTATGGACCATCTCAGGCGGGTGTTGGCTTTGGGGATTTACCCTTGCTCCGTTGGGGGTTGTACAGCCAGACTTTGTCCCTCTCCTAGAACCCGACTGAATTGGCTTTGAGGTCTTATCGCATCTTCATCCGGTCATTGGTGGCCAACATCTGCGTTGGGGCTAATTCGTGTATCGCCAGCATGTTATGTCGGAGCTGCTCGGCATAACCGTCGATGTCTTGGGAAGGTTCTTCGGGGGAGCCAAATGCCAAATCGCAGGGTAATCGTAGCTCCTTTCCGAATAGGACCCTGGCTGGGGTCAGGCCTGTACTATTATGTACGGCAGAGCGATATGCCAACAGGAATAAGAGAATATGCTCATCCCAATCACGCTGGTTATTGCTGACAACCTTGGATAGGTGTTGTTCCAAGGTCCTGTTGAATCTTTCCACCATTCCGTCTGACTGTGGGTATAATGGTGTTGTTCTCGTTTTCCTGATCTCCAACATCGTGCAGACCTTCTGGAATACATTCGATTCTAAGTTACGCCCCTGGTCTGAATGTAATTCTATCGGGACGCCAAACCTGCTGAATAGTTGTTCTACTAGCACCGTCGCTACCGTGGTTGCCTCTTGATTGGGTATCGCATATGCCTCAGGCCATTTGCTGAAGTAATCCATTGCGACCAGAATGTATTTGTTCCCCCTCTCAGGCTCGGGAAACGGACCGGCGACATCGATGGCAATTCTCTCAAATGGGACGCCCACATTGTACTGCTGCATTCTGCCCTTGGTCCGGGTCTTCGGGCCCTTACGGGCTGCACATGTGGCACCAAGCTCTGACGTCTTCGAAGTAATTCACCCAGTAGTACCGCTGGCGAACTTTGTCTAGGGTTTTATTCATGCCCAGGTGATCTCTGGTAATCCCATCATGTACTTCGGTCAGGGTGGCTGGTACCTTTTTCTTCGGAACTACCAGTTGGGACTTGGTTTCTCGTCCATCAGCGCTTTCCTAACTCGCTTGAGCATTCCATTGTCTACCCTTAGAGAGTCCCATTGAGCCCATAACGATTTCAACACGCCGGAGTATCCAGCTACCTCGTCCCCTCGTGGCCTGGGTGCCCCTCTCGTTTTGAGTGACAAGATTGATTCGATGTCTGGATCAGCTATTTGGTCCTGGATGCATTGTGCCGTTGTCCAGTCTTCATTGGCGTGCACTCGGATCTGCCTGATGGAGTTACCCTCTCGCTGTTCCGTCTTCAGACAATGTCCGCATTCTGCTCTACAGGGTCTTCTGGATAGGGCATCGGCATTATTGTGCAAACGGCCGGCACGGTGTTCCACCTTGAAATCGTATTGCTGTAATTTCTCCATCCACCTGGCCAGTTGTCCTTCCGGTGTCTTCATGTCCAGCAGCCATTTGAGGGCGGCATGATCTGTTCGGATTAAGAAATGACGACCATAGAGGTATTTGTGGCAATGGTCTACAGCCGTTATTATTGCAAGAAGTTCTTTTCTGGTGACGCAATAATTTCTTTCTGGTTTCGAGAATCCACGGCTGTAGTACTCGATCACCCTCTCTTCACCATCTTGCACCTGGGATAGGACGGCCCCCAAACCTGTGTTGCTGGCGTCGGTGTCTAAAATGAACTTGCCGGACTGTATAGGAAAGGCTAGGATTGGGGTGGAAAATAGTGCTGCCTTCAGTCGTCTGAATGATGTTTCGCAACCCTGATTCCAACGGAAGGTCTCTTTCTCAGTGGTCTGCCGATGTAGAGGCGCGGCAATGGTGGCAAATCCCTCAACAAATCGCCTGTAGTAGGAACAGAGACCCAAGAAGCTTCGGAGTTCATGCTTGTCTCTTGGGACTCACCAATCACGGATGGCTTCTATCTTGTCCTCGTTGGTGCGGATTCCTGACTCGGAAACGACGTGGCCCAAAAACTCTACTTATTTTTGGAACAAGGAACACTTCTTCGGGTTGAGTCTGAGGTTGGCGTTATTAATTCTGGAGAATACTTCGTCCAGGTTCTTCAGATGGTCGTCTAATGTCTGACCCATGACTAGAATGTCGTCGAGGTATACTAAGGACGTCCTCCATGTTAACCCGCTCAGTACAATTCATAAGCATCTCAAATGTAGCGGGTGCATAAGGCAGTAGAACGCTATAAGCTAATTTTTATTTAATTTGCATAGATTCGATTTTTCCAGTTTTGTTCACCTAAAATTAAGGTTTCTCCTACTGTGCGTTGCTGGAGTGAAGCTAATTGTTGCGGTCATATTGCCTATTTTCTTTGATTGTTCTTTTATGTTTATTGTTTATACAGTTTGACTGAGGTTAGAGAAACGCCCCCAAGTTAAACTACTGACCAGACGGATACACGACCTCAATAGTTCAAAATAGAGAAAACTGGAAATGTCTTTAAAAATTATGATTATTGATGATGATTAATTTGTTTCAAATAATAAATGTCCCTGTAAATACTTTTTATATATTTTATCTAAAGCAGCTTGCTTTTTAAAAACCAATGTCTGAATTTTTTTCTAATTTTTGGATGACAAAGCATTAGCGTATGTTTTTTAAACAGAATAGATTTATACACCATGATAAATCTGATTATGGCAGTCACAAATGCTAGTAGATTATAATTAAAAATAATAATGTTACTCGTGATAAGTGCGTTTTATATATTTTTTCATTTGGATTTTCATGATGATATCTGTTTATGCACCGAGCACGGCCTATTCAATTTGTCGCATTCCTTTTGGTCTTATCAATATGTCTAGTCGACTGGGCCACCAATGCAGTGGTAAAAATATGAGTTTTAGATAGGAGTGAATAACTATAAAAAGGATTGTAAATATGCAGTAAAGAATTTCTGCTGATAAGTTCTTTCTTCGTATATGTTCCAGTTGATTTTAAGAAAGTAAGTCCTTGTAATGAAGCTGTTGTATTCGAATAAATTCTAAATAGTAAATGATTCAACGGAGAAGTATATTGACAAAAGTTTGGTATCTGTTTGAAAAGAAAGTAGGTATATCCGCCCAAAATATGCTGAGGTGCTCTACACAAATAAATGTTAATAGATAATAAGTTGTATTCAATATGGAATTTAAAATTCCTTGCATGGTAATTCATAATACCTTACATTAGAATCAAATTAATATGTCTATATATGGGCAAATTTGAAATCTTTCATTTTCATTCTTGGTTTTATTTATTTATATTGATTTCGCATTGCATCTGTATACAGTATTTTAAGAGAAATCGAGATTTGTTTAAAATTATACAATTATACTTCAAGGAACTGACGGGAGCACTAAAGGACTGACAAAAATCAGCAATTATTCCCAAATAATTATTCCTTGTTCATAAGTCTGAAAGAAAACCTGACACATGATGACGTAAATTAATTTAACGTGATATTTCAGTGTTTAACGGTCCCTGTACTTTTACTGTTAAAATTTCAAACAAGTATTGAAAGGCCTATACCCTGAAATATCATACATTAAGTTTTATTTGACATTTTAGGAGAAATAAAAGCAACCATCAGAGTAAAAAAAATTAGCCCAAATAGTACATTTCAGCTTTTTTGAAAATTAAGTAAAAGCTAGTGAAATCAGGAAAATCAAAGCTTCTCGTTGATAACTGCTAAATTATTTGTTACATTAAAAACATGTGCTTATAAAAGATGTGGGTAATATAACGTCTATCGAATAACACCGTCAAAGCTGTAACAATTTGCTTTAATGCTCTGCAAATTGCAAAAAATCAGTGACCATTAGTAACCGAGTGACTGCTTTGTTGTTACTAAATTATGCAAATTTGGGCTCCAGTTTTTTTTATGTTAAACATTATTATTTATGTTTCGACTCCATTATTTAATACTGTGCGTTAGTAAACTTAATAATCTTGAATGAACAAAACATAAACAAGCTATTCACAAACACGCAGCCACCAGACTTTGGCTGTTGTCAAATCAATTAGGCAACATTGTAGGGTTGCTAAAATACTGAATACTTTAACAAGAAATTGTTTACGTTAACTTAGCTAGTCGAGAGCTATTTAATGCCAAAATATTGTTACAGTGTTTTAACAGTGGAATTCTCTCGAAATTATTCACCATATTAAAAACTAATTCACCTGTAAATAAAACGTTTAGCAAAACCAGATTGTGACTTTTTACAAAAAATGCCATTCATTTCGAAAATTAGCCGTCATGAACGTGATGACAGGCAAGGACGCTAGAAGAATAATCGAAACTAATAGGAACAGGATATAAATGCGGCGCACGAAGGACACAGTCCGTCAAAATATTAAGCCTTTGTTGCTTATCCATAGACGTAATTAATTATTCCAAAAATTATGCTTTCTGCAATTTTACAAATTTGTAGGTAACACCTACGCGCCAGTTTCACTAATTAAAACCAAATCGTAATCATTGTTTATCACACTCACTTATTTGATGGAAATATATTGATATATTAGTGAAATAAACTTGTATCTGAATATAATTCTATTAATCCCTCTCCACTTTTATTAACAATATTATTGTGAGAGCCGCCGATTTACATAATTAATTATAAAAAATACCAATAAGCAAATTGTATTTCTAGAAAAATGATATTTTTTTCTTTCAAACTGGATAGAAATTTTCCAGCCTTAAATAAAATTTTCTTAAAAGAGATATTTTTCCGAACATATTTATTTAATTTACTCCCTTAATATATATTGTTACAATGAGTTATCGCTGTTTGGTAAAAAACACCCATGCATTTAGTAATAAATGACTGTTTAAAAATTATATATTTGATAATTTATATAATCGCTAATAGCTTATTTTATGCACTGTTTGTGGTTTCCACACATTAGTGATTAAGAAGCTTTTATAACTTCATTCTCTCCAGCAGATAACGTTATTAATGTTAATCCATTTATCTTTTGCATGGAATTCCTTAAGAATGATGAACGATCGATATGTACTAATAAAAATGCTTTTATTTTAAATTCGTGACTTTCAAAAGGTCACATATTATTCAGTTTATTTCTAATATTTCTCATTTATTTATAGCTTTTATTAAGCCCACCACCGTTTATGACCTTTTTGGTGCTTGACAAGTATCAACGACTTTAATTCAAGATTTTCTCTCTTAAACGAACGAATAAATGGACCTATCTATGAATGAAGTGACCGTTAATATATTTAAATATAAATTTATATAGTGGCACTCAAATTTTCTGCACTCCTTATCCCTAATTAAATATTTAGCAGGGCAATTTTTTATTGTATACCCGTATCATATGTATATATATATATATATATATATATATATATATATATATATATATACTTTGATAAGTAACCTAGAAATTTTTGCTATCTAAAATTAGAAATAACAAAAGATTAGGGAAACACAAAAGTCAATGCAGATTGTGTGAAACTTCGAGACACCTTTGACTGATAACATTCTTTGTGTCTTCGAATTTTGAACGTTTTACGTTCTGTCTATGAAGAATCACGTCTTGAACTACTGAAAATATCAAATTAATGATATTACCACTAGCTCTTAGGCTTCTTTGTCTAACAGATGAGTCGCGGAATATGGATGCTTTCAACTTTTCCGGTTCTCCTCAGTCAGGCCGAAAAGCCTAAAGCCTAAAAGCGAGTGGTAATATCATTAATTTGATGTTTTCAGTAGTTCAAGAAGTGATTCTTCAAAGAGAGAACGTTACATGTTCAAAATTCTAAGACACAAAGGTTGTAACTAGTGTCAAAAGTTTCTCGAAGTTGACTTTTGTATTTGACTTACATTTTTGACTTTTGTCTTTTTCAAATCTTGTGTGACCTTCCACTTCTCAAAAAAAAATCTACTAAATGTACTTGTCTAGGGCACTTTCCCGGACTGTAGAAGCTGAACCGAAGTCGAAACACGCCCCAAACCCAACGGATTTTCGAACCAAAGGAACTTTTACTTCTTTGTATTCCAAAACTTTTGCTTTGAACATAGGGTCAAACGCGGCAAAAAATTCTTGGAAATTTGCGAAATCCCAATGTTCTTTACTTTTGTCATAGGTATACGAAGTTTGCAAACTAGGATTCGGGTTTCACCTTAACCCAACGATATTTAGGGTGCAACATGGATGCTTTCGACCTTTCCGAGTTTCATCAGTTAGGCGAAAAAGCCTAAGAGCTAGTGGTAATATCATTAATTAGAAATTAGTCTATAATTAGAAAGTTTGCACACCCTCTATATGATATTCTTCTTTGAATTATTCACAATAATATTGTCTTTACAATGTGTTTTATCATTCTTCTATATATTTCAATAATTAATTAATTAATTTCGAAAAGATTGTTGAGGAGGTCTTGAATTATTTTGTCTATTCATGGGTTTTCTCTCCTCCAAATTTTTCCTGTGTATGGAGACGTTTCAACTCCGAGTCTGGAGTCGTTGTCAATCGTTTAGTGTTGTTTTCGAGTTTTTTTTTTGAATTTATTGTTTGTCAAACAGTGTCAAATTTTTTGACAAACAATAAATTCAAAATCAAAGCGAAAATTTTTTAGAAAAAAAAAAACCTCGAAAACAACATTAAACGATTGACAACGACTCCAGACTCGGAGTTGAAACGTCTCCATACACAGGAAAAATTTGGAGGAGAGAAAACCCATGAATAGACAAAATAATTAATTAATTGTCCATAAAATATGCCTATTTCGTTGTGAGTGTAGTAAACAAAATAAATAAGTCCAATCAGTAGAGCAAAAATTAACTGATTATGTGCAATAATTACTGTCAGGATACCGACTGTGTCATCACATGAACAACGATCCGTTGTGTAATATTTTGCTATGTTTTCCGTAACTATTGTTC
Organism: Octodonta nipae; assembly: GCA_034190945.1. Classification (NCBI taxonomy): domain Eukaryota; kingdom Metazoa; phylum Arthropoda; class Insecta; order Coleoptera; family Chrysomelidae; genus Octodonta; species Octodonta nipae. The sequence goes on from CM067218.1 coordinate 64,359,261, forward strand.
TCTACTTTGTTATAAACAATTAAAGCAACAAAATGGCGTTTATTTTGCTTTGTGCGCCTATAAAATCTAAAATAATAAAGTAATGTCTATGGTGTCAACAGGAAAAGTGTAGAGTATGCAAATACCAACAAAAAGAGTCCAGAAAGTCCTTTTTAAAGTACATATGTAATATGTAACAGTGCCGGTATCAGGTACCGCACTTGTACTTGAAGTTGTTTGAATTAGTACCAGAACCAATTTTAAACGCCGAAATCTTACTAGTTATCAGAATACTACAATGGAAAGAAATATACTGAGGGCAGCAAAGGTGTGGTGACTTTCTCAACCCTAGGAACCACATTTAAAAATCGGCGCTTAGGTCTTGCGGATTAAGGTCATCTCAACATCCAACAAACGGCTATCATAGTAACTTATACAAAAAAACTTTAAAGGCGACGGTTTTATTAAAAAACTTCAAGCTCAGTTGAAAGCCAAGACGATGTTGTCTCCGTTTTTAGTTTTTCAAATATTACAGTATATCTGCTAACAGTGGCTTCCTTAATCTTCAGAAGTAAGTTTAAGCTAACTTTTTTGATGTCTAGAGGTATAGCTATTCTGATTAAAAACTAAAAATATACCTTTTATCACCTTACCTTTCTGTTTAGATTGATAACATCAAATATTTGGTTTCAGTAATAAATAAATTAACGTTTTTGCTTTTTACCTTGATCTGCAGCCATATTCCAAATAGATATTCCTGGGTATTCTCATTATGAGATGATACGGTGATAAACAGAGAAAGAAGTTCAGCATTTATCCAATTCGTACTTTCCAGAGTCAGGTTGCTTCGCAGGCAGCTACTGATGAAGATAATCCGCATGCTGCAACATCAGTTGTCGAGGATGCTTATAGTTCAGTTAGAAAATTATGTCACTAACTCAATCTCAGCTTTGCGTTGCTTAAATTCGTTAAATTTTGAAAAAGAAAATCAAGTTCCATCCATTCAACGCTCTTCTATAATCTTAATGAAGATTATCCTGTTTTTTTCAGACAAAGTTACCATGGGTGGTTTTTATCGACTCTTGGGACATAATCATATTAATGAGGCAAAATTTGAACATTTACTTGGATTAAATAACCACCACACTTTGTAATATTTATTTGATATTCCAACCGGTTACGTTCTCAACCTTGCGTTAATTGGTTCGTAGTCTTCCTGCACAGTTGCAGTATTTGTAATGAGACAAATAACGGAGAAAGTATTAGAATATAATCAATTGTCATCTAATTGACAAAGAAAAAGCCTTCGATAGATCAGAGTATACGACGTGATTAATTTTCTATAGACCCGCCAGATGTTATACGGAAAATTAAAGATATACCCAAGAACAGCCCAATACAGGCCAGACTAGATGGATTACTCATAGCGTATAAAGGCCGTGAAGAAAGGTAAAAGTTATAAGATGAGAAACGAAATTCCTTCTAAGCGGAAAGCGATTTGCAACGATTGGTCCACAAGTTAAAGACAGTAGCGAAAAATTTAGAATGGTAATCTCAGACAAAAGGCAGAAAAGACTTGTCATTAGTGAAGAACTGATTAGATGTAAAATTGAGATTGATGACATAAAACAGATTGTGGAAGGCAGCTATCTGAGAATAACATTAACCAGCAACGGATGTATAACAACAGAACTAAAAAACAATAACAGAAAGCCAATAGCACATCTGGTTGCCTATTAAAGACAATATGAAGGAACAAACATATTAGGACGGAAACTGAGACAAGGATTTAGAAAGCTACTATAAGATCAAAAATGGCATACACCGTAGAAACAAGACCTGACCCCATCAGGACATAAAGGATGCTAGAGACGATAGCGATGAGAATACTAAGAAAAATCATTGGGAAAACACTACTACCTTTTAGTCTTTCCTTATGACCCTTCTGTGATGAAATTAGAAGAAAATACCACGCAAAAAGAATAAACCACTGGATATAGAAAAGGAAAAGACCGTGGAACAATCACATAAGCAGAATGGCAGGCGATAGGGTAGTAAAAATTGCAAGGATACCGAAGAGACAACCCAATGAGGGAACAGGCAGGACTGCCTAAAAGAATATTATTTTGTTCATTTTTACTATATGTTCGATCAAAAATCGTTTATGAATTTTGGTAATATATATTGCATCTGGTACACTTATTAAGTCCTAACTTGTTTTCCCACATTGATTCTTATATCTGCTCAATTTATTATATTGTAATACTAAATATTACATCTATGTATAGCCTGGCATCCGATGCTCCAAATATTGAGACTAGTAAAACATCAAATCAATTAAAACTCTATCTACCGAAATGAAATTAAACTTTTGTTGAAACAGCCGGAACTAATGCACAATTCCAATTCGTAATGCTCATTTCAGTGCAAATTTTCCATAAAACTATTCCAATTAAATATTTTTTGTTAGCGGCGTTCCGCACGGCCTCTTCAGAAGTTCATTACCAGCGGGGTATCGACTATGCCGATCTATTGAACTATCGAATCGGTAGAGCAACAAGAATACCAAATGCATGAAACAGCAGTTTTTCTTGTAATATTTACTTTACAGTAGTACCTTGTTATTTGAAGCAAATCGAATTGTACAGCTAAAACAATCAATTTTTAATGTGACAAATCAATGGAGTAAATCAATGTGTTTTTTTATGATAAAGGATGTAGGATATGAAATATTGTAAGGATAAAAAATTAAGTGGAAACCACACCAAAATATAGTATATTTACGCATCATTAACAGTCCAACAGACTTGGTGGTCCTAAATAACCTTTCATGGCTACCAAATTAAATGAAAGTTATATATTTTGCTTATTTCTGGTTTCAGAATATGGAAATGTAATTTAATTTGAAAAATTATAGTTATCACTATTATCAAGTTTTTCTTAATATCAATAGTATATAAATATGTTAAACAAATAATTACAATTATAAGTAGTGTATGTTTTGTCCATGTGGCTATATTTATGGATTTTAGGCTTCAAAATAAGTTTGAATGTAACTTTCTATAAAAACTGGGGATAATATCCAGGTACAAAAATATTCATACCTGAATTAAACTGCATGAATATATAATGTCATTTGAGCTTTTTATATCATAACTGATGAAATTAGTTTATAACAAATAAACACTTTTATTGTTTCATAAAAAGTTATGCGACGACAATGGAAATGGAAATGTTTTTATAACTTTATAACTTTTCTTGAATTGTCTAAACAGTGTAAATATCAATGATATGAAACGTTTTTCTGGGTATATATTAAGTATTCGCTAGCATATCTTGACAATTGATTTTTTTCATTTCTGACATTAATTTATTACATATAAATAGGTACGTACCCATTCAGCTGTTTCATGGTCTATACGATCACGGGATCTGATTTTTATCTATGGCGTTACCTGAAAAGCCTTTTGTGCATCAACGTATTTCTCAAACGAAGGAAGAATTGCTACTCCAACAGATTTTGGAAGTAGTTGAAACGATTCCACCAGATGCACTTAACAAAGTTTTGGATCTCATGATCATTTAGCAATGTGACCTATATATTAGTTTGTAATTTAGAATTAACTTAATATGTGTGTAGCATTCAGTGATAAAAATATCGAAATCGGTTAAAGGTTGTTTACTATTGCCAACTGTATGTCGTTATTATCATAAGATCATAGATTGAATACAAATAAAACATTTTTTAAAAAAATCTAACCGACTTCTACCTATAACTAAAAAGCTAAAAATAATTATAACAAAATACAACTCTAGCAAATAAATAACACATTCAATGTTGTTAGGTACTTACCCAGGAAGTAGAAAATGTAAACATTAAAAAGTGCTCATTCAGTACAAATTAATTACCTACCAATCTAGTATATTTTGAAGCTGGTGCCAAGCAAATCTAAAATCCTTCATTGTGTACTTATCTACTAATTCATCAAATTTGATTGTTGCTTTACTATGCTATGCTTTCCTACCTATATGCTTGAGATGTATATAGAAAATTTTCAAATTCGCAATTAAAACTTCCAGTGCCTAAAATTACCGCACTATTACGTTGGAATTAAAATATTTATGAGGAAATATCCGTTATGTCATTTCGATGAAATTTTTGATAAGAATTTTGGAATTTTCGGCGATTTTCTGCAAAACTGCAAGTTGCACGTCGCAGAAAAGTATATCAGATCACCTAAGGATCATCCTTAATAGATTAAATGTTAAAAAACTATACACATCCATAAGGAGTTATCGAAAAATCGACTAAAATATTAGGAATATTGGTCGATTTCCATGCACACATGTGTTCATTCACAAATTTTATCACTTTATGAAGCGAATTCTTTTCCAAAATTTGAAGTTTCACCAATCTGGATATATAATCTATTAAACAAGACCATATTCATTCAAAACGGTGCACCACAGGAGAATAAATCAGGTAACATACATACAAAAAAAAGCGAAAAAATATGCGACGAATTTTTGGAAGTCGGTTAAAAATTTCACTTAAAACTAGCAATTTTTATTTAATGTAGTATAATTAGCCTTCGTAAAATCTAGCAGTATGATGATTAAAATCTAACTGGATTTTGCGGGAAGATAATTTCTAAGAAACCTTGCCAAAAAAGGACGCAGGGAGATAAAGCGATATAAAGGTAACTTGGACAAAACACTAAATCAATAGTGTATGTAACCTTTACCTGAATGAATTGGATAATATTGAGATATTAGTGCGCCAAAGTTTGGGGTTAATATCCTTATCATCCTTTGGCAGATAAGCCACGCAGTTAAGATTATGCAGCTCATTAGACCATCAAGTATTATTATAAACATAGTTATAATACTCTTATTTTAGATTTTTGTATTAATATGTAGACAGACTATTTGCAGCCATCTTCTGGTTATAATTGGTCATAAATAGGTTGAAACAAACACATTCTAGCGGTCTTGGCTAATACCAATGACATCACGAAAACTCACAAATGAGCCCTTTGTTACGTCATTGTTTGAAATATCTTCAACCGATAATAACCTTAAGCAGTAGTTGTTTTTGATTGTCTGTCTCTTTCTTAAATGTCATTTTATGTTATGTAACAAATATACAGTGAAATTAAGATTTATTAATTTATATACAGTGTTGGAGTAGCTGTTACAATTGTAATAGATCTATGACATTTTGGTGAATTTGTCACGCAATTACACTATTTTTATATTTAAGCTAAATCTATTACAGTGTAAGTTTCATCTTATCACTATATTACTATTGAATTTTAAAAATTTTACCCCAGTAACTAATTAATAGAGTATTTGTCTAGGAAAACTACTCTGAAATTTGCCCTCTTATGGAATCTATATTCTAGAAGGAAAAATTATTTGTACTTATATTGTTGTTGTTATCATGTATTTATTTGAATCATGTGCAAAGAAAAAATTATACAGATATAAAATCCATCCATTCAAAAATTACTACAAATGTTTAATAATAAATTCTGGTCCATTTTATCAAAATAACTGGACGACGATTAAATAACCACAAGAGCTAGAAAGTTTTTCACATATGTGTATGTAAGCAAAAGCAATTAAACTTATGATTTTGATGTTTTAATGTTTAACCAAATTGCATTCTAGCGAATCAGTTTCGGTTCTACTTTCACTGTAGAAAAGGGTTATGTCAAAGTGGAACCACTGTCAACCAAATTTATAACCTTGATAGTTGCAAATCGTTTAATTCTAATATAATAAAAAATCTTTGAACGGAAGTCATCACTGTAAACGCCTGGTGTCATATTTATTAGTTCCTCAAACTTTCGAAGTGAAAGTATTTCCAAAAATTCTGTTTGTAGCCATTCGGACATACAGTGTCACTAAAAGAGATTTGATTATACTTAAATAACCTAACTGTTGAAACTATGACAGAAATCAAAACATCAAAAGAATTCCCTCCAGCATTGTTTCCGATCCGGTGTCATACAATAGTTAGCGCAAAGCAGCTCCTGCAGACGCAAAATGGAAAATTACTTAATTTACCAAACCATATTACAAGTCTCCCATTTCCTTGCTTGATTGCGTGTTACTTTTAATGAAACGAAATAAATCCAATTCGCGAAACAAATTTGGAGGAGTTCAAAATTTAAGTATCTTAGTTGTATAGTAGGAAAACCTAATAAAATTAGCGATACCTTGTTTATTTAACGGTTAACTGGCTGCTAACATGCAACCGCAACGGTTTTCTCCTCCGTCTTTATAAACTCAAATCAAATTTATGCTCACGTAAGGGCAAAATTTATATCGATTGCCCGATTGGCGGGTGCACCACAACAAGGTTAACTATTGCACTTACTAATTACATAGGAAACAAGGCTATTAACTGTTTTGTGTTGGTCTTTATAATTCGTCGCGTTACTTTTCTCTATGAAATAAATATATATTATTTTTCTTTCATTATTACTTATTTTTAACTCAGAATAAATGTATCAACTTTCTAGAATTCTTTCGTTGAAACGAAATTTTAAACGATATATATTATTTTTACAAAATTGTTGCTTTACCCATATTATTTAAAACCCATGTTTATAGCCTTCTGTTTTTCAGTTTTCACATTAGATATAGAATTGCATTAATTTGTTTATAGCATTTAACTTGATAATAGCAGTTTATGTCAATCAATTTGTAGGGAGTTTACTCTATATTTTGGTTTATCACTTTGGGTTAAAAAGATATTTTGAACCCAAGTCTAGTGCAAATTTGACTTTTGTATTGGAGATTTTGTATAAAACGATACAATTAGTTTACACAAAAGAACACTAAAAACTTGATAAAACACACTTTCCGATATTCTAGAGGAAAAGGAACAGAATGATAGTCAAATACTAGAAGAAATTCTAAATCATTTAATTAAAACACTAAATTAACAACGGCAAATTGAACAGCAAAATGTAGTTACCTCATTCAAGCAAGTAGTAATAGTTAACAACAGGATAACTACTAAAATCAGATATAGAGGTCTCAATACTGAAATTCAATTAGTAACAAAGAATGTCTGCGACAGATTTGAAACTGTTAAAGGCGAAATTAAAGCAATGAAAATCTATCTTGTTGAGGATCATGTCGATGCTAAAATTGGAGAATTCAAAAAAACATACAGAGAGGAAATCGTCGTGGAACAATAATTTTTAAAAGTTCTGTTGTAAAATCACCTTGTGGTGGTAGTTCATGCTAGTTCATACAACACAATTGAGGTCATTGTTATAGTTAATAACTAGATTGTTACAATTATTCCAAATATCTAAATTAATTAATTTCAGCCCTCAATAGAAGGTATAGAAATGAAACTTTAAGCCAAGTCTACCAGGTTCAACTCAGTTTTTAAACCCAAAATTCAGTGGAAAATTTAAGGTATTCGAGGGTTAGGTTAGCTGTCTCCCTAAATTTAAAAAGCAAAATGGCAGAGCTATATTTTTGCCATTCGAGTTACCGGGATTCAGAATAGTTTGCGACCCAGTGCCATAAAGAATGGCAACAAGGCCGTTCGTGCCATTATCGCACATCCGGGGATTGTTTAAAAATGTCAGCAGCCTAGTTATCAATGACACCATTCTATCAATCTAGAAGTTCATCTGGTTGATGCATAACATCCAGCTGTCTACACTCACCGGCGAACCCACAGGAGGATGCAAAAGTGAAGCTGTAGTTAGGTGAAGTAAAAATCCGGGATAGGGTTCTATTGACAGTAAACATGATTTTATATTTAATCGTAGACCAGATGTTCAGCGATTTCTATATAAAGAATTTTGCTGATTTCCAGACAGAGTCTGGTATACAACAAGAGCGAATGTCCATCATTAAAGTTTACGCCGAGTTGAGCAGGTTCTCAAGATTTTTTCAAACCAGATGTATATAAAACCTAATTTAGATTATTATAGATATAGAAAGCGTATTGTTGTTGATGTATTCTGGAGTTTGAAGTAAATAACTGCGTAAATAAAAGCATTTTGAAAGGATTGTGTGAACCTAAATATAGTGCAATTTTACCAACTTTTTCGATATAATTTTACATTACAACAAATTAATAATAATAACAATAATCGTAGTAATGCCAGACTTAATTGTAATAATTGGAATTTCCCAGGCTTAGATAACATCGTTTAAATGTGGATCGGAAACTTTATTAAGTACTCCTAGTGTAAGGATTAAACTGCTTCTAAAACTAGTTGACGTATTGATAAAAAATCAGACGAATCTCATCCACCAATCAACACCCATTAAGGCCACGTAGCAGCTGAATGTGTATCCATTTATCTCCCCTTTTTCATAAATATTCTTGAATATTTTTGAGTGGGTCCAAAATTTGTTTGAAATTGCTTTCGAACATTCTTCCAAATTAAGCTATAGTAAATTTTAATACCGCTCCTTGCACCTAAAATACAAACCCAGATATTTAACCTAAAGGATATTGGTGCCTGTACGTTTTGTAAATTTTCTGTGGACTAATAATGAATACTTCTTCGTTAAAGATTCCGTTGTTTAGTGTACCATAGAAGAAATATCGTTCACCTTACTTCGTTTCACTGTCTAAATCCTAGGTAGATTCGAAACTTATACAAGTTCTCTTTGTTCTTACCTCTTCTACCCTATCAACACATCTAAGAAAATCACTGCTAGAATTGTGTTCAGTCAGATATATAAAAAATCAATAAAATAAATCCTTCTCATCCATTTTTTTTTCTGCGTATGTAAGTGGGGGTCTCCTTTAAGAAGTTTACGCTTCAACAATAACAAAAAAAAAACAACTCAAAAGAAATTGAACACCTTACTTTAATTCTGTTAAAGGAAACTGATTACAGTGCGTTTAGTTCCATAAATTCAAAGATTCCTGCTTCTTATTAGTCTGGTTATATCTTTTTAAATAATCCTGTATAGGGTAGTTCAAAGATTTTTCATAGGCTTTCACTTATAAAATAATAGGATCACTGGAAACATGAAATCTTTGATGTTAGTTTAGGTGATTACATTAAATACTCTAAAACTCGTATGTACTTTAAGAAAATATTTTTTTGGGCTATCAAGTGTGGATATTAAATAGATATGTTAGTATAATTAGTCAGATACTTCATTTTAAAATTTCTAAATATTATAATTTCATTGAGAGCGGGATCTTGAAACATTTGGTGTTCTGAAATATATAGTTTTTAATCACATGTAGTAGCAATTCCCAAACAAACTGTACTCAAGTCATTAGAAGTGAATTAGATCAAGTGTTGACCTGAGTTGTTAAATGCAAAAGTTTTAGGTAACTCTTAATACATTTGATAGCGTTTATCCTTGACATTGAATGTGGAAATAGGCTCTAAAGAAGATGTAATCAGTCAAGTATAGTAAATGTAAAGGAATTGCTCACTGTAGAAAATGGAATGGGTAGATAAGAATACTCCTCAATATATATTCATTTATAAGAGAGTTTTTGAGAGACTATTTGCATACATTTTGATGCTTTGGTTTTAGTGGATTGTAATATTTAATGTGTGAAACCTTTTTTCAAAGTAATTTTATAATGTTAATATGTTGCAGTTCACCACATGATTTGTTTTTTGCATGTTTGTTTATATAGATTCACATGCAGATAGTGTATTCATTATTTTCTGGCTTTGTGTATACATTTAAACATGTGAAACACATTATTAATTCCCGAGCAAGGATTACATAAAAAATCCTATTTGTACACCCTAGACATCCAGTGATATTTTTTCGTATAACTTCATCTATAAGAAACTTTATTTTTATCAAATTAGTTATATGTTGATGTTCTAGTATTTTTTGTTACTAATTTGATAGTTGCTTCTCGTTCGTTCCTTAAACATTTAGTTTCTAAACTCCCACTTTAATTTAATAAATAATACTTTAAGTTGGAACTTTTAACAGTATTGTTGTTTAGATTGTGATTCTTGTCGGCCTTCTAAATTTTTTTATCTTTGTTTGTGTATAGAATAAATATTTAAACAACATACTTTTTTGCATACAAGTGGAAATATGAAATTACAAAACAAGCTATTATTTATTACTATTTAGAATAGTAGGATTCCTTTATAATACCGAAAATACCTCTCTCAGAAATCTTTAATCAATTTGTGTAGAATATCTAGAGGAATAGTTCAGTGTAAAAAACCTAATACTATTTGTCTTAAGTTAAATCATTCTCATTATTTTCAATAAACGTTATGTAGAAACGTATACCTGGTTTCACTCCATGGTATTGGTTATGCATTTGAATTTTTGTTTTAGAGTAAAATATGAAAAACATTACAAATATTCACTCGTTATATCTTCGAGTAAAATAATCTACAAATAAAATAGTCAAATGTGCGTTTAATGGAACGCAGTGTTACAATTAAACTTTATAATCTAGAATGAACAAACAAGCAATTAGTCTTCAAGAATTTCCACCAATTTAACAAGAATACCTTACCAGTTATTTTAATGTAACTAGTTAGTAGAAAAATATCCATTAAACAATTTTATTGGTATTCTTAGACACATTTCGTATCGAAATTTTACACATTTAATGTTAAGAATTAGTTAATTACGGCGAGCATAGTGGGAGGTTTTACAATCTAAAATGTTACAATAACAATAAAACTGGAATCATAAAGTTTTTCAGAGTCTGGAGGACTACTTAAAGATTGTTGACAATCGGGGCGTATTGATAAGTAGTTACAGAAAACACAAATATTTCAAATATGCACATAACTCACCATTACTTTAAAATAAATACTATTACTATAGAATGTAAGCACCTATCAAACGACCAACTATTTGCCCTATACATAATTAATGATGAAGACAGTTGGTTTCGTATTGTTTTTATTTCAATGCCACATAAAATGGATGAATGCAGCTTAACATGTATTACTCATTTCAAACAAAGGCAAAAAGATAATTGAATTTGTTACAGGTGTAATAGTTATCTACAATTTTAATCTACTCTGTAGATTTTGTTAACTCATTATGCAAAAAACGCGAAGTTACTAGTACGAGGGTGAATCAAATATGAACCGGACTTTTCTGTTTCTCGCCCTGTAGGTAATTCGAGTGGCGTGACGTCTCGATATATGTTAGGTAGGGATGTTAAGAAGAGGGGAGTTCGTCGGTCAGAGCAAGAGGTGCATACGTCTGTTGCGCAACGTGTTGTTATCAAATTTTTGGCGCGGGAGGGCGTTAGACCGTCTGAAATTTTGGGTCGACTATCTGCTCAGTTCGGCAATGAAACACTTTCAAGGACCCAAGTGTACGACTGGCACGAAAAGTTTTCAGATGGCGGAGAGACAGTGGAAAATGAGCCTCATGCACGCCGTCCCACGACAAGCATCAATGAGGCGAATATCTACGCAATTCGTGAGCTGATTGAAGGTGACCGTCATCTTACAGTATTAGGAATTGCTGAACACGTTGGAATATCATACGGGAGTGCTCAATCAACCATTTCAGATGAGTTGGGTTACCGAAAAGTGTGTGCAAGATGGGTTCCTCGCCTTCTAAGGGAAGATCAGAAAGCAAACCGTCTTGCCGTATGTAAAAGGCTGTTAGCAAGATATCGAGCAGAGGGGGATGAGTTTTTGAGACATATTGTCACCTGTGATGAGACATGGGTGCATCATTATATCCCGGAGTCCAAACGTGCAAGCATGGAGTGGCGAAAACTTGGAGAGGCAGCACCGCGGAAAGCCAAGACCCGTCTTTCTCCAGGGGAAATTCTTGCAACAGTTTTTTGGGATTCGAAAGGCGTACTGCTGATCGATTTTCTGCAAGAACGCCGTACAATTAACGCTGAGTATTACTGCGAACTACTCCAACAAGTGAAACTTGCCTATCGGCAAAAGAGGCGGGATATGTCTATCCGAAGTGTGATTCTGTTGCATGACAACGCCCGGCCACATACAGCTGCATTGACTCAAGGAAAATTGAACAAAATGCATTAGGAAACCCTTGAACACCCGCCTTACAGTCCTGATTTGTCGCCATGTGACTACCACATGTTTGGGCCACTTAAAGAAGAACTGGGAGGCCACCACTTTGAGGACAACGAAGGTGTAGAAACGTTTGTGCGCAATTGGTTATCGACACGACCAGTTTCATTCTTTGAGAAAGGTATTAAAAAACTTCCGATTCGGTGGGAAAAATTTATACATAAGAGAGGAGACTGTGTAGAAAAATAATATGTATTAAAATTTGTATTGATCGTACCAATAAAATTTTTAAAACAAAAGTCCGGTTCATATTTGATTCACCCTCGTAAATGAGTAGACCTCTTTTTGTAATCGACCTAGCTGTAATAAAAGTCCACCTTGAAATTTAATAATAATATTAAAAATACGATAATTCAGGTAATTTAAACTGCAGATTTTTCATACATATAATTAATACTCTAACATAGTTTATGGTTTCATGACCAAGTATTTATCCTCATTTGTACTTCATATAATCAACCTAACAAAATTTTCCAAACGTATTTTACATTACAATATGACTTGCTAAAATTATCCAAGTAAGAATAGAAAAATAGATAGAAACTATCCTGAACTTTTATTCTAGTTTCATTTTTATAATAGGATAATTTTTTTACAAAATAAAAATTATAATATTTTAATCTCAACCTTAAATAAAATGAAACAGACTGCTTATTATTTTTTTTTAAGTTTCTGTCAGTTCGTTAGTACATTAGTTTTTTTCCTGAATGGTAGTTGTAGCATCTCTACTTTATTGATGTCTTTCAATAACACCATACTTGTAGAAAATTCTGAATATTTCCAAACATTTCGGATTCTGGGTCACATCCTGTTGTCAATGAGAATAAAGAATTTTTAAGAAAATGTAGAATATGTAAAATTAAAATGTTTGAGACTATTAATTAACAATATTAAGAAAATTTATAGTTGATAATATGCAGGGTAGCACAACAAGGTTCTGAATAGCACCTTATTAATATTACACACTAGCTATTACCCGCGGCATCACCCGTGTATGACTTCTAAAATTATATGAATATACTTGAAATGAGAACTTACCCTATGCTGTTTGCACTGAGTATTCTACCACCTCGCAGGAAGATAAAGTAAATACCTCTTGGTGAGTATTGTGAGGGAAATTCATCTGATATTTCCTGGAATCCAAGAGATTGTTCGTCTGGCGCCTCGAGGCCGACGTCTAGCTTTGTTGAAATTCTCGAAGAATTCGGGAATCCATAAAGGGAATATCTCGACGGCTCTTGGACTTTCTAGATCACTCCGAAAAGAAATATATAAATACGGGAAAATTTGCAAAGCATGGTACAGAAAAATGCAGAAAAGCTGGAAAAAAAATAGTCGAGAATGAAGCTCGGATCGAAGAGCTGAAGCTGACGACAGTCAAAAATGATCCGCTGAGCATAGGGTACTTTGATACTAAAATGTGGCCAGTTATTAAATTTTTCTTATTGAAAAATACAAACTGATATATTTATGGAAATTAAATTAATAATACATGTTGGGGCTTTATTACTTAAAACCCTTTTTTTAAAAAAACAACAGAATTTATTTGAAACACAACTATCGCTACTTGTTACAAAAAGGACTATTTTATAATGATTAATACAGCAAATGAACAGACCAAATATTGTTACTCTGAACAACGTTAAAAGTCTTAAGTTGAATTCAAAAAGCTAGAGTGAAGATTGATGAAGATTAATTTGTTTAGGAATATTCTCCTATTTATAATCTCTGCTGAAAATGGGGAACTATGCAGAATCATCATTTATGCAGGTGCATCTAGTATTATAATATAGGTATTGTTTTAGTTTCTGCGTAATTCCTTTACAATGGATTATTGTTTTATTCTAGACATTAATCAGCATATTATTATTTATAAGTCATGAAAGGTGATATGTAACACTCCTCCCCCTCTTATTTAAAATTTGGAGTCTACATTTGACTCAAATTTTTTAGATTTAAAATTGAAAAAATTACAAAATTCAAAATTAAAATTAGTAATATTACATTTGTTGAAACTTACAATTTGTTTAATTAGATTGCGGGTTCTTGCATTTCTATTATATTTTCATCTCGAATTGAAGATCTTCTTCGTGGTCTGAATCTTCTTAATAGGCTTCTGGATTGTCCTGGTTCTGCGTTTATTGTTGGGAATATAATTGCTGGGAACTGCTAGTAGTTAAACAAAGAGAGTTCTGGACCGGAAGTGGGCATAAAGGTAACCAGTCATCGAGTTCTCGCCGGGAGCTGCTGCCAAGCTGTTGGTAGTTGTTGTTTGAATAAGAAGAAGAAGACATTGGGAAGAAGAAGACATTGGGGGTGGTCGTAGAGGTGCACGAAAGACATTTGGGTGTGTCGCAGAGGTGCGCGCCATCTGTTGTTAATAAATGAAAGCAATTGTATTGTGGGTTGCGTGGGTTGCAGGGTGCACGCCATCTGTTGTTGGTTGTGGTGGTTAGAGAGAAAAAAAGCTAAATACTTGGCCGGGTATCGAACGCGGCTTGCCTGATTACAAAGTCAGGTGTCCACCGAGCGGGCGCGGGTTTTTGGGCGTTGTTCGGTTAGATATTTGGGGGCTGGATGGGGGGATATAGTTGGCTGTAAAAAGGCGCAAGTCCGTGGCGCGGCAACTTTCGTCGGACGTCGAGCTTTGAGACTTAGAATTTTTTTTAATGTTTCAAGCGTCTGAAAGATATGGTGTGTTGTTGTCTGTAAAAAAATTTAAAATCTTTTGCTTAAGCCTGCATGCGCGAGAACGTCCACTCCTTCGAGTCTATAGTTTTCGTAAGCGAGCGCCTACCTGCGCAAGAACGGCAACTTTCGTCGGACGCCGAGCGACTATTGTTTAAATAAGTTAGCATATAGTATATTATGAATATTCAGAACATCCTTAATACCTAAAACTATTTGTGATCTTGTCTTTGTACAAGTAAGGCCGCCATCATCCAACCGCATATTCAGATTCAAAGAAATAATAATTTATCTAGCGACTAGTTCAAGTATGCCTTTAATACCGTCAACGGAAATGGTAAACCGCAACGAAAAGACACTGTGATATCATGTTTACGCTAAAGGATTTTTTCTTGTCAAAATAAACACCATCAAATATATCGTTAAAACAAAATACCCGAGATTAATACTATCCAAATGTAATGCTCCCATAATATACTTAATAATGGTCTGTTATAATATTTTATTTCATACCGAAACACAGCCAAATATATATACAAAAATACCTGAGAATACCATCGCAATAGCATTCTCCAATTAATTTACTGTGTGTATATAGAACATTGGAAAATAAATAGCTCCGATTATAAATATATCTGTCTGACCTGAAAGAATTCAGCGATGACAATAACAAAATATAAACTAAACCGCAACTGTAAGATAAAAAAATGTGTTGTCACATTTAGAACAGAAAATGCGATATAAAAATTCAATAATTTGTAAGAAATTATGGAAATATACTGGGAATGGACAGCCAGGTTGTTTTAAATAAAAAATACTATTCTGAATGGTAGAAATAGCTGCAAAGGGCTGTTAGAAATGATTGAAAGGTTGAAGTAGGATCTTACAAAGGGTAGAAACGGTAGAATAGTTGGTACAGAACTGATGCAAAGGGTAGATAAGCAACAAATGTTGAAAATGACTGGTACGGGAAAGTTGCAAATGACTAAAAAAAGTACAAAAGCTAGAAACGTCCCGTAGAAACGACTGGGACAGTAGAAATCGCTGCTGGAAATGGTTTGAGTCACTACAAAAGCTAGAAACGGCCCGTAGAAACGAATGGGCCAGTAGAAATGACTGCTGGAAATGGTTGACGCCTCTATAAAAGCTAGAAACGGCTCGTAAAAACGACTGGAACCATACAAACGACTGAACCCGTTAGAAATAATTGTGCTGTTGAAGTAAAGGCGTTGCAAAGGGTAGAAATCTTTGAAACCGTTACAAAGACTAGGGCCGTAGAAACGACAGGAACCGGAGAACTGACTGGTGAGTTTAAACAAAGTCACTACAAATGCTAGAAACTGTTGCTACAAATGGTTCGAAACAAATCCGTTGCAAAAAGTAGAGACCAGGAATGTTGGAAATGGGATAGTGGGAATAAATATATAACTTTTTGTAAGCCAGAGGTAGGAACAAACAAATCTTTTCTAAGAAAGGTACTCAAACTTTAGCCATCAAAGAGAAAACATCAGTCTACTACAAACAAATGTTTCTATCACATATAACTTTTTCTAAGACAGACGTACAAACAAATATTTTCTAGGTACACAAAGTATTTGAAAAATTTCACAGGGGTTTCACCTATATGTCTCTAACAGCACCTTATAAATGGTAGAAAACTGATAGTAGAAACGTTATAACAGAAGCAAGAATGATGGAAATGATTGGTACAGGAACGCTACAAATGTTAGAAATGGGACCCCTGCAAATACTAGAAACGACAGGTACAGGGACGTTACAAATGATAGAAAATATATGAATGCTAAGAACAATCCCGGCGCAAATAACTGTGATAGACTGCTGTATTTAATTAGTATTCGCAATAAGGATGATGTCGGTATATCGTAAGATGTATATGAAGCAACAAGATATCCAACTGCCTATCGAAAATTTCGACTTTGTTGAAGAACCGTTGTCATCAGCAAGTCGACATGGATAATTGTTACCAAGTTCCCTACGAGCAGCAGTCTGCGGACCCAGTGGTTGCGGAAACTTTCAAATTCGGAATGGTTGAAGTCTAGTAGTTAGGTTCTGGCAGGTCGTAAATTTTACTTGAAACGCTTTATTTCTAAACATAAATGTCATAGAAATTAACACTGATATATTATAATATATCATAATATATTTTGTTTGAAAATGAATTCTTAAAATAATTTTGATTGTTGTACTGTTTTTTATCGATTTAAGTGCTTCAACAGTGTCTTAATATTATAATATTATTAGTATTCGCTTTTATAACGACCAAAGCAGATAAAAGGAACTTGTGCACGTTTTCAGAGATTTTGAGAAATATGGCAATGTTGCTCCATCACTCTAATCATATGACTAAAATGACGCATTTCCGAGATCTAGGGAAATATGGAAATCTGGCGATCATGGCGCTCCTTAGCGGGCTTTCCGGTCATCACGTCATAAGCTGCACTCTCATTGGCTGGATTATTAGCAGACCACCTGCTAACCATCAATTTGTTTATCTTATATGCCTATAAAGAACAGATATGTCCTGATTTCAAAGTTTCCAAAGCAGGATTCCGTTTCATATTTGACGAGTGTCTTTATGCCATAAAATACTAGAAATAACTGGTGAGTTTAAACAAAGCCGCTACAAACGGTTAAAATGACTGGTACAGGAACGTTGCAAATGGCTGATGCCACTAGAAATGGTAGGTTAGTTGGAAACTCTAGAAATGGTAGGAATGATGAAGCAGGAACGTTAGAAATGTTGCAGAAGGGTTCGATATTTGGATATGTAATGATGACAAAGAGTTTTTCTAACAAAGAAAACCTGTATATATAGCTTTTTCTAAGAGAGGTATTCAAAACTTTATCATCAATCGGTTATTAGTTATAAACTTTTTCTAAGAGAAAACAAGCCGTTTGCTGCTACTCACTATAAATCTTTCTATCACTTATAACTTTTTCTAAGACAGGTACTGAAAACTAATTTCAGTACTTACACATAAACTTTTTTCTAAGAGAAAACAACCAAGAAAATCAAGTCGTTTGCTGCGTTTTGCAAATGTTTCTACTAATGAATTGTTGATATGAGAGTAAAGTGTACAAAGTACTGTATAACATTTTATTCTTGAAACAGTTGAACCTAAATTAGATCGATCCGTTAAACAAGTGTTTACCAAAGAATGATATCTTTAAGGGGGAAAGCTTAAAAATGTTTACTTACCTTATATATCTCAGTTGTTGAAATTACTTAAGTACACAAAGTTCGTTGATATTCTAAGTTTAAAAAAGTTATGAAAAAACAAGATTTAACAAGATGTCAGAGAGGCTCCAATTTCCAGAAGTACGTTGTAGCAAACAACCTCAAAACGGAGATAACAAAACCATCATCTCATCAAAAGTTTCTCTTAAAAAAACTCAACAAACAAGGTAATTTAACACGCATATGAAACGTAGGAACAATTAGCTTGATTTATGAATTACTAAAAATTTTTCTTAAAGTTAAATATAAAAATATTTTTGACTGCTATTTTTCTTTGAATAATAAACATAAATAAAATATAGAAAAAAGATCGAAGCTCGTACTTACACCCCTACCAGACCACTAGAAGGCTTTCATGCAGGATTATGGCTTGCTAGCTTTCGACATGTTGAAAGACAAAGCAACGAACCACCACACGCAGCCGAAACTGAGAATTTGTCACTGGAGAACGCTACTAGACCCAGTCACAACCAAAACAACTCCGGTAGCAGAAAAAAGACAAGTTCAATTCATCATTCCACATGCTTTTAACCCTGCTTTGATATACACAATGAAGATAAAACAGCCAAAGCATTCAAAAGTTTGTTTTCAGGAGCCACAACAAAATTCGTAGCATCAAATTAATATGTTTTCAGATAATTATATGCGTATTAAATAATCTATTGCAAGACTGAGATTTTTTCATTATTTATCATAGCTGAATATTTAGTTCAAAAGGCAGCCATTCAACATTGCACACAGACAACAACACACCACCGAAAAAGAAAATTAATTAAAAGAAATGTTGTAAAATATTGAATAGAAATTCTTATTAAATAGAAATTAATAATTCCAATATTCTAAAAATATACGATGTTTGTGCTTTATTGGATATCTGCATCACTATCAATTATTGCGGTTTTTTAACCTTGAGTGAAGATGTTAGCGAAGGTAATTTGTCAAAACAGAAGTATTCATTAGAAATGAATTTATTCGTATCTATCAATCAATCATTTGAAATACTGTAAGGGTGTTTGATGTAACAATGCTGTTCTTCCAATAACACTTTGCTTTGAATTAAATTACTGTTGGGGAAAGAGTTATCAATCTAAACTGTGAAATAAAAGTCATATGGTTTAAATATTTTTTGTTTTGAATAATGTCACATTCACCAGGCCAGAAAATCTTGGTCAAGAATGGATGGACTTCGTTGTGCAACAAACAAAAGCCCTTAAACCATGTGTTGGCATATCATTCTTCAATATCAATGTGAATAACACGAATTTATTTGTAAGATGTACGAATGTTAGCTAATAGAAAACATATTCCTATGCATGAGTGTATACATAATGAATAACATTTAAGAAAACGTAACCAACCTATTAAACTACACACATACAAATTTAAAACTAGCAACTCACAGGGTTATAATTGTGAATATACTAGAAGCAATATAAGACAAAAGAAAGCTGTAACTAGCCCTCGTGTTATCCGATTATAATTATCTCGATCTCCATCACAACAAATAACGGAAACATAATTCATAAGTTTATAAGCTTATTGTATGAAATGGAAAAGTTTACTCCAGACACATATATATTGAATCAACAATGTGCTATTGAACGACATTGTCATGAGTATAATTTCTCTGACATCATCACTCTCATTGCCTAGTTTATCAGCAGACCACCTACCATTAGTCTGCTTTTGAATCATGAAGCATTAAGATCAAAGCCATAATTTTCCGAGATCTAAGGAAATATAGTAATCCTTTTTTTTTCTGCGGCGTCATTAGTCGGCCATTTTCTCTATATAACAAGAAACATAACCTGTTCAAGGAATATGTTGTCTCACTCTGTCTCACTAAAAAAACATGAAAGAAGAGATCGGTTGTCAAATTACGCTTAAGTATCTATCGAAATGATTCCTCTCTCATTGGTTTATTCAAACAGACCACGAGACCTCAACATGTCAATCATTAGGGATGGAATGCGTACTAGGACTCTAACACACCCTAACCTATAATAAGAAACCTTATTCATATAAGGCATACAATATATGGAAAATGACATCTTTAATGAACTGTCTCAAAATGATTGAAGACAATGAGAAATACATAATGCTAAATCATTCTGCACTGAATATAAAAGCTTTCGATTCAGCTTAGTGAAAAGATTTCCACTGCACGAACGCCACTCTTTAAAACAATTCAAGTGAGATTGTTCTATTTCCATTTAAATAATAAAAAATTAGACAGTTGAGTACTAGTTACCAAGAATATGTCTATAGCATAATAGCAACAGTGTTTCATTGGTAAAATTTTGAATGCAGTAAGATCAGTAAAACAATGTCACAAAGTTATATTTTTATTTTCAAATAATAACAATTTAATATGTAGCTAAAATCTTATTTAATAGAGTTTTAAGTTGATCATACAAAGATATGATGGGACAATCAATGCCGAAAATATCTAAAGTCAGTTTATCTGTCTTATGTAACGAGTTGGTAAACTGATTAAATTCGAAGTACCGATTTTCTTGAAAGAAGTATATTAAACCATTTAGTATATCTGAATACCCCTCTAATATTTGGAGGAATGCCTGCAAATTTGCTGCTAATGTAACCATATTCTTTAGACTCCAGAGAACATTCATCTATCTCCACAAATGTGTTTTCTGATAAAAAAAAGTAAGTTTGTCCTGTGTACGTATATATAGCATCAATAATTTCGTCTCCAGCAAGAGCTATTTTTAGATCAGAAGCATTGAGGCTTTTGATTAATTTAAAATTACGATCTTCTATATAAAATAGTCTTTTCCGATCAATAATTGCAATTATTTCTCCAGAAGGGCGTTGATAAATTGATGTTATTTCGAAATCACCAGGGGGTAAAAATTTTAAAAACTTTCTCAATGATATATCCTTTGTTGTGAAATTCTTTGTTTGAATATCCATTATCCAAAGTCTATCTTTATAGATGATATATAAATTTGTATGTAACACAAGAAATTGAAGATATTTAGGTTCGATTTTACACAAATCTGTTATTTTATTAGTTTTACTATTATTTGTTGCTGTAGAGGTAGTCTTCTTTGATATGATTGGAGCAGAGCTTGCAGTCGTTGTTTTTGTACTGGAAGAAACATACTTGGGTGTACTTGAGGACGAGGTAGTCATCTTAGTTGTGCTTGAGCCGGTAGTTGCAGTTCTCGCTGTTGATGGTTTCTTAGGTCCATACAAATACTGAATTGCATTGATATCATCTTGATCCAGTTGAGAGTTATTGTACCAGGGATACATCAAGGCCGTTGAAGAACCGGTGTGCTGCAAACCGAGCACATGTCCCAATTCGTGTGCAAGGACCCAAAGCATACTAGTCTGTCCTGCTGGTACCTCAGATATTTTTTCGAGTCCGAAATACCACCTTTCACTGCCGTCAAGATGAATCTCGCGACACTCATCATTATTAGGGAAATATCCATGTGCGAGACTCCCTCCTGTACCGTCGAATGTAGATGAGCATATGCCTCCATTCTGGCAGTTTCTATAATTCGTATGTTGAGACTGTCTATTTGATATGGAAATAACAATATCAGGTGTAATCCTAGACTGAATAAATTGTAAATCAGTAACATTTTGCCACACTTCAAAGGCCTTTCTAGCAGCATTATTCATTTGCGAATTAGCCAGTTTAAAATGCCATTTAAGAGTTCTTTTATTCCATTTTTGAGGTGAAATACCAAAGTTTAGGGGAAAATCAGATACACCACAACGAGGTTGCCTCATTAACGTCAAAGTCTCATTGTTTGCTTGTCCATCTACATTTAAATTGTATAGTTCTTGAAATTTTACCAATGCTTGCTCTATGTTTGTTATAGCATTTCCTTCAGTTTCATCCAAAAACCCATACTGTTTGAGGAAATTTTCAACATTCACTTTAGTCTCACCAATGTGAACTATAATGAAAATAAAGTAATATTTTAGAAGCATTGCAATAGTTTGCTACAACAACATACAGCAAGTTATACTGGCAATACTCTCCTAGTTGTAAAAATTCAAGCTGTCGAGCTAGGGTCTGTAAAAAATAATCATGTTTCATACGTGTTTTAATTTCAAAGTGGAAAAATATTACTTACATAGCGATCAAAAGATGTGTTCTTGAGCAGGCGGCTTCAAAAATTCGAGCTGTCGAGCTAACGTCTGTAAAAACAAAAATGTTTAGAAAAATTTTATCTAAATATTACAAAAGGTGTATAGTAAATTGCATGCAGTTTATGCAATACACTATTAACGCGTTAATAAGGCTTTCGGTATGTTTTAAATATTCTATAAAAACAACTCTCAGACCAAATTAATTTGATTTTTTAATGCTTTCAAAGATGTTCAATGAAGTAAGAGGTATTAAAAACCATGAAATTTGATTTTATTATTTGAATTCTGTTGAAAATTACTACTACTATTAAAATTATAATAAACTTACCCTTTCTTAGAAACACAGTAAAAACTATCACACGACTAACATAACTTGGTGTTTTTTCGTCACTACACAAAAAGTAAACCTTTGTTAAAAATTTCTAACGTTTTTATATAAAACTTTAAGCCACAGAATAACACGAAACAACCAAAATGTTTTTTCATATGCTTGAACCACTGGTAGTTTTGCACGATAACAACAACACCAAAAGTCGTCAACATTTTTTTTTACTTCCGTGAGAAACAAACACACATGTATTTTTCTAAAATATTTTTATTTTAATAAAAAACTTTCTCCAAAATTTTTATGGCTAGAAAATTATTTCTTGTACACAGAAGCTGCTTTCACTTACTGATTGAAAAATGGTAGATGCCCTTTGACAACAAATCTTTAAAATTTTTATGTCTAGAAAATTATTTTTCACTGTACAGGTTTCCAAACTAGTATAGTTTCATACGTGCCCGTAAGCGTTATAGAAAGACTTCATTAGTTTACTCATTTAAAGTACGAATGCCTGAACAGAATTATTAAAAGTCCAGCGAATTTTATACGTTTGTGTTTGGTATCAACAAACTACCTAAATTGTTTGACTGACCTTACTGCATTCAAAATTTTACCAATGAAACACTGTTGCTATTATGCTATAGACATATTCTTGGTAACTAGTACTCAACTGTCTAATTTTTTATTATTTAAATGGAAATAGAACAATCTCACTTGAATTGTTTTAAAGAGTGGCGTTCGTGCAGTGGAAATCTTTTCACTAAGCTGAATCGAAAGCTTTTATATTCAGTGCAGAATGATTTAGCCTTATGTATTTCTCATTGTCTTCAATCATTTTGAGACAGTTCATTAAAGATGTCATTTTCCATATATTGTATGCCTTATATGAATAAGGTTTCTTATTATAGGTTAGGGTGTGTTAGAGTCCTAGTACGCATTCCATCCCTAATGATTGACATGTTGAGGTCTCGTGGTCTGTTTGAATAAACCAATGAGAGAGGAATCATTTCGATAGATACTTAAGCGTAATTTGACAACCGATCTCTTCTTTCATGTTTTTTTAGTGAGACAGAGTGAGACAACATATTCCTTGAACAGGTTATGTTTCTTGTTATATAGAGAAAATGGCCGACTAATGACGCCGCAGAAAAAAAAAGGATTACTATATTTCCTTAGATCTCGGAAAATTATGGCTTTGATCTTAATGCTTCATGATTCAAAAGCAGACTAATGGTAGGTGGTCTGCTGATAAACTAGGCAATGAGAGTGATGATGTCAGAGAAATTATACTCATGACAATGTCGTTCAATAGCACATTGTTGATTCAATATATATGTGTCTGGAGTAAACTTTTCCATTTCATACAATAAGCTTATAAACTTATGAATTATGTTTCCGTTATTTGTTGTGATGGAGATCGAGATAATTATAATCGGATAACACGAGGGCTAGTTACAGCTTTCTTTTGTCTTATATTGCTTCTAGTATATTCACAATTATAACCCTGTGAGTTGCTAGTTTTAAATTTGTATGTGTGTAGTTTAATAGGTTGGTTACGTTTTCTTAAATGTTATTCATTATGTATACACTCGTGCATAGGAATATGTTTTCTATTATCTAACATTCCTACATCTTACAAATAAATTCGTGTTATTCACATTGATATTGAAGGATGATATGCCAACACATGGTTTAAGGGCTTTTGTTTGTTGCACAACGAAGTCCACCCATTCTTGACCAAGATTTTCTGGCCTGGTGAATGTGACATTATTCAAAACAAAAAATATTTAAACCATATGACTTTTATTTCACAGTTTAGATTGATAACTCTTTCCCCAACAGTAATTTAATTCAAAGCAAAGTGTTATTGGAAGAACAGCATTGTTACATCAAACACCCTTACAGTATTTCAAATGATTGATTGATAGATACGAATAAATTCATTTCTAATGAATACTTCTGTTTTGACAAATTACCTTCGCTAACATCTTCACTCAAGGTTAAAAAACCGCAATAATTGATAGTGATGCAGATATCCAATAAAGCACAAACATCGTATATTTTTAGAATATTGGAATTATTAATTTCTATTTAATAAGAATTTCTATTCAGTATTTTACAACATTTCTTTTAATTAATTTTCTTTTTCGGTGGTGTGTTGTTGTCTGTGTGCAATGTTGAATGGCTGCCTTTTGAACTAAATATTCAGCTATGATAAATAATGAAAAAATCTCAGTCTTGCAATAGATTATTTAATACGCATATAATTATCTGAAAACATATTAATTTGATGCTACGAATTTTGTTGTGGCTCGTGAAAACAAACTTTTGAATGCTTTGGCTGTTTTATCTTCATTGTGTATATCAAAGCAGGGTTAAAAGCATGTGGAATGATGAATTGAACTTGTCTTTTTTCTGCTACCGGAGTTGTTTTGGTTGTGACTGGGTCTAGTAGCGTTCTCCAGTGACAAATTCTCAGTTTCGGCTGCGTGTGGTGGTTCGTTGCTTTGTCTTTCAACATGTCGAAAGCTAGCAAGCCATAATCCTGCATGAAAGCCTTCTAGTGGTCTGGTAGGGGTGTAAGTACGAGCTTCGATCTTTTTTCTATATTTTATTTATGTTTATTATTCAAAGGAAAATAGCAGTCAAAAATATTTTTATATTTAACTTTAATAAAAATTTTTAGTAATTCATAAATCAAGCTAATTGTTCTTACGTTTCATATGCGTGTTAAATTACCTTGTTTGTTGAGTTTTTTTAAGAGAAACTTTTGATGAGATGATGGTTTTGTTATCTCCGTTTTGAGGTTGTTTGCTACAACGTACTTCTGGAAATTGGAGCCTCTCTGACATCTTGTTAAATCTTGTTTTTTCATAACTTTTTTAAACTTAGAATATCAACGAACTTTGTGTACTTAAGTAATTTCAACAACTGAGATATATAAGGTAAGTAAACATTTTTAAGCTTTCCCCCTTAAAGATATCATTCTTTGGTAAACACTTGTTTAACGGATCGATCTAATTTAGGTTCAACTGTTTCAAGAATAAAATGTTATACAGTACTTTGTACACTTTACTCTCATATCAACAATTCATTAGTAGAAACATTTGCAAAACGCAGCAAACGACTTGATTTTCTTGGTTGTTTTCTCTTAGAAAAAAGTTTATGTGTAAGTACTGAAATTAGTTTTGAGTACCTGTCTTAGAAAAAGTTATAAGTGATAGAAAGATAATAACCGATTGATGATAAAGTTTTGAATACCTCTCTTAGAAAAAGCTATATATACCGGTTTTCTTTGTTATAAAAACTCTTTGTCATCATTACATATCCAAATATCGAACCCTTGTGCAACATTTCTAACGTTCCTGCTTCATCATTCCTACCATTTCTAGAGTTTCCAACTAACCTACCATTTCTAGTGGCATCAGCCATTTGCAACGTTCCTGTACCAGTCATTTTAACCGTTTGTAGCGACTGTTTAAACTCACCAGTTATTTCTAGTATTTTATGGCATAAAGACACTCGTCAAATATGAAACGGAATCCTGCTTTGGAAACTTTGAAATCAGGACATATCTGTTCTTTATAGGCATATAAGATAAACAAATTGATGGTTAGCAGGTGGTCTGCTAATAATCCAGCCAATGAGAGTGCAGCTTATGACGTGATGACCGGAAAGCCCGCTAAGGAGGGCCATGATCGCCAGATTTCCATATTTCCCTAGATCTCGGAAATGCGTCATTTTAGTCATATGATTAGAGTGATGGAGCAACATTGCCATATTTCTCAAAATCTCTGAAAACGTGCACAAGTTCCTTTTATCTGCTTTGGTCGTTATAAAAGCGAATACTAATAATATTGTAATATTAAGACACTGTTGAAGCACTTAAATCGATAAAAAACAGTACAACAATGAAAATTATTTTAAGAATTCATTTTCAAACAAAATATATTATGATATATTATAATATATCAGTGTTAATTTCTATGACATTTATGTTTAGAAATAATGCGTTTCAAGTAAAATTTACGACCTGCCAGAACCTAACTACTAGACTTCAACCATTCCGAATTTGAAAGTTTCCGCAACCACTAGGTCCCCAGACTGCTGCTCGTAGGGAACTTGGTAACAATTATCCTTGCCGACTTGCTGATGACAACGGTTCTTCAACAAAGTCGAAATTTTCGATAGGCAGTTGGATATCTTGTTGCTTCATATACATCTTACGATATACCGACATCATCCTTATTGCGAATACTAATTAAATACAGCAGTCTATCACAGTTATTTGCGCCGGGATTGTTCTTAGCATTCATATATTTTCTATCATTTGTAACGTCCCTGTACCTGTCGTTTCTAGTATTTGCAGGGGTCCCATTTCTAACATTTGTAGCGTTCCTGTACCAATCATTTCCATCATTCTTGCTTCTGTTATAACGTTTCTACTATCAGTTTTCTAGCATTTATAAGGTGCTGTTAGAGACATATAGGTGAAACCCCTGTGAAATTTTTCAAATACTTTGTGTACCTAGAAAATATTTGTTTGTACGTCTGTCTTAGAAAAAGTTATATGTGATAGAAACATTTGTTTGTAGTAGACTGATGTTTTCTCTTTGATGGCTAAAGTTTGAGTACCTTTCTTAGAAAAGATTTGTTTGTTCCTA
The DNA here is from genome assembly GCA_034190945.1 of Octodonta nipae. Classification (NCBI taxonomy): domain Eukaryota; kingdom Metazoa; phylum Arthropoda; class Insecta; order Coleoptera; family Chrysomelidae; genus Octodonta; species Octodonta nipae. The sequence goes on from CM067218.1 coordinate 64,386,372, forward strand.
CCTCTGGCTTACAAAAAGTTATATATTTATTCCCACTATCCCATTTCCAACATTCCTGGTCTCTACTTTTTGCAACGGATTTGTTTCGAACCATTTGTAGCAACAGTTTCTAGCATTTGTAGTGACTTTGTTTAAACTCACCAGTCAGTTCTCCGGTTCCTGTCGTTTCTACGGCCCTAGTCTTTGTAACGGTTTCAAAGATTTCTACCCTTTGCAACGCCTTTACTTCAACAGCACAATTATTTCTAACGGGTTCAGTCGTTTGTATGGTTCCAGTCGTTTTTACGAGCCGTTTCTAGCTTTTATAGAGGCGTCAACCATTTCCAGCAGTCATTTCTACTGGCCCATTCGTTTCTACGGGCCGTTTCTAGCTTTTGTAGTGACTCAAACCATTTCCAGCAGCGATTTCTACTGTCCCAGTCGTTTCTACGGGACGTTTCTAGCTTTTGTACTTTTTTTTAGTCATTTGCAACTTTCCCGTACCAGTCATTTTCAACATTTGTTGCTTATCTACCCTTTGCATCAGTTCTGTACCAACTATTCTACCGTTTCTACCCTTTGTAAGATCCTACTTCAACCTTTCAATCATTTCTAACAGCCCTTTGCAGCTATTTCTACCATTCAGAATAGTATTTTTTATTTAAACCAACCTGGCTGTCCATTCCCAGTATATTTCCATAATTTCTTACAAATTATTGAATTTTTATATCGCATTTTCTGTTCTAAATGTGACAACACATTTTTTTATCTTACAGTTGCGGTTTAGTTTATCTTTTGTTATTGTCATCGCTGAATTCTTTCAGGTCAGACAGATATATTTATAATCGGAGTTATTTATTTTCCAATGTTCTATATACACACAGTAAATTAATTGGAGAATGCTATTGCGATGGTATTCTCAGGTATTTTTGTATATATATTTGGCTGTGTTTCGGTATGAAATAAAATATTATAACAGACCATTATTAAGTATATTATGGGAGCATTACATTTGGATAGTATTAATCTCGGGTATTTTGTTTTAACGATATATTTGATGGTGTTTATTTTGACAAGAAAAAATCCTTTAGCGTAAACATGATATCACAGTGTCTTTTCGTTGCGGTTTACCATTTCCGTTGACGGTATTAAAGGCATACTTGAACTAGTCGCTAGATAAATTATTATTTCTTTGAATCTGAATATGCGGTTGGATGATGGCGGCCTTACTTGTACAAAGACAAGATCACAAATAGTTTTAGGTATTAAGGATGTTCTGAATATTCATAATATACTATATGCTAACTTATTTAAACAATAGCCGCTCGGCGTCCGACGAAAGTTGCCGTTCTTGCGCAGGTAGGCGCTCGCTTACGAAAACTATAGACTCGAAGGAGTGGACGTTCTCGCGCATGCAGGCTTAAGCAAAAGATTTTAAATTTTTTTACAGACAACAACACACCATATCTTTAAGACGCTTGAAACATTAAAAAAAATTCTAAGTCTCAAAGGTCGACGTCCGACTTGCGCTTTTTTACAGCCAACTATATCCCCCCATCCAGCCCCCAAATATCTAACCGAACAACGCCCAAAAACCCGCGCCCGCGCAACGGGCATGTACTATACCTTTTCAAATAAACATTTCTCGATTAACCGCATTAGCGCAGCTCGGTGGACACCTGACTTTGTAATCAGGCAAGCCGCGTTCGATACCCGGCCAAGTATTTAGCTTTTTTTCTCTCTAACCACCACAACCAACAACAGATGGCGTGCATCCTGCAACCCACGCAACCCACAATACAATTGCTTTCATTTATTAACAATAGATGGCGCGCACCTCTGCGACACACCCAAATGTCTTTCGTGCACCCCTACGACCACCCCCAATGTCTTCTTCTTCCCAATGTCTTCTTCTTCTTATCCAAACAACAACTACCAACAGCTTGGCAGCAGCTCCCGGCGAGAACTCGATGACTGGTTACCTTTATGCCCACTTCCGGTCCAGAACTCTCTTTGTTTAACTACTAGCAGTTCCCAGCAATTATATTCCCAACAATAAACGCAGAACCAGGACAATCCAGAAGCCTATTAAGAAGATTCAGACCACGAAGAAGATCTTCAATTCGAGATGAAAATATAATAGAAATGCAAGAACCCGCAATCTAATTAAACAAATTGTAAGTTTCAACAAATGTAATATTACTAATTTTAATTTTGAATTTTGTAATTTTTTCAATTTTAAATCTAAAAAATTTGTGTCAAATGTAGACTCCAAATTTTAAATAAGAGGGGGAGGAGTGTTACATATCACCTTTCATGACTTATAAATAATAATATGCTGATTAATGTCTAGAATAAAACAATAATCCATTGTAAAGGAATTACGCAGAAACTAAAACAATACCTATATTATAATACTAGATGCACCTGCATAAATGATGATTCTGCATAGTTCCCCATTTTCAGCAGAGATTATAAATAGGAGAATATTCCTAAACAAATTAATCTTCATCAATCTTCACTCTAGCTTTTTGAATTCAACTTAAGACTTTTAACGTTGTTCAGAGTCACAATATTTGGTCTGTTCATTTGCTGTATTAATCATTATAAAATAGTCCTTTTTGTAACAAGTAGTGATAGTTGTGTTTCAAATAAATTCTGTTGTTTTTTTAAAAAAAGGGTTTTAAGTAATAAAGCCCCAACATGTATTATTAATTTAATTTTTAGTTTTTAATAATTAGTACAATTAATACGATACACAAAATTGTTAACCACTGGGTATGTCTTTAAGTAAAAGGTCTATTTATTATATCATCAAGTTCTTCGGAATAATGATCTAATTTATGTTCTGCAATATTAAGTTCATCAAGTTCAAGTTTTTGAATTTTTAAAGGCTTTAATTTAAACACATTTCGCGCACTTTTGTTTCTTCGCAACATTCATAAGGAATGTTTGGAGTTTCGATGAGTCTGGAATCTTCTGATTTGTAGTTTTTGCTTGACTGTATTCTGATTGAACCAACGTAACATATACAATGGGGTTGTAACTTCAGGATGGAATTTGTATTTATATTTATTGTTTTCGTCGTATCTTCTTTACATTGGATACTGATTGGTAAAAGGGCATTGGTGACGATTAACCATATTCAGATATATGTTGTACCTTGTAGTCTTCAATATTAACTTCAATAGTTTGGCAATTTTCTGGTAGCTTTATGGATTTAATTACTTTTATTTCGCAGGGTGCGTGTTCATCGATTGGGTATGCAATTAAGTTGTAACATATTTTTGTTTCTGATTCGATGCTTCTGCATTTTTCCAAATTATCAATTGTAATATAAAGATTATTATCTCTGCTAACAGCTATATATTTATATGTGTTTAAGATAAGGTAAGACAATTTGGTTTTTTGATTAAAAATTGGTAAAGAGTAAACATGTAGGAGTTTGTATTCTTCAGGCTCTACTAAAGGAATTGGTAAGATAAAGACGATTTTATTACTGGATTGATAAGCTTGAAGTTCAATTATATCAAGGTATTTTGGAATATTTTCTAGATTTGGCAACATTGGTAAAACATGTGTGCTTAAACTTGTGGAAATTAGTCTTAATTGGAATATGAGATCTTCGGGTTGAATTACCGATGGATGGATGCTTTTGAGTCTTGCGAATGTGACTGAATCAATGATATCGTTAAGTTCATTTTCTATTACAATGAATGACTCTAATAATTGTTCACATATATTTATAATTTGAAGCTTTGAATCATAAAAATTTTGGTTATCTGATATGTTAAAAATAGCGTTTTCTATTTTGTGAAGATTTTCATTAAATGTTTGCTGGTCTATTTGTAATTTGCGTATTGTATAGTTAAAGTTTTTTATTACAGAATTAGTTACAGTAATTTGATTTTTCATTAAATTTTCTAGAGCTCTTTCGTCTTCTTCGACTTCACTTATGACTTTGTCGTAGTATTCACCATCTGTACTATCTAGATTTCCCGTAATTGCTTTCCATACTGAGCCTATAAAATTAAAAGCTCCTCGTTTCGTACCAGTGTTATTTAAATTAAATTCTTTTGGGTCATAAGGGTTAATATCATTTTTAATTTCACTGAATTTTTGACTGATTGTCATTATTATTTTATTTAACATTGTAATATGATGTTTGACTTCAGTGTAAAATGCTATAAGTCTTGGAGTGTCTCTTTCAATTAATTGCTTTATGTGGTTTAAAATTGAGATATCATTTTTGAAAGAATCTAATAGAATTGTAATGTCTTTGACAACTAGTAATTTCCATTTTTCATTTGATATTTTTAAGTCTGATTCATGATAATACTGTATTCCTAAAGTGTTATTTAGAGTTGAAATTTTATAATTACTTGCTTGACTTACTGTGATTAGTACAGCAAGAATGATGACGTATTTCATCTGAAAAGAAAGAAAATCTATTTTAAGATTGAGCTAACTTAATCTGAGTTAATTGTAAATTCTCGGTTCGTTTCTAAGTCTTTGATTTTTAAGGCATTATTTCCTAATATTTGTATCACTTTATAAGGACCATTCGATTTGTTACTTAGTTATGTTTTATCTGTGATTCTTTTATGAATATAAAATCATTTACTTCAATATCTTTTGGTTTTGGTTTCGCTTTTTGATCATGACGTTCTTTAGATTTGAATTTTTTCAAAATTGTTTTTTCTCTGGCTACTTTATAAAAATGTGAAATTTTATTATTTAGTTCACGCAATATTTTGAAACTAGTTCTTCTTGATTAAATAATTTTTCAGGTGGTCTTGAATTTGTGTAACCAAAAATTAGTTCATATGGCGTATAACCATGGGTACTACTTATAGAATTATTATAGCATATAACCGCATATGGGATACATGTTAGTGGATGATCTCCCGGTTTTTCAGTAACTGTTGATCTTATCATTTCCAATAAGGTACTCATAAATCCTTCGACTGAACCATTGCTGTGTGGATGATTGACTGATGAAAATGTTAGTTTAATATTATAAAGAGTACATAGATCTCTCATTAATTGGTTATCGAATTCTTTACCTCTATCACAATGTATTCTTAGTGGCGTACCGTAGTGCATAAAATATAATAATAGTGTATTGACAACATTTTTCGCGGATTTATTTTCAATTGGATAAGCTTGGGTAAATTTAGACAATTCATCTCTTATTACAAGTACATAATTTTTCTGTGGTATTTCTAATATATCGAGGTTAATGCGTTCAAACGGTATTTTTGGTGTTTCTGTTATTACTAAGGGATTTGATAGATTTTTTCTACAAGCTTTGGATTTAATGCATACTTCGCAATTTTTTATGAAAATTTCAACGTCTTTGATTAAGTTTTCCCACTGATATTTTCGTTTTATTCTTGTTACTGTTTCTTGGATACCTCTATGCATGTTTAGTTTGCCCGTATGATTTTCTTCGATAATTATATTTCTTTGTTCTTTTTCTGGGATTATAATGTTTGGGTTTCAAGTTATAAATTCTATTTCATTATCGGAATAAATGAAAGATAGCATTTCTAAAATTGGTACATTTTTTAATTCTTCCATATAGTATTTATCGTTTTCTAACAATATCTCTTTATTATAGTAAAGAATTTCAAAGATTGCTTGGTCAGGATTTAAATGTGTTCTTCATACATTGTATTTAAGTCAATTAAATCATCAGCTATTTTAAATTGTGAATCAGTTAAATCGCCTGGCTTTAAGAATGATATGATTCTCTTTTGATGTTTATCTAGAAATTTCTCATTAGTAAAATTACATTTAGAATAATCAATTAATGATTTTGTTTGGTGTAGTTTCTTAAAAATGTTATATTCTTCTAAGATTGTTTCATATCCGATTTCTGTATTTGGAGTATCCGGTCTTTCTTCATTTTCTTCTTCTTCTTCGTTTGCTTCTTCTTTTATTGGACTTCCGTAGAATATTTTTGAATAATCTCTGAGATGATTAATTCTTATTCGAGATAACGCATCGGCATTGGTATTTTGTTTACCTGGTTTGTATATTATTTGATAATTATATTCTTCCAATTTTAATCTCCATCTTGCGAGTCTTGAACCTGGATCCTTTACATTAAATAACCATGTTATCGGGCGATGATCTGTGTATAGTTTGAAGGTTGTCCCGTAGACGAATTCCCGATATTTAGCAACTCCCCATACTATTGCTAGTAATTCTTTCTCGATTGTCGAGTATTTTTGTTCGTGAGCATTCTGAGTTCTAGATGCGTACGCTATAGGCAAATCTTTTCCTATTTTTCCTTGTGATAGTACTGTTCCTATCGTATAATTACTCGCGTCTGTAGTAATATTGAATTCTTTTTCGAAATCAGGATATTGTAAAATTGGATAATTTGTTAATGTTTGTTTCAATGTTTCAAATGATTTTATGCAATGTTCCTCAAAATTAAATTTTATATCTTTCTTTAATAATTCAGTTAAAGGTTTGACTATTTTGGCAAAATCTTTTATAAACCTTCTATAGTATCCTGCTAAACCTAGAAAACTTTTCACGTCTTTTGCGTTTTTAGGTACTGGAAATTCTTTGACTGCTCTTATCTTTTCTGGATTGGGTTTTACACCTTCTTCTGTCACTATATGACCTAAGTATGCAACTTCTTTTTTTAAAAATTCACATTTATCGGGTTGCAATTTAAGATTTGAGTTTCTTAGTCTTTCGAATAGTTCTCTTAATCTTTGTATGTGTTCTGTTAATGATGAGGCATAAGATATGATGTCATCCATGTATACAAGTGCTCGTTCGTTTTGTATGCCAGTTAAAATGCTATCCATAACTCGTTGAAAGGTCGCAGGTGCATTTTTTAAACCAAATGGCATTCTCTTAAACTCATAATGACTATTTTCAACTGTGAACGCGGTTTTTTCTATATCTGTTGGATTAATCTCAATTTGATGAAAACCTGATGCCAGATCAAGGGTTGTAAAATAACAGCAATGTCCTAATTTGTCGAGTAATTCATTTATATTAGGCAACGGATATTTATCATCTACCGTGACTTCAACTATAACCATTCTCCATTTCTGCTTACCACTGGCGTCTAACTTTTTGGGGACTACCCATACTGGAGAGGACCAAGGTGAGGATGAAGGTTGGATTATTCCTTGTTTTAACATTTGATTTACTTGGGTTTTTACCTCTTGTTTATGGACATAAGGGTATCTATATGACTTTGTTGCAATTGGTTTGGCTTGCCCGCTATCTATTTTATGTTTTACGTTATTTGTGAAAGTTAATTCATCATTTTCTAAATAAAATATATCACAATATTGTTTACATAAGGCGATAATTGCTTCTTTTTCTTCAAAATTTAAATGTTCTAAACGCAAGGATTTTTCGACTCGTTGTTGTTTTGAATATAAGTTTTCCTTTTGTAGATTTAAAATTAATGTTTGATTCTTATTTACTGGACTATTTTCAATAAAAGGTTCAATTATTAATTCATCAAAAATTATTCTTTTCTTTTGTTCGCTTTTATTTAAAATTGACGTTAGAAATTCACCTTTTTCATTCGTTTTGATTACACAATTTGGCAATATGACATTTTCTTTTTCTTGTGAATGTAAAATTAGTTCAGCATTTTTTTCATTACAGTTTAACTTGAATATTTGTTCAGTTCTTGGTTCTATAGTTATTTCATTGACAATTTCATTCTCTTTGTATAATGGCAAAGTTATATATTTGGTTATTAGTTTTCTATTTTTTAAATCAACTAGACACTCATATTGTTGTAAAAAATCTATACCTAATAAACCATCAAATTCTATATTTAAGTTATGTACGAATACTTCCATTTCGTCATTTTTCAAAAAGAAATCAAAATTTATTGCTTTATTTATTTCAAAAAATTGGTTGGTTACACCTTGAATTCTTATGGGTTCTACGGTTTTTATTTTTTCTTGTTCAAATAAATTTGGTTTCAAAATTGATATACCTGCTCCGGTATCAATTAAATAGCGATATTTTCCGTCATGAGTTTTTATATAAAATAAATTATTTGAATTGCTTGTGTTTACGAATTCTGATCTTATTCTTGGCTTTCTAAATTCTGTGTTTGACTGGTTGGAATGAGATGAGTAGAAGCGCCAGTCTTCATTTCCACTCTTTGTTCGTTTAAATAAAATGTTTTTCTTGGAGGATTTTGCATGTTTCTTGTATTTGAAGAATTGCTTTGATAATTATTATTTTGGTTATAATTATTTTGGTTAGATGGACTTTGATAATAATTTTCTCTTTGATTTTGATTATTATTTTCATGTCTATTCGCAAAGGAAGTCATACCTTGATTGAAATTTCTTTGATTTCCCGAATTATATTGATAATTTCGGTTTTGATTATAGTATTTATCATTATTTTGTTTTTTGCGGCATTCTGAAATTAAATGTCCCGACTTTTTGCAATAATTACATGTCTTTTTATTTTTACTTTGAAAGTTTGGAGAATTTACTTGTGGCTTTTTACTTTCTAGATACGTTAATTGATATTCAGTTTTTGCTCTATTTGCAGCTTCTGCGAGATTGCAAGGTCGCGATGCTCGTACGATTGCACCTAGCTTATGTTCGAGACCTACTAAAAGTGTCTGTAAAGCTACTTTGTCTACTAACGCTTGCTATGCTGTTCTCGGGTTAATGTTACTTGCTGGTTTATCGCAGCGTATAATTTTGAATGATGTGCGTTTATGCGATGCACATAGTTTTGCGGATTTTCATTGTTTCCCTGTTTAATTTGTTGTAAATCGTAGATTAGACTTGTTAAGTCTCTAGAATCACCGAAGTATGTTTTTAAAATGGTTTTGATTTGATCCCAATTTTTCAAGTCGCGTGAGTTTATTAGTTGAGATGCTCGTCCCTTTAGTTTGTTTTTTAAATGTACAGTTAAGAGATATGTTTGTTGGTCTGTTGCTACGTCAAATGCTGCGTCACAAGAATTAATGAATGTATTTAATAATATTGAATCTCAATCATATTCCGGTATAATGTGACATAATTCACTTAACCTATATTCTATAAGATTTAAGTCTTCTTGGCTCATTTTTATTTGTTTAATTCCACCCCAATTTTAACGAAAAACTTCAAATTAAAATTGCTCGAGTTACTTCCGATATTCCCTCGAAAATAAACTCGCGGATCTCGATTCCGATGTCCGATTTTCGCTCGACTCCAAAATCTAACCCCTTTAATGGAATTGTTACAAATTTTACACACGTATATTATTTTTTTTATAACGACTTGGGAAAATAATTGGATTTAGGGAACAATATATATAGCAATTTTGACAGAATAATAACAAATCTTTACTCACTTTGATTTTCTTGGAAAATGCTCTGTAGTGCGTGCGGTTCTTTCCGGTTGAAGGTTTGGAAACCACCAGATCTTCTTGGAATTTCTGTTCTGTTTTTCTTGGATCACCAAAAATCTCTGTTTTTCCGATCCTACTGACTGCGCCAATTGTTGGGGCTTTATTACTTAAAACCCTTTTTTTAAAAAAATAACAGAATTTATTTGAAACACAACTATCACAGACACAAATACACACAGACCAAATATTGTGACTCTGAACAACGTTAAAAGTCTTAAGTTGAATTCAAAAAGCTAGAGTGAAGATTGATGAAGATTAATTTATTTAGGAATATTCTCCTATTTATAATCTCTGCTGAAAATGAGGAACTACGCAGAATCATCATTTATGCAGGTGCATCTAGTAATATAATATAGGTATTGTTTTAGTTTCTGCGTAATTCCTTTACAATGGATTATTGTTTTATTCTAGACATTAATCAGCATATTATTATTTATGTCATGAAAGGTGATATGTAACATACATATTTATCACTATCACTGATTCGTTCTACACAAATACATTTTCTTTTTTCCAAATATTCAACTTTTTGTTGATTTGCTTATAAGGTATAATTTGATATATCTGTAACAAAAATTAAACACCATTTTAACAATATACTTTGTCATCGATTTATTTCTGAAGAATTTATGAAAAAATTAACTCTTTTTTCCCAACTTTTTTTTATAGGCTTATGTCCTACAACACCCCTCTATATGATAACGTTACTGTTTTTAATCGGACTAGCCCGGCAATGTAACAAAGTTACTAATTTATAATGTTACTGCAAACATATTTTTAGGTGAAATTATAGGTTTTTAAACAAAAAAACAACAATACATTCGACATTGACTCTGAACTAATAGTGAGTATTCGTCATAAGTATATTGATTTATTTCCAACGTCGGATAATCTCGCATTTGTTTGTGAAAGTACTTTAATGCCAGGGAATAATTTTATTTTATTTTTTTGAAGTTTTGAAAAGCTGCGAGGTATTTTATGCGACCCACGTCTAGATCAAAATGTCAAATTAAACATTGTACAATGTTACGTTTGGTCAGTACTATGGAGTAGAGACAGGGACGCTAAAAACAACGAGTATTAACACAATAGAAACCATTTAAGATGTTGGTTTATCGCCGCATTCTAAAAACAACTTGGGCGACAGGAATAAGAAATGGGGAATTCCCACGCAAATACAATAGGAATCAGGAAGTCAAGTTACCTAGATTAGATATAATTAAAAATAATGTATCCCACAACATATTATAAAAGGAAAATGGATCATATGCAGAAAAAAACTTTCGAGGTTAAGAAACATTAGGCAAGAGACAGGATTAAATTTATAGGAGCTCATAATACCAGCAAGGAATAGAGAATAATATGCTATTGTGATAGCTAACCTTCAGTAAATGGAGACAGTACACAAAGAAGAAGAAATAGTATATGGTATACAGGGTAAGGCATTTGTAGCAGTATATATACAGACACTAACAAGATATTAGTATTCAGGGTGTACATATGCATGGTGTTACCGTAATTGCACCACATTATTCAAGTGCCACCAATGTCGGGCGAGTTCTTATTTTAAGTATATATAATTTACATGCCATACTAAGGTGAAGCCGTGGGTAAGCGCTGCTCTAATAATATCTTTCCAGTTGAAAGAATTTAATAGAATTTTATGTGGCGCATATGTGGTGCAACTTTCTTGCAACATAGTGCATTAATCCGTGGTGCCATATATTGGTTACTGGACATAACTTATTTGTCTATCATATTCTGAACCACCCTATACAACTATAATTCAACTCCACTGGATGTTGCAACCACCCTAATATTTTGAAAACCACCCTGTAAAAGTATAAATCCTCTCCACCATATAGACTGTTTCTATTTTTATATTGTTTGAATCACCTTGTATTAATACTATTCGCCACATATGTCAAGTATTCTATTTATGCAACTGCGGATGGTCCACCCTATATAGTAATATTTGTCATATTTTTTTTCAACCACCCGATATATGCAACTCCTTCTACATTTTTTTGAAACGACCTCTATAACAATAATTATACCACGCCCTATAATTAAAATATCCTAACTGCTTATGCTTATATAACAAATTATTGATACACTTTGAATAACTATAAATCTACATCATCTTATATTTTAACCATCCTGTGTATGCAAATGCTAATATTTTTTGAATCCCTCTGTATAACTAAAATTATACACCGCCCTATAACTCAAATATCCTTACTGTATATGTTTATTTAACAATTTTTTAAGGTTTTTTATTTACTCTGTATAACTATAGTACTACTCTCCTCTTTTTTAACAACCTTGTATAAGCAACACCCTGTATAACTATTCCACCTTATATTTCAACCATCCTACATATGCTTATGTACCACCCAATTGATTGATGCTTTAATTTCAATGCAGGCACACACGACTATAACCATATATCGGATAGAAAAGAACGCCGACATAACAATTTTTCTTTCGATACACTAATGGAATATTTTCAGACTTCAAATCTATCAAACTGAAAACAGTTAGAAACACCCTGTACGATATACATTTATGACATGTTTTGACATTTAAGGTAGAAATTTGACATTTACATTGAAATATACCGTTTTTTGCACATATTTTTCCGATAATCAGGAAATTTACATTATAGAAAAATACACGGAATCAAGCTGAAACATATCTTTGTAGAATACAATTTAAATTATTCAAATTGAATGAGCCGTTTTAGAGAAAACAGTGAAGATTCATTGAAATTCACTGTGGTGTAGCCTTAATTACTATTTTTTCTGATTTTCTGGAAAACCGTATATCTCATGTTATAGAAAATTATATGGTACCTTTCTGTAGTATTCCTTAATATAATGCAGTTTAAATCATTAAAACTGCTCAAACCGTTTTTGCATAATAACTGAGCATTCATAAAAAAAGATGCTGACGAATTGATGACCTACTCCTTTTTGGAAGTCGGTTGAAGAATCCAGTATATTAAGTTAGCGACTTAATATTATCAAACATTTTTTAATTAAAATTTTACACATTCTAGATTTTCACTAACGAAACGTTTGAAATTGTTGAAATATACAGAATTTTCCACAATTGTGTTATTTTGATGAACTCCATAAATTTAGAACTTTAGTATTGTAGCATGTTGCATTTTATGAAAAATCACTAGATTGCTATTACTAGTGAAGCCAAATCGACAGTTGACTTTAAAATGCATCCATGTTTTGCTATAAGTAGTACCATAGATAAATTATAAAAAATAAGAGGTCAGATATCTACTTTATCATTTTCTTGAACAATAAAATTATGCATAAACAAAGAATGTTAGCATAATTATGTCACAATAAAAAAATGATAACAAATATAAAAAACTTTTTTATATTTGTTCTTCTAGGTTTTTAATAAATTTATAATTTTGGTGGGGTAATTTGGGTGTAATAGAACATCCATGATGTTCTATGTTTCTCGGGAAGGTATAAGTCATTGACAGCGGTTTCTAACCTAGACCACGAAACGTTTGGAAACATTCAGTAATTTCCAGTATTGTGCTGTTATTCCCATAATTGCTTAAACATATCAATAAATTTTCAAAAGAATTGAATTACAAAAACTTGCAATGGTACATGTCCCTCTGAAATATTAATATTTCTCTATTATGACTAAGGCAATTAGCAGTGGCGGATTAAGTATTTTGCCGCCCTAGGCCCTGTCTGATTAGCCGCCCTTTTTAAAGGATGAAATTTTATTTCTTTGAGACCGTTCATATTATTTAGATATAATATTTATTTCATAAAAGTATAATTGTTAAACAATACAAATAAATATTAAGAACATAAATAACAGTCAGTTTTCTTAAACTATAATGTATAACTTAATTTTTAAATATCTTCTTTCTGGCTTTCGTCTGAGCAAAATCATCAACTATGTCGTTGTAATCAATTTCTTGAACTAGTTGAGCTTCAATTGAGAGTAGTGCTAAAGCATTGAGTCTCTCTTGGCCCATACTTGCGCGTAAATACGTTTTTACTCTTTTCAAGGTGGAAAAAGATTTTTCTCCTGAACAGTTCGTAGCCGGAATACTCAAAAAAATACGTAGAGCAATGTCTACATTTGGATAAACATCTTGAAGATTTTGAGAATGCAAAAAATTGTATATTCCTTGCCCGGAACGAATATCTTTCGTGTTCATTAGAGAATCTTTGAGCTGACAGTGCAAATGAATACATTCATTCGCGAAAGTCTCTTCCAAATCATTTGGATACTTAGTAACTAATTCATCTGCGTGAATTTTTAATTCATTGGTATCTATTTCATATAAATTTTCAAAAAAATTAAATTTTTCGTAAAGATTATAATAAGCACTTTTACGTCCTGTCAATTGTACACTTAAAGTATCTAAAATTGGATAGTAGACGTTGGTTCGAAAATTATCTTCTCCAGATAAAGCTGTTCTTTCATTTTCCCGTGACTCGTCAGCCTGAAGTTTTCGGTTTTTTACGACGGGTGTCATAGTGGTAATAATTTTGAACTCCAGATAGTGCTTTGGCTTTTTTTTCATAGTCAGAAAATTGTTTATCCCTCATATCTTGTAGAAATAATGCCAAAGAACTATATATTCTTATCACAGATGATAAATCAGCTTGAGAATCCTGAACCTTCTTACTCGCCGCATTAAAGCGATCCAAAATTGCATTCCAAACAATGACTAGAATTGCTTTTTCGAGATGTTGTAATTTTGGCTGCAGTCCCTTAGCTTCTGCTCGCGTAGTAGGTTTTTCATCTTTGTTTTTCACCAATAAAGTTTAGTGCAACAATTATTCCAGGCTACTCTTTTTCTAATGTGTAGCATGCATCATGTCGAGCCGACCAACGAGTTTGAGAAAGGCTTTTAAGTCTTAAACTTGTATGCTGTCTTAAAATTTCCCAACGATGTGTCGAAACAGTAAAAAAATTATATAATTCTTGCAAAGCAGAAAAAAAGTCAACTGCTTCGGTAACAGATTCAGCTGCACAAGTTCCCACTAAATTTAAAGAGTGACCAGCACAAGGAACATATTCAGCTAATGGATTAGTTGTTTTGATTCGTGGTTGCACTCCTGAATATAAACCTGACATGTTGCTTGCATTATCGTAAGACTGACCACGACAATTCATTATATTCAAACCATTATCCTCCAGAGATTTTAACAAAGCATCTTCAATATCGTTAGCCTTATGGCCAGTATTTGGAATGAATTCCAGAAATCTTTCGAAAATTTTACCATTGTTACGTACATATCTAATAATTATCGTGAGTTGATCAACATGAGCAATAGCAGGCGTGGAATCCACAATTACACCAAAATACTTAGCAGATTGCACTTCTTTAGAAATATGTTGCAATACTTTATTTTGAATTAATAATATAATTTCTTCGTAGATTGTCTTAGATAAATACGAAGTATTTCCACGGCCAGGGTGCGCATATAATTTTAAATGTTCTGATAAAAACGGATCAAATTCAGCAAGAAGCTCGACTGAACCTAAAAAATTTCCATTATGGGGATCTCCAATTCGTTCTGAATGTCCTCTAAATGACAGTCCTCTTATTGCGAGAGATTTAATTATCACAATTACTCGATGCAAAACTTTTTCAAGTATAAAATTTCTTCATCGAGCTGCTCCATTAAACGTTGATCAATACGGCCTTGAATGACAGTTCGAGCTTTGAAGTGACTAATGTTAGTTTTGTGAAAATCAGAATTTTCATGAGCTTCAATGCGCGCTTGTGAGTTTTTCCAATCTCTAAACCCTTCACCAGTAAAAGCGTTTACGTCGCCACTCCTACCAAATAGTAAACATAGAGCACAAAATACCGATCCTTTACTTTCTGAATAAATTAACCACTCACGATGTTGAATTTCTCCGTTCTTTAAATTACGTTGGAATAAGCTTTTAGAACAAAACCTCGTTTTATCACTATAAAAATTTCGTGAATTTTTAAAATCCATTACATTATTTTGTGGTAAACCGTTTATAGTTATAACATCTCGTGTTTCATCATTTATATTCCATAGAAAAGGATCACCACTCAATTGAAACATATCAGTTGTTGATTGACTTTCTTCCGCATCTGCTGAAAGAAAAGTTGTCGACGTTTTGTTTGTATTTGTATCTTGCAATAAAGAATGGTATCTTGTGCTGAGGTGTCATCTAATTCCGGTTAAATACAAAAAAATCTTTTAGCCACGGACATTAATTCATTCATATTTGAAATTAAAATTTTCCCTGATTAGACAAAAATATTTAAAAAATTCAATACTCAATATTTCAAATACTTACTTTCTCTAAAAGTTCAATTTATGAGAAATTATTTTTAATCTTTTTTTAGAGTTATATTTAAAAAAAAACACTTGCAAGTGTATCAAAATACTTACGTCCGATGAACCTGATGCTTGCTGGTCATCACTTACAAGTTTTTCTGATCTTGTCATAAAATTAGATATTTTTGGAATTTTATTCAGTAAAGTTTCTTGTTTTGACAATTTTTCTGCTTTCGTTTTACGATATTCTGCACCGCTCAGTCTTTTTCGATAATCACTCATTGCTAATAAGAAAATTAAATTCAGAGAACCTCGACAACTTAATTAAAAAAATGGATAACTCAAAGTAATAACTGAATTTTTCAATGGTAAGAAACACAATAATAATATTATGAGACTTTTAGACTTGAACGACTTTCGTAAAACTGAAATAATTTATGCGTCTTGTTCTTGTATACAGCGCGATGCTTAGTTTTATGCGTAAAACAAAGCAAAGTCCTCTGTCCTGTCATTACATGCTACGCGCTGCGCTCTTGTTTTCTGTAAATATATGTAATGCTCTCACTCTCTCACCCAAACTAATTCTAAATAACCATTGTGCACAATACTCTCACTTCACTATAGTTATTAAAATTACGATGACATAAATAAAATCCTCCGACTAAAAATTATGGATCAAAATTTATGTATTATTCATACTCACAACAATATCACATGTATGCAACTATATCACATCAATCGCTCGAATATATATCGACATAAACATATACTTGAATTTTAATAACATTTTACAATAATTACGAATTATTCCTTTAAGCTATAAAAGTTCGTTACTATTCGTCAATATAATTCACAATATTGCGAAAATGAAACATCAATTTTATTAAATTTTTATTTTCTTCAAATTGTTTCTATTTTTCAAAAAATTGGGTATGAAATGGATATATTCATTTATTTGATTCTCTAGAAATCATTTTTAAGAATAAAAATATTTTTATATACAAATAAAAAGATGAATTTTAAATGAATACTTATATCAATTCATATATGAAACTCCGGAATCATTGAAAATAAAAAAAGAAAACATTGTGCAATTTTAGAAGTGGCTTACATGTAAGATTAACTTTACTAAAGATACAAAAATTCAACAGAGCTTTGAAAATTCTTCAAAAAAACCTTTTCAATATTCAATTATTTCTGTTATAGAACATTATTTATCAGTATTGCACTCACGAATAAAAAAGTTAATCAGAAAATGAATTACATTCTATTTCATAGAAATTTATTTGTAAATTTATATAAAAAAAATCTGAATAAATCCTTAAAATGTATTGTCCTTACATTATATCAGATTTAAAATTTTGACATTCTGGCAATTAGGATTACTATGTTTAATTATATGACAATATACATTCAATCAGAAATCTTGTCTTTTTTAGGTTTCTTAGAAATATGTTTTTATTATTTAAATGATACGATGTTAAGACGACAAATGGAAAAACAAAATTTGACCAAGTTTTCATGATCTTCAATTCATTAATTGTACATTCTTTATAGAAAATTAGATGTAAATAACCTCTTATGTTCCAATACTCGGCATTAAGAAATTAAATTGGTTGTGTATAGTACTTTTTACGATGAGACAAGCAATAGTTGTTTTACCGCAAACACAGGATATTGTCTGCCGCTACAAAAACTTAAACGAGCATAAAAATAAACACTGTACAACGTAATTTTCTCGTGTTCAATCAATATACCTGTAATAAGAAAATATTCCTTGGCAACGCGCGTGCACGATGCGGTTGCAATGAAAAAACCACTAACTGTCGATTTGTGTCTATCTCATTTTAATAATTAACTAAATTGCATATTTAGTATAGTTTTCTGGAAAAGAATCAGTTAATATTGCTGTTATTATTTTTCTTTAAGTAGAAATGCATTTTATGAACATCTCATATCTTATTATACTAAAGTGTAAGTGTAATTTGTATTTCAGTTTTCAGAGTTGAGCTAAATCATGGAAGGCGAGGAAAAATTATGTACACTTCCATTTTCGGTTAGACTTTAAACTTCAAATTATTTCAGAGAAGTATTTCTGACCTGCCACTTCGTCCAGGTGGAATTTGAAAATAATACGTAGTTGAAGGATTACTGTTTTCCAGAAATGTATTGTGTGGAATAAAATTTTTACTCTGCCAAATTACTTCCTGTATTGTAATGAAAAATTGAATAAGTATCAAATTTATTTCTTGAGTTGGCTGAAATATGTTTCATTATCAAATTTTTTTTCTGGAGGAAAATCAAAACAATTCTGTTTCACCCTGTTAAACCGTACGCCGAAAGATTGCTTCATATGGAAGAAATTTTTAAAATTTAAAAGTCTATAATCTAAAATAAGTTACAACTATATTTTTATAATAAATGGTAATGGGGAAAGACTTAAGGATATATGCTTCCAATATAATTTAAAAATCATAAATGGATATTACAAACATAAAAACATTCATAAATTCGCCTGGACCCAACCAGCGAGAGGACTGACAACATTAATCGAATCACAGTGAAACAACAATCACTATTGATGTTCCAGGACTCTGCGGTGTGTCAGACCACCATTTGTTAAGAGCAACCGTGTTCTTTCCTTTCAGGCATAATACTAAAAATAACCATATAAACGAGAATCAAACTATAGCAACCCACAGGTTAATATTGAAAGTTTTGAAAATGAACCGGACAACCGAACAACACAAGGTATATATTCTAATTTAACAAACAGCATCAAACAAGCAGCTGAAGAAGCATTAGGCCAAAAGTAGAAAATACTGGTGGTCTTTAGAGATTGAAGAACTAGTAAACCAAAAAAAGGAATTATATAACATATGCAACCTAAAAACTGGAACCATTAGGCTTGATCCACATTATAGTGCCGGTCACAATTCCTTCCCGGTCTGATCTAGGTCTAGTCGATTCACACTATTCACAGTTCGTTTTCTGTCATCCTGGATGTGTGTGCCTTGTAACAGTCGTAACTCATGACAAAATTAACTCAAGTAAAATATTTTATTACTTCAAATATTTACGGTCGAAAAATTTCATTGAATTTACTGATAGTAACTTACTGCTAGGCAATATATACTCTCTTACATCAAAATGCCAAAGCTGTAGACCTCTTCACTAATATCTGTATATTTCTACCAAAATCCATATGACAGAGAAAAATTATTCTTCTATTAACAATTTACGGGGAGGGGGTGTACTAAAACACAAAACAGAATTTTAGTGGTGGCCTTTAACAAAATAATTACTGAAACAGGTATATTCAAATATTTAGACAAATAGAAAATTAAAGGGAAATATTCTAAAAAGGTTTAACCTGGAATTCCGAGCTAATACAATTTTGCCATAATTACAGGTATCCAAAAAGGGGCGACGAATGCTCAGCGTTATGCTCAATAAACGTCATAGAACTGGAATTTCTAGAACTTCGTGCCTTCAATATATTTACAAATGAAATCTGTTTAAACCCTAAAGAGATTATCATGGGTAAATCCAAAGGGCTTTTATATTACAGATTTCAGTTTTACTGGCACTAGACAATATTTAGGTATACTCTTGTTTAGGATTCCGTATATATATATATATATATATATATATATATATATATATATATATATATACAGGGTGTAAACGGTTTGAGTGCAAAGATTTTGAGGATCAATACTTCAGGTCAAAACAAATCAAAAAGCTTTATAACATTTTCAGAAATAAACTATAGTTTTGCCAAAAAAAAAATGAAAAAGTTAGAAGTTCTGTAGCCTTTATTACAGTGAATAATAGATTATTTCCGGCTTCAAAATGATTGTAAAGCTAAATATGTAAATACTCAATAGCGTATACACCTTTAATAACTGTATTAACAAAGAAAATTATTATTTAAACTCTAAATATTCTGTTATAATTTGCCCTACGTTTCTCCGATCAGATGTGGCAACATAGCATATACTCAGTACTACAGCTGGCCGCTGCCATGAATGCTTTTTTGCTGCCCGGTTCTTTTAAGAAAGTGAAAGTGATTTTTGCATGACATTCGACATAGCGTAAGTTATTTGATTTTCATTTTAAAATATAAATTGGAAAAATAAATAAAATCTGTTGTGAATTGTGAGTTCGAGTGTATTATTTTGTGACAAACAGTGACAATCATACAATAAGGTAAAGACCTGACATGCTATTAATTTGTGGGGAAAGCAAATGTAATAACAAGAATTTTGAATTTTGAATATTTACTATAAATAATCCGTTTGCTCGCCAGAGCTCTATCATAATGACATCCTGCAGGTCAAAGGTTTTTATTTGTCTAAGATAAGTAATATTAATTTCTTAGTAACAATTATTTCTCGAAGAATTTAACACATAAAAGAACTACATATAAGAAATGTTTTGTTTAATATAGTTTGTATCGCATTATTTTTGAATCATAATGTAAACAACTTTGTATCCTCCCTTCTTCAACTTGATGCATAAATCGCCAATTATAAATATTCATTTCAATACATAGATATTAAAAGGGTACATTTTTGAAAATAATATTTCATAAAATTTTATGTACCTAAATAAATCTACCGGCACTCGAAACTATGAAATTATTTAATACAAAACAATAACAGGTGTTCATTTTTTTGTGGTGACTCATTCCTTTATTATTCACGCTACAAGCAAATCTCATTTTTAGCGCGACGTTGCCAAATTGACAATAATTTATTTAACATGTATTTCAAATTTTCTTGCTTATTAAGGCCTTTAGACCATAGTGTTATAAGAGTTTTTTGTTTTGTTTGGTGGGTACTATCTGCACCTAAAATATATGCAGTCAAACTATTTACACCCTATATATATATATATATATATATATATATATATATATATATATATATATATATGTAGCTCTCTTGAAGGTCCGGGTGTTCCTCCGTTGAAAGTTTAGTCCCTGTAAAGGAACGGTCGCCTATATATATATATATATATATATATATATATATATATATATATATATATATCACTCCTGATTTCTCCGTCTATCACATCACAGCAATTTTCTACTTGAGGGGAAAGGTTGAAATTTGGTATCAATGTAGAGTTTAATGACCCGACTAGGTGTAAATATCGTAAACGAAGAAATTTTGATTTTAGGGATACTTTAGGGGGAACATTTAAAAAATCCATCACTTCCGGCTTATTCCCCAAACTAATAAGACTAAAATTTTCATAGTTAGGAAAACAAATATTTTTTATATTTAAAAAATAAGTAGTTTAAGAGATATTAATAAAAATATTTAAATAATTACCCATCTTCCCTTGTCTCCGAAACTATAAGACGTAAGAATTGAAAAATTAGAGATATAGGGCCTTTACGGGAAAAATAAGGAGAAACACCTAATCTTAATTTTTTTGGGGGGCACATTACAGAATTAAATGAAAAATATAAAATTAAAATTGTTTCTAACGCATCATGTAATATATCAAATCAAAGGGCTAATTATGACGAATACAAATATATTTTTTACCACTAATGAAAAGGCCAGATGGTTAAAGGGCAATAAACGACGGTTCAGGAATTTCCGGGTATTATAAGGGTTATGGTATTCAAATTACATGTAAGTCTGACGCTTATCCCAAACAGATATTTGGATATTTGAGATCCGTATTTGGAAATTTCTAAATTATAATTTTATTGCATCAAACAAGTTATGTTGGAAAACTAAATAGCAGTGATGCGATTATAAATTCCATTGTGAAGGATTTCAGTAATACTAGCCGTTACCCGCGGTTTCACCCGCATATTGAATGTATAATTCTTTACAAAAAGAAATAGGTTATGAAACACATGGGCTATCCTATATAACATTTTTTTCAAACTCTTTTGAACCACCCTACGTAACTATAAATCCCGAATATATTTCACCTAAATTACAGTGCTTATGGGCCACCCTATATATCAAGTTAAGTCAACATTTTTTGATCCAAATAACTGTAACTCTATAGTGCAGCCATCCTGTATATCTGATATTTATTTATCATTCAATAAACCTTTTTGAACACTCCAAACTATATATCAGCTGTGCAACTGGTTGTGGTCTACGCTATACAATTATTTCTGATAATTTTTGAGCAATCTTGTAAAGTATAATTTCTCTTTACCTTTTATATGCAACATTGTGTTAAACACACTGTACAATTATAATTTTGCTTCGCCCCATATTTCAGGTAGTATATAGTAGGATGCAACTGTTCATGGTCTACCCTATATAACAGCTTTAGCATTTTTTGATCCTCCTGGAAAACTTTAATTCTACTCCGTCCTCAATTTCAACCACCTTGCATATACAACTACTTATGGGCCACCCAATATAACATTTTTTGTACCACTCTCCATAACATAAATCTACTAATCCCCAACATAATTCATCCAAACTGCAAATGATAATTGTCCCCCCCCCCTATATAACAATTTTACTTAACTTTTTTTGAGCCGTCTTGTATAACTATAACTATACTTCCATCTATATTTAAACCGTCCTTTATATACTGCTTCCAATTAGTCAATCTTTATGACTTATTTGTCTATCGGTTTTTGAACCATCCTGTATAACCATAATTTTACTGGACAAAATATTTCAACCACCCTGTATGTGCATGTGCTTAGGGGCCACCAAATATAACAACTGTTTATGAACTATACTATATAAATAAATTTTCTGATATTTTTCAACCACCTTGGAAAATATAATTTTTCTCCACCTATATTTCAACCACCCCTTATATGATACTTTTTGTAACATTGTTTTTATCACACTGTATAGTTATAATTACCTTCGCTCTATGTTTCAGATATTGGGTATATCGTATAAAAATTTTCGAACAATTTTTTAACTACACAGTTTAACTATAATTCTACTCCACCCTCTAGTTCAACCACCCTGTATGTGCAACTACTTATCGGACACCCAGTATGATATTTTTGTACCACCCTGTATAAATTTAAATCCATCAATTCCCAATAAACTTCACCAATACTGCAACTGCTTATGGGGCACCCTATGTAACTATTCATAATTACTTAACTACTTACTTAACTCTACTCCTCACTTTCTCCTCATATTTTTTTAACCACAGTATAAAATATAATTTCTCTCCACACTTTATTTAAACCACTCATTTGCAACTTTTCCTAACCTTGTTTGAATCACACTGTGTAACTAAAACTTAAGTTCGCCCCATATTTCAGGTACTCCATTTATGCAACTGCACATGCTCTACCTTATCTAACAAAAATTGTCTATCACTATTTTACCCACACTGTATAATTATCACTCTACTCCACCCTATATTTCAACAACCTTATATGTCCAACTACTTACGGGTCACCCAATATAACATTTTTGTACCACTCTGTATACTTAGAATTCTACTCCAGTCTATATTTCATCTATTCGGCGTATGAAACAGCTTGCATGTCATAACATTCCTTTATAGAAGTGTAAAGTATGGGTACTTTTGAGTACTCGTAACTATTTGTTACTTTTCAGTTAAGTACTCGTTTCTAAATATTCGTTACTCGAGTACTCGTTCGGTATATGTGGTGTAAATATTAAGGCTCTCGATTTCGGTATTTAGTATCAGATGTAACGACGTTTGATAAGATTATATGAGTAAATATAGAAGATATTTCGATAGTGGTAAATGGTGTAGGTACGATTCTCACTATATCTGTTACTGGTATGTCGCAGATTTAGCAGTGTATGGGTCCTACGTATATCTTTTCAAAAAACGGTTTTACATTTCATATTAAATTAAGTAACTCGCCTCTAACCAAAAAAGAAATGATACTTTTAAAAATCAAATACCCAACCTAGTGATTCTTTAAAAAACTAAACGTATAGATGTATTTATCTAAAAAATAAATTGGTAATAATTAGTTAACTGCGGACAATTATTTTTCTAACTGTTAGTGAAATGAAATGAGACGTTATGGAAATATAACTTGATCTCCAGCCATCTGTAGTGAGGCTCACAAATTCAGCAGATTCTAATAGCTGTAGCAATACATGTTTAGTAGTTTCATATTTCTTGGGTAATAGAGATTGACTAAAAGTTTGCCGAGAAGGAAATATATATGAACGCTCCAGTTCTAAAATTAATTTTCGAAAGCCTGAGTCATTCACTATTGAAAAGGGTTGTAAGTCGCTTACTATCATATTTAGAGTTAAACTATTTATCTTTTCTTGCCTGGACAGAGATATTGGTTTCGTTACGAAACTGGATAAGGAAGCTTGATGTTTTTTCCGCTTTGCTGATTGAGTTATTGGGACCTTATTTGCATTATCCTGCTTTGATGATGGATGATTTGTAGAACATGCTACACTACTAATCGAAACTGTCGATGTGGTACTTGCGCATGGGGCAGGGGGATTTTCTGAAAACGGTTATCAAGTTATGTGGGTATAGACTACAAAATAGAACTTTCTTCATTAAATACTCGCGGACCCGACAGACGTTGTTCTGTCCAAATGGGGTTTGGGGCTATTACCGGGATCAGCAAATATTTTTTTTGTGATATTAGCATTCGATAAACTCTATACTAATGCACAAAAAAAATAGTCAAAAATAAAAGGAATTCCTAGAACCCAATTTTTGTACCACCACCCGGATCCAATTGTGAATCTAAACTATCCAAAGACCCACCCCAACATACAAAAAAATCATTAAAATCCATCTAGCCGTTTAGGTGGAATTAGAACCCGATCCTAGTGCCACCTACCGGGTCCAATTGTGAATCTAAACCATCCAGAGACCCACCCAAACATACACAAAAAAAATCATTAAAATCGTTCCAGCCGTTTAGGAGGGGTTAGAACCCGATCTTAGTGCCACCTTCCGGGTTCAGTTGGCAATCTAAACCATCCAAAGACATACACAAACAAACAAAAAATTCTTTAAAATCATTCCAGCCGTTTAGGAGGAGTTAGAATCCGATCTTAGTGCCACCTACCGGGTTCAGTTGTGAATCTAAACCATCCAAGAGACCCAACCAGACATACAAGAAAAATCATTATAATCAATCCAGCCGTTTAGGAGGAGTTAGAACCCGATCTTAATTACACCTACCGGGTGCAATTGTGAATCTAAACCATCCAGAGACCCACCCAAACATACACAAAAACTTTCATCAAAATCGGTCCAGCCGTTTAGGATTCTATAAAGAATAAAGGACATACGTTCTCATTTATATATAAAGAAGATTAGCTCACCATTAACTGCTTTTAACTGACTAGTTGAGGCCTTCGAAACAAGCCTGGAAGCAGATTTATCAAGGCCAATTACAATTGTTGGGTGTTAGCTGTAAAATGCTTCCTTTATATGAATAAGTATTGTTGCATAAATTGCACTTTGTCCTCTCATTGGATAACAAGGTAAAACAATTCCAAATTTCACTTTGTTTCTGATTTTCAGTCATGCTAAGGAAATGCAAATTATATGTTTCTATCAGAGATTCAACATAGAAAAACTTATTTTTCTTTAGAAGTATTCCGAGGCACTCACCTGGCAAAATATTCTATTTCGAAATCAAACCGAATTTTATAATGAATATATAATATTTACAATAATAAAGTTACAGATTTTCCGAATATACATAAACACAACACAAACACAGAGACTAAATCCACAAATTCCACAACCACAAATAATTCAAAATTCAGCTGACATCTTTTTTCGTTTTCACTAAATCGTGTACTTTGGACTTCTTTAAGTTCGAATTCTTAAGGGATGGGCGGCGCGCCATGTGCCGTTGGTTGAGAAATCATTTGTCCGCCAAACAGTCTTATAGACTAATATAAACGCTGTAACCATGCCATTTTATAATAAAACTGTAAACCAACATTTTATTGTTATCATTTCTATATATTTCTAAATTATAACACATAAATAATTATGAATTTGATTCTTAATATAAAACATTTAATTGACCTATTTATTATAAATAAGAAATCTGTAATTACTTCAAAGAAGCTTTCTTAAAATATTGATCGATCGCACTATTCATAAGGTTCGTTCCTTCAACCGATTGTCGACCGATCGGCAATTGGTTAATGCATCGGTACATGAACCGTTTATTGCGCAACTCGATGCATGTACCAGTCGGTGACTGCACCACCGATTCTACCCTGTAACCGGTGATCGAAATTACCGTACATTAACTGGTTGCGTATCAATCACCGTGTCACTTGGAACACGAAACTGAACCGTTCACTAAACGGTTATTGTTTTGAAGGAACTCTATTTTTCTTGTGCGCAGGTACGCGACCCTTGTGTATCAGTTATCTAGGCTGAAGGAACGAACCTATAGTATTCATTTTGCTCGCCGTTATACGGTTCGACCGGTTCTGCGGCTAAAAAATAACTCAGCCCATGTCGAGTATGTGTTTACATTACCATTCATCAATATCAAGGATGCGATACTTACACAAACATTCGAGTACTCGAATAACTATACCGCTGATGAGTTTTGTATTAGTTACTTCGGGTCCAGGCAAGTTACGAGTACTCTAGTATCGAGTAATTACTTTTCTTACACCTCTATTCCTTTATAATATTTTTTCAACCCACCTGTATAGCTCTAATTATACTCTGCTACATATTTCAACCATTCTATATATGCTGCTTGTAAACTACTTGTGAATATAAAAAAAATTAACCACCCTGTAGACTATAATTCCACTCCATTTTATAGTTCAACTACCATATATAAACAAGTCATTCTAACATTTTTTTCAACTATAATAATAACTCAAGTAAATAATTCAAATATCCTAACTGCTTGAAGACGCGAGATATAAGACCGACATCTAGGATTTTCGAGAGAGTTCCGAATCTGGAGCCTTTCCGTGTAATTGCTGTTCTCCCTTAACTCCTAGGACAGAATGTCACGTTAAAATTTTCAGGTTACTTCACCTGTCAGAGATATTGAATACTCATTCCTTTGTACGCAAAATCCTAGATGTCGGTCTTACATCTCGCGTCTTCAAATTTAACGAAATGTATCAAATACATAAAGAAGTGTTCGAGAGGACATTCAATTGTGGGAAGCGCAACTGATGAAGGTTCCCTGACCAGAAACAATATATGTTATATATAATATATATTGTCTTGCGTACAAAGGAATGACACCTCGAAGAGAGTATCCTAACTGCTTGCATAACACATTTTTTATCCACACGGGAACTAATAATAACTCAAGTAAATAATTCAAATATCCTAACTGCTTGCATAACACATTTTTTATTCACCCTGTATAAATATAAATCTATTCTACCCTTATTTCAACTACATTGTATTTGAAACTACTAGTGAGCCTAACAATATAACATTTTGTTATCCACCATGTATCCTGTATAAATATAATACAACTCCACCCGTTTTTCAACCACCTGTTATCTGCAGCTATTTGCGGTCCACTCAATATACCTTTTTTGAACCACCCCGTATGACTTCCTCCTTATTTCAACCACATTGTATATATGCAGCTGCTTACGGGTCACGTAAAATACTTTTGTTTAAGATTTTTTAAATCCATGTAATTTTACTCCGCTCTAACTTTCATCTATCCTATAAATGGAACACCCTGTAAAATTACACTTGATACATCGGTTGAATTTTTTTAAAATCGAAACAAGTTACATTGACATATTTCGAATTTTGAATAAAAGCTAAGCTGATGCAAGTAATTAATATTTGGTGCATGCGGTGGAAAAACTGACTAATTATTATGTGTTACCGAACATGGTAGTAGTTTTTCCGCTATATCTACCGTTTTTATCAATGTAGGGACATAAAATGCATACCAGATTTTATTCAAACTATAGGCTTTGCAACAAAAAAAGATTCAGCAAACTCAGCTGAGTAGTTGTTACGTGATGCCCGAATAAACAAACAAACAAACAAACAAACAAACAGACAAACTACAATTTTATAATAGTATAGATATATAGATAAAGATATCCCTTCATAAAGTTCAGTAGTCAAAGACATAAATATATTTCTTTTCACACACATAACAGTAGTTTTCTGGAATAAAAAATCTGAAATATAAGCTTAATAAAAATTATATTTTAAATTTGCTAAGTTTGCTTTTGGTAACAGTTTATTATTTCATTTTTCAGTTTGCACCCCTTCCACAAAAAATCCCAGTTCCGACCCTGTGTTCGATCTAGGTTCATTCAAAATAGCTTTGAAAGATATTTTTACCGGAGCGGGACTCGACTGGACTGGCGTGGAAAGTCTGAGTCTGAATACAAACAGATAAGCAACTCGTCACCGCGCACGACGATTATCGGTTGTGTATTGGGTCTAATTTGCGAATATTTTACCAGACCTGGAACAGACCGAGAACCTTACGTGTACTTTCACAAGCTGTATTGACGGAGAAGTTATCCCATATTATCGTTTTACATAGAAAATAATTCTCAATGTAACACACTGTTGAGTGATACACATTGTAGAGGACAAGCAAAACTAATAGAGTATATCGATGAATTAAAAGCAATAAATTAGAAGAGGAATATCATAGTTATGAAGAAGAAGAGCAGAGTGGATTCCGAGCAGGAATGTCATTCACTGACAAGTTTTTAGTACAAAGAAAATTATTGACCAAAGGTCCGCAAGAAAAATATCACTTTTCTAATATTTTTAGATTTGCAGAAGGCATTCTGTACCAATTGTCATACTTTAGGAGTATGTATTACAATAAAGTAAAGTTAACCACACTTTCATCAAAGGAATCCAGAATTTATATAGTATCACGAAATCGCCAGTAAAAATCGGAATTACATCTGAAGATTTAATATTAGGTAATGATGGGTTTAGACAGGTTTGCTGCTTATCTCCTATTATTATTATTACTATTTAAAATCTATGTTTATCTAGATCAATGGAAAAAGAAATGTAAAGGCATGGGAGTTCAACTTGATGATAATATATGCCTTTACACTTTCCAATTTGCGGATGATCAGGTTGTAGGCGCAAGCGATAAAGACGACATTGAGTACATGACCAGCAAACTAAAGGAAGAATACACGAAATAGGGACTGGAGATGAATATCAATACATGTGTATAGGTGAAGAATCATTTGATATTGAGCTGGGTGACAATGGAAAAATAAAAATATGCTATCAAAATAAATAATTCGGCGTTATATTCACTACACTACATTGTCAAAGATCTTTCATAAAATCTTTTATAGGGCGCTATTACATTGCCAAATATTTGATCAAATATTTTTGATAAAATATCTTTGTCATAGATATTTAATAGTGTAATACCTAATCTTTGAAAAAATATTAATTTAACATATACATATATCTTTGATCACATTTACATTCGTCGTCCTGTATTTGATCAAAGATTTTTGACTTTGTCAGTGAAAATAAAAAATTTGCTCTTCTGAAGTTTAATATAGAATTGCACAGCAAAAATTTTATTATTTGAGTATGAAGACCGTTGATTGTATAATGTTATATCTAAAATAAAAACAAGAGGTTAACGGCCTACAATGAAAATTGTTAGTACCATTATGTGAACGTACAAAGTCTGTTGAAGAAAACTCGAAGGATTGAAAAGTTAATAAATATACCGAAAAAAATAAAGTAATTTTGCGTGTTTTATGAAAGATTTGTTCAAAGATCTTTGACAATGTAATACCGGCCAACGTTTGACCAAATATTTGATATGAATGTCAGAATAATTTTCATTAAATGACATATTACACTACATCAAATATTTGACCAAATATTTTCTATTCAAAATGATAGTCTAAGATCCGGCTGCAGAATTAGAGCACCCATCGCGTGTTTGCTAAAAACCAAATTTCTACGCATATTTATGATTAGGAGAATATGTATCAACCAGGTTGCCTATCAAAATGTGGCCGCTAATATTTTTAATTAAATTGTTATTAATTGATTTTTGTTAAAAAATTACACCCACTTGTTTTTTCAATAAAATATCGTCCACTTCACGGCAATATATATAAAGATTCTGAAAAATCACGGTTGCCGTTGCGTACTTGGCCGCACCTCTTCGCAGCCAGGTTAACATCAGCTATCATTTTGTTACATTTATACACTCCTAACGTACATTTATTATTTATATATCAATTTAAAGCTAATTTTGTTCTGTTTATTATAATATACAGTTGCCTAATTAAATCTGGCCGCAAATAAGGGTTGCCGGCTGTTGAAGATGGTAAATATTAAAGGTAGAGTGAAAGGGAGGTAGTGCGTAACATCCCCAGCCAGACGAGGATAGCGCTTCTCAGCGGTTTAAAGCCATAGCGCATGCGTCGGATGCTAGTATTCTCAACCCGCGGTTCAACGTTCAAACAATAGTAGGTACGACTTAATATAATAAATACTTCAAAAGAAATGTCTTTCTATTCAAAATGACCAATTTAAAAATTCCAAAAAATACATATTTAAAAAATACAAACAGTGATACAAACTTAAAAGTTACAACAAAGACAAATTTAAAAGTTACAAAAAAAAGATATTGATGAAAAATAAAGCCAAGGTTACTTATGTAACAGACAATTTTATTGTGCAAGTACTGTTTGAAAAAATATTTGATTGTATTCAAGTATTGGATCGTTTTCTACATATTAATTAAATATTTATGTTAATTAAATTTTTTTTAAATGTATTGGTTTTAGAAAACCATCTAACAGCAGCCAGTTCAGAGCGGAATCTGAACTTGATGCAATCCGGCTCAGTAGCATTTAAGTACATCGAATTAAAAAAGATTGTCGGCAACAATTTTTATTTCAAAGATTTACTGCACGGTGGAATCTACGTTGAGTTGAAACCTTTAATTAAAAATCATGGCTAGAATCAACTGTTAATAAAGTGTCATGATATTAATATTTTTCCTTTCGACGGAACATTAGCGAATACTTTTTGATGATGCGGTATCAAAGTCCAGTACATTGTATTTTTTGTCACACAGAAAACAAGTCTTCATCTTTATCAATTTTATTTCAGTCCAAAACAGCGTGGTTTTTAATTTAGGCTGTGTCCCATGTAAACGCGATTTGAGCGATGCGTGCGGTACCCTGCGTCAAAGTGACAACCATAAACTATGAAACACATAAAAAACATGCCTGGAGTTCTTACTGGGTCTTAAGTTAGTGTGATAGTCACGCAGTTTCAACTTGGTGATGTTAAGCGCTAGCTCTCTTTCACTTTACCTTTAATATTTACCATCTTTAACAGCCGGCAGCCCTTTTTGCGACCAGATTTAATTAGGCAACCGTCTATCATAATAAACAGAAAAAATAGCTTTAATTTGATATATAAATAATAAATGTACGTTATGAGTGTATAAATGTAACAAAATCATACCTATGTTAACCTGGCTGCGAAGAGGTGTGGCCAAGTGCGCAACGGCAACCGTGATTTTTCAGAGTCTTTATATATATTGCCGTGAAGTGAAAAAACAAATCGATGAAATTATGTACCAAACATCAATTAATAATAATTTAATTAAAAATATTAGCGGCCACATTTTGATAGGCAACCTAGTAGATAAATATTCTTCTAATCATAAATATGCGTAAAAATTTGGTTTTTAGCAAACACTCGATGGGTGCACTAATTCTGCAGCCGGATCTCGTACTATGAGGAATTTATGTAATTTTATGCTGGTTTGTGGTACTATCGTGTGTTTTTATGGCTACAGTTTCAGTCATTTTAAAAAGCAAGAGATAGTTTATCAGTAGTGGGCTTGATAAGAAAAACTTCTTATTCGCAGTTTAACCAAAATGTTAATTCTACGATTATCGACTGTTCGTAGAAGAATAGATAACCACTAACAGTCAGCAAACCGACGCAGCAAGCAACTACTCTACACCTGAACTTATTAAAAGAGCTGAGATAGAAGGCTAGAATGGCAAAATATTTATTTTTGAATGAATAAGGCCAGATTATAGATGTTGATATAAGTTGTCTATTTTAATTGCTAAAGAAATACACAAATGAAAAATTTTTATAATCTAGTGGGTCCACCTACATCATTTTAATCAAGTATAACACTGCGCTTCAATATCTACATAGATCCGTGATATGGGTTATAGCTCACTATTTAACTTTTCAATCCGCCGGTTTTTTTTTTAACAGTCTTTGTACGTCCACACAATGGTATAGCAATTTTCATGGTAGGCAATTAATTCCTCGTTTCTATTTTATATATAACATTATACAAAATCAACGGTCTTCATACTTAAATAATAAACTATTTCCTATACAATTCACAATAAACTTCGCAGTCGCAAATTTTCATTTTCGCTGACAATTAACGTCTAAATCTTTTATCAAATATAGGACAACGCGATCAAAGATATATGTCAAAGAAATGTTTTATCAAAGCTTACTAGGTATTACACTATCAAATATCTTTGACAAAGATGTTTTAACAAAGATATGTGATCAAATATTTGACAATGTAATAGCGGTCTAACGATCGAACAGATGACATGGCCGTTCAGGAAAAATAAACAAAGCAAGAAAAGTAATAAGATATTTGAATGGCTTACCGTGGACACAACATTGAAACGTAGAATATGTAATAGAATGATTAAAAGACACTAACTTACTAAGCACAAACATGGAGACTGAAGGAAAATCTGAAACGAATGTTAGAAGCAACTGAAATGGATGTCCTAAGAAGATCGGTCAAAATATCTACCTTAGAGAGGATTCGAAATGATGTCATAAGGAAACATTAGGAATACAAGAAACAATTTCAATATATATACAAAAAACTTACTTGGTTTGGACACTCCAGAGAATGAAGGACAAAAGGTTACCGAAAAAAAAATGTACTGGACATCACAAGAACATGGATAGAGCGAATAAGTCGAAGCATGAGTGAAAGAGGAGTCCAGGATAGAGAAGACTTTGAAATATGCCTAGAAAACTCACAGAGGAATATGTATATATACAAAGGAAAGAGGAAGAGATACCTGAGAAATCGATAAGAGAATCTAATTATAACTCGTAAAGGGTTTGTTTATCTTAATATAACCGGAGGGTAATGATCAAGGTTAACTGCTAGGTCACCAGCGGATAGCCAGAGGAAAATCCTACGAATTAGGTTTGTGTATTTTCTCAAAAATGCGTTGCTGGCGAGATAATCGGGGGTTTTGTTAGTTTTTTTTCACTCGATATATGGGATATCAAAATCCTCCAAATATCCCCAACCAACAATTGATATCCCATAATCCCATAACTATAATATTTCAGGATAGGCCCCTATTTTCATCTCTAATTTAAAATTATAAATACTGGTGGGAAAATTGCGGGAGTTGGTAGCTTCTTTGCTCCTCATGATCTTGTTTAAAACTATAGACATCTGCCCTTTGGGTTCTGTAATGCTTCCGCCACATTTGACAGGCTTATGCAGTATGTTTTGAGCGGGTTGATATGTAGAATATGCTTAGTATGTCTCGACGACATTCTGGTGATGGATCATACATTCGACGACCATCTGAAGAACCTTGGCGAAGAATTTTTCAGAATTAAGAATGCTAACCTGAGACTGTTCCAAAAAGAATTAGAGTTTTTGGGACTCATCGTTTCTGAGTCAGGACTCCGCACAAACTAAGACACGATAGAAGCCATTCGTGATTAGCCAGTCCCAAGAGACAAGCATGAACTCCAATGCTTCTTGAGCCTCTGCTCGTACTAAAGGCGATTTGTTGCGGGATTTGTCACCATTGCCGCATCTCTGCCTCGGCATACCACTAAAAAAGAGACCTTCCGTTGGAATCAGGACTGAGAAAAATTGTTCAGACGACTGAAGGCGGTACTCTGTTCCAGCCCAATCCGAACGTTTTCTACACAGTCCGGCAAGTTCATCTTAGACACCGACGCCAGCATCCAGCCCTGGATTCTCGAAAACGGAAAGGAATTATTGTGTCACCAGAAAAAAATAATTTTGTTCTACGCTTAGTGAGTGACAACATCGATTATTCCTAGGAAGATGAGTGAGATCTCATCGAAACGTCTTTTCTAAGACAACTAAACCGCGTCTGAATTTATTTAATGATCGACGTTTCAACTCCTGCTTTGGAGCCATTATCAAGAGTCTAAAAGAGTCCAGATCGTACTCGGGGCCTCAATCTGCCTACTCTCCAAGAATCACTAGGTAATTGAACTGAATGTGAACTGTTCTGCTTCTTTATTTATGGTTATCGGTTGGTTAGAAGGGGATATCACGTGATGAAGGGGCTGAGTTGTGATTGGTTGGGTGTTAGTGGGCGTGTCTGCTTTGTTTAATCTGGCAATTAAGGAGGTTCATGCTGTAGGAAGGCGAGAGCTGTCATCGCAGCGGTTTAGACACAGGGGTCTTTTCTCTATTTCTATAGCTTTGCGAAATTGGATGCCTTAAGAGATATAATAGTCCTACTGTCGTCAAAGTTGATAGGGTGTCCTGTTTGGATATGATGATGCGAGAGAGCTGAAGTCGGATCTTTTTTGCGAACTGACAAGGAATCCCGGCACGATCGATGAAGCTTTGTGGGCAATCGCGAGATGGAATTTCGTAAACTTCTCGATCCTCCTTAGGTTAGGTTAGGCTTATATGCCACCTAATATAGAGTTAAAAAAAATTAAACCCATGTAATTCCACCCGCTCTATCTTTCACCTATCCTATATATAGAACACCCTCTGCACAATTATACTTGAAATATCAGTTCATTTTTTTCTATTCTAAACAGGTTAGTTACATTGGCATAATCCGAATTTTGAATAAAAGCTTAAGCTAATGAAAGTATCTAATATTTGGTGCGTGCTGTGGAACCAATAAACTAATTGTGTGTTATCTAACATCCTAGAATTTTTTTCGCTGTCTCTATCAATGTAGGGAGATAAAATGTATACCAGATTTTAAGTCAAACTATAGGCATTGCAACAAAAAAAGTTCAGCAAAATCAGTTCAGTAGTTCTTACATGATGCCTGAACAAACAATCAAATAAACATACAGACAACTACAATTTTTTAATAGTATAGATAAATTCATAAAAAATTGTTTAATTGCATACATTAGTATGCAATTAAACTTACTAATTATATTCAACAATCGATTACAATCAAAAGCGTTGCTTAATAATCTCGAATGTTCCTTTACAATAGAAAACAGACGGAAAGAAATTGGATACCTATTTACTGTCTGATATTTCCACTATTATATTATCTGCCCAATGGTATTTACCGACGCCAAAACCATAATAGTATAAACACAAGAGAGGTTGAATTCGAACACAAAAAATAATCATAATGAACAGTACGTGAACATCAAGATCGACTTTTGATTGGTTACTAAACTCTAATGATGGGTTGTGCCCAGCCGCACTATACATTAGCCCAATTTACTCTAATATGCCATAACTATAGAGTTTATATAAAGTTTACGTCTAAGCTTGATATAAAAAATGACGTTCATCAAATTGTTCGAGTATGTTTAGGTAATAGGTTGTTATTACCCAGTTTGATATTTTATGGCTTTGATTTGAAGTGAATAGATGTATTTAAAAATACCATTGGTTTCATTGGAATTCTTGCAGTATATGATTCTACGTCGCCAGAAATTATTAATAATCTAAATATATAAGTTAACTCAAACTTCTAAAATGGAATTCATAAAACAAATTAAATCGCCAATATGGCAACCATTTTAATTAGAACTGACACTATTTTAGAAATGAATTTGCCAATTATCAAATGCAATAAAATTGGATGTAGACTTGCCGTCAACTATTGAGAAATAGAATCAAATAATTGCAGTAAAAATGGTTTTAAAATTAGTAATTGCAAAGAATTTCCTGAACTAACTATACTTAGCTAAGATAATAAAAATGTTAATAATTCGTAAACTGTAAACTTCTATTACTATTCTTTCTGAATTTAATTTAATTTAGAATATTTTTGCCATTTTTTGTACCGATTTGAATAGTAAGAAGTCATCTTAACCAGCGTTGTACAATTTTTAACCAAAGGTAGGAATTATTTTAAAATTATACATAAGTTGTTGGGTCCCAAATTTGTAATACACATGAAGCAGGAAATAATCTTATGGGTATCTGTTTACAATGATATTTTCGGGAATAAACTGTAAAACTACATAGTTGTATTTAACATTCTAGAAGTACTGTTTTTATTGAAACTAAAGCAAACAAATGTTACGGAACAAAGTTTTTCTCCATACCATGCGAGCAAAACGACTATTATTATTAACTGCCTGTTACAGAAATATAATGTAATAATAGGTTTGTACCAACTTGTAACTCTGTACTCTTTTCCAGTTTGAGAGCAAAGTTGGGACATTTTCGAAACTGAAATAATAACGAATTCACTGTCTGCAATTATCCGACTAGTCAGACATCATGTTAATAAATGGAATTCATTTGTTCACAATTGTAGTAATTGTAGTAGAGAAAAATAACAAGTTTCCAAAGTTACTTTTAGATTTTGGACTTAATGCATCAACTCTAAAAACATCAGAAAACAAAACATAATTTTATTCTCAACTGTACTTACTTACGTTATAGATAAACATACCTCAGTAATCTGTTTTACTTGTTTTACTAAAATTTAATTTAGTTCAATGATTTTTAATGAAAAATAATCTTATTTGCATTACTTAAACTTTGAATGGCATGGAATGTTGTTGTTTACATGTAATTGGAGAATACAAGTGCGCAAGCCATAATTGATTGAACTATCAGTTCTTGAAAAATTCGACTACTGAGAAAACCGATCGAACCTTTCACAAACCGTACACATTTTGGTTAGTACAAAAGGCCGAATCATTACGTATACCGTGCATGCTCTTGTTGGTACCAAATACTTAAGACTAATCAATGACTACTAATAATGGACTTTCATTACGACCGAACGAAAAATGGGTTGGAACATGAGACAAAAATAGAAACAGTCACAGATATATTTGTTTACAGATATTCCGCCTCCAACAGTGGCGTCCAATCAGCCTTATGGGCTCATGTTATTCAAATTCAAAATAATACAACTACGTACTTAATCCACAAATATAAATAGGTATATTAAAATCTATTAAAAGATGTGCAAAATAAAACAATTAGTGGCTTAATTACTAACATGTAACAGTAATTATCAAAACGTTTATTACTCAAGTAAATTTAGTTTTAAATTACTTTCTGTAAAACTCAATTACTACGTTTACGATCTGACACTTGCCGGTGGTAAGATAATTCGAAAAATGAATATGCCGTTTTCCTGCATGTAAAACACTGAAATACAACTTTATTGTTTCTTACACTTATACAAAATACACTTAAAACAATATGAATTATGAAGTTAACCTCAATTCAAATGTAAATAAACAGAATCGGGCTGTTGCATGCTGGACATAACGGCGTAAAGTAAAGTCCTATTGGTTAGAATGGAAAACATCTTTCCACCCTTTTTTATGTGAACAGACCGGTCCATTTAGATTATTAGTCACTGATACTAATATGCTGCTAACGGAGTCTAGAGAAAGGCGCAAACATCACTGTGCAAACACATATATGTCTATATCGGTTTACTGTACGTCGTGCCTTATGCGCATGTTGAAAATGAGTCATTTTTCAATTTTGTCGTTAAGTTTATGTTTTCTCTGTTTGATCTATGATTAGCATAGAGTTTGTACTTCCGGGGGCAATAGAGAGGGAAAGAGTCTATTTCACTCGATTCGGAGCTGCATCCAATGAGTTATATGCAGTATGTAGTTCATTAACTGCACCTACTAATCAAGTGAAATAGCTTATTGCTCTCTCTATTACCCTCTCTTTCTATCCTTGGCAGGATATTTGTGCATTGCAGGCTACCTCCAGAAGTGTTGATCTAAGGTGGTTAGAGGTTTCGTATGATATTTACATTCTCGAAACGGGTCAAGTACCGCAAAAAGAAATAATCAGCTGTCTCTCTTAGTCGGTTACCTTCCACTTATGGGCGATATAACGGCGTACTTAATAATAACATACTGCTAGCGGAGTCTAGAGAAAGGCGCAAACATCACGGTGCAAACATATATATGGTTTTATCGTTTTACTGTACTTGGTGTCTTATGCGTATGTTCAAAAATGCTTGGGGTTATTTTTTCTCTGTAGTTGATCTGAAGTTAGTGTTTTCTCAACACATTTATATTCTCGCAACAGAATATCAACCCCTGCGCACAACGGGTGAAGTACCGTAAAAAGATTTAATCTGCTGTCGCTCTTAATGGTTGACCCTTCCACTTATGGGCCATAGCAATATATTAGTATTAAGTACCTATAAGATTAAGTATTATATGGTTGGTACGTACCCTTTTGAGATAGTTCGCATGCGCTGAATCGTTCATGTACCGTTTCAATCAAATTTAAGTCCAAACTTAATAACTAACTTTTCCTACCCCTGTTCACGTTTTTGTTGATAATGATAAAGTGAGTTATTTTTATTCAATCTTTTCCGAATATTGGAATAATTTGAAATACTAAACTAACTTTTTTTCCAGTGCCATTTACTTTATATATATTATATATATATATATATATATATATATATATATATATATATATATATGTTAATTATTACTGGATTTTTAGTTTAATTGTTGTAATGTGAAAATATTGCTACTTCAGAAAACATGATATTGTCACTCTAACAACAAATTATTTTTTTCTCTATAAATCCTGCTGTTCACCGTTAATCTATATAGATACAAAAGAGTAGTATTAAGGAGTATATTCTGACGAAATAGTTGCAGTCTAAGTCTAAGAACAGATTTTCTAAAATTGAAAACTGTAATAGTTTGCTAAATAATTATTCTAAAACGTTATTATGTATAAATTTAGCACAGCAAAAACAAAAGAGTTACCAAAAACTTATAGCTACTTAGGAATATGCAAATATGTATTGAAGCTTTGTTTGCATTTTTTATATTATACTTAAAAAACTATCTAAGCATCTTACGAAATCTTCTCGTGTCTTGTTATCTCACTGTCTCTGTTTCTCTTTCATTGTGTTATTCTTAATAATCGCTATAAATTTTAGAAAAATTAAAATAATTGTTCCTATTTTGTTACGACTCAAATATTAATCCTAATATGTAATTTACTTCTTAATTTAAATATAAAATTTAACCAATTTTACCTAGTTAGTGTTTTTTTAAATATCATAGCATCTCAAGAATATTCTTCAAAATAGCTGTTGTAATATAGTTTAATCTAATACATTTTAAAAAAAGGGTCCGTCAAAATGCATTAAATAAGGTGGGCGCTGATTTAGCAAAAGGATGGACTTCAAACAGCACTCCAAAAGTTTTTAGGATATCTTATAGATGTTTAGGAAAAAACTATATATTTTACATATCCTTTGTAGAAAAAAAAAATACCCGGTGTCTTAGCAATTCACATCATACTCTCTTTCTACACCAGCGCCATTCTGGTCACTTCTTCAACTTTTTATTTAATGCTTTCAGCTGGACACTTTTTCAGTTTAATCCCCATATAATTATGTCATCCTTGTCTCTACGATCTCTAAACTTGGATAAACTTGGTAACGTTGACTTCTTTTGTGAAGTTCAATCTAGTTTGTCATCCTTGTCTCTACCATCCATAAACTGGATAACTTTGGCCTTTTTGTGATGTCAGAATATACAGTTATCGGCATCTAGAGAAGAAGGAAGATTTCCGATCGAACATATTGATATCTTCCAATTTATCGATGAACCAAATGTACATATATATATATATATATATATATATATATATATATATATATAATGTGTTCAATATTAAATTTTACGATTAAATTTACCGAAATGTAAAGAGCTCGATTGCTCGATCTGGCATGGAATATTTATTATGATCCTTTAAAATATTTCTCTCTACAGATATTTGGTGTACCTATTGCACCAGTAAAATATAGCCAGCAAATGAAATTTCAGGTCACTTTATCATATTGTTTATTTTTCGTTCCGTATACATGTTTTATGTCAAATATTCTGATTATATATTTCTCTATGAAAATTTAGTAGCCATTTTAAGGTGAAATTGGATTTTTAACTAAATCTTAGATCCCACATGGACAGCAAGGACACAGAATGTTCTCTAGGAGAAGGCAACTGATTACTCTAATATGCAATGTTTTATATGCAAATGGATATTGTCAAGATAAGAGAATATTAAATAATTTATGGTAAAATAATTTTCTGTTCAAGACTAAAAATTCTTTTAAAATATTTTTCGAAGAAATTATAAAATCCATGATTTTACTTTATTGAAGAACATTTTGGAACAAGATATTTTGAATATACGTATGCGCTATATTTGAAAAAAAAACAGTTGAAACAAACTTAAAGTAAAGGTCAAGCAATATTTTGAAGTATGAAAAATATATATCTTGGTCGTATGTAAAGTAAACAAATCTAATATCATCTGGCCAATGAATATTAATCTTAAGAAATAAAATGAGCGAAGAGCACTTACAATTTAACAGTGGTAATGGGTAAAAGATTGACACAAAGTGAGCACGTTTGGTAGGTATAAAATATATCCCACTGTGACGAAGATACACGTGAATGCGGTGTTGCTGCCAAGAGATATCATTAACTCCAGCTTGGATCACATAAGATAGGTGAAGTAAGACCAATAAAACAGCAAGTGACTGAATGTGGATTCAAATTGAAATGTCATACATAAACTTTATTATGAAATATAAAAGTTTAATTTACGGAATTCCGAGTGCTTTTCTTTGGTGCTCTATATAAAGTTATAAATTTATTATTGTCATTCACTTCAAGACAAAAACATATGGATATTATATTTGTTTTGTCTTTAGAAGTAATATTATTCTGCGTGGTCAAATACGATAGATATGTCGCATTAATAACGGCAGAAATTCCAATATTTAGATTTTTTGCAGTAAATGAATTAGTTTTATGATTACCTGCTTACAATATTTATGCAGAGTCAAATGTAACAAAATTGTTGCTAAAATGGTACCTTCTACAGGCGGCCTTTATGTTATCCATAGAAGAGAAACATTGTCAATATTTTAATAAATAAAACAAGTTATTGTTTTATTTTCGTAAGAATTCCTTCTTTTCTGTTTGGTTATAGTGTAGATTAAAGTAATAACTCTTAAAAATTTGTGTCATTTAACTAATTCAATATAAAAAGTTGTACTACACATTTATGCTTTAATCGTTGAATCTAAGATACTGCATAAGTTAATGCAAACGCACATGATTTAAAAAAAGAACAAAGAAAGGGCAATAGTGCTTTCAGTAGAGATACCATTTTAAGTTCATTCGCTAACTAACTCATACATAATTGAATGTACACGGAGCTCGTAAGTTTAACACAAGTACAATGCGTTACTTCATTATGTTGAACCTATGCCATCTGATAACTAGAGTTGATAGATGGAACTCTCCACTTTAGTTAGGGTTTTATTTCTATTGTTAGCTATCTAATTACTATCTAATATACAAATTCAATTAATAATACATGTTAATGAGTATGAAGTTATTTTTTAACATTGATGGCAGAATTGGTGATGTATCAGATAATTATGAAGTTGCTATTTGAATTATCATATTTAAACGATATACTTTTGATAAAAATAAATTTTATAACTTAATTTGAAGTTGCAGCCTGAAACGCAATAAAATATGATTTTTTAAAATTCATTGGTTTCTCAATATATTGCAATACGTCCAAATGCAATATTTCAAGGTAGGACCTTTCACAAGTGAACCCCCCTTTAACACGAATGTTTCGAATGAATGTTAATTATTTATTGTATGTGAATACATTCGTCTTTATCTAACACTAACACCATATTAACCACGGGCACTGCGAATAATCTTAGAATACCATTCTGCCTGTAGCCCTCTCTGTAGCATATCACTCTTCTTGTGATATATGACAATTTTCTGAATATGCTGTCTTAGATGGGAGATGGAACTTTTGTCACTAACATGTTCAGTTATCTAGTGAGACTTTGGGAGTAGTCAGATTGTGACCCCGAGGTCGATCTGTACTCACTCACTCTTTTAAATCAGTCTTTTAGTGAAACTAGGGGAGTAGGCACAT
This sequence comes from Octodonta nipae, assembly GCA_034190945.1. Taxonomy (NCBI): domain Eukaryota; kingdom Metazoa; phylum Arthropoda; class Insecta; order Coleoptera; family Chrysomelidae; genus Octodonta; species Octodonta nipae. The sequence goes on from CM067218.1 coordinate 64,428,297, forward strand.
AGAGACTCCAAGTTTGATCTAAAACCTGATTTTCATTAAAATGATTTTTTTTCATTTTGCCTCTTGACAATGGCTCCAAGGCCGGAGAAAAAATGCCGAGTATTACATAAATTTCGACGCAGTTCTCATCCTAAACATAGCCCAGTCCATAATTATGGCCGCCTCTCAGAATACTTCATTCGCTTCTACAGGGAGGATTTTTCCAACTTAGTAAAATATACAGCATACTTCTTATTCGAAAATCATGACCAAAATTAGGATCGCGGAAGTCTTTCAGAACATATATACATGTTTTAGATGTAAGAACACAATGCGAACATTCAATGGAGGACAAAAATCTTATTGGAATTATAAAATGATAAATCCAGGTCATGAACTGATACCTTGTATTGCAAGTTTTAAAAAATAGAATTAGTATAACATAATTTTTGAAATCTAATAAATTTGACAATTTTATCAAAATTTCTTAATAAACGAGTAATCTTTTAAACAAGTATTAAGAAATATTCTAGTAGTTCAATATATCATATCGGAAATGTTTAAGTAATAGAATGAATGAAATTTTACCTTGATTTTAATGTGAGGGAGTGACGTTTAATAAATTCAAAAGTCCAAATTTTCATTAACTCCATATTTTTGGTACAGCGAGGGATACAATCAATACCTTTGGGATTTTGTTGGACCATTTCAAGGAAAAACGTAATTGAAAATTCATTATTTCCATATAAATACTTCAAAATTATATTTGAAATTTTTTTTGACATAACCGATGAAAGAATCATTTAAAATTTAAACAGTAGGACAAAGCTGGTTAGACTGAACATTATTAGGAGTAAAAATGTAAAATCTTTCGGAAATTAGAACCAGGTTTTATTTTTGAAGTACGGGTGACAAATGGATCAAGAAACAAGAAGAAAAAAAATTACAAATTTTACGAAAACGGGATGGTATTTTGGAAATCTAAGCATATGGGAAGTGAAATTTGAACAAGCGTATCAACATATGGCGGAATGAAGACCGGAAATTTAGTAATTAAAAAGTTAAATGAATTTTCGTTCTATGTCAAAATAAAAACTACAAATAAGCGACAAGCTATGTCATTCGGGGTATTCAAATTTTAGCAGTTGAAGAGTAAATATAGGGGTTATAACTTGAGTTTAACTGCGAGAAAGTTTGACAGATTTTTTTTTCTAAATTCAAATTTTTGCAAATGGTATTACAAGTTGATTGATAACGTGACCATCAGCCAGAAGATTCAAAAAAGCAGGTGTACACAGAAGCTGGAGAAGGTCAGTCAGTGTAGAAGAAAATTTATAGAGTAGTCAATATAAGGAGCAGATAGTAAGCAGTATTGGATTGAGATGACAGTAAATTTATAAAGAAAGCCGGCAGATTTTAAGAAGTTTAAGAAGCAGCCAGATAAAGGAGCAGACAGCAAGCAGATATTGGAAAGAGATTATAGAGAGAACAGGTGTACGCAGAAGCGGTTTGAAGTAGCAGTCAGATAAATCAGCAGTGGCAGAAAAAGCCAGTCAACACAGATAGATCAAGACAAGAGGATAAAGTGGTTGCTGTTTTAATACGAACTTAAAGTAATAAGGTAGTATAATTTTGCATTAAGGTTAAAAATTTCATAAGGTGTTCATATTCAATTAAAATAATATATATTATAATTGCTATTGATTCACTGGGAAATATAAATTTTAATATCGGGTTTAAAAATTTGAATTTGAAATAGCATTGTATTTAAAATTTTATTTGTGATAAAGAACCATTCAACAAATCTTTGTCGATTAATTCATTAATTTCAAGTTTAGTTAAGTGTTTAACTTTTTTATTCTAATTTGAATTTTGAATTTTTTTACGTGGTTGTTTTGCTTGTAGTACAATATTAAAAGTTTACGTTACAGATATTGACTCTCAAATAGCCGGAGCAAAAAGAAGTTTTGGTGGAATTTTTATGTTTTCAAAAAGAATTAGAGTTTTGAAAACAAGTTAAATAATAGAACAACTCAAAATTTAATAATAATAAGATATAGATAACCTAATAATACAAACAATGTAAAAATGTTTCAAAAGCAACTTGTTGAAAGGATAAAAGGTGGCATATAAAGTTAGATATTATATCATGCAAATTTTAATAAAAGTTTAATACTTACATAAAGAAATATATGAAAAAAAACTCATAATAAGGTCAAACATCAAAAAGGTTAAATTCACTTGTAAAATCATAATAGAGTTTGTAGAACATGTATAGATTACATATCAGGCCATGAGAACACCAAATCAAACATATTTTAGATCGAAATCAAGTTTTAAATACATAAATTCTTTAGTAAATAGAGGATCGAGATGTCAAAATTATAAAAACCGTTAAAAGTCTTCAGAATTGATGGAACAGTAAAGAAATTTATCATAATAGATGGAGCGTAAAGCATATTTTATAAAAGTAAATAGTTCAAAAGATATAAAGTCTAAATTTTAATAAAATCCATTTTTTTTAAAGTACCTGTTAAATGACTACAGGTGACAAATATCAACTCAATGTTTTTGGAAATATGAATATATGATTTAGATAAAAATTAATGAGGGAATACGGTATTGAAATTTAAGTTGAATTTGTTTAGATTTTTGGATATGATTTAAAGGGAAAACAGTTGGAAATTAATAAAACAATTAGAAGCGGAAATGGAAATAGCAGGTGGCAAAATAAATCACATAAATAGGAAATCTGACACTGACAAACTCTCTTTGGTCGTCGAGCTTCGAACAGATAGGTTTAAAAATACGTTCTGATAAATTCAGTTTCCATGACAACGAAGTCAATGTCCTATGATATAAAACAAATTTAGTGTTCCATGTCAGAAGAGAAGAGTAACCTGAAAATTTTAATTTGAATTTATTTGGATAAACAAGTTGAAAATAATTTTTCAAATATTCGATAAAAGGAAGATATTTGCAAAACAGCACGAGATATTCATTTGAATGGCAGAATTTTACCAGTAAAGTAATTTGAGATTTGGAAGTATTGTTAAAGACCAACCATCAGAAGAAGGGATTCGAGAACCAACAACAGTGAGTTTTTGAAACATTGTTTAAAGAAAGTTAAGATTTTGAAAAAGTTTAATTTATAAAATAAGCAAATCATAAAAAGGTAGTCACTCAGTGATAATAATAAAACTTTTACAATTTTAGAATAATAAATATCTGTGACTGAATGATCAAAATATTTTGTAACATAATTTGATAGAACTTTAAGAGTAGTTAAATGAACAGGAAATTTATTTTGTTTTGAAAGAAAACTTGTATCAATACTGTATTGTGGAAAATTTTAAATAAATTGTAACCTAATTGAAACTTTGGAAATTTGATTATTAGTAATTTAAAATTTTAAAATTCAAATATCAATTCTATTATAATATATATATATATATATATATATATATATATATATATATATATATATATATATATTATATATATATATATCTGAACTGGATGGATATATATATATATATATATAGATAGCCAGAAAGATAACAAAAAAGTGTACTCTTTTTACTTTAATGTGAAAGCTTTCGAAATGATTTTATTTCTTGTTCAGTCACATACTAAAATTATAAATAACGTATTATTATTTTATGTATATAATGCAAAGCAAATAGTGAAAGGTTCTTATATTTCTAAACTTACTGTAGTTGAGGTTGAGTGTTAAATTTGTGTAATTGCTGTTCTCCCTAAAGTCCTAGGATACAATTTTCAGGTTACTTAACCTGCTAGAGATATTGACACAATTGGTCGAATTTCGACCACTGGGCGACACCTAGTTCCAATAAAAAATTAAAAAATTATCCACGTATGGTACTGCCCAAAGACAATCAATGTCATAAGAGGTCCTCTAACCCTCTCATTTGGGTCTGACATGTGACATTTGACATCGATCAAATTTTGAAAACAAAAGATAGAGCATCATACACATCATTTTGCAATAACAGAGAGCAAATAAAAAATCATCAAATTGAGTTCAAACATCTTGTTGGGAGTATAACTATGTTGTAAGATTGTACATTTTTTTGTTTTTGGGAATTTTGAGAGATTTACTGAGATATGTTGATAGCGTAAAGCGTGATGCAGGCATTTCATATCTATACTCTGATGTTCCTTTCCTGTTCCAACAAATTGCAATAGATAATATTTAAATTCTGTATGTCAGTTCTCTTATTCATGGTATTTGATTGTTGATATATACTATCTCGAAAAAAATTTTTAAAATTATTTCTCTCTATAGCTAAAATTTCCGAGTTATCAAAATCAGCCAAATAGTCGTTATGTAGATAATGAATCGATTTTGATAACTTGGGAATTCTAGCTATAGAGAGAAACAATTATAATAGAAACTTTTTGGAGATGGTATATATCAACAATCAGGAAAATACCATGAATAAGAGAATTGACATACAGAATTTAAATATTATCTATTGCAATTTATTGGAATAGGAAAGGAACATCAGAGTATAGATATGAAATGCCTTCTTCCCGCTTTAAGCTACCAACATATCTCACTAAACCTCTCAAAATTCCAAAAAAAAATACAATCTTACAACATAGTAATACTCCCAACAAGATGTCTGAACTCAATTTGATGATTTTTTATTTTCTCTCTGTTATTTCAAAATAATCTCTATGATGATCTATCTTTGGTTTTCAAAATTTGATTGATGTAAAATGTCACGTGTCAGACCTAGTTTACCTTAACCTTATTTCATTCATGTGTTACCACCCAAATGAGAGGATTATTGGACCTCTTATGAAAATGATTGTCTTTGGGCAGTACCATACCTCCATAATTTTTTAATTGAATGTACTATGTCGTGTTGTAAATGTGTTTTAAATCAACAACAATGAGTTATATGTATTTCTTTTCTTTTGCAAATAATTTGGTCAAGTGCGAGTTGGACTCGCATACTTAGGGTTCCGTACCACCTTCAAGATTCGAATATTCCAGTTTCAGACAAGCAGGGAATGAGTGCATTTCCTTATATTTACCCTTATATCTTTTAAAGGAAGCGTTTTAAATTTATAAAAAATATACACTTTGATTTTCTACACATAGACTTTTTATTTTATCTGCTTTAGGATTCGCTTGATTTTTATCACAATACATATGTATTTAATTTTCTAATTTGGCCCCCAAAAAGTAACATTAGAGTTTTATTTTACTAATAAACTTTCAGAGATGCCTTTTATAATCTACTGTCTGAGTTTTGAGGATCTGTAGATTGGAAAAAAAAAACGGCAAAATAGGTCAAAGTTTAAATTATAATTTTTTAAATCTGTTATTCAAATTATTTAAAAATATAAATAAAATATATTTTTCAAATTTTAAATAGTGTAGTTTCTAAAGTGGGAATTAAGTCGATGTTTAATATTTTTGTTAATATCTTTTATACAAATGATTTAAAAATATGATATATTTGTAATTCACATAATGCACCTTTTATCTGATATATTACATGATGCGTTTGAAAATTGAATTTTTATTTTCCATTTAATTGTATAATTTGTTCCTAAAATTACTATGGGGGTTTTCTAATATGTAATTTATTTTCCGTTTAATTCTATTATTTGGCCAAATAATAGATTTAGGGATTTTTTTTCATATTTTTCCTATAAACAAAAATATGAGGTCTTAGAGTTTGGGGAATAACGGGGAGAATGGGTAATTTTTTTAGAATATTTTTTTAATATATTTTAAAATATTCTTTTTAAAAAAATTAAAAAAATATATTTGTATTCGTCATAATGAGCCCTGGGATTTGATATATTACATGACCCGTTAGAAACAATTATAATTTTTTATTTTCCATTTAATTCTATAATTTGCCCCCCAAAATGAATATTAGGGGTTTCTTCTTATTTTTCCAGCAAAGTTCAAGTGAGGGGCTATACTTCCAGTTTTTCAAAATTAGCTTATGGTTTCGGAGATAAGGGGGGGAATGGGTAAAATTGTTTATATTTTTGTTAATATCTTTTAATTTATTTATTTTATAAACATGGAAAAAATATATTTGTTTTCTTCATCATGAGCCCTTTTATTTGATATATAACATGTTGGGTTAGAAACAATTTTAATTTTATATTTTCCATTTAATTCTATAGTTTGCCCCACAAAAAAATATTAGGGGTTTTCCCTTATTTTTTCAGTAAAGTTCAGATGAGGGGCTATACCTCCATTGTTTTTTCAAAATTTTCCAGCTTATGGTTTCGGAGATAAGGGGGAGGGATGAGTAATTTTTTTTTATATTTTTGTTAATATCTTTTAATTAATTAATTTTAAAATTCTGAAAAAATATATTTGTTTTCCTCATAATGTGCCCTTTCATTTGATATATAACATGATGGGTTAGAAACAAATTTAATTTTAATTTTCCATTTAATTCTATAATTTGCCCCCCAAAATAAATATTACGGGTTTCTCCTTATTTTTCCAGTAAAGGTCAGGTGAGGGGCTATACCTCCATTTTTTTTCAAAATTTTCCAGCTTATGGTTTCGGAGATAAGGGGGGGGAATGGGTAATTTTTTTATATTTTTGTTAATATCTTTTAATTAATTTATTTTAAAAATATGAAAAAAATATATTTGTTTTCGTCGTAATCAGCCCTTTTATTTGATATATAACATGATGGGTTAGAAACAATTTTAATTTTATATTTTCCATTTAATTTTGTAATTGGCCCCCCAAAATTAATAGTAGAGGTTTCTCCTTATTTTTCCAGTAAACTTCAAGTCAGAACCTATAAATCTATTTTTTTTTCAAAACTTTACGTTTTATAGTTTTGGAGATAAGGGGGGGGGGAATGGGTAAATTTTGGTATATTTTCGTTAATATCTTTTTAAATATATTTTTGTTAATATGAAAAAAATATATTTGTGTTCCTCAGAATGAGACCTTTCATTTAATATATTACATGATGCGTTTAAAATTATAATTAATGGTTTCTCCTTAATTTTCCTGTAAAGTTCGGGCAACGCTCTATAGTTCCTATTTGTTTCAAAATTTTAGGCTCAGTAGTTTCGGAGATCAGGGGGGGAACGGTCGATTTTTTTAGTTTTTCCCCCCAGAAGTACCCCTAAAATCAAAATTTTTTCTTTTACGATATGTACTCCTGATCGGGTCACCAAACTATACATTGATACCAAATTTCAACCTCTTCCGTCCAGTAGTTTAGGAGAAAATGGCTGTGATGTGACAGAATCAGAAATCCTGAGTGATATTATAAGGGTATCCGTATATTGTATATACGGAACCCTAAAAAGGCCAATTTAACAATCAACCTCAACTACAGTAAGTTTTGAAATCTAAGAGCCTTTCACGATTTGCTTTGCATTAAATACATAAAATAATAGTATGTTGTTTGTAATTTTAGTATGTGACTGAAGAAGAAATAAAATCATTTCGAAAGCTTTCACAATAAAGTAAAAAGAATACATTTTTTTGTTACCCTTCTGGCTGCTCCCTGTTAACAAAGTGAACTTGGATTTTTATACATTCAGCTGTGACACCTCAAATTGTGTATATATATATATATATATATATATATATATATATATATATATATATTGTTTCTGGTCTAGAAGCAATATATATATAAATATATTGTCTTGCCTATAAAAGAATGACACCTGGAAGAGAGTATTAAATATCTTTGACAGGTTTACTTAACCTGAAAATTTAAACGTCGCAGTCTAAAATAGGATTCAGGACTTCTGTGTTCTATTTTCCCCGATTTTCAACGTTACATCTCGCGTCAACATATTCAACGATATATATCAAAAGAAAAAGAGTAATTCGAGAGGATATTCTCTTTGGGAAGCGCAACAGGTCTCCCGACTATAACCAATATATGAATATGAATTATATATAGGGCTTTCACAACTAGCCACCCAAAATAACTTTCAAAATATTAAAAAAAGACAAAAAAGAAGTTAATTTATATGTACGACGGGACACATATTACACTTATCGGCCACTTAAGCAGGGCTGAACATCACTTCTACAAGTTGAAATACAAAGGGGTATGCTGTGATACTTCCTTTTAAAGGTATCTTTTTTGTCAATCTCTTTGGTGTAATCCGCTCACACTCCTCCACTATTGTAAGTCTAAGTTTAGGAATATCGCGAGGTTGAGTTTTGTACACCACAGGTGTAGATGTCCCCATAAAAAAGTGAAGTGGCGTTTGGTCGGATGATCTTGCTGGGCATTCTTTAACGCCCCTTCTTCCAATTCATTTATCTGGGGATGTATCATTAAGCCAATTTCGTACAGCCAAGGCATAATGTGGAGGTTCATCGTCCTGTTGAAAAAATAGGTTTTCTTCGTCTAGCAACAAAGTTCCACCTTGATCTATTTGGTCTTCTAAAGATTCGGTTATAAGAGGATTGATTACATTTTCTCCAAAGTCCAAGTCCAAATACAATTCACCAGTTAAATTTTCTTCCACGAATAAAGTACCAATAATTATATTTCCGACAATTCCGGCCTATACGTTAATTTTCTGAGAATATTGCTTGTGCTCGTCCCGAAAAACTTGTGGATTGGTATTCTCCCTGTATCTGCAATTATGTTTATTGAAAAATTCGTCAGAAAAACAAATAATTTTAATAAAATTTGGATCTGCATTTGCCCTTTGAGTCATTATTTCGCAAAATTCTAACCTTCTGTCATAATCACCATCAGTAAGCTATTGAAGAACATGTATTTTGTAGGGAAATAATTTATTTAGGCCTAACATTTTATGTACATGGAGACTTTTGGTATTGATGTTTGAGGGTCCATGACAAAAATACCTAAATGTTTCAACCTGTACAGCTTCAGTTAAGACTCTATGATTCTTGACAATTTTATTGCACACACTTCCAGTTTCTAGAAATTTATGAACTAAATCCAACACATACTGTTGCCCAATATTTTTATCAGGATCTCTCTGATGAAAAACATGTGCAGTTCTACGTGCACAGCGTTGTTCTTCCCCATAAATAAATATTATTTCAATTCTTTCTTGTAAAGAATAAACCATTGTCGAAATTTGGTGGTCAACGAAGTCACTAATAATAATGAATTGTTTACATTTACAGTCGCAAATATCTTTCACAAAAACATGTAAGGATTTTTTCTCACTTGTTTATCTCGGTATGTATCCCATTAAAATTCAAATTTTTTATTTTTTTACGATTTCTAGGTTATTACTCTGTAAATAATAATCTGATTTTAAAAAATGATGTGTCAAAAGAGATATCACATGATACCCCTTTGTATTTAAATTTGTGTAAGTGATATTCACCCCCGCTTAGGGGTTGAAAATGCCGGGTGACCAATACGTGTAAAATGTCGCGTCAACATATTCAACATGACTTATCACTTTCATAAAGAATTATTGGTGAGGACATTATCTTGTGGAAAACACCGTGAATGATGATTTGAGACCAGAAACAATATATATTATCTTGCACACTCAAGAATGACACCGCAAACAGGGCAATGCCGGGTGAAAAAAACACTAAAATTTATAAAGATCATGTGAAATATCAAAGCTTCTTTCAAATTGGAAGAATTTGAAAGAGTTATCTTCGGAATTTCATGTGGCGCTCCTGGGTACGATTTCGCTAAAAGTGCATTCGCCAAAAATGAGATCAAAGAAATTCTAATGTTCCAGAGGTCCCAGTAAAATCATAAGGGAAACCCTAGGAAACAACTTTATGAACTATCCCTATACAGGGTTGTTCAAAAAGACATTTCCAGTATTAATTTCATCCTCGGTTATTAGTAACCAGGACCGGCTGAATTCTACAGAAGTACTAGCAATACGGTCGCTTTCATTTACCCTTACTTACATCAGTTTTATTGTTAAACATTTAATGTGATATTGTGATTGCTAAATTTGTCATTGCGAACTTTTTAATTTTTTAATTTCTTCATTCAGTTGTGAATGATTTTTATTGCCATTGAAAACAAGGTTTTATTTAGACCCTGAAATATTTGAAGTATTTACAAACTTTCCAGCAGTATTATTTCCAAGAAATCCTAAAAATACGAACTTAAGTTGCCACAATTATCCGTCAGAAAATAATATAACCTCCTTATGTTGGCGGTGTCGGACAAGGCAATCGCCCCATTTTCTATTTTATTATTATTAAGGTGGGATTAAACTTCTAATCAAGGAGTTCTGCGCTTCGTACTCAAGGATTCAACGTTTCTAAAATTTTCGCAAATCAAAATGGTGTCCGACTCGTCAAAATGAAATTAATCACGGAGTGTTAGAAGTATGATAATAAATTTAAATTATTTAGTCAAGTGCGAGTTGGACTCGCATGCTAAGGGTTCCGTACCACCTTCAAGATTCTAATATTCCAGTTTCACACAAGCAGAGTGCATTTTCTTATATTTACTCTAATATCTTTTAAAGTAAGCGTTTTGAATTTATAAAAAATATACACTTTCATTTTCCACTTTTTATTATTTTATCTGCTTCGGGATTCGCTTGATTTTTATAAGAATACATATGTATTTAATTTTCTAATTTGGCCACCAAAAATTAACATTAGAGTTTTATTTTACTAATAAACTTTCAGGGAAGCCTTTTATAATCTACTGTCTGAGTTTTGAGGCTCTGTAGATTGGAAGAAGAAGTTTTAAATAATAAATTATTAAATCTGTTATTCAAATTATTTAAAAATACAAATAAAATATATTTTTCAAAATTTAAATAGTGTAGTTTCTCAAGTGGGAATTAAGTCTATGTTTAATATTTTTGTTAATATCTTTTAAACAAATGATTTAAAAATGTGATATATTTGTAATTCACATAATGAGCCTTTTGTCTGATATATTACACGATGCGTTTGAAAATTAAATTTTTATTTTCCATTTAATTGTATAATTTGTCTCTGAAATTACTATGGGGGTTTTCTAATAATTTTTCTTATAAATTCCAAGTGAGCTTGGTAGTATGGTTTTGGAAATAAAGCGAGAAATGAGAATTTTTTATATCTTTAAGTTAATATCTTGTAAACAATTAAATTTAAAAATATGAAGAATATATATTTGTATTCCTCATAATAAACCCTTTCACTTGATGTATTGCAAGATGCGTTAAAAAAATATTTTTTTATTTTCCGTTTAATTCTATAATTTGGCCCCAATATTAATATTAGGGATTTCTTCTTATAGTTAGGGGAATAAAGGGGGAAAGGGTATTTTTTAAATATATTTTTTTAATATATTTTAAAATATTTATTTAAAGAAAATTGAAAAAACACATTAGTATTCCTCATAATGAGCCCTTTGATTTGATGTTACTTGATCCGTTAGAAACAATTATAATTTTTTATTTTCTATTTATTTCTATAATTTGCCCCCCAAAATTAATATTAGGGGTTTCTCCTTATTTTTCCAGTAAAGTTCAGGTGAGGCGCTATACCTCTATTTTTTTCAAAATTTTACAGCTTATAGTTTCGGTGATAAGAGGGGTGGGGGGAATGGATAAAAATGTTTATATTTTTGTTAATATCTTTTAATTAATTTATTTTAAAAATATGGAAAAATATATTTGTTTTCGTCATAATGCCCTTTCATTTGATATATAACATGATGCGTTAGAAACCATTTTAATTTTATATTTTCCATTTAATTCTGTAATTTGCCCCCAAAATTAAAAGTAGAGGTTTCACCTTATTTTTCCAGTAAACTTCAGGTCAAACCCTATACCTCTAATTTTTTTCAAAACTTTACGTTTTATGGTTTCGGAGATAAGGGGGGGGATAGGTAAATTTTTTTGGAATTTTTCGTCAATATCTTTTTAACTATTTTTTTTAATATGAAAAAAATATATTTGTGTTCCTCAGAATGGAACCTTTCAATAGATATATTACATGATGCGTTTGAATAAAAAATTATTTTTAACTTTCCATTTAATTCTATAATTTGCCCCCCAAAATTCTATTCCCTATTTTTTTTTCAAAATTTTAGGCTGACTAGTTTCGGAGATCAGGGGGGGGGACTGCCGATTTTTTTAGTTTTCCCCCCAGTACTACCCCTAAAATCAAAATTTCTTCATTTACGATATGTATATATATATATGATCGGGTCACCAAACTATACATTGATACCAAATTTCAACCTCTCCCGTCCAGTAGTTTAGAAACAGACAGAGGCAGAAATCCGGAGTGATATTATAAGGGTATCCGTATATTGTATATACGGAACCCTAAAAAGGGTTACGTACTGCATACTTATCTATATATTTACATTTTACGATCTTGATAACCATAATTTTTTATAAGGATTTTAAGGTATTTAAATAATGGATAGTTGATACACCAACTAAAACGTAGTTACTCCCGTAAGTATTCCCAGTAGACAAATTGAAGACCACCAGACATCTTTATTGTCTTTTAATTTCTGTTGAAAACTCAATAGTTCTCACGCTATATACCTACAATGTCAACCATTCAGCATAATAGTAACGAAACAATTTTTATTATTACCTGATGGCCTGTAGTTAGCGCGGCATCTAACGACCTTTGATGGATATGTCATTCCATCGATATGTTGGTATATACCGGACGTCACAACAAACATTGTCATTAGTGAAGTTAAAAGAAACCGCAAAAAGTCTACAGGTCAAACACTGAGAATTAATTGGTAGTCCGGTTGTATGTTTTTGTCCACATGATAGGGAACTTTGCAGATTTTGATTGAAAGGAATTATAGGGTGTTCTTAAATCTAGTGTATATTTACTGGTATTTCCGTTGTAAGAAATTGATCTGCGAAAAAAGAGTACGGTAGCAGGTATAGAAATAAGTGTATTTGTAATAAATTATTAGCAATTTTATGGAATAGAACATGGACACAAATATATAAAAAATATATTTCATGTGCAAATCTCCTTTAGTTAGTAGGTATAATAGTTACAATAATAGAGTACCTTTGAAGAAAATAATGACAAACATCTTTTGTTGTAAGTTAGAGAAGACAAGTTTTTGAACAATATTCAAAAAAATCGAATCGTAAAACACGTAATTTTTCTAAGACATAAGTACATAATTTGAATTAAGCATTTTTCTATGCAATAAAACACTTATGCAGCCTTGAGTACTAAGTCAAAGTTATTGTAAGCCTTTTATTCAGAAAATCTTTTGCGATTCGATAAAGATTCCTAAAAAATTCAATCAAAACCTTTCCAAGAGGTTTCTGACTGCTAAAATTAACGGTCATTTCTATTTTTTACACCATTGTCGGTTTGTTTCTGAGCCCTAGCCGCTACGTAAATCAGGCAATATAATGTCATGAGTAAAGAAGATTGTAGCCATTAACACAAAAATGAACCTTTGAAACTGATATTCACGCTGAACGAAACATAATAAAGGATAATATTTTATTAAATATTATCGTTTAGTCCCTTCAATTCAGAATCGTTCGATGCTGTTTTTCAGTTTTTACATAGACATTGTCGAGATTTCTTTGTTTGCTACAAGTACCTTAAACTTCCCTTGCCAATCTGTTCCATACAAAATCGGTCCCTATATATATGTACGAGGGTGAATCAAATATGAACCGGACTTTTCTGTTTCTCGCCCTCTAGGTAATTCGAGTGGCGTGACGTCTCGATATATGTTAGGTTAGGGATGTTAAGAAGAGGGGAGTTCGTCGGTTTGGCGAGGCGTAGTCGATGCGCTGTTAGTAGCATCATGTCAGAGCAAGAGGTGCATACGTCTGTTGCGCAACGTGTTTTCAGATGGCCTAGAGACAGTGGCAGACTCGTCTTTCTGCAGGGAAAATTATTGCAACAGTGTTTTGGGATTCGAAAGGCGTACTGCTGATCGATTTTCTGCACGAACGCCGTACAATTAATGCTGAGTATTACTGTGAACTACTCCAACAAGTGAAACTTGCCTATCGGCAAAAGAGGCGGGATGTGTCTATCCGAAGTGTGATTCTGTTGCATGACAACGCTCGGCCACATACAGCTGCATTGACTCAAGGAAAATTGAACAAAATGCATTGGGAAACCCTTGAACACCCGCCTTACAGTCCTGATTTGTCGCCATGTGACTACCACATGTTTGGGCCACTTAAAGAAGAACTGGGAGGCCACCACTTTGAGGACAACGAAGGTGTAGAAACGTTTGTGCGCAATTGGTTATCGACACGACCAGTTTCATTCTTTGAGAAAGGTATTAAAAAACTTCCGATTCGGTGGGAAAAATGTATACATAAGAGAGGAGACTATGTAGAAAAATAATATGTATTAAAATTTGTATTGTTCGTACCAATAAAATTTTTAAAACAAAAGTTCGGTTCATATTTGATTCACCCTCGTATATATATTGGCTTAATTTTTCTGTTGCCCCTTCCTCTCTGAGATATTTGGCTGGAGCCGCCACTGCATGAGAGCAAGTAAACAATTTCACCTTGGATGTATAATATCCTACAAAAATAACAATAAGGAGAAATTTAAAATAAATAAACATCGTACACCAATTAAAGAAATAACATTTTAAAGGGTGATAAGAAGGGTAAAGTGTGGTTCCAAAGCTGACCGACTAAGAAATGAAGATATTAGAAACGATTTAAAAATATGCGATCTGAGCAAACATCAGGGAACAGGAATAAGAGGAAAGAGAATCTTAGACAGAAATGAACAAAGACTGCCCTACATTTTAAATGTACAATTTATAGTAAAACCGTAACAGAAGTTTATGTAGGCCGAGAAAAAGATGTGTACCGGCAATATACCTAATATTTAAGCGAAGAAGAAGAAAACATAGACACTGTTTTACTACTACTCTTAGACTTATTCTTAGTTGCTTAGTATATCTCAATACTTTATTTTACTATAAAGATATTAAAACAGTCAAGCTGTCGTACAAAACATCTCCCTTGCAAGTTGATTCCATTCTAGTTCATAAATAGGATAAACATATAAAAAATGTGAATATTTAAAAACATATTTAAAGACGTCAATATAACTCAGGCCAGGGCATTTCACTGGTGTTTCTTTGATATTAACAACATCAATGAAATAATATTGCAACAAGTTCTGTAAAAATATACAATAGATCTTAATAAAAAAACACCTGACATTGCTCTTTTTCATAAGGCCCTAAGGCTTTACTGAATCTAAGCGGGATTTCCATTTCAACCTAGCTCTCGTTTTAGATCTTTACTTGGATATGTTGTCTTCTAGATCTGCATATCCTACTATTTCTTCCTATTTTTTTGATTTTCCCTCCATCATTTGGAAAGTACTTAATTCTCCTTTACTACTTCGTCAACACGTTCCCTAATAGCCAAATCGTTCTTCACACGGAATGTGGAAAATAATTTGGTCAAGTGCGAATTGGACTTAAGGGCTCCATAACAGGGACGTATTGAGACCGGTATCGCAAGGGATATCGAAACAAGTGTATCGATACAGGTATCGGTAGTAGTATGAAACAAAGGTCTCGATATTGTTATGAAAAAAAAAGGTGCCGATACCAATGATAGCCAGAAATACGGGGAACATACTAATAAATGTCATCAGAGTTTCAAAATCACGAACCAGTACCGATACTGGCATGGGGACAAAATTACCCATTTACCCAAGTATCGCAATAAAGTATCGACAACAAAAAACCCGGTATCGAAATCAAAGCATTGATCTAGTATCAGTAAAGTCGCAACATCCCTACGGACCACCTTTGAGATTTTTTTGTAATATAGGTAAATCATAATATATATTTTTCCAATTGTCCAGATTCAGACAAGAAGAGAATAAATGATTTTTTTTATATTTGACTAAGTTTACTAAGTAGGCATGAGCTTTAAATTTAGAAAAAATATACACTTTAATATTTCACAACGAGCTTTCCATTTGGTCTGCTACGTGATGGGCTTGATTTTTATAAATATAGTAGCTGGCCCGTCCCAGCTTTGCACGGGGTAGACAGATTGTAGTTTTATTTTAAAGGAAATATTAGTAAAAATGTTACCGATGGTCCTAGATCTGGGTCGCAGCTCCACCTATTCGGTCTAATTGTAAATCTAAACCATTCCAGTGACCCACTCAAACGAACAAACAAAATGTGTGATCAAAATCGGTCCCACCTCAAGGATGAAAAAAATTCTACGACAAAAAAATTCGTAGAACCCGATTACAGTGCCACCTACCCGCTCCAATTGTAAATTTAAACCATTCCAAGTACCTACTCAAATTCACAAACAGTTTCATCAAAATTGGCCCAATTTAAAATAGTTAAAGAAAAATACGCGTGTTGAAATAGTTGTTAAGTTTTCAGAAATTTTCTGCGCAATTTTCTTAATTTTCCTTCTAGTAAGAACGTTCTACGAAGTATTAGAAAATAAAATAAGATGAATGAAATTGGTAGAGTAGTTTTCGAGGAAATACGGATTCATTTATGTATATTAAAATTAATTTAATTTTCAAATTTGGCTTCTAAAATTAAGATTGGGATTTTCCCTATATTTTGCCAATTTACTTTCAGCGAAGCTCCATATGATGTTTTTTTTCTAAATTTTATGCTCACTAGTTTGGATGCTAAAAGAAAGAAAAGGGCAAATTTTAATTAAAAAATATTAAATCTTTTAAATACATTATTTAAAAAATATATTTCGAATGGCCTTGAAAAAATATTTTATTTTCCATTCAATTTTACAATTAATATTAGAACTTATGCTTTGTCTTTTTTGTAAATTTTGAGTGAGAAACTAAATCCTCTTTTTTTTTCAAAGTTTAGACTCTGTGGTTGGGAGATAAAGAAGGGAATTGGTCGATTTTTTATTTTTTTAAATATCTTCATAATATACTATATGCTCGGATTAAAATTCGGATTCGGACATAGGGTAGGGTTCGCATAGTGAGGCCCCCAGGACAACACTCTTATTTGTATGACTGTGTTATCAGTAAGTTTTTTTGAAAGAAATGACAAGAAACAAATGAACATTCCCTTAATCTGTTAATCACTTATGTGATGTCTAGTGTTAGCTATACAACGATCTTCAAGATGATCTAAAAACTTATTCACAGGTACAATATTATGAGGTGCGGCTCCGTCCTGTTGATTCCACAGCTGATTCCAGGTCAAATCTATTTAATCTAAATAATGTTAGTACAACTTCGAGATATCTCTGACCTAAATTTAAACGGAATATATTTTTTATATCACCCTTCGATCTCCAATAAGCTTCACATTCAAATTTTTACCATACTTTATCCCCCAAACATACCGTAATTTTTTATCGCAGCAAAAACATAGAAGGAAACTCTAGGAACCTTGAAACTGTTTTTCTCTAAATACATGTGGATTACTATCACTCCAATGATGAGAGTCATAGCGGTTTAAAATTCCATTTTTCATAAATTTAGCCTCATCTGTGCCAATGATTTTGAGTAAAAAATATTCGTCTTCCTGAATTGTCATGCCATGTCATGTTGGTCTATCCCGGTATCGCGAACGGAAGGTTTCACAGCCTCTTTTAATAACCTTATCGAAGTCCCCATAAATTATCAACAAATTGACGTAATCTTCGGTACTATATTCTAAAAGGGACATGATAAATGCTTTCGATATAATTATGCTGTTTTCGATTCTTTCAAAAAACATCCTAACAATTCGGATATCTCTAATAACCACACGGTTATTTTAAGTTTATAGAAAAACATTTTAATTTAGGTATGGGGTTGTAGGCAATCCCCTATTTGTTAGCGTAGAATCCACTGGCGTTGAGAAAAAAAGGGGTTACTATTTAAAAACAAAGTTACACAATTTTCGAGATGGCCGAATTCGGCGCAAATTTCTAAGCTCTCCGTATAATTTGAACAATTTTCAGAGTTAGCAAGCTTCAAGTTTATTTAGGCTAATTTGTTTTATAAAAAATATTTTTTTGTGAAAAAAATTCTAAACAATTGGAATAACTTTCAACTGGAGCCCTTCAGACATATGATGTTACCATTAAAGTTATATTGAAATTCTTTGTAGATTCTAAAAATGCAATTGCTATAAAACACAGGCTGTTCCATTTTAAAAAACAAAGTTGAGGTTCACTTCCGGTAGAACCGGAACCGTAGACAACTGAAATGTTTTAACTGAAATCAGCCCCACGTATACCAATTTTCAGATTATGTTTGCCATTTACATATCGACTCAGCTAATCGTGGTATACCCTGTATAGCTATATGTATTTGATAATATTTCGTTTATTCTGTGGCCTTTTAATTTATTGATTAATTTGGCTGTTTACATGCACAACAATTTTGATGCGCTTTATTTATTATCTGTCAATTAGATGGGGCTATTAATAAATAAGTGGTTAAATGATTGTAATTTAAATTACCTGGAAAGCAACATATTTTCATCAGTAGTTTAATTAAAAACAATTAATAGAAATTTCTTCAATTAGCTCATTACTAGCATAATAGTAGTTATTATCGTTTTAAGTCAAATTTCAACTTCCTCTATTTAAACATACAATAATGTTAGAATGCTTAGTTTCACATATGATTAAAAGTGGGAAGGTAATACTGCATAAGTTTTTCTTGCACAATTTCTATACTATGAGAGCAGATTATAAATTTCTTTCCTCCTGTCAGTAAATAAACCACTGATCTGGGAGGATTTATGATGTCACAGAAACACTAAACGTTCATTATTTTCATGTAGTAAGTTTCGGTACCACTTTCATAGTGCTGCATCCGAAACAAATATTTTATAGCCAATTTATGAAATCTTTTCTAAATATAAAACTTCTGTATATATGCTTAATACACTGTTAAATAAAGTATTCAGTTTGCCAAAATTCAAATCGTAACGTTTGACAAGGTATTCAGCTTTTTTATTTTGGGCTTCGTGAATAACCAGTGATAGGTTTGTCGACCAATGAGTGTTTGGGAAAAAGGCACTTATGTCATCTTGTACCAACAAATTTCTAAATGCCAAAATAATTTATATGCTTTAAGAATTAAATTTTCTTACCGGGAAATAACAACAAAATATCCCATAAATGCCTCTTAATTATGGTAGTGCTCTTTAGTAATAGTCGGAATGGATTATGTTGTTAAAAGGAGCAATACAATATGTAAGATATTGCTTTGTGGAATACGTCAATAGGCAAGGTTTAGGACTTAATTTGATACCACCAACTAGCAAATTTTTATTTTTAAGGTAATGGCCCAACCCCCAAAACCAATCTACTTAAGCAAATATTGCTTGAGACTTCAGCTGTAGTATATAGACTATTTTCTGTAAAAAAGTAATAAATTACCGCAATTCAAGCAATTTAGTAACAAAACTATTTAAAATTTATCAAATAATTACCAGTATTTTATATCGAACGCTGTGTTCTAAGGGCGTTGACAGATAAGGGCAGGGGAGCAACAATATGCGTGAAAGAAAACTTAATAATTATGTATTTCAGTTAATACTTAGTGTATGAAATGCACATTTCTATCTATTAACAGAAAAATTCTATTATGCCCCTTTGTAGACAAAAATACCTACCGATCCACCGCTCCAAGCCAAAACGTACGATTTCTGGCTTAGCCCTAGCTGTGTGAATGTTATAATAGCGCTCAAATTTTTTACTACACAAAAATAAAATATTCAATAGTGACAGATTAGAACTATATTGGAATAAGTTTCATTTATCATTAATATCCTTCTGATACAGGTATATAAATGTTTTATTTATTTCCATATTGAATAGTTGTTCAATTTTGAAGAATCTGAATTACTCAACAGTTATGGCTTAGAGTATTAATGCTAAATATGCGTTCATATATAATTAAATGTTCCTTTCTTTGAGGGTAACAGTAAATTAAAACATTGCTTAGGTACCCAAGTTATATACAACACTTTTTATACCAATCAATAACAAACTTATATTAGTGAATATTAATTAAATTGTAGTTTTGTGTAGCGTTATGCTACCCACATTATTCAAATGAGAATAATTGCAGGTTGCTTGCAAATACTAAATTAATCATAACTTGTGCAGTGGCATTTTCTATTTTCATATTACATTAATTCTCAATAAACATGATTATATTATTTGATACTATTAATATTTTAGAATGCAAACAATTAAAACCATTAAATTAACGAATTACTACCAACACATGTAGTCTGTATATCGTGTACATCAGCAAGAGGAATACCTAATGGTTTTGTTTGTATATTATTTATTCTGTTGCTATCAATTTATTTTTAGCATATTCAACCTTGATACTAACGCTATATTCATTCCATATAAATAGAGTTGAAGGTGAAATGATGCACAAGATTACCCAAATCATTAATTTCCGTTAAATTTGATCTTATTTATTTTTATTATACTAAGAAAAATATAGTACACGATAGCCTACTTTAATAGTTTTTAAAAACACAACAAATTATGAAATATTTTTGGTTCTGGCAAATTATCTTTTTTGTGATTAGGTAACATTTATGGAATTACGAAAGCTTAGAATTTTATTGTTATATTCTTGTTTCATAATAACAAATAATTAATACTTATTTTATATTTCAGGTAAGCCGATATAATGTTCCCCAACTGTAGTCCTGTAAGTAGTAAATTTTTTATGTATTTTGTGAAGGTGTCTAACAGTTCTGAGTGATATTTTTACACTTATAAGATGTTTATATATGATTATTACATAATAATGTGTGTTAAGCTAGCAGAGCCATTTCATAACGCCCAAATGGAACCTACTCCAGAATTTATTGCTAATTTATTACGCAAAAATTTAATTTATTGATCCCACGCCTCCCGAGAAACAGTGGCAGAAACTTTAGTCTAAAGTTAGCATAGCCATATTCTATATCTCCGGAACGAACAGCGCTACCGAGGTGATCTTGGTGGCGTATTTTATTGCTAATTAATTGCTATCGAATGGCACTAGAGCAAATAAACCAAAAATACCCTTTCATCCCCTACTGAATTTCTCACCCCCCAACAATTACTAAAAAAAATTATTTCAATATTTTGTGTGGAATAAAATCAGTAGACTTTTAATTGCTAATTAATGGCTGAAGTTTTACCCTCATTACGATTTCATTCCTCCAACCCCTTCCGAGAGACTGTGGACACGCCAACTTTAGACTAAAGTTAGCACAGCAACATCTATATCTCCGGAACGAACAGTGTTACCGGGGTGATCTTGGGGGCGTATTTTATTGCTAATTAATTACTATCGAATAGTACCAGGGCGAATACCCAAAACCTACCCCTTCATCCCCTACTGAAATTCGCACCCCCTGACAAATAACAAAAATAGTTATTTCAAATTTTTTTGTAGTTAAAATCAGTAGAGTGTTAATTGCTAACTAATTGCTGAAGTTCTTCAACCCCTTCCGTGAAACTGTGGCTATGCCAACTTTAGACTAAAGTTAGCATAGCCATATCCACATCTCCGGAACAAACGTCGTTATGGGTATGGCCTTGGGGCGTATTTTATTGCTAATTAATTGCTATCGAATGGCACTAGGCCATATACCCAAAACTACCCCTTCATCCCCTAAGTAACAAAAATATTTATTTCATTGTTTTTTGTTATTAAAATCAACAGACTTTTAATTGTTAATTAATTGCTGAAGGTCTACCTTCCTTACGATTTTATTGCTCCAACTCCTTGCGACAAACTGTGGCTATGCCATCTTTAGACTAAAGTTAGCATAGCCATGTCCAGATCTCCGGAACAAAGGTCGTTATCGGTATGGTCTTGGGGGCGTATTTTATGGCTAATTAATTGCTATCGAATGGCACCAGACCAAAAACTCAAAAACTATCCCTGCATCACTTACTCAATTTGTCACCCCCTGACAAGTAACAAAAATATTTATTTCAATGTTCTTCGTTATTAAAATCAGTAGACTGTATATGATTAGAAAAATAAGACTATACTTATTAATTATAGATATAATTATAGGATGGTTGTCGAATAATACTATGTATCCATGAATGTTCTCGAATCATACATTACCCTACTTATTTTTTCTAAATCCCGTTTATGGTAATTTTTTCTCGAGCCTTACTGCAATTGGAACTTTGTTGTTATGATCGATATTCAAGATTGAATTTAGAATTTGTGCCATTCTTATTTATTTTTAGTCAGTTTATTTCAAAAAATTTCATTTAGATACTCCCAAGCCTGGATTTTACATTTCCTATACAAATGGCCTAATCTAACAAAATGCTATTTCAAATGAACTGCAAAGAGTGTACGAATGGTGCTATTGATTACTCGATGTAAGTAACATAATATACCAAACAATACGCAATGTAGGAAGATACCTATAAGAAATAAAAAATTTATTATAATTTCGGCAGTGCTAAGACACACCAAAACATCATTTATTTAACGCTATTTAAAAATATATTATCAAGATAAAGTTTAAAACAGTTAAATCACTTATCGTTAATATACCGGTACAAACAAACTCGATCTAATATTGGGAATTTACATTACTGCGAAAAAATATTAAGTGTCTCTTCGAATAATAGGTGAAAATTATCGATATACAGGTGGATTCAACTTAAAAGTTAACTAACTGAGTCATTATTCAACTTATTATCATTATTCACCTTATTATGCATGTTGTATTTTCCGATAATTGTAGTTAACTTTCAATAAATTGTTTTATGTAAAGTATTTGGGGCAGTCTTTTTTCTGATCTGAAAATATGTAAAACACTTTCCAATTTATGAAGAATTAAAAATAAAATCTTCATCATGTATAGTCGGAGTTTGAAAATGTTCTGGAAATTTGTTTAAGGAAATGAACTTTTACAGTTTTTTATTCCCCGTCAGATTGTGTGTGTAGCAAACTGCTTAATGATTATTAATTTACTGAAAGTATTTTAAAAATTTGAT
The DNA here is from genome assembly GCA_034190945.1 of Octodonta nipae. Lineage (NCBI taxonomy): Eukaryota > Metazoa > Arthropoda > Insecta > Coleoptera > Chrysomelidae > Octodonta > Octodonta nipae. Next base: position 64,451,227 of record CM067218.1, read on the forward strand.
AATCAAAATACGTATTTACTAAATTGTTCACAAGTGTTCAATTTCAATTTTTTTAGTATTTAAAACGAAACATCCGACTCCGATTCGGTGAATTTAGTGGACCTTGCACCCAAAAAACTATCCACTCGCTGCAAAACAATAACAAGAACGTTTCAAGCCATTCTTCGGTTTCCCCGAACGAACAGCGTTGTCGAACTGAACTTGCATACTATTAAAATGGGATAAAGGTAATTAATTCACAATAACAAAAGATTGTTCATAAACAATAAATATTCGTAATTTTCTCCTTAAAAAGTGTATTAAACTCCTTGAGACGCTATTGTATAATTAACATAAATTCCATTCAATTTCTCTCATGGATTCCAATATTTACAATTTTAAATGAATGATACATTCCATAATTAATCTGTACTTCTTTGTTTGATATAACAGTGAATAATTTATGTGCTTGAAAAATATATCATACAGTGTCGATAGTTGCTTCTGTTGAAGGTCTGTAAAACCGAAGGTTTGAGCTCAAGTTTAATTATTTTCATTCTTTCCTAATAGTATGTCGGATGTTTATTCATTATTGAAAATATACTTTACATGTTTAAATTAATTGTTCTTTTTTACTTCTTTACAATATCTTGCACCTCAATACTTCTACTAATGATGTTTTACTATTTATTCACCGACAAATGTTAAAGTATATTTATCAACCTTTTAAGTATAAAATCTCATTCCATATAGTCCTACCTAGCAGAACTCATTTAAACGCGAGCTAATGATGGTGTGCTTAGTATTCATGTTGATTTGAGATGAGATAGTAACAGTCCTCAAATGATACTTTGGATACATAAATGTCCTCAAATAATCACTTGTATGTAAATATTTCTTTAAAAGTTTTCAATAATCATTATTCCGAGTTTTCGTTTGCATACCGTTTAATGCAAGTAGAGTTACTGAGATACTGCTCTGGTGCTATTCAATAGCAATTAATTAGCAATAAAATACGCCTCCAAGATCACCCCGATAGATATGGCTATGCTAACTTTGGTCTAAAGTTAGCATAGCCAGTTTTCACGCAATAAAATACGCCCCCAAGACCATACCGATAACGACGTTCGTTCCGGAGATATGGATATGGCTATGCTAACGTTAGTCTAAAATTGGCATAGCCACAGTTTCTCGCAAGGGGTTGAAGCAATAAATTCACAACAAAGGTAGACCTTAAGCAATTAATTAGCAATCAAAAGTCTACTCATTTTAACAACGAAAAACATTGAAATAAATATTTTTGGTAAGGGATGAAGGGGTACTTATTGAGTATATGCTCTGGTGCCATTCGATAGCAATTAATTAGCAATAAAATACGCACCAAAGACCATACCGATAGCGCCCTTCGTTTCGAAGATATATATAGGGCTATACTAACTTTAGTCTAAAGATGGCATAGCCACAGTTTCTCGCAAGGGGTTGAAGCAATAAAATCGTAACAAAGGTAGACCTTCAGCAATTAGTTAGCAATTAAAATTCTACACATTTCTACAGCGAAAAATATTTAAATACAATTTTTTGTAAATTGTCAGGGGTGAGAAATTGAGTAGGGGATGAAGGGGTATTGTTTGGTTATTTGCTCTAGTGCCATTCCATAGCAATTAATTAGCAATAAAATACGCCCCAAGATCATACCGATAACGAAGTTTCTTCCGGAGATATTGATATGGCTATGCTAACTTTAGTCTAAAGTTAGCATAGCCACAGTTTGTCGTAAGGGGTTGGAGCAATAAAATCGTAACGAAGGTAGACCTTCAGGAATTAATTAACAATTAAAAGTCTACTGATTTTAATAACGAAAAACATTGAAATAAATATTTTTGTTACTTATCACGGGGTGAGAAATTGAATAGGGGATGAAGTGGTAGTTTTTGGGTTTATGGTCTGGTGCCATTCGATAGCAATTAATTAGCATTAAAAAAACGCCCCAAGATCATACCGATAACAACGTTTGTTCCGGAGATATGGATATGCCTATGCTAGATTTATTCTAAAGTTGACATAGCCACAGTTTGTCGCAAGGGGTTGGAGCATAAAAACGTAACGAAAGTAGACTTTCAGCAATTAATTAACAATTAAAAGTTTACTGATTTTAATAATGAAAAACATTGAACTAAATATTTTTGTTACTTGTCAGGGGGTGAGAAATTGAGTAGGGGATGAAGTGGTTGTTTTTGGGTTTTTGGTCTGGTGCCATTCGATACCGATAACGACCTTCGTTCCGGAGATATAGATATGGCTATGCTAAATTTAGTCTAAAGTTGGCATAACCACAGTATCTCAGAAGGGGTTCACGCAATAAATTCGTAACGAAAGTAGAGCTTTAGCAATTAATTAGCAAATAAAAGTCTACTGAAGTTAACAACGAAAAACATTGAAATAAATTTTTTTGTTTTTTGTCAGGGGGTGTGAAATTCAGTAGGAGATGAAGGGGTAGATTTTGGATATTTACACTGATGCCATTCGATAGCAACTAATTAGCAATAAAATACGCCCCCAAGATCACCCCGGTAGCACTGTTCGTTCCGGACAAATAGATGTGGCTATGCTACTTTATTCGAAAGTTGACACGCCAACAGTTTCTCGGAAGGGGTTGGAGGAATGAAATCGTAATGAGGGTAAAACTTCAGCAATTAAAAGTCTACTGATTTTATACAACACAAAATATTGAAACAATTTTTTTTCTTTATTGTCGGGGGGTGAGAAATTCAGTAGGGGATGAAGGGGTATTTTTTGGTTATTTGCTCTGGTGTCATTCGACAGCAATTAATTAGCAATAAAATACGCCACCAAGATCGCCTCGGTAGCGCTGTTCGTTCCGGAGATATAGATGTGGCTATGCTAACTTTAGTCTAAAGTTGGCGTCTCCACAGTTTCTCGGAAGGGGTTGGAGGAATGAAATCTTAATGAGGGTAAAACTTCAGCAATTAATTAGCAATTAAAAGTCTACTGATTTTATACAACACAAAATATTGAAACAAAATTTTTTCTTTATTGTCGGGGGGTGAGAAATTCAGTAGGGGGTGAAGGGGTATTTTTTGGTTATTTGCTCTGGTGTCATTCGACAGCAATTAATTAGCAATAAAATACGCCACCAAGATCACCTCAGTAGCGCTGTTCGGTCCGGAGATATAGAATATGGCTATGCTAACTTTAGTCTAAAGTTAGCATAGCCACTGTTTCTCGGGAGGGGTGGGAGCAATAAATTTAATTTTTGCGTAATAAATTAGCAATAAATTCTGGAGTAGGTCCCATTTGGGCGTTATGAAATGGCTCTGCTAGCTTAACACACATCAATCTGTAAGTGATGTGAAGGATATAAATGTGTTCAAACAAAAGTTAATTGCCTTAAAGGTCGATATATTAAACAGAATATTTCTAGAGCCAGTTTAAGTATATTAAATTATTAGTGCTTCAATTAGCACTTTTGTTCGTCTTTATATACATTTAACTCCTAATTTAAATGGAACTGATGAAAACAGTCATGAACTTTGAACTAATGCTACAATTATAGAGCTGTAAAAATTTATTTACGGAATTTTTAAGACCCGATAATAACTACTGTACGCCCATCAGACTTTAATCAAATCTATCCTGTAACAATCAAGAAGAAAGTATACATTTTTATTAATGTTTTAGAACTACACCTCCTATTAGGAGGCTTTTAACCAAATATTATATATCCCTCATTTAATTGCGAATAATAATCAAGAAACTATTCAACTCAATGGCCAGAAATCGCCCAGGATTATTTAATTTCACATCTTCCGTTTTTTCTTATACAGTGGTAACAATATAAATTTTAGACAACGTTTTGCCAAAAATCAGCTCCTAGTTATAACGTTCCAATTCAATTTTCATTTTCTACATTATAAGTGTTAGGACAATCGCGAGGGAAAATAAGAAAATGAAGAAATTCATTAAAGTCTGAGAAGAATAATTCAGGGCTAACTCAACACTGACGATTTGCCAGAGAAGACGGAAAAATATGTAAATTATCTAAAAATATACCAGGTATGGCCTGATTGATTATAGTGAAGGCAACACAATCCAAAAAATAGTCTCTATAATGCTATACTGATACACTTTTAAAAAACGAACTTAACGATGATATGACTGTAGAGCTTTGGTTAAAGTTAGGGGCCGTTCAAGTATTACGTAAGCAGATTTATTACAATTATATACCCTCCTTCTCCCTTGTCAGCAAAAGTAAGCAAAGCTGTTACATTGGTCATTGCCACGATACTGAACCTAGAGTAAGGTACAAATGTTATAATCTTAAGTAATATTACGAACAAAGCGTTATATATATTAATTCAATTATCAGTATTCAGTCCATGACACCCGAATCCATGATTCATGAAGTAGTGATGTGCGAAATCGATTTTATCAATAATCGATAATGATCGATTATCAAAGTATTCTAACATGCTAACGATTTCTATTTTTTTATCGTGGTTTAACATGGCAACGCTGTCATTGCAAGAAGGCGAATCCCTTGATATTATCTATGAACAGTATGAATCTATCCATTAGGTTCGCTGTTTGACGCCAGTAGCCAAAGCACTTATATTCTATAACATCTTTTAATTCAAATTTGCACCAGTTTATAGAGAAAAATTGAACTAATTTTTGGACATAAAATTCAACAGCACTCGTTTATACCATCACATCTGTAACAGTTTATAGACCATAATTGCTTAAGATTTTCACAGCAAACTTGTAGAAGGAAACTATTTAAATAATAAAAACCAGCAAAATTACGAATTTCTTTTGTTTTGTGCTTATGTCATGAAAGGTAATGAAGGAATACCGTCCACAGTAAAGTTGTAGAGAATCAGAATATTAATCATCGTCAAAACGATAATTTATGATGTTAAGTTTATATGGGCTTACGATGGATACTATTGAATAAGCAGTTTTTAAAGAATTGAAATCTAAATAATTTAGATAAATATATTGAACATCCTCTCGTATTAACGAGACTAGTCCGATCGGGATATACTAAAGATATTTTGAACGTTCATATATTCCACTTCGATATGTCTATCTTGGATTTTGGCTATAATGCCGGAAAATTTGCTTAAAATAACAGTAAATATCGCATTAAAAGTACGCATAAGCGACAGCTAGCCAGCGGTGCACTGACAATAGCTGTCAAGGCTTCAGGACGGATCTAGGATTTTTTTGAGGTGGGGACACGTGATGAATAATGTAAACACTACTTGTAATAAATCTCAATTTCCTGAGTTCTTTATTTTTCTGAAAAACTGTGAGAATTACGATTTACGAAGTCATTTGAGGTAGTTTCTTAAAAATGTGTTGTCATTTTGCACCAAAATGAGAAAGAACTACTTTATAGTCATCGATTATAGGTCGATTACTGTTATATCCATAATCGACTACTTGATTACTGATATAATAGAATCGGCACATCACTAATTCTAAGTTTTCGATGAAACTGGATGTGCTTGCTTTCCTTTGCTTACAACACGTCAAATCGTCAATCGTACCGGAACGAAACAAAAGATTGACGGATAAAATTTAGACAAGTGTAATTCCACTACTCAGTTCTAAGCGAGTACCTAAACCTATTCATTATTTGTGAGCAACCCCGGAAATGTGTTTCGTTTTCAAGCATCAAGGATGTGTGGGTTGCCATATATGTAAAAAAGTAAATAACTACTGCTGACGTAATCACCATCTAGAAACACCCACCCCCCATGTCATCAAAAATAAGCAAAGCAAAGACCCTCCCGCCCCACAATAGTGCTTACGTAATACTTGAACTGCCCCTTATGGTCAAGGTCATATCTAAACCTAAAGGAGACCTACAATTTTAGATGAAACATTTTTCGTAATAATGCATTTTTGAAGAGTTATTGTACTGTTCCAGTTAGAGATGCGTAGGTCCGCTCATAATTCAGAGATGTACATCCAGGTCTCGTGCCCATCGGACTCATATGGGTCTGACTGTCTAGCTGTGATCACCCACATTTAAGACATTGGTTTTAATTACGATGACGCAAATAAAGTTATAAACTGGATAATACGTCTAAAAGTAATTTGGTCAAGTGCGAATTGGACTCGCATACTAAAAGTTCCGTAGCTCCTTCAAGATTCTAATGTACTAGTTTCAGACAAGCAGATAATTAGTTCAATTTCTTATATTTACGCTAATATCTTTTAAAGGAAGCGTTTTAAATTTATTAAAAAATATACACTTTTATTTTCCACACAGAGACTTTTTATTTTATCTCCTATATGATTCGCTTGATTTTTAAAAAAAATATGTATTTAATTTTTTAATTTGGCTCCCAAAATAAACATTAGGTGTTTTATTTTACTAATAAACTTTCAGGGAAGCCTTTTATAATCTACTGTCTCAATTATAGGCTCTGTAGATTGGAAGATAAAGGGGAAAATAGGTCAAGTTTTAAATAATAAATTATTAAATCTGTTAGACAAATTATAGTGTAGTATCTAAAGTGGCAATTAAGTCGATGTTTAATATTGTTGCGAAATTTACCTAAGCCGCCCCTGTTTTCATTTCAATATGACATCGATACCTGGAAGGACAACAAAATAATCTGGAAATAGCTCGGCAACTGTAGAATTGATAATGGATTGTACGAGAGTTTTCGATGCTGATTTTAAAAGGAGCAGCCCATAATCGTAGGAGTTAGTTAGTGCGACGAAGAGCTTATGTTGTATTATATTTGTGATATTCGAATCAGCTGTTGATGTAAATAATAGTTTCTAGAAAGTGGGAGTAAATATTAGTTTTTAAATTTTAATTGAACCCACGGAGTATATAACAATATGTTTGTTAATATCTTTTAAACAAAGATTTAAAAATATGATATATTTTTAATTCACATAATGAGCCTTTATTTTATATATTACATGATGTGTTTGAAATTTTAATTTTTATTTTCCATTTAATTCTATAATTTGTCCCCAAAAATTAATATTGGGGTTTTGTACTAATTATTCTTATAAATTTCAAGTCAGCCCCAATATCCCTAATTATTTTCAATTTCAATCAATTTTAGGTAGTATGGTTTCGGAAGTAAAGCGGAAATGAGAATTTTTTATATCTTTTTGTTAAGATCTTGTAAATAATTAATTTTAAAAACATGAAAAATATATATTTGTATTCCTCATTTCATGTATTGCATGATGCCTTAAAAATATTTTCCGTTTAATTCTATAATTTGGCTCCCAAAATTAATATCAAGAATTTCTTTGTATTTTTTCTGCAACCAAAAAAATTTTAGGTCTTATATTTCGGGAAATAAAGGGGTATGGGTATTTTTTTATATTATTGTTATATAAATATTAATTTAAAAATATGAAAAAGATATATTTGTATTCGTCATAAGAATTTGATTTAATATATTACATGATGCGTTAGAAGTAATTTTAATTTTATGATTTCTATTTAATGTTGTAATTTGCCACCTAAAATTAATATTAGGGACTTCTCCTTATTTTTCCAGTTAAGTTCAGTTGAGGTCCTATATCCCTAATTTTTTTCAAAATTTTACGGCTTTTAGTTTCGGAGATAAGGTATGGGGAAGGTGTAAAATTTTTCATATTTTTGTTAATATCTTTAAAATAATTTATTTTAAAAATATGAAAAAAAAAATTGTTTTCATTTTATATATTACATGTGTTAGAAACAATTTTAATTTTCAATTTTCCATTTAATTTTGTAATTTGCCCTCCAAAGTTAATAGTAGAGATTTCTCCTTATTTTCCGGTAAACTTCAGGTGACTCCCTAAATCTCTATTTTTTTTAATTTTATTTCTTTTAGTTTCGGAGAACGGTCGATTTTTTAGTTTTTCCCCTGAAAAGTACCCCTAAAATTAAAATAAGGATATCCGTATATTGTATATACGAAACCATAGAAATGTTGTTTTTTTTATTCTTTATGTATTAAAACTATGAGAAAACGATAATTATTTATCAAAATTAATAATTATAAATAAAAATAGCCTTATTTAATAATTGGAACGATAAAAATTTATAACTATGAACCAACTATACTCCTATGTTTTACTAACTTCAATCCGCTGTTGCAGTTGCGGGTCCGCTATCTGTTCCAAATTGCCGTCGGATGTACATTCAACATTAACACTAAGAATGTAGGTCCGAGGATTCGTGCCCATTCGAACCTACCCATCTCTAGTTCCGGTTCTATTTCCCTATATATACAGGGTGTTCTGTAGATGGTTCGCCAAACATAGCGGCCGGATAGGGGGCTTCATGCGTCAGATCAAACAGCCCATATAATATCCACTTAGCTTACACTTTTTTTTCTTAATTTCTAGATATTTTCATGTCAGCTGTCAGTAACTTATTTATTGTTCTCTATAACTTCATCCAATAAATCTTAAATCTAATCTATGATGTTTGTTTGATCTACTGAAATCAATATTTCACACAAATAATTAGTCCTCAAATCGCGAGGTTCCATAAAAAATGACTAAGATAAAAATACTTTATCACATAAAAATAATAAGAAAATAAGAAACAACTTGGTTCTAACAATGTGCTGCAAATTACCCAACTTTTGTTCCAAACTAAACTCCATAGAATCAAGTTTAAGAAATTTCAAACCAAAAGTTAAACTAGAAAACCAAGGGGTATATAGTATAACATGCGGAACGTGCGACAAAGTATACGTCGGAGAAACGAACAAGGGAATTTCAACCCGTTTAGATGAACACAAATTAGCTGTGAAAAATAAACAAACGAATTGGCCCTGTTCCAACACCAACAACAATCGGGCCATAAAATCAGTTGTGATAATTGTAAACAGATCGCACAAACAACCCATTACAAAACCAGACTAATAAGTGAAGCTATTGAATTCGAGAAAAATGGACAACTATACAAGAGACGACGCCGTGCACCTCTCCAGTACATGGAAAACAATTATTCAACAACGAAATAAAACAGATTTATCTACGCAAAATACAAACCCGTCAACAAGCGACCTAAATCAATACTATGCGGCCCAATTACGCAAATTCAATAAGGATTCCAAAATCAAATGGCACTTGCTAGATTATGTCTTAAATTGTGTACAATATTTTTTTTGTACTGAAACCCATTTTCCTTTATTTACTTAATAATAATTCTTATGTACCCAAGGCTTTCTTTAACACCGCAACTTCAAGATTATACTTTGTATGAGACGGAGAAGTTATTGCACGAAGTATGAGCAAAAGAGAAAAATCCAATTTCAAGTAGTATTACTTTCTTCCGTAAAAAAGTTTTAATTTATTATCATAAACATAAATAATTTGAATGTCAGGATTTAGTCAATTTACTACAGATGTTCAAAATATCTTAATTAAATTAAAAATTAAATGCTGAGATTATATTTAAATTAAATATTCAAATTGCAATACAAAACCAATATCGTCTTATTAATAAATGGGGTTATCAGACGGGCAAATTCTCCGTTATTAACAAATTTTGCTGTTCCCGTTCATCTTTCCCAAATTTTCAATTAACTTTAGATACACTCTTTCTTTTACCACTCCCCAATTAATAAAACTTACGGATTTAAATCGGGCGAAGGGGCTGGAGACAAGATTGCATCGGACCGCTGTATCCATCTATCTCATCCACATATTTTCCAACTGAGGGGGTATAGTGCGCTGGGCAACCGTCTTGTTGAAACCACATGTCCCTGTAAATAATTAGTGCACGTCTTCCAATAGGTTTGGTATATTATTTTGTAAAAAATCCAAGTAGACCATTAGAGACATCTGGCAGCCTAGAAAAACGAATTAATTATTTTCACATTTAAAATTCCGTTCCACAGGTTTATTTTAAACCGATTCAGTGATCTAACTTGTTACATCATATTTGGAGTTTCTACATGCCATGTATTCGGCAACATTAACCCGGTGTTGAGAGTCCTTGGGCTGTATGCGGTAAAGGTGAAACCCATTTTTTCGCAATGTTCGGTGGACTGTACTTTACGGCACCCTTGTGCTTAATTCTATTGCACATATTGAAATACTTGAGTCGTCTTCGAGAACTTCTAGTACGCCTTCCTCGTAAGAAAGGAAAGGTCACATTTGCAAAATTTGATGATCCGGATGACGAGCAGAGTTTGGGTTCCACTCACGGTAAATGAGATGCAAGTTGGCATATTCTTGTGTGTACAGTCACATGATCCACGATTATACAGTCAAAATACAAATCACAAGCAATCAAGTCGAATAAGAAAATATGTATATGTAGTAACAAAGGAGCTTACTGTTCTAATATTGTGTTTGCAATAGCGTAGACCTTGCTCTCTGTCTGCTCCAACTTTATGAAGTGGGAGCGAGACGCTGTCTCATCTCTGCCCCTTTAGCCTCACTACCTGTCGCCCTTAGACTTCGTGAACTGACTCCTCCGTCTCACTCAAAGGAGAATCTGGAAGTCGCGGCGTTAAGGGAAAGTCTTGGGTAGACTAGAAGTCTTTCTAAGTAAATAAGGCCAAAAAATTGAAAACGGGGTTTCATTTAAACAAAATATTAAGAAATGATCTTGCAAGTACCATACCATTTTGGAAGCCTGAACCTCTGATTTTTAATGTGGTCAAATTGAGTTTCTGGACGATTGAATTTTGAAATGTCACTTTCCATGTTTGTGTATCAAAATCAAGCAAAAGTTTTAAATTTTCTATTTGTTAAATGTTTTCATTGGAATATATAAAATCAATAGAATATGGCTATATGTCTATTTAAATTCCTACAAGCTTTTTAATAAATGTTTCTACAATTGTCAAATCTGTTAGATTTCAAAAATATATATTTAACTGGTTATATACACTTTTCGCTATAGATCACCAGTTCACGGCCTGGCTTCATTATGAAACCATTTCTATACGATTACTGAACCTTAATTGCATTTTGATGTTGATGTTTTCATCCTGCTTTTACATTTTAGAACCACTGTTATAAACTCTCAATTGCATTTAATATTGGTCTTTTTTATATTACAATGAACTTATTAATTTAAACTACTATAGGTATTATTGAATTTTGATTTATTATATGTTTATTTCCATTTCAATTTCCCAAAAACATTTTGGCTAATATCTGCATATTTTAATATGTCAGATATTGCTCAAATGATTTTTCTGAAATAAACATTTTTCCTGGACAACTGTCAACCTAACTTTTGATAATGTCAGATCTGAACATAAAAATGATAACTGTTAATTTTTTTGTAGGTTCTGTGTGCTTCTAATGTCCATATTATTTTCACTATACAGAGCCTTTTTTATTTTTGGTTAGATAACTGGATAACTGGATACTGATATGAAGATCAAACTTAACATAAATATTTTAAGTTATGAATTATATTATTTAACTATTTACAACTTATAGATTTATATATGTACAATAAATTATCTTTTTAAATTGTCTCTGTTTCAATTATTTAGATGAGTTTATCTTCATCACTCTATATACATGATTAATATTCTTGTGCTAGATTTTCCATCCGGTGTGTATTTTTTAACAATAATATTTATAAATACAACTGATGTTGTACACTCGTTTGTCTCTTTCGGTGTCATCTCTTTTAATCTATAACTATTCATACCATCTTCAATGTCTATTTCATATGGGCCTTCATATGGTAACATCAACTTGGCAGATTGTAGATGTTACCAATTCGTATGACGAAGATTTATAACCACTACAAGATCTCCCTTTTTGAATTTAGTCTTCTTTTTGTTGTTCATCCATTCCACTTGACCTAATTTTTCTTTCCATCTTGTATGTTGTTGCACACAATATATCCTCAAGTATTTAATTACCTCCCTTATATATCTTTCTGCATTTGGGTGTCTGATAGCAATACATTTTGGTTCTATTTGTTTGTCTTTTAAAAATTGTAGGAACCTTGAATTTTGAAATTATGTTGCATTGTCTAAAATTATTGACTGTGGTTTTCCTATCTTTACAAAATATTTACTCAATGCCTTCTTTATATGTGTTACATTACTTCTGATTCTATTAAATTACTGACATAATCAATTGACAATATTTGCAGAATTTTGTTTGCTCTAATAGACCTGGAAATATTTGTATTTTAATTAATTAATTTTTATATAAGTATATAAAAAGAACTTCCAGCCCAACTCAATTCACATTTAATGATTTTGTTTAACAGATTTCAAATAAACATGTTTACTTCTTCATGTTTAAGTGAATACAAATAGTACAGGAAATGAAGCTCAAAAAATGGGAAAACCTTGCAATTTTTTTCTTCAACCACCGATTTGTACAAGAATTTAGGATTAGGCTTATTTCACCCTCTAGTTCATTTTCTCTTTTTCTATATCGTGCCATTGTATGCTTTTTGTTTTTTTAAGGGTGAAAACTACCCTTATTTGTAAAAAAATATAAAATAACATTTAAAACCTTAATATGGGAAAAATTTGGTTTGAATTAGTTAAATAAGGATTGTTTTATGGTTTAGGGTACAATTTCATTGTGTTTATCAAACCTTAAAAATCAACCCTTGTTAGAGCTTAATCTAAAAAAATTATATATCCTAAAAAAATGATTTCATCTTGCACAAAAATTTGAAATTAGGCTAGCTCTTTTTACCCTTTACTTGAAATTCTATATCATAGCTATGGGCACTGTTTATTTTTTATGGTAAAAACTACTCCTAATTGTCAAAAATTATAAAATAATATTGTAAACCTTAATATGGGAAAAATTTGGTTTCGATTGGTTAAATAATGATTGTTTTATGCTTTAGGATATAATAACATAATATTTCAACCCTTAAAAACCACCCTTAATAAAATTGCAATTTTTATAAAGTAATTTAATAAAACTAGATAGAAAAAATAGTAGAATAAAAAAAATATTAACACAAAAATACATCGCATATTCATATACATTTACATGAGCAGATGTTTCTTCTTCTCTGTCTTTCGATTTGAATGAAAACAGTGGAACATATAACGTAGTACTGCTAAATATAACGATTATGTAGATTTTATGCTCCAGAGCGGGCTATTCGAATTTCTAGAAAAAAAAAGGTTTTCTAAACATAGCTCCTTCATTTTTGGTGATAGAAAGTTTTTTCAAATACGATTTTGTAGAGCTTTTCAAGAGCTGTGAGACTATGTAAATTAAATTCTTTAAGATCCCTTAGTTATTAAAAGGGGTGAGTTTAAAGGGCTCGAATAAGGTGGTGTACGCTTTTAAACGGATATATCTCACAAATATTCACTGTACAGAAAATCTACGAACAGGAAAATTTTAGTCATTATAAAAGCTACAATTTAATACTGTATCATTGTTTCGTATCTCCAGTATTTTCGGAGATATTTTGAAGGAAAAGGATGAAAAATACGAAATTGCAAAAAATACATTTATTTTTATACTCAGATTTTTAAAATGAAATTAGGCTTTTTAAATGGGTTAAATCTTGGGTGTATTGACAATACATATAGAAAGAGAATCACAGAATGGTGAAGATCAATTTTAATTAGGGGGGTAATTAGAGGATTGTTTTCACAGATTTTTTCATAGAACTTTATTGTGATCATGTCGCTCAATTTTCATGCTAGAGACTTTTCTTTTTTTATATAAGGTCTAATTATATACTTTAAAATAGACTGTATACGCTTTCCTCTATAAATGTAAAGTTTTCTCGTTAATTGGCTTTATAAATCTCGATTCGCATTGGTCGTAAATTGTGACAAAAATATTTTGTTATTTTTTAAGTTACAAATTTAGCCCTTACCTTACCGCGAATAACTTGAAAAATTTTAGTTTTACTAAGAAAACGTTAGGGAATTTTTTTTCCTTAGAATTACTTTTTCTCTCGACTCCTATAGTTAAAATGTAATAAAAAATTTCCACTCCCGAGGTGAAATGGCAACCACACCAGCATGATATAGAAAAGGATCTTTGGGCTATTCTCTACCTTCTGTGAAAATTTCAAGTGCTGGACGAATGATTCATTTTCTATACTAAAATTCGTGTTCTCTAAGCTGTAGTATGTTTTTGTGGTGATTTTTACGCGCACACTCATTACCAGAGATGCTTAAAGCCATCGTACTCGATGGTTGAACAGTAACTTCGCTCGCTCGTGGAAGAACTAGTACACTCTCCACCCGATGACCGTTGGTAGGAATTTTACAAAGGACGAGGAATTTGCTATGAGCCTATAAAACTTCCCATAAATTTGTTGATTTTTTGAGAATTTAATTTCTTAAAATGTTTATGATAACAAAAGATTGTATAGTATGTTATTTTAAATAACTGTTTCCGAGAAGAAAGTTTGTCATTTTTGTTAATTTTAGTTTGAAAGTTAATGTCAGTAATTTTTGTTCAACAGAATTTATTGTAGTAATAAGTCATTTTTGTTCCTAATTGGTTAAGGAGAACAAGACTGCTTAACTATGACTTTTGATAATATGCTTCACTCATTAACATAAATACTCTTTAGCATAATTAAATAAAACCTGAATGTAAAATTTTGTCTTTTTCTACTAAAATCGGAAATACCCGGATACCCGGGTATACCCGGGTATTAAAAAAATAATACCCGATACCCGGGTATTAAAAAAAGGCGGGTACGTGAAAACTCTAGTCCCTAGTGTAATATATTTTTCCATTTGTCTATTGTAGACTCTTTTGAATTATCAAGATGTCAAGTCTCATCTAAAACTCACCTGTGTTACGTTTTCAACAATTTATTACTGAATATCTTGAAGTACAGATTGCAGTTGAAACATTTCAACACCCCCGGAATAAAATTGTCAAGAGAGTTACAAAGAATGGGGGTCTATTAAAACATAAACCTGAAAAGGTCGCAATGGAATTAACACAAGTTCTCCTAGTCATTGTTTGTCTTTATTTTAAGTACTCGTTCCATGGTTTCACTACAATTTGGATATTGCCAACTCAGTACACTTGAGGTTGATCATCCGGTGGTATTCCATACTACTTCCTAGTATTGTTGCGTACCTATTGTTTACC
This sequence comes from Octodonta nipae, assembly GCA_034190945.1. NCBI lineage: Eukaryota > Metazoa > Arthropoda > Insecta > Coleoptera > Chrysomelidae > Octodonta > Octodonta nipae. The sequence continues at coordinate 64,466,293 of CM067218.1, forward strand.
TTTATATGCTGTAATTTTCTTATAGTGCAAAGTAACATATAACTATTTCGTTATAGGTGATGATTTTAAGAAGAACTGACTTTCACCAGTATTCTACTCACAGACTATTTCTTGTTATATTTCATATTAAAATTACTATCATACGGCAAGTTCAAAATAATTCTAATATTTCCTCTAACAAGAATGCTCAGTCAATTCTGTTTCTTAACGAAGATATTGGCATATTCTGTTCTATGCATTAATACTAGAACAGCTTTCAAGTTAGATTGGTTCCTCAGCATATTGTGTTTTATTTTGTCTACAAGTGTACTATGATACATTAATAAACCAGTCCATAGAACAGCACTTCAGTAATTGTTTATAGCCGATAACTGCTATGATATAACAGCAGTAGCGTCAACAAAAAACTTGTAAAGAATCAGAAATTATTGTTAATGAACGTTTATAGTTCCTGATTGGATCATTTTTCAACGAAAAAAGTTGGAACAACTGGTAAAAAGTGGATTTATTAAAAAAATTATCAATTCTGGTAACTAATTAGGGTTCCAAACTTGTGCCGTTTATAGAACTCATTAATATAAGCCAAAAAGTTCGTATTAACATGTGCCCTAAAACGCAACTATCGGAAGTTATATGCCCTTAAAAGGGCTCAAGCAAAACTGTTTTTTTTTCTACTTAAATTTTCCAATCACCACTTTTACTAATTAAACACCACAAAGCTCAATAACAGTTTATCAATAACTGAAATTGTTAAGCTTTGTGGCAATGTCAGTCTTTTATTTGTCATCGCAAACAGATTTTTGTAATTTGTGGCCTATATATAACTTAAAGAGCAGAGTAATTTACAAACTTATTTTTCTCGAAAACCATTGGAAATATCGATTTGGACAAACATTATATTTTTTACGTAAGATTTTATAAATCTGTAAAGAAAATTGTAAAAATTTGAATTAAAAAAATTACGGACCGAAAACTCCCTTCACCAACTTAAATAGGACGCTTATGATTTGCATGTAGAAAAACGGAGTAGCACATGTTATTTAATGTAAAAAGTTATATAAGACCCATATTTTTTTTCTATTTATTTGCTATCGTTTTGTCAATAACGGAAAAAACAGTTTTGCTTGGGCCCTTTTAAGGGAATATAACTTCCTAAGGGTGCGTTTTAGGGCACATGCTGAACTTTTTGGCTTATTTTAATAAGTTCTATAAACGGAACCCTATTTTAGAAACACCCTGTACATTAAATAATTTAGGGAGATCTATTGCAAAGCTCTGGGTATATACCTATTAAATATAATTTTCATATAATGCATTCAAACACCAGATCAATGACGGTAGCTGTCAAGGAATGTGGGCAAATCTATTATTATTGTCTTAAAGAGGGGCCACAAGATGAAACTTATGATGAATTGTTTTATTATCCGATTTCTTCTCTGCAGTTTAATATGTTTTTATTTACCTGTCTATTATCTGTACATTTGGTCTGTTTTTCCATTGGTATATTAAGTGAATGGTTAGCTGTCTACTGTTATTATTAATTAAAATACTTTTTCCGTTGACTGGATCACACTATCAAAATATCTGAGAAAAAGTAAGGATCCCTCGTTTAAGCCAATATTCAGAAGCACATTTTACGGCACCGTAACGAAAATCCAAGATATACAAGGTGAAGGGCATTTTATACGATTTCACAATGTATATTGTAGGTATATCGCACACGAATTGTCGCCGTTAATGTGGTACGTTTCCCAACATATTTCCATATATTTTTTAAATTTCACTAGGATGAAGATTAATCTAATTTTGTTACGACAAAGTTATGCATTTTTGAAAAAAAAATTGCCGATATTTTCGGTTGTTCCCTGTGCTGTGATGTCCGAAAAATAGTGAGTTTTCTAAAATATCTTACCTCTTACTACCTTTATCACTGTGTTTCTGAAATATTAAACTCCCTTAAAAAGTATAGTCATCCCGAGAATTTGTATTTGTTTCCCTATGACAGAATTGAGTTAAGTTTTTTTCTTTTTCATTTATTTGGGGAGAAGAGTGTATGTAACGTGTAGCCTATTTCACGTCTGTGCCTGTATCACTTTCTGCTTCTCAGTTATTGAATTTTCTTATGAACCGTAGAAACCCCTACTGTTATCATTCAATAATTTATCAAAATATAGCCTATGTTATTTCTATTAGTGAACGATTATCCCGTACAAACTATTAAATGATATTTCTTTATGTATTAGTACAAATACAAAAATAAATACTGATTTTGTGCCAGCAAAAATTGCCAGACATGTCATGTCATCATTCATCAAGCTATCTCTCCCATTATTCCATGTGTAATCATTGATTATAACTAGCTGTCGCCCAGTGGTCGAAATTCGACCAATTGTGTCAATATCACTGGCAGGTTAAGTAACCTGAAAATTTTATCGTGATATTCTATTCTAGGGAGAATAGCAATTACACGGAACGGATCCAGATTCGGAACCTCTGTGTGATAGTTTCCTCGAAAATCCTAGATGTCGATCTTACATCTCGCTTCTACAAATAAGTAACGAAATTCAAGTTTTTTAGATATAATTCATAGGACTTTATTTGTGTTCAAATTCGTAATTCTTAATTTAATATGACAACAATTCAACCGCTAATGGGCTACCCTACATATTTATTTTTTCTAACCTCCCTGAATAACTATAATTGCACTCAATTCTCTAAGATTTGTTAAAATTCTCATTATAATAATTCCATCTCATTATATATTTCCACCACTGCATGGATCATGCATAATATTTTTTAACATTTTTGCACCACCCGGTAAACCGGTTCTGTATATGACACTGCCTATCAGCCACCGTATTTACTCTTTTTGTTTATGAGATTTTTAACTATCTTCTGTAACTATAATTCTACTCCGACCTATTTTTCAATCATCATATATATGGAACTCTTCGTGGGCTACTCTATAAATCATTTCCTTTTCTATCATTTTTTATCATCATCCTGTATATCTATAATTCCTCTCAGCCTATATTTCATCTTCCCTATATATACAACTGCTTATGGCTTATGTGGCATTTCCATTTCCGCCACCCTGTATATGCATCTCTGTATAATATTTTTTGCACCACCCTGTATAACTGTGATTCTACTCCACCTTCTATTCCAAGAACCCTATAAATTCAACCGCTAATGGGCTGCTGTATATAATTATGTTATTAGTTATAATTGCACTCCCCTCTATATTTTAAACACCCTATATATGCAACTGCTTATGTGCCACACACGAAAAAAATGATTTCTAACATATGTGGAATCTCCCTGTGTAATTATAATATACAACGATTACTTTACCACTAAACAATAACAACGCTTGCATGCCACTTCCAGAAGTACATGCTCTAAGTATATAACAGCATTGGTCTCTCTGTGTAAAATTACTCAATGTTTTGAGTCTGGCGGCGGCGGCACATTAAGTTGTTTCGCGTTGACATTATGGACGTAAATAATGAATTTTTATTATATTTTATTTAATGTATGAACCGATATTATAAATTAATATTAGCATTCTGCACGGAAGGTCGTCAGTAGCTACTAAACAAAACAAAAATGAAGAAAATCGGTTGAGAGACAGAGGAGAAAATGGTACCTAATCGTTTTGTCTTTGCCTATTTATATATAAATTTCTAATATAACTTGACATTTAAATTTGACGTTTACGAATTTTTGCATTTATTTTTTCGATTTTCTAGACAACTCTTGTTGCAAAATCTTTTCTTAGTGCACCTCTACACTGTGATAAGAAGATATTCTACAAATTTCAAACCTTTATGTACAATAGATTTGGCAGTGCGTCAATCAGTCAGTCAGGACTTCTTCTTTTATATATTTAGATTAGGTCATCACCAAATTATGGAATAATAAACAACACCACTTTCGAATATTTAAATTTTTAGTAACTTAACATAGATCTAGAAAGCTTTCTGAACGTATTCATTGAAATGTGTGTTACATCTTTACAATCGATACAGCGCGCAGCGGTTTTTGTGAGACTCTTTCTTGTTGATTGTGATTTCCAGTTACTAATTATATCAATATTGGGTTGCTTATCAAGAAGTTTATTGATATTTTAACCAGTTCCAACCGCGTAGTTCCTGTCGAACTACCTACAAGAATTCCCTTTGATTCTTCTGAATTATTAGCATGAAAAATATTCTGTAAAGACAGTTTTTTGTCTAACCAAATAACCGAAATTGGAAGATTTCTACCACGAACGAGACAAAAATAATATTCCATTACGGTGAGCATCAGTCCGTTCATTAACAAGGCTCAATAACCTACATATTCATTACTTATTTCCTGGTATATCGAGCTAGATGTGGTCGAACAAGACCAACGTAAAATTTAAAAAACTCTATTAACGTTAATTTCTTTAGATTCTGTATAAACTACAATATTTAAATAAGTTTCTTTCAAGGAAATTGATGTTTATATTGGTTTTATTACTAATGACAATGTACTTAAATTAACTTTTTCATTGTTTCAAACGGTTTCGAGATTATTTAATTGTTTTGTGGCTCTCTGCTATTGAATTAAATAGATTTCTTATAACGAGAAACGAATATCTCGAGCACGTACGATAAGCTTCATTTCACATTAAAGATAGGTTTTGTAAACAAATTTATATCAAAATTAGTCACGGATTACGAGATGAATGAACATGCAAATGGCACTATTAATTCCACAATTCTGGATCAGTGGTGTAACATAAATAACAAGTTCATTTAATGTCTACATTCAATTTAATCAATTATATTTAACTCCAACAGTATCCTGCATATATGCCATTGAAACGCCTCAGTTTCTATGTTAATGACTTTCAACGAATGAAACCTTGCAAGTATTTTTAATTTCGTACATTTATTTCAAAATTATATTTTTTCCTGTAAAATATCCAATAAAAGTATCGAATTAACATACTCTTATGTAGTATTTCCTCGAAAATAATATTTTTTTCTGTAGCCGTTCATAAACAAAAGTTCAAGATGCTACTGACTGTGCTAACGTTTCTATAGAAATGTCTCTCTCTCTCTCTATTACTTGCCTATCATTTCCTGAACCACCAAATACAACTATAATTCAACTCCACACAATATTGCAATGGTCCTGATTTCTTTAAAACCACCCTGTATAAATATAAACGCTCCCCACAGTATTGACTGTTTCTATTTTTCTACTGTTTAAATTATTCCTGTATACCTATGATTTTACTTCACTCCATATGTCTAGTATTCTATTTATGCTGCTCCTTATGATCTACCCTATATAACAAAATTCACATTTTTTAATCACATTTTATCACTATAATGTTACTCTACCATTTATTTCAACCACCGTGCATATGCAACTGCTTCCAATTTTTTTTTAACCCATGTTTTTAATTATATCCTAACTGCTTATGCTTATATAACAAATTTTTGATTCGCCCTGAATAACAATATTTTTACTTCTCCTTTACTTCAAACACCTTGTATAAGCAACTACTTCCACACTATATAATTTTTTAACCGCCCTATATAACTATAATTCTACTCCACCTTATATTTCAACCATCTTGTACATTTAACTGCTTCTAACATGTTTTAAAGCCTTCTGTATAAGTGCAATTATTCTCCATCCTATAACTAGATATTTTTGATGAAAGTTTGACATTTACATTGATGTTTACAGTTTTTTTGCACGTACCTTTCCGATTTTCAAAAAATGGTATCCTTTACGTCCTAGAAAAATATACATAATCAAGCTGGAACATATATTTGTAGAATACAATTTAAAATATTCAAGTTGTTGAGCCGTTTTAAAGAAAACAGTGAAGATTCATTGAATTCACTGAAATGTAGTCCCTTAATTATTTTTTTTTCTGATGTTCTGGAAAACCGAAAATCTCACGTTATAGACAATTATATGTGTAATCTTCCTTAATATAATGTAGTTTAAATCATCAAAATTGCTGTTTTTGAATAATCACTGGTCATACATAAAGAAAGACGAATTGAGTACCTCCTCCCTTTTGGAAGTCGGTTAAAAACGAGTTTAGTGTGTTAGTTAAAAACTATTTTTAATTTTTAATGCGAAAAAATATCGTTCAAGCTTAGCAATGGCTTGAAAATAGTTACCTGAAAAGTGCACCTAGAATACAACTATTGCCGATGGTATGTGGATTTCAAACGTGTTCCAACAACCACCGAAGGCTAAGCCCGAAAATGTCCAAATAAATCTGCAGATTTCAAGAAATAAGTGACAACCTGATAAAACAAAATTGTGTATTAAAATTTGGGTACGGAAAACTTTTTTCCAAGTGGAACAAAAACAAAAACATAATAATGATTAGGTACGCTATTTGAAGCTGTTTACGATTGAGAAAACGGATTTTTTGCATAAGTACATTGTGGCCAATATGGTATTATTAAAAATAAACACTCAAATTATTGCAAATAAAAACCTACCTTAATTAGCCCACATTTGCGAATAGACAGCTCTTCGTCGCAAACACCTGGGCATGGGTTAATTAATAAAATAACAATAACAATTTAAAAACCTGTAATGTGAGACATACTTTATAACTGACAAAACCGGCTATATTTTAGAAATGTATGTTCCCTAACATGGACTTGTCATTGCTTTTTCATGATATTGGATTCAATATTTTCACCTGTACTTTAGTCAAGCAAATGACTGCTTTTATCAATCGATACGACTGAGTAAATAATTTGGTCAAGTGCGAGTTGGACTCTCATACTAAGGGTTCCGTACCACCTTCAAGATTCTAATATTCCAGTTTCAGAGAACTAGGTAATGCGTGCATTTTCTCATATTTACCCTAATATCTTTTAATGGAAGCGTTTTAAATTTATAGAGAATATACACTTTCAATGTCTAAGTGCTTCTTGGGAAATAACACCACAGTTTAGAGAAAATTGCTGTATATTCCAAACGTTTCGGGGTCTAGATCAAACCCCGTTGTCAATGGTTAAGAAACTACGGATTAAAAAGGCACAATTCTAAGATGTAAATTAAAATATTTGACAATGTGTATTATTTGATTTTTGACGTATTAATCATCAGCAACCAGGAACGACTGAATTCTACGGAGGTAGTAGCGATACAATCGTTTTCATTTAACAAAATTAAACACACTCTTTTAGTTTTCTTTTGGTGTTGTGTTCTTCTTTGTGTAATATAACTGAACACAACACCAAAAGAAAACTAAAAGAGTCTGCTTTAATTTTGTTAAATGAAAACGATTGTCGTTCCTGGTTGCCGATGATTAAGGAAGAAATTGCTAATGGTCATGTCCTTGTGAACAACCCAATATCGGGATAGTTCATAAGGTTTTCCCTTATGATTTTAATGGGATCACTGAATCAACAAAGTTCTTTGGTCGCATTTTTGGCGAATGTACTATCTTATAACAAAGTCGCACCTAGGAGCGCCACATAAAATTCTGAAGATCTCCCTTTCAAAGTTTTCCAATTTGAAAGGAACTTTATGATTATATGATCTTTAGAAATTTCTGTGCTACCCTGTATATTACAAATGAAATTCTCTTAGTTACGTCAAAAATCAAATAATACATATTGTCAAATATTTTAATTAACATCTTAGAATTGTGCCTTTTTACCCATATTTTCTTAACCATTGACAACGGGGTCTGATCTAGGCCCCGAAACGTTTGGAATATACAGCAATTTTCTTTAAACTGTGGTGTTATTTCCCAAGAAGCAGAAAACAACTATACATTTTCATTTTCCACACATAGACTTTTTATTTTATCTGCTTCAGGATTCGCTTGATTTTTATAAGAATACATATGTATTTAATTTTCTAATTTGGTCACAAAAATTAACATTAGAGTTTTATTTTACTAATAAACTTTCAGGGCAGCCTTTTATAATCTACTGTCTGAATTTTGAGGCTTTGTAGATTGGAAGATAAAGGGCAAAATAGGTCAAGTTTTAAATTATAAAATATTAAATCTGTTATTCAAATTATTTGAAAATACAAATAAAATATATTTTTCAAAATTTAAATAGTGTAGTTTCTAAAGTGGGAACTAAGTCGATTTTTAATATTTTTGTCAATATCTTTTAACCAAATTATTTAAAGATATGATATATTTGTAATTCACATCATGAGCGTTTTATCTGATATATTACATAATGCGTTTGCAAATTGAATTTTTATTTTCCATTTAATTGTATAATTTGTCCCTAACATTACTATGGGGTTTTCTAATAATTTTTCTTATAAATTTCAAGTGAGCCCCAGTACCCCTAATTATTTTCAAAATTTTAGATACTATGGTTTCCGAAAAAAGCGAGAAATGAGAATTTTTATATCATTATGTTAATATCTTGTAAACAATTAATTGTAAAAATATAAAAAATATATATTTGTATTCCTCATAATAAGCCCTTTCATTTGATGTATTGCATGATGCGTTAAAAAATATTTTTTATTTTCCGTTTAATTCTATAATTTGGCCCCAATATTAATATTAGGGATTTCTTCGTATTTTTCCTGTAAACAAAAAAAAATAGTTCTTATAGTTTGGGCAATAAAGGGGAAATGTGTATTTTTTTAAAATATTTTTTTATATATTTTAAAATATTCATTTTAAAAAAATTAAAAATATATATTTGTATTCGCCATAATGAGCCCTTTTATTTGATAACATGATGCGTTAGAAATAATTTTAATTTTATATTTTACATTTAATTCTGTAATTTGCCCCCCTCCCCCAAAAAAATTAAAAGTAGAGGTTTCTCCTTGTTTTTCCAGTATACTTCAGGTCAGACCCCATACGTCTTATTTTTTTCAAAACTTTACGATTTATAGTTTCACAGATAAGGGGGGAATGGGTAAATTTTGGTATATTTTTGTTAATATCTTTTTAACTATAAAAAAAATATATTTGTGTTCTTCAGAATGGGACCTTTCATTTGATGTATACATGATGCGTTTGAAAAACAATTTAAATTTTCGTTTAATTCTATAATTTGCCCCCCAAAATTAATATTAATGGTTTCTCCGTATTTGTCCTGTAAAGTTCGAGCAACGTTCTATATTTTCCATTTTTTTCAAAATTTTAGGCTCTATAGTTTCGGTGATCAGGGGGGAAACGGCCAATTTTTTTAGTTTTTCCCTCCAAAAGTACCCCTAAAATCAAAATTTCTTCTTTTACGATATGTACTCCTGATCGGGTTACCAAACTGTACATTGATACCAAATTTCAACCTCATCCGTCCAGTAGTTTAGGAGAAAATTGCTGTGATGTGACAAAGGCAGAAATCCGGAGTGATATTATAACGGTATCCGTATATTGTATATACGGAACCCTAAAAATATACAAAATGAAAGCAAGTGAAAATTTATTAAAAAAATAAAAATAGAAAACTAAAAATAGATATGGTACAAAATGATTAACAAAAAATGAAATATTTCATTATAGAATTCAAAATCTAGGAACATTAAATCTTCAAAATTAAACCATTTATATTTAAAAAAATGTTATATGATTTTTGAAAAATACGCAAAAATAACTCTACTACTAGTGCATTTATTATATCTATGCAATTTATGACTTGTCTTTAAAAATTTATAGGTATCATCTGTTAACAGCATTACTGTTACATTGTACATTTCAAGACTAATAATATAATCTTTATACCACTTATCAACCACAAAAAATTATTTCTACTGTACTTTACAAAAATATCTTCATATAATACTCAAAGCCATTCTGAAATCAGAAATATCCAAAACCATTTCCAAAACTTGGCAACATCCAAAAATACTCCATCCACAAATAACCAAACAGTGAAAATATTCCAAATGATTAAAGTGTTAAAGAGCTCAATGGATAAACAGCCAGCTCTTCAAATATGGCCCAACAAAAAAATATCCACGTAGAAGAATATAAGGCCCAGCAGTATAAATGGTCCGATCGTGAAATAATTACGGCCCCCAGACCAGACAAAAATAAAGGCGCTCCCAGCAAAATCAGGTCTTCCAGCAAAATATAAGCTTAACGTTGAAAAAAAATGCCAACACAACCATATGTCACGAACACTATTTAAATCCACTATACTAGACTATGAGACGTACTATCTTAAGCACAGGCGGATTTAGAAGAAAGAACGATTCTTTCGTTCAACACCAGATCGAAATTTTATCCGCCCCCCTCACTTATCAGAAAGCGTCAGCTTGAAATGATTAGCATTTCTACCAACAGAATTTTGCATACAGTTCTATCAGGAGAGGATGCCATGTTCTGGGTAGCGCCGGCATGTGGGAAGTTACACAAGGTACTACTCAAGGACTACTAATACCTAAATTAGTTCTGTGAACCCAAAGACAGTTCCAGTTACAATAACTTCACATAGTTGTCAAGTCATATCATTTTATAAAATAAATTACTAAGGTTAATACAGGCTTCAATTTTTTAAACGCTATGCCACAATGATAGACAAAATAGGGATTCATTACTATACGCCGATGTCGAAAAGAGTGTTAGTCAAGTGGAGCGGAAAGGGAATAGCCCTTCAAAGCGCCCGAAGACACACCAGTCAGCAAGCAAGATGATGAGTGATGGCCTCTGTATTTTGGAATAGGAACGGAATTTTGCTCATCGACTTTCTTCCGAAGGGCCAACAGATTAACAGTGAGTATTATGTTGCGATATTAGATCAAATGGATGACAAAATCAAACAAAACATGGTAATGAAAAAACCTTTGTTTCACCAAGACAACGCACCGATCCATTAGTCGATGAAGACGATGGTAAAAGTGAACGATTTACTATTCGAAGAACTCAAAAAGATGTCCTAGGCAAAGAGATTTGTCTGCAATGATAAGATTATATTAATCGCAACTAAAGGTTATTTTGTGGGAACGGATAAATATAAGATAATAATCAAAAGTTTAGAAAAAAATTTGGTATGTATAATTGTATATAGAAGGTGATTCTGTTGATATATGAAATTTGCAAAAAAAAGTGTTTTTACTGGTAATCCCGGAATATAATGTGTTATTTTTAGTTAGAGTTTGTTATAGTGCTACACCAACGTATGTTAAACAGCTTGTAGGTATCTAGGTGGAATACTGACAACTACTTTTGCATTGTACTGTGACAAAGGGGATGACTTCTATTTGCACATTGACGGGGACGAGCCATGGTCAATCATTATGATGTAAGAGAGGCTGATTTATCAATATTTGAATTCTCTTTTGTCTGTTCATTGGGTTTTCTCTCCTCCAAATTTTTTTCCTGCAACAGATAAGTATTTAAAAATTGTATATGAAGAACAAAGTGTAGAAAGGCAATTTCGTAAAATTGCCCGGATTACTGGCTATCCGTACAGAGATTCTTCCTCACAGTTATTCTGAGAGAAAGAGATGTCTACAAAATGATCAACCAGTATTCCTGTATATAAGTAATGTATATTGTGTAATACTTATCTGTGTATGGAGACGTTTCAACTCCGAGTCCGGAGTCGTTGTCAATCGTTTAGTGTTGTTTTCGAGGTTTTTTCTAAAAAAATTCGCTTTGATCTTGAATTTGTTGTTTGTCAAAAAATTTGACACTGACAAATTTTTCGTTTGGTTATCACTTGACGCTGAGGTTATCGTTTTTTTGTTCTGTTAGCAATAAATTCCTCCAGTCCAAATGAAGGTCGGCTGAAGGTGCTCCGATTTCAGTGTTGTTTATCATCATACAGCTGGCTTCTTTAAATTTTCTCTTTTTTAAATTTTCTTCTCTCAACAAAATCTTTCTTTTATCCCAGTCTATCCTATGGCTGCCGGTGCTCGTTAATACATGATTGGCCAAATTTGATTTGTCCACATGTCTTCTGGAAATGTTATATTGATGTTCTTTTTTCCTTACTTCTAAAGGTGTTGAAGTTTCACCGGTATAAGAATGGCCACAGTCACACAAAACACTGTACACACAATTTTTAGAACTCTGGGTTGCGTTAAACGGTTTGGTATGTGTGAGGATAGAGCGCAAGGTATTAATTGTTTTAAAAACAGTTTTAACGCTGTATTTATTTCCTAACCGCTTAATTTTTTCCGATACACCTGGGATATATGGAATTATGTTCATAATTTGGTTGTCTGTTTGTGTTTGGTTGGTATTAGTGTGATGGTTATTTGTGCTGGTTTGTTGTTGCGATTTTCTTTCTAGCTGATTTATAGTTTTATTTATAAAGTCTTGGGGATATTCATTTTGAAGTAGATGTTCTTTGATAATATTGACTTCTTTGTTTAAGATTTGGGTGGATGAAGATATGTTTTTTGCTCTATCATATAAGCACGTTACAACACCTTTCTTTACGTTTAAGGGATGGTTGGAGTGAAAATTCAAATATCTATTAGTATTTGTAGGTTTTCGATAAGTACTTGTACTTATTGTGTTGTTTGTTCTATCTATAAGTACATCAAGATAAGCAAGTTTATGCAAATTTTCCATCTCCATTGTAAATTTTATTGTGGGTTCTTGACTATTGATGTAATCTAGGAATGAGTGCAGTTCTTCAGCACCATACTCCCAAACCACAAAAATGTCATCAACGTATCTCCACCACACTTTCGGTTTATTCTTATATTTGCCTATGAATGTTTCTTCAAAATATGTCATTAATATATTACTGATTATAGGAGATAAAGAAGAACCCATGGCCATACCAAATTCGTGTTTATAGAAATCTCCTTCAAATTGAAAATATGTAGTGTTTAATCAAAGTTCGGTTAGTTCCATAATTGTGTCAATGTTTAATTTTGTTTTGTTGTGTAAGGTAATATCTTGTTGTAATTTATTTTTTATAATTTGTAATGATTTATCAACAGGTACATTTGTAAAAAGACTAACTATTTGGAGGAGAAAAAACCTAATGAACAGACAAAATAATTCAAGACCTTCTCAACAATCTTTTCGAAATTATTTGAATTCTCCTCAGATCAAAAAGTTCAAAATACAGTCATCCACAAAAAAATCCTTTTGCCTGTGATTTGGGATATTAACCGAGTTTATCTCTAATGAGCGTAAATCCTTCTCAGTACATACAACATAATGATGCTCCGTCCCACATATAGCCCTCAGCTGAAGAGGCTCAGCAAAACCTGAAATTTGAACAAATTCCACACCCTCCTTATTCTCTCTTGTATCTTACCATTATTAAGGGTTCTTCTAGTCATGAGTGATCATAGGAGCAATCTTTTTACGTGATGAGGTATCAAGTCCTGGAATCGACAAACGTCGGAAGAATGCTTCAGTGGTGGAGTATAATAACTTATTATTCTTTAATGGTGAGATCATGTTGAAAAATAAATGTATGAATTTAAAGCTTAACAATTGTTCTTTAATGTACTTTTGGCTTATTATTAACGTGATACATCAAGAGTATCAATAGCAGTAGCCACGAAATGTCTATTCAATTATTTAAATCATCTTGATGTGGAAGAATATCTTTATAAAATGTTGAAAATGCTTCTATGAATAGCTCGGTGGTACACAAAGCTAAATCCATTCGATTATTAGAAATTCATTAATGTTTTCGCCTTGGGGTGTTCCTCATTGTCATCATATTTCCGTTTAGACCCGTTGTATATTTTCATTACGTATTGTTTCTAATTTACTGATTCCTGTTTCTATGTTTAGTTGTTTGCATAGTCCAATAGGAAAAATATTTGTATGATTTAGTTTCCAAAATATGGTAATGTAGTCATTGAATGGTAATCAACATTGTCTTCAATAAGGATTGCTAATTAACAATGCAAACTTAACTTCAGTTTCATTTTCTGAATCTGAATTACCTGACTGTTGGTCCACATAAAATATCGGGGGAAACTCAATCACGTTCTATGGAACATAGAGGAACGTTCTTGGCACGTCTTGAATACGAGAATTTTCTATGTATTTTTTGACGGTGCCTTCTTTAAGACCTATATGTTCCGATCAGTTACATTTTCACACCAATATCGTGTCAGTCTATCCACGTGGACAACCTTCATCTTTGCCCGTGGCGTGCGTTGTCTACAGCATACAACAACTTTGATTTTTCTCATTTTGTAGGGCCAAGCCCATGTGTCTTACATCGGGCACTTGTTTTCCACATTTGAGGCTCTCGTGCGAAACTCTTCGATGGATGTTCTGTCAGATGCTCTGTAGTAACATTACCCCAAAGCATTTTAGAAGACCAAAAGTTATATCTTGAAAAAGAATCCCAATCCTTGAATAGAGATATGGTAAAGAGTCCATGTCAAGTTTACTAAATGGAACTTTGATCACCAACGCAGAAATAGGCAGAAAATTTACAGGATTTCGTTGCCACCATTAGATGGTTACACCTACGGGCTTGAGAGAGCAGTATGCCACAAAGCTTATTGAAGGCATTACAAATTCTGAAATATTTTGTTAATGCTGAAAATGTTTTATTAATTTGTACGATTTCTATTTTGTTTCTTCATTTGAGTTTTCTCTCCTCAAAGTGATTTATGAAATACAGATAAACTAACTAATTGAGAATCAAAGATTAGTAAGGATATGTTGTGTAAATCGCCCACTAGTTACCTTTTAATAGAAAAACTCTCTCGCAGGATTAACTCAGAGAAAACATGTCTATGGATTTATCAACTAGTTTTCTGTGTATAATATTGTTTACGATGGAGGTTCCGGTCAAGAGGGCGTGGTGGCCACACACTTGTACAGTACTTTACAAGAAAACATAATTTATTTTTAAAGATTCTACAAGTTTAATTTAAATATTCATAAAATAGAAGAAAGAGTTAGTTTGGAAAGTCTTTAATTATTAAAAGTTTTAGTTTCGGGAAGGGATGTTTAAGATAAGTGTTGTATTAGTGAAGATGTGGATGTTCGAATTTGTTAACCATTTAATAGCATGCATGGGAATGAAAGCTTACTCCTCCAAAGACACTCATATAGTGAAGGACGATTCATAAGTGATCGATATTTGTGTGAAGTCTCTAGTGATATATGTCTAGTATTTTTTGGTGAGGCCGGAACTCCGTGTGGCCGCCAAATTAGTATATAGCTTTGTACAGTTTAACGTATTAACCCTACAGAATTCTTGTTCAGTTTTACACATATAAATATAGAAAAGGGTAAAAATGGTTAAGGGATAAATTTTCTACAAAAAGTAAATCTGGTACCTGGTCAATAAGGACCCTTAGGTTCAAGACCATATTCGCCTGTACAGCAGGCACCCTTGAGAAGAAGAAGAAGAAGAAGAAGAAGAATATTGTTTACTGTAAATTGTCTGGTTGATGTTTTGATTCCTCATCAGGAATTGTTGAATCGTTTTTTCGAGTTTTTCTACTACAGGGCAACTAGTGTTCCTGAAAATTTACACAAAAACTCAATTGCTTATCTGTTTTGCACAAATCACTATGAAGAGAAAAAACTAATTGAACAATCAAAAGCTATCCACCTCCTCAATCATTTAGAAACTACTAATGTACTATTTTGGTGAAAAATATCGAAAAACAAAAACAGATGTTAGCTTAATACATGCTAAGAGTTAATATAAATAAAATTGGATAATATTATAAACAGCACCAGTTCTTCTTTTGTACTGCTATTTATGATTTCATGCATATTGTGACTGAAACACATTTTTGAATTCTATGTGAGTGATGTTTCTGTGTTAATTAACACTGTTTTTAAAAAATATTTATTTCACTTAAACTTAAAATTATAAATTCAAAAATATATCTGATTATAACATGTAAAATATTAAATTATGAAAATACGTCTAACTACTTCAACTGTTATGCCGATTCTAATTCAAGATCGGTTTGATATTGATCAGGCAGCCAAGTCGCTGAATCTGCGTCCTTGCACGTGTGGTTTTAATCTTGTTGCATTTGCAGTTAAGGGTTACGTAAATCCTCCATCCCTTAGAAGAAACTCGAGGGTGGAACTATTCGAGTTTCGTCAACTCTTCTTGGAGTGGCATCTTGTCCATTGGGTTGAAGTTTCTTCTTTATTGAAGCTTGAATTTGTTTTCTATTTCTAATAAGAAAATAGCAAATTATTAATAAAATCAAAATTGAAAATGTTCCAATGGACCAACTGTGATAATTTGAATGCAATTGAATTGTTTCTAAAGGTTCATTATTAATTTCTTCAAGTTGGATTTAATGCAATTTATCAAGTGAAACTTTTTCTAATTTAAGTTTTTGAACAGACATAACTGGTAATGAAATTTCTTCAATATCTTGAAGGGCTATTGGATGTCCTTGGGAGATTCCCTTTTCATTTTGGTAGGTGAACTTCGGGGTTGAAATTGAACATTTGGGTGGAACTTCAAAAAGGTAAGGTCCTTTGATGATTGCTACATCGTTTTCTTCACAACTTGTTTGAATTTTCTGTGGCCTTGGAAAAATACCAATATAATGGGATTCATCGATTTCTTCAATAATGGTATTGATTAACTTGACAGGAACTTGTTGACATTTTTCTAAGTTTGTCTCCATCGATAGGATTGATGTGATGCAGTCTAAATTTTCGTGTGTGGGCACCAGGCTGTTTGTTTGGCACAGGTAGTTGGGGTTGATTTCTTGGCATGGATCTTCTTGGTATTGATATTGGTCATTACTCAATATAAGGAAAGGTTGAGGAGGAATAATTATGGTATTATTGATATTCGGAATCGAATATAAGTGATAATGATTAAAAACTTCAGAATAAACTAGTGGAAATTCTAAAGAAAATATTAATTTATCTTCAGTGTAAAGAATATTTGTCTTAACAATTTTGTAATATTCAAAATAATTGTTCTTATCAAATAATATTTGTTGATGGCTGTGAATTTCAGAAAGAATGTTTATTAAATGTTTAAGTTGTTCTGGTGAAATAATGCTATGATGCAAAGTGTTTAGATTAGCGAAACTTATAGCATTTTCGATTTCAGTCAGAAAATTAAGTATTGAGTCTAAATTAAGTTTTACATGATTTAAGATTTCTCGAATTTCAAAATAATGTTCATAACCGAATTTTGTTTCATTTAGAGCAATTCGCAATTCTTCAACCTTATTTGAAATTAATTTTTGATTTGTCGTAACTGACGTAATTGTTTCATTTATACCATTGACCAATTTAGTACTTAGAGATATTTGTTTATTTACCTTTCTAATAATCTGGTTTTGATTATTTTCTAATTGTGAAATGCTATTATAGATTTCCTTAGCGTCTTCTTGATCCATGTTTCCAGTTATAGATTTGATAATGCTACCTAGAGGATTCAATAAGCCTCTTTTGTATCTTTAATTGGGGAAAATTGAAATTAATTTTTTATTTACATTATCAATTTCAAATTTCAGATGTTGGTAACTGGTATAAAGTTCCATTTTATCATTAAGGGTAGTTTGGTTTATTAAATTACCAATGTGTTCATATTCACGAGTAATATTAAAAATTTGGGTTTTGATTGAATTGATGGGAATATAATGAAGGAAAGAGTGAGAACCAATTTTAATTCTTGCGGTTCCTTGTTTGAAAATTAAAATTCCGGGGTTCTTGTTCAGGTTCTGAATCTGAACTTTCCGTGACGTTATCAGATTGTTGGTCATCAGGATTGTCATGAGGATTATCCTGCAAAAATTGTTTGGTGAATTTTCTTCGAGGTTTAAAAATTTGTTTGTTGTACCGTGAGGGGTTGTTAATGTCAATTCGTTAGATCTTAAAATATGTTCTCGATTGTAAAGGGGTTTTGTTTTGGATTGTCGTTCCGTTAGTTTTTTATAACCGCTGATTCCTGGTTGGATATCGGGTGGATCGTTTCTTTTTTCGTTAAGTTTAGTAATTACCTTTTGTTTTTTGTCAGAGCATTTTTGGTTGATATTTTTATAAAGTTCTAACATGGTTTCTTTATGTTCGTTTATTTGATGATTGATCGGTTGTATCGAATTATCTATTTCGATAGGGTCTTTTAATTCAAGATGTCCAAATAAAAGATCAATTGGTTTTTGGTTTGTGCTTGAATGTATTGAGTTGTTGTAGCCTGTTATAGCGTAGATTAATTTTTCGAAAGAAGTTAGTTGTGGTTTCAAAAGTGAAAGAGTTCTTAAATGTTCTAAGAGTGTGGAGTGAAATCTTTCAACAATAGAATTACTGTTTGGGTTTAAGGCTAAAGTATAATGCCAATTAATTTTGTAAAGTTTTGAAAATTCTTTTATTAAATGTTGCGTGAATTCTGTTCCGTTGTCTGAAATTATATTTTCAGGAATTTTATAAGAAGAAATAAATTGTAACAAGGATTGATAAATATGAATAGCTGATAAACTTGGTAAAATGTAGGCTTGTCCGAATTTGGAAAAACTATCACATATTGTCAGTGCAGTGACATTGTCGAATTTAAATGTGTCTACATGTAGGGTTTCGAAAGGTTTTTTCGGTGAAGGTGTTAATTGCAATTTTATAAGTGATGGGTGTCTTTCATATTTTACCTGCTGGCAAATATGGCAGTTATTTATGAAGTTTTTTACATCATCAATTAATTTTGGCCAGTAATGTTTTAATTTCAGTTCATTGATGGTTTCATGAATTCCTCTATGGTTAGTGATTCCTTCATGTTGTGATTTAATTAATTTTTGTTGTCTAGTTACTTTAGTTATGTCAGAAAGTAATTTATTTGATTTTAGTAACTTAAAAGCGGAGTTTTTGAAAATGAGCGGTACAAATCTGCACATGTTTTTATAAAGTTCGCCATTGTCGTCATTTTGAAAGTAAAATACGTATTGTCGTTTAGGAACACCATATTCTTTTAGAAATTTAATACAGGCTTGTTGGAAATTTTCCGGAGAAACGTAAATTTGCCATCTTGTTCGTTAGTACTGGATTTTCAAAAATTTTCTTTCTGACTGTTCTACAATTTTGATCGGTTTTTATGATCATAATCTGATTTTTAAAATAATTTAGAGTTTTTTCTGTGATGTCAATTGTTAAAATTGGATCTTCGTTGCTTGTGTGAACAGTTTGATTTCCGTCTTGTTCTTCTTCTGGATCTACTTCCGGGACAAGTGAGAGTCTTTCTTGATTTTCTTCACTTTCGTCTGAATTTTGGGAAGTTGCTTCGGGATTTTCCATTATATTTCTATTAAATTCGTCCATGTATTCATAAATTGGTAAAACATTTGATGAAGTGTCTGTTGGATAAATTTCTGCTCTTGATAATGCGTCAGCGTTGGTGTTTAACTTGCCTTTTTTATAAATGACTTCATAATCAAACTCTTCTAATTTCAATCGCCATCTTACTAGTCTGGAATTTGGTTGTTTAACATTCATTATCCATTGTAAAGGTTTGTGATCGGTGACTAATTTTATTTTTCTTCCTACTATGTAACATTTGAAGTAAGAAGTTGCGTAAACTATGGCTAGTAGCTCCTTCTCAATTGTTGAGTAATTTTGTTCTGCATCATTTAAAGTCCTGGATGCGTATGCTATGGGTTTATCCTGACCAATGGGTCCTTGCGATGATAGTATAGCTCCAATTGCTACGTTGCTAGCGTCGGTGGTTAATATAAATTCTTTAGTAAAATCTGGTCGTATAAGTATTGGGTCATTAGTTAAAAGTTTTTTATAGTCCTCAAAAGTTTATATGTAAATAGGGTCATTGATGTCAATTTTTGCTCCTTTCTTTAAACAACTGGTAAATGGTTTAGTTATTTTTGCGAAATTGTTAATAAATTTTCTGTAATAACCTAGGAGTCCGAGGAAACTTTTTATTTCTCTAGTTGTTTTAGGTATTGGATAATTTAGGATTGCTTTTATTTTATCTGGATTCGGTTTAATACCTTCTGGCGTTATTATGTGGCCTAGAAATGCTACTTCTTTTTTGAGAAATTCGGATTTATCTAATTGTACCTTGAGATTATGTTCTCGAAATTTTTGAAAAATTTTCTTTAAGTTAACTAAATGTTCTTGAAGAGAAGTTGAAAATATAATTACGTCGTCAATGTAAACTAAGCAAATTTTATTTAGGTATTCTTTTAATACATTTTTCAATCCGAAAGGCATTCTTAAGTATTCATAGTGTCCATTCTCTACGTTAAATGCTGTTTTTTGTATATCATCTGGATGCATTTCTACTTGATGAAAACCACTTGCTAGGTCAAGGGTGGTGAAATATTGACTTCTTCCTAATTTATCTAATATGTCCGATATATTGGGAATAGGGTATCGATCATCGATTGTTTTTTCGTTAATCTTACTATAGTCAACTACTATTCTCCATTTTTTCTTTCCAGAAGCGTCAGCTTTCTTGGGCACTACCCAAATAGGTGAAGACCATGGTGAATCGGTTGGCCTAATTATTTCTTGATTTAGCATTTCATCTATTTGTTTTTGGACTTCTTCTTTATGAATAAAGGGGTATCTATAAGATCTGGTGTAAATTGGTATTTCGTCTTTCGTTGTTATCCTGTGCTTAACTTGGTTTGTAAAAGTAAGTTTAGTATTGTCTTGGTGAAATATGTCAGAATAGTTTTTACAAAGTTTTTCAAGGTGAAATTTTTCTTCAGGGTTAAGATGGTTCGAAGTAAATTTGTGACATTGTTTTGATAGTCAATAAGCGAGGGTTCGATTTGAACATGATAAAATTCAAAGTCATTTTCGGTAAAAGAATTTGCATTTATGGGTTTATATCAACAAATTTCTTGGACATGTGGTGTAGAATTTTGAATATCGACAGAGGCGTAACCATTTGTTGAAATTGTTAATCCTTCTCGAATTACACAATTGAATAGTTTGGTTTGGGGAATAAGAATTTGTTATGTTAACAGGAATTTTTGCTGTTTCGATAGTGAAGGGTTCTATTCTAGCAAAGAATAAAAGTTTTCCTTTTGCTTCATAGTGTGATAAAGGAATGTCTGCTAAAGGTGTTTTTATTTTATAATTTTTAAGATCAAGTTGAACTTTAAGATCTTTCAAAGTGTCGTAGCCTATTAGACCGTCGAAAAAATGGTGGAATTTGAAAAGATAAAACTTAATAGGTTGTTTGGTATTGAATTCTGAGAATGCTGGAATCTTTACAGAAAGGTTTCGAGTTGTTGTTTGGAAAATAGAAGAAATTGTGAAGGTTTCTTTTTGAATGTAATCAGAAAAATATTTCTCCCCAATATCTGGGTTGAGAAAAGATTTCGTTGCTCCAGTGTCAATCAATAATTTTAAGGGACGATCAGCAATTTTAATATAAGGTAAATCTTTGCGATCGTAAATTGAATGCATTTCTATGAGATTTTCGAATTTTGGCTGGGATCGTGAATATTTTGGTCATTGGGTTCATTAAGATTTTCAGAATTAGAAGTTTCATTTTGATGTGTTATATTGGAGTCATGAACTGTTGGTGATGAATTTAAGTAAAATTCACTTTCATCATAGTTTTCGTCATAGTTCGGTTCATTAAAACAATATTGATTGTTATAATAAGATTGTTCAGGTATATTTGTTTCATTACTGTTATTATAAAACTATTGATTAGGATCATTGTAATCAAAATTATGCATTTCTCCAAATTTTTTCGGTTGGTAACGAGGATTTGGGATAACAGTGTTAGCAGTATGATTAGAAAAATTTGATACACCTGACATTGGTACGGGTCGAGGTCTATTTTGAATATTAGTATGATTATTTGAATTATTATTTGGCTTCCAAACATTAATTGGTGGTCTGGGTCTTCCAAAAACTTGACTATTCGTTGGTAGTCTTTGATAGGGTACAGGACGTGGTTGAATATTTATTGATCCGCGTGGAAATGGTGGTTGAATAGGGTTTACGAACTGAGGTACATTTTCTTGGAATAATGGTACATGATGTTGTAAAGCAAAATTATTTTGAAAAGGTTTAAAATTTTGTGGTTGATTTTGAAAATTTTGTGGTTTTGGTTTCACATTTTCAATAGGTTTTTGCAAATGACGTATGTTAATTTCCGAAATTATAAATTGTCTAGCTTCAGCCAACCCAGTAGGCTTCATAGCTCGAATTGTAGAGCCTAATGGTTCTCTGAGACCAGCTAAAAATATTTTGAGAGCATGTGTGTTGTAAAAAGTTTTCTTTACCTGCTTGTTCGCGGCAATGGGTGCATGAGTGTCTAAATAATTGTGTAATGCACTGAGATTTGACATTACCCTAGTATAAAATTGTAATGCGGATTCATTAGTTTGTCTTAACTGATCTAAATCAAACAAAAGTCCGTTTTCATCTCTTTGATCGCCAAAGTGTGCAATTAATGCGTTTCTGACAGAGTGCCAGTCTTTCGCAATGCATATAGTATAAACTTCGCGTGCTTTGCCTGTTAATTTAGCGTAAATGCCGCAAATTATGCTAATGTTTTGAACACAACCGGCATTATTTGGGTTCGGATCCCAATATGTATTGATTATAGTATTTGCAGTTTCTAAAAATGAACTTAACTCTAAGGGATTTCCGTCAAATTGAGGAATTATTTGTAAAAGTTTTGTATCAAAAACTGGTATTTGAGCCATCTTATTACTTGAATTATTATCTAAAGTCAAATTATTAAAAAGTGAACTTAAATCTAAAGCTGAATCAAAACTTATATTTAACTCGCTATCAATATTTTCCCGACGTGGAGATAAGAATTGCGAGGAGATCGGCATATACAGGGAAGAAATTAACAAAAGTTATTTGGAATTGAGTAACTTACAATATTTGTGTCTTCATGCCTGTAAAACTTTCCTTGGTGGAGGTTTTAGCAGATCCCTGGAACTTTCCTGGTCGTGGAGGTTCTTTGGAATTTTCTGGTTTCAGACGGGTTAATTTTGATAATTTCCCGTTCCAAAATCCGTGTGTGACTGCGCCAGTGATTCTATGTGAGTGATGTTTTTGTGTTAATTAACACTGTTTTTAAAAAATATTTATTTCACTTAAACTTAAAATTATAAATTCAAAAATATATCTGATTATAACATGTAAAATATTAAATTATGAAAATACGTCTAACTACTTCAACTGTTATGCCGATTCTAATTCAAGATCGGTTTGATATTCATCAGGCAGCCAAGTCGCTGAATCTGCGTCCTTGCACGTGCGGTTTTAATCTTGTTGCATTTGCAGTTAAGGGTTACGTAAATTGTGTTTAGTATACAGGGTGTTTCAAAAATATAGTAAAATAATTAATTGGTGATTCTTGGTTTCATTTTATGAAGAAAACTGCATATGAACATTTGTACAAAATACTTAAATTTTGAGGTAAAATTTTCAGATATCTAAGGAATTTGGTACCCGTCCTCTATGCATCCAGGTGCTTTTATTTTTTCTATCAGTGGCGTTGAACAAAAAGGTTTGCCACTTCTTTGCCTTAAAATAAAAATTATTTTTGAAATCTCAAATCATTTATGACCAAATTTGATATTCTGATTTTCGTTCGTCATGACTTTCGCCGAAAAAATAAAAGTGGTTTTCTTTCAGGATCAAATCACTGAAAATCTAAATTAATATTGCTTCAGATCGCAAATAAGGGCTAATAATTTGTGAACACATAAATCAAGTAGTCAGGAGCACTGAGGACCTCAGCAATGGCATTTCAAGAGTGCGAGTTTTTTTTTATGGTTATACCTTAAATCTCTAGTGCCTAAAACTCCCGTTAACACTTTAGAATATTTAACCGGGCGAATGGTGCCTCATATGAAACTATACGGTATACGTCGGGAATATTTGAACGACTGCGCAATTGTATGCCACTTTCTATAATTTTTATTATCAATGTTAGTATTGTTAATAAGTGGTACATTTAAGCCGTTCATGTGAATTAATGGCACTTGCACTTTTTGCCCTATAGTCAGTGCTGGATTGTGACGCGCTTGTGGCCTCCTTTATTCGTAAGTAAACTTTTGGTGCTGTTTCTGGTGCCCCCAAGACTTGATGCCCTAAGCAGTTGCTTAATTTGCTTATTGGCTAATCCAGCATTGCCCATAATAATATCAGTTACATACTCCTGAGTTAATTAACAATTGATATTAAACAAATTCAATACCTTGAAAAAACTTTAAACAATAATTTCAGTTTAGAGCTATTTGAAGTAAAACTTATTTTAGGCGCAAACCATGCGCCTGAGGAAAGAAAAGGCAAAGATCAAATTGGCTGTGTACTGAATTAAGATTTCAGAAATAATTTCTATTTTAAGGCAAAGCAGTGGCGTACCAGTTTTTCACCAAAACTATTAAATGCAAAACCAGTACGGGCTCTACAAATAATAAAACTATTTGTACATAAGAAAATTCCATTAAGATATCTAAAAGAGTATCCTATTATTATATAAAAAAAGTTTTTCCTGAAAACCTTACCAACCTGTATCTCAAAAGTTAAAACATATAGAATATATGTTCATGTAAAGTTTTTTCCATAAAATGAACTCAAGAATCGCTCCCTTGAATACTTTACCTCACTTTTTAAATACTCTGTATACCTACATAAATATGTTACGACTGAAATTTCAATTTGTTCCGTTGAGTTTTCTGCTAACTGCAAGAGCTTATTGCAAACCAACATTTTGATATGTTTCCCCTTCATTGGATTCAGATACAACTAAGTGCCTCTCTTATATATTAATAAACATTATGAAACATACACACAATTAGCGTACTTTTTTATTTGAAATGAATTAAACTCACACCTTTTCTTAATTAGTTCCACTGCTTGTTTCATTGTAATTTTAGTGTTGTGTACTAATTAACATTTACTTCCTGACAGTAATCCTAATAGTGAAATAAGGTTATAACAATTTTATATAAAAATAATCATACTTAAAATTTATAATTTAAAAATGTCTATACCATATATATGAAGACGAGCTGATAACCATGTAACCTTGATAGCTCACCATGTATTCAAATCAATAATTAAATATAACTGCGTTATCTGCTTCAATATATGTATTGATTACATTTCAGAATTCATTTTTATAATATAACGATTATATTCAACAACAAATCAATAGCAGTAACCTCGATCTATTGTTGACAACAAAAGCATACACAATTCCGAGCCAAACATTCACTTATTGTCTGTGAATAATCTAACCATGTTATGAGGTATTATGTAGCAATCAGAGTGGCTAATAGCATTACCATGACTTGGTTTTTTCTATTCTTCTCCTGATGACATGCTTTGGTTTGGGATGGTGTGCTATTATTGAGTATTAAAGGGCCTGTGAAAAAAATTACTCTTGTGTGCCAATTCGATACGGCCACTAGAGGCACTAACAGGTAAAAGAGATAGGTAACGAAGAAAAAAATTATAATGTGTTTTGGCAATTAGGTGATTTGAAGGAAAATTAACTTATCATTGCTTCAATTATCTTGGAAATATAATATACTGCTTGTCAATTATTTACATTCCAAAGTAAAACATTGAAGGATAGTAATTGTATAATGTAGGATTAACTTGTTGGGAACATTTAAAGTTTATTCTATACGGATTATTTATGATTTATTGCTCGATTTCGACAGTTAGTTCTACATTCTTGTGATTTGTCAACCAACTGAAGGTAAGCGATTAAAAGGGTGATTGATTACTTGGTTATGTTCATTTTTTAAGTCTTTTTGAATATGTAATGAAAATACATATTTTTATAGATTTGACCTAAATTAAATCTTGAAAATATAGCTTGTACTTGTACTTGTTTTACAGTAAAAAGCAACTTCCATTGACAAACATTGAAAAAAATCTTGTCACGTCTTTCGCACCCTAGTTTACACCTTCTATCTGTTCAATACTGGTCTTGCAAGTGTCTATTCCATTGCTTGTTTCACCCCGTTTATATGAAAGTAGTGGTCTCCTTTCTTTTCTCTTCATAACATTGCGTCCAAGTGCTAAATCTTAAAGACTACCTATTTTCGGGCATTATTTTTTAATGTTTTTATCTACATAGACGACCTGCGATACGTCCACAATATTGAGGGCTACTGCAGCGTGTTCGCTAATATTCAGTTTTAATTTTTCGTTTATTTACTGTCTTACATGTCTGGTTTGTAGAGTGCAATACTTTCAACAATTGCCTTATAAATTCTTACATTATTAATGGGGTTCTTGTTCCATAGCATTGAGTGTAGTTACTTAATTGTAATCCTTGTTTTGTCTGTGTTGTCTGAATTACTTTTACCCTGGTTAACCTGTTCGTCCCTGAATAATTATAAGTTTAGCAGCCTCTCACTACCGATCCATCAGATCTCATCAACTTTCTTCTTTGATTCAATTCTGACATAAACCTTTATTTTTTACCATTTGTCTCTACAGTGTGCAGCTTGGATCCTCATCAGTCCCGCAGCTCTCTTTATATCGTAGGTCTATCGCCTTCTGGGACTGGTCTTAATCTCTTACTCAAGTAGAGTCTTCATTTCAGGATTTTGGTGGTTCTTTCTGTTTTTCTTATTTGTTGTTATATGACCTGCGTAGTTCCATTTCAGATCCGGTATTGCTTCAGCAACCTTTTTTATTTTTGTTCCCTACCGGTTTATGTTTGAGCTCCCATATCAGAACTGGTGGGACGCTTTGTTTCTAATCTCATCCTTCAAGGCATAGCCATAGACACTAATGCTTATCGTCCGTTTTGCTTGTTCAAATTTAAGTGGTCATGCAAGTAGGGGCTTGTAGGGAACCAAGTTGTCCGTTTTAGTTGATTTCCGTCAAATGTTGGCCATGAAGCAAATCCGCGGCCCGTTGATCTTCTGTCCGTTTTCCAACTTGCTTGCTTAAAATACAGAGTATCTGTGAGATATTTTGGATCATTTTGTAGTCTTTCTAGTAATTAATTTAATTATTTAGACATAAAATGCCTGATTTCCGATTGATGTCAAGAGATTTTCTTGCAAAATTTATAGAGTTGTATAGAGATAATGAGTAATTGTGGAAAATAAAGAGTAAAGAGTATACAAACAAACAGATCTGTCCACGATATTTTAATTGAAAAATTGAAGGACGTCGACTCAGAGACTAATAAAGAAATGAATAAACTTTAAGAACTTGTCTAATTTTAGAAGACTGATGGGGTTCATTCGTCTTCCGTCTGGCATGACGACTTAAATCTGAACAAGCAAAACAGAACAGAAACAGTATTGAATTGAACTTTCAATTCAATACTTACCAGACAATTCTAAAGGTTTAATCCGTGAACAGGTTCGAAATCATTAAACAAAAACTTTATCATCTATTAATAAACACACGAAAAAGAACACACAAAAGAAAGTTATTAAACAATTGAGAAACAGGGACGTTTTTTACTTGAAAGCCGATAAAGGCAACAAAGTAGTGATCCTCGACAAATCTGATTATTTTGATAGAAACCTGGAGAAATTTTGGTATCGTTTGATGTTAGTTCTTTATTTCCTAGTGTACCCATTCCACAAACTCTGAAGTACCTGAAGGACTTACTGCGTGAAAACTCTTTTTGTGAAACAGAAATTAATGAATTAATTTCCCTCACAAAATTATGTATGAGCCAAAATTGTTTTCAGTTTGGAGGTTGCTTTTATGAGCAGAAGGAAGGAACTGCAATGGGAAACCCCCTGTCGCTGTTTCTTGCCAACTTGTTCATGGGCAGGTTCGAAGTTGAAGCAAAACTCCCAGTATTTTCCCAGGGTATGGATACGGTACGTGGATGACATATTTGCTATATTTAATACTAATGAGCTCAATGTTAATGATTTTGTTATGTATCTTAACAATAGGTTTGCTTCTATTAAATTTACATATGAACAGGAACAAAAGGGTACTCTACCATTTTTAGATGTATTAGTTTTAAGAAATGATAGTGATAAGTTAGAGTTTGATGTATATAGGAAGGATACTACCACATATAGATATTTACCTAATACGTCTTTTCACTGTCAACAACATAAAATGGCGGGGATTAATTTCCTTGTACATCGGTTGTTGACATTCCCTCTCAATAAAGAGAGGTTTGAAAATGAAAAGAAAACTATTAGGGAAATAGCTACATGTAATGGTTATCCAACAGATATTATAGATAAATTAATTAGGAAGAAACGGCTTCGGTTACGAATGAAAGAAGTGTCAACTTTTCGAAATGAGTCACAAGAACAAAAGTTTGTTTCGGTTCCGGACAGTCGTTATACTAGGGGCTTTAAGAAAGTTTTTAAAGAACTTGGTATGAAGGCGGTGTATAGAACAACTACAACACTACGGAAATTGTTGGGCAATCCTAAAGATAAACTTACTGATTTCGAGAAGTCCGGTATTTATGAAATCAAATGTAATGATTGTGATTTAAAGTATTATGGACAGAAACGCAGATCTATCAGTACCCGTTTTAAAGAGCATATTGCCCATTTGAAATACGGAAGAGCGGATAAATCTAGTGTTGCACATCATGTTTTAGAACACAACCACTCTATAGATTTATCTTCTTTAAAATTAGTTAAGCAAGTAAATAATTATAGGGAACTGGACTCTTACGAAAGCATTATGATTTATAAAAATAATAAACTAATGAATTCAGATAAGGGTCCTATTCCATACAGTTCATTGTATAGTTTACTTTCCAAAAATCCATAAAATAAGTATTAAAAATGTCATTACTTAATGTAGCGTAAAAGTAGGTAGGTAATTAAGGATTATCCTAATTTACATATTTGCATTATATAAAATCTCCTTTATTTTTGAAATCTGTTATTTAGAATTCAGGTACTTAGGATTTACCCCTTGTACTAATCACTTAAGTAATAGTTTAGTGGTAGGTATAAATTAGAGGAAATTGTAATTTCGATTTAGTTTGGGTTTACTCCTTGAAGATGGCAACTTAGAGTTGGTGAAACGGCGTTGAGTGTTTAAAATAAAGGTTTGGTGTTAGGGTGCGAAACTGTGTTTTTACATTTGTGACACACCAAAAGTTCCACAGCTTTTACATTATGTAATATCAAAATGAAAGGGCTCATTATGGTGAAAACAAATTTTTGTCATATTTTAAAAATAAATTATTTTCAAGATATTAACAAAAATAACATTCCCCCCGTTATTCCCCAAAACTATAAGACCTAAATTTTTTTATTTATAGGAAAAATATGAAAAAAATCCTATTTCTATTATTTGGCCCCCAAATAATAGAATTAAACGGAAAATAAATTATTAGCAAACCCCCATAGTAATTTTAGGGACAAATTATAAAATTAAATGGAAAATAAAGATTCAAATTTCAAACGCATTATGTAATATATCAGATAAAATGCTCATTATGTGAATTACAAATATATCATATTTTTAAATCATTTGTTTAAAAGATATTAACAAAAATATTAAACATCGACTTAATTCCCACTTTAGAAACTACACTATTTAAATTTTGAAAAATATATTTTATTTGTATTTTTTAATAATTTGAATAACAGATTTAATAATTTATAATTTAAAACTTGACCTATTTTGCCCTTTGTTTTCCAATCTAGAGAGCCTCAAAACTCAGACAGTAGATTATAAAAGACTTCTCTGAAAGTAAAATAAGCCTCTAATGTTAATTTTTGGGGGCCAAATTAGAAAATTAAATACACATGTATTCTGACAAAAATCAAGCGAATCCTGAAGCAGATAAAATAAAAAGTCTATGTGTGGAAAACAAAGTGTATATTTTTTATAAATTTAAAAAGCTTCCTTTAAAAGATATAAGGGTAAATATAAGAAAATGCACTCATTCCCTGGTTGTCTAAAACTGGAATATTAGAATCTTCAAGGTGGTACGGAACCCTAAGTATGTGAGTCTAACTCGCACTTGACCAAATTATTTAAAGTAAAAATAACTGATGATTAAAATATTTTATTTTTCATACCGAACACCACCAAATATTGCGACAAAATACCCGAGAATAATACCATCCAAATCTCAAATTAATTTACTTTGCATATATACATGGGAAAATAAAATGTAATTCGTTTAGTTATTAGTAAATTAATTGTAGAATTATATTTAATTTACGGGTATTTTGTTTCAATATTTGATAGTGGTTCCCTGTGCAAATAGTGAACTGTTTGATAAATTATTTCGAAGAGGATTTGTGTTGGAAAAAATATATGGGTATGTATAATTAAGCATTTTTTAAATATATATTTTTATTTAATTGATATTGCACATTCAACATTAACGTTGTTATAATTCTAACCATGTACAAGAACAACTCAAAAAGTTTAGCGTAGAATAAGGAAAATTCTGTGGTTGCATATATTTAATACAATTAATCCCATGCAATCTGCTATAAGTTTTCAGCTAATACGGATCCCATTCCCAACAATTTTCTCAAAATTCCAACTTTTTACCATTCCAACAATCAGTTGCTGCTAACTTATTAAGCTAAGTAAATTAATTGGAGAATTGGATGATATTTAATTCACGGGTATTTTGTCGCAATATTTGGTGGTGTTTCGGTATGAAAAATAAAATATTATATTCGTCATTTATTAAGTAAATTAATTGGAGAATTATATTTAATTTACGATTACTTTGTTTCAATATTTGGTAGTGGTTCCCTGTTCAAATTTAAGTGGTTGATAAATTATTTCGTGGAGGATCTGTATTGTATAATTAAACATATATTTTTATTTAATTGATATTGTGCATTCAACATTGTTATAATTCCAATCATGTATAAGAATAATACAGAATGTTTAGCGTAGAATAAGGAAATTTCTGTGGTTGCATATATTTAATATAATTAATCCCATGCAATCTGCTATAAGATTTCAGCTAATACGAGTCCTATTCCCAACAATTTGCTCAACATTCCAACTTTTTACCAACCAACAATGCTGCTGACTACCCTCCATTCTTCAGCTATTGCCATCTATCATTTTCGTTTCTGGCATTCCTGTTTCTAGCATTCCTCTGTCATTTCTATCATTACCTCATTGGTAGCATCCCTGTTCCAACGAATATCCACAGTATTCCCAACGGTATTAATTTTTTACATATTTCCCAATTAGCAAAGTGAAGTTGTATCACACTTCTTTTTTCGATAACGTATTTTGGTGTTACAAATCCTACGAACAGCCAACGGTTCAAAATCAGACACATTTTTTTCTAATTTATTGTTTACAACCACCAACACATATTATCTTTTCAATGCAGGCAAACCGCATCTACTTATCGGTTCTAAACAACCAGCGATATTTTATAACATAATTTCCTTGTTTTTGCGTTTAACACCATAATTGCATTGTTTCTTACAAATTATTTAATTTTTATATCACACTGTGCGTATCTATAAGATCCGGTCGCTGTGGTTTTGGAGTTCCATTATTTTTGTTATTGCCTTCGCAGATATATATTTTAATATCATTACCAAATATTTGTTAACATTGGTTATCTAATATGGTATTTTCAAACATTTTTTTGGTTAAATTGCCGAATTCACTATATTAAGAGATTTAACGCCCGGACTGGGGGCGCGACTCCGATGAAACCAGAGACGCGAACGAATTGCCATTTTTGCGCAGGAACCGATCAGTCTTCGAATTACGACTCGAACACGTCACAGAATCCGAGAACCACCCTGGATTTCTTTCGCTAACCTGATGCAACTGCCCGTAAAACCAATGACGCGCCCCGGTGTGAAGTCTGCTTTCCCTGCCATTGCGCCCCACCGATCGTTCCCCGTTCCCCCACCTCACGTCACAGCTCCCCTGCGTCCCGACACCCAACGCCACCCGCGTATCCGACACGACGCCCGACAAAGCGCCCCCGACCCGACGCTGCCGAGTCTCCCGAAGGACCCGCGAGCAGAGCACCCCCAGCCGAAGTGGGAGTGGAGGGGGTAAATTTGGTTCAAATTCGTGGTTTTGGGACCTCAGAATATACATTTTTGGTCGATTTTGTTCCCGTAACTGTATAGCCTATCTACTCATAAGCAGTAGTATATATAGCGTAGATGAAATATAGGAATTATGGATATACAGGTGATTATAAAAAATGTTAGAAAAGGAAATGATTTATAGAGTAGCCCACGATGAGTTCCATATATATGATTGAAATATAGATCAGAGTAGAAGTATAGTTACAGAAGATAGTTAAATATTTCATAAACAAAGAGAGTAAATACGGTCACTTATAGGCAGTCGCATATACAGAATGGTTTACCGGGTGGTTCAAAAATGTTAAAAAATATTATGCGTGGTCCATGACCCGTTGCATATACAGGGTGGTGATAATATATAATGAGATTGAATTATTATAATGAGTATTTATATATAAATGTTAGAGAATTGAGTGCAATTATAGTTATACAGGGTGGTTAGAAAAAATAATTATCTAGGGTAGCCCATTAGCGGATGAATTGTTGTCATATTAAATTAAGAATGAACTACGCTCATGTTTTATACATATTAGACGTGTTTCACGTGTGACCGTAATTTAATTTAAATTTCAAGTGATAAAACCAAGTTTTCAAACGGTTGTCGAGTGCTGTTGTGAAACTAATAAATCATTTGTTCCTGTGAAACTAAAACATGGCTAAACAACCTTCTACAGTGAAAGAATTGGCTGCTAAAATGGACGAAATCTCCAGAAGTCTATATAACGACCTCAATAACATCAAAAAAGAAGTTCAATGTTCTGTAAGTAGTGGAGATCAAACCAAATTTACTAATATTCTTAATGAATTTGAAAGTAAGGCAACCAAAGAGCTACAAAATTTACGTAACGAACTGAAATTGTTAACTGAAACTACCACTAAAATGCAAGATGAAGCAAACAATCACCTGCAAATCAGTTACAATAACAAGTTGTTAATTCATGGCATTAAAGACACAGGTAATAATATTTTTGACGATGTGGGAAATTCAATAAAAACTGTTTTTAACATTAACCTAACCAAAAATGACTTTAGTAATTGCTATCGGCTGGGAAAAAAGGTGCCGAACAAAAACAGACCCATCGTTCTGGATTTTGTACATCAGTGGCGGCGTGACGAAATATTTTATAATAAATCCAAATTAAAAGGATCATCTTTCCTCATCACGGAGTTGCTTACCAAACCCAACTTGAGACGCTTTCAAGAGTGCTATAGAAAATACAAAAATGATTGCTGGACACACTATGGACGGACTGTTGTTCAAATAGGCAAGAGCAGAGTAATAATCACCTGTGACTCCGATATGAAGAATGTTGTAGGTCAGAAATAACTCGCCTTACAGTATGTTGTTATCTTTTTTTCATTTTTTTGACACTGTTTTTACATAATTTATGTTTTATATGTTGACACTGTCTTATACTATTTATATGTTCTCATTTTTTTTGATTCAGCCCCTAGTAATTACTGTTAGTTTATTTATCGCACGAAATTTTCAACAATAATTTTTTAAGGTCACTCCCTAAGCGATAGTGTTCAGATTAGATTTGTTTGAATACTGTTTTCTCTATAGTATAAATCATATAATTTAAAAAAATATATTTTTAAATAGTTTAGTTGTGTAAAACATTATGAGGTTCGCACATTTAAATATAAGATCTCTTTTTTCAAAATTTTATTCATTCAAAGAGTTAGTGGCATCTGAGGGCTTCGATATTGTGGGTATGGCAGAGACTTGGCTGCATGGTGGTATAGCTAGTGATATGATCAAAATTCCTGGGTACACGTTAGTACGTAATGATCGATCTACAAGAGGGGGTGGAGTAGGTATGTACCTTAAAAATAATATACATTTTAAACTTATGAAAACTAGCAGGGATTCTGAGCAAATTTGGGTGCATATTAAACTTAACGGGAAAAAAATAACTCTAGGGTGTGTTTATAGAGCGCCTTCATCATCTTATAATGATTTTATAAATATTTTTGAATCGACTTTAATCGAGTTATTACCACACAGTGATGAAATTATATGTCTAGGCGATTTCAATATTGACCTTTTAAGTTCGGATAAATATATTACGAAACAATTCGATGAATTTTTAGAAACAGTAGGTTTAAAACAAATTATTAATCAGCCCACTAGAACAACCATTAAGAATGCATCATTATTAGACTTGATCCTGGTCTCTGATCGGGAACTAGTTTTGCGGCATGAAGTCATTCCTGTGCACGCTCTTTCAGACCACGATCTAATTTGCTGTTGTGTCGGTAAAAACAGAAATAATAATACTTACAGTCAAAAAACTTTTAGGGATTATAAAAATTTTGACATTCTTAGTTTACAGTCTGGATTAAACGCAGTCCCTTGGAGGATAGTTTATGATATTGAGTCAATTGACGAAAAATTAGATTTTATCAATGAAACCCTACTATTGCTGCAGAATAAGCATGCACCTTTGGTAACTAGGATTTTCAAAAACCATAACAAACCATGGATCACTGAAGGGGTGAAAAGTATGCAGGTTCTCCGAAATAAGGCTCTCGTACATTTTAAAAGGACACGTAGGGAATCGGATTATATTTATTATAAACAACTACGAAATCACACAAACTTAGTCATTCAACAGGAAAAAAAAGCATTTTTCAGACAAAACTCCCAGACCCTGCCCGAATTTTGGAAAACCTTCCAAAAATTCACTATAAATAAGAAAAAACAACCAGAGGAAACGATGCATTTGAAAGATGTAAATTTATTAAATAATTACTTAATTAACTCTGTACCTACCTTTGATAGCGCTGATAATAGCTCTATCTGGGCTCCCAGTAAAAATCACATGGCACTACCCAAATTTAATTTCGTTGAAGTAGATGAAATAAAGGTCTTAAATCATTTAAGAAGCATAAAATCTAAAGCCACTGGATCCGATGGATTACAATTACAATTCATACTTCTTTGTTGTCCAACTGTACTTCCATATTTAACTCATATTACAAATTTCTGTCTTCTGAACAGTGTATTTCCATCTGCTTGGAAAACAGCATTTGTCATTCCGCTACCAAAAGTTTCAGAACCTCGAAGTCCTAGCGATCTTCGACCGATTAGTGTATTGCCGTCTCTATCTAAAGTCTTAGAAAAGGAAGTAAATAATCAACTTAGAAAGTATCTAGAATCTAACAAATTACTTCCAGGGACCCAAGCTGGCTTCCGAAAAAATCATAGCTGCTGTAGTGCTCTAGCAAACGTAACTGACGATATTTTCAAGGCTCGAGATGAAGGGCTAATAACAATACTAATTCTCCTCGACTACT
The DNA here is from genome assembly GCA_034190945.1 of Octodonta nipae. Classification (NCBI taxonomy): domain Eukaryota; kingdom Metazoa; phylum Arthropoda; class Insecta; order Coleoptera; family Chrysomelidae; genus Octodonta; species Octodonta nipae. Next base: position 64,501,489 of record CM067218.1, read on the forward strand.
CGAAGGCGTTTGACACCATAGAGCATAGTAAACTATTACAGTCACTCCAATATAATGGATTAACCAATAAAGTGGTAAAGTTTTTTGAATCTTACTTATCAAACAGAAGCCAATGCGTGGTGTTAAATGGTAGGGTTTCGGACGTTTTGAGGGTGTCAAAAGGAGTACCGCAAGGTTCAATTATTGGACCTTTATTATATATAATATATACCTCTCAACTATCAAAATGTTTGAAAAATTGCAGAAACCAGTGTTACGCTGATGATACGCAAATTTACTTGTCCTTCCCTACTAATAAAATTCAGCAGAGTGTCAATAGTAAAAATGAAGATCTAAATGCTTTATATGAAAATTCGTTGAAACTTTCTCTGTTAATAAATCCCATAAATCCTGTTATCTGATATTTGCATCTAATATTAAGAAAAATGACATAAATGTTGAAATCAAAAGTGGAGACACAATTCTAGAAAGGCGTTTTGCTTCAAAAAATCTTGGATTGATGCTTGATGATGAATTGCGTTTCAAGAATCATACTAATAACTGTATAAGTAAAGCTTATATCAACCTAAGACAACTATATCAATTTCGACACTTTCTCAGTCAAAAGCAAAAGGTTTTAGTTGTTGATACAATTGTTCTCTCACATTTCAATTACTGTGACGTTATTTATGGCCCATGTATTGACAGAGACACCAGTCACAAAATTCAAAAAGTGCAAAATGCTTGCCTGCGCTTTGTATTCAGCATTCGTAAACACGAACATATTTCTCATAAACTAAAAGAAGCAAAATGGCACAATATGGAAATGAGGCGTAAGATTCACTCAATATGTTTCTTCAATGAAATTATTAAAAATCGAAATCCCCAAAATCTCTTCGAAAAACTCACCTACAATGCAGAGGCACACAACTTACGCGATCTAGACAAAAGTTAAAACTCCCTAAACATCACACAAAAATATTTGAGAGATCTTTTAGTTACAACATAGTTAAACTAATCAATGATTTGCCCCAGCACTTGCATAACTCAACAAAAAAGTTAATTTGTAATTATTATCGAAAAGAGAATGACATCATGTAGTAACAATCCCTGCTTCTCCCTCTCTATTCGTATCGTCCGCCCGGCCACGTGGTGTCTTACCTCAGTTCTTTACTCCCTCAGTGCCTACCTCATAAATTAGTTTAATGATTAAGGATTTTCTTTTATTATGTATTTTGTCTGTCGTTTTGACTGTAGTTCTGTCATTATTCTCTTCTATACATTTATAATCTCACACTCCAGTTTTAGTTTAAGTGTATTAGTTTTATTATTTCATGGTTAACTGGAAGAACAGAGTGGGTATGGCTTGCTCCCACAACTGAACTTCGCCATTTCATAATTTGATTGTCTTTGTATCAAGCATATGTTCCATGAATAAAGCTTATTATTATTATTATTGAATTTGAACACAAATAAAGTCCTATTAATTATATCTGAAAAAGAACTTGACTTTCGTTACTTATTTGTAGAAGTGAGATGTAAGACCGATACAGAGGTTCCGAATCTGGATCCGTTCCGTGTAATTGCTGTTCTCCCTTAAGTCCTAAGATAGAATGTCACGATAAAAATTTCAGGGTACTTCACCTCCCAGAGATATTGACACAATTGGTCGAATTTCGACCATTGGGCGACAGCTAGTATATATAAATTTACCCATTCCCCCCCTTCATCTCCAAATCACCAAAATTGTTAAGAGGCAACAATTTGAAAAAAATTAGAGATATAGGACCTCAGTAGATAAGCAAAGCGGTTTCTGGACCGGAAGTGGGCATAAAGGTAACCAGTCATCGAGTTCTTGCCGGGAGCTGCTGCCGAGCTGTTGGTAGTTGTTGTTTGGATAAGAAGAAGAAGCCATTGGGAAGAAGAAGACATTGGGGGTGGTCGTAGGGGTGCGCAAAAGACATTTGGGTGTGTGGCAGAGGTGCGCGCTATCTGTTGTTAATAAATGAAAACAATTGTACTGTGGGTTGCGTGTTGCAGGGGTGCACGCCATCTGTTGTTGGTTGTAGTGGTTATAGAGAAAAAAAGCTAAATACTTGGCCGGGTATCGAACGCGGCTTGCCTGATTACAAAGTCAGGTATCCATCGAGCTGCGCTAATGCGGTTAATCGAGAAATGTTTATTTGAAAAGGTATAGTATATGACCGTTGCGCGGGCGCGTGTTTTTGGGCGTTGTTCGGTTGGATATTTGTGGGCTGGATGGGGGGATATGGTATTTAGTTGGCTGTAAAAAGGCGCAAGTCCGTGGAGCGGCAACTTTCCTCGGACGTCGAGGTTATAGGCAAATGACGTAGTTCGATGCTGATAAATAAAATAATTGCGATTTTTTATTACATTGTTAATTCGACTCCCACCCCAAATTCAGATTCAAAGAAATAATAATTTATCTAGCGATTAGTTCAAGTATGCCTTTAATACCGTCAACGGAAATAGTTACCGCAACGAAAAGACACTGTGATATCATGTATACGCTAAAGGATTTTTCTTGTCAAAATAAACACCATTATATATATATCATTAAAACAAAATACCCGAGATTAATACTATCCAAATGTAATGCTCCCATAATATACTTAATAATGGCCTGTTATAATATTTTATTTCATACCGAAACACAACCAAATATTTTACCAAAATACATGAGAATACCATCGCAATAGCATTCTCCAATTAATTTAGTGTGTATATAGAACATTGGAAAATAAATAGCCCCGATTATAAATATATCTGTCTGACCCGGAAGAATTCAACGACTACAATAACAAATATAAGGAAACTAAACCGCAACTGCAAGATAAAAAAATGTGTTGTCACATTTAGAACAGAAAATGTGATAAAAAAATTCAATAATTTGTAAGAAATTATGGAAATATACTGGGAATGGACAGCCAGGTTGGTTTAAATAAAAAATATTATTCTGAAGGGTAGAAATGGTAGAAATAGCTGCAACGGGCTGTTAGAAATGATTGAAAGGTTGAAGTAGGACCTTACAAAGGGTAGAAACGGTAGAATGGTTGGTACAGAACTGATACAAAGAGTAGATAAGCAACAAATGTTGAAATTGACTGGTACGAGAACGTTGCAAATGGCTAAAAACAGTACAAAAGCTAGAAATGGCCCGTAGAAACGACTGGGACAGTAGAAATGGCTGGTAGAATGGTTAGAGCCGCTACAAAAGCTAGAACCGTCCCGTAGAAACAACTGGGATAGTAGAGACGGCTGGTAGAATGGTTGGAGCCGCTACAAAAGCTAGAAACGTACCGTAGAAACGACTGGGACAGTAGAAACAGCTGGTAGAATAGTTGAAGCCGCTACAAAAGCTAGAAACGTCCCTTAGAAACGACTGGGACAATAGAAACGACTGGGACAATAGAAACGACTGGTAGAATGGTTGGAGCCGCTACAAAAGCTAGAAACGTCCCGTAGAAACGACTGGGACAGTAGAAATGGCTGGTAGAATGGTTGGAGCCGCTACAAAAGCTAGAAACGTCCCGTAGAAACGACTGGTAGAATGGTTGGAGCCGCTACAAAAGCTAGAAACGTCCCGTAGAAACGACTGGGACAGTAGAATGGTTGGTGAATGGTTGGAGCCGCTACAAAAGCTAGAAACGTCCCGTAGAAACGACTGGGACAGTAGAAACAGCTGGTAGAATGGTTGGAGCCGCTACAAAAGCTAGAAACGTCCCTTAGAAACGATTGGGACAATAGAAACGACTGGTAGAATGGTTGGAGCCGCTACAAAAGCTAGAAACGTCCCGTAGAAACGACTAGGACAATAGAAACGACTGGTAGAATGGTTGGAGCCGCTACAAAAGCTAGAAACGTCCCGTAGAAACGACTGGGACAGTAGAAATGGCTGGTAAAATGGTTGGAGCCGCTACAAAAGCTAGAAACGTCCCGTAGAAACGACTGGGACAATAGAAACGACTGGTAGAATGGTTGGAGCCGCTACAAAAGCTAGAAACGTCCCGTAGAAACGACTGGTAGAATGGTTGGAGCCGCTACAAAAGCTAGAAACGTCCCGTAGAAACGACTGGGACAGTAGAAGTGGCTGGTAGAATGGTTGGAGCCGCTACAAAAGCTAGAAACGTCCCGTAGAAACGACTGGGAGAGTAGAAACAGCTGGTAGAATGGTTGGAGCCGCTACAAAAGCTAGAAACGTCCCGTTAGAAACGACTGGGACAATAGAAACGACTGGTAGAATGGTTGGAGCCGCTACAAAAGCTAGAAACGTCCCGTAGAAACGACTGGGACAGTAGAAATGGCTGGTAAAATGGTTGGAGCCGCTACAAAAGCTAGAAACGTCCCGTAGAAACGACTGGGACAGTAGAAACGGCTGATAGAATGGTTGGAGCCGCTACAAAAGCTAGAAACGTCCCGTAGGAACGACTGGGACAATAGAAACTACTGGTAGAATGGTTGGAGTCGCTACAAAAGCTAGAAACGTCCCGTAGAAACGACTGGGACAGTAGAAATGGCTGGTAGAATGGTTGGAGCCGCTACAAAAGCTAGAAACGTCCCGTAGAAACGACTGGGACAGTAGAAATCGCTGCTGGAAATGGTTTGAGTCACTACAAAAGCTAGAAACGGCCCGTAGAAACGAATGGGACAGTAGAAATGACTGCTGGAAATGGTTGACGCCTCTATAAAAGCTAGAAACAGCCCGTAAAAACTACTGGAACCGTACAAACGACTGAATCCGTTAGAAATAATTGAATGGTTGAAGTAAGGGCGTTGCAAAGGGTAGAAATGTTTGAAACCGTTACAAAGGCTAGGGCCGTAGAAACGACAGGAACCGTAGAAATGACTGGTGAGTTCAAACAAAGTCACTACAAATGCTAGAAACTGTTGCTACAAATGGTTTGAAACAAATCCGTTGCAAAAAGTAGAGACCAGGAATGTTGGAAATGGGATAGTGGGAATAAATATATAAGTTTTTCTAAGCCAGCGGTAGGAACAAACAAATCTTTTCTAAGACAGGTACTCAAAGTGTTTTTTCTAGGTGCACAAAACTTTAGCCATCAAAGAGAAAACATCAGTCTACTACAAACAAATGTTTCTATCACATATAACTTTTTCTAAGACAGAGGTCAGTACAAACAAATCTTTTCTAGGTACTTAAAGCGTTTGTTTCTAACAACACCGATAGATAACATTTTTTTCTAAGACAGGTGTTCAAAGCGTTTGTTTCTAACAACAACACAGGTACATAAATCTTTTCTAAGACAGGTACTCAAAGCTTATTCAGTGGTACATAAAAACTTTTTTCTAGGTGCACGAAACTTTAGCCATCAAAGAGAAAACATCAGTCTACTACAAACAAATGTTTCTATCACATATAACTTTTTCTAAGACAGAGGTCAGTACAAACAAATCTTTTCTAGGTACTTAAAGCGTTTGTTTCTAACAACACCGACACATAACATTTTTTCTAAGACAGGTATTCAAAGCGTTTGTTTCTAACTACAACACAGGTATATAAATCTTTTCTAAGACAGGTATTCAAAGCTTATTCAGTGGTACATAAAAACTTTTTTCTAGGTGCACAAAAATTTAGCCATCAAAGAGAAAACATCAGTCGTTTGCTACAACAAACAAATGTGTCTATCACATAACTTTTTCTAAAACAGACGTCAGTACAAACAAATGTTTTCTAGGTACACAAAACGTATGTTTCTCTCAACGAATTGTTGATATGAGAGTAAAATGAACAAAGTATTTGAAAAATGTCACAGGGGTTTTACCTATATGTCTCTAACAGCAGCTTATAAATGCTACAAATAGTAGAAACGTTATAACAGGAGCAAGAATGATTGAAATGATTGGTACAGGAACGTTACAAATGTTAGAAATGGGACCCCTGCAAATGCTAGAAATGCCAGGTACAGGGACGTTACAAATAATAGAAAAGATATGAATGCTAAGAACAATCCCGGCACAAATATCAGAAATAGCATAAAGTTGAATGGTTGGGATATGTTTGAAGTTGGTTGTTAGAACGGGATCCTTAGAAATGACATAGCAGTAAGTTGGATGGTTGGAACAAGTCATAAAAATGTTGGAAATGGTAGGTTAGTTGGAAACGGGAAACAAATGCTAGAAACGGTCGGAAAGTTGAAGCAGGGACGTTAGAAAGGTTATAATGTGAATGCTGAGAACGACGTAATAGAAAGTAGGAAATGACAGGGTGGTTGGATCAGGAATGTTGGAAAAGACATAAAGTTGGATGGTTGGAACAGGCGCTATAGAGTTGTGATGAAAATGTGAGAAACAGGATGGTAGGAATACGAATTCTAGAGACGTGAATGCAGGATATTTGAATGGTAATATCTGAAACAAACAGACTGAAGGGTAGTCAGCAGCAACTGTTACTGGATTGTTGGAATGATAAAACGTTGGAATGTTGAGAAAATTAGTGGAAATGGAGGGATTCGTATTGAGTGATTAGAAGATTGCATCGAAATAGTTACTAGTCAACCACAACTAAAAAATGTTATTCAATTAATAGTTTTGTCATAGAATTTGTCACTGGAAAAGGTTACTAGACACAGGTGCAACTGTCGTGAACCACAACCAAATCAGTGCTATCGAAATGACAGAAAAAATTGACTCATAGGATGAAGAGCGTCCTGGGATAGTTGGTTGAATCACAGATTTCAAATTCGGAATGGCCAGCGGTAGGAACAAACAAATCTTTTCTAAGACAGGTACTCAAAGTGTTTGGGACATTTCTAGCTTTTGTAGCGGCTCCAACCATTCTACCAGCCGTTTCTACTGTCCCAGTCGTTTCTACGGGACGGTTCTAGCTTTTGTAGCAGCTCCAACCATTCTACCAGCCATTTCTACTGTCCCAGTCGTTTCTACGGGCCATTTCTAGCTTTTGTAATGTTTTTAGCCATTTGCAACGTTCTCGTACCAGTCATTTTCAACATTTGATGCTTATCTACCCTTTGTATCAGTTCTGTACCAACCATTCTACCGTTTCTACCCTTTGTAAGGTCCTACTTCAACATTTCAATCATTTCTAACAGCACTTTGCAGCTATTTCTACCATTTCTACCCTTCAGAATAATATTTTGTATTTAAACCAACCTGGCTGTCCATTCACAGTATATTTCCATAATTTCTTACAAATTATTGAATTTTTATATCACATTTTCTGTTCTAAATGTGACAACACATTTTTTTATCTTGCAGTTGCGGTTTAGTTTCCTTATATTTGTTATTGTCGTCGTTGAATTCTTTCGGGTCAGACAGATAGATTTATAATCGGGGCTATTTATTTTTCAATGTTCTATATACACACAGTAAATTAATTGGAGAATGCTATTGTGATGGTATTCTCATGTATTTTGGTAAAATATTTGGTTGTGTTTCGGTATGAAATAAAATATTATAACAGGCCATTATTAAGTATATTATAGGAGCATTACATTTGGATAGTATTAATCTCGGGTATTTTGTTTTAATGATATATATAATGGTGTTTATTTTGACAAGAAAAAATCCTTTAGCGTATACATGATATCACAGTGTCTTTTCGTTGCGGTAACCATTTCCGTTGACGGTATTAAAGGCATACTTGAACTAATCGCTAGATAAATTATTATTTCTTTGAATCTGAATTTAGGGTGGGAGTCGAATTATTTTATTTATCAGCATCGAACTACGTCATTTGCGTATAAACTCGACGTCCGACGAAAGTTGCCGCGCCACGGACTTGCGCCTTTTTACAGCCAACTAAATACCATATCCCCCCATCCAACCCACAAATATCCAACCGAATAACGCCCAAAAACACGAGCCCTCGCAACGGTCATATACTATATCTTTTCAAATAAACATTTCTCGATTAACCGCATTAGCGCAGCTCGATGGACACCTGACTTTGTAATCAGGCAAGCCGCGTTCGATACCCGGCCAAGTATTTAGCTTTTTTTCTCTGTAACCACCACAACCAACAACAGATGGCGTGCACCCCTGCAACACGCAATCCACAGTACAATTGTTTTCATTTATTAACAACAGATGGCGCGCACCTCTGCGACACACCCAAATGTCTTTCGCGCACCCCTACGACCACCCCCAATGTCTTCTTCTTCCCACTGGCTTCTTCTTATCCAAACAACAACTACCAACAGCTCGGCAGCAGCTCCCGGCGAGAACTCGATCACTGGTTACCTTTATGCCCACTTCCGGTCCAGAAACCGCTTTGCTTATCTACTGATGCCATTAAGGTGGTCTAAAAATGTGTTGAGGTGTTCCCTCCCATGAGGCCAAATCACAAATGTTTCATCCACATATCGCAACCATAAACTGGGTTTAAGAGTTGCTGTTCTTAGTGCCAAGTCCTCCAGGTTCTCCATAAAAAGGTTCGCTATAACTGGTGAGAGTGGCGATCCCATTGTAGCTCCTTTCACAAACAAAAGAGGTGTTCATCAGACAGTGCCTTGTTAAGTCTACCAGGTGTTGAGATGGTTTGTATTTTTCTATTATGATATCCAAGGCTTCGTCGATAGGGATGTGATGAAAAGGGACACTACGTCAAAACTTACAAGAAGACACTCTGGTTGTAAAACCGTTTTTCTAAGTATTCCGATGAAATGTGTCGAATTTTTCACATATGAGTCTGCCCCCTCTGCAAACGGTTGAAGTTGTTGGGCTAGGTATTTGGCTAGCTGTTGTGTTGGGGATCCAATTGAGCTGACTATTGGCCTCAGACCGAAGATAAGTTATAAACGGTTTTATTCGTTTCCAGTCGCCGTGAGGTTAGACTGTGACCGAGAAAGATTCGTTTTTGGGCTTCTGTTGGAGTTTCAATTTGTTAAATTTTGTCTGTTGTTGCATTGTTGTCAACTCTGCATTGGTGTACGAGATTCCATGTGCAGACTGTCATTATATATATATATATATATATATATATATATATATATATATATATATATATAACTTTCAAATGATACTTGGAATGTATACTATTAATATTTTCATTATAAGATAAGAGTGTGTTTTATTAGATAATAAATAACCATTTAAGCTGTCATCTTCACAGAGGAACCCAAAACTAAATCGAATTACAATTGTCGTTTATTTATAGTAGTATCCGTACCTAAATTAGTGGAGATAACCTATTTAGTCCAGGCAAAAATATTATATGAAAAAAAAAGTCGGGGAATGAATAAATTATTTTCTTTCATAAAGTTTTTTTCTGAAAATCAATTCTTTTCGAGTTAATCGCAAGTGAAGTTTAAAAACATGCACTTTAAGAAACAAATCATTTGGATCAATAATGTAGCTTATAAAAAAAAACAAAAAAAAATGTTGAGTTTGTGTTTTATGTAGAACTAATACGAACCAAGTTATAACTTGTTGAAATTTTGTTTTTATTTGTCAAGACAAAAGTTGAAAGATTCATCGTGAAATAACTGAAAAACAATACATTTTTCGAAAAAAGCTTATACATACTTTTTTAAGGTGCTTTAAAAATCCTTTAATACGTTTTTTTTATAAAAGTCTGTAGCATAAAAATTAAGCAAGTTATGTTTTTTTTGTTTTTTTGACAAAAAAATGTAGAATTTACACCCTAAATACCACCCCAGTTGAAATTAATTGCTACCACTTCACTAATCACTTGACTTACTTATTTCAAAGAGGCTTAGAAAGTTTGACCGGTTTAAAGTAAGTATTTTTTTATAATTTTGCAAAAATTGTCTTTTTTCAAAATAACTTAAAAACTATGGGATATAGGCAAAATTTTGTAAAGTACAAAATTGTAGGTGTTGTTTTTTTTAGGTATGACCGTTTAAAGTTTGCACATGTTCGTAAATAGTACTATTAGGCCATCTTTTCAGCTCAAGCCCTTTCAAAAATAAGCGTAAAATACATTTTCAATTTACATGAGCTTTTAGCTTATAAACAACCCTACAAATTGGTGATTTGTGAAGTGGTAGCAATTAATTTCAACTGGGGTGGTATTTAGAGGGTAGTTTGTACATTTTTTTTTGTCAAAAAACAAAAAAACAATCTTATTTATGTCATAACTCACTTAATTTTCATGCTAGAGACTTTTGTAAAAACCAAATTAACGAATTTTTTTAGCACTTTAGAAAATATTTCCCAAAAATGCATTGTTTTTCAGTTACTTCACGATAAACTTTTCAATTTTTGTTTTGAGAAATAAAAATAAAATTTCTGCAAGCTATAACTCCGTTTGTATGAGTTCTACATAAACCATAAAAACTTTTTTTTTGTTTTATAAGTTACATTTTTGATCTACATGTTTTTTTTCTTAAAGTACATATTTTTAAAGTTATTTAGGAAAAACCCTATGAAAACATGTTTTTTTATTTAAATAACGATACTTTCACTTGCGATTAACTCGAAACAATTGTGGTGTTATTGCCCAAAAAAACATAAAAATAAGGAAAAACTTTATTGAACAAAAGTTGCTTAAAATTAGTTTATTTATTCATTACTGGACTTTTTGTCATATATTTTTCGCCCCCCAGAAGGAGTAGCATTACCCCCCCCCCGGAAAAAAAAACAACCCCTAGCCCAGGGTCAACTTTGAAGTAGAGGGTAAGTATAAATTAATTCCAAATTTTTAGGAAAATCGGTGTGTACCTGCGGAACCCGAAGACGTAATAAGGTAACCATAGAAACGAAGATTTAGTGCTTGTTCTCTCCACTTTATCTCCCTCATCTAGCAGATAGATCCGTTTTTTGAAATGATTATGAAGAAGTAGATTTAAACTCCATTTCAGTCCAAAAATAGAATTATAAAGGAATTATTCCTTAAATAAATTTTATTTAAATGTTTTGACATTTATTGATTCAATTTTTTATACAATCTTAATAAATTTCAGTTTAAATATCACGGTCGTAAAAGTCCAATTACACAATATTCTTTATTTGTGGGGTTTATTATTTTTTGTTAGTAGTAATAACAAATATCAGTCTAAATTCCTAAATTAAATTTTTAGTTCTTGCCTTTTCCGAATATATTACCATAATTTTGAGTTGAGGTTTTGAAATGACTGGCGCCTCATAAAATATCTTTTAATCTTGAAATATAATTTTAAGCTTGTGTGCTCGGATTTCATAGCGTTATTGGTAGTATAGAGACCATATTTTCAATTTTAATTGATTACATTTTTAATGTTCAGTTAATATTTTTAGTTTTTTTGTTATTTATGCCAGAGTTATTAAAAGAAAAATGCTTCTTGTATATACAGGGTGTCTCACATATGAAGGGTTAAATTTGCTCTAAGTAAGAGGTACAAACGGAATGAAATAACGAAAAAGTTTCGTACCTTCGAGCCCATTCGACCACTAAACTCGTTCTCATGTTCTAGGAGGAAATCCAAAAATGTAATGTTTTTTGCCTCTACCACTTTTTCGACACATGTTTCTACAGAATAAAGCTTTCATCAAAAACTCTTGGTTGCTACGTTTCGTTTCTTCGGGGCCATCATCAACTATTTTTTTATACCGACCTGTAATTGTTTGTTAAAATGTCGATAAAGGATTAATAGACCAATATATTTATATATCATGTATTAATTTTATATAACGTTTTGGATGAAAAAATAATAAGAAGATTAAAAAAATATTACAGTCCTGCGTATAGCCTAAATAGTGCAATTAAATATTTTTTTCCATGTCAAAAAATCCTTAACTTGTTTTTCTTACATGCCAAAGCGATTTAAATGGAAAAATCGAAGATAGCAAAAATGTCCAGCTTTTGGTTGTAAATTAACTAAAAACTGGGGAAATCAGAAAAAAATAAACGTTTCTCGTTGATAACTTCTAAATTATATGTCATAGTAAAAACATTTGGACCAGTGGCGGATTAAGTATATTTATATATAGTATATAATTGTATATTCCTTGCGCGGAACGAATATCTTTCGTGTTCATTAGAGAATCTTTGAGCTGACAGTGCAAATGAATACATTCATTAGCGAAAGTCTCTTCCAAATCATTTGGATACTTAGTAACTAATTCATCTGCGCGAATTTTTAATTCATTGGTATCTATTTCAATAAATTGTCAAAAAAAATAAATTTTTCGTAAAGATTATATTAAGCACTTTTACGTCCTGTCAATTGTACACTTAAAATATCTAAAATTGGATAGTAGACGTTGGTTCGAAAATTATCTTCTCCAGATAAAGCTGTTCTTTCATTTTCCCGTGACTCGTCAGCCTGAAGTTTTCGGGTTTTTTTACGACGGGTGTCATAGTGGTAATAATTCTGAACTCCAGATAGTGCTTTGGCTTTTTTTTCATAGTCAGAAAATTGTTTATCCCTCATATCTTGTAGAAATAATGCCAAAGAACTATATATTCTTATCACAGATGATAAATCAGCTTGAGAATCCTGAAGCTTCTTACTCGCAGCATTAAAGCGATCCAAAATTGCATTCCAAACAATGATGTTTCTAGATGTTGTAATTTTTGCTGCAGTCCCTTAGGTTCTGCTCGCGTAGTAGGTTTTTCATCTTTGTTTTTCACCAATAAAGTTTAGTGCAACAATTATTCCAGGCTACTCTTTTTCTAATGTGTAGCATGCATCATGTCGAGCCGACCAACGAGTTTGAGAACGGCTTTTAAGTCTTAAACTTGTATGCTGTCTTAAAATTTCCCAACGATGTATCGAAACAGTAAAAAAATTATATAATTCCTGCAAAGCAGAAAAAAAGTCAACTGCTTCAGTAACAGATTCAGCTGCACAAGTTCCCACTAAATTTAAAGAGTGACCAGCACAAGGAACATATTCAGCTAATGGATTAGTTGTTTTGATTCGTGGTTGCACTCCTGAATATAAACCTGACATGTTGCTTGCATTATCGTAAGACTGACCACGACAATTCATTATATTCAAACCATTATCCTCCAGAGATTTTAATAAAGCATCTTCAATATCGTTAGCCTTATGGCCAGTATTTGGAATGAATTCCAGAAATCTTTCGAAAATTTTACCATTGTTACGTACATATCTAATAATTATCTTGAGTTGATCAACATGAGCAATAGCAGGCTTGGAATCCACAATTACACCAAAATTCTTAGCAAATTGCACTTCTTTAGAAATATGTTGCAATACTTTATTTTGAATTAATAATATAATTTCTTCGTAGATTGTCTTAAATAAATACGAAGTATTTCCACGGCCAGGGTGCGCATATAATTTTAAATGTTCTGATAAAAACCGATCAAATTCAGCAAGAAGCTCGACTGAACCTAAAAAATTTCCATTATGGGGATCTCCAAATTGGAGACTCCAAGTCGTTCTGAATGTCCTCTAAATGACAGTCCTCTTATTGCGAGAGATTTAATTATCACAATTACTCGATGCAAAACTTTTTCCAGTATAAAATTTCTTCATCGAGCTGCTCCATTAAACGTTGATCAATACGGCCTTGAATGACAGTTCGAGCTTTGAAGTGACTAATGTTAGTTTTGTGAAAATCAGAATTTTCATGAGCTTCAATGCGCGCTTGTGAGTTTTTCCAATCTCTAAACCCTTCACCAGGAAAAGCGTTTAGTTCGCCACTCCTACCAAATAGTAAACATAGAGCACAAAATACCGATCCTTTACTTTCTAAATAAATTAACCACTCACGATGTTGAATTTCTCCGTTCTTTAAATTACGTTGGAATAAGCTTTTAGAACAAAACCTCGTTTTATGACTATAAAAATTTCGTGAATTTTTAAAATCCGTTACATTATTTTGTGGTAAACCGTTTATAGTTATAACATCTCGTGTTTCATCATTTATATTCCATAGAAAAGGATCACCACTCAATTGAAACATATCAGTTGTTGATTGACTTTCTTCTGCATCTTCTGCTGAAAGAAAAGTTGTCGACGTTTTGTTTGTATTTGTATCTTGCAATAAAGAATGATTCGATTGTATTTCTTTGGTATCTTGTGCTGAGGTGTCATCTAATTCCGGTTAAATACCAAAAAATCTTTTAGCCACGGACATTAATTCATTCATATTTGAAATTAAAATTTTCCCTGATTAGACAAAAATATTTAAAAAAAATTAATTCTCAATATTTCAAATACTTACTTTCTCTAAAAGTTCAATTTATGAGAAATTATTTTTAATCTTTATTTTAGAGTTATATTTAAAAAAAACACTTGCAAGTGTATCAAAATACTTACGTCCGATGAACCTGATGCTTGCTGGTCATCACTTACAAGTTTTTCTGATCTTGTCATAAAATTAGATATTTTTGGAATTTTATTCAGTAAAGTTTCTTGTTTTGACAATTTTTCTGCTTTCCTTTTACGATATTCTGCACCGCTCAGTCTTTTTCGATAATCACTCATTGCTAATAAGAAAATTAAATTCAGAGAACCTCGACAACTTAATTAAAAAAATGGATAACTCAAAGTAATAATTTAATTTTTCAATGGTAAGAAAAACACAATAATAATATTATGAGACTTTTAGACTTGAACAACTTTCGTAAAACTGAAATAATTTATGCGTCTTGTTCTTGTATACAGCGCGATGCTTAGTTTTATGCGTAAAACAAAGCAAAGTCCTCTGTCCTGTCATTACATATAAATATATGTAATGCTCTCACTCTCTCACCCAAACTAATTCTAAATAACCATTGTGCACGATACTCTCACTTCACTACAGTTATTAAAATTACGATGACATAAAAAAAATCCTCCGACTAAAAATTATGGATCAAAATTTATGTATTATTCATACTCACAACAATATCACATGTATGCAACTATATCACATCAATCGCTCGAATATATATCGACATAAATATATACTTGAATTTTAATAACATTTTACAATAATTACGAATTATTCCTTTAAGCTATAAAAGTTCGTTAATATCCGTCAATATAATTCACAATATTGCGAAAATGAAACATCAATTTTATTAAATTTTTATTTTCTTCAAATTGTTTCTATTTTTCAAAAAATTGGGTATGAAATGGATATATTAATTTATTTGATTCTATCATTTTTAAGAATAAAAATATTTTTATATACAAATAAAAAGATGAATTTGAAATGAATACTTATATCAATTCATATATGAAACACCGGAATCATTGAAAATAAAAAAAGAAAACATTGTGCAATTTTAGAAGTGGCTTACATGTAAGATTAACTTTACTAAAGATACAAAAATTCAACAGAGCTTTGAAAATTCTTCAAAAAAACCTTTTCAATAATCAATTATTTCTGTTATAAAACATTATTTATCAGTATTGCACTCACGAATAAAAAAGTTAATCAGAATTCTATTTCATAGAAATTTATTTGTAAATTTATATAAAAAAAAATCAGAATAAATCCTTAAAATGTATTGTCGTTACATTATATCAGATTTAAAATTTTGACATTCTGAAAAATTTGCCGCCACCCACATTGTGCCGCCCTAGGCCCGGGCCTCACGGGCCTAGGCGGTAATCCATCACTGATTTGGACATGTTGTGGGCAATAGTAAGGTCTATCGAATGCCACCGTCAAAGTTGCAAAGTTTTGTTTTTGTGCAAAAACATTAAACATTGAAACCCACTGACTACTTTCTTGTTGCGAAATTATGTAAGTTTGGAATTTTTTATTGTTAAAATTTACTACTTTTCGACTCCATTTTGGTAATACTGTGCGACAGTATGTACAGACAAGATATTCACAAAAACACATCAACCAGACATTTTCTCGCTTCAAAATCAGTTATGCAACATTATACTTGTTTGTTGCTAAAATACTGAATATTTTATAATGCAATTGTTAACGTTAGTTTATCAAGCAAAAGCTAAAATATTAACTTCTTAATTGATTTTCAGTAGACGTAATTATTTATTACAATTATGTTTTTGCACTTTGCTAAACAACAAAAGAAAATCTTATAAAATTGTCGATGGTATGCGATAGATCTTGCTATTACCTACAACTTTTGCATTTCGTGTCATGGAAAAAAGTATCTAATCAGACTATTTAGACTATAAGCAAGGCCGTGATAACTTTTTTACACTGACGTTTTTTTTCTCCTAAAACATTGTATAAAACTTAAGACATGAGATATTCTATTGGTCTTTTAATGCCTTTTCGACATTTTAACACAAAAAAAAACAGGTCCGTACATTTTCCTTTACCATTTTTTATATTTTTTTCAATGAATGTGTTAAAGGCAAAAAAATAAAAAATAACATTCTTAGCATTTCTTCGAATATTTATTTTAGTTTCTTTTTGTTGTTTATTTTTATTTTTGATTTTTTCTTTATTTTACTGACCACTCAGTAATGACAGTTGCCAACTTCGTACTTTCTCAATTCTTTCGCATCTATTATCTTTTTCATTTATGTTTCTCTAGATTGCATTGTTTTTTTTTTGTAACGATTTGGATCTTTTCTTGTATTGTCTCGTTATGAATCCATTTATGGTGTTGAAATCGAGTAATCTGCTTATATTGTGGTTTCTTACTACCTCTCCCCGTGTCCCTATTGCTTCATTTGATCCGATTTCTGAGGTCCAGAAGCGAATTCAATATAGACTTTACATCAAGAATTTTTTAAATGAAGCCATTATTAAATAAGGATATTCACGCTTTCAATGTACTACCAGCTGGGATAAAAGAGACTACATCTTAAAGAAATTTTGTAAGAAAAATATCTAAGTATATCATTACGAAAAGACCAAAATGCAAATTGTAGTGTGAAATTATCTGTAAAATTTTAGCATTATCATTGTAATGAATAGCGAAGTAGCTAAACAAATAAATGAATTAAACAAGTGTAGGTACCTACATTTACAGAAATTCAATATAATTTATTCACTTTCTCGTTAGTTGAATCAGAGTTCACATATACCGTATGAAGAATTCCAACCTAATGATCAACATTTCTAAATTTCAAAATAAATACAAATATCTGCTTCTATTGGAACCGAGCTTTATGATCTAAGGACAAGTCGTAGGTGTTTAACATTTAACAGTACATTTTTATGGATAAATCAAAAGAGAAATCAAAATCACTAAAAAGATTGTTAATTTTAAAAATCTCCCGTTTCACATTTAAGAATAATGTGGCGTAAAAATGCATTATTGCAATGCATAAGCAGTGTTCTGTTTTACATCAGACTGTGCTTTACTTACTTGAAAATTTCATAACACAGTGTCACATTTCTGCAGGCACAACATGGAAATTAATAACTACTAAGTTTTCTGAATCTATTTGTTATACTGTGTAAGAAAACTCAAAGAAAATTAAATGTTTTTGTTAAAGAAAATATACAAAAACCGACACATATATCTTACAAGATTATTAAATATTACATATTTAGCAACAAAGATAATGGAATTATGTTTGTTAACTTCGTTATTAACAAGAACGGGTGAAGAAGGCAATTTTATTATTAAAATGACATTTGCACTTTTCTGGTCTGTGGGTTAATTAAGCTGGTTAAGGTACCTATGACGAAAGTTAACAACGGGGCTGCATACCCCGATAATAATATAATATATTTAGTACCCTTAAAAACTGTGTATGTCCGCCTCTATGTTTGTTGTGTCAGGCAGGTATTACATTATCAAAGATCATTGTCAAAGTTATTTTATAAAAGATTTTGTCAAATATATGATACTAGCCGTTACCCGCAGTTTCACCCGCGTACGGAATGTCCAAGTCACTGCAAAAGAAATAACTTATGGAACATATGGGTTATCCTATATAAAAAAAAATTCCAAATTTTTTGAAACAGCCCACTTAATTATAAATCCACTAATCCCGAATATATTTCACCCAAACTGCAAGTGCTTGTGGACCAACCAATATAACAATTTTATTCGTTATTTTTTTGAATCACCTTGTATAACTGTAACTCTACTTCACCCTATAGTGCAACCATCCTGTATATACTGCTGATTATAATATAACTTTTTTAACACCTGATTATAACTCTACTCCACCCTGTATTTCAACTATGCAACTTATGGTCAACGCTATATAACAATTATTTCTGATATTTTTTGAGCCACCCTGTAAAGTACAAATTCTCTCCATATTATATTTTAGAAAAAGTTGCATATAAAGATGCAACTTTTTCTAACATTGTGTTAATCACACTCTAAAACCCATGTTTCAGGTATTCCATATAGTAGGATGCAACTGTTCATGCCCTATATAACAATTTTTATAAACTTTTCGATCCACCCTAATGGAAATGCCTGTGGAACCCTTGGTCACAAATGTAAAAACACAGTTTAGCACCCTAAGCAAACCTTTATTTACTCCCTCATCTAAACTACAACTGCTTTTTGGCCACCCTATATAACAATTTTAATCTACATTAAACCTATCCTGTATATACTGCTGCCAATCAGTCAAACATTATAACTTATTTTTGAACCATCCTGTATAAACATATTTTTTCTCTACAATACCACCCTGTATGTTCTTCTACTTAGAGGCCACCAAATATTTTTTAAACACTTAACTATAACTCTGCTCCACTCACTATCTTATCTATGCAACTACTTATGGACTACTATATAACAATTTTTAACCACCCTGGAAAGTATAATTTGTCTCCACCTTATATTTCAACCACCCGTATGTGCAACTTTTTCTAATATTGTTTTAATCACACTGTATAACTATAATTTTACTACGATCCACGTTACAGATATTGCATATAATTTTTATCCAACCTGTTTAACTATAATTCTACTCCACCTTCTATTCCAACCACCTTGAATATGCAACTACTTATCGGTCACCCAGTATAACATTTTTTATACCTCTTGGTATAACTATAAATCCATCAATGCCCAATATATTTCACCAAAATTGCAACTGCTTATGGGGTACCCTATATAACAATTTTAATCAGCATTTTTTTGAATGACCTTGTATATAACTATAACTTTACTGCATCCCATATGTCAGGTACTCCATATATGCAACTGCTATATAACACAATTTTTCTACCATTTATTACCCACCCTGTATAATTATAATTCTACTCCACCCTATATTTCAACAACCTTGTATATGCAACTACTTATTTGCCACCCAATATAAGATTTTTGTACCACCCTGTATCATTAAAATTATATTCCACCCTATATTTCAACCATTCCGTAAATGGAACAGCTTGTAGATCATTATGTTTATTTATAATATTTTTTAAACCCACTTGTATAGCTGTAGTTATACTCCGCTACATATTTCAACCATCCTATATTTGCAACTACTTGAGGATTAAAAATATTTCATTAACCACTCTATAAACTATAATTCCACTTGATATTATTTTTCAACCACCTTGTATAAACAATTTCTTCTAACATTTTTCCAATCCATTTCATAACTACAATAACTCAAGAACATAATTCAAATATCCTAACTGCTTACATAACACATTTTCTTCAAAAAAAAATTATCCACCCTGTATTAATATTCTACCATTATTTCAACCATGTTCTATATGCAACTATTTATGAGCCAAACAATATATCATTTGGTTATTCACCCTATATAAATATAATTCTACTTCGCCCGTTTATGAACCACCTGGTATATGCAACTATTGGCCCACTCAATATAACTTTTTGGAACCACCCCGTATAACTAATTCCACTCCCCCTTATTTCAACCACATTGTATATATGTAGCTGCTTATGGTACACCTAATTTACTTTTTTAGATTTTTTAAATCCAGGACATTCTACTCCGCACTAAGTTTCCTATATAAAGAACACCCTGTAAAATTACGGTTGATATATCAGTTCGTTTTTTTTAAATCGAAACAGGTTACATTGACATATTCCAAATTGTGAATAAAAACTAAGCTGACTTAAGTATCTAATATTTGGTGCTTGCGGTGGAGCCAATAGAGTAATTGTGTTATCCAACATGATAGAAGTTTTTTCGCTATTTCGCTATATGTACAGTTGCTGCCTATTTAGGGAGGTAAAATATCTACCAGATTTTAAGTCAAACTATAGGCTTTGCAACAAAAAAAGATTCAGCAAAGTCAGTTCAGTAGTTCATACGTAATGCCCGAACAAACAAACAAACAAACAAACAAACAGACAAACTTACAATTTTATAATAATATAGATATAGATATAGATAGAAGATAGATTAATGTCAACACACATTTCATTAATTGACATATTTACACTACATCAAATATTTTATTATCAAATAGGGTCCGACCTGAAGTTTGCTGGAAAAATAAGGAGAAACCTCTACTTTTAATTTTGGGGAGCAAATTACAGAATTAAATGGAAAATATAAAATTAAAATTGTTTATAACGCATCATGTTATATATCAACTGAAAGGGTTCATGATGGCGAAAACAAATATATTTTTTTCATATCTTTAAAATAAATAAATTAAAAAATTTACCCATTCCCCCCTCTCCCCTTATTACCAAAACCATAAGCTGTAAAGTTTTGAAAAAAATAGAGGTATAGCGCCTTACCTAAACTTAACTGGAAAAATACGGAGAACCCCCTAATATTCATTTTGGGTGGCAAATTATATAATTAAATTTAAAATAAAAAAATATAATTGTTACTAACGGATCAAGTAACATATCAAATCAGATTTTTAATTTTTTCAAAATGAATATTTTAAAATATAAAAAAGTATTTAAAAAAATTACCCATTTTCCCCCTTCATTCCCCAAACTGTAAGACCTAAATTTTTTTGTTTACAGAAAAAATATGAAGAAACCCCTAATATTAATATTGGGGCCAAATTATAGAATTAAACGGAAAATAAAAATATATTTTTTAACGCGTCATGCAATACATCAAATGAAAGGGCTCATTATGAGGAATACAAATATATATTTTTCCTATTTTTAAAATTAATTGTTTACAAGATATTAACATAAAGATATAAAAAAATCTCATTTTTCACTTTATTTCCGAAAACATACTACCTAAAATCTTGAAAATAATTAGGGGTACTGGGGCTCACTTGAAACTTATAAGAGAAATTATTAGAAAACCCGCATAGTAATTTGTAATCATGTAATATATCAGATAAAAGCCTCATTATGGGAATTGCAAATATATCATATTTTTAAATCATTTGTTTAAAATATATTAACAAAAATGTTAAACGTCGACTCAATTGCCACTTTAGAAACTACACTATTTAAATTTTGAAAAATATGTTTTATTTGTATTCTCAAATAATTTGAATAACATATTTACTAAATTATAATTTAAAACTTGACCTATTTTGACCTTTATCTTCCAATCTACAGAGCCCCAAAATTCACGCAGTAGATTATAAAAGGCTTCCCTGAAAGTTTATTACTAAAATAAAACTCTAATGCTAATTTTTGGGGGCCAAATTAGAAAATTAAATACATATGTATTCTTATAAAATCAAGGGAATCCTGAAGCAGATAAAATAAAAAGGCTATATGTGGAAAATGAAAGTGTATATTCTTTATAAATTTAAAAAGAGTGAAATTAATCCTGTGCACCATAAACAATTGAAGTCAATACGCGTTTCGTAACGGTCGCAAAATATAGTTAAGTGAAACTGTAAGATTTAACTTTGCATAAATTTACGAAAACCTAAGACATTATAAATATTCCTCAATATTTACTTGAATAAAAAAATCTGAAACCTCAGTTTCTAAAATATTCTGACAACTATTTTTACATATAGCTGTGTTAATATTATTTGTAAGATGACAGTTTGACATAAGCATGACAAGAATTGATTATAATATTTGAGATTTTGAAATAACATAAAACTGTCGTTGCATACTTTAAAATTTGGCATTATTAACAAATAAATTATTAAATGATTTAACAGTAGTAATGGGTTTTGCATATACAGTGAGTGACGCTTTCAAAACAAATTCAAACAAGTACTTCTATATTTGTACAATATTCTCAATCTAGTAAACTACATGAAATA
Organism: Octodonta nipae; assembly: GCA_034190945.1. Classification (NCBI taxonomy): domain Eukaryota; kingdom Metazoa; phylum Arthropoda; class Insecta; order Coleoptera; family Chrysomelidae; genus Octodonta; species Octodonta nipae. The sequence goes on from CM067218.1 coordinate 64,523,470, forward strand.
AAATTTAACCAAAATACTTCTTTAAAACATCGTTATAATTATAAGTAGTATTGTAATTTGGCTATCTGAGATATATCTCATTGAAAAATTGTTCACAACAGCCATGTTTAGTGAGGGACAAATTATAAAAAAATGACCTAGAGGGGGGCAAATCGGAAAAAAATTGTCCAAGAAAGAGGAACAATTAAAAAAATTGGCCCAGGGCGGCAAGTCAATTTATGGAAGGTTAATGACTCACGGTAGGTTTTTCAGGTCCAGGGGGGGGCAAATCTTTCCCCCCTCGGTATGCTCCTGACAACAGCACACCTTGAAAACTAGGACGTGACTCGTCATTAAATTTTCGATTCTAATAATGCCTTTGGAATTAATTAAGATAATGTAAACTGGTTCGAAAAAATATTTGTGGGCCTTTCTTCTTTATATCCTTTATATATACTGAATAGGTGCCAAGGTAGGTAAATGAAAACTGCGTAATTCAAAATATCAATTTTATTTATTATGCTTCTAATATCCCTAAGTGAGAAATAGAATTTTGTAATAAACACCTTTTTAATAATTATGAATATTTTTACTATATTTATTAATATTATAAGACTTACTTTATAAGATTTAATTTATTATATTAAAACATTCATTAATTAGCCTACGTGAATAGACTGTTTGCAGTAATAGGGCAGAAACGTTTTGATTTGTAGAAGTAATAAAAAAAACCGTACCGCTCTGATTACATTAATTTACGAGATAATACTTCTCATTAGTTAGCAATTTGATACAAATTTATTGATTTTAATATTTTTCCAATATTAATTGCCTGTCAACTATATTTTAATGATTTAAATTAATATAAGATTATTTAATGATTAGCAGTACTTGTTTATTTTCTGTTATAATTGTTTAATACAACAAATATTTTGATATCGTTATGCAAATGAACACCAAGGCCTCGTCATTTCGAATTGTTCCCTCAGTAAATATCAGTTTTCGGTGGTTTCAGTAAAACTATCCCTTATTATTTAAATTTTCCTTATTTTGTCCGTTTAATGGGTTTTTCTCGCATCATGTATTTGAAAATTACACTTGATTTAAAATGAAACACAGACATTTTGATTGCCTGCACTGCTGGTACCTTTTACAGAAAGTGTCCCTGAGAGGTTTTAGACAAAATATGATCAACCAGTTTTTCTGTATGCATTTATGTGTATGATGTATATTTTTCTACTGCAAACTTGTTCTTGAGAGAATCCTGCCATGAATATCCTAATGTTCCATATTGAAAGATCCATGTCTCATCTAAAAAAACCATATCAAACAAACCCTCTGTTTTATATTTAATATATTCACGCAGAAATTTAATTCTTTTAACACTTATGTGGTCCAATTCCATTAATTTTCGTTTTGGATTTTTTTTTTAATTCAAAACCAATTGCATGTAGAATTCTCCTTAATGAACTTTTAGAGCCGAGAAACAATTGACGATCCAATAATTTTTTCAACAATGTATCTAAATTTATATGTTCCCCTGAAACGAAAACTCTCTGAATATTTTGAAGATTAATTAATGTTTGTTACTTACTTGCAGAATACATTTCATAAATTATGTTTCGTATTTCACACTGCACAGTTTCATCAATATCTGTCACTGGTTTTTTATGATCATATTGTCTTTTGGGACTTTTTAGCGCCTCTTTTTTGTTAATTCTGGCTTCAATTCTCTCAACAGAGTATACACTTACTCCCAAAGCTTCAGCAACTCTCTATGATATATAAAAATATTAGTGTCCCACAACAAATTAAATGTTGACCCACTCAATAATACTGAACATGAACAAAATCTAATAAAAACACTAACGTATTTCGGAGGTACAGTAGGATCACCATGTTCTTTATTTTTCTTGAAATAATTTAAACTTGAAGCTATCATCGCTTTTTCTCGGCTACTAAATGGTTTCGGCATTGTTCTGCTGTATAAATTCCTAAAAACTGAAACAATACTAAAATACAATGAATAAACAGGTGTTATAAATAAGTATATGCTGTAAAAAAGTCAATTTGAGATTAATTATCGCTTTTCTTTAACAACTCGAATTGTGCAAATGCTCTCATCAAAATTGCTCGAAGAAAACAGGTGGGAAATTGTGACATTTATCGCTGTCATATATGAAATTTGAAATAAAGACACAGAATGACCCATGCTTTGTGTTTTGATAAGTTAACAGCAGAGACTGGATTTACATAAAGCAATGCTAAGGGGATGCGAACTAAAATTAAAACTATCGATTCCAAAACCCTTCATAATGTAATGTCAGTTTCTGTTTATAAAAAAAAATATATGATAATTAAACTAATACCGAATAAGATAAATGTACCTATACACGAAAAACTTACATACTCATGTTTGGTTAAAGCTGCTTTTCAGTATTATAGAATATATAGATAGAATTCAGTATAAAGAAATAGTGGCAACGTTGCTGAGATCGGCCACGGTAGTGCCATTCGAGGCGATGTCATTTTACCAATATAATGGCGAATGGCCCATAAGCAATTTAGGAAAATTTTATATCAAAATTGGCAGCAAATAATCACCAAAATGACGTCATCGGCTTGGTTGCTGAACTGAACTATAGTCGCCAATACTCTAATGTTTTCCGGCGTGACATTATACTAGTGTGTAAGCGCAATTCATGTTAGTACAGTGACTGGGGAGAAAAAAAGACCGAAACTGCAAATTTTTTGTCAGTGAACTGATTTTTATCAAAATTGGGAATTAAGTTCATTTTATCCTCTCGATCAAAACTTATATACGCTTGACATGTGCTTTTTATTTTTAAGGGGTGAAAATCACCCCCTAAGCTAAAAAATAAGTAAAACATAAAAATGGACTTTTCTTATTATATCCAAATTAGTAGAACAAGTATTACTGAACACTGTACAACATTACTTACACGTTATTATATAGTATTTATAATCTTTCAAATGTTAAAACCACCCTTAACGACAAAATTAGGAAAACAATATTTTTTTATCATTTTCAAATATTTGTTAGACCTATATATGAAAAATAAAAAACTTCTGTATAGTTATGGTACAAGAAATAATTTATTATCATACTTCAATCCTTAAGAACCACCCGTAATGAGAAAATTACGATTTTTTTTCATTTTCAAATATTTTTATGCTCTATCCTACAGCCAAGTAAACACAGCGTGATGAGCAGATGTTCTACAGCTGCTAGGTGTGCTCCTTTTTGCCTCCTCTGCTGGTGCTTGAATATACTAAACCCTGTAAATGACGTCAGCTTTATACCGAGAACTTCCATAATTTTAAAGCTTTTGTAAAAATTTATTTTATAGGGAATTGTAACAACTACAACTCGGTTAATTTTTGTGCTATGGAAATAAAAAAAGCAAAATATTTTACTGGAAAATGCCAAATTTTTGCTCTGTAACATTTTTTTGGATTTCTTTTATTTGTCATGTTATTTTCAAAAAACTGCAATTTTTTTAAAATTATTTTTTTTAAGTTTAAAATTTTCGAAAATATGCATCCTAAATCGCTGAAACGTTCAGGATATTTTACAAATATTGTAGTAGTATATGAGATACGATATAACACGCTTAGCGCGTGAGATAGAAGATAGTTACTGCAAACTATATGGAGTAATTAGTGGTTGCTTTGTTTTTGTCCTCGTCGTCTATGAAAGAATATTTAATATACAGTGTGTGTGTGTGTGTGTGTGTGTATTTACATAACTGTGAAAATGAGTATCAACTTTAACATTGACTATATTAAAAACAATAATAAATCGTTTCAAAACAAATGAGATATAAATTGGCTGGCCTAGGTGGACCTATTATAACATAATTAAGATTAAAAACAAGAGTACAAAATGAAAAATAAAGTATTTACACGAAGTTTTAAAAGGGAAATTTATAATAAAAATAAATGGTTGTGTGGATGTGATCTCATCAATACATTATTTTGTTTTCCTTGCATTATTTATGGCGGGGAATCAATTTGGACGGAAACTGGAGTGAAGGATTAAAACGTTTCTTAGAAATACAATGTCTCAGGACTGACTAAATGCTCTTTCTGTGCTTAGTATTGAAAAAAATAAATTCAATCAATGCCACACTTTAATAAAAAGGCCATTGAACATTTCGCTTTTGAAAAAAGTCGACGAATATTTTAATTAATAAAAAATAAATGCAGTATTAGCAAAGCTATGGTTTGTTTTGTTGCATCTTTGAATCCCAATTTTTGACCAGTAAAGTGCACCATCAGTTTCATAACCCACCAGCTGCCACTGTCTTCTAGAGTTTTCATTTGGTGAATGATTTTTTTCTTTAAGAACTTTATTGCAGTCTTACTTTGACGTGACTTATGACATCAACAAAAAATATTAAGGAATATTTTAGTAATATGTTTTCCTGGTGGGTCTTTCCATATTATATCGACCTATGGCTGGAATGGACCCCATTTAATTTGGATAAAATTTGACCAGAAGACAGAACAATAATATTTCAAAGCGATGGCTGTCCAGCACATTAGAGGCGGACTGTCAGAGTTCCTAGACAATTCATTCCCAAACGGTAGCTGGCCCTATACTCTAGGCTCTAAGGTTCCCAGACCTGACTCCCCTTGATTTTTTTGTAATATATATATATATATATATATATATATATATATATATATATATTTACATGAATTTATGATATAATAATATAACATAGTATGCTATTATCAATCAATGTTACATTTAGTTTTTGTGCATATTTCTCATATTTCTCATAACTATAAAATAAAAAAAAACATCCAAGCCATTCGAATTCGTAAGATATTATTGTTAATTTAAATCACCTCTAAGATGTTTTTATAATCTCAAATATTTGTAAGTTGTTTTTATTTTTATATATTTGTATACTCTAATAATATTGCAATTTATAGATTTCATAAGTAAAAAGAGTACAGTTCTTGAACTTTGTGCCAATTGTCGACATACCCGCTACATTGGTGTTTTCTGAACTTTAATTAGTGGTTGTGACTTCCAAAAGACTTTTAATATGTATATATGTATATATATATATATATATATATATATATATATATATATATAGTGTGTAACAGCCAAATGAAATAAATTCGATAAAGAATAAACGACGAGGGCGTGTAGGTAAAAACGCTTCGATACTTCGGGTTGTATTTTTAAATGCGCATTTTTTCAACAAAAAAGAAATTATATAGGGTGTGTCATGTGACAGTGACTAATACCAACTTTATTATTTTAAACGCAAGGCACTCTATATTATTTAATTTTTGTATTTTCCAGAATGATCTAGACATAATTCATGTACAATGTCCTACACCTATCTTCAACTGTTTCTGAAATATTAAGTGTTTTCAGATTTATTACAAAAATTAACATTAAAAAAGAAAATTATTTTATTTCATAAATTCGTTACATTAAACTTAATACTTAGTTCCCATTTAGCTCTTGATATTGAGATAGTAAGCAAAAACCATACATGCGCTCCTTTTTACTGATTTGAAAAAAAAAACAGTTTTGTTTATTTTCGTCAAAACTTATAGCATCTTGTTGTCTGCCTACATGACAGTGGTAATCAGTGTCAGTGCTAATATCGTTTGAATTTCCTTAACTGTACGTAATAATATCAGAAAAATGGTTCATTTAACAGACATGCACAAAATAACCATTCTACAAATGATTGGTTATGGAGATAACACACGGACCAAACGGAAGTTTCTCCCTTATTTCACGCCTGTATCCCAAGGAACCATCAGCAAAATAGAAAAGCAGTTCCGCAAGCTTGGTCATGTAAGACAAATAAAAAAAGTAGCTGCCAATACTCTAAGTGTTAATACGAAATTGGATATTATGTTTGAGTTTCAAGAAAACCCACATAATTCTGGTCAAAAAGCAGTTCCACTGTTTAACGTCAGCCACAAATCAATTTTTCGGGTATTAAAAGAAAGTAAAATGCATCCCTATAAAATGATGCCGACTCAGGAGCTCATGGAAAACGATTTCGATAGGAGAACATATTTCTGTGAACAAATGATGGTAAAGTTAGATAACAATGTGATCCAATTTGAAAATGTTTTGTTTTCTTAGAGACCACATTTACACTTCACGGTCATGTTAATCGTCAAAATTGCCGCTCTTGGTCTAATGAGAATCCTCACTGGATGACAGAGAAACATACGCAATATCCTCAAAAAGTTCATGTTTGGGCAGGAATTGTTGGAAATTATATAGTAGGTCCCTTTTTCATTGATGGCAACTTGAATGAAGATAAATATTTAGAACTGCTCCAAAATAATGTCGTGCCAACTTTGACAAACTTTTATCCTAATCCAGTAAACCAACAAGTTTCTGCCAATGCAATATGGCAGTACCTGAACCAATTTTTTCCAAATCGGTGGATTGGGAAGCGCGGATCGATAGAATGGCCAACACGATCTACTGATTTGACGTAATTGGACTATTATTTGTGGGGATATGTATAAAGTACTGTATTCAAAACTAAACCCCTCAACTTAGATGTCTTAAAACATTCATTCCTAGGCCCCGATTCATGAAACCATTCGACGGCTTACCACTCGACTTCGGACGTATGTCGTATGAAATTTGACATGAATGAAGTTTAATATATGGGTTAAACTTCATTTACCTCAACTTTTCATAAGACTTACGTCGAAAGTCGTATAGTAGAGCTGTCGAATGGTTCAAGAATCGGGCCCCTGAGATGTTGAGTAACGTTAGAAAATATTTCTATACCAGATTAGCATGTTGTCAAGACGTTCGCGGCGAGCATTTTTTTACATTGACATTAACGTTTTTTATATTATTAAGAAATAATTAGTATTACTTATTAGGTTTTTAGTTTAATGTAGAGAATTTGTGGAATAAAATAATTTTTTTAATGTTAATTTTTGTAATAAATCTGAAAACACTTAATATTTCCGAAACAGTTGAAGATATGTGTAGGACATTGTACATGAATTATGTCTAGAATTTTCTGGAGAATCCAAAAAATAAATAATATTTAAAATAAAAAAGTTGGTATTGGCCACTGTCACATGACACACCCTATATACTTTTTTGTTGTTGAAAAAATGCGCATTTAAAAATACAAATCGACGTGTCCAAGCGTTTTTCTCAACACGCTCTCCTTTATTCGTTTTCGAATTTATTCCATTTGGCTGTTCAACACTGTATGGATATGGCCTACCGCATTTGTAAAAACTTGTAGCAAACAATTGGCGAATTGCCGAAATCACATTTGGTAATACACCAGTGTTTTTGTCTCTTTGCTAAACATGTAACAAATTTTCAAATTTAAACATTACCAAATGTGTTTTCGGCAGTTTGTTTGGAAGTCCACGAACAAGTTCAGAAAACACCAATGTAGGGGGTATGTCGACAATTGGGACAAAGTTCAAGAACTGTACTCTTTTTACTTATGAAAGATTTCGAATTTATTTAATCATTTTCAAACACATATATAAATTGTAATGTTATTAGATTACAATATATAAAAATAAAAACAACTTACAAATATCTGATGTTATAAAAACATCTTCCTGAATAACATCTTAGAAGGAATTTAAATTAACAATAATATCATACAAATTCGAATAGCTTGGATGTTTTTGATTTTATAGTTATGAGAAATATGTTGGCACAAAAAACTAAGTGTAACATTGATTGATAATAGCATACTATGTTATATCGTTATATCATAAATTAATATTAATACACTAAAAGACAATTGTATAAACAAATCTATTGATTTCATTGATTATATTTGTATTATGTTCTTGTCTATATAACATTAACCATGTATTGTAAACGAGTTGCCTAGCCCGTCTCCATACAAAAAAAACAAGGGGAATCAGATTTGGGAAACTTGGAGGCTTAAGTATAGGGCCAGCTACCGTTTGGGAATGAATTGTCCAGGAACTCTCTGAGAGTTCGCCTATAATGTCCTGGACAGCCATCGCTTTGAAATATTATTGGTCTTTCTTCCAATGGGACTTCATAAAATAAAATCGGTAAATCGTTCATTAAAAATTCAGTTCATTTACGAGATAAGAGAAGATAAGAGAAAAAATAAATGTTGCGTTTGAAACAATACGAGATGAGATGCCAGCTAGTTAGAATTTTTGTAATGTGACACAGTGTTTAAGATAATGACTTTTTTATGGAACCTCGCTATTTGTGGATTTATATCATTTTCACCCAATTATTTGTGCCAAATATCGATTGCAGAAGAGCAAACAGACATCATAGATTAGATTTAAGTATTTGGTGGAGTCAAGGTGAAAAAAATAAGTAACAAAAGTTGATATGAAAAAATGTGAAAATTAGGACAAAAAATAAAATTAAAAAAAAACCGTAAGCTGTCCTGATTTATATGCGCAATATAGGCACCTATCCACCCTCCGTTTTTGGAGAACCTTCTGCAAAATACCCTGTATAATTATAATCGCAGTCTACATTAAACCATAATAATTAATTTTCTTCTCGATTTATTTTATGACATTCTTCATTCATTGATTGAAAAAATTCACTGCGATAAAGTTTAGCCTTGAAGAATTTTATTAAAACTAATTACATGAAACATTAAATTTAAATTTTAGTTCATAATTATAAATTACAACCGGGGAATTTCTTTGTTTTTGTGTAATTAGTTATGTTAGAAATAAACATTTGAAAGTCACTAAAGTAAAATTTAATCTCAAACTTCAGGTATTGTTCAGTGACGGTTTCACTTACTTCCTTTATAATTAGTTGAAATTATATGCTTCGTATATCTGAAATAACGTGTCCAACAGTAAATTAGGACACAATTATTTTACATTATTCGTGAGTGATGTGGAGTAGAAACGAAACCTTTCCGGAACAAAATCTCACAATATTTTTTGACAGTAAGAATAACTTACCTGTGTGAAATTAGTATGATTTTAATCGATAGTTCACGGTTAGGTCAGTTAAGGTTCAGTTAGTTTGGCTTTGATAACTGTTGCTGCTGTTATTATATTTAGTTTCCTATTGTCAAAAACTTTCTGTTCCAAAGGAATAACATAGAAACTTAAGGAGAACAACGGTTTTTACTACCACTAAAAAGTATCGATATTATTATATTAATCCATAGCATTTTTGGAATAATTTTTAAGTTATTATTATAATCTTAAAAAAGATATTGTATTGTATTATAGGTGATAGATAACTAAATTTCTATACATTTTATGGGTTCGCAAAGTTCTGAGTCAACTTTTTTAACAATCAAAATAATTCTAAACAAATTATTCGGTGAAAAACATGAAAATAAGGCAAGGTCGGTTTATACATTGGAATTGACGGAAAGTATTATGCGTTTGCTATGCATCTTTAATAAATTATTTTGATATTTATATTTTTACAAATATTTATTTTTACGAGTATTCTGTTAATCACTAAAAATTATTTATATTGATATTGAATGACTGATCTATAGTTAGCTTGATTAGAGACGTTTTAATCACCGCCCATAACAAGAAAACCTCAAAGAATGTTGTCTATCCATAATTTTATTGTTTCTTCATCGCCATAACACAGCCGCACAGTAGTGAGCAACGACTAAATGAGAATTTCTCGTGTCGAACCCGCTCTTAGATAAGATCTTGCCGGCTTACCCATATATCTATAGTGCTTTTCGACTGAACAGGACAACAAAACCTTATATAAAAAAAGATAGAACAACCGAAACGAGCAACTCGTTACAACACATATAACCGTAATAGCTTTGGTATTAACATCATTAGGGCCCATTGTCCGAAATAAAATTATATTACAGTTATTACGGAACAACAAATATCGCTAATCATTACAATCTATACACACGCGGACAGCACGCTACATAATGATGTAAATTGATTAAATTTCTCTCCATGATAAATTAGAATCACATTAGTTCTTTGATAAACGTCTGAATAGCATTAATTTCTGATAGTTTATGAGTTCGATTGTTGAAAGAATTTGTAATCTATCTTCCTTTTTATTGCTTTCAATTTTCTGTAGTATTTTGAAAGCCTTCATGAATATGCAAATGTGTGTAAAAACTTATAAATGTATTTTTCATTACAAGGAACAAAAAAAGAAATTTAATACTAACTTTTCGAGATTTTTCAATTCTTTGAACGCAAGACAATATATTGTTTCTAGTCAAGAACCTTCATCAGTTGCGCTTCCCCCAACTGATTGAATTCTCGAATAATTATTTTTGTATATAGTACATATAACTGAATTTAATATTTTATCGCGAAATGAATTCCGACTTTCACGAGTTTCAGGAAAATCTGGCTCACACAGACTCCAAATCAGGAGTCGCACTGTACGTAACGTCGTTTCCCTGTGATTTCTAGGATAGAAATCACCCGAAAAAATTCATAGGTTTACTAAAACCTGTCATAGAAATTACCATACTAACTTTTCCAAATTTTTCAATCTATTGAACGCGAAACAATATATTGTTTCTAGTCGAGAACGTTCTTTAATTGCGCTCCCCTCAACTGATTGAATTCTCGAATTATTAATTATGTATACAGGGTGTAAACGGTTTGAGTGCAAAGATTTTGAAGAACAATACTTCAGGCAAAAACAAATCAAAAAGCTTTATAACATTTTCTAAAATAAACTATAGTTTTGCCAAAAAGAACACATAAAGTTAGATTTTATGTAGCCCTTGCTATAGTGAATAATACAATAATTTCGATTTCAAAATGTCGGTAAATCTAAATATGTAAATACTTAATAGCCACATTAAAAATGAAAATTGATTATTTAAACTCGAAATATGCTTTTATAATTTAGTGTAAGTTTCTCCGAATAGATATGGCAACGTGGCATACAGACCAACTTATTTACTACATTTTTTACTTTAACGACGACTGAGAGTTACGATTGTTTTTTGCGATTTCGATTCTTGTAAATAAGAATGGATAAACGGTAAAGTGATTTGAATGATATCTATTTGATGTAGACTTCGTGGTTTGCTTTCCATTTAATATATTTTTTAAATAAATAAAAACGGTTGTGATTAGTGTGTAAGTTCGAAAATTAAGAATAGTGCGACAGTATTTATTTGTGATAAATAATGGCCGATTATACAATTAGGGAAAGACATTACATGCTCTTAATTTATGGGGAAAGCAGATGTAATTGCAGAATAGCAAGAATGTTATACAGGGAAAGGTTTCCCAACAGACGCCTGCCCAATGCTAGGACATTCGTAGCTGTTTCGCAGAGGCTTCTGGAAACAGGTAGTGTAATACCACAAATAAACAATCGCGGACCACAGCGACATAATCGTATCTTAGCTGCTGAGGATCAAATACTGGACCTTATCGACATCAACCCATATCGTAGCACACGGAGTATTGGAAGTGAGCTGCAAATTTCTCACACTGTTGTTCATAGAACATTACGGGAACAATTGCTCTTTACATATCACATGCAGCGGGTTCAAGGGCTTTCAATTGATGATTTTCAACCAAGGCTCAATTTCTGTCGTTTGTTCCTCAGAAAACATCGACAATTTCCTAATTTTGTGAACAATATTTTAACAACAGATGAATCAAGTTTTAATAGGAATCGTATAATAAATTTTCATAATACGCATTCGTGGTCTGAGGTAAACCCGCACGAAATACGCCAGTCAGTATTTCAACACCAATTCTCAGTTAACGTGTGGGCTGGAATAGTTGGTGAATACTTGGTTGGGCCATTTATACTGCCTGCACGTTTGACAGGTGAGAATTACCTTTATTTTTTGAACAACACGCTACCAAATTCCAATATGTGGTACTTACATGACGGAGCACCTACCCACGCAAGTCATCTAGTTGTTGACTTCTTAAATAGAACATTTTCTCGTCGTTGGATTGGTCGAAACGGACATATACGTTGGCCAGCAAGATCTCCTGATCTCAATATTTTAGATTTCTACTTATGGGGACACATGAATAGTAAGGTTTACACGACTCCAATTATTGACGAGAATGACCTTAGACAACGAATTTTTTACGCTGCTGACGAAATCCGAAATATTCCAGGAATTTTTTCTCGCATACGTGCAAATTGGATTAAACGGTGTCGTACTTGTGTCGATAGTAATTGTGGGCATTTTGAACATTTGCTGTGAATAATCCGTTGTTTCAACTCAGTTCTATCATTATAATAAATTCGGTAAGTAGGATTACATATTTACTTGTCTAATATAAATAATATTAATTAAATCAGTAATAATGACTCTTCGAATAATTTAACTGGTAAAAAACTACATATACAGATCTCTGGAGTTGAATATCATATTTACCCAACTTTGTATAATTGCATAAAAGAAACCGCCAAATACAAATTCTAATTGCAATACCTTGTATTAAAAACGTAAATATTTTCAACAAAATATTTCATACATTTTTATTTAATTCTAAGGTCAATATCATCAGTCAATACAAAAACACAGGTGTTTATTTTTTTGTCGGCGTAGTCATTTCTTTATTATTCGCGCTAAGAGTGAATCTGCTTCGAACGCGAGCGACGTTGCCGGATTGACAATAATTTACTTAGTATGTTTTAGGGATTTTCTTGGTTATTAAGGCCTACTGACCATAGTGGTATAAGAGTTTTTTGTTTAATATGGGGTATACTACCTCCTCCTAAAATATATGCACTCAAACTATTTATACCCTGTATAGTACATATAACTGAATTTCATATTTTTTCGCGAAATGAATTCCGACATCCAGGTGTTTCAGGAAAATAAAGCTCACACAGACTCCAAATCGGGAGTCGTACCGTGTGTAACACCATTTCCCTGTGATTCCTAGGATAGAAATTACACGAAAAAATTCGTAGGTTTAGTAAAACTTGTCAAAGAAATTACGATACTAATTTTTCGAAATTTTTCAATCTATTGAACGCAAGACAATCTATTGTTTCTAGGCGAGAACCTTCATCAGTTGCGTTCCCCTCAACTTATTGAATTCTCGAATAATTATTTATGTATATAGTACATATAACTGAATTTAATATTGTATCGAATTCCGACGTCCAGGAGTTTCAGGAAAATCTAGCTCACAGAAATTCCAAATCGGGAGTCGTAATGTGGTACGCTGTTTCCCTGTAAATAATAAATTACTCCATCCCAAATCCAGGTCATCAGAAAGTGAATTGATTTCCGCGTTGTTTTCTCTTTTCTGAATTTAAAAGCGTATTCTTTTCTTGTTTCCAACAAAATTCCGACTGGGGTCTCCCGAAGAATAATATTTTGTTTTGCACTTGTGCAAAATCCAATACTGTATACAAGGTATGAAATAAATTCCAATTAATTAACCAAAATTTGAAATGACAATTACTTCTTTAAGCTTAATGAAAACCCTGTATTTTATGTCACCAACAGTAGTAGAATTTTGTTTCTTATGCGACTGTAACATTTCCCTATACCTAACTATTTACGTTCCCATGAAAAACGCACATTCACAGAATACAGACGAATTTTAACTTATTTAATATTTAACAAGATAGCTATGAGAATTTGACAGTTTTTATTTAATATTTTGTGACAACTCTTCTTAATGAATCATTTTGTTGTAATAATCAGTGATTACTGTAACTATTAATTAACAAGAATGAAAGTTCATAGTAAAGAAGAACGAATCAATATGATTTTTGTCCTTGGAGAATGTCTGCAAAATTGTTTATTAGTTGCTAGAGTCTACGCTCAGAAATTTCCTAACAGAATTCATCCAAATAAATTAGCATTCGTAAGGCTGTTGGACCATTTCAGGCAAACTGGGAGCGTTGAGTACAGAAAACCTACAAAAGAAAATCCTGTGACGGGAAACGAAGAAATCGAAAATCCACACATAGGGCAGAACCAAATTGGCCTAAATGTTAATGTCAGCCAAGCCAGTGTGCCCAAAATTCTTAACAAGCATAATTATTCTGATTACAAAATCCAAATTCATCAGGAACTTGCCAGAAGTGATTTTGAAAATCGAGTTCAATTTTGTAAGTGGCTAAAAATTATAACTTTTTTAATTTTGTTCTGTTCACTGATGAATGTACTTTTCACAATAATGGATCTGTTAATCGACATAACTTCCATTATTATTCTGATTCCAATCCGCATCAGTTTCGGAAAATTGATAATCAACAGAGGTGGTCAGTAAATGTGTGGGGCGGATTAATTTAATTGGTCCATATTTCTTTGAAGAAAATTTAAATGGGTTAAAATTTTTGAACTTCCTAATCAGTGAATTTCCACTTCCTTTAGAAAATATTCCATTAAACATAAGAGCAAAAATGTGGGTACATTGGATTGAGCTCCCGCACATTATCATCGTGAGGTACGACATTTTCTAAATGTCCAATTTCATAATCGTTGAATTGGAAGAAATGGCTTTCAGAATTGGCCTCAACGATCCCCTGACTTAACTTCACTGGATTTCTTTTTATGGGGATACGTAAAAGGAATTGTCTGTAACAAGCCTCCAACAACATCGGATAATATGAAGGATCGCATCAGAGGAGCTTTCTAAAGCATAGGCATTTATATGTCGGCAAATATAATATTGGATTTTCCACAACTGCAACACAAAATATTATCCTTCAGGAGACCACAGTGGACATTTGGTTAGAAACAAGAAAAGAGTATGCTGAGACAATAACCTCTTAAATGATCACTACATTTTTATAAAATAGTGAATATTACAGAAACTATCGCGTTTAGGTATAGTAAACTTTTGTGAAACATCTTATTTTAATCGTAGATACCGTAAATGTAATAATATACAGGGTATTCAAATAAAAAAATATAACTCTGATACTTTTCACATTTCTAGGACACCCAATATAAAACGAAAATAATTGTAGAATGGTCCTCTGAAGGATATATATCAACCTAAAAATAGATCGCTTAAAATGAGTATCTTACTCATAATATTCCGTGTCGTAGTATGTGAATAACCCTGTATATATATATATATATATATATATATATATATATATATATATATATGAAGAAATATTTATCCGGTACCGTAACAAGGCATTGAGAATGCTAAGTGAGACCTTGGCGAAACGTCTGCAGGATTCAAACATGATTCAATATAACGAACGGATGTATTCCCGGATAAATATATCTTCATATTATTCCATCCGTGAAAGCCTATGACTAGACATATATATATATATATATATATATATATATATATATATATATGTATTAGATGGTTTCCGGGAATTCATCCGCGTAGTTGATAACTGATCCCTGCCGGGATATATTGGGCTTTAATGGATTTGTAGTTATACAGGGTGGTACAAAAAATGTTATATTGGGTGACCGATAAGTAGTTGCATATACAAGGTTGTTGATATAACGGGTGGAGCAGAATTATAGTTAAACAGGCCGTATTTTTTTAGGATACAACATGAACTGTTGCATATATGTAATATTTGAAACATGGATCCAAGTAAAATTGCAGTTCATACAGTGTGATTAAAAAAGTGTTAGAAACAGCTGCATATAAGGGGTGGTTGAAATACAGTGTTGAGACAAATTATACTTTCACGGGTGGTTCAAAAATAGTTATATAGCGTAGTCCATAAGCAGTATAAGATAGTGAGTGGACCAGAGTTATAGTTAACTTTTTAAAAAATGTTATATTTTACCATCGATCCCGGCAGGGATCAGTTATTAACTACGCGGATGAATTCCCGGAAACCATCTAATACATTTAGTGCCCGCGAAAACTTAAAAACAAATATATATATATATATATATATATATATATGTGGTGTGTGTGTGTGTGTGTGTGTGTGTGTGTGTGTGTGTGTGTGTGTGTGTGTGTGTGTGTGTGTGTGTGTGTTCTGAGAGGCTCCCGCGGTCATTATTATGAACTAGGATAGGTTTCGGGTGAGAACCGCTTCAGAATTTATTAAATACCCCACGTTTCAACACCTGCTTTGGAGCCATTATTAAGAGACAAAAAGTGGAAAACAAAAAGTGGAAAAGAGTTTCAGAGTCTAGACCGAACTCGAGGCCTCATTCTGCCTACTGCGTAACTGAACTGAATGTGAATCTGCTCTGCTTTATCACGTGACTTACCCTTCTAATAGACCGATAACTATAAATAAAAGAATCAGAGCAGATTCACATTCAGTTCACACTTGGGGAGTAGGCATATTGAAGCCCAGAGTTCGATCTATACACTGAAACTCTTTTTCACTTTTTGTCTCTTGATACAGTCTCCAAAGCAGGAGTCGAACGTCGAGTATTTAATAAATTCAGCCACGGTTCTCACCCCGAACCTAGCCTAGTTCATATGTATATATATATTATTTTTATGAAATTTTTACTTCGTGGGGTGTTTTAAATTCTATATTTATCCTTTACTTTTAAATAATCTACTCCATAAATACTTTACACATTCTTCTTTTTCTCCAAAACTGCTCCGGCTCTTGAGACTTGTTCTATAAATATATTATACTAGCCGTTACCCGCGTTACTTTGTATACGCTACTGCTTATTAGTTAACCAATATAATTTTTTTTAAATAATTAACAGTTCTCCACCCTATATTCCAACTATCCTATCTTTGCAACTTATTATGAACTACACTATTTCACAATTTTTCCCCATATTTTTTCAATGACATTATAAACAACAATTTTTACGGCATGTTTTTGAATCACCTTTTATGTATTACAACTACCCCGTATACGCTATTGCTTATTGGTTAACCAATATAACAGGTTTTAAATAATTAACCATAACACTTTTCCGCCCTATATTTCAACTATGCTATCTTTGCAACTAATTATGAACTACGCTATTTCAGAATTTTTCCTCATATTTTTTTAACGACATTATCAAGTATAATTGCTCTCCACACTTCATTTAACCACCCTTCATTTAAAAGTTTTTCTAACGTTGTTTGAATCACACTGTATAACTATAACTTTACTGTGTCCCGTGTTTCAGGTACTCCAGCAACTGCTTTATAACAAAATTTTTCTAGATTTTTACCCACCCTGTATAATTATAACTCTACACCACCCAACATAGTAGAAGTTTTTTCGCTATATCTACCGTTTCTGACAATTTAGGTATATAAAATATCTACCAGATTTTAAGTCAAACTATAGGCTATGCAACAAAAAAAAGATTCAGCAAAATCAGTTTACTAGTTCGTACGTGATGCCCGAACAAACAAACAAACAAACAAACAAACAGACAAACTTACAATTTTATAATAGTATAGATGCCCCAATTGAACTTTTGTCAAGAATAAAACAACAACTTTTTATTTATTTTACATTGTTAACTCATTTCTCACCTTTTTAATATTTTTAAATAAAATCACATACAAAACTCAAACAATTTAAATATCAAAATAAATCAAAACAATGAGCAATCAATAATAACTCAAATGTGAAATCAAAATATCAACCTCAAAACACCTTAATATTAATTATTAATTATTCTATTTTATGTGACACAATTAAATTTAAGAATCAATCATTATCAAATTCAAAGTATCAAAATTTTATACCTTTGCTAAAATGATTATTTCCCAAATATGTACTCTCTAAATTTCTAATGTTATAATATAAATAAATATCAAATGACTTGTTTAAAATAAACTCCAACAGTAAATACCTTTTTCACTTTAAAACTCTTTTAGCTTATGCTGGTGGATGCTGACCTTAGTATCTTGAACGATACCTTATAGTCTGCTATTTAACTGTAAAACTTCTGCTGCCAATGGAAATAATATTTGATATTTTCTTCTGCTACTATCTGCCAAAACCTCTGCTACCAATGTATTAATATTCGATATTTACTTCTGTTACTATCTGCCAAAACCTCTGCTACCAATGTAATAATATTTGATATTTATTTCTGTTCCCAATATTTTAACCATTAATCAGCTTCCCAATTGAATTTAATTTTTTTGATTGTACTTGCTGTGATACCTTACTGCTTGTCTGCTTTGTACTATTTATATTCAGCTACCCTTGAATGTGATTGTTTCCATTTAAATTTCAATCACCTTTAAAAAAATTGAATTTATGAAACTTTTGACACTGACAACTAATTGTCACTTTTTAACCCTGAATAATGTTTACTGCTGCACTTCAAATTTAGACTCTCCTCTTAATGCTGTCAGTTCTTGCTTTTATAGATTTTAATTTTGACATAGAACGAACTACATATTTTAAACTTTTTAAATCAGCATTTTTGAAATCTCATTTTCATATACAATAAACCTTCTTCTGATATTTAATTCCCTATCTAAACAGATTCCTAAAATAGCTTCTACTTTTCTTCAAAATAATGTGTTTTCAAACTTTATTTACCCCTAAATACTTTAATAAGATCCAAAAATTTTGATTTGTTGCGATTATTGCTCTCAGAGTGAATGTTTATATCTCGAAATTAGGGTAAGATTTTATATTTTCTTTTCATTAAATGGTTTTATTGTAATATATCAAGTCTATATATTATTTCTATATGTTTATTTCAGATCCTAGTTGCTTTTTAATAAATTTAGTTGAAACTGTGACATTTGTTAGTTTTCAAACATATGTTTACTATATCGTTATAGTTGCATAAACCATTTACAAATGACCAGTTTATGGTCTAGTTTTATAATTTAATCATTTTCCTTCCAAGTGTCTCCACTAGCTACAACAGCCGCATCATCGGCAAATGATATTACAATACCATCAGGCAATAGCTTTAAAAGTTCATTAATATATAATATAAATAGAAACGGTCCTAAGACAATTCCTTGTGGAACACCTGTATTATGTATGTTTCAATTATATATATATATATATATATATATATATATATATATCATGTTCATTTTTAAGTTTTATTGATGACGTTTCGGTCATTTTTCCTTTTTCAAATCTATTCTAAATATTAAATCTATTTATCATTTAAGAACTGATGAAATTATAATAAACTTACCTACTGCGTGAGTAATTGTACAGTTAAGTTTACGCTGCTGCTATTTTTACATTTTGACACTAAACTAAACTAACGACAAACGATGTGGCTATGTTTACAGAGCGACTAAAACTAATCTAAAATGACCTGTTTGAGTTTTTTACTACATCTAAAGGTTGATTTCTGGAATTTCCTAATGGTTTACTTGCAAATGTTCTTTTTATCGTTCTTTAAATATAGCCACATCGTTTGTCGTTACCTTAGTTTAGTGTCAAGTGTTTCAAAATGTAAAAATAGCAGCAGCATAACTTAACTTTACAATTACTCACACCGTAGGTAAGTTTATTATAATTTCATCAGTTCTTAAATTATAAATAGATTTAAGTTTTAGAATAGATTTGAAAAAGGCCAAAAACATGGCCGAAACGTCATCAATAAAACATGTAAAATGAACATGATTTTACTATTTTGAACGACCAAATATCAAGAAAATACATTCAACAATTTTATATGTTGTTGTTGTTGGAGATACCTACATATCTTGTTTATCCTTATTGCTAGAAAAACATCCTTAATACAAGTTGCCCACGTTGCTAAGAGGCATAGTTTGAAAACATTTGTAAATATACAGGGGGTCCCAAAAATCAGTGTCGAACCATACATATATTTTTAAATAAACCATCCTGTATCCAATTCACCTTTTCATTACTTTAATTCAATCTTATACGATATATTAAAGTTGGCAATTCTATAAAAATAATTTTTGAAAAAGCATTGCCTATATATTATAACAAAATGGATCATATTCAACTTTCACACATGCATCATGTTTTGTTCCCTAAAAATTATTGAAAACCCTGTTCAATAATACAATTTTCACAAAATCTCACAGCAAAATTCCCTATTAATTTAAAAAATTAATATCATAATTTTCATATCTGTATTATTTTCTGTTACCGAAAAATAGTGAATATTTCTTATAAATACTCCACTTACCCTTTTCGGAAAATTGAATTTTCGCAAAATTATAAAACCTTTTACAACGAAAAGGACTTGCTTAATAAATCCATCAGAGTGTTAAATCACTGCATTTCACAGTAATACAAAATAGCCCACGAAAGAACCGATATTCAAAAGAGAAAGCGAAAATTCGATTCCATAAATATGTTTCTGACAAAATCCCAAATTGTCAGGTAGGTGGGAAAGTTTACGTGGGCGAATCTCAGTTCAACGATAAACTCTAAAACAAATTTGATGACCCTTTTCAACTACAAGATACAAACGTGGATTCATCGATAGCGCCGGATCAATTTTTAAAGCTATATATAACTTAGACCCGCCGTTGGGGACTACTTAACCAACAGTATAAAAATAGTTTAAACAAAGGACAACTGCACGTAGAAAATCTTTGGGAAAAGCGAATTAGTGTAATCAGTTCAGTAATAATCTCGTCAAAAATAATTTACCTTTGCCCGTCAAATATCCAAGTATTGCACGATACTTAGAAATCACAGAATTAGAAGCTTTTCAAACAGATTCGGACCTTGTGTTTGTACTCAGAATTCCACTTATCGAACAACAATCATTCACCGCTCTCGGCTTATATCCAATCTCTGTCTATGGTGATAGAGCTGGTTTATACCATGTACTTTCATTCACTCAAAAATATATTCCTCACTTTATATTCCGATAAAAGACCTAAGCCCGTGTAAACAATCGAAATAAATAAATTGTGTTCCGAACTCTATGCTTATCTAATAGACTCATATGCTCTGTGCGAGGCCCAACTTTTTAAAAACTTTAAAAAAGTGCTGGACAACTCTCACAGTGCCGTCATTTCTGCTCAAGGGTACAACCTTCAGAAACTTGAGACCAACGTATGGTTAATTATGGTTACCGAACCCCATCGTATCACCATCACGACATCAGTTAAAAACCTCTAATACTAAATACTAACTCTCTATTAAAACTTCAGAAAGATTACAGTGCTTCATTGAGATATCCAAAATTGAAGCAGAAGCCACGAAAAGCAGCAATACTTTTGACAACTATCAGCCTGTTCTTATCACTTTCAATTGCTGCGATATCATACCAGACAAAATTGTCGTTCCCAAGCTTCAATTTTGAAACTCCATGAATTCAATTTCGAGGACTTAAACGTCGCAAACCACAAATTCAACGATTCTTCAAAGGACCTAGAAGAAAAAATAAATCAGCCATTCGTCAAAAATCTTGGTTCACCTACGTGACAATATTTTGCATTATGATAATTGTCGCTGTATTTGTTCTCCACACGTTTTGGAATAAACGCAGTAAAAGTCAAAATCCATCACCTACAATCAGAATTTCAAAATTGTTGCCAAGGTTGAGACCGAACCTTCGAAAGAAAAAACCGAAGACAGCTAAGTAACCCCAAAGTAATTTCAAAATTGTTTTGTATTATTTATTTTCATACTGTATTATTATAGTTTTTATTATTATTTATTTTATGTTAATTATATTTTTAGTTTATACATTTTTTCATATTACCCTATTTTATATATTTTATGCTTTCTACTAGTCTAAGATCCGAACCTAAGTCGACTTTCACCCAGCTGATAATAGAATGAAACATATTTTATAATAAATTTAATATATTAGAGAATATGTTAAAAATGGGTTGCCTAAAAAAATTCTGGACAGACTATTTTTAATTTTTTTTAAAAATGATTTTTATTTAAATGTTGCGTCATTAAGATAATAAGTAAATTTTATCCTGAGTAAAAGTATAAAACGTATAGTTTATGCAGCTGTTGGGTTGTCTATTATTTACCTGGACGAACTACTAGATTGCCAGGCATAAACAGGTATGTGGGTGCCAGTTACTTTCACTTGATTGGATAATAGAAAAAAATTGATATCAACACAAGTGCTGTTATCGTGGGAACACGTTGATATTTCTATTGATATTTTCTATGTGGCTTAATGCAACTGATTCTTTATGTACAAAGTTAAACCCTGAAAATTACGGTTGGCATTTAGATGTTTTTTAAAACCAACACGTTTTATCGGAGATCAAACTCCTTTGACAATCCACGACGTTATCGAAATGGATGAAAATGAGGAAGAATCTAATGAATCAGATGAATTCGAAAATCACAATTCTAGCTACTTGTGATGAATCCAATATTGAATAGAAAATCTGTATTTACATTTCGTTAAATTTGCTGCACAATTCAGTAATGTATTTAAGCCCAATCCCGTAAACAGCGGGGGTCTGAGGGTTTTAACGAAAGAAGTTGTTGAAGTTTTTGTTATATGAAGAAAGAAGACTATATGGAACATCTCTTATACATAATTAAATGATTTGAAATACCTACATTGTCAGTTTCAATTTCCAAATATCTAGGAATCACGTTTTAATTCGCAAATTCCTTAAATGTTGACGGAATATCAAGAACGACACACTGTTGAATTCCTTTTTAAACAGGCTTTAAAACGAAACTTATGAAAATTAATGAGTACTTATTTGGGAAATATTACCGGTGGCTCGTTTTCCTTGAAACACCCTGTATATATATTTTACATACTGTTTTTCTTGCTTTTCTCAAAAGGTCATATGAGACTGCTGGCATGATGATCGCAGCTAAAAATTGAGGGTCGGTGATCTCCCATTTTTCAAAATTAGTTTGAAAACCTATTTTTGATTTAATTTTTATCATTGGCTTATTTTAAGTGATTTGTCAAATTGCCTTGTATGATTTGGGAGGGGTCATGACTCCTATGACCTTCCTCGGACCGCCACTGTCTTGAAGGTGCTATTTAATGATTTACCAACCTGCGGTTCACAAGGCCTTGTTTTGAAATTGTTATTATTTATACCACGGTTTAGTCTTAATCTTCTATGTTGATTAGACAAGACTTGGATCCCATATCTCAAAACACTAACATCGCTATAGCAACCTTTTATTTTATCTGCTAGCGTAATAGATTTTATTGCATTGAATTAATTTAACATGTTTTTCACTTCATTAATGAATTGGTAGGTTCCTTTTATTGGTAAAGAAAACAAATTAACTACCTGCTTAATTGTTTAACACTTAAACGTTAACAAAAATATGACAAACCTGTCATATTTTTAGTGACATAATTTTGTATTTCCAGATCCCATTACCAATTGAATCCATAGGTTGTCACAGAGGATGAATGTTTCCAATATTAAACTATTATTTAGGATGTTGAGTCATAAAAAATACAGAAAAACCTGTTTGTTAGTGCCTCTATTAAACCTCAATCTTTCTCTAACAAGTCTCTCCCATTTCTCGATAAATATCTACTCTATGGTGCTGATCGCAATTTTGCTAGTTATATATAAAACATTTTGTCAAAAATTAAGACAGCTGTTTGTATCTGACATTACACAAAAACAACGTATCGGCAGCACTATTTATTAAGTTTTTCATTGAAGCCAGATATCTAAATGAAATCTTGATCGGGCATATACGTCAGCATTGGATGTGACTTAATGAGATCACTGACAAATCATTTATTATTTTTCATTATTTGTTCGTACCATCGGAAAGATAAACCGGCACAAAATCATCAATATAATTCCAATTTGATAGAGCATATCCAATTGTGATTTGAAAAACCAGCGTGAGGCCAGTGGTAAGCAGTTCCACTCCTATCACTACCGCTACTGTATAATACTGATAATCTAACTGCAATTATTAGTACCTGTTTACAAAAGATAATAACTGATAGTATATTTATTTTAAGATCTCATTATGCGTGAAATTAAATTGAAACCGTTTTAGAGATGGTAATTATCTCTTTTCAGGAATTAATACGTATATGTGATTTTATATCGGGAGGATAGGCTTTCTGCTATGTGATGGAAGTTGATAGAAAAAAAACTATTATTTGATAAAACAATGGGTGAAAGAGTATGTTTGAACATATAATTGAAACTGGCTAAAAGTGAGGAATTTGGTGACGATTACGTACAGCAAAGAGAATGAGATACATTTTATTGATTACGATTTACCAGAAGATCACTTAACAAATTAATCTAATAACCACAGATTAATAGTTTTAATAATGTTTATATTATGTATGATGGAAGGCCGTAGCCAGGATTTTTTTTCGGGGTGGGTTTGGAGGGGGGTATTTGATAATTTTTTTAGATTGGTGATGGGCTGATTAGGGCTGCATAATGTATATTTTTGTTCATTTCCAGGATATATAAAATAGCATAAATATAAAATTTATTCTTATGAAAAACATGATTAATTGGTTAAAATTTAATCTTGAAACCAAACATTCCAAAATTTGAACCCCCAAACACCACGCTGGCTACGAGCTTAGTGTGATGCATTTCTACTGCATTTCTAGAATCTTTATCAATTTTTTGTTAAAATTATAGATATTTAAGCAAATGTCTATTTTATACACAATGTTTAAATATCAAAGGAAACGACTGCTACATGAAACTTCCTAACCAAAAATTTAAAACAAAAACATAGTCTAGGTATTTTTCTATTAAAGTACCAAATTTTTTAACGTGTTAAATATTAACGGAGAGTAAACCAAAATCCTTTTAGAGTTTTGTCAATTTTTTAAGTAAAATGAAGCAGGCATTAAAATTAAATTTATAAAATTCTAGAATGCCGATTCTCAAACAAGGTTATTTGAAATAAAAATAGTTATTGTATCACTTCACTTTAACATGAACGAATTTAAATATTTGCAGTTATTTTTCAACCATTGAGAATATAACGGTTTAGTCGTACTTGAGACAAAAAAATCATTTACATTACATTGTCGACGTGTTTTAAAATGTTTTTTACATAGAAATGTATATTAGTAGTTTTTAGGGTTCCGAATATACAATATACGGATACCCTTATAATATCACTCTGCCTCTGTCACATCACAGCAATTTTCTCCTAAACTAATGGGCGGAAGAGGTTGAAATTTGGTATCAATGTATAGTTTGGTGACCTGATCAGGAGTACAGAAGAAATAAAATAAAAAGTCTTAGTGTGGAAAATCAAAGTGTATATTTTTTATAAATTTAAATCGCTTCCTTTAACAGATATTAGGGTAAATATAAGAAAATGCCCTCATTCCCTGCTTGTCTGAAACTGGAATATTAGAATCTTGAAGGTGGTACGAAACCCTTAGTATGCGAGTCCAACTCGCACTTGACCAAATTATTTTTTTTTATAGATTTGTATATACACATTATTTTAAATTAAGTGATTGTAATAAAAAATAGACAATATTAACTAATATAGAAATTATATAATTAGTGAATTTTATATTAGTTTTTATCAATTTGGTAATATAAATTGCCATGCCAAAAAACCTATTATTTGTGTCGACCCAAGTTCAAATCTCATGATCTTTTTTTTTCGTTTTTTACTATATTATATATATATTGTATATATAATATATGTACATACACAAACTTTTATTCTGTAGCCAGTGGCGGACTAAGGCCTAGGCAACAAAGGCACATGCCTAGTACCCCTAATTTTTGGAACCCGAAACTTAAGTAATGTGTCGTTCATAAAATACTTTCGCACACAGGTGGGGTGGAGAGTTAAGGAAATGTGACGTTCGCAGAACAAACATTTCTAATTTAATTTTTCTCTAGAGTATTTTTGTTTCATTTTTCTGTTTCGATAGAAGGTCGTACGTTTAATTTTTGTAAATATATAAATATTTTTACGTATATATTTCAGTCAAAAGCACATATTTTAAAGGTTGTACTATATTTATTTTTATATATGTATCTCATTCGTCACTTATTAATCAACAAATACTGACTCTCTGAATTTCGTAATTACATATACTACTCATCTACGTTAGCATCATTTCTTAGATTTAAAAGTTACAATTTTCGAAAAAAAAAAGGTTCTGTGAGAAGTGAGTAATAAAAAAATGTTAATAAACGCTAACAAAAATTTTATCCCGAAAAAGGTATTAAAAATTTAATAGCCAAAATGTTGAACAGAATATCTGCTATTCAAATAATTTCTAGCTTGTGTGGCGTAATATTTATAGGGGGTCACAGAAAATGTGACGCAGCGTAAGGACGGGGGGAGGGGTTCCGGAAAGCCAAAATTTAGCAATGTATGCCCCACGACAGAAAAAAAGGGCCCCGAATTATAATGTTGCCTAGGGCCCGCTTTAGCCTTAGTCCGCCACTGTCTGTAGCCTACTTCATGATTTTTATAATATAATGGTCGGCATTTAATTTTCATTTTTAAACTTTTAAAGAATTATTTTTTTATACAACTAATGAACTTGACTGGGCCATTCGACCTGAAAAGACTTTAATTTAATGAGGACAATAGTTTGTAAAATGATACCTACCCTAATCAAAAATATTCCATTTTCTCTGCCTCAGAAATGGTGTTGAACCCCTTGAAATCTTAAAGACTCCATGGATATTTAATCCTACAGCTAAACCGAAAATACGATCAAAGTTTGATGAGTGAATGAATCTTAAACTGTAATAAATTAAGACCGTTAGAAAACAGTATCGTCAAATTTCAAACACATTCAAATGTTTATTTACCTACATAATTTAAACCTATAATAAAATAATTTGGTCAAGTGCGAGTTGGACTCGCATATTAAGAGTTCCGTACCACCTTCAAGATTCTAATATTCCAGTTTCAGACAATTTACCCTAATATCTTTTAAAGCAAGCGTTTTAAATTTATAAAAAAAATTTTACACATAGAGTTTTTATTTTATCTCCCTCAGGATTCGCTTGATTTTTATAAGAATATATATGTACTTATTTTTCTAATTTGGCCCCCAAAAATTAACATTAGAGTTTTATTTTACTAATAAACTTTCAGGGAAGCCTTTTATAATCTACTGTCTGAATTTTGAGGCCCTGTAGATTGGAAGATAAAGGTCAAGTTTTAAATTATACATTATTATTACCTAAATGTCTTATTCAAATTATTTAAAAATACAAATAAAATATATTTTTCAAAATTTAAATAGTGTAGTTTCTAAAGTGGGAATTAAGTCGATGTTTAATATTTTTGTTAATATCTTTTAAACAATGATTTAAAAATATGATATATTTGTAATTCACATAATGAGCCTTTTATCTGATATATTACATGATGCGTTTGAAAATAAAATTTTTATTTGCCATTTAATTGTATAATTTGTCCCTAAAATTACTATGGGGGTTTTCTAATAAATTTTTTTATACATTTCAAGTGAGCCCCAGTACCCCTGATTATTTTCCAAATTTTAGGTAGTATGGTTTCGGAAATAAAGCGAGAAATGAGATTTTTTTATATCTTTACGTTAATATCTTGTAAACAATTAATTTAAAAATATGAAATATATATATTTGTATTCATCATAATACGCCCTTTCATTTGATGTATTGCATGATGCGTTAAAAATTTTTTTTTTATTTTCCGTTTAATTCTATAATTTGGCCCCCTAGTTTTAATATTAGGGATTTCTTCGTATTTTTTCTGTAAACAAAAAAAATTAGGTCTTATAGTTTAGGGAGTAAAAGGGGGAATGTGTAATTTTTTAAAATATTTTTTTGTATATTTTAAAATATTCATTATATATATATATATATATATATATATATATATATATATATATATATATATATATATATATATATATATATATATATATTTGTATTCGTCATTGATATATTACATGATCCGTTAGAAACAAGTTTAGTTTTTTATTTTTCATTTACTTAATTCTGCCATTTGCCTCCCAAAATTCATATTAGGGGGTTTCTCCTTATTTTTCAGTAAAGTTCATGTAAGGGGCTATACCTCTATTTTTTTTCAAAATTTTACAGTTTATGGTTATGGGGATAAGGGGGGGATGTGTTTTTGTTAATATCTTTTAATTAATTTATTTTAAAAATATGAAAAAAAAATATTTGTTTTCGTCATATTGAGCCCTTTCATTTGATATATAACATGATGCGTTACAAACAATTTTAATTTTATATTTTCCATTTAATTCTGTAATCTGCCCCCCAAAATTAGAAGTAGAGGTTTCTCCTTATTTTTCCAGTAAACTTCAGGTCAGAACCTATACCTCTATTTTTTTTCAAAACTTTACGTTTTATAATTTCGGTGATAGAGGGGGGGGGGGAATTTTGGTATATTTTTGGTAATATATTTTTAACTATAAAAAAATGTATTTTTGTTCTTCAGAATGGGACCTTTCATTTGATGTTTTACATGATGCGTTTGAAAAATTTTTTATTTTTAAATTTTCATTTAATTCTATAATTTGCCCCCCAAAATTAATCTTAATGATTTCTCTTTATTTTTCCTGTAAAGTTAGGGCAACTTCCTATATTTCCTATTTTTTTCAATATTTTAGGCTTAGTAGTTTCGGAGATCAGGGAGGGGAAACGGAACCCTAAAAATAAATTGCATAATGACATAAAATCTAATAGTAAAAGTACAAAAGCGAAAAAAAACATACCTATTAGGATGGCAATGGGTTCTCGTCCCTTTAGCTTTAGCTTTCATTGTTACCATGGCATTTATATTAGGGGAAAATTAAAAGTCGGTAGGAATTTCAACATTTATATAATCGTATATAAATTATTATCATCGATTCCTTATTAATCTATAAAAAAACAACTATTAAATTTTTCAATGTGAAAAACATTTTCAAATAAATGTCTGTTGGATATGATAGTAAAATTAGGGGAAGGGATTTCCACCCCGCCAGTAAATTTTACCTGATTTCGATTACCAAAAATGCAGGCCGTCAAACTGAATCTACATACAATAAAACAAAACCAAAAGAAAATTAGTGTAGAGAGAATTGTATTGAAAGATTTGATAATTAATGTTCCTTTCAGATGGTTGAAAAATTAATTTGGGTCCAAATAGGAGGCTTGTAAACTTGACGTAAAATCAAAGGCCCTCGCAAAGAAAAACCCATTTGTGACAAAACCTTCGAAGCTGTGAAACTTACCAGTTATTTGCCGCTTAAAAGTGAAACTTTAAACAATAATTATTGCATTGAAAATGCGCATTTTTATAGTTTTTTTTCCAAATAACTCAATAACTAAGTATCCAATCGGCCAGATGAACCTATCATTTAGCAACGAAAATACGTATAAAACAAACTTACCTTTCATACTCAAATTGCTGAAAAGTTGCAAAAACTGCCAAAATTGGGATTTCTGCAAATTTAAAGACCCCATATAATTAATTAAGGAATAAAAGTTGTAAACAAGAGTGTTTATGTGTTATTCTATACAGATTGTTCAAGAATTTTTTTGCAATTGAAAATACCAACTACCCTGGAGTAAGTATACGGCTGCTCTGAGACGTCCCAAATATGCATTAGTTCAGTTACATAACAAGGCATTAATAAGTTGTACTCTTACAATTTTTTCAATATTATTTGAAATTGTCTCAGAAAATTTTATTATGGGAAATATTTAATTTCTTTACAAATTGAGACAGGTATTCATTATTCAGATTACAGTTTTAAAATGAACATTTACACTTGTGAGTTCAAATTATTTACAAATTTCCGAAATAACATAATATATATTTCTATATACTTTCATTTATCTGATAGGTATGTATATCCATAAAAAATATTTAGGAATGTAGAAAGGCAATCATGAGCGGGTTCAGCAGAGAGCTTTAACGTTCGATCTCTTAGGTATGTATATACCTACCTACTACGAGTAAATTTAGTCGTCTACCTACCTAGTCAATCTGGATCCAAGTTTATCAACCACGATACTTTTTGTGTCATATAGATGTACTTATTAAATACTCAAATATTAATATTATATATGTATGAAAAATTTTTTTGACATAAAACATGTGAGAATTCGAATGGATATCTATTAAATCAAGCAAACATTATATTTTTTATTTGGCGTATGAAGAGTAGACTTTTGAGACCTCACGGTAGATTATTTTGTTTTATTTATCTTTTAGCACCCACATTTCACCTTATAGTCTTTTTAACAAATCGTTTAGTATATTTGTTCATTATATTCTATTAAATTTACACAGGAAGGATTTAGAGCTCTAGATGTCGGTAGGGTATACCTATTTCTATTACATTTACATTCTAACTTGTTTTTTTGTAATTTTGTTCCCGGAAGTTTAGAAGAGGTTTTAACATCAGTTTTATATAACGGTTTTTGATTTCATTCTTAAAATAAGATTTATAATTGATCCTAACCTAAGTTCATGAAGAACTTTTGTCTTCTATTATAAGTGATGTCATGTAGGTAGGCAATTTCATCGAGTTTGGGCTCACTTAATTTGTTTTAAAAAGCAATCTAACTATACACGTTATTCAGAGTCTGATAGACACTGCAATATTATGGTGTAATTCAGCGGTCACACGATGTGGTAGGAAACGGGCCATAAGCACATAATAATAAAACAATGCAACAGCATCAAGTTTGGGTTTGTTTAGTTTGTACTTTGATTGTAGATGGTAGGTATCCGTGGTCTCATGATGATAGCCAAAGGGAATCAATAAAATATATTTTTAACCGACTTCCAAAAAGGAGTAGGTTTTCAATTCGTATGCAACTTTTATTTATGTATGTGGGGCGATTATTCAAAAACGGCTTGGGCAATTTTGATGATTTAACGTGCATTATATTAAGAAACATTACAGAAAGGTCACATATAATTGTCTAAAACATAAGATTAGTAGTTTTCTAGAAAATCAGAAAAAAATACAATGAATACAATGAATCTTCACTGTTTTCTTTAAAACCGTTCAAGAAATCTGAATTTTATAAATTGTATTCTATAAAGATATGTTCCAGCTTGATTCCATATATTTTTCTATAACGTAAAACTTATCATTTTTCTGAAAATCGGAAAAATATAGGCCAAAAAACTGTAAACATCATGGTAAATGTCAAATTTTTATAATAAATATCTAGTTTAAATGTGAAGATTTGCCATGAAAGTATGTCGTACAGGTTGTTTGTAATGATTTTTATTTTGATGCCTTTGAAGTCAGTTTATTTTAGAAGCGAAATTAACAGACGCCTGAAACTGCAGAAAATATTCCATTAGCTTATTAAAACGAAAATTTGTTATTCCGGCGATCTCTTCTGTGGATTACTGTTGAAGATTTGTGGGTGCGTGCATGTAATATTAGGTGGTACATAAGCAGTTATACATAGGATGGTTGAAATATAAGTTGAAATTAAATTAGTTATACAAGGTGGTTCTAAAATATTGTATTGGGTAGCGCATATGTAGTTGCGTATACAAGGTGATTGAAACAAGAGTGAAGCAAAACTATAGTTATACAGAGGATATTTGGGTTATAGAACGGAGAATAATTACAGTTATACAAAAGGCTTTAAAAATGGTCAGAAGCAGTTGAGTATACAGGATGGGTGAAATATAAGGTGGAGTATAATTAGAGTTATACAGGGCGGTTTAAAAAAATTGTATAGTTTGGAGCATAAGTAGTTGCTTGTACAACGTGTTTGAAGTAAGGGTAGGGCAAAATTATTGTTATTGAGGGTGTATCAATTATTTGTTATATAAGCATAAGCAGTTAGGATATTTGAATTATAGGACGTAGGACGGGGTAAAATTATAGACATGGGTTAAAAAAATGTGGTTCAAAAAGGTGAATTTTGTTATATAGGGTAGACAATGAACAGTTGCATAAATGGAATACTAGATATATGGGGCGAAGTTAAATCATTGATACACAGGAATAATTTAAACAATAGAAAAATAGATAGTGTGGAGAGGATTTGTACTTATACAGGGTGGTTTTAAAGATATCAGGATCGTTGTAATATTGTAATATTGTGTTGAGTTGAATTATAGTTGTACTAGGTGATTCAGAAAATGATAGACCAATAATAAGTTATATAGGAGTGACCAGTACACAGAAGCATATAGAGTGTGGATTCAATATAGAGTGAATTAGTTACATTTATAGAAAGTGGTCGAAATAATAAAACTAATAAAAAAGTTAAAATATATTTGGAAAATATAGACAAAGAATAAAAATTAGAGAAGGAGAAAGAGAGAGGGAGAAAGAGAGAGAGAGAGAGAGAGAGAGAGAGAGAGAGAGAGAGAGAGATAAGAATACGCTAAAATTTTCAATTGAATTGTACCTTAGTTAAATCAGATATAAAAAAGATATGTCTGAAAATAGTGACTGATTACATACGGTTTCTAAACTGTTTTTATTTTAAGTCAGCTGAAGTCGGTTCTTTTTTAAATATAAATTATAAAAATAAAGTTTCATTTTACATCAAACAATATAAAAAGGTAAAAAATAGAGGTAGGTCCTTATATTTATTTCAATAAACTATTGGTGCATTTTTGAATATTTCTTATTCTTTGCTACTTGTCTCTATTTTGTGCCTCTCGTGTCTGCATCAGTCCGGCAGTTTTAGTTATATCATCCTCCTACCCAAATGGGGCCTTACCTACTTTCAGAAATGCGTTGGTCCATTTTCATCCTTATCTTTTTACTTTTACATATGGTCGGAATTTTGCAGTTATCTTCGGTCCGTGTACTATTTTATTATGTTTATCCAGAATTTTTTTCTGCGATCTGTGTTATGTACCTACTACATTATTTTGGGCTCTCATTCTGTAGTCTCTCTAAATTAATATATAATATTCCTTGTTAGTCAAGACATAGATATATATATAAGAAAGATTTGGAGGAATCTACAGGGTCAAATCAAAATTGATTAGGACTACAATTTTTTTATTTTTCTTCATTTAATCCCCGCAACTTTCAGTGATAATAATATCTAGGTATAGCAACATTCAATCATTGGCTGTGTTAGGTAATTTAAAAAAGAATAAGAAAATAATTTTTATAGGTAGGTATCTACAGGTCAAGCTGGCTCTAGTTATTAAATAACAGAATTTTTTACCTCGAATAATAGACCTTCAAAATTATTGAAAAGCTAAAATTTATTTCAGAGTAAAATTATTTAAAGCGTGCTCGGTAATCCAGATAAACTTATGTAGACGAGGAATGTTCCCTAACGATAATTAGGTACATCTCTCGTCTACATTTTCAACAATATGTATCAAGTACATGAATGTTCGAGAGGACCTTCCCATGTGCTCTTCATGAAAAGTTTGTTGAATATAGCTGCATATGATGATGATGATAATAGGTATATAGTCTAGCGCACAAAAGAAAGCCTCGAAGAGAGTATTCAGATGAACTTCATTAATTATTATAAATTAATAAGACTAAGTAACAACTAGAAGTTATTTCCTAACAATTTTAAAATGGCTAAGCTCTATAATAACTGAAGAAACTAGAAACGTGTGAAAGTATTTCGTCTTTTAATAAACACTAGCTGTCGCCCAGTGGTCGAAATTCGACCAATTGTGTCTATATCTCTGGCAGGTTAAGTAACCTGAAAATCTTGTCGTGACATTCTATCCTAGGACTTTAGGGAGAACAGCAATTACACGAAACGGATCCAGATTCGGAACCTCTGTGTGAGAGTTTCCTCGAAAATCCTAGATGTCGGTCTTACATCTCGCTTCTACAAATAAGTAAAGAAATTCAATTTTTTTTCAGATATAATTCATAGGACTTTATTTGTGTTCACATTCGTAATTCTTCATTTAATATGACAACAAAGCAACCGCTAATGGGCTACCCTACATGTTTATTTTTTCTAACCTCCCTGTATAGCTATAATTGCACTCAATTCTCAAACATTTATTAAAATCCTCATTATAATAATTCCGTCTCATTATATATTTCCATCACCCTCTATCTGCAACTACTCATGGACCACGCATAATAGTTTTTAACATTTTTGAACCACCCGGTAAACCATTCTGTATAGGCCACTGCCTATCTTCTATAACTATAATTCTACTCTGACCTATATTTCAATCATCATATATATGGAACTCTTCGTGGGCTACTCCATAAATCATTTCCGTTTCTAACATTTTATATCATCATCCTGTATATCTTTAATTCCTCTCACCCTATATTTCATCTTCCCTATATATACAACTGCTTATGGGTTACGAAATGTTGCATTTCCATTTCCGCCACCCTGTATATGCATCTCTGTATAATATTCTTTGAACCACCCTGTATAACTGTAATTCTACTGCACCTTCTATTCCAAGAACCCTGTAAATTCAACCGCTAATGGGCTTCCCTATATAATTATTTTATTAGTTATAATTGCACTGTACACTGTATTTTAAACACATATATGCAACTGCTTATGTGCCACACACGAAAAAAATGATTTTGAACATATCTGGAATCTCCCTCTATAATTATAATATACAACGATTACCTTACCACTAAACAATAACAACTCTTGCATGCCACTTCCAGTAGTACATGCTCTAAGTATAAACAGCATTGGTCCCTCTATATGTAATTACTCAATGTTTTGAGTCTGGCGGCGGCGGCACGCGGCACATTCAGTTGTTTGGCGTTGACATTATGACGTAAATAATGAATTTTTATTACATTTTATTTAATAAATGAACCATTATTATAAATTATTATTAGTATTCTACACTGAAGATCGTCAGTAGTTACTAAACAAAACAAAAATGAAGAAAATCGGTTGAGAGACAGAGGAGAAAATGGTACCTATTCGTTTTGCCTTTGCCTATTTATATATAGATTCTGCTTGATGCATACTTATTATATCAATTTGTCTAAAAAAGCTAGGTAATTAATCTCTTTTACAAATGCTATATAAAAACTCACTTTCCGCTGGATACGAATATTCGAAGTACCTACATACCTACATTTCACAAAACTTTGTTGATAATACGGTTAATTAAAAATATATCTACCTATGTATATTTTTATTTTTTTAATAGATACTTTGAAATAATTAAGTTATAAGTATGACATAAATAACAATCTAGTAGGTAAATAGAGAAGTCATATTGTTTGTAGGTACCTACCTCTCATGAGAAATTTGCAACACTAGGTAGGTATTCACTCTTAGGAAAAATGCCCATTTTAATGTATACCTAACTATAGGTAATTGTTTGAAAGGGTTCAGATTGTCTGTTTCCTACTTACCTTTAAAATTAGAAAGTGATTGTTCTTAAGTTGATATGAAAATGACTAATATTAGAATAACATAAAATCGTATTTTCCTACCAATGGTTGTAATAATTTTACACATTTTTATGTTTTTAAACTCTACATTTGCTTATATACTCTATCTTTTCTGAAATTTAGTTACTTATTCTTTTTTCCTATTAGTAGGTAGGTATAGGTACGTACTCAAGAATATCAATTACGATAATATATCACGTGACAATAAATTTTAATTAGTTTAGTTCAGACATAATTTTATCCTTGTTAACTGCTTATGCTCATTATCTTCTAATTTCAAATACAAACAAAATCGAGACATGTGTCATATAATTTACTTACCTAAACCCCTACAATATCAGAATTAACTGAGAAGCATCTGGCTAAACTTAAACTCCCATAAAAATTTTAGAGTTCAACAATTTACAATCAATTATCTTTACTAATTATTAGCTCCCATAATAGCTTGTACATAATCAGCCGTTTCCATTATTTTAATCAGAGATCGGAGTAACGCCTACTTCATGGTATTGGCTTTCCACACGAACGAAACCAGTCCCTCCGTTTTTGATTGGTCATGTTTTATAGGAAACTCAGGTGGCCTTACTTTTGAATCCATCTAACAAACCAGTTGCTTATGCGAACTAGGTAAGGTTATAAGTCTCTGTCGTGCGTTGGTGAAATTTTTGTAGTTTTTTTTGTTATTACCTACTGGACTTTTGTTTGCTAAAGTTTTCGTAACCAGCTTTTGCCCTGGGTGAGTGAATTTATGTTTTTCGTCAGTAATTGTTGTTACTAACATCAGTAGACTCATTATAAAAATTTTCTTAGATAGGTACCACTAATTTAATTTACCAGAGACAAACTAATCATCATACCTATCAGTTAGTGTACAAAACTGATTTAAATGCCTATCGCATTAGATAATTAAATTTTATAAGTAGTTATGTTGAATAAAATAAACCTAAATATTGTGTCGAGTTAGAAAGACCTCAAGAGACTGATTTTAAAATTTACGTAGGTACCTACCTATATAATTCAGAAAATTGTGGTAGGTAAACCAGAATCATTATTTTAAAAAGTGTTAAAATAAAAAAAATTATTTCGACATTCTAATGAATGTTATAAATTGAAGTAGCTACCTAATTTTTGTATATCTACTTAGGTACTTTTGAATCTACCCAACCATTTGGTTTATGTTTCTACTTT
The DNA here is from genome assembly GCA_034190945.1 of Octodonta nipae. Classification (NCBI taxonomy): domain Eukaryota; kingdom Metazoa; phylum Arthropoda; class Insecta; order Coleoptera; family Chrysomelidae; genus Octodonta; species Octodonta nipae. Next base: position 64,559,808 of record CM067218.1, read on the forward strand.
ATTAAACAACACTAAAACAAATTTGATCGATAATTCATAATATTTAGTTGTTAGATATAACCCAAGTTAAAATCTTATTCTATCTTATCTATATTGGTGGTTCATGTGGAACCGTCTTTTAATGAGTAGGTATACCTATTGTTCTAGTATTCAACCTAGCTCTTTAATTAGATATAAGTATCTATATCTATATTAATATACTTATTAGCCATCTATATTTTTATAATTAATGATTTCGGTAAGTTCTCAGTATTAGTATATAATTACTTACAAGAAATTATAATTTTTGCTTCATATTCACCTTCAGTGAGTTGATATGCATTGATAGAATAGAAACGACCTTTACGTTTTTATTGACAATCTTCAAATTTATATAGAAATTTAGAAATTATTACTATAGCTAAGTTTTGTTGAAAGCTGTTATTCAACCTATTAACACTTTTTTCGGAAAATTCAGGGTGTAATAACCCTTAATAGGTTTGTAATAAAACTGCAAACCTTCGCCTCGGTTATACATATTTAGGTATTGGCCATTAGAACTGTGAAACATCCCTGATATGTATCTTCATACGTAATTTGAAGGGTTTATTAGAATAATGTACCTATGTATATGTATACTTTAATAATAAAGTTTATTTCAACAATTGAAAAATTAGATGCATACCTACGTACATTTTTTAGCCAAATTGGCTGAGTTAATTTTTTAGACCTTCCCATTTGTTTGCAAACTTGTTGAGACGTACTTTTATTCATTGAATGAAGTGAGTGAGAAAATAAGTAACAATAATGTCATGTGGGAGCTCTACATCCGTTCTGAGGAATGGAGATTTATACACTATTCCAAAAATCTGCAGTGGGGAAAAAATCAAGTTAATACAGGCTATTTAAGTATAGGTATAGCAGAATCTTGAAAATTTTTAAAATCCTTAGAATTGACAGGAAAATTGTGTATGTCAGATTTCTTAGAGAGCAGAGTTGATCTGCTAAGACATCATCCAATCCAGTGTTGAGTAGATGTTCATATTCTTCAGAAAATGTAAATTTGTAAATATTGTCTTCAGACGGCATTTTTGAACACCACTGTTATCACACAAAGAGATCTTATCCGACGGTAAACTGTTCACATTATTGTTGGATGGTTAACATTAAAGTTTCTTATTGACAATAGACCAATCAGGTGATCATGATATTTTACAGTACCTATTCGTTGAAGGTGAGTAGATGTAGGTACGGGTATCATATCTTGTACTGTCTTCATCTGATAACGGTCATACTTATCGTCACAGTTTCTTCATATCTATGCAGATGCAGTATATTTTCTTAATTTTTTCTCGATATTTTCAAAAAATACTGAAATGTTACAAGTAAGTACATTTCTTATTGCAAGCTCGAAATTTAGGATCTTCAGTTCACAAAAAGAAGTTTCACTATATCAAATAAGAATTTTAGTGACGAAAAATGTTAGGTACCAATCTACAAGGTTCTGAAGCCACTAATTCTATTTATAATTTTTAAATTGTTGTTAATTCAACAATTAGTTCCACCGATGTTAACATTTTAGCCCCTATGAACTAAAGAACCCAAGATACTCCTAGTATGGCTAATTCCAGGTCATTAGGTACATGGTTTTTTTAATACATTTAATTCTTATTAGGTATTTTTTAGGTATAATTTTTAACATTAAAGTAATAATAATAATTGAAAATTTTGGAAAAATCGAATTTTTAGTGACAAGTGTCAATAACTAATTGTTGTTATCTATTATTCACTCCAAATTTTCAAGTAATGTTTTTAATTAATAGTTATTGATTTGTGCTAAAGACATAATGTAACTGAAGGATAAACACTAGACTGACCATTTGTACTGCAAAGAAGTGAAAATGAAAATGATAGGTACAGTTGTAAGTCTAAAAGCAGACTTCATAAATGAAACTGCAGTAACTCCGCAGTCTATAAGAATGGAACAGAATAATTCGGTTTGTGAAAAATATGTAATAAATAGAATCAAATAATTAAAATAAATACCTACTGAATCGACATGAAAACTTAGGTATCTATGTATAAATTTGTGGTCGAATAAAATTCATATTAAATGTTTGTTTTAATAAAGTAATACACAAAATTTTGCGAAATTTTTTTGAAATATGTAGGTAATGTTACCGAACAGACAGCGTTTTGTAATCTCTAAGTACTTCTTGGGAAATAACACCACAGTTTAAAGAAAATTGCTCTATATTCCAAACGTTTGGGGGTCTAGGTCAGACCCCGTTGTCAATGGTTAAGAAACTTGGATAAAAAAAGGCACAATTCTAAGATGTAAATTAAAATATTTGACAATGTGTATTATTTGATTTCTGCCGTAACTAAGAGAATTTTATTTGCAATATACAGGGTAGCACAGAAACTTCTAAAGATCATATAATCATAAAGTTCCTTTCAAATCGGAAGAATTTGAAAGGGACATCTTCAGAATTTTATGTGGCGCTCCTAGGTGCGACTTTGTTATAAGATAGTGCATTCGCCAAAAATGCGACCAAAGAACTTTGTTGATTCAGTGATCCCATTAAAATCATAAAGGAAAACCTAGGAAAAAGCTTATGAACTATCCCGATATTGGGTTGTTCACAAGGACATGACCATTAGCAATTTCTTCCTTAATCATCGGCAACCAGGAACGACTGAATTCTACGGAGGTAGTAGCGATACAATCGTTTTCATTTAACAAAATTAAAGCAGACTCTTTTAGTTTTCTTTTGGTGTTGTGTTCTTCTTTGTGTAATATAACTGAATTTTGAAACTGTATTTTATGTCCCAAGCATGTTCACAAATTATGGATTTTTCAAATTGTCGTTTTTTTATGTAATTTTTGTGTTCGTTTATTCGAACATTCAGAGGTCTAGAGGTTTCTCCAATATAGAATTTATTACATTCACACGGGATTTTATAAATGCAATTTTTTGTATTTTGAGTTGTTATTTGGTTTGGTTTTTGATATAATTGATTTTAGTGTATTTCTTGCTTTAAATGATGATTTGATATTATCTGTTTCCCACTCTTTTTAGTCTTTCTGATAGACTCTGTATGTATGGTATAGTTATTGTATTAATGTGATTATCTTGGGAGTCAGTGTTGCTTGGTGAAGTTTGATGTTGGTTGTTAGGGATTTTTTGGTATTCCATTTTGTTTAACTCGTTATTAATTAATTTATTTGGGTAATGATTGGCAGAAAGTGCATTTTTTATAAACGTGTTTTCTTCATTGAATTTATTGATATTAGAACAGTTGGTTTTTTCTCTGTCATATAGAGATTTAATGATACTCTTTTTACTGAATTTGGATGATTAGAGTTAAAGTTGAGATACCTGTTAGTATGAGTTGGTTTTCTGTAAACTTCTGTTTCAAATGTCGATTGTGTTTTGGTTATTAAAATGTCTAAGAATGGTAATTTGTTATTCTGTTCAAGCTCTAGTGTAAACTGAATAGTTGGTTCTGTGTTGTTTATGTCGTTAAGTAATGCATGTAAATCCTCAAGATTATGTTCCCAAATAACGAATATGTCATCAACATAAGCCACCAAACCAAAGGTTTAATCTGTTTTGAGAAAATTGTTTGTTCTTAAAATTTTTCCATAAAAATGTTGCTTAAAGCGGGAGACAAACAGGAACCCATTACCATGCCAAAATCTTGTTGGTAGAAGTCATCATTAAGTTGAAAATATGTTGTCTTTATACAAAATGTTAGTAGTTCCATTATTGTATTAATGGACAATTGAGTACGTTGATTTAGTAAAGAATCTTGTTCTAATCGTTCTTTTACTATGGGAAGTGTTTTGGTGACAGGAACATTATTATTTTTATGTTTCTTTGGGGAATAACACCACATAGAAATAAAACTACGTATATTGCAGGAATACCAAACGTTTCAAAGTCTATTCTGACTTCGTTGTCAATGGCTTTATATTTATTGATGTAAATTGCAAAATGAAAATTTGATTTACATACATTATTGTATAGATTCACAATGCCAAAACTTGCTAGTGGGAAAGTATTTTTGTATTGTACATGTGATAATTTTTCTAAGAAATGTGCGCTGTTTTTAAGATGAGAATTAGACTTACCAGTAAGTGGTGAAATAATTGTTAAAGGGAATTTTGAGAGCTCACTGCATGGAGAATTTATGGAGCTGAGAATTGGTCTTAATGGAATGTTGGGTTTATGAATTTTAGGTAACCCGTATAAAGGGGGCGGTTTAGAATAGTGTGGAGTAAGATGTTTACGTTGTTGTTCTGTAAATTCATGTTTGTGATTGTAAAGTAAGCGGTATATTTTGTTTTCTATAGAAGTTGTTGGATCTTTGTTTATTTTTCTATATTGTCCTTGGTTAATTATGTTTTGAATTTTGGATTCGTAGTCAATTATATTTAAAATAACTGTAGCATTGCCTTTATCTGCAGGTAAAATCTTAATAGTGCTGCCCTTAGATACTACACCTGGATATTCAGGTACTTAACTTATCTGTAGTTTTCAGAAACCATTGCGAGGAGAGAAAATCCCAGATGAACATTCAAAATAATCATTTACCTCCTCAATCATTTAGAAACTACTTAATAAATTCATTTGAAATAAAAATCCCATTTTCTGGCACTGAATGCTCCAAGATCAATTTTTAACATAATTTTTAATTATAAATTAATTACTAATAACAGTACTTAGTATTGTTTGTGAACTCAATTACAAGCAGGGTGCTAATGATAATTATTTTCTTTTGATAGGTAACATCGTCTATTTGTCGAACCCAAAACTTTAGTTAAGTACATGTGTTATCGCCTCTAAAAGTAATTGACGTAATTCCTCCTCCGTTTTGGAAATACCTTGATAAGTAGTAGATAAAGTTTTAACCAATAAATGGCCCAATTGTCTGTGCACCCAAAATTTTCATCAACATTTTGAACCCAAACGATGGATCACTAATGGAGATTTTTGTATTAAAGCTACATACCATTGTTGTTTATCATACTTTCATTAAAATTAAAATTTTAATGACTAAACTTTCATCGTTTGACGTACAGTCGGCGGAGTTAGCACTTGCCATATCGGTAGGTACCAATTTTGAAAGGATTTTGTTTTATCTTACGCAAATAAAATGTGCTGTAAATTTGATTTTCGACTTGTTCAATATTTTTAGCTTAAGTTGTAGAGTCTTCCATTAGAATTAAGGTCACATTATTTTGAATGGTTGGTTTCTAGTAAGAACAGACACCTATTTAAATTGCTGTAAGGGTCGTACATTGAATTGATAATGATTGTTCCAAGTATCGTTTAATTCGGCTGTAGTTATTTAAATAGGTTCACTTGTATCTATCACTTTCCTTACCGTATCTTCAAAAGTGAAATCTACAACCATTTTCAAAGGACTTGAAAGACCGCATACCTACCTAGATGGATTTTGTATTGTTACTGAATTGCCAATAAAAACGATTATTTGTTGTTCAAAGCCCTCTGTGTTCCTTGTGTGATTTTCTGGGGGTATGATTTTTTACATTTTTGAATCATTAAAAATAACGCATTTATCTCGAATAATTTTAAATTCTAACCTAAAAACTGAAGACATTGGACCCATTACATAGGTAAAATATATTGCATTTTTTAGAGAAAATGCAGAAAATCTACGAATGCGATCTTGTTCAGCTGAAATATGAAGAAGTATTTTATTTTTCATATTTGTTAAAATGATACTGAAATGAATATTAACTAAAATCACTAATACTTGCAAATTTTTTCCAAATTTAAGTAACAGTATAACTCCTACTGTTTCCAAGATTCTAGTGCATATATACCTATAAGACCAGTAGCGTATTTTCATTTGGTCGTAAATAATTAAGTTGTATAGATTATCTTTTTCATAATTTATTCTTTCTTAAAAAAATTCTACAAAAAGAAAGAATATTTAATACAATGTTGTGGATCATTCAAGATATTTTACCTAACGGCCTGTTCACAAAAATATTAATATCCATTATCAAACCGGTGACAATATTTCAACAAATTTAGGCCATATATAGCAAGAAGTTCACTAAACATGGATTATTCCTCGAAAAGCGATAAACAGTCAAATAGGACTTAATAATATCGAGACAACAGGTCAGGTAGTGCATTTTTCAGTTTCACCTCGAAGAAGAACGACGAAGAGAGACGCGATTATAGTGTAGTAAAAACCTAAAAGCGATCTAGAGTGCGCCGCAATGTCGCGTTTCTATATTGTTTCTTTGATACGACGTGCACTTACGCTATCTCATTTGGTTCTGACTAATGGAGTCTTTATCGAAGTTGACTTTGGATAAAGATTGCTCGACCTGACTCCCTAATACCGTCTTTGTTGTTAACACTACTTTTGTCGTGTCCTTTCTTAATTGCATTAGGAGTTTTGAATTAAGAATGTTTGGTATTTCTTTTATATTTATTGTAATATAACGAAGAAATGGTGCCTGATGTCTTGAATTTCATGGAAATCGAGCGATGATTTATCATTAAATTATTTGGACTGACATGGGTTTCGAGGTGAAGTAATATGACGGAATAAAACAGTGATATGGAACAAGTAAACATTTTGTTTCTAGAGATAACATATATAAAAGTGTTCATTTTTTCTTCTTGAAGGGTTGATTCCAGACAGTTTATTGTTCTCAGTATTATGTTACCATATAGAAAGGATATCATTAGTCAGTTAACATCAAAAGCAAACACACACACACAATTACACATATTATATATATATATATATATATATATATATATATATATATATATATATATATATATATATATATATATATATATATATATATATATATATATGTTTTAGGTGGTTTCCGGGAATTCATCCGCGTAGTTGATAACCGATCCCTGCCGGGATCGATGGTTAAATGACGACGTTTCGGCAGAGTCACATCTGCCCTCTTCAGGTCGGTTCGCATAATTCTCGTAGCCTTCTGCTTTCGCTTCTAGTTACTCGAATACTAAGATTTTCAGAAGCGCTCGCGCTGTTAAACAGTCGCGGCTCGGTGCCTATTGGTTGCCACCGCGAACGGCTGCGTGTGATTGGCCCTGGGCGCTCAGTGGGCACGCCTCCTGCCTGCTGATTTGTTATTTCCGGTTGAGTTGTTATTGGACGGGTCCGGGCCGGTACGGTGTTTAATAGAATTTTCCAACATTTCGATAAGTTCTGAATTTCATTGCGTGCGTTTAGACTGTGAGGCCTCTTCGCTATTTAAATTGCCTCTCTTACGAGTCGTGATTTCGGGTGTTCTATATTTGCCAGTACTCTGGTGTTCTCAAAGTCTATTCGGTGTGACATCGTGGTGGCGTGTTCCGCAATGGATGTTGTTTTTTCCTGCTTTTTTACCACGTTCAGCTTGAATTCGTTTGCGGTTTTATGACAGTCTGCACATGGAATCTCGTACCTCCCTGTTGTTCTAAAGTGATCCTTGTCTTCGGAGTCCTCAACACCGTGCTTATTTTTCTGTCTGTATTGAAAATAGTATCCGTAAAATTCTTGCAATACTATCCGTGTTCCCCTTGACCTACGCCGCGCTCCTCGTCTGTTTGTCTCGGTTTTGACTATATAACAGAGCTGTTTTTAAACGCGAGCCTGGTCAACTAGTCTTTGTGATCTGGTTACTTCTGAAAATGAGAACCCAGAAGGCTCTTTTGCGGAACACGCCACCACGACGTCACACCGAATATTCAAGTAAAATATAGAACTCAAAGTAAGAGAGGCAATTGAAATAGCGAAGAGGCCTCAGTCTAAACGCACGCAATGAGGCTACGTAGAATCCAATAACAACTCAACCGGAAATAACAAATCAGCAGGCAGGAGGCGTGCCCACTGAGCGCCAGGGCCAATACACGCAGCCGTTCGCGGTGCCAACGGCGCCGAGCCGCGACTATATAACAGCGCGACTTCTGAAAATCTTAGTATTCAAGTAACTCAAAGCTGAAAATGGGACCTGAAAAGGGCAGATGTGACTCTGCCGAAACGTCGTCATTTTACCATCGAACCCGGCAGGGATCAGTTATCAACTACGCGGATGAATTCCCGGAAACCAAATTTAGTGCCCGCGAAAACTTTAAAACAAATATATATATATATATATATATATATATATATATATATATATTACAAGTTATTAATTGTGCAACTATAAATAAAATCTTTTTTAAAAAAGAAATTTTGAAAGTGTGATATCACAAATTGGCGCAGTCAGTAGGATCCGTCTAACGTTACTAGAACACGAGTACTCTAAACGGTAGTGGCGGATTCCTATCCCTTAACGGAACAACGAACCTGGAAGAAGCCCTCACTGCAATCAAACGTAGAACACAGCGCTTTCAATGTTTCTGTTGATGTAAGTAATGGTGAATCGTCATTCGTTTTAAATAAATATTATATTATTTGATTTATATTATTAAGCATTGATTTTTAATATTTGATATAATTTATTTGATTTGATTGATATTGATTTATTTTATTATTTGATTTTACATATTTATCAATTTGATTTTTATTTTGATATATTTGATTCAAATGAAATATTGATTTATTTCATTAATTGATTTATTTTATTTTATTGATATACTTATTTTATTTCTATTTATTGCTGATTTGATATATTTGAATTGCTTAGTTTATTCAGACATTAATCTATTTGAATAACAAATTTATTTGAGTTTACTATTTTAATTGCTTTACATTTTATACCATACTGTTCTATCGTTCAAACAATCGTTTATTCCTACGTATTCTACAGTGTAATAATTTTCTATACCCTTTAATATTGTATTGTATACACTTTATTCCCCTATTCCAATTCTTTTGTATCGATACATTTAAAAATGGCACAAGCTTCACGAACTCCGGTTACCACCGAAACCGAGAGATATCGGTTAACGGAAATATCTTCCTTGGGAACATTTATAGACGGGTATAATTGCGCATATAATATATCGACCGCTAATCAAAAATATTTGTTAGTGATCCATATAAAAAATAAACGCAAAGGGAAAGCGGCACAGTTGATAAATTCAAGGAACCCCGGATCGTACCTTGAAATCAAATGACTCTTGACATTACACTGGAGATTCTCGTGATCTCTCTTCCCTGATTCATAACCTACAACGTCTGAAACAACTTTCAAACTAGTCCCCACTAACATTTTACAATCGACTCCAAGACAAAGACGCCCAGACCACACTAGTGGATACAATAGTCATGAGTAGCCTTAGGGATTAGAACCCCGTTTAGGTCAGGTAATACGTGCCAGTAATCCAAAAGATCTTCTTGAGGCACATTCCCGAATTAAGAGAGAGCTTCCACTTTCTTATTTCGAGGATCAGAAAACGAACAAATCTGTTCCTCTCAAAGCCAACTTCCAAGCACAAAAGCCGACACAACTTCCTGAGTGTCTTCATTATGGTCGATAAGGCCACATAGTCGTAAATTGCCGTTTAAAAACGCAAAATATATCTCGACCATTCAATCAAACCATAGGCCAAATCCTGTTGGGCCTAACCAACAAACAAGGCCAAACTGCCCCTCAAATAATCCCCCGATTCAACAAGGACAACAGTTTCGTCCACAAAACTTCCAGAGACCCCCTTGTATGTCTCAATTGAATCCGAATTACTCTCGACCTTCTGTCATACAAAATATGGTATTGGTCGTCCCCAAGAAGCTCGATGCTTCTGGTAAACAAAAGTGGCGAGTTGTTATCGATTACAGGAAATTAAATGAATTGACTGTAGACCATAAATATCCTCTGCCAAATATCTCCGGTCTTCTAGACGAACTTAGAAAGTGTCAATATTTTTCGACAGTGGATCTCGCTTCTGGGTTCCACCAGTTGGAAATCCAAGAGGAAGATATTCCTAAGACTGGCTTTTTTGTCGAAAATGGTAATTACGAATTCATTCGTATGCCATTTGGTTTAAAAAAATGCACGTTCTACTTTTCAGAGGGTCATGGTCAATATTCTTCTGGGTATACAGAATGAACGTTGTCTCCTCTACATGGATGATATCATCGTCTACTCTCCGACCATCCATGAACATATTTCCCGGTTGATATAAGTTTTTAAACGACTTCGGAAGTCTAACCTGAAAATTCAACCTGATAAGTGCGAATTTTTTCGTAAAGAAGTGGCTTATCTTGGCTATCTTATCACCCATGAAGGCGTAAAACCAAACCCTTCAAAGGTTGAATGTATTCAGAACGTTCCGCAACCCCAAACTCCGAAAGACATAACATCTTTTCTTGGTCTCGCTGGGTACTACAGACGTTTCACCAAATTTTCCAAAGATAACTAAACCTCTGACTAAACTACTCTAAAAAGACGTCAAATTCATCTTTGACACAATTGTCTTCCTTCGATGAACTGAAGCAAGCCCTTGTATCTGACCCGATCCTGATTTATCTAATCTTTGAAGAACCCTTCGTGCTCACTACTGATGCTAGTGCTTTTGCTATTGGAGCGGTTCTTTCTCAAGGTCTTTGTCTTTGGGAAAAGATCTTCCTGTTGTATACGCTTCTCGTACCCTCTGTGCTGCAGACACACCACATTCCACCATTGAACGAGAATTGTTGGCCATAGCAGGGCTGTTAATCACTAAGACCTTATCTTTTTGGGAGAAGGTTTACACTTCTCTGTGACCACCGTCCGCTTACTTGGTTCTTTTCGATCAAAGATCCTGGCACTTGTCTAGCCAGATGGCGCATTAAGCTAGAGGAATACAATTATAAAATTGAGTCCAAACACGGCAAGGTAAACCAAAACGCAGATGCTCTTTCTCTAAAGTCTAAAGTGCGATTTGACCAACACGTTTCTACTAAAGAACCCGATTACAAAGTAGGCTCTCTTCGAGGTGTCATTCTTTTGTACGCAATACAATATATATATATATATATATATATATATATATATATATATATATATATATATATATATATATATATATATATATATATATCTATATATATATATGTTTGTGTATACTGTTTCACGGATGGAAATATGTGGTTGATGATTTATTCCGGTGTACATCCGTTCGTCTGTATTCGTTTGAAAAATCACTTGACGTTTCGCCAAAATCATATTTGGCTTTCTCAAAAGAAAAAGTTACTTAGTATCCTTTGAGAAAGCCAAATATGATTTTGGCGAAACGTCAAGTGATTTTTCAAACGAATACAGACGAACGGATGTACACCGGAATAAATCATCAACCATATATATATATATATATATATATATATATATATATATATATATATATATATATATATATATATATATATATTGTTTCTGGTTAGGGAACCTTTATCAGTTGCGCTTCCCACAATTGAATGTTCTCTCGAACACTTCTTTATGTATTTGATACATTTCGTTTAATTTGAAGACGCGAGATGTAAAGACCGACATCTAGGATTTTCGGGGAAACTAGCACATAAAGGTTCCGAATCTGGAACTGTTCCATGTAATTGCTGTTACCCGTAATTGCTAGGTTAGAATTTCAACATGAAAATTTCAGGTTAACTTCACCTGTCAGAGATATTGAATACTCTCTTCGAGGTGTCATTTTTTTGTACGCAAGACAAAATATATAATATATATTGTTTCTGGCTAGGGAACCTTCATCAGTTGCGCTTCCCACAATTGAATGTTCTCTCGAACACTTCTTTATGTATTTGATACATTTCGTTAAATTTGAACACGTGAGATGAAAAGACCGACATCTTGGATTTTCGGGGAAACTAGCACATAGAGGTTCCGAATCTGGAGCCGTTCCACGTAATTGCTGTTACCCGTAATTCCTAGGTTATAATGTCACGATGAAATTTTCAGTTTTTTGAGTATTCAATATCTCTGACAGGTGAAGTTAACCTTAAAATTTCATCGTGCCATTCTAACCTAGGAATTACGGGTAACAGCAATTACATGGAAAGGCTCCAGATTCGGAACCTTTATGTGCTAGTTTCTCCGAAAATCCTAGATGTCGGTCTTTACATCTCGCGTCTTCAAATTTAACGAAATGTATCAAATACATAAAGAAGTGTTCGAGAGAACATTCAATTGTGGGAAGCGCAACTGATGAAGGTTCCCTAACCAGAAACAATATTTATTAGATATATTGTCTTGCGTACAAAAGAATGACACCTCAAAGAGAGTATTCAATATCTGTGACAAGCGAAGTTAAGCTGAAAATTTTATCGTGACATTCTAACCTAGCAATTACGAGTAACAGCAATTACATGGAACGGCTCCAGATTCGGAACTTCTATATGCTAGTTTCCCTGAAAATCCTAGATGTCGGTCTTTACATCTCGCGTCTTCAAATACAAAGTAGGCGACAAAGTCTACGTAAAAGAGTCCCAAATCAAAAACAAATCTGAAAACAAATTCAACAGCCCCTTCAAAATTACCGCATTACGAAAGAGCTCTACCACCGTCATAAATTTGCAAACAAACCAAATAACTAAAGTTAACTTTGACAGACAAAAACCTTATTTTGAATAAATCCATTCTTTTCAGATTCTGTGGACTGTTTTCAGCCGTGAACTTCAACAGTATTCCATTACGCCCATTAATAATACTATAGGAGTTTTCTTCCACGAAGAAGGCACCCTAAAGATTTCTAATGACAAATGGACACTCCTTGTTTTCAAAGCTCCTTTCGAAACTTAGATGCAAACAAAATTACTAAAGACCAACATCAAATTGAAAACTTAATGAAACGACAATTACCTGTAACAACGTCGGTCATTAAGTGCCTTAATACCACAATACAAAAATTTCAGTCCGAAGAGAAAATATTTTTGGAAAATATTGAAGCAGTTAGGAAGTCAATTGCGTTCATTACATACGATCTTGCTTTCTATGAATTTCAAGCCAATGTCCTGGATTTGTGTGAAAGCTTAATGGTAAGTTACATATACATTGAAGATACTCGCAACGATGTCTCTTTCGCCCGTCTAAAAATGTTACATAGTTCTATTTTAACCCCAGTAGATTTGATCGATTAATTCTCTTCAGAAAATATCAGTCACTTCAAGAAAATAACTTACCACTTCCGACGTATAATTCAAATGTTGCTCGATACATCGATCTGATAGATCCTATCCCAGTTTTGGATAATCGAACAGGATTTCACCATATTCTTCCAACAAAATTAAAATATATCGCGAGAGATGACGATTCGCTATTGTACGCATCTTTCGAAGACCTGAGTGACTGTAAGCCAGTATCTAAAGAACATAAGATCTGTTCCAAAGTTATTCCACACACCATAGACAAAGAAGCCCTCTGCTAAGGACAGCTTCTTAGACAGCCCTTCCTTCAACTTGCCAGCCTTTAATATTATATGCCGAAGAGTATAATATTTAAGAGATTAATCTGAACCTTTGGTTAATCTCGATTTCCTACAGTCAATGCCAGAAAGACCACCAACAACGTTGACAACATCACACTTAATAGTCACCCAGTCAACATCCCCTACAACTGTTGGGACAACCTGCCAACCATCAATCAACTTCCAAAGTTGAAACCCATGAGACCACATGAATTGGATGCCAGGGACCTGAATATCGCCAACCATAAGTTTAGCCAATACTCCAGGGAATTGGAAAACCTCATAGACCAATCATTCTTGGAGAAACATACCTGGTTTACTTTCATCACAATCGCAATAACCGCAATTGTGGTTGCCCTCCTTTCGATCAGTATCATCAGAAAGAAATTCCAGAAGCCCACAACGATCAGCCCTTCTGCCGGTCCAGCACCACGATCCGGTCCATCAATCATCAAGCCCAGGATAAAGCCTGTCGAGGATATTGAATTGCAGAACCTCCCTTAAAAGTCGATGCTCTAGCATCAACTTTTTTATATGGATGGGAGTTGTTATATAAGTTATTCCATCAACTTATAGGAAACCATCTAGCAGCAGTTCCCAGCATAGTCAGCATCCACGTGTCGTCTCAGGTTACCGTTCGACGACTTACGTCCGGGTGAACGCAAGCGCTACGATAGCTTAGTCAGCATTCTTAACTTATAAATTGTACATTTGCCTTATGTCTGTATTCATTATTACTTACAGTTCTGTCTAGTTTAGTTTAACACTCTTTTATCTTTTTATTGTTCGAAAGTATTATACTGTTATTTTCAAGATTTATATTAAAAATTATTAATTGTACAACTATAAATAAAGTCTTTTTTAAAAAGAGAAATACTCGAGTAACTAGAAGCGAAAGCAGAAGCCTACGAGAATTATGCGAAGTAGGTATATATATATATATATATATATATATATATATATATATATATATATATATACCTACTCTAAGGAAATATGACGACGTTTCGGCAGAGTCACATCTGCCCTCTTCAGATCGGTTCGCATAATTATCGTAGCCTTCTGCTTTCGCTTCTAGTTACTCGAGTATTTCTATATATATACTCGTATTTTTTTATGATCAGTATGGGGATCTCGGAAACTAGCGGAGATAGAGCAATAGTTAAATTGGGAAAGATTTGCAGTTTTACTGGCCCAATTTAATGACACTTTCGGTTTTTTGTAAAAAGTCATGGCTTACTAGAGATTTTGAAAAAACGAAATTCTGTCGATTTAGTCAAATCCCTCTAGCTCCTTTGTTTCTGATTTTATAAAATAAATATCAAAATGGAAGGGAATTGTATCCCGAATATGATTGTCCTCGTTTGCGTGACAGCTCTAGTTTTCGAGATATGACTCAAACTTATCTTTTTTTTGAATGGAAACCATAGTTGGCTATGACCTCAAAAAATCGGACATTTTTAGAGCTTTTCAACGATATAATACTCGATATAGTTATTCATAAAAATAACGGAGTTATGGATGCTTTTCTATCTTATTTTCACTTTTAAGGTAGTTAGCCATGAAATAGATTGATTTATTAATAACTAGCCGTTACCCGCGGTTTCATCCGCGTTCGGGATGTTCAAGCTTTCGCAAAAAGAAATAACTTATGAGACATATGGATTACCCTAAATAAAAAATTTTCTAACTTGTTTAAACCACCCTACTTAACTATAAATCCACCAATCCCGAATATATTTCACTCAAACTGCAAGTTTATTCGACATTTTTTTAATCTCCTTGAATAACTAACCTAACCCTACTTCACCCTATATTGCTATCCTGTATATGCTGCTGTTTATTTGTCACCCAATATAGCTTTTTGAACACCTGACTATAACTCTTTTCTACTCTATATTTCTCTATACTTTATTCAACCGCTTATGGTCTACGCTGTATAACAATTATTTCTGATATTTTTTGAACCAACTTTTAAAGTACAATTTCTCTTTACCCTATAATTTAATCACCATTTATATGCAGCTGTTTCTAACATTATGTTAAACACACTCTAATACAATTTTGCTTCTCCCCATATTTCAGATATTCCATACAACTGTTCATGGTCTACCCTATATAACAATTATTTTTTAACTTTTTTACATACAACTTGATGGAAAAACCGGTTTAACCCTTGGTGAGTCACAAATTTAAAAACAGTTTTCCACCCTAACACCAAACTTTTATTTAAGCACTCATCCAAACTGCAACTGCTTATTAGCCACCCTATATACTAATTTTATTCAACATTTTTTTTAACCGCTTTGTATAACTAAGTCTACTTCCATCTACATTAAAACCATCCTGTATACACTGCTGCCAATTTGTCAAACATTACAACTTATTTTTGAACCACCCTGCATAACCATAAATTTACTCTACAAAATATTTCAACCCTCCTTTTGTGCATCTGCTTAGGGGCCACCAATTATAACATTTTTTAAACACTTAACTATAACTCTGGTCCACTCACTATTTAATATATACAATTGCGTATGGAATACTATTTTTGAACCACCCTTGAAAGTATAATTTGTCTCCACCCTGTATTTCAACCACCCTTTATATGCAGCTTTTTCTAACATTGTTTTAATCACACTGTATGAAGTATAATTTTACTTCGATCGGTGTTCCAGATATTACATATATGCAACAGCTCATGTTCTATCCTACAAAAAAATATATCCAACCTGTTTAACTATAATTCTAGCCACCCGCTATTTCAACAACTTTGTTTATGCAACTACTTATCGGGCACCCAATATAACGTTTTTTGTACCACTCTTTATAACTATAAACCCATCAATGCCCCATATATGTCACCAACTGCTTATTGGGCACCGTATATAAAAAATTTTTTCAGCATGTTTTTGAATCACCTTGTATGTATTACAACTGCCCTGTAAACGTTACTGCATATTGGTTAACCAATATAACATTTTTTAAATAATTAACTATAAGACTTCTCCACCCTATATTTCAATTATCCTATCTTTCCAACTTATGAACTACGCTATTTCCTCATATTCTTTCAACGGCATTATAAAGTACAATCCGTTACCGGCGGTTTCACCCGCGTATAGAATGATTTTTTATTCGACAGTTTTTTTTAAACATCTTCAATAACTGTAACCCTACTTCACCCTATATTGCAACCATCCTGTATATGCTGCTGTTTATTTGTCACCCAATATAACTTTTTGAACACCCGACTATAACTCTTCTGTACCTTAAATTTCAGCTATGCAACTGCTTATGGTCTACGCTGTATAACAATTATTTCTGATATTTTTTGAACCAACTTTTAAAGTACTTTTTCTCTTTACCCTATATTTTAATCACCCTTTATATGCAGCTTTTTCTAACATTATGTTAAACACACTTTAATCTATAATCTTGCTTCTCCACATATTTCAGATATTCCATATAGTAGAATACAACTCTTCATGGTCTACCCTATATAACAATTATTTTTTAAAATTTTACATCCATCTTGATGGAACTACGGGTAGAACCCTTGGTGTATCACAAATCTAAAAACACACTTTTGCACCCTACCACCAAACTTTTATTCAAACACTCACCCAAACTGCAACTACTTATTGGCCACCCTATATAACAATTTTGTTCGAATTTTTTTTTAATCACCTTGAATAACTGTAACACTAATTCAGCCTAAATTGCAACAATCCTCTATGCTGCTGTTTATTTGTCACCCAATATAACTTTTAGAACACCTGACTATAACTCTTCTCTACCCTATATTTCAGCTATGCAACTGCTATGGTCTACGCTGTATACAATTATTTCTGATATTTTTTAACGACCGTATAAAGTAAAATTTCTCTTTACTCTAATTTAATCAACCTATATATGCAGCTTTTTCTAACATTGTGTTAAATACACTCTAAGACTATAATCTTGCTTCTCCCCATATTTCAAATATTCCATATAGTAGAATGCAACTGTTTATGGTCTACTCTGTATAACAATTTTTTTTTAAATTTTGAACCCTTCATGAGTCAGAAATATAAAAACAGTTTTGCACCCTAACACCAAACTTTTATTTAAACCCACATCCAAAATGTAACTGCTTATTGGCCACCCTATATAACAATTTTATTCAAAAATTTGTTTAACCGATTTGTATAACTAACTCTACTTCTATCTACATTAAAACCACCCTGTATACACGGCTGCCAATGTGGCAAACATAACAACTTATATTTTAACCACCCTGTATAACCATAATTTTACTCTACAAAATATTTCAACCTCTCTGTATGTGCATCTGCTTAGGGGCAACCAAATATAGTTTTTTTAAAATACTTTTAATCACACTGCGTGAACTATAATTTTACTTCGATCCATGTTTCAGATATTGTAGATATCCAACAGCTCATGTTCTAACCTACAAAAAAATATATCCAACCTGTTTGACTATAAATCTACTTCGCCCACTATTTCAACCACCTTGTATTTGCAACTACTTATCGGCCACCCAGTATAACATTTTTTCTACCACCCTGTATAACTATAAATCCATCAATCTCAAATATATTTTACCAAAACCGTAACTGCTTATGGGACACCGAAAATAACAATTTTGTTCAATATGTTTTTGAATCATCTTGCATGTCTTACAACTACCCTATATACGCTACTGCTTATTGGTCAACCAATATAACATTTTTTAAATAATTATCATAACATAACTTTTTCTAACCTTGTTTGAATGACACTGTGTAACTATAACTTTTGCTGCGCACCATACTGTTTCTAGCATTTTTTACCCACCCTGTATAATTCTAAATGTAAGCCACCCTATATTTCAACAACCTTTTATATGAAACTACTTATTTGCCACCAAATATAACATTTTTGTACGACCCTGTATCCTTAGAACCCTACCCCACTCTATATTTCAACCATCTGGTAAATGGAACAGCTTGTAGATCATACCATTTTTAAACCCACCTGTATAACTGTAATTATACTCCGCTACATATTTCAACCATCCTATATATGTAACTACTTGTGGATATAAAACAAGTTTTTAACCACAACATAAACTATAATTCCACTCCATCTCATATTTCAAACACCCTGTATAAACAACTGCTTCTAACATTTCTTTAACCCATTTCATAACTATAGTATGTTATGAACATAATTCAAAGATCCTAACTGCTTACCTAACATATTTTTTAAGTTTTTTTATTCGCTGTATAAATATTCTACCCCTTTTCAACCACTTGATATATGGAATTGTTTATAGCCTACGCAATATAACTTTTTTGGACCACACCGTATAACTAATTCCACTCCCCCATATTTCCACCACATCGCAAATATCCAGCTGCTTATAGGACACCTAATATAACTTTTTTTAGATTTTTTAAATTCATGTAATTCTCTGAGTTTCCTATATACAGAACACCCTGTAAAATTACGCTTGATATATGTTGATTTTTGTTAAATCGAAACATGTTACATTTGTACATTCCGAATTTTGAATAAAAGCTAAGCTGATGCCATTATTTAATATTTTGTGCGTGCGGTGGAACCAATTGAGTAATTGAATTACCCAACGTGGTAGAAGTTTTTTCGCTATATCTACCGTTTCTGTTAATTTAGAGAGATAAAATGTCTACCAGAGTTTAAGTCAAACTATAGGCTTCGCAACAAAAAAAAAAAAGATTCAGCAAAATCAGTTAAGTAGTTCTTACGTGATGCCCGAACAAACAAACAAACAAACAAACAGACAAACTTACAATTTTATAATAGTATAGACTATTCCAAAAACCATTGAACGATTTTTTTTATTAGGTATATCAGATATAGCGAAAAAACTAAATAAGTAGGTACTTACTAAAAACTTAAGAAATTAAAGTACATAATAATGGTTACAATTTATGTTCGAAAAGTCCACCATGATTATTTAGTTAAGATTGACATTACCGCTTTTCTCACAGACCGCCTATCAATTTCTTCAATTGCTTGTAATACCGCCTTCCTTAGGTCACCAACTGTCTTATACTTTCTTTTGTATACTTTGTTTTTTAGCGCCTTTCGCGTGGGCCATTTCTTCCTATCTAAGAGTTTGGATAGATATTATTTAAGTGTTGTCTTACTAATAACGAGTTATTATTAGAGGGTGGTCCATCATGTTGGAACCACTCAATTTCTAAACGAGTTCTAAAATTCAAATTATGCAACATGTCTTGAAAAGTGTATTGCAAGAGTTGATGTAGATGGATTTTGATTTACCATTGCCAAAACATTTATTTGTGCTGCTTCGTTAATTTAATTACGTTCCTTTGGTGGTTTAGTCAAAGATCCATATCTGCGTATACTACCGTAAAGCCTCTTAAATATACATAGAGCAGGTTGACGACGATTAAAATATCTATGAAAGTATTCCTCCGCTGTACGAACTGAATTTTTATGGCATATGATATAACATTCCACCATATTCAGTTTTTCTTCGTTAGAATATTCCATTTTATCACAAGAATTTGTCAATATTGTTCCTAGAAGTTTCCTTGGACTTCCATCGTCTTGAAGTGGTTGATCTCACAACGTTTCCATAGCTGTGTATCTGCTATCGTCATCAGGTCATCATTCACACGTTAAATAAACTAAAGATGTAAAAACAAATATTCAAATAGCCACCATTATGTTCAACACAAATACTGCATCAAACTCGATGACTTCGCTTTATACTGAAAATTACCGCCAAACTAGCTCACTATAAGATAGATAAATAAATATCTGCTGGGTCAATTGGAGCGCTTCGGAGAAAATACGATTAAGCCACAATTTGCTAAATTTTCACTTTTTTATACAAAAAGTTTACTCATAAAAATAGCCAATCGCAGTAAATATATTACAGGTTTTCATTAACAGATAAGGTCAAGAATATAACAAACCGAAAGTATTCAACATGGCGGATGTAAGCAAGTCGGCAGTGAAGGAAAATAACATTGAAGAATATAGCTAGTTTTTGTAAATTCTCATTTTTTTTCAACTGTTATCGGATTTCTGAAAATCTTGTCATTTTGTTAAGAAAACAAACCAGTTATTTCTAGTTATTTAAGTAAGATTTGATCGACAGTTTCATGTAGTTTAATTTAGTAACTTTAAAAAATGTTTTTAGTGTAAGTGAAGCCACATAAACTTTTTAGTATCTATGAAGCTTTGCAAGCATTTAGATAACAATTATCTGGTAGTATTTGTAAAAATGACTGCAAAATTCGTAACTTTTTTCATTTGGTTTGACCTTCAATTTACTTAATTTGATAAACAATTCGATTTAAACCAATTCTATCATAAAACTGTCCGACTTATTTATAATTCCATCTTTCGTCTTTCTGGAATACACTCGGTGCATTCGCCTTCTTTATTTCTCGTATGAGAACTGTATGATATTCGAGATTCTTTCAGCTTTAGTGTCATAACCTAAAAAGTCCTTTTGACAGCATTTTGGAGCCTTCTTGTATTAGAGACGTTAAAATATTGTAATACTGCCTCCTCTTTAATTCCAATCTTATCGATCTGAATTTTAATCTTAGATTCCGGCGAATGCAGTAGACAACATTGTTACATCGTTGATCCTCTTAACCAAATCATTTGGCCTTTCCCAAGCTAGTGCAAGCTTTGGGAACTTGCCTTTGCTCCTCTGGGAGTTATGTAATCGACGTATCTCCTTGTTCGTAGCGTGTCTTTATTCGATTGCTGGTCGTCAACATCTGCATTCGGGTAGGTTATGTGTGATCAACATAGTTCTTTAGTGTTTCTTATGGTGAGCTAAGATCCAAATCAGATGGTTGCCTTAACTCGTTCTCGAATATTACTTTGGCCCGAGTTGGGTTTGTGCTATTGTGGAGGGCTGAGATATGGACTAACAGAAACAGCTCATCCCAATCACGCTGCTAACGACTTTAGATAGGTGTTGTTCCAAAATGCTGTGAAATCCTCCGTTCTCGTTTTCTAGATACCCAACAGCGTACAGATCTGAAATACATTAGACTCAAACTTTCTGCTCTAATACTCCACCAAACCTTTTGAATAGCTGTTCCACCAACACGGTGGCAACCGGGCTGCTTCGTGATTGGGTATGGCATATGCCTCAGGTCACTGTAATAATATATAGCAACCAGACTGAATTTTTTACCCTTTTCGGACTCGAGAAATGATCTAGCTACATCAATAGCAACTATATTAAATAGGACACTCACATCGTATTGTTGCATACTTCTCAAGGCACGAGTCTTCGGGTCCATACTGAGTTTGCAGATTTCGCTTCACCGGTACCAGGCTCTAATGTCTTCTAAGTAATTTTCCCAGCAAAACTGTTCACGCATCTTCCCCAGAGTCTTATTCACACCCAGATGACGTCCAGTAATTCCATTATGTACTTCTTGTCATGACAGCAGGTATCATTTTCTTTGAGGATACAAGTTGAAACTTTCTCTGCCATCATTGCCCTCCCCAATTCTCTTCAGAGACCGATTTTCGAAGCCTAGAGAATACCATTGGGCCATAATGACTTTAGGTTGCTCGAAAGACTAGTTCTTCACATCGAGGCTTATATCCTCCTTGCTTATTTAATTAGGGAATTGGGTCGATGTCTGGGTTGGCAATTTGGTCATATATATATATATATATATATATATATATATATAATCTTCCTACGCCTTAAACGATGTTCTATCTTGAAGTGGTATTGTTGTAATTTCACATACAACAGGTATTTCTTGTTAAAAAATGGTGCCCATAACGATACTTGTGAAAATCATTAATGGTTCAAATTGTTGCTAGTAGGTCCTTTTTAGTGACACAGTACTCCTTTTCTGTCCTTGAAGATGCACTTGGAAAAGCACGGTCCCCAAACTGGTATTGCTGAAGTCGGTGTGCAGGTCAAACTTACCATACTGCATGGGAGTTTAGCATAATCCCGTTTGCAGTTGTCGGAATGCTGTTTCACATTCTTGATTCCAGTGAATGGTATCTTTCTCAGTAATCGATGTAATGGTGAGGCAGTGTAGGCAAATCCCTTAACGAACCACCTGTACAGAAACCCAAAAGCGTCGAAGTTTATATTTGTCTTGAGGCAAATCACGAATGGCATCTATCTTCATCTCATTAATCTGAACTTCTGACTCGGATAAAACGTAACTCAAAAACTTGACCTCCTTCTGAAAAATGGAACACTTCTTGGGATAGTCTGAAGTTGGCATTCATAATTCGGAAAAATACTTCACCGAGATTCTTCAAATGGTGAGCTGTGTGACCCACGGCCAGAATGTTATCAAGGTTCACTAGGCACGTCCTCCAAGTCAAACCACTCAATACATATTCTATTAATCTCTCAAATGTTGCGAGAGCGTTACATAACCGAAACGGCATAATCGGGAATTCGGGAATTGCAACAAACCCATACTGGTGGGAAGTCTAGACAGTGTCATTATCTTGAGGTAGTCAATAGCTATCCTGCCTGTTGGCTCCATCCTTCTTTTTTAATAGGTCGACGGTAACACACTATTGGTAGATATTTTCCTCGGCTGCACAAAACAAATTGTGGGGAATTGAGGATGAGCTTATATATACACATATTTATTATTTTTATAGTAATATGAAACTGCTGAAAGTATTTTGTTATAAAATGTCTTGAAAATGTTGAACCAGGTACATTACTTATCACTTTTTACAGGTTCATCGTGGAAATAAAATAATTAATACTTACCAAGAAATTTCAAAATATCACATCTTTAAAAACTGTTTTTTACCTCCCTACCCTGCATTGCAAGGGTTTTACCATCACTCTACTACTAATCTACCCTAAAACAGAAGCTGTGACAACACCGGGCAGATATACTGACACTTTTGAAAGAGTTCTGCTGCCAAAAAAATATATTCCCTTTTTTATGTATGTATACTTCATTGATCAGCCCCTTTGTATTTTGTCGATCTCTTTTGATTATTAAATTCTACTTTATGCCATAAAAATACATATAACACCTAAGTTTTACAAAAATTTTAGGTATTAAATCACTAATTCTTGTATGCTAAAGTATTTTGCAGTAATATATTCCACATCTCTCAAGTTGAAAGTTTTTCTTTCTTCTATATCAAACGATCATTAGTAACTATTTTGTTATACTATCTTTTCGAGTTTTAGCAATTCTAAATGCCTTAATTCATTTCGCTCTAAAATGTTACATTATTTTGCTAGAAACGATTGACTGAAAATCATACGTTTGTTTGGCAGAGCACGGATTTCCGTAATATAATCTCGCTTGGTCACTGCCTCTTATGGGATACTTAACCGTATCAATTCCATGACCTTCAAAAGATGTACAAAAGGCTTTTAATATAATAATACACCCTAATCAGCTCATCAGAAGATGATGTTGAACATATATTGAATTTCCATAGGCAAATTCATAGGAAAACTGGATATTTATAGAAACACTACATACGCAAATTTTTTGGACAGTCAATACAAGGGCGGAATAAATGTCAGTAAGAGAAAACCTATCGGATTCAATACTTCTTTTTAAACAACCGAAATGGAAATGAAGAAAAACGGCTAGACTACATAACAAAACAAAATAATGTGTTTTAACGATCAGAAAAACGTTGAACAGAGAAAAATTTAAAACAGGAATATTATAACATATAAAACTAAATCAAGCCATTACTAAAGTTATACAAAAATAGACAAGATCACACGAAAGTGATGCAGATAAAGAAAATCAAGAACTAAAGACAAAGAAAAATATAAAAATACTGAACTTTCACAGAAAAACACAAATCTCAAAACATTATAGACATATACAGGTCTTGTACATTTAGGCAATGCTTAATATAAAACGGAGTAAAAATAGGGAAATGCAAAGTAAACATCACGTAACAATTGAAATTCTTTAGTAGGATTGTGATTACATCAAATATTCTAAAATACGGGATACAGGCAGCAGTAATCTTAGTATTTAAATAAAGTAATAGTATATAACAATTGAATACAATGTGTCAAACATCACCAAAATCCAACGTGAGGTACAGCTAGGAGAGACTAAATCTTTAAAACGATTAAAAATTTGTACTGTTTTTCAAAAACTCCCATGGGAAGGTAAATGGATCAGGTTGATTGAACAATCTAACGCATTTCAAATTTGCAGATCAGATATCAGAACACATTCATAAAATTTAACAGATGTTAAGTTGAACCAGAAATCAAGAAAACTATTTCTAAAGTGAAAACAACGTTGAGACAAAAATAATACGCCCATATCATTCAAATCAAATTGGCAGATAATTGCTACTGGCTAGGCTACATTATTCTTTAAACATAACAGTTCGACAAAAATCTGTAGATAGATAGAACTTTTACCAGAAGCTATCGGTTAGTTAGTTTTATATTCAGAAACGTTTTCATATCAATAAATTGAAACCATGAAGTTTTTAACGCATGTGTTCTACCTTTCTCCACTTCAGCCTTTTAGCAATCGCCCCAACTTCAAATACAAAGCTCAATACAGGACATATTGGTCATTAGTCGACACTAAGAACCCCACAATAAAACACAAAATATCAGTTTTAGTTTTTGGTTTGGTCACTTACACGGATTGATCTAGAACAATCAAAATGTGAAAGTAAAAAAATGATGGCAATTTTAATCCAGCAGAGTTCACAAAATTTTCCCACGAATATTGAACTTGTCCCAAGATATTTTTTCTGAATGAAACAAAACCACACTTCAAAAATTGTGGGCAAAGAATAATTTCGTTTTTCGAATATTGCATAGTCAAGAAGAACCTGAAAATGTAAATTAGAGTTTCCAGTAATTTTTTATCACTTTTTTTATGTATTTACAATTTGCTCTACTCATTTTGATAAACTAAGGTCCAAGAGTTCATTAAACTTATGTAAAAAAACAAAATAATCATTTTTCAAAGATTTTATTCTAATGGGGTGAAACTCTATATAATATCACTTTACATACTAATATTTCCTTATAAGACTCGAAAAAAATTCAATAAAATATATTTTTTAAGTGACAAATACGATTTGATGATTAATTAGTAAATGTATTTAATAGTTTAATGATTAATATTTAAATCATCAAACTGCCTAACGTGAGTATATCACTTGCTTCAGTTGAGTTTCAATTAAACGCAAGTATCCATACCATAGCGTTTAGAAACGCAACTGAAGTGGTTACAATTAATCATTTTACTCATTATGTTCTGAAGTCATTAAATAGATAGATTATAACTAGTTATCCGTTGAACATATGTTACTTTAACTTGCCTCCTTATAGATACCTGATGTTTGTCTAATATTTCTTTGATAGTATAATGCAATAATTACTTAAGAGAATGTGTTTTAGTTAATATCTGGACATTATATTGAAAAGAGAATATGAAAATTTATATCGGAACATTACTAACGTTTATTATAAATATAATAAGAGAAAGCGGAAGCTCTTATTTAACAGGTACGAAAATTGCACAGGAATGAGAATTTTGCATGACGAATCTTATTACATAATCTAGATAAGTATTTATTTTTTATTATGTGGATGACAGACCACGCAAAATATGGAAAATTTGATACTGGGGGCAAGTAAATGATTAAAACATTCACAAAATCAAATTGTAACTAGACACCTACAGTAAACAAAACAGGAATAGACTGATCTCAATCAGTTTCCAAAAATAAACTGTATCCAAAAAAAGCAAGCATAAATAAAGAAGCTACTAGAAGAAATAAGCAGTTATTGTATTCAGTGGTATAGTTAATCAGGTAGTTTTGACATGTAGGGATTCCTACTTTTGGGAATATTATTTTATGTACCTAGTTATATTTATAACGTTTCGATATGATTTAAAAAAATTACTGAACATTAGCTGACCTAATGGAGACTTATGGATTAATTAAGGTCATTAACAATTCTCAAGTTTATAATGGCAAGAAAATAACGTTATATGACTACAGATCAACGGTTTTCAGATTTTTTTTACTTGTGCTGTGAGACTATACGTACTTCTTGAAAACTGATCTTATGTTTTAGGGAGTGTATTTGAATACCAACATATAGATATAAACGGTCGTATATTCTGGTTAAGTTGACTTAGAAGCTTGAATTCTCTGCAGTTCTAGGGGACCCTAGACTTTAATATTTGATAACTACCCGTTCTGAGAAAGAGGACTTTGACAGGTGTTTTTGATATTCATGTTCAACAATACTAGTCCCATATATTTTTATGGCATTAAAAATACCGCTTTTTTCGTATTGCAGCCTGCTCTGGAGAAACTACATATGTAATGAAAATAAATAGCCTTTTTGAGACGTTTTTAACAGCGGTTAGGCACAGCACCACGGCAATCTAGGAAGTTGCGTTTTGGTACAGTTTTCTTTAATATCCGCCCAATAAAAAGTTGACCTAGCGGCATCTCTTACAAATGACCCTGAGGGGTGAAACTTCCCTCTTAAAGTTAAAAGGTAATTAGCTGAAAATTTCTTTCATACTGTTTATACTGTTTTCGAGCTCCTGAGATGGAATATATTAAAATTAACGATGAACCCTTGGCCATACAGTATATAGGAAAGCAACTCACACTGACAGATACCTTCATGCTAATTCTCATCACCCCCCAGCCCAACTACAAGCCGTCGTCAAGACTTTAGTAACCAGATCACAAAGACTAGCTGACCAGGATAACATCATACAGGAAATGGACCGTTTAAACACAGCTCTGAGACAAAACGGAGTTACAGACCGAAATATACAAAGAGTCCTAAAGTCAAAACCGAGACAAACAGACGAGGAACATGAGACACCAATAACGAAGGCTTATTTACCGTATGTCAAGGGGACCACGGACAGTATTGCAAGAATTCTACGGAGACACAATATCGATACTATTTTCAATACAGACAGAAAAATAAGCACGGTGTCGAGGACTCCGAAGACGACGATCCCTTTAGAACAATAGGAGTGTACGAGATTCCATGTGCAGACTGTCATAAAACCTATGTGGGGCAAACTAATAAAAGAATTCAAGCTAGACGTGATGAACACCAGAACGCTGCAAGAAAGCAGGTAAAAACAACATCCATTGCGGAACACGTCACCACCATGTCACACCGAATAGACTTTGAGAACACCAGAGTACTTGTCTTCTAAATTGTCTTCTAAACGTTGTTTGTGGAGTACTGGCAAATATAGAACACCCGAAATCAAGACTCGTAAGAGAGGCAATTGAAATAGCGAAGAGGCCTCACAGTCTAAATGCACGCAATGAAATTCAGAACTTATCAAATTGTTGGAAAATTCTATTAAACACTGTACCGGCCCGGGCCCGCCCAATAACAACTCAACCGGAAATAACAAATCAGTAGGCGGGAGGCGTGCCCACTGAGCGCCAAGGGCCAATCACAGGCAGCCGTTCACAGTGCCAACCAATAGGCGCCGAGCCGCGACTATATAACAGCGCGAGCGCTTCTGAAAATCTTAGTATTCGAGTAACTAGGAGCGAAAGCAGAAGGCTACGAGAATTATGCGAACCGACCTGAAGAGGGCAGATGTGACTCTGCCGAAACGTCGTCATTTTACCATCGATCCCGGCAGGGATCAGTTATCAACTACGTGGATGAATTCCCGTATATATATATATATATATATATATATATATATATATATATATAAATTTAGCTGTAGTATAAAGTGAGGACCTACTGTAGAGCACATGATGTGAGAACCGGCAGAAGGAATAAAAATTAAGGGAATTTTTTTATCCAGCAAATATTAATTCTAAAATAGCCTCAATTTTCTCACTAATATACGCACAAAAAATGTAAGATAAAATTTTTTTGTTCCCTAAATATATTAAAACGAAGTGAGAACCTTATAAGCTACTATTCAACTCAGGCCCAACAATAATTTTAATGTACTACTAACATTCTGAGGACAGTATATAACTTGGACCTACCAAAGCGAGAGCTACGCATAGTTGCAACATTTAAGTAGTTATGTATATTGTGACGATAACGTCCTATAAATCTACGCATGAAGTGAGGTCAATAGATTTTTATTCCGGCAAATTCACAGTTGTTTTGACTAGTCGTTATATGTTTACGTTTTTTTATATTGTGGCGATTCAGGGTCAGACGTTCTGACTCAGAACGGTGCTTTTGAAATAAATTCATTTAAACATAAGATGTTTTTGCTCAATTAATATCTCATTAAAGTAATAATTTCTTGGATATGCTTCATACAATATACAGTTTGAGCCATAAATGTAGCTAGAGAAGACATATATTGTTTTTTTCCCATTAATGAGGCACCCTATATGAACCATTCGTACTGCAATTTTAATAAGACAATAAACAGATATATAATCCGTCTCTTGATACTCAATAGGATGTTAAACTCATTGCAAAAGTATACATATTGAAAAAAGTAGTTTTTTATACTATCTTGTAATTTTAAATTCTCTCCGTCAACTTTGTATGTTATAACATTGCTACGTTAACAAATGTGCAGTGTTATTATATTGTTAAAATTGTATGACTAGTTTTCGAGATATAGAGTGTTAAACTTCAGAAATGTCACCTTTATCGCATCAGATTTCTCATAATAGATGTGTTTTATTTCCCTTTATTGCAGAAGACGTGGTTTGCACATTGTTTGACATAAATATTCCACAAAAAAATACTATTAATTATTTTTTATTACAGGGTGTTTCTCATATACGTAACATGTTTTTTAGAAAACTCATTTTTTTATTATAATGTTGAATACATAAGAAGATCTAATTGCTCAGTTAGTTAGTGTCAAAGAAATTAAATTAATTTTTGGACGTATTCATACATTATACAGTGTAAGTTGTAAATATTGCTAAAGGGGGCATCGATTATTTATTCCATTAATTGGTAACCCTCTATAAACCATGCGTCCCGGAATTTTTATATTAAATTATAGAAATCAACGACTCGTCACACTAAATTCTACAGGTTTGCAAAAATTGTACAAATTAAAGTATTGTAGTTTATACAGGGTTACTCATTAATGGTAAAAAATGGTATATCCCCACTATAGCCATATTTACGACTTACACTGTATAATATATGAACACATCCAAGAACTCATTTCTTATTAATTGTGCGATTACATCTTATCTATTTATCGTTGTAATAACAAATGGGTTTTCTGAAAAACATTTTACATATATTGGAAATACACTGTAATCAAAGATAATTAATGGGAACTGTTTTATTTAATATTTTTGTCAAATAATGCGAAAATTATCTTTCCAGCAATGTACGGAAATAATACATGTCTGCTATGAGAAATCTGATAAGAAAATGGAAACTTTTCCGATGTTTAACACCCTATATCTCGAAAACTTGTCATACAATTTTAACAATATAATAACACTGAACATTTGTTAACGTAGCAATGTTATAACATACAAAGTTGACGGAGAGAATTTAAAATTACAAGATAGTTTAAAAAACTACTTTTTTTCAATATGTATACTTTTTGCAATGAGTTTAACATCCTATTGAGTATCAAAAGACGGATCATATATCTGTTTATTGTTTTATTAAAATTGCAGTACGAATGGTTCATATAGGGTGACTCATTAATGGGGAAAAAACAATATATATCTTCTCTAGCTATATTTATGGCTCAAACTGTATATTGTATGAAGCATATCCAAGAAATTATTACTTTAATGAGATATTAATTGAGCAAAAACATCTTATGTTTAAATGAATTTATTTCAAACGCACCGTTCTGAGTCAGAACGTCTGACCCTGAATCGCCATAATATAAAAAACCGTAAACATATAACGACTAGTCAAAACAACTGTGAATTTGCCGGAATAAAAATCTATGGACCTCACTTCATGCGTAGATTTATAGGACGTTATCGCCACAATATACATAACTACTTAAATGTTGCAACTATGCGTAGCTCTCGCTTTGGTAGGTCCAAGTTATATACTGTCCTCAGAATGTTAGTAGTACATTAAAATTATTGTTGGGCCTGAGTTGAATAGTAGCTTATAAGGTTCTCACTTCGTTTTAATATATTTAGGGAACAAAAAAATTTTATCTTACATTTTTTGTGCGTATATTAGTGAGAAAATTGAGGCTATTTTAGAATTAATATTTGCTGGATAAAAAAATTTCCTTAATTTCTATTCCTTCTGCCGGTTCTCACATCATGTGCTCTACAGTAGGCCCTCACTTTATACTACAACTAAATTTATATATATATATATATATATATATATATATATATATATATATATATTGGGTAGTCCATAGGCAGTTACATATACAGTGGGGTGGAAATATATTATAAAGTGGAATTAATATAATGAGTATCATGAGTATTTTAACAAGTTTTGAAATTAAACTATATCTTCATCTTGAGAAAAATTAGAGGAAATATCCGATTATATGTATATATGTACTTACCAACATTTTTGATGAACCCTTGAATTTACGAGTAAAGCTGGGTCACCCATGTACTATTAATTAAACATATAAATAGAAATTGAATAAGTATTAGTGGTAAAATGAAACAGATTATTTTGCAATTTCTATTCAACTAGAATTGTCATTTACATTTATTTGTTATATTATCGTACCGGTAACAGCTGAATTGTTTAATTTTAAGAAATCTCATGTTAGCTAAATTTTTGTCTTGTCCTCTTTACCATACCTTATATCATTAAGTTAACCATTAAGAATGTGCTCACAATTAGAGTCCTATACATATGAAAAAAGCTGAATTTTGTTAAGAATTGACATAATTGGTCGAATTTCGATCACAGGCGAATCTAGTCCCTATTATATTACTTGAAAGTTATGAATCAAGGGTAGTAAAATAAATAAGTTAGTATTCTTTAGCCCCCTAGTGACACATTTTTTTAGTCACACCATAAGGGTGGTTCTACCTTAGTGCGAACTGCTCCTATTTTGTAGCCATCAATAGCAACCCCCTTAGATATATTTTTGACTCAGTTTGTTTGAAAACAGTGATGGTTACACAATTAGGGTAGTTTGCGCTACAGTAGAGTCAGCCTTCTGCTGTGACTTAAAGAAATATATATATATATATATATATATATATATATATATATATATATATTGTTAATTTATATAATTATTACATCTTCCGTTTTTGTGTTTTGTGAAGGCCAACCAAAAATCTTTTGTAGATTATTATTTTTTGAACCCTATATGCAACGTTTTCAAACCGCGAAAACTGTTAAATGCGGTTGAACTGACCTGAGGAAGTTACTAAACTACTCGAAGGCCTAAGTTACCAATTTTTAATCGCCTTCTTACAAATAACAGTATTTACATACCTCAAATCGTTAAGAATCGCAGAACATATGACGTAATTGTGATTGGGCGGACTTTTGGGGTATGCCGCGTAAATTATTGATATATATATATATATATATATATATATATATATATATATACATAATAATTTTGATGAACTCATCAATATATTATTATTAAATTTGGAAAATGCGACACAAAAACATGATTTTACGAATTCAACGACAAAAAGTTTATTATAACTTTGTTTTTAACTGTTATAATAAATGAGAAGTTTTAGAACAGATTTCTGGTTCGCCTTTAATTATATTTTTTTATACTCGTATTATGTCTTTTTTTTCGTTTCGTGTGTTAAGTCCAGTTCCTTTCAAGTTTACTTTTGCGATATTTAATTAGACCTAAATTGATTCTTTTTGCGAAAAATACTCCTTTTAATAGTAATACAAGTAATTACACACTTACACTTTATCCAAACAAATATGTAACAATTGTTTCGCTGACACTGCAGCTTTTTCTGGCAATTAGAGAAAATTACAGCGTTTAAATAGACAGCTTGAAAATCTTTATTTTATACACCAATACAATAAAGTTTTGGAATTCTCAGTTTCCCCATTTCGAAATTACCAGTTTTACAATATCTGGAATTCCACTGATACTTGCATTAACAGGAGGAGAGATCGACAAAGTATTTGTAGATAAGGGTGTATACCAGTCTAAAGGATTATTTCGATAAGTATTGAAAAGTATACATGAAACTATAGATAATTTGATATTATATGTCAATGTGTTCTTTTTATTTATGAGGAATGCTACTCTTTTAATACACAGGAATTAGAACAATTAGCATATGCTGGCAAGTCGCCTTGTTTCTTTATTTCAAGATCTTGGCTGCCTTTAATCAATGAAATTACTTACCTGAGATACTAATTTGATGGTTTCCCTGTTGACAGTTATTCCGTATCCTATATTACGCTTTTTATATTGGTTCTTAAAGAGTGTGTATGCAAAGATGATGCTATATAATCTCTTGAAACCTACTTGCTATTTGGACTTGTAAATTTTTAGTTATCTCTCTAAGTGATTCGAGATGCTTCTCATATACAGTTTATAAAACTAGGGCTTCAAGTTGATTGATCTTTTATTTTGAGTTAGTTAGAGTTTCCCTTGTCATATAAGTATAAACAATGCTATGGTGCTAGATTGTATCATCCTGGAACCATCTGTTGAAAGTTTCTCTAATTGTGGTTTTGTTAGGCATTGCATTCTTTTAGCATTTTTGATAGTGTGTTCACCTCCGGCTTTATCGTTTTTTCGGTTTGAATTTCAATTTCTCTTATTTATATCGATATGTCGCACGCAGATGGTAATTAATTAAGTGCAGAAAGTTGGAAATATTTCTCAAACTAGCTTCATTGTTCTATCAAATGTCAATACACTCAATATGGTTAATGCGAAATTGGGACAACCAAAGCGTGTTTGCAAGCTGTTGCATTCTCTTGAACAAACAAATAAAGGAAACAGTGGAGAAACTCATTATGAATCTTTTTTCTAATATTCTGAAACTCTAAAATAATCAATATTTATAGAAATTGAAAAAAAAATTTGGATCCCCAGTAAAATGTTTTTTACTTACTGCATCCAGAATTCTGGATCCCAGTTTCGAAAGTATTCGTTTTAAAAATCCACTTGCTCTATCCAGTGTAATTGGGTATTTGAAATTAGAAATTTCGTCTTTTGCACAAGAGAGTGGACAAAACACAAAAAAAATGGACGAGGAATTGACTGAACTGGAACAGTATTTGTCCGTGCCTTGTAGAAATTTAAAAGAAAATTCATTTAAGATATGAAACGAGATGATAACTGTTTATTATGGCCGCTACAGGCTTGTACAAAAATATAATTGCATAGCAGCAACTCCTGCGCCCAGGGGTCGATTATTTTCAAAAGCTGCTGAATGAAAAAATCGCTCGCATTGAACTCGAAAAAGACTTTCAAAACGTTTGTTGAATTATTATCAGATAGATGTGCTTTTATTTGAGTTCGTAGTTTTAATTAGTATCTACTTGTTTCATTACTAATTTTCAATTAAGTACCTACCCAACGTAAACATTTTGTTACAAAATTTTGCTTCTCTCTAGACTTTATAGTCTCAAACACATATTTTCGTATAACTAATTATCTACCTATCCTGTACCATATACGCAGATCAAAATGTCTATAATATTAAAATTGAATAAAAAACAAATTATTGCAATCATAAAGTTATTTGACTTATCGGTATCTTTTCTGGATTTTTGTAAATAAAAAAAATCAGCTTATCTCAATAAACAATGTTCCTATCAGCATTTATAAACGCTCACTTTAAACGATTCCTGTTTCTCTACAACTTTTCCGTTGACAGCATTCCGGCGTTTTTATTTAGTATGCAATATTCCAAAACTAGTAACGAAAAACTATCGGGATGTAAGTACCGAAAGTGTAAAAATTCTACCTAAAATTAAGCAATTATTAAGAATTAACTCTTGGGTTCATTTTTACTATTCTTCTATTTTCCTTTTACAGTTGCAAAAATTAATAAAGTATTATTTGATTGCGACTTCTAGGAGTTTTAAATATTTATTTGAGATATTAATCAGTTGAGGTGAGCGCAACTGATGAAGGTTCTCGTGTAGCAACAATATAATGTCTTGCGTTCAATGGATTGAAGAATATCCAAACGATAGTATCAGTTATTGTATTATTATTTTTTTCTTCAGTTGACAAAATAGACAAACTACATCAATAATAATGTTATTAAAAATCAGCATAGAGCAAGTTTTGCATCTCATTGCTTTACCAGTCGGAAACTAGGCAGAGTATTTCTGTTTTAATTGATAAGGTGATCCCGATTAATTTATTTTGTAATTTAAATACGATTAAAATGAATGAGCATTCTCCTAACTAATAGTATTTACTCTATATAGTAATTCATTTATTAAGGCAATAAAATGTCATCACTCATATATATTAAGGTATTACCTTAGTTTATCCAGTTGGCAAATATTTTTTCCGATTTGCAAAGCTGATCGTGTTTATCTCATCTTGAAAATTAACGTAAATTAATTTGCATCTCTAATGTTTAGAATTAAATTAACTTGACGGCAATAGCGACAAGAGATCTGTGAGAAGATAGTACTGAAAGCAAATTCCAGTGGCGGAGCGGTACTTGGTAAAAGAAAATATCGGAAATGCTGCGAAACTTTGTTTCAAAGACGTTAAACAAAAATTTTTGTGTCCTAAGACCAAATCTTTAAAATTCACTTTACGAAGGAAACCCAAGTTTTTTTGTTTTGATCTGGCTTGGTTGTCGAAACGGTTTTGAGAATGAAACATAAAGGTTTGGTGTTAGAGTTCTAAACTTTGTCCTCATAAATAAAGCAACAGAGCTGACTAGAACTCGTATACATCGCACATCTGCTCTTGCTTCTGGTAACGAACATTAGAGATTAGTGGTTTACGATACTTTTTCTAACGGATTTCTGGATCTTTGCAGACTTCCTGTAATTTCTACCAGTGTGATTAGATTGTGGTCGGTTCGCAAGTGCCGTTCTAGCAATTCACTAATTTTCTCATATTCTGGTGCTTCAAAAGTATTTTCGCTGTGACATCTTGGTGGGGTGTTGTGTACGATACGATATTTTTCTCTTTTGTCTTCTAGCGTTCTTGCGCTCATTTCATGTTGGTCTAATACCTCTGTTGGCATGTAATATTTGCGCTTGTTGTAGAATCAAGTTCAGAAATTCGTTATTATACTAAGGAATCTTGATCCTTGGATTTAAAACTGTGCTGATTTGTTTAAACTTCCTGAAAATGATGTTCATGGTATTGTGTGCACGTAAAATTGTGGCATTATTGTAATGGTGCCGATACACACGTCCCTCGTCCGTAAGATGCCAGGTATAATTCGGGGATAATATACAACCTTCCACTTACATAAAAAATGTATCGCGAGCACCATCTTTAACACACTCAAACAGGTCTCTATACGTCCGTCGTCCGAAAAGACGATTAGGATTCAATCTACCAGTGACAAGAGAAAATATAAGGGAATTTCAATATACAAATTTTAACAGTTGTTAAGTAATTTGTAAAAACACAGTTTTGCACCCTAACACCAAACCTTTATTTTCAACACTCAACGCACGTTTCAACAACTCTAAGTTGTCATCTTCAGGAGTAAACCCAAACTAAATCTAAATTACAATTTTCTCTAATTTATACCTACCACTAAACTATTACTTAAGTAATTAGTACAAGGGGTAAATTCTAAGTACCTGAATTCTAATTGACAGACTTCAAAGATAAGGCAGATTTTATACAATGCAAATATGTAAATTAGGATAATCCTAAATTACCTACCTACGTTTACGCTACATTATTAAGTAATGACATTTTTAATACTTATTTTATGGATTCTTAGAAAGTAAACTATACAATGAACTGTATGGAATAGGACCCTTATCTGAATTCATTAGTTTATTATTTTTATAAATCATAATGCTTTCGTACGAGTCCAGTTCCCTAAAATTATTTACTTAAGTATTATGATTTATAAAAATAATAAACTAATGAATTCAGATAAGGGTCCTATTCCATACAGTTCATTGTATAGTTTACTTTCTAAGAATCCATAAAATAAGTATTACAAATGTCATTACTTAATAATGTAGCCTAAAAGTAGGTAGGTAATTTAGGATTATCCTAATTTACATATTTGCATTGTATAAAATCTGCCTTATCTTTGAAGTCTGTCAATTAGAATTCAGGTACTTTACCCCTTGTACTAATTACTTAAGTAATAGTTTAGTGGTAGGTATAAATGAGAGAAAATTGTAATTTAGATTTAGTTTGGGTTTACTCCTGAAGATGACAACTTAGAGTTGTTGAAACGTGCGTTGAGTGTTGAAAATAAAGGTTTGGTGTTAGGGTGCAAAACTGTGTTTTTACATTTGTGACACACCAAAGGTTCCACAGCTTTTCGATTAGTTGTTAAGTGTTATATCACTTAAAAACCTCCAGTAACTGAACTATGTCGTAAGCTTTCTTTCTTTCGGCATTTGCAGATTTACATTTTATTACTTTTTATTGCACTCTGAATATTTTGGCCTGGCAGTTATTGAAATTTCCTACTAGGAAACGACCCGAAACCATCGATCCCTTGCATCGAGCCGCACATTTGTAGTTACCGACCTTTGGCGGATAGGACTGGCGGATCGAAAAACACCTGCATGAATAAAATTTTAATACGGAAGGCAAGCAAAAAAGGGTACAAATTGGTCGAAATATCTTTCATCTTCGCAAAATGTTTGGGTAGTTCAGGGAGTAGAATGAATATATCCATTCATAAAAAACGCATTTTAAAGAAGGTTACGAACCCAACGTGGGTGGTCATATCTTGCGGACGAGGGACGTGTGTATCGGCACCTTAAGAGGTGCAGTTTCGTTTTGTTTTCGTTTCGTTGGCTCTATTGTTCTTGACCTTCATAGGTTTATTGTTTGGGTTAACGACTCTTTATATATTTTGTTCTCAAGCTTTTTTGAGTTGCATTTCTGTATGTGGTGTGGCAATAAACAATAAAGGTAGTTACTAATATTAACTACCTTTATTGTTAATTTTTGTTTTCTAATAAATACTATTTAAGTTCTGTATACTTGCGTTGAGGTGATTGGTTCTCTACGAACACACAGGATTTTTTTTATTTTCTGTATATCGTAAGCAAGTTTGGTGTGTTTCAGAATTAAAAACATTTGCTGTGACCAGAGTAGCAGTGAGTCACTATTGTTACTAGGGTTTACTATTTTAAAGTCATGTCATTTTTCTCAGTAGCTTTCTCTAAATTTGGGCACTGTGTCACGATTGTCACGATTTCTTACCTCAGAATAGGTTAAAATAGATGTCCGGTAAGAGTAAGGTACAAATTTGTACGACCGGCTTACTACGGTGAACTTTCGAAGGAGGCAAAGTTTTCCCGTGTGGATCAGTAACAATATATATAAGAAATAGATGATAAGGACTAAATTAATATAAACAATTAATTAATTGGGAAGCAACCGGGTCACTAGATGGTGTTAAAAAGGAATACTCTTCTTTCGTCAGTTCAAGAAATGTCTTATTCAGACTAACAATTAGCAGGGCGAAAAGGGCCATACTATTGCAAAACTCGTCTTGCTAGTTCAAGTGCACAATTAGTCTTCTATATTATTATAAAATTGTAAGTTTCTCTGTTTGTTTGTTTGTTTGTTTGTTCGGGCATCACGTAAGAACTACTGAAGTGATTTTGCTGAATCTTTTTTTGTTGCAAAGCCTAACTCTGGTAGACATTTTATCTCTCTAAATTAACAGAAACGATAGATATAGCGAAAAAACTTCTACCGTTTTGGGTAACATAATTACTCAATTGGTTCCACCGCATGCACAACATATTAGATACTGGCATCAGCTTAGCTTTTATTTTAAATTCGGAATGTGCAAATGTAACATGTTTCGATTTAAGAAAAATCAACTGATATAATATGCGTAATTTTACAGGGTGTTCTGTATATAGGAAACTTAGAGCGGAGTAGAATTAGATGGATTTGAAACATCTAAAAATAACTTATATTTAGTGTCCTATAAGCAGCTGCATATATACAATGTGGTGGAAATAGGGGAGAGTGGAATTAGTTATACGGGGTGGGTTATATTGAGTGGGTCATAAACAGTTCCGTATACGAAGTCATTGAAAAAGGGTAGAATATTTATACAGTTTGAATAAAAAATCTAAAAAATGTGTTAGGTAAGTAGCTAGGATCTTTGAATTATCTTCATAAGATTATTATAGTTATGAAAAGGGTTGAAGACATGTTAGTTGTTTATACAGGGTGTTTGAAATATAAGATAGAGTGAAATTATTTATGTTGTGGTTAAAAACTTGTTTTATATCCACAAGTAGTTGCATATATTGAATGGTTGAAATATTTAGCGGCGTGTAATTACAGGTAGGTTAAAAAAATCTTATAAAGTAATAACCCAAAAAGACTAGTCGGAATAGAACAATCAAAATAAACAGGTTGTTAAATGCTTGCCAACGTTTCGCTTTATTATATTCAAAGCTTCATCATATAATAAAGCGAAACGTTCGCAAGCATTTAACAAACTTTAAAATGTTATGATCTACAAGCTGTTACATTTACCGGATGGTTGAAATATAGGGTGGGGTAGGATTTTAAGGATACAGGGTGGTACAAAAATATTATATTTGGTGGCAAATGAGTAGTTGCATACAAAAGGTTGTTGAAATATAGGGTAGTGTACAGTTATAATTATACATATAGGGTGGTGTACAGTTATAATTATACAGGGTAGGTAAAACCTGCTATAAAAATTTTGTTATAGAGCAATTGCATATAAGAAGTACCTGAAATATGGCGCGCAGTCAAGTATAGTTGTACAGTGGTCATTCATACAAGGTTAGAAAAAGTTATAAATAAAGGGTGGTTTAAATGAAGTGTGCAGAGAAAACATACTTTAATATATCTTAAAAAAATATGAGGAAATATTGTGAAATAGCTTAGTTCATAATAAGTTGCAAATATGGGATAGCTGAAGTATAGGATGAAGTGTTATGATAATTATTTTAAAGATGTTATATTGGTTGACCAATAAGTAGTAGCGTATACAGGGTAGTTGTAATACATGATTCAAAAACATGTTGAAGAAAATTGTTATAGGAATAGAATGGGCTGTTGCAGATATGCAATATCTGAAACATGGATCGACGTAAAATTATAGTTCATAGAGTGTGATAAAAACAAAATTATAAAAAGCTGCATGTAAGGGGTAGTTGAACTACAAGGTGGAGACAAATTATACTTTCAAGGGTGGTTCAAGAACGGTTATATAGCTTAGTCCATAAGGAGTTGCATATATAATATACTGAGTGGACCAGAGTTACAGTTAAGTGTTTAAAAAATGTTATATTTGGCGGCCTGTAAGCAGATGCACATACAAGGTGGTTAAAATATTTTGTAGAGTAAAATTATGGTTATACAGGGTGGTTAAAAAATAAGTTGTAATGTTTGACAAATTGTCAGCGGTGTATACAAGATGGTTTTAATGTAGATGGAGGTAGAGTTAGTTATACAAAGCGGTTAAAAAAATGTTGAATAAAATTGTTATATAGGGTGGCAATAAGCAGTTGCAATTTGGGTAATGGTTTAAATAAAAGTTTGGTGTTAGAGTGCAAAACTCTGTTTTTATATTTGAGACACACCAAGGGTTCCACAAGCATTTCCATTAGGATGGATCAAAAAAAGTTTTCAAAAAATTGTTATATAAGGTAGACCATGAACAGTTTCATTCTACTATATGCAATATCTGAAATATGGGGAGAAGCCAGATTATAGTTTTAGAGTGTGTTTAACTCAATCTTAAAAAAGCTGCATATAAAAGTTGAATAAAATATAGAGTAAAGAGAAATTTTACTTTAAAAGGTGGTTCAAAAAATATGAGAAATCATTGTTATACAGCGTAGACCATAAGCAGTTGCATAGCTGAAATATAGGAAAGAGAAGAGTTATGGTCAGGTGTTCAAAAAGTTATATTGGGTGACAAATAAACAGCACCATATACAGGATGGTTAAGTCTTCTGTTCAACTCTGAAACAATTGAGCATATAGACCGCACTATTCGTGTAACTATTTTATATATACCATTGGTATCTTATAAAAAGTGAAATTCAAGAATATACTTTTTTAAATTTAGGTACAAAAATAGTTATTCATAAAATCAGTCATTCCGATATTACCAACCGTTCTATATAAAGAAAATAAATTAAATAACCCATACTTGTAATTATCAAGCGGAAAGTATGGGCTGACACATTAAATGAATCTTGGCAAGAAAAAATGAAGACAATAAAGTTAAGAGGGCCACATTCAAAGCAAAAGAAACAATCAATAAATTACCGTCTTATGTTTTGTCCTAATGACATTGTCCGTCGGAAGCAACAAGAATCTGACGTTTGCGAATTATTTCATCAACGTAGGCTTATGGTTATTTTATGTTTTAATTAAATTGAAAAAGATAATAGACGTATACGTATTTTCGAGGAATCCCCTTTTTGTCCCGAACGAATACATGGAATGAAATTGTCATTTTCATTCCACACATTGTTTCATGTTGACTTTGTCTTACCGCGTTCATCAGCAATCCATTCTCCGTTTGTTCATGTTTCAATTGGAAATATTTCGCATATTATATACTCTGCAACATTGAAAATGTCACACCCAAGAACCTGGTTTTCATATTATACAATTTTAAATGATTTTATACCGATCAAAATTATTTAAGAAAAATTGTTATTAATTAGTATTTAATTAAAAGGCTTCTAGTAGAAATCTTTTTATCCCTGCAACCAAACTTGTTATAGGTAAACTGATCAGAAACGTGGGTATATTGTTATGGATTAAGTATGAATAAGGTTTTGAAAACAATGGTAATGTTCTATTATTATGGCCACTAAATACTAACTTTAGAGCGACAAAATTAAAAATGCACTTATTCGTAATCATTTTTATTTACGAAAAGTTAGTGAAGTTACAAAGTAAATACTGTTTACATCAATTAGTTTGTACCTTATTTTTTTTGTATTCGAAAACGCGAGGTAAGCTCAGTGAAGCACAAAGAAAACACGAAACATTTTAGTGTCCATTAGCTTCTATATCTTATTCATATGGATAGTCTTCGATCACCTCAAAATAGCTACCAACTCAGGCTCCAATACGTCATTGTTAGCAAATCTTTTCCCAACCTGCCGTTTCTCAAGTTTGGCGAATAGGATGCTGGGGAAAGCAATCTGACTTTAATTCAGTGATGTTGTCCATCGCGATGTCTGTGTGAACATTTTAATGAAGAAACAAAACCTTATTTTTTGTCAAATGCCCCCATTTTTCTTTATTTCACCGTACGCCGTAATACAGCGTATGTATGAATTCCTTTTTTATCTGTTTTCTTGTCGAAAATACTGAATAAAAATTGTCCCCCGCCCATCAAAATGAAACGATTTTCATGACGCCTGCAAACAGATCTGTCTTATCCTTCTTTGATATCCATGTCCCTTCTATAATTATAAGGCCATTCAAACCGACATTATCATTATCATCTTACGCTGTGTTCTGACAGTTCATAGTCCGGACGACCTCCACCAAAAGTGATAATTGTTAGTATTTAATCTAGTCCATAGAGCATATTTGAGTACATTTCAGAGTGCAGCATTTAATGATTATTAGATGATGCCATTTAAAAACCTTTGGTGACTGGACTAATGGTAAGTTTTCTTTCTGTCGGCGTTTTCAGATTTTTATCTATTTTGAAATATTTTATTGCACATTAATGTTTTCTGCATAGAGTCGTGCTTGTCATGTTATCGGACTTTGGTGGACAGGACGAATTGATAGAAGAACAGCCCAAAAATAACACCCAATGAAAGCAAAAAAACATATGATACAAATTAGTCAATAATATCTTTCATACTTGTAAAATGTTTAGCTAGAGGAGTACAATTGATATATACTAGTACATTCATAAGTCAAATACTAGGATTTTCTTTCAAGAAAGGTACAAAATCAATCAACGATGGTGGTGGGCCGTCCGGACTAAGTACCGTGTACCCGCACACTAAATGCACACAGTTTGTTACAATCAATCCATTTAGTTCGATTTGCTACTGAAAATAGGTATGTGAAGCAAAATATCATTCCTTGTAGAACAGTTTTTAGTCGAAAACCATTGGAAATGAAACTAGGCAACTGAAATTAACATAAATATTGATCAATTGTGGTATAACTCGTATAATTTTCTGCGGTTTCAATTTAGGGGGGCGAGATTAAGGATTTCTCTCTCAGCTTGGTCTTCAATTTACGTAGAAAATTTTATCAGACCTCTAAATGGACTTGACCATTGACATCGATCAGATTGATCGATTGGTCCCATAACATCCAATTTAAAGTTTAGATCTTCATTTTGAGGGTCACTAAATATCCCCAGTTTTCCTGAATGGGGCTTTGATTTACTACTACCACTGTTACTGAATAATATCCTAATGTTATATGAAAATATAATTAATGGTTATTTTTTTCTACTTGTTTGTTTCCTAGTGGATTTCATATACTACCAATTTTCATTATATTACTTTATTCAATATTTTGTGTGTCTTTTCTGACCTTATTTAGATCCTTTTGTTTTACTAGTTATAATTACTATTCAACAATACTTAGTAATTTGTTATTGAAAAACTATATGGCAGTAATCTCCAGCAGTTGCACCAACTTCAAACATTTAAATGTTTAATACTATTTAATAAATGTACTTTGTCACTTTAATGCAGAGTTAAAATCATAATCAGAAAAACAAGACCAGATATTGAGTATGATATCATTTTGAATTAAAACAGTAAATTGCGTACATAATTTACATTCACCAACATTTTTTCTTTGTAGCTAATGTAATGGTGTGTGTGGATGTGTCAATTTAAATGTCAAACAGTGTATATCGTCCGACGTTTTAATATTTATTTCCCAACCTTCGAGAAATAATAAATGTTTTATTATCTTTAATTGTTGTGTTACATAGAAATTAATTAATTAAATTAATGAAAAAAAACTTCCGTGATTCATTACGAAATTCATTAACGCTTTAATTTGCTTACGTAAATAAAAAATTCCACACACAGCTCTATATTCTCATCTCATTAAAGCTCATATTTTAATTTAAATTCTGTGTCTACATTAATTACGTTATACAATATATTTATTGCATTTGTTTATAAGTTATAATGACTTAGGAATTGCAATCGTTCAATTAATTACACATATTCAATGTCAATGACAAAGGTTATTCTGAACTGCTCTTTCAATATACTAACTAAAAATATAAAGTTATTATTATCATCATTATTTGAACTGAAAATATTCAGACTCATTACTGGAAATGAAGTATTAATTTTGTCATTCAAAAATAGTGGTTATTTAAATTACTTTATTTCCACCCATATAAGGCATTATGCATTTTCCGCTAATCCAAAGACTAAGTTAACCGTTATCTAAATAGTTTTTTTCTTATTAAGAGCAATCACTTAAATCATACTGTTGATGCTAACGTAAAAAACTTCATCTTTTACGATATATCTAACTAGAACTCGTTATTTTAGATTATATTTTCCGCTGAAGATGAAAGACACCAATTAAAGAAATCTTGGACTATTATTTACAGAAGTAGTTAGATGAGCTATTAAGAATGAACTTATTATGAGCGATCGAAATTACTATCATAATAGGTAATTACAAGTGGACACGAAATGATGCAATTTAGATTTTCACTTTTCCTTTTTTGCATAGGTTGCTTGTTTGATGGGTTTCAAGTTAATTAAAATATTTTTATTCTGTGATTCCTAATTTTATTTTAAAATGATTTGATCTAGAAAGTAG
Organism: Octodonta nipae; assembly: GCA_034190945.1. Classification (NCBI taxonomy): domain Eukaryota; kingdom Metazoa; phylum Arthropoda; class Insecta; order Coleoptera; family Chrysomelidae; genus Octodonta; species Octodonta nipae. The sequence continues at coordinate 64,604,131 of CM067218.1, forward strand.
TGAACTATATATTATGTATCTTTTTCATTGCCTTACCCAAAATTTTCTTATATATGCTAATTAGACCTGGGCCAAGTTGGAAACAGGTAGGTTAGGTCCAGAACTCTAGTGTTCTGGAGATTTAGTAACCTGTATCTACTTCTTCCAACATCTAATAAGCAATTCTTAAACAACTAATATTCGGATAATCAATTTAAATATTTTGTAGTAGCTGTTGACACACCCAGTTTAAGAACTAAGTACCTATTATAATGTTAACCCTAAGATATGTTTCTTTCATTATACATTTTCTGAGATAACATTACCTTAACCAGCCCGGTGCCTAAAGCAATTCTTTGGTAGGCTTATTAGGTTTACACCAAGTTACAAACATATTGGCATATAGGTTTTTCATTCTCCAGGACAATAGGGTTCTGGAGTTCGAGAAATATGTACTTATTTCCAATTTGGTTGAAATTAATAAGCAATTGTGAACAAAATTACTTAGGATTTTATAAGCAATTTAAATATTATTATGAATTTTTTAAGGGCTGTTTTCTGGAGTACAATTTTTTAACAAAGCAAGCATATGTATTTACTGAAATAAATTAGACTAGCAACAAATTGTGTAGTGATTGACAGTGTCAGAGTTGAAACGTGTTCACAACATAGAATGCAGTACAGCTGATATCAATTCTACACACACACATAACAACATATATATATATATATATATATATATATATATATATATATATATATATATTGTCTCCGAAAGGACACACAATGTTAGTTTTTAGTTTGTGTCAAGTAGTAAAATAATTAACTTAAAAAAAATGTGATTCTACAAATACTAACGCTGTAGGTAAGTCAAAAATTATAATCTTATAAATTCTTAAATGTACAAATAATTTTAACAATTTTAGAATAGATTTGAAAAAGGCCAAAAACATGGCCGAAACGTTATCATTAAAACACATGATATGAATACAATCCTTTCATTTTTAACGACCTCAAATCAAGAAAATATACACTCAACTAATTTATATATATATATATATATATATATATGTATATATTATTGCAAAATCGTAATAATTCAATTTTGTTTTCAAAGTCAAATTTATTATTTTTTCCCTTTTCCGGGAGTTTTTTGTTCTTAGATATATATTTTTAAAAGTCATTGTCAATAGGTACCTTACTGAACCAAACAAAATAATTATAAAAGCGGAAGTTTAAATTTCCTATCTGCTTCGAACAATTTCCGTTCATGACTAACCTTATCAATATCGAACGGTGCCCATTGGTCTAAATATAAAAACTTTGTCGAACAACTATTAATAAAAGATACAATCGATTATAGATCAATAATTATTAAAAATTGGGGTTAATATTAGGGGATATTAAATGCTAAACAGCAAACTTCCTTATGTTGTTATGGGCATTATGGTTTTATGAATATATCATGATAACTTTACTTTTTTCTTCTAATGATACTTGGCGGAGTGTACAGTTTCGTATAGAATTGGAATTGCAACATTTTGTCCTTATGCCTAGTCACTCTTAATGTTTTCTTATAATAGTCTCTTTATCTCTATAAATCAATGATCCTGTTAATTAGCCCATCTTCCGATTATATTATTTTTTAACGTTTTGTAATAACAAAATCTATAGGCAAAGTCAAGACAGTTCAGTATCTTTTTCTCACGTGTTTGACAAGCGATATTTTTTTTTGTTTAGTAGCTAATGACTTTCTTTTTGCTATATAAACAAAATGGAATCAGTTATCTGAACTTGACGAAGATAGCACCTTTTCAATAATAGCTAAATTACATCCGTTAAACTTCTGGTCGAAAGAGGACCCAACATAGACTCTGACAAAAAAGAACCGCGATAACGTTCATTTTAATTAGCGCCAAGTCTCATGAATTATTTAATTTTCCTTGTGCTTTTTTGTCCGTTTTCTTATGTTTCTTTAACACACATTCTAAATTTTTGTTTATTTATAACGTCCCTATTTTGAAGCTTAACCCTTTTTCTATCTTAATTCTCTATTAAATATTTGCGTTTATTATTAAACTTCCTCACATATTTCAATCATATTAATGTTGTGTTTGTTGATTTTGTTATGTTTATTTTTAATGTTTAAAACAATATACTCAAACATCCTCCAAACTAAACGTCAAGATTATAACGCTGACCTGACAATGATAATAGCGATTCAGTCCGAAATCCCCTAACGCGATTAACGTCCCAAACAGGATAATTACATTAACGTCTGATACTTTTATTTCATCCTCATTATATATTTTTACGGCACTCAGAATTGACAGAAAAACAAAAATCCCGCAGTGGCGGCGAGATACCACTGGAGGTACCAGAACACAACGATTAAAAGTCAAGCACCATGCGTGATGGTACCAGGCAGGTGGTATGCATATAGTGTCCAAGTTAAACGAGCTAGAAACATTCGAGTTGGTTCTTTGGGCTTTTAAAATGTGTAAATTTATTTTAGCAAGACAGTTGATGGTTTTTATGATATTACCCAGCAAATTGAAATGAGAATGACTCATTCATCGTAGTTATTTAATAAATATGAGTTTCATTTAAATAGATCATGTCTTATAATAATACAGGCAATAAATAAGAATTAATATTTTGTTGTATATATTATATCGATATTTTCCAAAAATTTTCTTTTGCATTTATGGTGGAAGATTTTTAAATTATTAAGATTAAGATATAACGAGTATGGTTGTTGTCCTATGTTGAAATTAAATTGTATCATACATTACCTAAGCCTCATGTCTTTATATTATATAATTTTATTTTTCGTAGTTGATTTCCACGGGGCCTTTATTTCTTATTGATAAAACATCGACATCTAATACACAAAATACTTTTTTGCTCTGACGTACACACCATTTTCGATCAAACTGAATTCGCAGTACAAAACTCATTTAGCCAATCTGTCAGTAATTATTAGTGTCAAAAATTTCTGTCCTCTGTGACTGTTTTACAGATAATGGTTTGACCACAGACTAAAGACAACACTCTAATGCTTTTGGGTTTGATATTTGACCTCTTAAGTAGATATAAATGTAAATCTTAATATCAAAAGGCATAATTTTACAGACTTATGAATATGGTCATGTAACATAAAATAAATTATCTATAAGATAAGACTACCCAAGATTTATAAGCCAGACAATCGTCTTAGGCCCATTGTCAGTTCGGTATAATCCCCGACCCAAGAATTAACTCGATGCTTAGCCAAAACCCTTCAACCTCTAGCCGAACAAGCATCCTCGTACGCAAAAGAACTCTTCTTTCTTCCTAGATACGTTAGGCGTTTATAGAGTTTCAGAAATTGATATCCTAGTTAGCTTCGATGTTGTATCTCTTTTCACTAATGTCCCCATTTCAGAAACTTTAGATATTCTAAAAACAAAACAGAATATCTCTTCTGACATCATCAAACTTGTACAGCACTGTTCTTCTAACACATATTTTTCATTTCAATACACTCTGTTCAAACTAGTACGTGGGGCGCCGATGGGTTCACCTCTTTCTCCAGTTCTTGCTAACTTTTCATGGAACAAATCGAAACCCAAGCCCTAAACTCGTCTAATTTAAAACATTCCTGCTGACTTAGATTGATAGTCATTTGATAGTCATTTGGCCTCACGGCAGAGATTCATTAGACTTCTTTCTGCAACACATCAATGGTATACAATCTAACATTCAATTTACCATGGAACTCGAGTCTGATTCTTTGCTCCCGTTTCTTGATGTCCGCAAAACAAAAACCAGCAATGACAGATTCTCACAAACCGCCTGTAGGAAACCAACCCATACCAATCGAGCATTTAATAAATTCAGACGCGGTTCTCACCCGGAACCTAGCCTAGTTCATATATATATATATATATATATATATATATATATATATATATATATATATATTGTAAATATTAAAAAAAAATTCTCTACAACCGTTATTTTTACGGCTATGTACTATTATTTGTTCCTTGAAAAATGTAACTGCCATAATATTTTGTAATTCGAAAGCCTACTACAACTGTACAAAAATTTACCCTTTGTTTTTTATGTATTTATGAAATCCCAGACTCTAATCTCAAACCATTATCTTTTGTAGCAAATTTTATAAACACCTTTAGGCCCCTTGTAAAACGGTCCGAGTTCCAAGAGACATTAGTGGTTAATTACATGATTGTTCCTCAGAGAGACCTTTCGATTACCATCATTATCATTCATTAGTTGATGTTCCTGTTGTATAATAGTGGCTCAGATAATTTGTTAGAATAATCATTTAGAAAGGCAAGCAGCCACCGTTTTTTACTTCTATATCATCACATTCTGTTGCGAAATAACGATTATTATTAATTAACATTAATGAAAACATTCGAGAACTAATAGAAACATCGGTAATAATTCATTATTTCTGTTACATGTAATGAATGTGTGGGAACTAGGATCATTGTTATTTTTCGATTTTCTTTTCATGTCTACAACCAATCTAAAACAAATACATTCTTAATTCTGTATGTATAAACTTGTACAAACGCAAATATTTTTTGGATAATTTTGTTCATCTTAATCTTAACAGTTTTAGGAAAGTGTTAAATTCAAATTCGGGGCAATTGTGTGGCTACAGGTAAACACAGTATGTTTCCTAGGTTTTAGCAAGAATTAATTTTATTTGTTAGTCTCGTTATACTTATTGACCATCTGATGGTGACAAATTTTGGTCCACCATTTTCTTGGTTCTTCCTCGAAGGGAATTGAACGTTGTGTTATTGTCGAATACTTTTGTCTAATTTAACCTACCTTATATGTTCTATAGTTTCCAAGATTCCCTTAGTGGGCGTTGAATTAGTTGTAACCTTGTATATATACAGTGTGCACGTAAACTATGGAACATTTCAAATTAAATCTATCCAGATAAAATTTAAAAAATACCTTCGGACACGTCAATCTTAATTTAATAATACACAATTTTTTTAAATGGCAATTCCAATATTTCATATATCGATATGAAAGGTCTAGTTATTCTATATACAGGACGTTTAAATTTCAAATCGGTTACTTAGCACGTGTTTCTAGAAAAAACTAATTCTCTTTTGTTCACTTAAAAAAACAATTAAAAGGTAGAAATGTAATAAAACAAAAAATCAAAGCAAGTTTTCAAATTGTCCACCATTAAATAGCTGACAATGAGCAATGTGATTTTCAAATTCGTTGGTTAGTGCAGTAGTGCTGCTTTTTTGAAAAAAAGTTTTGTCTTTACTTTTCATGTTTTGTTAAAGATCAATGTCTTACTAAATGTCAAATTTAATAGCTGATAGACTTCCATGAAACCCAACGTATTGAAATTTTAATTATGACAAGTACCCTGCTCTATCTATTACAAGATGAACCATAAGTAAGGTGCAGGCCAAATTTAGGAACTTGCGTCATGTAAGAGATCAATCTAACTCAGGTCGTCCCGCAATATCAGAAGATAAACAATTATATGTTTTATTAACAGTTCTTATCAAGTCATCAGATCGCAATGCAGCAAGGAATAATTCAATCTTCGGTTTTAAAATCCCTAAAGTAGAACAAACGGCTTCCATAAAAATTTCAATTGGTACAAGAACTTAATGAAAACTATTTTGACCTAAGAGTTGAATTCTGTGAAACAATGAAGGGGTGATGCCATAACCATTTGCAATTTTCAAGTCGTATAACTTTCTCAGACGAAGCAGCTTTTTGTTAAATGGTTCTGTCAAGAGGCAGAAATGTAGATATTGTGCACCTAAAAACCCACATTGGATGATGGAAGCACCTACACAAGGCTCAGAAGGACAACTTATGGGCAGGGATTGTCAGAGCATCCCGGCGTGCCTGATGATGTTCTATGGTTTCAGCAGTACGGTGCACCGCCACATTTACTATTTTCCCAAACAAATGGATTGGTAGGAGAGGGCCTATTAAATGACCTGCTAGATCTCCCGAACTAACTCCACTTGAATTCGAATTCTTTTTGGGGGGCTATATGAAATCAAAAGTTTTTTTTGTTCGCTGATCATGAATTTGCGGTCAAAATTGCTCCATCTCCCTTTCATCTTATGTAAAATATGATTCGTAAACAAAATTCTTTAATCTTCAGCGTTCAAAAATACTTCGATAATCATATGTCGCCTGTCTGGATCAGCGATTTTTTTTTATTTGCGTGGCAGTGTAATTTAAGATTTTTTAAAAGATATAAAGACGACATTCTTGTGCTCGTAACTAATATGGTTTCATTAAGTATCGAAAAATTAAATATTTAAAGAAATTTGTGGTACACTAGTTTAATTCTGAATATATCAGACATATACATGTTTCAATTTATGGTATCAATAACAACACCTAAGGAGTCGCTGAACTCAATAAGATGCTTATGGTAAATATTTACTAGAACAGCATCATACAAAGGAATTAAAACTTTGGATACGTAGAAAAAAAATTATAGGATTTTTTTTGGAAAAAAATAAGTTATGAACGATCAAGAAGAATTTATAATTAACCAATAACAAACAATTTCGTGAATCATGTTGCAGTGTGCAGTTTCACTTATTAATGTTTCTTCACCTTTATGCTTCAGTAGTTCATATTCAAGTCAATACTATCCTGGCTGTATTTTATTTATAACCTTATTTATACTAAATGTTATCTTTTACAACTCTTATAGTGTAATATCTCGACAAAAGTAACTTCTTTGTTTATTTGCGTAAATTCCTCGTTTTCGAACAATATCTTCATGCTCAATAAGCAATTAAGGAACATAAATTGAACCAGTCATAATTTGATACATTCGAGGGCAGTTAATTTTCATTTTGAATTGCTGATCCAATTTGCGAAACATGTCATTCATGTCAGAGCAGAGTCAGTTCGCCGGCGAATTCCAGCACGCCTACAGAAAACTGCTACGGGTACTGCATAAAAATACTTGTGACAGACATTAAAATTAATTAAAGCGTCATCAAGTTTTCTTATTTATTTAATACTTTTTTTGTCAGAGAATAGTAATAAATACAGTAATTGCTGAATGCTTCAGTAAACAAACAAACGAAGACCGATGGCGAGTTTTTCCTTTAAACAGGCCAGAGAGCGCTGATCTTTGAGATGTTTCTTGGCAAATCCCCTTCACCGAGCAAAGATATTACCGACCAGAAAAACATAATTGAATTATATTTACACTGATCATGTATGAACTGCTGCTAGTAATCGTATAGTTATAAGAAAGCTAATTAGTCTTTCTCTGTCCTACAAAAGAGACTTTAACATATTTTATCCAATCATGTATAAATAATAATATTATTGGAACTGGTACGGGAAAAATATTGGAATTTAAAATTAGCATTTTGTGTGATATTATAAATGCAATACAATAATTTGAGATATGCGGTCTTATAATATCAATTTATCCTAAATCGTCAGTCTATTCAGATAAGAATAGATATTTCGAGTCTGGGACAGAGTGGCAATTAGCTATAATCTAGATATTTTGATATGTGAGCTATTCTGAGATAAAAGTTGAACAAAGTTTATAAGGTGAAAAATATTATTTTTTCTTTTCTTTATTATATTAAACCGACTTGTTAGATATCATTAAGAACTCAAGTTTTAAAACATTATGATGATCTAATATTCTACTTACCAATGAACTCGAAGAAGAAATTCGTGGCGAAAGCAAAAAACTATGTGAATAAGGTAATAGTCAGGTAAAGTGAGAAAGGTAATCTTAAATCAAGACGAAGTATGCAAGGAAACTACAACTTTCCGCTAAAGCAGACAAATGGAAAGCGTGTAGATAGCAACTATTTCAAGAAAACAGGAACTAGTATTAGAGGTCAGTTAATACAAGAAACAGAGACGATCATGGAAGAAACGAGGAACAACTTGAAGATATAGCGAGTTTTTATTTAACTTAGAATAGAATCGTGGTTCTCGTAGTGCACAATTTAGACTGGATATAATTACAGTATATCTCAATTAAAAACTTCACATTGTTTGAAAAACTCCCATTTTATAAGTCACATTTTTTAATAACCCCCAATTTCCAAGAAAATCTGCCAATTTTCGAAAATAGATAGAATATATGATTCTGAACACTTTCGTTCAGACATATTTTCTCTCTAACCTATAGTAAAAAGGTTTTAGTGCAAAAGAGAAAAGAGTCGATTTTCAATCTTTCTTTGTCTAGAATCCATTTCAGCCAAAGTGGGAATGAAACAGTTTCAAGACAGATTAGTGTATGACTTGACATGAATTAGTGACTTACTTAATGAAGAAAAGCGATTTTTATAGTTTACACACTATCAAAGTAAGTACAAATGAAAATTCTTCTTCAAGCAAAACTCCCAAACAAAGGGAACCTGGGAAGCTCCAATCCCAGTTATGAATGAAATCCTGACAAACCATATCACATTTTATAGACGCTAAATAAATTCTGAAAGGAAACACGCAACAGGTTTGACAGGGCAAGAATTGTCCTTAATACGAAATCGGAAAGACTCAAACACAGACAAAAGGTGATAACCACCAACATAAGCAACAAAAAGTTCAAGGAAAATCCCTACCAATGTCAGGAGTGGAAAAGGAGAACAGAGATCTCTACTCTATACATCGATGCATTAAATTGTAAAAGACAAAAAAATATATTACAAAGTTTATCAAATATTAGAACAAAGAAAAGAGCAACAGTCATTTGAGACTGAACGATGGAAGCGAAAGCTTCTTACGAAATATACTTGCCTTCTCTCGTTATCTAACCGTCTCTGTTTTTCTTTCATTGTGTCATTCTTAGTAATGGATATAAATTCCAAGTGAATTAAAATAATTGTCACATTTTGTTATGACTCAATCGGAATCTATTTCTTTTTTTAAATATATCTGCAAAGAAATATAAGTTTAGATATAATTTTTAAGTTCTTATTCTATGTAATATTAAAATGAGTTTCATTCATTTTATGTGAAATGAAAGTAGTACATACCTAAAATTAATTAACAATGATATTAAAAAAATTCCGGTTCCGAACCCGCCTACTTTGGATTTGCAACTGTGCGCTTCAGACTCATGACCACCAGTATCTAATTTAATTAAGTTATTTGTAGAGTATCAGATTTTCAGGCGCTATGTAATACATTACGATAACAAAACGATGTAAACAAAGGACCTATTTTACTTAATGCGTATCCGTCTATGACTCTATATTAGTTGATAATACGAAAATTTAATCTTGTCTTCTTTGTGGTGTTTCATTCTAACTGGCTGTCGCCCAGTGGTCGAAATTCGACCAATTGTGCCAATATCTCTGGCAGGTTAAGTAACATGAAAATTTTATCGTGACATTCTATCCTAGGACTTTAGGGAGAACAGCAATTACACAGAACGGATCCAGATTCGGAACCTCTGTGTGATAGTTTCCTCGAAAATTCTAGATGTCGGTCTTACATCTCGCTTCTACAAATAAGTAACGAAATTCAAGTTTTTTTCAGATATAATTCATAGAACTTTATTTGTGTTCAAATTCGTAATTCTTAATTTAATATGACAACAATTCAACTGCTAATGGGCTACCCTACATATTTATTTTTTCTAACCCCCCTGTATAGCTATAATTGTCCTCAATTCTCTAACATTTATTAAAATCCTCATTATAACAATTCCATCTCATTATATATTTCCACCACCATGTATATGCAACTGCTTATGGACCACGCATAATATTTTTTAACATTTTTCAACCACTGGGTAAACCATTCTGTATATGCCACTGCCTATGACCCACCATATTTACTCTTTTTGATTATGAAATTTTTAATTATCTTCTGTAACTATAATTCTACTCCGACCTATATTTCAATCATTATATATTTGGAACTCTTCGTGGTCTACTCTATAAATCATTTCCTTTTCTAACATTTTTTATCACCATCCTGTATATGTATAATTCCTCTTACCCTATATTTCATCTTAACTATATATACAACTGCGAATGGGTTACGAAATGTTGCATTTCCATTTCCGCCACCCTGTATATGCATCTAAGTATAACATTTTTTGCACCACCCTGTATAACTGTATTTTTACTGCACCTTGTATTCCAAGAACCCTGTAAATTCAACCGCTAATGGGCTACCCTATATAATTATTTTATTAGTTATAATTGCACTCTACTCTATATTTTAAACACCCTAAATATGCAACTGCTTATGTGCCACCCATTAAAAAAATGATTTCTAACATATCTGGAATCGCCCTGTATAATTATGATATTCAACGATTACTTTACCCACTAAACAATAACAACGTTTGCATGCCACTTCCAGATGTACATGCTCTAAGTATATAACAGCATTGGTCTGTCTATATATAATTACTCAATGGTTTAAACAAAACAAAAATGAAGAAAATCGGTTGAGAAACAGAGGAGAAAATGGTACCTAATCGTTTTGTCTTAACCTATTTATATATAGATTTCTGAGGTATGTCAACTTTCCAATTTAGTATATCGTATAGAGGAGAATGGAGTGTTTATTAGAACGAAAGGAAATTTTGTGCAGGTATTGTATATTACTTTGATGTTACATTGGTCTATTTCTTATAATTTATTGATTTTCTATAAACGAGGAGAACCTTAATATATAAACTGGTGTGGTGTCGGTCGTGGTGTCTATCCTGATAACGGTCGTGGTGTCGTTCCGAACGTTTCAAAACAAATGAAACTTCAAGTTATGTATTTCATTCGTTTGAAGTGTGGACTTCCATTAAGAAGCTTTCGACTCAATAAACTGGTAGAATCTGCAATTGACCGACAACATCAGGATAGAAGAAATTAAATGGTGGAACCACATTATTAATTTCTATACATACTTACCTGGATACAGGTCCCGTAATACTTTAGATACAGCTTACTAGAAGCTCAAAAAAGTGGTAGAGTTAGTAAGCGTTAAAGAAATTGGAAAATGACAGACAATAGTATGATAACTGCTTAACTACTATAAAAAACAACTGAAAAAGCAGGAATACGCTCTGTCAAGATTTAAAGGCACTGGCTGCGAACCACACAAATTAACGAACAAGGGAATGGCTGTCTCAGTAGTAATCCATAATAAATCTGGTAAATTCGAATCACACTTATTTAGGATCACAGCTGATCTCCGTAGTGACTTCATCATAACTGATTATATATACTTAGGAAGTGTCACACAAGCAAAGAATAACAAATACCATATACCTTTATGCGGGGGCATCTATCTATCAATGTTTGGAGTGATCAAGCTAAAGTCAAAATAAGAATATGGAAAGGCAATCTAGAAATTCCTAGCACCCCAAGAGTCAGACAGTATGATGCAATATACAATATAATCAAAGCAATATATAGGGATATTAGAAAGTATCTTTCAAAACTTGAACTAGAATCACAAGGTACTCAATTATATAGATTTTATATCTTAACTATCTAAGATTTGTTAAGGACATTATTCTAATTACTTTATCGCGAAAGGAATTTGGACATCTAGTAGTTTCAGAATTGAAAAATCTCCAAAAGTACCATTATTCTAATGGCCAAAAAGCAAAGGACCAACAGTTGATAAAATTTAACTCAGTAAGCAATTACATAATCCTAAAAATAAACACTTAAATTTAACTTATATAAAACAGACTTATGCTCAAATATGTTTCTGTTTTTAACTGAATTTCAGAAATTCAAAATTGGATAGATTGAAAAAAAAATATGAACACTTCAGTATTTGTTTGATATACATAACTGTACATTCAATCTGTCATATCCCAAAGATAAAAATCTGGAGGATTATCAGTGGAGTTGGCGGTTATGCACGGGATATTGCTTTGTGGTAAATATCGGACATCATATCCCATATTCGTGGTGCACCATCAATTAGCAAGCATTTTTTAAAAAATCCTTCATATGTACCAATACCGATAATATATTACTAAGGAATAGAAGCAATTGATATTGCTAGCAAACATTTATTTCTTATTAATATCGCAAAATAAATATCAGCTGTCCTTAATCTTAAATTAAGAAAATTCAACTTTAATAAACTAATATATGGAGCACAATTATACATAAACAATTTCGTATTCCTGACTTTGTCGTTAAGAATAAATTAAATACATGTCGTTGTCATTCATAATACTAATAATGCGGGTAGGTCGGCTTATTCGGACAGGCACTAATTAATGCAATTATGTTTATCTATCTTCGTTCCGAGGAAGTGAGTCGCTAATGACGCGTTTATTTTTGTATAAAGAAAATTTTTAAACGTAATGAAAACAAAGCCTTAACTCTAATTTCAATTGAAAACGCTAACTACAAGAGAACAAAATTTTTAGCACGGAACATTGAAGTTCTAGAATTGATTTTGATAAAGCATTTTTTATTCTTTGAAATTTTAAATAACTGTAGTTTGTCCTTCTTTTAACCATATACATCGTCAAAATTTCCGATCACTGTAAAAGTTTTAATTAGTAGATATCTATGAATTTGCATTTGTTCTTTTTTTTTGTTAATAATACTGGCGGAAACTTCTGTTCAAATCTTCCAGACGTTTTAGGGTTTAAATGAAACCCTGTTCTCAATGACAGTATTAACAATGAATTTAAAAAATGCATTTATATGCTGTGTATACAAATTATGTTCTATAAACAATTATTCCACTTTCGATGGTTACCGTGCTAGAGGTAGCTTATGTAAAAACACAGTTTTGCACCCTAACACCAAACCTTTATTTTAAACACTCAACGTCGTTTCAAGAACTCTAAGGTATCATCTTCAAGGAGTAGTTTGGTTCATTCCTTGAAGATGACAACTTAGAGTTGTTGAAACGGCCTTGAGTGTTTAAAATAAAGGTTTGGTGTTAGGGTGCAAAACTGTGTTTTTACATTTGTGACACACCAAAGGTTCCACAGCTTTCCATTAGAGGTAGCTTACAAAGTCATTTCCCCTGTACGCTGCTCGTCAGAAAGAAAGCCCCAGTTAGCTGATTAGGAATCATGCAGAACCATATTTAACCAAAATCGTTGTTAAAATTTATATTATTTAGATTCTCATCAGTCCAATAATAAGAATTGGCAAATTTGGGCGTTATCGATAATATTATATACCTTACTGATTTTCATGGACCCAGCAAAAAATTTGCTGCTTTGCAAGTTTTAAGGTTGCTGAACGACCTATGTAATAAGGATACAAGAAATTACTATGCAAGTTGACTTTTCTCTCCAATAAGGATTATCTTTATTTATAAGTGTTGAAACTATTCTGGAACTTTTTGAATCGTTTGTAGAATATTTTCTTCCTCATTCAAATTTTGGTGAACATAGTGGCAATTGTTGGACATTAAATGTGTATAAAATTTGGTGCTTTGGAACTCGTTGGAGCGTAAATAGTCGTCGATACTCTCGATAAAAGCAGTTCGTTACAAAATACATAATTGTACCCTATGTAGGGATATTCTTGATTCGAAAACAAAAGGCATTTGGTAAGTAAAAGACTGACTAATCAACTGACGTAAAAATTATTGATAATGTACAAAACTTTTAAATCATCGCATCCTAGACAAACATTATAAATTAACTTATGATATTTGAACGACTATAGCCCGCTAACCGGCTTGAAATGAGTTTAGGAGTGTTCTGCTTAAGTTTGTTCAATTCGTCATGCTAAACTCTGTATATATGTGGACGGTTTTTTCTGTGTACCTCCATCCGTTCCTGCAAAATTATTGTTATAATGAATCACTTAACGGCAACAGGGCTAGGTTGGACGTAGTTGACTTGTCATCTATCATTGAAAACGTGTTTTGTGCGTAGAGGTAATTTCTAAAGCTAGAGTGCGTGAGGTATGGATACCTGTACAAGTAAAATCGTAAGTCTGGATGAGAGAAAAAGGAAACCGAGTGGACGTATCTGTCTCGGTCTAGAGCTGCAAGCAATAGCTAGATGTCACTTGAGTGACGCAAACAAGCACCAATCAGAAGCGAGCTTAGACGTCCACTTGATTTTCTAGGTTTTTGGCGTAGTTTATATTTAAGTAATAATTCTATAAGTATGAGACGAGCGACAAAATGCTATTATGGAATTAGGAGTAGGCGTGACAGGGGATGTATAAGGTGACATGTACATTAATACATTCCGGGAGATTAAATAAAAAATATTTTTGTAAACTTTTAATCATTAGTCTTTCTAATCTTTCAAGCAATATTCTGAGAGTTTATCACATTATGCAACAGGTTTGTTTATTCATAAAGGATACATCAGATAACGCAATTATATAAATTTAAATTTGAAGAAGTAAAAGATGTCAAAAAAACTACCTATATTATTTTAATTCCAATCACAGTGAACATTTAGTTCAGCTTCTATTAGTCACGTAACAACTATTGTTAATTACTGATTAAAGACAATGGATTTGTTGTTGTATAAGCATGAACGTACAAACTTCAGTGTATCGACACACGATGGAGAAAAGGACGCCTCCAGTTTAGTTGATGACTGAATTTTATTATATCTCCACTAACAAGTTGTTAATGTACCGAGCTTGTTTCACAGTCATCCCGATTAATTACTGAGTCTGCTTTTGAAAAGTACCGCAAGTAGATGTAAGAGTATGTATGTTCAATTTAAGATATCAAAATACACTTGCAAAGTGTCGATACTGTAAACCTGTTTATATGTGTAGAACCATTCTTAGAATATTAAAATAAGCCATGCTACACGGTCATTCTAAAAACTGAACATTATTAATAACAACTGCTTACAATATATTACTTGTTTCAACTTGAAATGAAATGTCAAATAGTAATTTATTTATTATCTCATCTCCCTAATATAATTGTATCAAAGCTCAATCCTTGGCGTTTTCCAGTACCCCGTCCTTTTTTTTTAATAGAATTTATCTCATAATGGCTCAGTAAAAGCTGCTGCTTAGAATGTCCGATGTGTAATCTTACCCTTTTGCCTTGTTGGTTTTTACGTTACCTTTAGATGGTACATTCTATTACTAGTGGTGATAATTCGTAGTTATCATGGAGATTTGGACCTTATGTCCAATCCTGTTGAGATTTTCTAATAGGTTTTTGATATTTGGCATGATTTCAACAGAGTTCTTGAACAAAATTTCTTCTTAAGATAATTCTATAACATTGCCATATACCCATATTGTTTCGAAAGTTAGTTGAGTTCTTTTCATGTGTTTTTGTTTTTTTCTTGGTAATCTTCTTATTTTCTGGGAATATTCTTTTACACATTAGTGTAGTATTCAATATTAACTAAGCTATGATCTTCATTATTTCTAGAATTGACATTTTCACCAAACTAATGAATGGCATTTTGTGATGCTACTTTTAGATCTGGAATGAATGTCATAAAGATTTAGTGTTTATCAATGTTTGATATAAAAATTGAGAGAACAAATTCCTGAAATTTTTGTTCTTGACTCCAATTTAGTAGGTAATTTTAGGTCTTTAACTTAAGAGTGCATTTATTTGTTCCATTAATCATACGAATCGTTTCTCTGATTTAAACACTGAATCATAGTTCATTATGTTTAAATATCCAATAACAGATACAAAACATTTCATTCTCCACTTTATCAAGAAGCTTTTCATAAAAAAATTAGAATTCACCAACAGCATTTTTTGTGTTCTGAATTATGCTCGTTAAATGTAACTTATCCAGTCATAAGCACATATTTGTAGGTTCTACATACTACACTACATATTAAACCCAATTTCATATAAACTGTGAGATTATAAATTCAAAATTGAGAAACTCGTGTCTAAGATTTACTTTTTAACCGTTTTCATAATACTGTATTCTTTCTTAATCAAATAAAAACATAGTCTGATACTAATCTTATTTTGTGTTGTTTCTGTTGATGAGAACACAACTCACTGAAGTTAAATTTCATCTAAATAATAATTAAAAGTTAATTTCACGCTTGGGACGTCGCATGTCAACTAATGACCGATTGTGAGTGTATCTCATCAACAATTAAATCGTTTGACTTAATTTTAATTTTATGCTCGTGTGAGAATACAACTCATCAATTGAATCAACGTTGAGCAAGGACACTATTATCTTTAGTATACCATAACGTAATTTGTTAAAATGTAATGAATACTGATTTGGTTTTTTAATGTATGTTTATTCAGAATTTCGGGTAATTTACTATATATTGCAATTAATTGATGCTCTTTCAATATTTTTCAACATAAATTCCTTGGATTTTGTATATAATTATAACTAATTTTACTTTGAATTAGTTTTTTGCTTTTGTCATTCAATTATGAGTGCGTAGTGAAAATTATTTCTGTTAATCGTATTTATTATTTTCCATACATAGGTATATAAGTTTATTGAACTTTCTGATGAAACTCACAATATACACTAATGTACCAATTAAATCCCATTTTAATAAATTTATACCATTTTTTTTCAGAATCGGTTTCACCTGCTGTTGACAGTACTATTACTTCTGCTGACGTAATGGGGGTTTCGGAAGAAGTGACGTCACCTAATGCGGGAACAGAACCGCGAACTTCGGGTGCACATGCTATTAGCGTTGTGGCCGAACAAAGTGACGTTAGTGATCCGGAACCGGATGAGTTTGCACCAAAAAGGAAACAGCGGCGTTACAGAACAACTTTTACGAGTTACCAGTTAGAAGAATTGGAAAAGGCGTTTTCTAGAACGCATTATCCAGATGTTTTCACTAGGTAAGAGTAATATTTTTTGTGGATATTGATTAATACCCGTTCCAGTATTTTTCATCATAAGATAAGATAGTTCACAATTATCGATTGTATACCTATTTTATTTATTTTTTATGGAATTGGAACTGCTATCTTTTCAGCTGCCGTCTAAACTTGTTCCATAACATTTAATGACCGCGGAAGCCTCTCAGAATATACATATACATATATATATATATATATATATATATATATATATATATATATATATAGTGCATTTAGTGCCCGCGAAAACTTAAAAACATATATATATATATATATATATATATATATATATATATAATTTATTTATCTCTTCAGAGGTTTTAATTCACACTTGAACCCGGTAGGTTAGGTTAAACGATCGGGTGGTGGACATTTTTTCTGAACCTGCCAACTGCTCGGGCTGATTTTGATGAAACTTTTTGTGTATTTAAGTGGGTTAGATTTACAGTGTCCCCGGTAGGCGGCGCTGCAATCGGCTTCTAGGATTTTTTTTTTAACTTCTTCCAAACCAATGGACAGATTTTGGTCAAACTTTTTGTGTGCGTTTGAATGGGCCCCTGTAAAGCTTTAAATATACAAGTCGGACCCGGTAGGTGGCGCTCCGATCGGGTTGTTGGAAAATGTATATGACCTACCACCAATCTAGATGAAATTTGTGTATGTTTGAATCGGTTAGATTTAGAATTTGAACTGGTAGAGTCCCAGTATGAGTGGGTCCCTGCAATTGTTTAAATTTACGATTGGACCCAGCACTGCAATCGGGTCTTAGTTTAATTTTTTTAACAATACCGTGTTCGATGCCGGGCGGGCCAGCTAGTACATATATATATATATATATATATATATATATATATATATATATATATATATATGAACAAGGCTAGGTTCCGGGTGAGAAGCCCGTCTGAATTTATTATATACTCGACGTTTCGACTCCTGCTTTGGAGCCATTATCAAGAGACAAAAAGTCAAAAAAGAGTTTCAGAGTCTAGATCGAACTCGGGGGCTCAATCTGCCAACTCCCCACGAGTCACAAGGTAACTCAACTGAATGTAAATCTGCTCTGCTTCTTTTATTTACAGATATCGACAGACCCAACCTATACTCAATAATATAATAAACTTCTCTAATTCTAGAAACCTCTCACTCAAATTGACTGGTATTTTTTTGTAAGGGTAGCCAAACTCAAGTTTTCTGTCTTCATAAGCCCATGTGATATTAAACGTAATTTTTTTTATAGGAAGACACCGCCTTGTATAATTTTAATACATACCATACCATGGCGATTTCTGTAATCGAGAATTCTCTGATAGAAAAAAATCCATGATATATAGCGCCTAGTTAAAGTTATTAATTAAAATTAATTTTCTTATATTTATATAAATATTTGCTGTTTTAAAATTTTTGAGTTCCGTGGGCTATACAGTAACCGTAAATACGTTTATGGTGGGCAGGCTCTTATTATCAGCTTGCACGAAATTTTCAAGGTTTTTAGATCAGGTATTAAACAACTAATTACAGGCAGATTTTTGGCAAAATATCAAGAAACTAT
Source organism: Octodonta nipae (assembly GCA_034190945.1). Classification (NCBI taxonomy): domain Eukaryota; kingdom Metazoa; phylum Arthropoda; class Insecta; order Coleoptera; family Chrysomelidae; genus Octodonta; species Octodonta nipae. Next base: position 64,622,480 of record CM067218.1, read on the forward strand.
TTTAGAAATATATACGGAATATAACACACGAAAGCATATAAACACGAACTGCAATTAGCAATGTTTACTTGTGTGTAATATCACCAGCGTTTAAGCAAATCATGGAGCGTTTCCATCGATAATAAAATTTATAAAAGACATATTTTTTGTCTTTATACGAAACAGTAATTTAAACATAAAATTGACGGTATTGTCTAATAGGATGACAATAAATTACTTTCAATGATGTCAAATTATCTTGACAATCCTTTTCAGTCCCCCAACCCGTTTAATATCCTCATTCCTGTAGTATTGGGTCTTACCCTACCTACGTCTTCCTCCCATCCAAAGTCTCCATTAATTTACATCATCTGTTATAATAGAAAATGTAAATTAATTCTAGTAAATTAATACTGTCACACCTTTATTATGCATAATAATTATTAATAAACTGTAGTTTTGAAAATATGTACTGTACCTAATACAATGAAAATTTTAACTAAAATTTTAAAACCTATAATAGAAAACTATTAAAATCATGTAGTTTTATTGATTTTTTGAAAAGAGTTGTCATAAAAAAGGGAAGTATGTTTTAAAGACAAATAATGTAATAAGAAGGGTTCATTTATAAATAAGCAAGGATTTCCTTTCTAATTTAATTATCTCAAATATCATCATCAAATATTCTCAATAAACTTATAAGGACTAATTTAACGTTTCCCCAAAAAAGGGAAATAAGCAATTAAGTTAATTTAACGACTACCCAGGTGTTGTTCTTGCAAATGCTACACTATGAACATTGACAAGGAGTATAAGTGTATCATGTCGTAAAAAGTTTACATAAAGAGTTTATTATTTTTTTAGCATTAACGACGAAAACTAACTTGGCAATAGAAAAAAGAAAAGAACAAGGTTTTAAATACATAAACTATGAAATAATTATTTATCAAAATGTATATATATATATATATATATATATATATATATATTTGTTTTTAAGTTTTCGCGGGCACTAAATGTTTTAGGTGGTTTCCGGGAACTACGCGGATGAATTCCCGGAAACCACGTAAAACATATATATATATATATATATATATATATATATATATATATATATGTCTAGCCGTAGGCTTTCACGTATGTATCAATATGAAGGAATGTTTATCCGGGAATACATCCGTTTGTTATATTGATTCATGTTTGAATCGTGCAGACATTTCACTTGGCATTCTCAATGCGTTGTTATGGTGAACTGAGAGGTGATCTACCTGAGCTCTTTATTTTATATGCTTCCGTCAGAGGTCGTATCGCGCCTGATTTGTCGGTGTTGACTACGCCCCCTTCACCTCCATGTCTTCACCTCTTTCACCTCCATGTCAGAAAAAAAACGTCTTAAAAGTCATTATAATACCTACTCATTTTTAAGTAGATAACACTCTATGCATAAACAAAATTACAATAAAGAAAAACAAGGATATTACTTCATACTATATTATTCCTTAGTTTTATCGAAGTGACTATATAAGATAAATCTATTTTAACTAATTCTGATTTTATAAGAACAGAAATTCATATTATCACTGTGTTTTAGAACACTGTTTACATTTTGCGAAAGCGCTATTAACTTCATCGAAAAATGTCTAAATTAAAACAGATTTAGGAGGCATTTTCAACAGATACTATTGAGCAACACTTTTATTCAAATAATTACAGAACATGGATACACCAGAAGTATTAAATACTATCTGAACAGTGTAAGTAATGCAACTGGTGTACTTGCTCGGTCGGTCGAAAACCTAAAACAATATAAGGTTTGTTCCAACTTCCAACCCGATAAATAACAAATAAACAACTGCACACAACTAGTTATTGTAAACGATAACTCGTCATCGGGCACTTCGGTAACGGACAGTCAATCGGTTATTTGTCTCATTTTGATAAAAAAAATCTGCCGATATCCGAAATTATTCGAAACTTTTATATCAGATTCTGTTACGGTTTCGGATAGATTTTTATTTCGGATATCCGACAGTTTCGGTTACGGAGCTCCATAACATCCGTACTATATACCCCTTGGTTTTCAAGTTTAACTTTTAGTTTCGGATTTCCTAAACCTGTGCCTATAGTCTGGTGCGGTTTGTGTGCTGTCGCTATGTCATGCCTTCGAAGAATTCTGTCCGTTGTCCCTTTGATGTATGGTAAGACTACTTTTGGTTTTTCGGTGAGGTAATCGTTTGGTTTTGGCTCATGGTGTTGTTATGCTATTTCCTTTTTGATTGTGTGGTTTGTGTATCCGTTTTGTCTTAGAGCGTTTAGATGAATACAAATTAGCTGTCAAAAATTAACTGATACATTGCCTGTTCCAACACCAACAACAATCGGGCCATAAAATCAATTTCGATAGTTGCAAAGAGATCGCACAAACAACTCATTACGAAATCAGACTAATACGAGAAGCTATTGAAATTGAGAAAACTGGACAACTAAACAAAAGAGACGACGTCCTGCACCTCTCTAAGACATGGAAGACAATTATTAAACATCAAAATAAAACACAATTAGCTACGCAAAATACAAACCCGTCAACAAGCAACACACCCTACACGGCAGCAAAGGGGGCGGAGTCAACACCGACCAATCAGGCAGATGTCCTCTCAGTTCACCGTAACAACGCATTCAGAATGCCAAGTGAGGCCTTGGCGAAACGTCTGTAGGATTCAAAGATGAATCAATATAAGGAACGGATGTATTCGCGGATATATATTTCTCCATATATATATATATATATATATATATATATATATATTTATTTATTTATTTATTTATTTATCTAATGTATTTATGCTTGGGGGATAGACTGATAGTTATTTGTTGAAATGTTTTAGTAAAGTATATTGGTTGTCTAGCCTTACTAGCAATTGTCACAATATTTGATAATGTATGTGATTTTTCAAAAAAAAAACACAGCTGAATCCTAGAAAAATGGCTCTAGAGTTGACAAAATATTTCAGTACAACACGGCCTGATAATTATCCAACGGAACTTTGAGAGATTTCCGTTGATAGAATCATGAAGAACAACAATTGACAAGTACTTGTACAATTTTACAATTTAAACCAGTACGAAAGAAAACTCAACAATGAGATAGGCAAATGTAAAAATCAAAATTTCTCAATTAATAAAGCGTTAATAATAAGAATTTTGAAAAAATGGAAATGACGAAACAACATAATAAAAGATATATTATTTGAAAATAAATATATTCATTTAAAAAACGAAACGTCTCAAACAAAACTAAATAATGACACCATGGTAGAAAAGAAATGCAAGGATTTTCACCTATTTGAAATGAACATATATACACCTTAATAGCAGATGCACAAGTAGTACCTAATCGCACAGGTTGAAGATCTGAGTCTTATTTTTAGAAAATTGGAGGAGTAAAAAGTGGCCTCAAAATCAATTTAAACATATAGAATACCTAGCAACAACACAAGAGAGAACATCCAATCCAGAACTGGATGCTAGACGCTAAAGGCTAAAGTCACAATAAATTTAAATTCTTTGATTCATAATAACTAAGAACGACAAAGCAGAAGATGAAATACAAAATAGGGCAAAAATAACAGGGGCGAGTCTATCTATCAGCCTTAATTCATAAATTTTGTGCACAGGCCTCTCCAGAATAATTGGTTTCTTTACTGTCGTTTGCAAGGTCCATCCATTTAAATCTCTCATGCTGTTTCAGATCATCTGTGCATCTAATTTGTGGCCTTACTTTTCCTCCTTTATGATTCCACGGTCTCCAGTAGATTATCTTTCCGTTTAGACCAGCTAATGTGACTTTTCACTAACGACTTGAACTTTAGTTATATTTCTCGTTTCTGTGTCACATTTGTATCTTCATCGATCTCTGCGCTTTTGCAATGTTATACATATTTAGAAGTCTAACTAACACGTCTATTAAATTCGATTGACGCAGTTGCAATGTATGTTGGTTATTAGTTTGGTGTATCAACAGTCGATCCTGTTGTCTTGCGTTAAGTCCTTTACTGCCCAGTATTTTACGCTATCAAAAAATTTCTCTAATGCGATAAAAACATCATAAAGACTGGTATGGGAGTAGATCTAGAACATTTAATTCAATAGTGTGTTGAATAATCATATATGTGACAGAAGTGTGGGTTATGAACAAACGGAATAAAGGAAATATCAAAGCAACAGAGATGTCATTTTGGAGAAGAAGCTATGAAGTCAGCACGATATATCGAAAAAAAACTTAAGTAAAAAAAGCATGGATGTTAAAAAGATATGTTAACATTTGTAGAGGAGATGAAATTCACCAATTATAGAACATGTTACGAAAGGTTCTTAGTATCTAGAGTAACGGAGTGGAGTTCACTAGGTAGAAGAAAAGTCATGATCGACAAAGAAGATCCTGGAGAAAAGAACCAGTAGTCTATCCTCCTGGAAAAAATTAAAGAATTCAGAGAAAGTAAGGTGAACTTACGGAATAAGCAGAGATTAAGGCCTGTTAGAACAACTAAAGTACTGTATAGAGCTGAAAATCTGTTGACTATGTGATATTTGACAAACTGAAAAGAAAAAGAAGGAGAAGAAAGATATGTCTGAAGAAGTGCCGAGCTGACTGAAAGACTGAGAGGAAGAAGATATTATTGGGCAGTTTTTACGAGAAGTTAACTAAAGATCGAGGTATTAGCCTTGAAGAAAAAGTAGACTTTTACAGAGACCTTTTATTTACATATTTATTGTGTTGTAATCCTTTTTGGTTTATTTCTTTTTCGATGTCTTGTTTTCACATTCTTTATTCTTTATCTCTTGATGGTATCGTATCTTGTATCTTCATCATTACTATTCAAATGATCATACCATTTTAGTTGTTTCTCATTTATTGCAACCATGATGAAATATTGCGTCTTCATTTTGTCACATATTTTCTTTTTCTTATATGGCACAGAGTAACGCCATCATTTCTTCTCCAGGGTGTCATCCCGTCCTTAAGTGTTTACTTCAACCATCCTATTCCTCCAATAACGAAATAGTTTCTTTTATCCGTATTACCCTACAGCCCCAATTTATCATACTCTTCTATTAGCTTATTTAACATATATGTCATATAGGGCTTAGTCTTGAGTTGTCATTCGATCCCATTGCTAATGGGGACATTTAAATTGTATCACTGATAATGTATTGTGTTCTATAAATTTTATGTTGTATTTTATCTTGTTTTAACGATATAGTTTGTGGTATATATTTTTTAATTTAATATTAGTGCTGTTCATCTTTCATATTTGTTTCTTTGTTTATCTGGGGTTCAAATTTTGTTTTATTTTTCTTTTCTTAAATTTTTTGTTTGTTTTCTTTTTAAACCCCCATCTTCCCAAGCAACTACCAGCATTTACGAAAACTGGTGATTTACCCTCTTAGAAGGGACCAGGTGACGAGAAGCCAGAAGCGACCAGGAACTGAGAGAAAAGGCAAATTAGGAACAATAAATCTCATTGTATTTTTTTTTCAATTCACACACAGAGAAGGGTTCTCGGATTCTTTCTCACCAAAAATCATTTGTAGGTGGTGGCAGTATTACTCCTATTGTCTACTGTCCTTTTCTTACAGGAGTACATCTGTAAAATAAAAATAGCTGAAATATCCCTCTGGGTAGCAGCTTCTACAGAGTGGTATAGCCGCTGGGATTACCCAATAAGGACGGGGGCTTTTACAATGGTGGCACCGATAGGATTAGGTTGTAATTAGCGATTAGGCAGGAAAGAAAACATAACCTGTTTATTTTAGGATTGTCGTTAAACCAGCGCCTCAGGACCTTCCCCATGTCTTACGCGGCGCTTTTCTAGTACTCTCTAACATTTTTTTCGCCTTATCGGGATTCCTTCCTATACCCAATTCAAATACGTCTGTCCAACTTCCGCGCGAAACAGAATTTCGGCAAGAAATTTTGCAAGGTTTTTGACTTTTTACTAGGTCCCCATACTTTATGGCGACATGACTTATGGTTTTTAAAAAATTATACAATCTTTTGCTGAGTAATTTCCCTTTTGGTAGGCGTGTAATATGAATTATTATTTGCCAACTCGGCTTAACCTCAATTTGTATCGGAAATATGCCGATTGTTAATAAATGTAAATAAACAGAACGTTTTTGTACATATGACGGAATTCATTAATTCATTCTCTACGAAAGAGAGTTTGGATTCATACTACATTGGTATTTTTTTAATTAATTATGGGAAACTTTTCAATTTGACTTTAATCATAAAAGATATTAGGTTTAATACAGAAAATAATAAACAAAGTACTAAAGCCCGGAACAGCGGTTTTTTCTACCGAAATTAGATTAAATAAAGGCGTCGACAATGATGGAAGACATTTTGAACATTTGTGAGCTATTTGAGGTCAAATATTGAGTAATGCTTACATTGTGATTTGTATGTGTGATTGTTACAACTGTTATTAATTAATTATTTTGTTTCGATGGCCCTTTGGCCTTTAAACACGCTTTACGATTAGCTTTGAACCAGTCCTAAGCCTGGATAAAGTCTAAAGGAAGGCTTTACCTGTTAAAAACTTCGTGTTAATAAGTTAACTTGGAAGAAAGTTGAATCCTAATTTAAATTACGTCGGTTGTCATGGATGTGTCATATGATTTTATTGCTATGGTAACTTGATCCGGTTGAAGTGTTCGAATTTTTAACATTTTTTTCCATAAATCCATAACGGATAAAGATATCGCGTTGCGGTTTTCATTAAAATTTAGGTAATTTTATGGTGGTTAAGGTAACGTCAAGAAAATAGTACCGTTCCATTTAACTTTTTTCAAAAATCACATAAATGTGTAATCGTTGCAGTTAGCACCCTCTAGTATATTTGTTTTGAAGTGAACAGTATAAACAAAACATTCTCTCAAAAGACAATAAATTCATCTTTCAGAAGAGATAAAATATATTGAAATATGTTAATTGGTTTAGGAGAAATTGAAATTTTAATATTGAAAAATACATTGGCTTCCCTCTCCCTTACTATAATAGATACGAAAAAATGTCACCAAGAAAAATGCTGCGTTATTACGCTATCAAATGATGTTTTCAAAATAATAGCTCATCGTGCAACTTTTCAAGATAGCATGCATTTTACTTCTCTTTGTAGCAATTACACCCGATCGAATTACGAACTTCATAGTAATTTCCAGCTATTATTCTTACCCAATTTATAAAGAATTTTTTCCCAAACCTCTAGGACCTCCCACTGTTGAGATACAGCAGCACGCTTATTGGGACACGCTGTAAATTTTTACTTAATGCAGTCAACAAGAAGCTACCATAACGACACATAGTTAAAATAGATATAAATTCCTAGAAAAATTAATCGCTGACCAAAAATAAGGAATTGCGGCAGAGGTAGAAAATTATCAACTGCAAAGCAAACTAACTGGGCTCTTAAACATAAAATTAAAATCTAATCTAATGTAATCTAATAATTATACTTCCACAATTATGGAATAGATATTCAATCTTAATAAAATACTAAAAAGTTTTGTAAAGAATGCTGCTTTCCCTCAGAAGCGTATTTAGGATAAAACTGGTTAGCAAGAGTTATTTATTTAGAATTATTCAGGTATTGCTTTCCTCCCTATTTGATTTATTAGTCTACTATTTATTGTTAGTACTTTGTTCCAATTTTGCTAAGCCTCAGGAAAAGGGGGAACGCACCTTCCCCTCCCCTTAGCTGGATCCGCAGGTGCAGGAGTGTCCTTTGTGATGTTATGCGCAACAACAGACCAGCTTCGGTGGCGAAGTAAGTTTCCCAATAAATACTATCATAATCAACAGAATATATTTGTTATGTTACCAAATCATTAGCAAATTCCATCCGCAGGGATATACTGTTATTAATCTTTCTAATAACAGGATTTCGATAAGTAAAATGCTGATATCGTGTCAGAATTCCGCAACGGTCGGTGAAAACAGATAAAGTCATCAACAAACATTCCGATATGTCTGCAATTTGTCCCGCAAGAGGTAACCGACTCTGACCCACAAAAGGTGTTTATTGTAAAAGGTTCAACCAATTAGGGCATTAATCCACAAAAAATCTCTTTCGTTCGACTAGCTAAAAAGGAATTCCAAGTGCTACTGCTTGTAACACTAAGCCACTAGATCGGTAATCGGTATCGAGTCGTCTAAGTTACAGGGTGACCTATCACTGTTATAATTATTGTGACCAGTTTAAATATGGAATTTCTGGTGTTATTACTGATATTTATTCATTTAGCAACAATATTTATCATAATGAAAATTAGAACTACAAACTCGTCCAAAATTTAAGAGTGTACTTTAATTGATTTTTGTAACAATACGTTCAGTGCGTACAAAATAAAATATTATAGATAATATTTTTTTGCAGGGAAGAATTAGCTATGAAAATTGGTCTAACGGAAGCTCGAATACAGGTAAGATAAATGTGCTTGTTAATTAGACATAAGACATTAAAATTAAATTAATTGAATTTCAACAAAAATAGAATGATAAGTAAACCAGTACTAATTTTGAGGATAGGCAAATATGCTAACAAATAGTTACAATAAATAGTATATTAAAAAAAACTATAAACTACACGGAAAAATATATTTTCTGTCATTCGGATTTTGATTATTTTGATTTAAAGTTAGGCTACCCAACAATAGTTTGTAATAAAGGATTCCACTTTATTTTATACTGTTGAATAATGATAAAGTAGGTGCAAATATATCCTTTATTTGTAGTTTTTCCTGTGGTGCACAAGATAAGTAAAGCGGTTTTTTTAATTTATGATATACTTTGGACTTGAATGACAGTTTTTCCTCTTTTTATATCAATTAGAGCAGTCAAATTGTTAAATAGGATCTCTGTATGTGAAATAAAAAGTATTTTTTTGTATTTTAGTTTCTAGTTTAGGATATATGAATTATTTTAAAAATAAAATTAAAAATAAATGTTCAGTTTCAACATTTAGGTCAAACTTTTTCAAGTACCTAATAAACGTTCAATTCTTGTAACTTGTACTTAACTAGTGTGATGTTCATTCTTGCGTATTGTCTCCTCATAGTAATAATTTAGAATCAAAATGTAGTAAGGGTAATTTGTGGAAGTTGCCGGAACACTCTTGCTTTCTTATAGGAAAGCTCACTTGCAGGATTAACTGATAAAAGTAAATACGATTTTTAACACAAACAATACCAAATTTGTCAAAAAACGTAAAACGCTACTCAAAGGTATAAAAAGGGTGGTGTACAGTGTGCTTTTTGTCTGCGGGAAAATATATACCTGTGAAACATCAAGACCTCTCCAAATAAGGAAGAACCGCCTACTAACACACAAAGAGAGGAACATCAAAGGAAGTGTCTGTATGTTGTTTAATAATGAATAAATTGAAAATCCTTTATGTAGATGTATCATTCGACCGGATCTATCGTGTCATGGAAGCTTTAAAATCAATTAGTCAACCAGTTGACAATTGCAAAATACTCAGGCAAATAATGTTCTTTCAAAAACACCCCGAAAAAACACTGTTCCTGTGGAAGAATCTAAACGTAACACCACACATATCTTACGATATACAGTCAAACACATACAGAAAAGCTGGTTGACTACATACACCCCTGCTTTCTTTCAGTTAATCCTGCGAGAGAGTTTGTCTGTTGGAAGGCAACCAGTATTTCGGGCAATATCCACAAATTGTCCTTACTACACTTTAAATCTGAGTTACTTAACTTATCCTAAGCCTCACTAGAATATTGTTAAATGAATTTAGTACTCGAAATCGAACTCGGGTTCTTTATTTGCCCACTCCCCAAGTTTCACTAGGTAACTGAACTGTCCTTTGATGGGACTGGGGGAGTAGGCAGATTAAGAGTTGAATCTAGAGTTTGAAATATCTTGTTTTATTAGAATTCTAGTGATACTTGGGGAGTAGGCAGATTGAGGCCCCGAGTTCGACTAGACCATATTTCATTTCCTTTTCCCTTCATTTTTTGGCTCTTGAGAATAGCTGCAAACCTAGGTCATATATATATATATATATATATATATATATATATATATATATATAAATCTTCTGTACGTGTGTTAGTCATTGAACTCCTCCTAAACGGCTGGACCGATTTTGATAAAATTTTTTGTGTGTATTCCAGGGGGTTTGAGGATGGTTTAGATTCACAATACGGTCAACTAGATATTGTTTTCTTAGTTAAATTATTTATTTAAAAATTGTTGTTGATGTTAGCACAACTTACATAGGATCCGGCAGACTGTGCTGTAGTCGCTGTGTCAAATATTCAAGAGTGTGCTTTAGTTTCAGTTACGGGCGTTCAGATTATATTGTTACGGCTAATTTTTAAAAGTTTATATGGGACGGGACAACGTCTGTCGGGTCCGCTAGTATATTATATATCTTTATGAATAACTCCAAATCGATCACATAAAGCAATGTACCCACTCTCGTAAATCGTACTGTAGTTGTGAGTTTTATTTTCCGAGTATGCAGGAAAATTGGTATCATGTTCTAATTGACATTTAACTGACATAGTAAATTTTAGGATGATAATTATCAATACTCATTAATATGTTCAGTTATGGCTAAGCGCGTAGCCAGAAAAATGTTTCAGGCGGGTCTATTGGTCTAGCAAATTTGTTTTGAAGCCATATATAATTAGTTTGGCATACTTTATATTCTAATTCGGTGCATTTACAGGATATACTCGTATAAAAACGGATAATATATAGAGATTGATTACAAACAATTGTTAATTTGTTAAAACTGAATCCCTAAACCCAAAGTTTTCAGTTGTACTCCAAATGATAAATTCTCCAGTTTTATATAAATCAAACAAGTGAAGTTTTCTTGTTAGAGGTTATTAAATTCAATAAATATGTATAGGGAGACAGATGAATAGTAACAACACATATACACTATAATTACTAATACATGTACTTCGCAACTTTTCGATTATGACACACTACATCTTCTGGTTTCCTCAAAACTTAATAGAAATACAACTGGAAGCAGTTCAGCATTGGTTACATTATCATTTAGCGAAGTTTTTGTAAGAACTAGAACATCGGAAAATATTTAATTGATTTTGGTATTGAATCCGTACAGTTTATGAGGTTATAGTAGGAAACGGAAAGTAGATTGGATCAACCTAGTTCAACGAGCTTGAATCTTAGAAGTGCCATTGAGCTGATTAGATTTCTTTTTGACTTCGAGTTTTGGGAAGTAATCCTCGAATCATATTTCAGACTAGCTGACCCGACACACGTTGTCCTGTTAAAACGTTTTAAATCCAATTTGTTTATATAGATAGTAATAATTTAGAGCGTTTTAAAGAAATTGTATTAAAATCATTACAATACGTGATGACATCACGCCTAATAGTTAATACAACTTAACACCTCTATAACGTGTGAGTAGATATATCTGTATTACTATAAGCTTAAATGTATTCAATATAAAATTAAAAGGTTTTTAATTATAAAATTAATGGGCTCTTAATTAATAGCAAGGAAGCCTAGTTTATTTATGCATCCGAATTGCAATTTTATTTGCTCTGTAAACTAATTGTTTCCAAGACGAAATGAATCCGTTTAATTTCAATTCTTTTTTTATTTTTTTGATGACTAGTTTATTTATGAATCCGAATGACAATTTTAGTAGCGGACATTTTAACTACTCTGTATAACTATAATTCTACTATGGATTATATTTAAACCACTCTGTATACGAAACGGCTCATGGACCACGCTATATACCCTCTTTTCTGACTCTTTTTATAACCCCGTATAATTATAATTCCACTCCACCTTATTTTCCAATTATCCTGTATATACGACTTCCTATGGGCAACCATAAATTTTTTAAGTGCCTCCTGGACGGAGTAGGGTTTTAACAGTTTTTAACCACAATCTATAAGAATTATTGTACTCCACCTTATATTTCACTGACATATATTCAACTGCTTATGAGGTACCCTACACAATTATATTTCTAATCACCTTGTATTTATTATTTTATTTTATTCATGGATCACGCTTCATATCATTTTATCCAACATTTTTTGACCACACTGTATAACCAAAATTCCATTCCACCCTATGTTCACTATCCTGTATATACGGCTGTCTTTGGGCCATGATACATTTGGTTTCTACAATATTTGGAACCACACTCTATAATTATAATTCGACAGCGTCTTATACCTTACATAACCAACTTGTATATGCATGACAGTCATGTCAAACGCCATAAGGTTACATTAGAAAAGTAGGTAATGTAGTCTTAAGGTTTCTTAAATTTTCAAATGTTCGGCGCAACTTTCTCAGGTTTTTCTTTCATTAGAATCGTCTCCTGGTAATAAGAAACGTAAAAAAAAAGAATGAGCGAAATTACATATAGTATAATTAAGAAGGAAAAGTTTCATTTGGTTTCACTAAAATACACACTGCCAATAGATGTCTGATAAAATGTATTCAATGATATCACGATTACATGAATGCGGAATTTCCTCTTGAAGCCTAATATAAAACATTTATGCATTTTGAAATCAAAAACAATTCATTCAGAAACTACAGTCGTTGGTTCAGCAACATCAAAACTTAGAAAACTAGAATATTATTAAAATTCATTCCTTCCGTATAATTAAAATGTTTTTATCGCACATTTATTTCCAACAGCAATATTTTTAAAAAACAATTTCATAATTCTAAATGGAGCTAAGAAAATACCGCGTCTATACAAAATAAATACCTCTTTTCGAATGCCTTCCAATTATGAAAAATACATCTTATTCTCATGGTAATTACGGTATTTTTTAGGGATGAACAACTAAATACAGCAATTGTGAGATTAAGCACATCAAATTTTACGATATGGATATAATAGTGGATTTTATAGTTTTACTGGTTAATTATTTCTCCTCACCCAAACTGGATTTTGTAATTTTCATGTCACACAGTATAATTAACTTGAAATACAGGTACGTGTATTTCATGTATGTGAATACGTATAAAAAGTTATCGAATGGGAAAAGTTCCGGCAATTTATCAGAGAAATATTTATTAGCAAATTAATATGCTACAGCGCTAAATTGCCAGTAATTGAAAGGTATGCGCATACAGTATAAAGGCTGTAAAATGGCTAGGCCTTAATTTGATTACTCATACCTAATTAAATTACGGTATTAATACGCGTAATAAACAAAGTAATTATATTTATATTATATATTATATTTTCGCTTAACTGGTATCGAAGAGCAAAACATGGTATTATTGGATAATTTATTGCACAACTCCAAAATAATTGATATGCAATTAAGGCGAATACTGCGATTTCTCAAAAACAAGTTTGCGAGTTTGTCTTAATAGAATATAGAATATAATACTTACTTGTCTAAAATAGAATTTAAAAGATTACCTTATCACCACTTGATTGATGTTCTGGTCACAAAGTCGAAGCTCAACATGTATTTCAGGTGACTGTAGATTTCTTTGGGCATTTATACTCTACAAATGAAGTAAGATTTTACAATAGTTCTTATCCTAACGTGGTATAAAAAATCAACCAAAAGTTGTCTTTCAAATTCAGAATTTTAATTATAAAATTGGTTACTGATTTCCAAACTAATTGGAAATACTGTCACATTGAAAAGAGAAAATGCTTCCTGGATGGTTTATTACTGATTATCAAACACGTAAGCATTAACTGGTAACTATGAGTCCAGGTAATTCATGCAAGCCCAAAAATAAGCGTCACTGAGGATTTTTTGTTCAGTAAGATGGATCGAAATGCTGGTTTTTACATTCAGTTCTTGAAAGCGTTGATCAATCAATTTGAAAAAATGCACTGGTACATAAGAAAAAAAAATTATAAGTAGGTACATCTCGTGATTGATAAAAATTTATAATTGAGTATATAATGACGGAAATGAGTTTATAACGGCCTCCGAGGTAATAGGAGCCCAGGACGGCTGAGATCAACGTCGCACTATTGGTCAAATGACACTTTTTAAAGGAAATATAGGCCATGCAGATTGAAGTAATCATAATTATGAAGCCAACAATCCCTATTCAAGCGAGGGAAATGAATGACTAAAGTCCAGACATTAATTAACAATCGTTTTTTCTATTATTTATGGTATATCTCCCAGAAAAATGGGATATTGATCAGATGTAGAGTTATCGGCGAAAAAAAAACAAAATGCCATCATTCAATGAGGGGTAAGAAAATCAAAATTTAAAAGAATCCTGGAATAATAATGTAATGGCTTTCCGTGGTGGCTGAACCATTTCCACTATTTAGGTCGAAATGATCAATATTAAAAAAAAATCGATTATAAACTCGTTGCTGAATTTTCAGTTAATTATTTCTAATATTTTTAGGTGACATTTAATTAGATTTTTTGAAGATACTGTCTCTTAGCAGCATTTAAAGGGGGCAATGACTCTACCAATTATTTATTCTGTTCAATTTATTGTTTTCAAAATAAATTAGAGTATATCCATCATATTCCGATAAAGTTTATCTTTCATATTTGTTTCTGATTGTTATGATAGTAATCTTTTGCTTTTTGTGTAATTTTGATATAAACAAGAATATAGTATCAATTCAACAACTTAGTTTTAATTCTGAAATCAGTACATCATGAGTGTCCAATAATATTTAATTACTTTCTTTTTACCTTAAAAAAATAATCCTTGATTAACATGAATCCAAAACCTGCATCAAATGTAATATTCGATTTTTAAAGCTGTGGGATTAGTTCTGAGCTCTCACTAAAATTCAAAATAATGTTCTTCCTAGTTTCACCTTTTCAGTCATCATTTCCAGTTCTATAGTAGGGAATGATATCCACAATCCGCACAGCGAGGAATTATGACGAAATCGTTGGAATCTTGTTCAGCACTCATAAATATCTTTTCCTATTTTTGTTTGCGATTTTTCACATTTCCTTACCACCCAACTTAGGGTATGCATGCATGGTTAATGGTTCCTTGATTTGTATTAGTTACCCTACAACTTTATTAATATGTGCAACAGTAACTATGTTTTTCTTTGAGATATACCATACAGAAATGAAAAACAATATCTGTTATTGAAGTATGCACCCTTTCACGACTTCCACCTCTACAATAAGACATGATAGCACCAAATATGTTTGCTTTTATCTGCATGACTTAATCTTCAGTTCAAAATAAAATTACATCAATGTCTGTATTCCTCTCGGAGACATTAGGTTACATTTAAAAAATGCCATTTAACCTATTCATTCACTCATTCTTCATTCATTCAGTCATACTGGCCATTTACAAGTGAATATTTTTATATAGTTAGCTGATTATCTCTGGCATTCGCACAACTAAACAAACATGAGCAGCCATCAGTAGGATTCGAACCCTTAACCTATATAATGCGACGTTGATAGCAGCCGTCCTGAGCATCAGGTACTCCCGGGCCATCTGCCAAAGTTATATTCGTGTTCAGAGACTACAATAAAATCCCAAGTATCAAAATTGAAGTTATTCATGTTATGATTTACTTAGTTAATATCATTTTATTTATCATCACTTCGAGATGCGCTTATAACAATGCATTGTCAAAATTCATTGATCACATATGGTCACAAATTTTGACAACGCTTTCACGAATTGAATGCAAACACGCATCACGATCTATCTTAAGGCGGCACTTCACTTGGCGTTAGCGTATTGGTGTTATGTATCGTTATATCCCTCCAAATGTTTGATGTATTTGCAAATATGTTTGAATACCAGTGAACGCATAATCATGGATACATCAAACACCACTTGTCATTAAAAACAACACTTGCTGATCACGATCGAAGCCCCGCATGCAACTATTTGAGCCAAGTGTGGACGGTTAAAGCAAATATTTGGGTTATTTGACTTCTTTGAATTGTATTGAAAACCGACAAGTGGACGATAAGGTGTATTTGCTCGTAGCGGTCTTCGACTTATTTGTTCAAATAAAGGAAAAATAGCGAATAACCTCTCCACACATCGCCGTTTTTGAACAAATATAACAAATATACGAATACGCTACACCAAGTGAAGTGCCGCCTTTATTGTGTAAACAAGTAACCCTCTTGTGTTTCTTTCCACGACTATGTTGTAGGCAAGGAGGAACTATTGATTTTCATATGTTTTTAAGTGTAAAAAAATTGTAGATCCATTAATAAAAGGCATAATTCCACAATTGGTGAAAACATGGTTTTTGATTCTATATAAAATATTGTTTGTAGAAAATACCAATTACTTGTTTCCAGGTGTTACCAAGACATACTGACAGATGATAAGATCAATTTCTTTGTTTTTGTACAAATTTAAAAACTAGTCCAAAATCGCTTACTTTTGCTATGTTAATTAGTAACTATGAAAAAATAACCTTTTTCGATTCGAATGACCTTGTGTAAGTTTTAATTTATTATAATTTATAGCTGAAGCCCTTCTATTCATTGTACGAGTTTTTAATTAAAGAGTATAACATATTGTCTCAAACTAAGACTTAAAAAAAAAGAATAATCTACAACCTAAGGGAGCCCAATCAACATTTTTTAATTAAAGCTTCATTGTCTTCAGAATGATAAATGTAACATCTCAACTTTGTTGCTGTCTTAACTTTTCGTTTCATTCTAAAACTATATTTTAGCTTAGAGAATCAATAAAACATGTTTTCGCCAAATTTGGCTCTCATCCATTTGTTACCGCACACTTTTTTATTTTTAAAAATATATGGGAAGCAATAGTTGATCCCTGTTTGCTACAATAAATTTCTTGGAGCTGTTAACAACTTAATGTTATGAATGAACTTATTTGTCACCTTCAGTGTGGAGTATACGAAAAGAATACTTATATATAAATTCGTTATTGCTCTAGTATTTGTGGGTGCTATCCAAGTACTGTTATTTTATGTTTTTTTCAGTAAAACTTTGAATAAGTATTAAAAATATTATATAAAATAGTGTATTCATTGCCAATTAACATCCTAATTTTTACTTTAGCTATTAAGATGTTATAAATAAATTAAATTAAAGGAAATTATGGATATTAGTAAGATTACTTTAAGTGCACTTGATGGAATATTTGACTGGAATGTGGGAAATAGTTGGAATTATTTTGACAACTCAAAAAGGTTTAGCTGTCTAAATTCTAGAAAAAAGTGATATGACATTGGGATGATGTTTATTGGCCAACATTTGTCTAGCATCTTTATAATGATGTTAGTTAAGATTTTGTATGGCGTTATTCGGGTACATAATTTGACACATTGTTTGTAATCTGCCGAGGGTTTTGATACCGAAAATTGATGTGGCATTCTTACAACACTGTTAGCGATGTTGCAAAGAATGCGAATGTTTGATCGCCTTTTTTGATGGAATTTTCCGACAAATCCTCTCTCTTCGTGAATGATCTAGATTTGACTTTATTGCAATGATGTTATTTACGGTCTAAAATAAAGGTATGTATCAGTTTGTTCAGGGCCACAATTTCTGTATTATTACAGTATCGTTAGTTGTTAGTTATGGTCAAGTCCATGTTTATTATATTTTTCTAAAACATATTGTGTGAAATTCTCTTGTCTGCCAAGGGGTTTGGGGCCAAAAATTCGCCTTATAGTTGTGAACCAACAAATGCGTACACAAAATTTAGGCGTTTTTTGTATCGAATTTTTCGTGGCAAGTTTCGACTGTGAGTAATGTTCTCGAGAAGGCGCATGTTCAGGCAAAGATTATATCTCGATGTTTTCTAAAATTTGGAACAAACCCTTTCCCACACCAATAAAACAAGCATGCAATACTTATTAGTAGGTTTGAACGATTTCTTTGCTAAAGCATTTCTCCCGTAAATTACGTTGAAACGTAAATAATTGGATAGCTCATACTTGCTCTAACTGCTGCTGACCCTTGTATTGCGTTATTGACGACTTGATGTTTACATCTATTGGTAAATCTAAGGACGGTAGTTACAAGTTGATTATTATTTTAATCTAATGTCACGGTAACCTGGAACTAATAGACAAAATGGAATGATATTAATGAAACAATAGATTACTTTATAAACCTACAATTACTATAATAAAAATGATGATAACTCAGAATTCCTCTGTATAAATCAATTATTTACGAACTATTGTTAATAAGAGTGTTGCATAACATTTCAATTTAATTGTAACAGCATTTTGTATCATTTCTGTTTGAATCGATTTAATCAATTTAAGAAAAATACTGAAGTTGTTGTCAAGGACGACAATGGTGTGGTCAAGTCAATCGTGAATTAATTTATTTTATTACTAACAATGGCTTTATTTCTCACGCAAATCGTTCACGTGACGGCGTTAAATGTGTTTTGAAAAGAAGACGAAAACTGAAACTAAACGTTTCTAGATACTTCTTGATTTTATGTTATATAAATTTTGAGGTAAGTACTTTGAGGAGCCCACACCAGATTTAAATGTTACTTTTTCAAAAGTTTATGATTTTTCCTTTTCTATTTTGCATTTGACCTCTCTAGTCTTTTTTTTAAGTTCCTTAGAACTTCGTTTTTTTTATATTACATTCTTCTTAGCGTACTTTCTTCTATTTGACTGATTTTGATGTTTTTTCTCTTCGGTATATATTTGGAATATAACCGATATTTTTCCTTCCCTAAATTTTCTAAAGTTGCTACGTTTATTCACTTCTAAATTATACTGTATATACCAGTATGGCACACGCACCCTTTGTATGAATCCTTAATGAGATCTAGTTTAACTTTAGTTCTTTCCCTTCTTTTTTTCTTTAGTTTTCTCCTGCGACTTAGAATTTGGAATTAGTAAATGCCAAGAAAATTTATTTATTACTAGTTTCTGGTCTAATCCACTTTCGACTGGCCATCTTTCACCAACTTTGGGTAGTTATCTCTTCTGCCTGTTCTTTAGTTTACATTCCCGACAATAGTGAATTTTTGTGACGTTTTTACTTTTTCAGTTGTCAAAATATCATATGTCAATCATACAAATAGAAACAATCGAAACGTCCCCGTGTGGTGGCCGGGTTAGAATAGCACCATGGTATCCACCGCCTGTCGTATGGGGCGACTAAAGGGGTAGCTGTCCGCCGACCTACTACCTAGCTTTCCTTCCTTCCCCACAACTCGGACGGGATGTTCTGTTAAATCATTTCACCTGGGAAGTGACAAGCCAACGGGTCCGAGTTACCTTGGTTACCAGGGTCAATTGGTGACATCACCCATGAAAATGGAGCTATGGAGTAGATGCCTCGGAAAAGAGCCGCTGCCTGGGGATCGCCAGGGCATGTCTGGAGCCGGCGCTGGACATGACAGCATGCGGGACTTCGGTGGCAGGGTGCTGAGGGTGCGGGCCCCTGCCGTCCAAAGAGCTACAGCCCAAGAACCAGAAGAACCACAACAACACTCATCAATACAGTCACAACAACAACGTGACCATCACCAACGAAGTCAAACAAGCACGAGAGCTCCACCCGCAGAAAATGTTGCGCAGGATCAACAGCCAGCGCTCACTCAAGCGGGACTGAAAAGACAGCGCAATAAATGGACTAGTGACATGAATGAATTTATAATGCGCACGTTTTACAGAATACGAACCTTGGTCAGGACAAGACTGGATATCGACAAACACTACATCAAGAGTTATGTCGTGAGGACCCAGAGCTTCAAGTTACCGAACAGAGAGTCACAGATCATTATCGTGTCATCTTGAGAAATGCCCTTATTTCGCCTGAACAACTGGACACAATAATATTTGGTCGAAATGCCATCGATCCAGCAGAGCCTGAAACACCTTTGGCACAAAGAGCGGACGAGACTCAAGAACTTCAACAAGAACTGCCAACCAACGCTGACCTGCTTGAGAAGATCCAACCAGAAATGGAAGGAGCTCTTAGAGAGTATAGTGGAACAGATCCACTGCCTAGGCCAACTCTTCCCAAACTAAGATCTTCTAAGAAACTGGGTATCGTCTTGCAGGCTATGAACAAATTTATCTTGCCAAACTATGTTTTAGGTGGTAATACGTTAGAGTCGCTACACACAATCATCTACTGTGCTGCAACTTCCATCTGCAGAACAATTGGGGTCGCAATAAGACCAAAGCAAGACCCTCCCCAATTTAGACAAACACCTCGAATACCACCTTGGCAAAGAAGACTTGAAGGGAAAATCAATTCCCTTCGGAAAGACGTTGGAAGTCTGACCGAGTACCAAGGGGGGGGGGGGTCAGGAACAACAGAATAGAAAAGCTTGTCAAGACTATTATGGACAATAACCGAATACATTCCCAGTGGGATGGAGAAAACATCACATCTCAGCAGTGTCTGGACAGTCTACGACAAAAGCTCTCCGTCTACACAAGTTGATTGAGAAGGTACAAAACCAGTAACCAACGGAAACTAGACAACACACTTCCAACAATCAGAAAAAGGGTTTGATAGAAAACTTAACAACATCAATAATAATGAAGCCCCTAGTTACCCCAGTAAAGCAGATATCGAGGAATTCTGGAAAACACAGCTTTCCACAACGATCTCCTATAACTCCAGAGCCAGCTGGATTAATGAAGAGGAGGCTGCATTTCAGAATTGTGATAAGATGCAATACCAACCATTTACAACGGAAGACATGTCCAACAAAATGAAACATCTCCATAACTGGAAAGCACCAGGACCAGATGGTGTGCAGAATTACTGGATAAAGAAACTTTACGCCACCCACGAAAAATTAACAATCCTTATTAATGATATAATTATCCATCCACACAAGATGCCTAGTTTCCTTACGCATGGTGCTACATACCTATGTACACAGGACCCAGCAAAGTACCGACCAATCACTTGCCTCCCAACCTTATACAAATTTATAACGTCGTGCATTAATCATCACCTTTTCAGACATTGTGAGCTGTACAACATAATTACCGAACAACAAAAGGTATGCGCGAAAAACTCGATGGGGTGCAAAGAACAACTAATAATTGATTCCGTTGTCTGCAATCAAGCCCACGCCAAACGACGAAAGCTCTATATGGCATATGTGGACTACAAAAAGGCCTTTGATTCAGTTCCACATGATTGGCTCATTCAGGTGCTGAAACTCTATAAAGTAAATAATTGTATTGTTAACATTTTAGAATATGTCATGACTACCTGACAAACCAAAATCTTTCTGAATGAAGCCGACTGTTCGATACAAACCTCTCCCTTAGCCCGCTGTGGTTCTGCCTTGCCATGAACCCACTCTCACACAAACTGAACGCGACCAACTTTGGGTTCAGTCTCAAACACAACAACGTTCAAGCACTAAAGATAAACTATTTGTTATACATGGACGACTTAAAGTTGATGGCAGCTACGAACCAACAGCTGCATGATATGCTTAAAATAGTAGAAGGGTTCTCTAGTGACATCCATATGCAATTGGGCCTAGACAAATTCCGAATTATCAATATAGTAAAAGGCAAAATACAGCAGGGGCCCTACGAAATGAGAGATGGCACCTCAATTGAATCCATGAAGGAAGGCCATACTTACAAATACCTTGGAATAAAGCAGGCTCAACGAATTGGTCACTCCACCATGAAAAAGGACCTATCAACAGAGTTCTATAGAAGGGTAAGACGACTGTTGAAAACTAAGCTTAACAGTAAAAATCTGTTTCAGGCTATTTATTAACACTTATGCGTGCTCAGTTACTCATTTGAAATAGTTAAATGGTGCAAGACTGACATTGAACAACTACAACGGAAAGTTCGAGTTCTACTAACAAAAGCTCAAAATCACCATCCAAAGAGCGCTGTCCAACGTTGCCACGGTATGAAGGAGGAAGAGGATTGGCAGATATAGGCAAGTTACGTGATCAACAAATTTCTTATTTGCGTAATCATTTCCAGGAACTCGCAGAATTTTCTGATCTACACAGAGTCATATGTCAGGTTGATGACTCAACACCTCTGTGACTGACAGAACAACAAGTTCAAGTATACCACCAGACAACTGATCAGAAACTGCTCAAATGGAAAGAGAAGCCCCTTCACGGAAGACATATAAATGACGTTAACCAGGATTATGTCGACAGTTCATGTTTCCTGAAACGGAAGGCTTTATATTGCCAATCGAAGATCAAGTAATTCCAACTAATAACTATCTAAAGTACATCGTCAAAGACCCTTCTATCAACAACGACAGAAGCAGATATAGTTGCCAAACAT
Organism: Octodonta nipae; assembly: GCA_034190945.1. Taxonomy (NCBI): domain Eukaryota; kingdom Metazoa; phylum Arthropoda; class Insecta; order Coleoptera; family Chrysomelidae; genus Octodonta; species Octodonta nipae. The sequence goes on from CM067218.1 coordinate 64,644,763, forward strand.
CTGAACCTATCCAGCATATCACAGGAGGTTGCCAAGCGTTCGCTGCAACTGAATACAAAGAACGACACGATGCTGTGGCAAAAATACTGCACCAGGAACTGGCGCTTAAACTTGAGCTATTACAGACGGTAAGAACGCCCTACTATATATACAAACCAGAATCTATTTTAGAAAATAACAACTACAAACTATACTGGGACCGGACGATATTGACCGATAGGACTGTTGCTCACAATAGACCAGATATAGTTTTGGGAGATAAAGTTTCTAGAAAAACAACCTTAATTGACATAACAATCCCTAACAACAATAATATAAATATTAAATACAGAAACAATGGGACATGAACAATACTCGAACGGTACCAATCGTTATGTCAACAACAGGAGTAGTCACAAAACATCTATTAAACAATTTGAAATACCTCGATCTGTATGAACATCTTTACCAACTGATGCAAAAAGCCGTCCTGTTAGGAACAGCCCGGACGGTTAGAAAATTCATGGGGAACTGCAGCCACGACGCCAACCACGGGCCTGATAACCTGGCAAGGGCTCCCACAGAGCTAAACCCTTTTGATATGTAGTATATCTGGGCTTTAGTGAATTTTCCCCTAAGGGCACACTATGTGTGCCTTAGAGGGAGTGTGATGCCATACATTGTATGGTCAAGTCGGAATAATAATAATAATAAAGGATTGGCTGACGAAAAGCAAAGCTTACTTTCTCTCAGCTAATCAAGAGAGAAAGTACCAAACATTTGTCCATGACTACACCTCGACATGAAGTCATTTTAATTATTTGTATTTTCCTCAGAAATTATTAGAGGGGAAGAAAACCCAAGAGAATAACAATACTTAGTCAAAATCACTTTTCTAATTTCTTCTTTAATGTAACAGAAAATCTCTCAATGAGGGACTTTCTGTTTCAGCTGACGGTTAGCAAGATGTGTTTATAGAATTTGATTGTGATCCTCAACAGCCGTAGGGCCCATTCAGTATTTCTTGGTGTTATGTTTTTTTGTTAGCTATCTCAAGTAAATAGGATACAAATAAAGACTATCCTCTGGTTTTATTTTATTTTGTATCGATAGTACTTGTGGACAAAAAGCAAGGAATTTTTGGAGAATTAATAACCCCCCACTATGTGAGACGGATTAATGAGTAACTTGCATTCAGGATGTTAAATATTTTGTTATTAAATTTTTACTGAATATTTTTAGTATAAATTTTATGCAAATTTAATTTCCTTAAATGAAAACTGTTATAAAAGCCATTCTATAGACGTAACGATTTGGCTTGGTACTAATGAATAATCAAGAACATAAATAACGCTAATGATCGATGTAGAGTAAACGCCACAAAAAGCCGCAACTCAAATTATAAGGGACCAGGCACCTGTTATGTGAAGAAAATGACACAGGCAGGTATGATGTTAAAAGGAAGACAGTCATTTCGGTAATGTTTTCTGTTTTTTTTTTGGACACCGACTACACCATTCGTAGTCACGGACTTGAACGATTAGGCTTAATTAAATAAATTATGTGTTTCTATTTCATCAGAATTACGGTTTGAATTGGTGAAACTGACTGTCGTGTTCATACAGATTTTTTATTAGATATTCTGAGAATCCCTGCTCTCATTATATGTATAGTAAACAATTTAGAAGATCATTCAAAAAGTGTTTCATTCTTAGCATTTGAAACAATAACTGATATCAGCCTTAAAAATGATTAAAAAAATGTTCCTTCTAATATGTTGAAGTTACTGGAAAATATTGCAATTGTTGTTATTTTTACAGTATTATTTCAATGTTTTTCTGATATTTTTGTTGTGCAGTTTTTAATCAAAATAATGCATATAAATTTTTGATAGTATTTATATACCAGTTAAATCAATCAAACAAAAATATTAAAATGAAAGATAATTCATTTGAAAACTGATATTGTGGTGACAATAATTTGAACAATTTTGTTAATGTATATATATATATATATATATATATATATATATATATATATATATATATATATATGTTTTAGGTGGTTTCCGGGAATTCATCCGCGTAGTTCATAACTGATCCGTGCCGGGATCGATGGTAAAATGACGACGTTTCGGCAGAGTCACATCTGCTCTCTTCAGGTCGGTTCGCATAATTCTCGTAGCCTTCTGCTTTCGCTTCAAAAGCAGAAGGCTACAGTATTCGAGTAACTAGAAGCGAAAGCAGAAGGCTACGAGAATTATGCGAACCGACCTGAAGAGGGCAGATGTGACTCTGCCGAAACGTCGTCATCTTACCATCGATCCCGGCAGGGATCAGTTATCAACTACGCGGATGAATTCTATATATATATATATATATATTTTTTTTTTTATTGAGAAATCTTGGGTTTTTGGGACCATTGAAATAATTTTAATTTAGTTTTTCGTGGTAATTATTTTATTTTACGTACGTTTCGACCAATTCTCGGTCTTTTTCAAAAATTTTTCTTTTTTGTAAAATTAATGACAACCTATGAAATGTATAAATAAACAAAAAACTAGTCAAATAATAAAATACTGTTACTAGTTACTAGTTTTTTGTTTATTTATACATTTCATAGGTTGTCATTAATTTTACAAAAAAGAAAATTTTTTGAAAAAGACCGAGAATTGGTCGAAACGTACGTAAAATAAAATAATTACCACGAAAAACTAAATTAAAATTATTTCAATGGTCCCAAAAACCCAAGATTTCTCAATCAAAAATACATAAACCGAGGACCGAGAACCATTTGGAAGGATAAAACAATTGTTCCCTTTCCACATATATATATATATATATATATATATATATATATATATATATATATATATATATATATATATATATATATATATATGTTTAGGTGGATGTTGTTTTTTCCTGCTTTCTTACAGCGTTCTTGTTTTCATCACGTCTAGCTTGAATTCTTCTATTAGTTTGCCCCACATAGGTTTTATGAGAGTCTGCACATGGAATCTCGTACACTCCCTGTTGTTCTAAAGGGATCCTCGTCTTCGGAATCCTCAACACCGTGCTTATTTTTCTGTTTGTATTGAAAATAGTATCGATATTGTGTCTCCGTAGAATTCTTGCAATACTGTCCGTGGTCCCCTTGACATACGGTAAGTAAGCCTTGGTTATTGGTGTCTCATGCTCCTCGTCTGTTTGTCTCGGTTTTGACTTTAGGGCTCTTTGTATATTTCGGTCTGTAAATCCGTTTTGTCTCAGAGCTGTTTTTAAACTGTCCATTTCCTGTTTGATGTTATCCTGGTCAGCTAGCCTTTGTGATATGGTTACTAAAGTCTTGACGACGGCTTGTAGTTGGGCTGGGTGGTGATGAGAATTAGCATGAAGGTATCTGTTGGTGTGAGTTGCTTTCCTATATACTGCATGGCCAAGGGTTCCATCTTGCTTCCTATTTATGAGAACATCAAGGAATGGCAGTTGATTGCTGGCTTCAACCTCCATGGTAAATTTTATTTTGTGATGGATGCCATTAAGGTGATCTAAAAAAGTATTGAGGTGTTCCCTCCCATGAGGCCAAATCACAAATGTATCATCTACATATCGCAACCACAAACTGGGTTTAAGAGTTGTTGTTCTTAGTGCCAACTCCTCAAAGTTCTCCATATAAAGGTTCGATATAACTGGTGAGAGTGGCGATCCCATTGGAGCTCCTTCCACTTGTTTGTATCGTTGGTTCTCGTGAACAAAATAGGTGTTCATCAGACAGTGCCTTGTTAAGTCTACAAGGTGTTGAGGTGGTTTGTATTTCTCTATTATGATATCCAAGGCTTCGTCGATAGGGATGTTGGTGAAAAGGGACACTACGTCAAAACTTACAAGAAGACACTCTGGTTGTGAGACCGTTTTTCTAAGAATTTCGGTGAAATGTGTCGAATTTTTTACATATGAGTCTGCCCCCTCTGCAAACGGTTGAAGTTGTTGGGCTAGGTATTTGGCTAGGTGTTGTATTGGGGATCCAATTGAGCTTACTATTGGCCGCAAAGGTGCACCTTCTTTATGTACTTTTGGCAACCCATAGAATTTCGGACATCTCGATGACTTTTCACGCGGAATGAGTTGCTGTTGGAGATTTTTGTCGATCCTACTTGCTTGGATTTTGGCCTTGGTTGTTTTCTCTAGATAAGTTGTTGGGTCAGTAGTAATTTGTTTATATGCTGGATCTTGTAGCAATATTTGAATTTTGTTTGAATAATCCGCTGTATCTAAAATTACAGTCGCATTTCCTTTATCAGCAGGTAGAATGACAATGTCCTTGTTGAGGCGCAGTTGTTTCAAGGCCTCATTTCCTTTTATAGATAGGTTCCTTTTGGGTGGTTTAGACTTTCTTAGAACATGTGACACATCTTGTCTAATTATTTCAGCGTTGTTCGCATCTAATTTTGAAACTGCTGTTTCCACGCCACATATTATGCTCTCTGTTGGTATGTGAGAGGGAGCAATAGCGTAATTGAATCCCTTAGCCAACACTCCAATCGAGGAAGAGTTCAATTGGACTGAAGATAAGTTATAAACGGTTTTATTCGTTTCCAATTGCCGTGAGGTTAGACTGTGACAGTTATTTTCCGAGAAAAATTCGTTTTTGGGCTTCTGTTGCAGCTTCTGTTTGTTAAATTTTGCCTGTTGTTGCATTGTTGTCAACTCTGCATTCGCTTCGATCCTAAATTCGCTAATCTCATCGATTTTATCCCATATTATTGGGTGGAGTGTATTGCTTACCTGTACGTGGATATCTAGGAGTTTAGTATTACGAACATCCAAATCTCTTCTGACATCACGTATGGCTTCCCTAAGTAGGGTACAACTAGCTTTCCATAAGATATTCTGTGTTTTTCTGTTGTTCTTCCAGAACTTTACCGTCATGTTTTTCGGAATAACTCCTTCATCGCGGCATCTTTGTAAAAAATGTAGATCGCACAAAAGTTTGCTTCTTTTCGGGCGTAATTTCTCAAATGTTTTATACAAATGAAAAGTATTCTTCCCGTAGAGATTCACTATAATTGTTTTTAAGCTTTCGCGGGTACTAAATGTTTTAGGTGGTTTCCGGGAATTCATCCGCGTAGTTGATAACTGATCCCTGCCGGGATCGATGGTAAAATGACGACGTTTCGGCAGAGTCACATCTGCCCTCTTCAGGTCGGTTCGCATAATTCTCGTAGCCTTCTGCTTTCGCTTCTAGTTACTCGAATACTAAGATTTTCTGAAGCGAGCGCGCTATTATATAGTCGGGGCTCGGCGCCTATCGGTTGACACCGTGAACGGCTGCGTGTGATTGGCCCTTGGCGCTCAGTGGGCACGGCTCCATCCTGCTGATTTGTTATTTCCGGTTGAGTTGTTATTGGACGGGTCCGGGCAGGTACGGTGTTTAATAGGATTTTCCAACAATTCGACAAGTTCTGAATTTCATTGCGTGCGTTTAGACTGTGAGGTCTCTTCGCTATTTCAATTGCCTCTCTTACGAGCCTTGATTTCGGGTGTTCTATATTTGCCAGTACTCTGGTGTTCTCAATGTCTATTCGGTGTGACATGGTGGTGGCGTGTTCCGCAATGGATGTTGTTTTTTCCTGCTTTCTTACAGCGTTCTGGTGTTCATCACGTCTAGCTTGAATTCTTCTATTAGTTTGCCCCACATAGGTTTTATGACAGTCTGCACATGGAATCTCGTACACTCCCTGTTGTTCTAAAGGGATCCTCGTCTTCGGAGTCCTCAACACCGTGCTTATTTTTTTTCTGATAAAGGAAATGCGACTGTAATTTTAGATACAGCAGATTATTCAAACAAAATTCAAATATTGCTACAAGATCCAGCATATAAACAAATTACTACTGACCCAACAACTTATCTAGAGAAAACAACCAAGGCCAAAAACCAAGCAAGTAGGATCGACAAAAATCTCCAACAGCAACTCATTCCGCGTGAAAAGTCATCGAGATGTCCGAAATTCTATGGGTTGCCAAAAGTACATAAAGAAGGTGCACCTTTGAGGCCAATAGTAAGCTCAATTGGATCCCCAACACAACACCTAGCCAAATACCTAGCCCAACAACTTCAACCGTTTGCAGAGGGGGCAGACTCATATGTAAAAAATTCGACACATTTCATCGAAATTCTTACAAAAACGGTCTTACAACCAGAGTGTCTTCTTGTAAGTTTTGACGTAGTGTCCCTTTTCACCAACATCCCTATCGACGTAGCCTTGGATATCATAATAGAGAAATACAAACCACCTCAACACCTTGTAGACTTAACAAGGCACTCTCTGATGAACACCTATTTTATTTACGAGAACCAACGATACAAACAAGTGGAAGGAGCTCCAATGGGATCGCCACTCTCACCAGTTATAGCGAACCTTTTTATGGAGAACTTCGAGGAGTTGGCACTAAGAACAACAACTCTTAAACCCAGTTTGTGGTTGCGATATGTAGATGATACATTTGTGATTTGGCCTCATGGGAGGGAACACCTCAATACTTTTTTAGATCACCTTAATGGCATCCATCACAAAATAAAATTTACCATGGAGGTTGAAGCCAACAATCAACTGCCATTCCTTGATGTTCTCATAAATAGGAAGCAAGATGGAACCCTTGGCCATGCAGTATATAGGAAAGCAACTCACACCAACAGATACCTTCATGCTAATTCTCACCACCCAGCCCAACTACAAGCCGTCGTCAAGACTTTAGTAACCAGATCACAAAGGCTAGCTGACCAGGATAACATCAAACAGGAAATGGACAGTTTAAAAACAGCTCTGCGACAAAACGGATTTACAGACCGAAATATACAAAGAGCCCTAAAGTCAAAACCGACAGTATTGCAAGAATTCTACGGAGACACAATATCGATACTATTTTCAATACAGGCAGAAAAATAAGCACGTTGTTGAGGACTCCGAAGACGAGGATCCCTTTAGAACAACAGGGAGTGTACGAGATTCCATGTGCAGACTGTCATAAAACCTATGTGGGGCAAACTAATAGAAGAATTCAAGCTAGACGTGATGAACACCAGAACGCTGTAAGAAAGCAGGAAAAAACAACATCCATTGCGGAACACGCCACCACGATGTCACACCGAATAGACTTTGAGAACACCAGAGTACTGGCAAATATAGAACACCCGAAATCAAGACTCGTAAGAGAGGCAATTGAAATAGCGAAGAGACCTCACAGTCTAAACGCACGCAATGAAATTCAGAAGTTGTCGAATTGTTGGAAAATCCTATTAAACACCGTACCTGCCCGGACCCGTCCAATAACAACTCAACCGGAAATAACAAATCAGCAGGATGGAGCCGTGCCCACTGAGCGCCGAGGGCCAATCACACGCAGCCGTTCACGGTCTCAACCGATAGGCGCCGAGCCGCGACTATATAACAGCGCGCTCGCTTCAGATAATCTTAGTATTCGAGTAACTAGAAGCGAAAGCAGAAGGCTACGAGAATTATGCAAACCGACCTGAAGAGGGCAGGTGTGACTCTGCCGAAACGTCGTCATTTTACCATCGATCCCGGCAGGGATCAGTTATCAACAACGCGGATGAATTCCCGGAAACCACCTAAAACATTTAGTGCCCGCGAAAACTTATAAACAAATATATATATATATATATATATATATATATATATATATATATATATATATATATATATATATATATATATATGAACTAAGCTAGGTTCCGGGTGAGAACCGCGTCTGAATTTATTGAATACTCGACGTTTCACTCATTCATTCAATAAATTCAGACGCGGTTCTCACCCGGAACCTAGCTTAGTTCATAATAATGACCGCGGAAGCCTCTCAGAACATATATATATATATATATATATATATATATATATATATATATATATATATTCGGAAAGAATAAATAAAATACATATTTCAAGTTTATTTTCTATATGATTTCATAAAATCTCGAGATTTATTAGTACGAATTTTGTAGTTTAGTCTGTTTTACCTAATGAGAATCATCACTGGATGACAGAGAAACACACACAATATCCTGAAAAATTAATGTTTGGGCAGGAATTGTTGGAAATCATATCGTAGGTCCCTTTTTCATTGACAGCAACTTGAAGAGAGGTAAATATTTAGGACTGCTCCAAAATAATGTCGTCCCAACATTGAGAAACTTATATCCTCATCCAGTAAAGTCACAAGTTCCTGCCAATACAATATGGTTTCAGCAAGATGGAACACCGCCCCATTACGAAATCAATGTCCGGCAGTACCTGAACCAAATTTTTACAAATCGGTGGATTGGGAGGCGCGGATCGATAGACTGGCCAGCACGATCTCCCGATTTGACGCCATTGAACTACTTATTGTGGAGATGTCAAAAGTACTGTATACAAGACTAAACCCCTCAACTTCACACTTGCGATTAGATTAGTCCCGCCTGAGATGTTGAGTAACGTTATAATACATTTCTATACCAGATTAGCAGGTTGCCAAGACGTTCAAGGCGAGCATTTTGAACATTTTTTACATTGGCATTAATGGTTTTTTGTTTTTTGTTTTTATATTATTGGGAAATAATCAGTATTACTTATTAGGTTTTTAGTGACGTAGCGAATTTGTGAAATAAAATAATTTTCAAGATTACTTAAAAACACTAATCACTTGGTTAAATTTACACTATTTATTTGTTTTTATTTGACATATGTTTCGTGAAGTCTTTTTTAGAAATTGTAAATACAATGAATCCTAAAATTATTTTCTAACAAAGAAACTAAAGGTAAGGTCATAAAATAAGGTGTCGTCTTAATTGTTGGGAATTTCAGAGGAAGTGGTCAGATAAGTAATAGTATTATTAATTTTAATTATTAATATGACTATATAAATTTTTAAAATGCGCATTTAAAAATACAAATCGACGTGTCCAAGCGTTTTTCCCAAAACGGCTTCCTTTATTCCTTATCGAATTTATTCCATTTGGCTGTACCACAGTGTATATGCAATATGTGAAACATGGTGCGAAGTAAAATTATAGTTATACAGTGTGATTAAAACATGTTAGGAAAAGTTGCATATAAGGGGTGGTTGACATAAAAGTTGGAGACAAATTATGTTTTCCAGGATTGTTAAAAAATAACTCAAAAATGGTTATTTAGCGTAGTCCATAAGCAGTTGCATAGATAAGATAGTTGAAATATATAGTGGATCAGAGATATAGTTAAGTGTTTAAAAAATGTGGTCCCTCAGCAGATGCATATAGAGCGCAGTTGAAATATTTTGTAGAATAATATTATTGTTATACAGGATGGTTCAAAAACTGACGAATAAGTTATAATGGGCGACTAATGGGCAGCAGTATATACAAGATAGTTTGAATATAGATGGAAGCAGAGTTATAACTATAGAAGGCAGTTCTTAAAAATATTGAATAAAAGTGTTATATATGGTGGTTATCAACAGTTGCGGTTTGGGTGAAATATGTTGGGGATTGGTGAATTTAGTTATACAGAGTGGTACAAAAAATGTTATATTGGGTGGCCCGTTAGTAGTTGTATATATAAGGTGGTTGAGATCGGGGGCTTAGTAGAATTATAATTTTACAGGGTGAATTAAACATTTTGTAAAAAAATTTGCTATGTAAGGTAGACCATGAACAGTTGTATCCTGCTATATGGAATACCTGAAATACGGAGAGAAGCAAAATTATATTTATATATTGTGTTTAACACAATGTTAGAAAAAGTTTGCATCATAAGGCCAGTTAAAATTATAGTTTACGAAAGGCTCAAAAATTATAATAAATAATTGTTATATAGCCTATAGGGTGGAGTAGAACTATTGTTAGGAAATTACAAAATGTTATATTGGGTGACAAATAAACAGCAGCATATACAGGATCGGTGCGCTATAAGGTGAAGCAGAGTTACAGTTATACAAGGTGATTCCAAAATATGGTGAATAAAATTGTTATGTAATGTGGCCCATAAGCACTTGCAGTTTGGATGAAATGTATTTGGGATTGGTAGATTTATAGTCATGTAAGGTGGTTCAACAAAATTAGAAAAAATTGTTACATTGGAGAGCCCATATGTTTCATAAGTTATTTCTTTTTGCAAAGAATTCAACATTCCATATGCGGGTAACACCGCGGGTAACGGCTTGTATTTAATAAAACTGTATGTCAATGTATTCAAAAAGCAAGCTTTAATTTTAACAAATCATGAATTTTGATAAATTTATTTGAAAAAAATATATTCGTAAAATATAGTCGCAAATTTATCAATCTTGTAAAAGAATAATATCAAAAGCAAATACGTTTTTGATCGAACTGGAACTTTCGAATAACTGAATTTAACGAAAAATATAATCAGACATTTTTTAGAGCGTCTAATTTTCTTCGAAAACATGTATCGTTGTCTCATAGAAACAGATTGTTTATGAGTTATAAAATTTCAAAGTTAAAATATTAAATGGTAAAATCACATTAACGTTCAAGGGATGTTTACATGGAAAGAATTTTCAGGCGAAAATATGGAATCACAACTTTTTAGTCGAGAATTTAATTTCCTTCAAAAATATGTATATCTTCTATTTTTCAGAAATGTTGTTTACAAGATTTGACTGAACGATGCGTTTGGAGTAAAAAAATCGAAATTTACGATGATAAACCTCATATTTAAGGGCTCAAATTTTGTTTTTTTTTTTTTTTGGTCATCCTAAATCATATTTTCAGTATCCCATTCAATCAAATAGTAGATTTTTTGGCCTAGCTAATAATTATGTTATTTATATTTCTATGTCCGAAAGAAATTGGGCATCTTTATAATGGCAAAATGTTATATTATCTCAACTGACTTATTCTGTGTTTAGCCGTGATAGTGTCAAATATTTGAATTATTGTCATTTATTCTGCATTTCATATAATAAAGTTAGAAATGTATGTTAAACATTGGAACAATAAATAACACTTTATAACTAATACGTTAATCATTGTTAACGTAAAAACTAAAGAACGGTAGTTGTGGCATCTCTAGTTTGTATTTTTATGATTTCTTGGGAACAACAATACTATTTGTGGAGTCTGCATAATTCAGATGCTCCCAACATTCCGGGATCTAAATCTGATCCCGTTTTCTTTGGGAATAAAAAAACCCAACTAAATAATAAATAATAATATTCTCTTAGTTACATTTAAATTTGTCATTGGGAATTTTTTTTTATTTCTTTATTCAGTTGTGTTGATTTGGTTATTGCCATTGAAAACGGAGTCTAAATTAGACCCTAAAACGTTTGGAGTGTTTGAAATATACAGACTTTCGAGCGAGCAATTGTGGTGTTATTCCCAAACAATCATATAAATAAGGACGTGAAGACAATACATTAATTGAATTTACCTCTAATACATAAATTATCATTGCAACTGAAAATGGATACCGAAATTGAGGTTAGGAGAAAACCGAGATCAAAATTGCGGTTAGTGATGAAAAGTTGTGTTATATAAAAATATTCAGATTGAAATTGATAACACTGATCAGAGTAGGCCTGTGATGTGCCAGATAAGAGGATTTCGTTAACAAATTTAGAACAAATGATGAAAGATTTTGTAATAGAAATCATAATGTCGGAGATTGTGATCGTCAACAATAAATAGTAGTTACATTGCATCTACGCCAGTACTAATAATTTCAACACACGGAACCAACAGTGATATATTTAAGCTCATATCGCTCTATAATAGGAAGAGAAGAGACCATTTCGTTATAAGCTTCCGCATCACGTCTGTCAGTTCCAATGACTGTCACTCTTTTTTATTGTTTATATAAAAATGTACGTTCGTACTAGTTTAGTAAATATTCTTTTTTTGGGTTTGATCAAATGGTATTACGAGTTTTCGAGTTTACCTACATCAAATTTATATTCCAATAAGAATTTACTATCTAGTATGGAGAATTAGTTATTCTTAACTCTATCGTTGTTAGAGAAACGTAAGTATCTGTTCAAAAATGAAAGACGCGTATTAGGGACAGGAACCTACCCATAAACCCATTATTCATAAGACTGACTGACTTAATTAAATTAAAAAATCTCAACAGGGCCTTGATTATTTCTGGTCGGTAAAGCGGTCCGCGTAAATTTGAAACAATATGTTAGTTTGTGGTAATAAGCACTCAGTGGGATTCGAACCAGCGGGATGGCATTGAGCTAATTTTCGTACACAGCAGGTGACTTTTTCGTTGGTCCGCCTTTGTTGTTATAATGTGAGGTCTGGCTAGTCACACATTCGTCATGTTTACACTGTGAATGAGTGGAATATTGAAAGAAAAGAAAAAGTCCAATATTCATCGTAATTAGAACTTGTCTACGGCATCATTAGTCTTTTTTATTGGATTATCGTGTTTAGTAAAGTTTATAGAGCTTTCTTCTTAAAATATTTGGAATTTGTTCAACAAAACATTTTCAACTTAATAGTCTATTCAACATGATTATCCACATGAACCGTTATTTCTTCTTTTATTTTGTTCTACTAATTATTTAGTCCATTTAAGAAAACCGTTATATTTGAAATTCATCATAGAATAACCCGCAATAAGTCATGTCATTTAAAAAATATATTACAAAACTAATAAATAATCTATCTACTCCTGATAAATATTAAATAATAAAAGATATCCAGTGATACTTTATTTCAAAAGTGTTTTGATTCCGTTGATTCAAACGCTAAACCTTTGAGTTTTTTTTTAAGAAAATGATATCTTCATTCCCAAATTTTTGCTTTACGTAGAAACTATAATTGGTCGAACAATAGTTTCTATTTTAATTATTTCTTTGGCGAACATTATTAATTAAAGTGTCAAATACTTTTATTTATTTTAATGAAACTACTTTATGCTTTGACATTAGATTTGACACTTAATATTTATTACTCAAAAAAAAATTGTCTTTTATAAAATATTGTTGTAAAAAATAGGTTAACCTATCTTTTATAAAAGATTTCTTTAACATTCATCATTTTTCACATTAGCATCCATCGTCCTATATTTGATAAAATATTTGACACATTTTAAAAGGTTTTACGTAGATTTACCCTGATTTATGGTTTATCCTTACAAATATACAGGCTAGACATTAACTAATGTTTTACAATTGTATTCTTGAAAACAAATTTAACTGTACCTACTGGAACCGCAAACATTCACTAGGTTAATTAAGACAAAGCATAATTATTTCGTTATTTATAACGAGGTATTGAGCAACCTGTGCTAAATACCATATTTTATATCTTGACATCGAACCTTTCTTCTTAATTTAATACTTGATGCACCTTTCAGCAACTACTCTGTCATTGTCTGCAGTAATTAAGTCATTATTGCTGCAACATGCATCATGCATTAATATCAAAAGTGATAATATTAGTGATACAAAATACATTAATATAAAAAAAAATTGAGACTGAAATTAATTACATAAACTTGAGAGTAAAATTTCACAGAATTTGAAGCATTGATTGAACTTTTGAGATATCCTTGAATCTGTTCAATGTTCTGCTAGATAACCATAACAACACAAACGTAAATATACTTCTCGGTTCAGTGACCAAACATTAATTATGTGCTGCTAACCTGTTCCTGTTGAAAATAAACATATATATATATACAGGGTGAGTTTTATTGATGATCAGTATGGGGATCTCGGAAACTAGTGGAGATAGAGCAATGGTTAAATTAAGAAAGATTTGCAGTTTTACTGGCTCAATTTAATGACACTTCGGATTTTTGTAAAAAGTCTTGGCTTACTAGATATTTTGAAAAAACGAAATTCTGTCGATTTAGTCAAATCCTTCTAGCTCCTTTGTTTTTGATTTTATAAAAAAGTGTAAATATCAAAATTGAAGGGAATTGTATCCCGAATATGATTGTCATGTCCTCACATTTTCGAGATATGACACAAACTTATCTTTTTTTGAATGGAAACCATAGTTGGCTATGACCTTAAAAAATCGGACAATTTTAGAGCTTTTCAACGATATAATACTCGATATAGTTATTCATAAAAATAACGGAGTTATGGATGCTTTTCCCTCTTATTTTCACTTTTAACGTAGTTAGCCATGACATAGATTGATTTATTAATAACTATTCCAAAAAACATTGAACAATTTTTTTATTAGGTATATCAGATATAACGAAAAAACTAAAGAAGTAGCTACTTACTAAAAACTTAACAAATTAAAGTACATAATAATGGTTAAAATTTATGTTAGAAAAGTCCACTATTGTTATTTAGACAAAAATTGCATCTTTTTAAGATTGACATTACCGCTTTCCTCACAGACCGCCTATCAATTTCTTCAATTGCTTGTAATATCGCCTCCTTTAGGTCACCAACTATCTCATACTTTCTTTTGTATACTCTGTTTTTTAGCGCACCCCATAAATAGAAGTCTATAACTGCCACATCGGGAGACCGGGGTGGCCATTCCCGTGGGCCATTTCTTCCTATCCAAGAGTTTGGATAGATATTATCTAAGTGTTGTCTTACTAATAACGAGTTATCAGCAGGTGCTCCATCATGTTGGAACCACTCAATTTCTAAACTAATTCTCAAATTCAAATTATGCAACATGTCTTGAAAAAGTGTATTGCAAGAAATGCAAGTAGCGCTCCCCAGTAAGTGATTCGTCATAGATAAAAGGCCCCAGAATAGTGGACCCTATGATACCATAGCAAACATTAAAACCAAATTTTATCTGGGGTCGTCTTTGTTCTACATGGAAAGGGTTTTCTTTAGCCCATATATGCTGATTGTGTCTGTTGAACATACCGCAGTTAGTAAATCTAGTTTCATCTAACCCTAACACCTTTAATGGAAACTGTGGATTGTCAAGGCACATGTCTCTAAACCATGTACAAAACAAAATACGTCGATGTTCGTCACCAGCAAGCAAAGTTTGAGAAACTGAAAGTTTGTACAGGTGGAACTTGTGCGCTTTCAGTACCTTAATTACAGTTCGTTGAGATGTGCCAGCTTCTGCCGCAATCTCACGAGTTGATGTAGATGGATGTTGATTTACCATTGCCAAAACATTTATTTGTGTTGCTTCGTTAATTTGATTACGTTCCTTTGGTGGTTTAGTAAAAGATCCATATCTGCGTAAACTATCGTAAAGCCTCTTAAATGTACATAGAGCAGGTTGACGACTATTAAAATATCTATGAAAGAATTCCTCAGCTGCACGAACTGAATTTTTATGGCATCTGATATAACATTCCACCATATTCAGTTTTTCTTCGTTAGAATATTCCATTTTATCACGAAAACTTGTCAATATCGACTGTCAGTTCAGCACTACTAATGGAATTACTCTCAAATGAGGAAACGTCAAAGTGAAAACAATCTTTTTCATGGCTACCTACGTTAAAAGTGAAAATAAGAGAGAAAAGCACCCATAACTCCGTTATTTTTATGAATAACTATATAGAGTATTATATCGTTGAAAAGCTCTAAAAATGTCCGATTTTTTGAGGTCATAGCCAACTATGACTTCCATTCAAAAAAGATAATTTTGTGTCATCTCGAAAACAAGAGTTGTCACGCAAACGAGGACATGACAATCATATTCGGGTTACGATTCCCTTCAAGTCTGATATTTACACTTTTTTTATAAAATCAAAAACAAAGGAGCTAGAGGGATTTGACTAAATCGACAGAATTTCGTTTTTTCAAAATATCTAGTAAGCCATGACTTTTTACAAAAATCCGAAAGTGGCATTAAATTGGGCTAATAAAACTGCAAATCTTTCCCAATTTAACTATTGCTCTATATATATGTATATATATATATATATATATATATATATATATATATATATATATATATATACATATATATTTCAAATGAGGCCGCGTATTAGTAAAAATTGAAAATTTGGTTTTGGAGATTATCGAGAATTTTCTTTTTAACTCTATCTATCAAATCCACTAGATTCCTCTACAAAACGCGTTTGAAGAATAAATAACGAACAGCAGACGAAATTTATGGAACTCCAAAACAAAGACTACATGACAGAGCATTAGAAACACTGAAGATAAAAGATAGAGAAACTTTTGGTACACATTCTTATCGAATTAATAGAAGAAATAAAGAAGGTATATTTCAAGTGGTTAGCTACCAAAGATGAAGAGGAGCGAAAACAATATAACACGTACTTGGTAAAGAAAGAAACATAAAAGATAAAAAATAAAACATGAAACAGCACATGTCCGCAAATATATTTATTAATATTAAATTTATAAAAAATATAAATTTTTATTTCTCACACAGAGCCCTTTTATTTTATCTGGTACATGATTCACCTGATGACGGTAGTAGATACAAAGCTATTGAAACGTTGTGAGATAGCCCTTTCAAGACGATGGTAGTCCAAGGAAACTTTCGAGGAACGAGTTACATTGTGTACCAGCTTCAGATTAAGTTATTTGTGTTAGAATTTAGATTTGTTTCTGAAATACCCTGTACAACATGGCATGCTATATTAAAGTCGAGTTTGGGTCCCAAAGTCTCAACTGTTTAGGAAAAAATCAAAATTCTAAGTAATTTTTTTGAAGTTTTGATAAAAAAATCGTTATGAAACTTTTCTTAAATTTTTGAGTTTTATATACGAATTTCTCCTAAAAAATACCTATGCCATTGCATTTAAAATAGCAAAGTTGGAATCGACTTCCAGTATAACTAATTATAACGCATTGGATTTGACCTCGACCATGACTATAATATCAAGTTTTATTTTATTTTTTCACATTTTTTTAATTGGAAAATGGGCGGAAAATTTTACCTTCTTATATGACCTCTAGTCCCTTGCTTGTATCCCTCTGGTTTCACTATAGTTATTTAATGAGAAATGTGAGCAAGGTAGCAATTTTTATATCCTGAATCTAGAATTAAACTTTTACATTTGTAGACCCCATTTTAAACAAACAATGGTTTAGTATTGTAACTTATTTTATCTGCAGTTGAAGTGTCGATACATTATTAAAACATCTTGTACAAGTTGGTTGTATGAACATTTTTTATTTACGAGAGGTTAATTTAGCAAAATAACTTCCTCAGAAAAATTCCTTTCGAATATATAGATACTATCACGTAATTTCATATCGGTGCATTGATTGCCTTTATTAACCATTACCGAGTAATTATACCCGGGTAATCAAAGACGAATGCATTTCATTATGAACTTAAAAAGATATTTTAATTGTGTATAATCGCTTTCGTTGAAATTTCATAAATTTAATTAAATAGGGCAATTTATCTGTTAATACGGAATTATTGTGCAAAGTTTTAATTGCTTACTTTATGGCGAACATATAAAAGTTTTATTGGGTATTTATTAGTAGCTAATTAAAATAACTCTATCTGTGTGTACAGGGTTGCGCACGAAAAACTCTGATATGTATTTAATTGAAATTGTATTAGATACTTGATATTGAATGGCATTTTCCTGTTATACGGAAAAAAATAATTAAAATTCTTCTAGTCGATATCATATAGATTATTTGCCTATTCAAGTACTGTTGTTAGTGTGGGGAAACAAACAAATGAACTTTATTCACTTATTTAACTTCACACGCAGGTTCAGCAAAAATCTTTGTGTAGCCACAATATTTCACGAGCTACTTCTCTCTGGGGTACAGTCATTACTTAAATAGCAAGTAACTTAAAAACAATAGAGAAATCACCAAATACTAAGTTTTGCTAAATCAGTAAAAAATAGGAAATACCTATCAAAACGTTCGAATATAAAAAAATTCAACTACTAGTGTTGGGAGTAGAGATATGTTCGAAAATAATAAGAATCTATAATGTAGGGGTAAGAAGAAGTTGGTCATATCCTATAGTGCAATTCGTAAGTACACATTTTTTAGCGTTAATCGTTATTTATTTTAAAATATTACTGTTCCAGATTTTTAAATTATTTATGAAAATATTAAATTCTCTTCTATTTATGAAATACATGATTTTTCGTGATTTCAAGCATTAAGAGAAGCGGATCTAATGTAGTATCATAATGGCGCAGCTTAGTTTTAGTTAACCTACGAATTATTTGTGTGATGATTTCCATCACACACAGCACGACTCCCGATTTGAGGTCTCCGTGAGCTAGTGTCTCTGAAACTGCTAGATGCCGATATTAATAATCGTTGAGGGTTACCGTTAGTTCTTAAGACACTTGGGTCTTACAAACGCCAATATGTCTGCAAGTAGTGTGGCCGCTTGTGGCGTAAATGGACAATTTGCCGTAAGACCAGTTTATCGTGATATTACGATTTAGAATCACATGAAGGGAAAGTGGTAGTAAGCGGCATTTTCTATAAAAATGTGACTCGCCTTGGGGGAGTTATCGTCTGACAAGTCATCTGCTACTAAAGTAGGTCTTTTCTTATTTTTATCCAGGGGACTATGATGATTGATCTATGCAGAAAATGATAACTTTGAAAGTACCTACCTCAACAACTGGCTCTAGCAATAAGCAATAATCTACTATTTCATGGTTTCCCATGAGCTCACTTCAGACAGTAATCATGTCTAGGTAATTCCAATTTCAGAAAATGTCTGTTTGTTTGAGAACTAATGAAAACCCACCCACCATCAAATATATGTATAATATAATTAATAATAATTAGTCAAGAATATTTTATGAATATCACAATATATTTCATGCGGCTTCAGAGAATTGTTTTCGAATATTCCACATAGTTACACATTATTTTGAAAGTGTTGTTATTGTCGTCAAAAGAAATAAATAAACTGAATACAAAATAAATATTACTATAAATCTAAGAAATTAATTCTCAACATACCACTAGATTGTGAACATATTCAAAAATTTAATATACCTAAGTAATTTGAAATTCAAATTTCAAAGACAAATTTAATATTTTGGTAACAGGTCTTTTCAGTCCATTATAATAGGTGCCAATAAGAATGAGTACCTCGATTATATAGGAAAATATGGACTGTGGACAATATTTTCCTATAGTACCTATAGCTTTTCAGGGTATTTGAGTCCATTAAGCTAATGTGTCTATATTCTTAAAACGTATTCTGAATCGTCTTTCGGAGGACTTTACAGAATTGTGCAGAAAAATTCGGAAATTGTTACTATTAAAAATTTTATGACAGCTGTGCATTCCCATTGCCTTGGTTGAACTGAAAATGTTGCACGGGGCTGAGAATTAGTGAACGAATAGCCGAAAGTATCAGTTCTCTTCCAATGAATCTTACGCGTACGTCAATAGGGCATACAATGACAACAGGTTTTACTCTTGAACCATATGAAAGTTTATTCAGGTGATGAGACAGCGAAGAGAGTTTGTTCAATAGGTACGGCAAAAATAACAAAATGCTAATGATTTTATTCACTCTTCAGGATACGTAAACCAACAAAAGTGTTTTGGAGGCATATGTACAGAAAATCCAAAATACACAGAAGACAGATGTATTTTCAACGTGAGAAAATTATGTGAGGTTTCAATACGAGACCTATATTTTTACAAAAATCCTTTCAGTGAAGACGTGCCAAATCGTATTATGTTACACAACTTTAGAGGCCAACTCGGTAGATACGGGGATCTAGATTTTGGACAACTTCACATAGCGCACTTGAAACAATTAACCTTTTACCAAATTTATTTTAGTTGAGGTTTCGTGAAAGAGTACGTAGACATTTCACAAGATATTCTTAGTCTGAATAACCAATTAACCCAACTTCTGCTTAGATGTTAATCGAAATTTGGATGGAGAAAAGAACTATTGCTTGCCAAATAATCAGAGGGTGTCATTTGATTGACGCTATTCTCACATAATTTTAGACATTTGTAGAATTACCTCATGTAAAATAACAATATTTTGTTAAATTGGAATCTGTGTTATTCTGAGAAAACATGTAAAACACGCATTATAACAATTTTAAAAAGTCATTTTCATTAGATTTTCCTTCAAAGAAGAACGAGCTAAACAATACTTACTTTACACCGTCATAAACGTGTTTTGTAGTGAATACTTATTAAACGGAGTAATATATCTTTACGTTATACAAGGGAACTTGTTTTCATAATTACTCCAACTAAATAATATTCTCAGATTATATATCTAGGATAAGTAATAAATTGAGCTTTCCAAGAAGATCCAATATTAATACTACTATTTATTTAAGATACATAAATTGCTTATTTCCTTTAAACGTGTTTTCAGAATGGAGAAATATTTATTCTACTTAATAACCAAAGAAAATATTCTTATTTTTTTATATTTATAAAAACCCTAAGTAACTTCTTGTTCCTCACATATTTTGAATTCAAATGATGTAACAAATGTTCTTTTTTGACACATTGATAAATTGGTTTGTTGTCTGGATAATTTACAATATTTGTTTTATACTATTGGTTCATTCATTTCATATTTTTTAAAAAAATAATACATTAGTTTCTTCTGCTCTTTCTTCTGCTTGTATATATATAACTTTTGAGTGATTTTTCTTGACATGACATCTTATATATATATATATATATATATATATATATATATATATGTTTTTAAGTTTTCGCGGGCACTAAATGTTTTAGATGGTTTCTGGGAATTCATCCGCGTAGTTGATAACTGATCCCTGCCGGGATCGATGGTAAAATGACGACGTTTCGGCAGAGTCACATCTGCCCTCTTCAGGTCGGTTCGCATAATACTGTAAGTGTAAGTATTCGAGTAACTAGAAGCGAAAGCAGAAGGCTACGAGAATTATGCGAACCGACCTGAAGAGGGCAGATGTGACTCTGCCGAAACGTCGTCATTTTACCATCGATCCCGGCAGGGATCAGTTATCAACTACGCGGATGAATTCCCGGAAACCACCTAAAACACACACACACACACACATATATATATATATATATATATATATATATATATATATATATATATGTTAGATTGTAGTCGTTCACGGATGGAACAATGTAGTTTCCTACGTTGTATCCAGTGTACATCCGTTTCTTAGCTGTGCTGTGAAAGTCAACTGTTCTTTTCAGAGCACAAACCAAGAAACGGATGTACACCGCATACAACATAGGAAACCATATATATATATATATATATATTATCCAACCCCTTCATCAGCTACTGTTCTTGTTTAAAATGATTGCTGCCTGGACAGACTATATATTGGATGGAAATAAAATTGCTGATCTTTATAATTAGTTATTAAACTCTATTATAATGGGAAACAAAAAGAAAAGTATACATGTAGAAACTCCTTCATCATGGTCTAAATAAGCCGATGGTCGTATCTGATAAAAGTATAATGGTATCGAAGGCAATCACCCAATCACAATATCTATAGCCCGTAGCCTGTAGTCAATTACTTGGTATCGAAAGGATCAGCAGTATCGTTGACTGGATTCGATTAAGATGACTTATATAGTTAAAAGAAATGTGCCCAGTCATGGTGTGACTCTATATCTCTCGCGTTAACCAGTAGTACTAAGTAATTACGCTTTGTTGAGTACTTTTGATATAGTTTCGTTTCGATTTCGTAATACAAACACTCTCTAGAAGGTTGAATGGTTTCCAGCTGTCAGATACATCGATTAATTATGATCGTTATAAAGAAAAATGCGGTATACCTCTACACAAAAATAAAGAAAAAAATAATAAACTCGGGTAGGTCACCGGAATAGCTCTTTTCATTTCTTGCGCTATCAGTATAATATTGACATTAATTATTTTATTACCTTTTTTCCTTTACCCCTAGATAATATTTTTCATTTTTTATTTATCACTTGAATAATGTACAATGCATCTATAAGAAATAATGTTATTCTACAATGTTGCTCTAATTCGATATTGAAGCCGTTACTTTGTTGTAGTTAATCATGGTGATTTAACAATCCTCAGTGATAGAAAAATCTGTTTTATTTCACCATCATGTTAAAGATCATAGATATTTTAAAAATATCTGAAACCATATTCTACATGGCAAAATATATTGCGTTATTTTTCTTAGAGTCCCTACCTTTTATAATAAATACCAAGATTGTTCATCACAAAATCTGCAGAGATTATTTCTTCATTCAAATTATTTATATTTATAAAGCAACCTCGTACAATTAGGTGAAATCTTTATAGTACCGCCTAATTCATAATCTGTTTGAATGTTTATATGTTTATTGTAACAATTTATACATTATTTATTTTATTAGTAACAAATTGATTGCATTACTCGAAAACTAAAGTTTGATATTT
This sequence comes from Octodonta nipae, assembly GCA_034190945.1. Classification (NCBI taxonomy): domain Eukaryota; kingdom Metazoa; phylum Arthropoda; class Insecta; order Coleoptera; family Chrysomelidae; genus Octodonta; species Octodonta nipae. The sequence goes on from CM067218.1 coordinate 64,667,068, forward strand.
ATTTTGCAGGTGTGGTTTCAGAATCGAAGAGCGAAATGGCGAAAACAGGAAAAAGTTGGTCCTACCGGGCACCCGTATAATCCCTATTTGAATCCTAACACAGCAGGACCAGCTCCATCAGTAGTTCCTCCAACGTTGCCAAATCCTTTTAATCTTCCATTTGGGCTTCGGAAGCCTTTTGATACTTTAGCATTCAGATATCCTCACCACGTTCTTCCTGGATACCTTCCCTCCGCTCCTTCTTATCACAGGGGTACTCCACCATTATTACCACCATCAGTAAGTCTGTACCCATCTACCAGCTCATTCCAGACATTGCTGGCAAATATTTCAGCAGTACAAAGACCTAAGCAAGAATTTACTTCATCCCCTCCGCTATCACCAGGGTCATCAGCTTCAGCAGGTACACCACCTGACGTTGACAGAAGAAGTTCTAGTATCGCATCATTACGATTAAAAGCTAGGGAACATGAACTAAGACTGGAAATGCTTAGACAAAGTGGGGACTTAATAAGTTGAAAAAAAACTTTAATAAAATTGTACTAGTTGTACTTCATCCGTACTATTAACACTGAATAATTTTATGTAATGCGATCGTATCCTAACTTGCAATCAAAATTTATAACTATTGAGCTACAAGAGAAAGACGTTAATCGGTAATTTTAAACCATGTTATTTGATTAATTGTAATATGTTACAAAATTTACCAGAGAAAATAAAATTAGGTTTTGAAATTTTATTTTTCTATGAGTAATAAGTTGTTTTATGATACAATTTCAATTTTGCATTAATGTATATTTAATAAAATCAGGAATATAGATTTTCAATGTATTTAAATAACAAATTATATGAATTTGATACGGGTTTAGTATTTTAGATAAAATTTTAAATTATCAAAAGGGAAACGATCGCAAGATTCCTAATGTTAAAATAGTGGTATTCATTTTAATACAATTTTTTGAACCCCCTTTTTGCACCTAAGGATCAGAAAATTGAAGAGATAAAATGTATATCCCATAACTATTTATAACATTCAAATAATTTTCGCGATTACGACATTCCCAAATAATATTTACATATCAAAAGCTGAATGGTATCTATCATATCCTAAGTAAAATCTGTAGTGGAACATTAATGGCTGTGAACATTTTGGCTGAACTATCACGACGAATTCTTAATTTGAAATTTTTTAAATCTTTCGAATTCCACTAATTTTTAGTGCAATTTGTTCAAAATTAGATATACATCTAATGAATTTCGGTAAGATTTTGAACAAATTGCACAACTGGTATTAGGGATAACCGAAACATATTTTATACAAAGGATTCTCCAGTTACAATCCAGTAAGAAGTTAATTCTTATACTATTGTAATCTACTTTTCATTGTTTAAGATAAACGATATTACTTGAAAAAGTAAGAATGTTAACTTTGAATAATTTTACATCTTTTGGCTGTCCAGAACGTTCAAAATGGTGCAGACAAAATTGTTTTCTATTCATACATTTACATGATATACAAAACAAATTTTCTTGAAAATTTAAAATTTTGCCTATTGCCAGGTTGCGATATTGTTATCAGTTGCATGTTAACGATTTTATTTTTATTAATATATTCTTCGCTTTATTTATGGATTTTGGAAAATTTCGGCAAGCTCTGCTATTAATTTTCACCCCGCTTCAAATATGACTTAGTAACGGAATCACTTGTGGGAAAATTGTTTATTGTGTCTGTAATACTTTGTATACATACTTAAGAAACTATAGAATATGTTATACAACCGAAAACTGGGTTTACAATTATTCAGATAGTAAGTACATATTTAGAAACAATAAGTATTTGAGGCTGGCAAAGTAAGAAAACATTTCAAATCGCCGGCGCTGTACTGTACTGTTCGAATATATCTACAATAATTTGAACCGTTATATATATATATATATATATATATATATATAATACAGTGGCGTAAATACAATTTTATCATGGGGAGAGATGTGGCCTGGAGTCGAAACTTACTTGGGGAGATCCCATATTAGACCAATGGATTGCAATATACTTCGTGAAAATGATGCATTAGTGATTGCTTTTGATATTATGTCCATTGCGTAGCCAAATTGGAGTACATTTTTCAGTTTTTAAAGAAAGATCTATTAAATGACGATCGCTACCCTCCAGTATTTAGTATTAACGCCTATATATATATATATATATATATATATATATATATATATATATATATATATATATATATATATATATGTATATATTCTTTTGTAGTAAAGTCAGTTCTCCTAATTTGGTTAATTAATAACCAACATTCCGTTTTTAGTTTAAACCTATGACTGTTCCATAACAAGTATTACTAAACCAGTGTTTTTTTCTCATATTTGTTGTCTTTATTAGGTATACTGTTATTTGTATTTAAATAGGAGTCTATACAGTTAATTAAGTATCTATAATTGTATTAATTAAGTAAGTGTAATCAATTCCTGATAATTGGTCCAGTTGGATATTAATACGAATTTGTAACGGATCCGTCCAGGATAAATGCTTAACCTAAAATAAATATTTTTCAAGTTTACATGCTTTTTTATTGTCCTTTCTTAATATTTTCGTTAAAAGTAAATCACTAATATTTTGACATACTATATGAAAGTTGTGCCACGTTACCCGTTGGCTGCCAGTTTGCCACACCAATATGTTACGTGACACCAAATTTCTACCCTACCTAGTTATGCTAAGGGCAGAAGAAGGTATGTCCGGTAGTCTCAGTGAAGACGGGGGGGGGGGGTTCGTTTTATTTGAACGTAAATAAAGAGAGAAAATAAGGGCGCCAGGTAGATTCCCCTATACCTTCTAAATACACATAATCAGGACACCTACTCGTCCTAAAATATCTGCTGTAGTAATTGTTGCTAATTTGGGGGCGCTAGATTTCTAAATATAAATAAATAAATGTTGTAATCAAAAGGAATAATAAGCATACCACAGTTCCAAAATATAAGTTTAATTTGCGCGAACAGACTAGTACAAGGCGCTAAAAATATGACATAGGTCACTCTATAAATGCAAACAGTCTTAGAATGTTTAAGTTAAATATACCTAAAGAAAAAATGAAATGAAACAAATACACACTTAAGGACAGAGATTCAAACTTTACATATAACATGTGAGATCTTAAATAACCCGGATACAAATATTTAAATATTCCTCTAATACAATAATTCTAATCAATAGAATATTTAAATAAATCGTCAATATCAAACACTACATTAATGGGAACCGATAATAAATTACCTGATATTTATCATTCAATAAAATTCAAAATTTCAACGTTGGTGTCTCATATACGCTAGTAAAGTATCTTTGACAATAGGCATTTGCGCCATCGCGTGTTTTATTGGTCGAACGCTGGTTCTGTCAAAGCCGTAATTTATGTTTGCTGTGTTATAGATTAAAATTTAGTTATCCCATAAAATGGAAAGAAGAACATCAAACCGAAAGTGCGGTGTAGTTTATTTTGAAAATACATCAAGGAAAAATCAAAAATTACAATTCTACCGTTTTCCTGGATTTCTATAGCGATCTGAGAGGAAGGAAAAATGGATTACAGTAGTTCGTCGTCAAGGGCAATAAATTAAATTTCCACGTTTTTAGTCATTACTAAATACATAAAATTAATCACAATTGTTGTTCTCCTAACAAAAATAAGATTCAATAACTCTTGTAATCAGAAAAGTTTATCATGTAAATACTTTTCTTACCAAAATTAATTGAAATTTAAGGTTAACAAAATTTTTAATTTTTAGTTAATATTTTCTTTTAGGAATAAAGATAAAAAGTAACTTTTTAGTTACAGGAGGGATGAAAAGCCATGGCAACCAGGAACATATTCAAGGATCTGCTGTGCTCATTTCGATGGAGCAGAAAAGTGAAACAATGTAAATACATAAAGTTTACAATTCAACTATCTTTCCTGTAATATATGTTTATACTCTTTTAAATAAATAACACTTTTTATTTCATTATTTTTATTTTTTTATGAGTGCTTCTTTATTATTAGTTATTACCAAAGCTATAAAGAATATAAAATATATAATCAATATTCATTTCTTTGTGAATTAACATGTATATTTGCATCTGTTGTTGCTTTATTATCCTTGTTCCAACTTCAAAATTTTTATCTTGGTCCATTACAACTTCATCGTCAGTGAAATCTACCAATAAATTATATATAATGAATAAAGTTAATTTGTTCTTTTCTTATATATATTTACTTACTATTATTAATCTCAATTGGAGTTTCATCGACTCCTGAAGATGCAATTTGTTTTTGTCATGGGTACTCTTACTCTTTCAGCCCACAAACCAGCATGAAGATTTTGCTTTTTTTATACATATTGCAGGAAATAGAGTTGTATTGTAACTTTTGTTATGTGCATTGTTTACTTTTTTCCCAAACACTTTGACCACTGCAAATCATTGAATTTGTTTCCAGTTGAGATGGATTGCCCCACTGCTGTAATTAAAAAATATGTTTTGTTAATAGAACAACAGTTATGATTAATTTTATACATACAATAATGACTAACAACGTGGAAATCAAATTTATTTACCCATGATGTCGAATTGCTGCAATTCATTTTTTCTTCATCTCTAATTGCTATGGAAATCCAGTGGTATAATTGTAATTTTGGGTTTTTTCTTGCTGTATTTTTTACAATCAACTACACCGCACTTTCGGTTTGATGTTTTTCTTTCCATTTTCTATAACACAGCAAACATAAATTACGGCTTTGACAGAACCAGCGTTCCACAAATAAAACACGAGGTGGCGCAAATGTCTATTGTCAAAGATACTTTACTAGCGTATATACTACACTCGAGCTCGAGGGTAAGTGCAATCGATCAGAATAATAATAATAAACCCGATAATAGGCTAATGGTCTTTACTTTCGGTTAACAAATTATATTTTATTAATTTCAAATCAAATACTAAGGTTTATATTATTACTGTAAAAATAACTGATAATGAAACAGTAACCAGACACACAAATTGTCACTTATCTGAAACCACAGCTGAAGCTGAAGTTAGAGTCCCTTGCACTCGCTCCACCACTGGAACTAATGATGATAGAAATACCAGCATGTTATAATACAGTGTTCGTGTATGCACCATCAACTAGTTCATCTGCATGCTAAGTCCATGATCGGCATGATACCATAATGCCAAACCAGGTCTGTGTTCTAGTGTCGTAATAGAACAGCAAAATATAACCCCAATCTCACTGGATGGAGAACAAAAACAGGAACGCAGCACGTAGAAACAAAAAAACAAATGGAAGAAAGAACGAAAGAACAGCAGGTAGAAAAAAGAAGAAGGAAGAAGAAAAGAACGCTAAAAAAAGAAAATATCTATCAATAGTCTGACAACACGAGAAATCGGCTAGTGTACAAACAAAATTCACTTACCCTTTCAACCAAGGGGTTCTTATACCAAAGGTTTCATTGTGAGGGTGGCCCCAAATACCATGACCACTCTGAAGAATTACGCAACAACAGAAGTTTTCAAATCCTCAATGAGAGAAGTATCCCAGCAACTAATCAACAGTACTACAATATGCTGGAACACAATCTAGGGATTTCCATATAACTCCCGAACTCGGATGCCTTATCAAAAGCCAGTATACTAGTGGAAAATCCCTTAAAAACAACTGCACGACTTCTCCAGTTAACCTCACACAATTCTCTGCACGCACATCCCGCCTTGTCGACGACAATGACAACTGTCAAGAAACACACAATGCCAAACACGAAATATTCGATAAATCACTTCGTCTCCACAGGTCGAATTCAAACATCCTTCAAAAATAAATCAGAACCAAATATAATAATAAGGCAAAATCGGCGCGCAATCAGTAGCTTATCCATCGCTAACCGGACGGACGAATAAAAGCAATATTTTGACCGGTCTTAAACGCGTTCAATTATACTGAGTAGCTAAGGCAAAAATATAACGTAACAGTTGATATTTTCAATTGAAATAAATTCCACAGGTGATAGGTTTTTCTTGTAGAAGGTATATAGCATAACACTTAAATACTGTTGTAAACAATTTCCTTAATTAATTATACGTGGTGTTTAAACTAGCAAAAATCGCAATTTGAGCATATTTTGTAACTGAATGATAAGTTCGAGTGTCAAATGTTAATTTGTTTTATAGGTATTTTCAATAGCTACTAAATGATATGTAATGGTCATCTAGTCGATTGGATAATTAGTTAGTTATTGGGTTATTGGGAAGAAAACTGTAAAAAATGGGCGTTTTTCAATCTTTTACAATGATTGTTTAAAAACATTTAAATATTGAAACTCGGCAGAAAGATTCAAGGTAAATAACTGGTAAGAATTTCAACTTCACGGCGTTGAAGGTTTTTTCGCTAATCTGATTTTTTTCCAGGGCGTCTGATTTTACATGAACTATACAATGTTCCCATTTTACGCTAAATATATTTTTTTCATTCATCTAAAAGGAACATATTGCTATATACTCCGGGGGTTCAATTTACATTTAAAAACTAATATTCACTCTCACTTTATAGAAACTTTTATTTACATCAAATATACACAACAGTTGATTCGAATATTACAAATATAATACAACATAAGCTCTTCGCCGCACTAATTCCCTGCTGCGATGATGGGCTGCTCCTTTTATAATCAGCATCGAAAACTCTTGTGCAATCCATTATCAATTCTACAGTTGCCGAGTGATTTCGAGATTAATTTTTTTTGTCCTTCTAGCGATCGATATCGTATTGAAATGAAAACAGGGCAGGCTTAGATAAATTTCGCAACACTGCCCCCCTTTAATTCTGATCGTCCCGGTCAGAAACATCCTCTCCATGGTAGGGAGCAAGTCGATCTAAATGGACCACCTTCAACTTAGCCCTGGGGTTTCGGCGGATCCGGTAGTCGACGTCATTAAGCCCCTTGACCACCTCGTATGGACCATCCCAGGCGGGTGTAAGCTTTGGGGATTTACCCTTGCTCCATTGGAGGTTGTACAGCCAGACTTTGTTCCTCTCTTGGAACCCGACTGAATTGGCCTTGAGGTCGTATCGCGTCTTCATCCGGTCACTGGTGGCCAGCCAACATCTGCGTTCGGACTAATTCGTGTATTGCCAGCATATTATGGCGGAGCTGGTCGGCATAATCGTTGATGTCTTGGGAAGGTTCTTCGGGGGAGCCAAAAGCAACAATATTAATTATCAAATCCTTCAGTACAATCCTTCTTAAATTAATTTTCTTTTCATTTTGTTTTATTGTATGTAAATTCAGTTTCCAATGGTATTCGGAATCAAAAAAAATTACTGGTGGGGAGAAATCTCTTCTTCCCCTGATTTTACTACACGTATCATAGTGAAATTCATTTTAAAATGTTTTTTACAGGGAAGAACAAATTCGTTGTTTTTATATATTTTTACGTACACATTATTTTAAATTAGATGATTGTAATAAGTAATTGATAATAATAATTCACATAAAATTAGATAAATGTTGAAATTCCTACCGTCTTTTAATTTCCCCTAATGCAATGTCAACTGTCAAAAGTAAGGCTGATAGCGAGAAGCGATCTCTGGCGTAACATGTTCGAATCCCATAAGATAACTTTTTTTCGTTTCTGTATTTTTACTGTTCATATATTTTGATGTAATTATTCATTTTATTTTTCTGTTACATAAATTATATAAGCAAGTAAACATTTGAATTTGTTTAATAATTGACGATGCTGTTTTCTAAAGGTCCTAATTTAGTACAGTATAAGATTCATTTGTTCATTAAACTTCGGTCATATCGTTTTGGTTGTAGGATTGAAGATTCATGGTGTCCTCGACATTTCAAGGAGTTGAACAATATTTTTGGGGCAGAGAAAGTGGAGAATTTTGAAAATAGACAATTTTCGATTAGATCATTTTAAAACTTTTGTCCTCATTGAGTGAAACAAAAGTATTTTCAAGTCGAATGGTATACGCTAGTAAAGTATCTTTGACAATAGGCATTTGCGCCATCTCGTGTTTTATTTGTGGAACGCCGGTTCTGTCAAGACCGTAATTTATGTTTGCTGTCTTATAGATTAAAATTTAGCTATCCCATAAAATGGAAAGAAAAACATCAAACCGAAAGTGCGGTGTAGTTGATTTTGAAAATACATCAAGGAAAAATTAAAACTTACAATTCTACCGTTTTCCTGGATTTCTATAGCAATCGGAGAGGAAGGAAAAAATGGATTACAGCAGCTCGTCCTCAAGGGCAATTAAATTAAGTTTCCACAATTGTTGTTCTGTTAACAAAAATAAGATTCAATAACTCTTGTAATCAGAAAAGTTAATCATGTAAATACTTTTCTTTCCAAAATACATTTAAGGTTAATATAATTTTTAAATTAATAATATTTTCTTTTCGGAATAAAGAAAGAAAGTAAGTTTTTAGTTACAGGAGGGATGAAAAGCCATGGCAACCAGGAACATATTCAAGGATTTGCTGTGCTCATTTCGATGGAGCAGAAAAGTCAAGCAATGTAGATACCTAACAAAGTTTACAATTCAAGTATCTTTCCTGTAATATATCAATGTTTATACTCTTTTAAATAAATAACACTTTTTTTCTCATTATTTTTATTTTTTTATGAGTGCTTCTTTATTATTAGTTATTACAAAAGCTATAAATAACATATAATCTGTATTCATTTCTTCGTGAATTAACATGTATATTTGCATCTGTTGTTGCCTTATTATCCTTGTTCCAACTTCAAAATTTTTACCTTGGTCCATTAAAACTTCATCGTCAGTGAAATCTACCAATAAATTATATATAATGAATAAAGTTAATTTGTTTTTTCTTATATATATTTACTTACTATTGTTAATCTCAATTCGAACTTCATCGACTCCTGAAGATGCAATTGTTTCTTGTCGTAGGTACTCGTAATCTTTCTGCCCACAAACCAGCATGAAGATTTTGCTTTTTTATATACATATTGAAGGAAATATAGTTGGATTGTAACTTTTGTTATGTGCATTGTTTACCTGTTTTCCCAAACAATTGGACCACTGCAAATCATTGAATTTGTTTCTGGTTGAGATGGATTGCCCCACAGCTGTAATTAAAAAATTTCATTTTTGTTAACAGAACAACAATTATGATTAATTGTATACATACAATAATGACTAACAACGTGAAAATAAAATTTATTTACTCATGATGTCGAACTGCTGCAATTCATTTTTTCTTCATCTCTAATTGATATGGAAATCCATGAAAGTGGTATAATTGTAATTTTGGTGTATTTTCACAATCAACTACATCGCACTTTCGGTTTGATGTTTTCCTTTCCATTTTATGAGATAACTAAATTTTAATCTATAACACAGCAAACATAAATTACGGCTTTGACAGAACCAGCGTTCCACAAATAAAACACGAGATGGCGCAAAAGTCTATTGTCAAAGATACTTTACTAGCGTATAGTCCTAAATATATTAATAAAATATAAAAACGTAATACAGTAAAAGTACAAAAGTTAAGTATTACTTAGCTTATGTAGGTACATATAGGTATTGTAATGTTTTTATTTTCACACTCGGGTTCTGTTCAGTCCTTGGATTTATTTAAAAACACAGTCCAACTCACTCTAAATTATTTCCACTACTTTAACACAAATTTATATTGACAGAAACTACTATTTACATTTTATCTTAACTGTACAATACGAAAGACGAAAACTGAATGCCTCCTATCGTCAGCTGTTTCTTATTTATACATTTATCTTGGAATTGTCTGGTACGTCCACGAACCATCGGGAAATTCCATCATGTTCTGAAAGCTTTAAGGGAATTCCCAGTAACGGCAGCGGTCCACCGGTTGAGAGACAAACATTTCGGGTTCCCAGAATTTATCGGAATAATGTCCCTTCCATGAACTGGTTGATGGCCGATTGCACCAGCTGTCGGATGAATTCTCGTAACATTGCCCCCTCCTTAAGATCATTTCGTCCCGGAATGTCCTAGAATCCTTCCTGGTGTGACGATATTTGCAGGACTCTCCATTTCGACAGCGGAAAGTTTGGTGGAAGTAGCAGTCAACGGTCTTCGAACCTGGGCTGAATATTGAGACAGCATACCAGGATGTTGATGCCACTGAATCGAAAGATTGTTTCCATCATACTTCTCACCACCCTCCAATTTAGTCCTCAATTCTACCAGAGTCTTCCAAAGATCGCTATATGTTGACTTGTCTTCCGAGAATGTTTTCGATGTCAAATAAAAGATGTCTCTGGTACCCACTGGTTGTTTATCTTCGAGATGAAGGACCTTCCCTACCGCTGGATCTTGCTCCCGTAGCTTCTGGAACTGGCCGTACTTTTTGGCAAACACCTTGGCTATTCCTCTGGACATCCGGAGATCGCGAGCTACACCTCAAACAGGTCTCGGGATTCCTCTGTGGTCACGTCGTGCTGCACTTTCTGCCCATTAGAGTACAGTGCCATAAACTGTTCGAAGGTCATTTCGTCATCGGGTGGTTGGATGCTGCGGACTTGGGCTTGGTCACCTGCGCCGTCATGACTTCCGGCATAAGCTGTTGAAATGTACGACCTTTGATTTTCCCCGAGGTAGCTTCTTTATTCTGTAGACGACATCGTTGGTTTTCTTCACTATTTGTTACGGCCCCTCCCAAGATCTCTGTAGCTTGGGCGAATATACACGACGACGTTGCGGGTTATACAACCAAACAAGACCATCAACTTGGAATTCTCCACTCTCGGCTTTGATGTCGTAGGCTTCTTTCATTCGGGCACTGACATTCTCGATGTTTAACCGGACTCGTTCATGGATGTCGTTCATCTTTTGACGTAGCTGGCTGACAAAGTCTTCACCTGCGATCTCTTCTCCTGGGGGACATCCAACTTCAAATCGCATGGTAGTCTTAATTCTCGTCCCATGATAATACTGGCCGGTGTCTGACCCGTGGACTCGTGCACAGGCGAACGATATGCCATTAGAAACAAGTGCAGATAGTGGTCCCACTCTCTTTGGTGGTCAGAGACTACCTTTGATAAATGGCGGTTAATGGTTCTATTCATCCGTTCTACCATTCCATCGGATTGCGGGTGTAATGCCGTCGTCCGTGTTTTATTGATCTTCAAGAGTTTGCAGACGTCTTGGAAAAGAGTAGACTCGAAGTTTCTACCTTGGTCTGAGTGCAACTCCAAGGGAACACCGAAACGACTGATCCATTCCTTGACAAGGACATCAGCAACGGTCAAGGCTTCTTGATTCGGCAAGGCATACGCTTCGGCCCATTTACTAAAATAGTCCGTCACCACCACAATGTACTTGTTTCCAGAGTCGGATTCAGGAAGTGGGCCGGCAACATCGATGGCTACTCTTTCGAATGGGCTGCCCACGTTATATTGCTTCATGGGAGCTTTTGGACGCTTCTGAGGCCCATTACTTGTTGCACAAACAGTACATTTCCGGCACCAGTCCTTGACATCCACTTGGCAGTTTACCCAATAGAAACGTTCTCTCAACTTCCCCAGGGTTTTCGTTACTCCCAAATGTCCTCCAGTTGTACCATCATGAAGTTCTCGTAAAACCTCTGATCTCCTATTTCTGGGAACTACAATCTGTTTTCTGTCGTTTCCCTCCTCTGGAGTTTCTAGGACGCGCTTGAGAAGTCCATTTTCCAAGATGAGGGAGTTCCACTGAGCCCAGTACGACTTTATGGTTGGTGAGTATCGGGAAATCTCCTGCCACGTAGGTTTGCGGTCTTCTTCCTTCCACCGGATAACCTTTTTCAAATCTGGATCTAATTTCTGGTCTCTTTGGATCTCCGCAGATTGCCAATGGTCATCGATGGCGGTAGTTCTGCAGAGAACAGCCCCTTTTGCTCGCTGACAATGTTTGCAATCATCAGGGCATGGTCTCCTCGATAGGGCATCAGCATTCTTATGGCTTGTTCCAGCTCGATGTTCAGTCTCGAAGTCGAATTCTTGCAATCGCTCAATCCACCTTGCCACCTGTCCTTCATGATTTTTAAACTGCAGAAGCCACTTCAGTGCTGCATGATCAGTCCTCAGGAGGAATCTTTTACCATAGAGGTACTTGTAGAAATGTTCTACCTTTACCACAGCCAGGAGTTCCCTGCGAGTAACGCAGTAATTCCGTTCAGGCTTGCTCAAGGTCTTGCTGAAGTATCCGATGACTCTCTCCTGGCCCTCCTGGATCTGCGAAAGCACAGCACCAATTCCGACATTGCTTGCGTCGGTATCCATCTGGCAAAGGATAACTTAGTATGGGAGCAGTCGTCAAAGCTCTTTTCAATGTCTCGAATGATAGCTGACATTCCTCGTCCCATTGGTACTGCACCTTCCCTTCTGTTAGTCTAGTAAGTGGCTTGGCGATGTTGGCAAATCCGGCTACGTACCGACGATAGTACGTGCATAACCCCAGGAAACTTCTTAACTGGTGGATATCTTTAGGTATCGGCCATTCCTGGGCAGCTTTGATTTTCTGTTTATCAACAGCTACTCCCTCTGCGGAAACCACATGTCCAAGATATTGCACCTCTTCTTGGAACAGCTGGCACTTCTTTGGGCTTAACTTAAGTCCGGAACTTCGAAGTCGCCGAAACACCTCCTCCAGGTTCTTGACGTGGTCTTCAAATGATCTTCCAACCACGATAATGTCATCAAGATACACCAGGCATGTTTTCCATGAAAGCCCTTTTAGCACTGTTTCCATCAGTCTTTCAAAAGTTGCTGGCGCATTACACAGTCCAAACAGCATCACCGTGAATTAATAAAGTCCTGCGCCGATGGTAAAAGCAGTCTTTTCTCGGTCTTCTTTAACAAGTTCCACCTGCCAATAACCGCTCTTCAGGTCCAAGGTGGAAAACATCTTCGATCCAGCCAATGTATCTAGGGTATCGTCTATTGTTGGAAGGGGATAGCTGTCTTTCTTTGTAGCGTGGTTTAATTGCCGATAGTCCACGCATATTCGGGTCGAAGCATCTTTCTTTTTAATCAAGACAACTGGAGAAGCCCAAGGGCTATTGGATGGTTCAATAACACCTTCTTCCTCCATCTCGCGGACTATCCTGTCGGCTTCTTCTCTTTTAGCTAGAGGTAGTCTTCTCGCCGACTGTCGAATAGGTTGAGCGTCCCCAGTATTAATTTTATGTTTCACCAGATCAGTTCGTCCTCTTTTGCCATTCCCTACATCGAAGATATCCTGGTAGTTTCTAACGATGTCCCTCAATTTTGCTCTCTGGTTTGGTTTCAAATTCTTAGATGAATCGGTGATGAGTCTTTCCAGTTCCTCAGATAGTTTACCTGGTGGCATTTCTGCATGCTGTGTGCTTCTGACTACAGAGGAAACTGTGAAACAATGGCCCAAAGTTGTTCCTTTCTTTAGCACAACCGAGTAATGATTCAGGTTCATTACTCTTACTGGAACAATCTCCCTGGCACGAAACAGAGTCTTCCCCAGTGCGACTCCTCTGCCTACATTTCCGTCATTAATATCGGGATCAAACATCATTACTGTTCCAGCTTGAGCTTTCCCATCTAAGCAAGCATCGATAATGATTTCAGCTCTTTCCGGAACATTGACATCCTCTGCCAAGATGGCTCGAAGCATTATGTCATCTTTTCCATGAAGCACCACTTCTTCGTCATTCACTCGCAGAATTCCATCTTTGAAATTTAACTGGAATCCCTTGGAGCTCATGACATCCATTTCAATGATTACTTCGTCTTCGATGTCTGCCACTAATGCCCGATGTAGAAAGGTTGTGTTTCCCAAGGTCATTTCAACCTCTATTTCACCATGGACTTTCGCTGCTTCTCCTGTCGCTGTTCGCAGTTGCTATTTTGTTGGTTTTATCATCGTCTCTAAAACGATGTTGGGCCTTATAACTGTTTTTGTCGCACCTGTATCCAGCAGCATTGCACATTGCTTCTGACTGATAAAGCCATCTACAAAGACACTGTTAACTTGGTTGCGTAGCGAAGCGAGATATGCGTAGATAGTTGAGGCTTGTTGGCTACTGGTCGACGATGGCCCTTTCACATCGACCCTCTTTAGTTTTCCGACGGGGAAGTCGGGCCTCCGTTGCTCTCGTTGCACCGACTCCTTATGTGTCTTACCTTACCACATTTCCAACATCTTAGTTGTCTTTTCTCGGTAAGGACTTTCTCTATTATCTTTCTTACAGAGGCTTCGGGCTTCTCCGTCAACGATTTGGACTCCGGCTTGACCTCTGCAGGTATTTTACGCAGCATCGAATTCCAAAGCTCGAGCCAGTGCATCCACTAATTGAGTCGGTCGAGCTAACGTCAATGCTTGCCTGGCTTCGTTGTCCCGAAGTCTATCCAAAAACGCTTGCACTGCCAACCTTTCTATTACATTTTCCGGTGTGGCTGGATAGGCAAGGCGAACCAGACGGGCAATATCGGCTTTAAACTCTTGTAGCGATTCATTAGATTTCTGATGGCGATTTTTTAGTTGGGAGTGGTACACGTGCTCCAAATGAGTCTGTCCATATCTCAGCTCTAAGTGCTTAACCAGTTGTTCGTAGTCTTCTTGCTCCGAGGTATTCAATGTTTGCAAAATATCTGTAGCATCCCCTCTTAGGGCGAGGGTTAATGCTGTTGCTTTTTCCTCTGCTGACCATCCGTTTAGCTTTGCTGCAGCCTCGAATTGGCGCCGATAGTTAGTCCATGACGATTTTCCATCAAATTGTGGAGGTTTCATTTTGTGTCTTGTTCCCTCGAGGCCAATTTTCGAATCAATTACTTCCAGACTGCTGCTGCTTTCGGTCTTTGATGGTATTTCTCCGCTTTGTTTTGTCAATACCTGCTCTTTTATTTTGGTGATCTCGCCCTCCATTATCTGTTTTAACTCTTCTATGTGCATTTCGTTTTTAACTGTGGCCTAAATTCTTCAACTATTGTTTGCTTTAGTTCGTCCATCCGGGTTTCATATTTGACCGTCATCTGCTTCAGATCTTCAATTCGGGCTTCATTTTCAACCATTGTCTGCTTTAGCTCTTCCATCCGAGCTTCATTCTCGAATATTTTCTCTTCCAGCGTTTCTGAGTTTTTCTGTACCATGCTTTTCAAATTTTCTTCTAGGGATTTAGAATTTTCCAGTAATTTGTCTTCAAAGCTTTTAGAATTTTCAAGTAATTTGTCTTCTAGGCTTTTAGAATTTTCTAGCAATTTATCTTCTAGAGCCTGTTTCATGATTTTAGAATTTTCTAGCAATTTGTCTTCTAGAGTTTTAGAATTTTCTAGTCTTCTAACGACTCTTTCAAGATCTGAGAATTTGTAGCTTATCTTCTATTTTTTATAAATAGCATAATCATGTCTCCATTGCCAGAAACTTCAAACAAATAAGTATCGGGATCGTTACCTTCACTTATTAGAGCATCTCGTAGCCGTTGTACTAATTCACTTTTCTTTCCACTAATTTCTAAATCCCTTTCCTCAAGTTCTTTTTTTTAAGTCCGTCACTTTCAAAAGGTCCAAACTCACATTTTTAAACATTGTCAGTCTATTTATTTTCCACTTATAAAGTTCCACAAATACACCTACACCTGTCACTATTGTAATGTTTTTATTTTCACACTCGGGTTCTGTTCAGTCCTTGGATTTATTTAAAAACACAGTCCAACTCACTCTAATTTATTTCCACTACTTTAATACAAATTTATATTGACAGAAACTACTATTTACATTTTTTCTTAACTGTACAATACGAAAGACGAAAACTGAATGCCTCCTATCGCCAGCTGTTTCTTATTTATACATTTATCTTGGAATTGTCTGGTACGTCCACGAACCATCGGGAAATTCCATCATGTTCTGGAAGCTTTAAGGGAATTCCCAGTAACGGCAGCGGTCCGCCGGTTGACAGACAAACATTTCGGGTTCCCAGAATTTATCGGAATAATGTCCCTTCCATGAACTGGTTGATGGCCGATTGCACCAGCTGTCGGATGAATTCTCGTAACAGTATTATATCAAATATCAATGAACTCGTAACAAAATTCCAATACAGTAAAAAGGCAAAACGAGAAAACCCGACACGAATAATAGGTTTTTTGACATGACATTTATCTTAACAAACTGATAAAAATAATATGAATTTAAGTTTATTCATATCACCTAATTAAAAATAATGTGGACATACAAATCTATAAAAAAACTACTAATATATATTTCTGTGTGAAAACATTTAAAAAACCTAAAAATTAACATTCAAAGTGAATTTACATATAGTAAAACAAATCTAAAAGGAAATTAAACATAAAGGAATGTACTCAAAGAGTTGATACTTACTATGTTCCTTTCAGATGGTTATAAAATTAATTTGTCATAAATTGGGAGCAATGTAAACTAACCGTAAAATATTACGCCTTCGAAAGAAATCACATTTGCAAGAAAAACTTGTAAGCCATGACCTTATGATTCTTATCGGTTAAATGCCTTATAAAATTGAAACCTTTTGCTAAGTTTCAGAGCTCTAACATGTTTTAAACAATAACTATGAAAAATCTAAAATTTGTGAACATGCATAGGACCTAGGCCATAAAATACAATTTGACAATTCAACCATACTTCACAAAGAACAACATAACACAAAACGAAAAATAAAAGAGTCTGGGTTAATTCTTTTGAATGAAAACGATTGTATTGCTTCTACTTCTGTAGAATTCAATCGTATCTGGTTACCGACAATTAAGGAAGAAAATTAAACTTTCAATTTACATTTTCAATACATATTTTAAAGCCATTGACAACGAAGTCAGAATTGACTTTGAATCGTTTGGTATTTTCTTTCAATAATTAGCTTTTTATTTCCATTGTGGTTTTATTCCCAAGAAAACATAATAAATAAAAATAATCTAGATAACATTTAGAAGACAATAACTATGACCTATTGAAAAAGGTGCATTTTTGATATATTTTTTTTGCAAATAACTCAATAACTAATTATTCAATCGGCTAGATGAACCTGTCGTTAGAAGCCATTAAAAATTCGTATAAAACAAATTTACATTTGACACTAAACCTTTCATTCAGTTGCTGAAAAGTTACAAAAACTAAAAAACTCTGTATACTTATTTGAGGATTAAAACTTTTTTAACAACACTTTTTAGGTGTAATGCTATATACCTTCTGCAAAAAAAAACAATCAAACACCTGTGGATTTTTTTGTAAAAATAGTCTTCAATAAGTTCTGTAGAATAATAAACCAAGCAATGACAGTCACGGAAATGTCTTTCCTTTGTTACACCCTTCTGTGGAAATCTTACTAGACATTGACTCTGATAAGTATGCCGTATAGACCTTTTCACTGCTAGTAACACGCAACCACGTAGACAATGTTAATAAATTTTATTGCAGAACAAGTATTATTACACTAATTAGCAGTGCAAATAACTGAATAATTAACTGAAGATGATATATTTTGAAGTACCTGGAAGTAGTTAAAGTGTTATAGTCGCCCCCAAAGCTAAAATACAGCTGAACTATTTGACAGGTTATTAGTAATAAAAACTATAATTTTATTTTATTTATTATTACTATTGTTATTCTCAGTCATTGTCCTTTCTACTACTATACGAGATTGAAATTATTTTTTATGTTGGCCCTTCATTTTTTGACAGGCAGATACAAGAAAATAAAAGTTATAAGATTTTCATGGAAGTTAAATTGTATGTAATATTAATGAATCTTGTACCGTAGTTACTAATAATATATACATATTGAATTCAACGTAATTTGCGTCCATTTGTAGTATCAAACGTGCATTATTTAAAATTGATTTTGGAAAGGTTAAAACTTTTTTAAATTTTTTAACTTTTCGCAAGTTATTGGCTCACAAACATACACACACATACAAATACTGGACCTTAAAAACCTCCCGTGAGCCTTCAAAGCTTCCTATAAGTTTGTTAACTTGCTCCCCTAGACCAAAAAATGTTCTGATTTGCCTCTCTCTCTAGCACATTTTTTTTTCTAATTTGCCCCTCTCTATACCAAAAGCTGGGTACTGCCCTGCAAATATATGTATCTTTATTTACATAATCATTTACCTGGAATCGATCTTCTCTTCGTCCAGATCTCATGAATCACATTTAGCATATTTAACGGAGGACCTCATTTACACATATAAAAATAGATGAGTATGGGAATGAATTGCATAACTTGAAATTGCATTGCTTTGTGCTCTAAAAAGCCAAAATCTCATTTGGCATTTTCAAAGATGATCTGACAACACTTCTGTTTTCAGATATTTTTTACAGAGTAATGCCATTTTAACTTTCAAATTAAAATAATTATTATTTACATTATTAATATTCTATTAGCGATAGATTTACTTTGAACTTAAATTAGATGTTCAAAATGTCCGCCATTGTTGGTAAGACAATGGTAAAGTTGCAGCTCGAATTCCTCCCGCACTTTTTGAAGCGTCTCTGGTGAAATCCCCTCACATTCCTTCCCTATTCTACGTCTCAGTTCAGGAATAAGTTGAGTTTTATACACCACCCTATTAAAAAAACTGATCTTGGTGGTCATTATATAGCGCCCCTTCTTCCAATCCACATATCTGGAAATTTCTCATTATGCCAGATTCGTACAGACAAGGCATAATGTGGAGGTGCTCCGTCCTGTTGAAAAAATAGGCTTTCTTCGTCTAACACCAAAGTTCGATCTCGATCTACTTGGTTTCTAAAGATTCGGTTATATCACATTTTCTAATAAGTCCAAATACAAGTCCCCAGTTAAATTTTTTTTTCACAAATAATGGCCCAATAACTTTATTTCCGAGAATTCCCATACGTTGATTTTCTGAGGATGTTGGATGTGCTCTCCCCGAAAAACTTGTGGATCTGTATGGTCCCAGTATCTATAATTATGTTTATTGACAAATTCATTAAAAAAAACCTGCAAAAAATGGCAAAAAGACCTAAAATTTCAACCTGTGCTGTTTCAGTTAAAACTCTACGATTCTTGGTAATTATTATTACACAGTTTCTTGAAATGTATGAACTAAATCCAACACATACTGGTGCCCAATACTTTTATCGGGATGTGTCTGATGAAAAACATGAGCAGTTCTGCGTGTAAAGCGTTGTTCTTCCCGACAAATAGATAATATGTCAATTCTTTCTTGTAAAGAATAAACCATTGTCGAAATTTGATTGCCACTACTACTAATAAATTGTTTGTATTTACAGTCACAAATAACTTACGCAAACGCACTTAAGGATTTTTTCTTATTTCTTTATTTCAGTATTTATACTCATTCTTTTTTCAAATTACAATTATTTTTTAAAATTTTTTTAGGGTTTCTTTGTCATTATTCTGTAAAAAAGAATCTAATTTTAAACAATGATGTGTCAAAAGATTGGCAAAAAAGAGACCTTTAAAAAGAGGTATTACATGATACGCTTTTGTACTGAACTTTAATGTCGCATCCACACTCTCGCAAGGCGCATCCTGGAGGGCTTCGATATGAGGCTTGACGAATGGAGGCTGCAGGAGTGCTAGCCATCCACACTCTCGATTTATTTAGTGGCCGGCTACGTTGTAATCCGGTCAGTTTACACATTCGAAGTTACAAAGTTCATAAGAAGCTGTAACTTGGTAAAACTGCTCACAGTACAATTATAAAAGAAATTTAAAAAAATGAGTTTTTCGCGATTTTCAGCAACACGGTGAGTTTTATCGCAAAATTATCCCAGACCCATAAACCATAAAATGCTCTACAAAAAATGTATTAATAATTTTTTTCCTAAGAGCCACCGTTTTAGAGATATAACGTTTTAAAAAGTTGAATAATTTGTAATCGTCATAATTTGCATACGTTTCCACGCCACCTATGAGGTAGTGTTTTTTAACGTGGTTTTCCCAGTAGGCCTATTCCACAGGTCTGTTATGATTTTCTTTGTTTCATAAAATACAATAATATTTATTAATAAGAGTTGCTAAAAATAAAAGCGGTGTAACTCCAAAATAGTTCTGCTTCCTATTCTGCTTGTTCTCATTCTCCTTAATCTTCTTCTCATTCTTCTTCTTGTTCTTTTTCTTCTTCACTTTGGGTGCAAGTAAATTGCCCCAAGAGTGATTCCTCGTTGGTATCATAGGAGTCATAGGAGTCCTCTAAAGTTAGTTACTCAACATTAGAGCACGACCGGCCATGACAATGTATACACGTCAGGGAACAAAACAGTCCAACTTTTTTGCAGCCACATTTAGCATTACATCCCTTTTTGCAGTTACAAACTATTTTGTTCAGCAGTTTCTCTGGCGCTCGAAGAAGCAGATCGTATCTTAAATTTTCCTCAATCGCAAAACCTCATAGATATTACGTCATTTTTGAGACTTGTTGGTTATTATCGAAGATTTATTCCAAACTTCGCGAAAATGTCGAAACCCCTGACTAAACTTTTAATTTCAACGCGGAATGTGTCACATCCTTTAACGAACTAAACGTACGTTAACTTCGACATCAATTCTGATCTATCCGAACTTCGAGGAACATTTCATATTAACTACTGACGCCAGTGCCTTTGCAATCGGTGCTGTACTACCCCATATCCCAATAGGTAAAGGCTTACCCATTGGATACACTTTCAGGATGCTTGGTCAAGCCAAGACAAGGTATTCAACACACCAACAACAACACGTTGATGAATGCATATCAATCCAAGCAAAAACTAACACCTCTCAAAATTTTACCCTTAAACGATAAAGATGTAACATTACATTTTTGCCGCAGAGTATAACTAGCCGTGTATTCCATAAACGCGTAATAGAACAAGTAAACGACGAAATATCTAAGGTTTGAATTATGCAAAACGTATTTTAAATAGCCTAAACTGGACGTTGAATGTGTCATTTATCTACAATAACTGTTTTCTTGTAACTAAAACACGAGTATTGACTTCGAATATTAACACCAGCGGATAGTATAAAATTATCTTCAAACGTAAACACGTACCTTTTTTATAATTCTGTAGCATTTTTGTTATTGCGATAGGCTTATTGGGTTTTTCGTATTGGAAATATTCTCGCTTTGTATTTGGTATTGATTTGTTTTGATGTAAATTTATTCTAGGTTAAGATTGTTGGTTAGATTTCTCTTGACGTACAAGGCGAATTGCTCAGGGCGGAATCACACGTTCTAAATGGGTTAATGGCATCTATGGGAAGAAGAGGTAGAAAAGTAGAGTCGAGCACGGGACATTTCGAGCATTGATGTTGTGGAATGTCGTAGAAGAAGAGCGTTGTATGTAGGAAATTTAGATGATGTTGGTATTAGAATTGAGAAATGGGCTGGTAGGATTTGGGAGATGTCAGTTGTCGGAAAGGGAGTTGGCCGCCGACCGTCCTCGTGAACGGTTGTTGCCTGTTGACCGTCCTAGTGTAAGGATGCGTGAAGTACTTTGGAAGAGAGGTTATGGTGAAATGTGATGATAGATGTCTACAAGTGTTATCTGAATTTATAATGGCAATTTTGTGCCATCCATGTTTGGGATTTAGTTGGATACACGTTAATCGTTGGTTCCGTTATTGGTTTTGTGATATTTTTGGATTTTAACGGAAACCATACTCGTGTGAGGATTTAAGACAAGTTCATCACTCACTCTCTCGTGGATCTGCAGTTTCAGCAACGTTTAATTGATGTTCCCATTGGCAGTTTGGTGATATTTTCGGAAATTAGTGGAAACACGTTCTCATTTGTGAGGATTTGATTGCTGAATATTTGCATGTACTCTCGTTGACCTTCCTGGACGACTAACTGACATTCTCGATGTTTAACCGGACTCGTTCATGGATGTCGTTCATCTTTTGACGTAGCTGGCTGACAAAGTCTTCACCTGCGATCTCTTCTCCTGGGGGACATCCAACTTCAAATCGCATGGTAGTCTTAATTCTCGTCCCATGATAATACTGGCCGGTGTCTGACCCGTGGACTCGTGCACAGGCGAACGATATGCCATTAGAAACAAGTGCAGATAGTGGTCCCACTCTCTTTGGTGGTCAGAGACTACCTTTGATAAATGGCGGTTAATGGTTCTATTCATCCGTTCTACCATTCCATCGGATTGCGGGTGTAATGCCGTCGTCCGTGTTTTATTGATCTTCAAGAGTTTGCAGACGTCTTGGAAAAGAGTAGACTCGAAGTTTCTACCTTGGTCTGAGTGCAACTCCAAGGGAACACCAAAACGACTGATCCATTCCTTGACAAGGACATCAGCAACGGTCAAGGCTTCTTGATTCGGCAAGGCATACGCTTCGGCCCATTTACTAAAATAGTCCGTCACCACCACAATGTACTTGTTTCCAGAGTCGGATTCAGGAAGTGGGCCGGCAACATCGATGGCTACTCTTTCGAATGGGCTGCCCACGTTATATTGCTTCATGGGAGCTTTTGGACGCTTCTGAGGCCCATTACTTGTTGCACAAACAGTACATTTCCGGCACCAGTCCTTGACATCCACTTGGCAGTTTACCCAATAGAAACGTTCTCTCAACTTCCCCAGGGTTTTCGTTACTCCCAAATGTCCTCCAGTTGTACCATCATGAAGTTCTCGTAAAACCTCTGATCTCCTATTTCTGGGAACTACAATCTGTTTTCTGTCGTTTCCCTCCTCTGGAGTTTCTAGGACGCGCTTGAGAAGTCCATTTTCCAGGATGAGGGAGTTCCACTGAGCCCAGTACGACTTTATGGTTGGTGAGTATCGGGAAATCTCCTGCCACGTAGGTTTGCGGTCTTCTTCCTTCCACCGGATAACCTTTTTCAAATCTGGATCTAATTTCTGGTCTCTTTGGATCTCCGCAGATTGCCAATGGTCATCGATGGCGGTAGTTCTGCAGAGAACAGCCCCTATTGCTCGCTGACAATGTTTGCAATCATCAGGGCATGGTCTCCTCGATAGGGCATCAGCATTCTTATGGCTTGTTCCAGCTCGATGTTCAGTCTCGAAGTCGAATTCTTGCAATCGCTCAATCCACCTTGCCACCTGTCCTTCATGATTTTTAAACTGCAGAAGCCACTTCAGTGCTGCATGATCAGTCCTCAGGAGGAATCTTTTACCATAGAGGTACTTGTAGAAATGTTCTACCCCCTTTACCACAGCCAGGAGTTCCCTGCGAGTAACGCAGTAATTCCGTTCAGGCTTGCTCAAGGTCTTGCTGAAGTATCCGATGACTCTCTCCTGGCCCTCCTGGATCTGCGAAAGCACAGCACCAATTCCGACATTGCTTGCGTCGGTATCCATCTGGCAAAGGATAACTTAGTATGGGAGCAGTCGTCAAAGCTCTTTTCAATGTCTCGAATGATAGCTGACATTCCTCGTCCCATTGGTACTGCACCTTCCCTTCTGTTAGTCTAGTAAGTGGCTTGGCGATGTTGGCAAATCCGGCTACGTACCGACGATAGTACGTGCATAACCCCAGGAAACTTCTTAACTGGTGGATATCTTTAGGTATCGGCCATTCCTGGGCAGCTTTGATTTTCTGTTTATCAACAGCTACTCCCTCTGCGGAAACCACATGTCCAAGATATTGCACCTCTTCTTGGAACAGCTGGCACTTCACCTCCTCCAGGTTCTTGACGTGGTCTTCAAATGATCTTCCAACCACGATAATGTCATCAAGATACACCAGGCATGTTTTCCATGAAAGCCCTTTTAGCACTGTTTCCATCAGTCTTTCAAAAGTTGCTGGCGCATTACACAGTCCAAACGGCATCACCGTGAATTAATAAAGTCCTGCGCCGATGGTAAAAGCAGTCTTTTCTCGGTCTTCTTTAGCAAGTTCCACCTGCCAATAACCGCTCTTCAGGTCCAGGGTGGAAAACATCTTCGATCCAGCCAATGTATCTAGGGTATCGTCTATTGTTGGAAGGGGATAGCTGTCTTTCTTTGTAGCGTGATTTAATTGCCGATAGTCCACGCATATTCGGGTCGAAGTATCTTTCTTTTTAATCAAGACAACTGGAGAAGCCCAAGGGCTATTGGATGGTTCAATAACACCTTCTTCCTCCATCTCGCGGACTATCCTGTCGGCTTCTCCTCTTTTAGCTAGAGGTAGTCTTCTCGCCGACTGTCGAATAGGTTGAGCGTCCCCAGTATTAATTTTATGTTTCACCAGATCAGTTCGTCCTCTTTTGCCATTCCCTACATCGAAGATATCCTGGTAGTTTCTAACGATGTCCCTCAATTTTGCTCTCTGGTTTGGTTTCAAATTCTTAGATGAATCGGTGATGAGTCTTTCCAGTTCCTCAGATAGTTTACCTGGTGGCATTTCTGCATGCTGTGTGCTTCTGACTACAGAGGAAACTGTTAAACAATGGCCCAAAGTTGTTCCTTTCTTTAGCACAACCGAGTAATGATTCAGGTTCATTACTCTTACTGGAACAATCTCCCTGGCACGAAACAGAGTCTTCCCCAGTGCGACTCCTCTGCCTACATTTCCGTCATTAATATCGGGATCAAACATCATTACTGTTCCAGCTTGAGCTTTCCCATCTAAACAAGCATCGATAATGATTTCAGCTCTTTCCGGAACATTGACATCCTCTGCCAAGATGGCTCGAAGCATTATGTCATCTTTTCCATGAAGCACCACTTCTTCGTCATTCACTCGCAGAATTCCATCTTTGAAATTTAACTGGAATCCCTTGGAGCTCATGACATCCATTCCAATGATTACTTCGTCTTCGATGTCTGCCACTAATGCCCGATGTAGAAAGGTTGTGTTTCCCAAGGTCATTTCAACCTCTATTTCACCATGGACTTTCGCTGCTTCTCCTGTCGCTGTTCGCAGTTGCCATTTTGTTGGTTTTATCATCGTCTCTAAAACGATGTTGGGCCTTATAACTGTTTTTGTCGCACCTGTATCCAGCAGCATTGCACATTGCTTCTGACTGATAAAGCCATCTACAAAGACACTGTTAACTTGGTTGCGTAGCGAAGCGAGATATGCGTAGATAGTTGAGGCTTGTTGGCTACTGGTCGACGATGGCCCCTTCACATCGACCCTCTTTAGTTTTCCGACGGGGAAGTCGGGCCTCCGTTGCTCTCGTTGCACCGACTCCTTATGTGTCCTACCTTACCACATTTCCGACATCTTAGTTGTCTTTTCTCGGTAAGGACTTTCTCTATTATCTTTCTTACAGAGGCTTCGGGCTTCTCCGTCAACGATTTGGACTCCGGCTTGACCTCTGCAGGTATTTTACGCAGCATCGAATTCCAAAGCTCGAGCCAGTGCATCCACTAATTGAGTCGGTCGAGCTAACGTCAATGCTTGCCTGGCTTCGTTGTCCCGAAGTCTATCCAAAAACGCTTGCACTGCCAACCTTTCTATCACATTTTCCGGTGTGGCTGGATAGGCAAGGCGAACCAGACGGGCAATATCGGCTTTAAACTCTTGTAGCGATTCATTAGATTTCTGATGGCGATTTTTTAGTTGGGGGTGGTACACGTGCTCCAAATGAGTCTGTCAATATCTCAGCTCTAAGTGCTTAACCAGTTGTTCGTAGTCTTCTTGCTCCGAGGTATTCAATGTTTGCAAAATATCTGTAGCATCCCCTCTTAGGGCGAGGGTTAATGCTGTTGCTTTTTCCTCTGCTGACCATCCGTTTAGCTTTGCTGCAGCCTCGAATTGGCGCCGATAGTTAGTCCATGACGATTTTCCATCAAATTGTGGAGGTTTCATTTTGTGTCTTGTTCCCTCGAGGCCAATTTTCGAATCAATTACTTCCAGACTGCTGCTGCTTTCGGTCTTTGATGGTATTTCTCCGCTTTGTTTTGTCAATACCTGCTCTTTTATTTTGGTGATCTCGCCCTCCATTATCTGTTTTAACTCTTCTATGCGCATTTCGTTTTTAACTGTGGCCTAAATTCTTCAACTATTGTTTGCTTTAGTTCGTCCATCCGGGTTTCATATTTGACCGTCATCTGCTTCAGATCTTCAATTCGGGCTTCATTTTCAACCATTGTCTGCTTTAGCTCTTCCATCCGAGCTTCATTCTCGAATATTTTCTCTTCCAGCGTTTCTGAGTTTTTCTGTACCATGCTTTTCAAATTTTCTTCTAGGGATTTAGAATTTTCCAGTAATTTGTCTTCAAAGCTTTTAGAATTTTCAAGTAATTTGTCTTCTAGGCTTTTAGAATTTTCTAGCAATTTGTCTTCTAGAGTTTTAGAATTTTCTAGTGGTTTGTCTTCTAACGACTCTTTCAAGATCTGAGAATTTGTAGCTTATCTTCTATTTTTTATAAATAGCATACTCATGTCTCCATTGCCAGAAACTTCAAACAAATAAGTATCGGGATCGTTACCTTCACTTATTAGAGCATCTCGTAGCCGTTGTACTAATTCACTTTTCTTTCCACTAATTTCTAAATCCCTTTCCTCAAGTTCTTTTTTTTAAGTCCGTCACTTTCAAAAGGTCCAAACTCACATTTTTAAACATTGTCAGTCTATTTATTTTCCACTTATAAAGTTCCACAAATACACCTACACCTGTCACTATTGTAATGTTTTTATTTTCACACTCGGGTTCTGTTCAGTCCTTGGATTTATTTAAAAACACAGTCCAACTCACTCTAATTTATTTCCACTACTTTAATACAAATTTATATTGACAGAAACTACTATTTACATTTTTCTTAACTGTACAATACGAAAGACGAAAACTGAATGCCTCCTATCGCCAGCTGTTTCTTATTTATACATTTATCTTGGAATTGTCTGGTACGTCCACGAACCATCGGGAAATTCCATCATGTTCTGGAAGCTTTAAGGGAATTCCCAGTAACGGCAGCGGTCCGCCGGTTGAGAGACAAACATTTCGGGTTCCCAGAATTTATCGGAATAATGTCCCTTCCATGAACTGGTTGATGGCCGATTGCACCAGCTGTCGGATGAATTCTCGTAACAGTATTATATCAAATATCAATGAACTCGTAACAAAATTCTAATACAGTAAAAAGGCAAAACGAGAAAACCCGACACGAATAATAGGTTTTTTGACATGACATTTATCTTAACAAACTGATAAAAATAATATGAATTTAAGTTTAGTCATATCACCTAATTAAAAATAATGTGGACATACAAATCTATAAAAAAACTACTAATATATATTTCTGTGTGAAAACATTTAAAAAACCTAAAAATTAACATTCAAAGTGAATTTACATATAGTAAAACAAATCTAAAAGGAAATTAAACATAAAGGAATGTACTCAAAGAGTTGATACTTACTATGTTCCTTTCAGATGGTTATAAAATTAATTTGTCATAAATTGGGAGCAATGTAAACTAACCGTAAAATATTACGCCCTCGAAAGAAATCACATTTGCAAGAAAAACTTGTAAGCCATGACCTTATGATTCTTATCGGTTAAATGCCTTATAAAATTGAAACCTTTTGCTAAGTTTCAGAGCTCTAACATGTTTTAAACAATAACTATGAAAAATCTAAAATTTGTGAACATGCATAGGACCTAGGCCATAAAATACAATTTGACAATTCAACTATACTTCACAAAGAACAACATAACACAAAACGAAAAATAAAAGAGTCTGGGTTAATTCTTTTGAATGAAAACGATTGTATTGCTTCTACTTCTGTAGAATTCAATCGTATCTGGTTACCGACAATTAAGGAAGAAAATTAAACTTTCAATTTACATTTTCAATACATATTTTAAAGCCATTGACAACGAAGTCAGAATTGACTTTGAATCGTTTGGTATTTTCTTTCAATAATTAGCTTTTTATTTCCATTGTGGTTTTATTCCCAAGAAAACATAATAAATAAAAATAATCTAGATAACATTTAGAAGACAATAACTATGACCTATTGAAGAAGGTGCATTTTTGATATTTTTTTTTGCAAATAACTCAATAACTAATTATTCAATCGGCTAGATGAACCTGTCGTTAGAAGCCATTAAAAATTCGTATAAAACAAATTTACATTTGACACTAAACCTTTCATTCAGTTGCTGAAAAGTTACAAAAACTAAAAAACTCTGTATAATTATTTGAGGATTAAAACTTTTTTAACAACACTTTTTAGGTGTAATGCTATATACCTTCTGCAAAAAAAAACAATCAAACACCTGTGGATTTTTTTGCAAAAATAGTCTTCAATAAGTTCTGTAGTATAATAAACCAAGCAATGACAGTCACGGAAATGTCTTTCCTTTGTTACACCCTTCTGTGGAAATCTTACTAGACATTGACTCTGATAAGTATGCTGTATAGACCTTTTCACTGCTAGTAACACGCAACCACGTAGACAATGTTAATAAATTTTATTGCAGAGCAAGTATTATTACACTAATTAGCAGTGCAAATAACTGAATAATTAACTGAAGATGATATATTTTGAAGTACCTGGAAGTAGTTAAAGTGTTATAGTCGCCCCCAAAGCTAAAATACAGCTGAACTATTTGACAGGTTATTAGTAATAAAAACTATAATTTTATTTTATTTATTATTACTATTGTTATTCTCAGTCATTGTCCTTTCTACTACTATACGAGATTGAAATTATTTTTTATGTTGGCCCTTCATTTTTTGACAGGCAGATGCAAGAAAATAAAAGTTATAAGATTTTCATGGAAGTTAAATTGTATGTAATATTAATGAATCTTGTACCGTAGTTACTAATAATATATACATATTGAATTCAACGTAATTTGCGTCCATTTGTAGTATCAAACGTGCATTATTTAAAATTGATTTTGGAAAGGTTAAAACTTTTTTAAATTTTTTAACTTTTCGCAAGTTATTGGCTCACAAACATACACACACATACAAATACTGGACCTTAAAAACCTCCCGTGAGCCTTCAAAGCTTCCTATAATCTAGGCTCCCCTAGACCAAAAAATGTTCTGATTTGCCTCTCTCTCTAGCACATTTTTTTTTCTAATTTGCCCCTCTCTATACCAAAAGCTGGGTACTGCCCTGCAAATATATGTATCTTTATTTACATAATCATTTACCTGGAATCGATCTTCTCTTCGTCCAGATCTCATGAATCACATTTAGCATATTTAACGGAGGACCTCATTTACACATATAAAAATAGATGAGTATGGGAATGAATTGCATAACTTGAAATTGCATTGCTTTGTGCTCTAAAAAGCCAAAATCTCATTTGGCATTTTCAAAGGTGATCTGACAACACTTCTGTTTTCAGATATTTTTTACAGAGTAATGCCATTTTAACTTTCAAATTAAAATAATTATTATTTACATTATTAATATTCTATTAGCGATAGATTTACTTTGAACTTAAATTAGATGTTCAAAATGTCCGCCATTGTTGGTAAGACAATGGTAAAGTTGCAGCTCGAATTCCTCCCGCACTTTTTGAAGCGTCTCTGGTGAAATCCGCTCACATTCCTTCCCTATTCTACGTCTCAGTTCAGGAATAAGTTGAGTTTTATACACCACCCTATTAAAAAAACTGATCTTGGTGGTCATTATATAGCGCCCCTTCTTCCAATCCACATATCTGGAAATTTCTCATTATGCCAGATTCGTACAGACAAGGCATAATGTGGAGGTGCTCCGTCCTGTTGAAAAAATAGGCTTTCTTCGTCTAACACCAAAGTTCGATCTCAATCTACTTGGTTTCTAAAGATTCGGTTATATCACATTTTCTAATAAGTCCAAATACAAGTCCCCAGTTAAATTTTTTTTTCACAAATAATGGCCCAATAACTTTATTTCCGAGAATTCCCATACGTTGATTTTCTGAGGATGTTGGATGTGCTCTCCCCGAAAAACTTGTGGATCTGTATGGTCCCAGTATCTACAATTATGTTTATTGACAAATTCATTAAAAAAAAACCTGCAAAAAATGGCAAAAAGACCCAAAATTTCAACCTGTGCTGTTTCAGTTAAAACTCTACGATTCTTGGTAATTGTTATTGCACAGTTTCTTGAAATGTATGAACTAAATCCAACACATACTGGTGCCCAATACTTTTATCGGGATGTGTCTGATGAAAAACATGAGCAGTTCTGCGTGTAAAGCGTTGTTCTTCCCGACAAATAGATAATATGTCAATTCTTTCTTGTAAAGAATAAACCATTGTCGAAATTTGATTGCCACTACTACTAATAAATTGTTTGTATTTACAGTCACAAATAACTTACGCAAACGCACTTAAGGATTTTTTCTTATTTCTTTATTTCAGTATTTATACTCATTCTTTTTTCAAATTACAATTATTTTTTAAAATTTTTTTAGGGTTTCTGTGTCATTATTCTGTAAAAAAGAATCTAATTTTAAACAATGATGTGTCAAAAGATTGGCAAAAAAGAGACCTTTAAAAAGAGGTATTACATGATACGCTTTTGTACTGAACTTTAATGTCGCATCCACACTCTCGCAAGGCGCATCCTGGAGGGCTTCGATATGAGGCTTGACGAATGGAGGCTGCAGGAGTGCTAGCCATCCACACTCTCGATTTATTTAGTGGCCGGCTACGTTGTAATCCGGTCAGTTTACACATTCGAAGTTACAAAGTTCATAAGAAGCTGTAACTTGGTAAAACTGCTCACAGTACAATTATAAAAGAAATTTCAAAAAATGAGTTTTTCGCGATTTTCAGCAACACGGTGAGTTTTATCGCAAAATTATCCCAGACACATAAACCATAAAATGCTCTACAAAAAATGTATTAATAATTTTTTTCCTAAGAGCCACCGTTTTAGAGATATAACGTTTTAAAAAGTTGAATAATTTGTAATCGTCATAATTTGCATACGTTTCCACGCCACCTATGAGGTAGTGTTTTTTAACGTGGTTTTCCCAGTAGGCCTATTCCACAGGTCTGTTATGATTTTCTTTGTTTCATAAAATACAATAATATTTATTAATAAGAGTTGCTAAAAATAAAAGCGGTGTAACTCCAAAATAGTTCTGCTTCCTATTCTGCTTGTTCTCATTCTCCTTAATCTTCTTCTCATTCTTCTTCTTGTTCTTTTTCTTCTTCACTTTGGGTGCAAGTAAATTGCCCCAAGAGCGATTCCTCGTTGGTATCATAGGAGTCATAGGAGTTAGTTAGTTAGTTACTCAACATTAGAGCACGACCGGCCATGACAATGAATACACGTCAGGGAACAAAACAGTCCAACTTTTTTGCAGCCACATTTAGCATTACATCCCTTTTTGCAGTTGCAAACTATTTTGTTCAGCAGTTTCTCTGGCGCTCGAAGAAGCAGATCGTATCTTAAATTTTCCTCAATCGCAAAACCTCATAGATATTACGTCATTTTTGAGACTTGTTGGTTATTATCGAAGATTTATTCCAAACTTCGCGAAAATGTCGAAACCCCTGACTAAACTTTTAATTTCAACGCGGAATGTGTCACATCCTTTAACGAACTAAACGTACGTTAACTTCGACATCAATTCTGATCTATCCGAACTTCGAGGAACATTTCATATTAACTACTGACGCCAGTGCCTTTGCAATCGGTGCTGTACTACCCCATATCCCAATAGGTAAAGGCTTACCCATTGGATACACTTTCAGGACGCTTGGTCAAGCCAAGACAAGGTATTCAACACACCAACAACAACACGTTGATGAATGCATATCAATCCAAGCAAAAACTAACACCTCTCAAAATTTTACCCTTAAACGATAAAGATGTAACATTACATTTTTGCCGCAGAGTATAACTAGCCGTGTATTCCATAAACGCGTAATAGAACAAGTAAACGACGAAATATCTAAGGTTTGAATTATGCAAAACGTATTTTAATAGCCTAAACTGGACGTTGAATGTGTCATTTATCTACAATAACTGTTTTCTTGTAACTAAAACACGAGTATTGACTTCGAATATTAACACCAGCGGATAGTATAAAATTATCTTCAAACGTAAACACGTACCTTTTTTATAATTCTGTAGCATTTTTGTTATTGCGATAGGCTTATTGGGTTTTTCGTATTGGAAATATTCTCGCTTTGTATTTGGTATTGATTTGTTTTGATGTAAATTTATTCTAGGTTAAGATTGTTGGTTAGATTTCTCTTGACGTACAAGGCGAATTGCTAAGGGCGGAATCACACGTTCTAAATGGGTTAATGGCATCTATGGGAAGAAGAGGTAGAAAAGTAGAGTCGAGCACGGGACATTTCGAGCATTGATGTTGTGGAATGTCGTAGAAGAAGAACGTTGTATGTAGGAAATTTAGATGATGTTGGTATTAGAATTGAGAAATGGGCTGGTAGGATTTGGGAGATGTCAGTTGTCGGAAAGGGAGTTGGCCGCCGACCGTCCTCGTGAACGGTTGTTGCCTGTTGACCGTCCTAGTGTAAGGATGCGTGTAGTACTTTGGAAGAGAGGTTATGGTGAAATGTGATGATAGATGTCTACAAGTGTTATCTGAATTTATAATGGCAATTTTGTGCCATCCATGTTTGGGATTTAGTTGGATACACGTTAATCGTTGGTTCCGTTATTGGTTTTGTGATATTTTTGGATTTTAACGGAAACCATACTCGTGTGAGGATTTAAGACAAGTTCATCACTCACTCTCTCGTGGATCTGCAGTTTCAGCAACGTTTAATTGATGTTCCCATTGGCAGTTTGGTGATATTTTCGGAAATTAGTGGAAACACGTTCTCATTTGTGAGGATTTGATTGCTGAATATTTGCATGTACTCTCGTTGACCTTCCTGGAAGACTAACTGGTCAACCACCAATTGAACATCGTACGTAAGAACTTTAGCCCACACAAGACCTTGTTTATCATCAGTGTATGGGGCTATCAACTTCACTTAGTTTGCCGAAGTTTTGGCAAGTCTTGTAATCGAGTTCCATTTTGGTTTATTGGGAACAAGAAACCTTTGTTGGTTGCCGTATAGCAACGACGGCGTATGTTAGTCTGAACTTGGCAGACAATGTAACTCGTTCCTCGAAGTTTTCTTGGACTTCCATCGTCTTGAAGTGGTTGATCTCACAACGTTTCAATAGCTGTGTATCTGCTATCGTCATCAGGTGAATGATAGGAAATTCAGAGTATCGGTCGTATTTATATTATACCCTTAACCGGTCATGCGTCGACGGTCATGGTCATGGGGTCTTATCTGGTCCAATCAGCGTCGTCGTACCTGGAGGTTGGTTGCCGGTGATGCGTAGCGGCAGAGGCCGAAGAAGAGCTCTCCAAATATTTTTAATTTGGAGGCTGGGTTCGCTAATTATATTTTCGTTCGAGATTATATATGCTGTCTCTATTAATTTTCTTTTGTACCAATGATCTTCCTTGTGAATTGCTCTAGCCTGGTGCCAGTTGATATTATGGTGTTCCTTAATCCTGGTGTCCAGCGGTCGCTTTGTCTCTCCAATGTAAAGATTGCCACATTCACACGGTATGCTGTATATACAGTTATTTGGTATTGCTGGTGCGTCGGGCCTCGTTCTTGTTATCATGCTCCTCAAGATGTCGTTGCATTTGAAGATCATTCTGATCCTATAGCTGTGGTGTCCTCTTCCTGCATAGGTGGTTTATCCAGCTCTTCAAACGCCTTGGTAGTGATCGTTTCCGGATATCCGTTCGCCAAAAGGTCTTCTCTAAGTTTCACTTGTTCTTCTTTGAGGGCTTCTGGTGTGCTGCAGATATTTTTGGCTTTGTGGATTAGTGTTTTGATGATGCCAGTTTTCGTTGCTGATGGGTGGTTGGAATTGAAGTGAAGGTATAATCCTGTATGCGTAGCCTTCCTGTAGACTGTTGTTTGGATTCCGGTCCTAGTCCTTTGACACTTTACATCAAGGAATGGTAGGCTCCCACTCTCTTCCATCTACATGGTGAATCTAATGGATGGTTGGGATTGGTTCAGGTGCTCCAGGAATGTCTGTAGTTCTGTCTCTCCATGTTGCCAAATAATAAAGGTGTCATCGACATACCTCAACCATAGCTTAGGCTGCTTCTCGAAACTCCTCAGTGCATGTTCTTCGACCCATTCCATGTAGATGTTGGCAATGGTTGGTGATAACGGGAACCCATAGGCAATCCATCTTCTTGCATGAAGAACCGGTCCTTCTCCTGAAAGTAGCAGTTCTTGAGGCAACATCCAAGCAAGTCCATGATTGAGTCTATTGGCAGCTCCGTCCTCTCCATCAGGGTTTCGTCTTCAGTAAGTTTCTTTCTCACTATGTTGAGAGATTCGTCTAGTGCTACGTTCGTGAAAAGGTTTTCAACGTCGAAACTTACTAAGCGATGTTCTGACCCAAGTTCCATGGATCCGATGATTTCGACAAAGTGCTTTGAGTCCTTGACGTGTGATGATGTTTTGCCCTCCAAAGGTTCGATGATCGGTAGAAGGAATTTCGATAGTGCTGCTGTTGGTGAGTTACGCGAACTTGTAATCGGTCTGAGTGGCACTCCAGCCTTGTGTATCTTGGGTAGTCCATAAAGATGTGGTGGTTTGCTGTGGTGCGGCGTCAATTTTCTCCTTGTCTCGGGTAGAATGTATTCAGCATGATCTCTGAGAGTGTTGTAAGTTTTCCGTTCTATTTTGGATGTTGGATCTGTGGACAGTGGCTTGTATTTTCCCTTTGACAGTATTTCGTCGATTTTCTTGTTGTATTCCGTTCTGTCCATCAGGATGGTCCTTAAGTGTTTTTATGATTCTCCTTTAGGATTCGTTGATGTTTTGTTTGATGTGTTGTATTTTCTCAATTGCGGTTCTGACTTTCCATCGGAATTCCTCTAGTTCTGGTTTCTCTTTGTTGCCTATTGCTGACTCCACGGAACTGATGATATCTAGTACTGGCAACTTTTTTGGAGCTACAGCGTAGTTTAGCCCCTTAGAAAGCAAGGTTTCCTCGACTGCTGTGAGAAATCTGGATGACAAGTTCACTACTGTTTTCCTGTTAGTCGTATCCTTCGGCAACTGCTTCCTGGTAAGTTTGTTAAGTTTCTCAGTGTGCAGAGGTAACGAAGTCTGGGCTAGCGAATCACGCATGGACCGAACACCATAATATCAACTGGGACCAGGCTAGAGCAATTCACAAGGAAGATCATTGGTACAAAAGAAAATTCATAGAGACAGCATATACAGTCTCGAACGAAAATATAATTAGCGAGCCCAGCGTCCAAATTAAAAATATTTGGAGAGCTCTTCTTCGGCCTCTGCCGCTACGCATCACCGGCAACCAACCACCAGGTACGACGACGCTGATTGGACCAGATAAGACCCAATGACCATGACCGGCGACGCATGACCGGTTAAGGGTATAATATAAATACGACCGATACTCTGAATTTCCTATCATTCACCTGATGACGATAGCAGATACACAGCTATTGAAACGTTGTGAGATCAACCACTTCAAGACGATGGAAGTCCAAGAAAACTTCGAGGAACGAGTTACATTGTCTGCCAACTTCAGACTAACATTGGAAGCCCGGTACGGACCCGGTATCAATGGGAAATTCAGAGGATACGAGAAGACTATGAAGAAGATTACCAGAGAAGAGGAACACATCAAGTTCCTACGCTACGCCAGAGACCTAAAGATCATACCAAATGGTTTCAAACTGAAGTCGCCAATCCCAGGGAAACAAGCACAGAAGATACTTGACAAGGCCAGCCATGCTTTAGTGAGGTCAGAAATCAACCATCATCGTTGGAAGAAATCTCAACTCCTGCAGGACGCAGAAGAAAGGTTTCAAGAAATCAGAAGATGCACACACGAGGAGGACCACATGCCGATTTTTGCCAAAAGGTGCACACTGAGAAACTTAACAAACTTACCAGGAAGCAGTTGCCGAAGGATAAGAAAACAATGGTGAACTTGTCATCCAGAGTTCTCACAGCAGTCGAGGAAACCTTGCTTTCTAAGGGGCTAAACTACGCTGTATCTCCAAAAAAGTTGACAGTACTAGATATCATCAGTTCCGTGGAGTCAGCAATAGGCAACAAAGAGACACCAGAACTGGAGGAATTCCGATGGAAAGTCAAAACCGCAATTGAGAAAACACAACACATCAAACATCAAACAAAACATCAACGAATCCGAAAGGAGAATCATAAAAACACTTAAGGACGATAAATCTATCATCATTCTACCAGCTGACAAAGGAAATGCCACCATCCTGATGGACAGAACGGAATACAACAAGAAAATCGACGAATACTGTCGAAAGGGAAAATACAAGCCACTGTCCAACATCCAAAATAGAACGGAAAACTTACAACACTCTCAGAGATCATGCTGAATACATTCTACCCGAGACAAGGAGAAAATTGACGCCGCACCACAGCAAACCACCACATCTTTATGGACTACCCAAGATACACAAGGCTGGAGTGCCACTCAGACCGATTACAAGTTCGCGCAACTCACGAAGAGCAGCACTATCGAAATTCCTTCTACCGATCATCCAACCTTTGGAGGGCAAAACATCATCGCACGTCAAGGACTCAAAGCACTTTGTCGAAATCATCGGATCCATGGAACTTGGGCCAGAACATCGCTTAGTAAGTTTCGACATTGAAAACCTTTTCACGAACGTACCACTAGACGAATCTCTCAACATAGTGAGAAAGAAACTTACTGAAGACGAAACCCTGATGGAGAGGACGGAGCTGCCAATAGACTCAATCATGGACTTGCTTGGATGTTGCCTCAAGAACTGCTACTTTCAGGAGAAGGACCGGTTCTTCATGCAAGAAGATGGATTGCCTATGGGTTCCCCGTTATCACCAACCATTGCCAACATCTACATGGAATGGTTCGAAGAACATGCACTGAGGAGTTTCGAGAAGCAGCCTAAGCTATGGTTGAGGTATGTCGATGACACCTTTATTATTTGGCAACATGGAGAGACAGAACTACAGACATTCCTGGAGCACCTGAACCAATCCCAACCATCCATTAGATTCACCATGGAGATGGAAGAGAGTGGGAGCCTACCATTCCTTGATGTAAAGTGTCAAAGGACTAGGACCGGAATCCAAACAACAGTCTACAGGAAGGCTACGCATACAGCATTATACCTTCACTTCAATTCCAACCACCCATCAGCAACGAAAACTGGCATCATCAAAACACTAATCCACAGAGCCAAAAATATCTGCAGCACACCAGAAGCCCTCAAAGAAGAACAAGTGAAACTTAGAGAAGACCTTTTGGCGAACGGATATCCGGGAACGATCATTACCAAGGCGTTTGAAGAGCTGGATAAACCACCTATGCAGGAAGAGGACACCATGGTAGCAACTCTACTATTACCGTATACTAAAGGCTTGTCGGAGAAAACTTAGAAGAATTGCACATAGCTATGGGATCAGAATGATCTTCAAAAGCAACGACATCTTGAGGAGCATGATAACAAGAACGAGGCCCGACGCACCAGCAATACCAAATAACTGTATATACAGCATACCGTGTGAATGTGGCAATCTTTACATTGGAGAGACAAAGCGACCGCTGGACACCAGGATTAAGGAACACCGCACAGCTACTCAAAGGGGAGAGGTAACGAAGTCTGGGCTAGCGAATCACGCATGGACCGAACACCATAATATCAACTGGGACCCAGGCTAGAGCAATTCACAAGGAAGATCATTGGTACAAAAGAAAATTCATAGAGACAGCATATATAGTCTCGAACGAAAATATAATTAGCGAGCCCAGCGTCCAAATTAAAAATATTTGGAGAGCTCTTCTTCGGCCTCTGCCGCTACGCATCACCGGCAACCAACCTCCAGGTACGACAACGCTGATTGGACCAAATAAGACCCAATGACCATGACCGGCGACGCATGACCGGTTAAGGGTATAATATAAATACGACCGATACTCTGAATTTCCTATCATTCACCTAATGACGATAGCAGATACACAGCTATTGAAACTTTGTGAGATCAACCACTTCAAGACGATGGAAGTCCAAGAAAACTTCGAGGTACGACGGCTTATGTTTGCTTCGATTCTACAGAGGACAGCTGAGTGTTGTGTCATCGCATTTGAACAAGGTACCTTTGTAATTTGATTCAGTGTATTTGTTTTGCTCATAATTTGCTTTTCACATTGAGAATTGATTTATCTCAATAACATTTTGAACTTATTGAATTTAATAAAGAACCTGATTATTTAGTCAAACTTTGACTGTTAATTTGCTGATATAAATTTGATAGGTATTTATGCATTTCCTGTAGTGTTAAATTTTGAACATCATTTCATGATTATTGATTTATTAGATATTGATAATATTTGGTATTTTGTGAAAGCGTCGTGAGAGCTCGAAACGTCGACTTGTTAATTGAATTATTTTGGATGTTTTAAAGATAATATTTGTTTCTAGATTTATGAAATCATGATTGATTTTTCTTGAAGTTTAAATGTAATTAAACACTGAATTTTTGGCTTCAGATTTCAGAATAACAGTACAGTTATTGAATTTGATATAATTTTGAATTATTCACAGTTTAGATGTCATTATTGACTTTGATATTATTTTGAATATTGCTCGTTTAAGTAACTCATTTCTGATTTTAGATATATTGTGCATGTTTACGGATCACAACAACATTTGAATATTTTGATTACCGCTTTTGATAACATCTGTTTATTTTATCTAGGTTCACTTGATCATTAATTGATAATTACATTTGTTGATTTTGGTAATTGATTATTAGATTTGTTGTTTTGGTAATAATTTGAACTTAGTGTATCAGGTATGTAATGTTGATTCTTGGTTGAACTATAGATACGTGTATGTAGGTACATGAAGTTGGCTACAGGTCGACTTGTGTTTGATATTTTTGCAGGATTGTATTGAAATAATTTACAAGTTCATTAAATTATTTACTGCTTTATGAAGAGTTTTATTGAAGTAGGTTTGTTGTGACGTAACTGACAATATACTGAGGTTTTATTAGCCACGGAGCCCTTATCTATAGATTTATTGTAGCCGCGGAGGATTGGTAGGTTATCTTAGGCGGTTACCTGGGGTAAAGAGGCAGAGAATCTACCTGGCGCCCAGAACATCTTTATATTGGAAAGTTAACTTGCAGTTGGCTTGGCCCTTGTTTGTTAACCCACTCCCGTATCCACTGAAGCTGCCGTGCACCCTGGTGTCAACGTTTACCACGTGGGCCGTAATAAGGTGGTAGGTTAGCCATTACATCTAGGCAATAACCGGACGCTTTTGACATTACAAAGACGATAACAATACCCCAAAACACGAACAAAACGAAATAGCTGCCGAAACGATTTCCCAAGAATTCAAAACTTTCTTATAGCGTTACAAAACTGTTTCTTTAATTGGCTATAGTAGAATCTAATTTTCTAATTGCCAACTTCTAGACAAGGCAAACAAAAATATTCTACTCTTTCACCAATTATCCAACCTGCAGGAATTCCATCTTGATTTTAAACTTTTAAAATCAACGTATTCGCAAAACTGTTAGCAGGTGACAATACTTCATAGTCCCGGTTTCAACCGATCCTGAAATAGTAAATGAAGTCCTTTTGCATCTATTTTCATAAATCAGGACGTTCTTTCCCCATAGAAAACATATTGTTAAGAAAAGGAAATTAACTGGGAGATATGCCAACACATCACAAAAACTCCTAAAAAATACGAAATACCACTAATTCTCGAGCAATACCACAAATTGCACCGCGGCATCAACGAAACCATACGGCATGTAAAAGAAATTCAACTTGCAGGGATTTACAAAGGACATTGAGAACTTCATAAAAAACTGAGAAATATATCAACAAACCAAAACTTCTCGAAAAAACTCCCCTCGTCATAACTGAAACACCTAAAACACCGTTCGAAAGAATTAACATCGACATCTTAGAAATTCCTAATAGAAATCACATTTTGAAAAAAAAGAGATGAACGTCTAAATTCTCGCCAGGCTATGCTTTGGCAGACAATGCCCTACTTAAAGATCTATGGAAATTTTATGACATCAAAATTACTTACTTAGCGTAAGACACCCGCAAACAAACGGCTCCGTGGAACGATTTCTTTCTACTCTACTAGAAATTGTTCACATTCACAAAGTCGAAACTCCCGACGAACGCCCTTTAAACGTATGCTATCATTGCCTATAACAACTCAACTAACAACACCCAGGGCTTGTCTCCGTTCGAACTTTTTTCCGGACATACTTATAGCAGACTCCCAGCAACTCTTTATAACCAAATGGACCTAATTAGCAAATATGTACGAGACTTTAATAACCGAATTTCTTACTATTACTAAAGTGCACGTGAAAATAAAAAAAAGCAACAGGAAGATTTGACGTTTCGAAAAACCCTCCAGAATACATAATCGGTGACAAGGTATACGTTAAAGAGTCCACAAATAAACGAGAAACTCCAAAATAAATTTAATGGTCCATTCCAAATTATCGAGATTCACAATAACTTTGCTACACTTTTGAACCTAAGAATTCACCAACGAACCAAAGCGTTGAGAGAATGAAACCATATTCTGAAAACTAACTTTCTTTTCAGATTTCTACTGCTGGGGGGATCAGTAATTTCACAGTACAA
Organism: Octodonta nipae; assembly: GCA_034190945.1. NCBI lineage: Eukaryota > Metazoa > Arthropoda > Insecta > Coleoptera > Chrysomelidae > Octodonta > Octodonta nipae. Next base: position 64,707,717 of record CM067218.1, read on the forward strand.
TATCAAACTGATTATAACAGTCTCGATGGCTATAGAACGAACTGTCGATTCTATACCAGGCTTCAAGTTTCACGATACAGGTGCATTTCAAGTTCACGTCCAAACCTACATAAGTCTAACACAAATTTCCGACTCCAACAAAACAAAATTTTCTGGAGTATTTTTAGGCACTAAAATATCCAAGAGCGATTAATAGACGGCGCGGGAAGCATTTTTAAAGCAATAACCGTAACCTAGACGCATCCGATGTTGAATTCTACACTAGTATCATAAACAGACTTAACCAGGGACAATTACAAGTCGACAATCTTTTAAAGAATCAAATGGGCGTTACAACTACCATATTAAAAACTTTAACGAAACGATGTTTTCAAAAACTTCAAATAAACGAGGAAATCTTTGATGAAGATATTAACTAAATCAACCACACAATTCATGTAGTAAAGGACAGGATATCCAGTATTCAAACCAAACTATCATTTTTTTAAATTTGTGAAAAACTAGTGGCTAGTTATTTGTTTCTTGAGGATAACCTCAACAATATTTTAACTTTCATAACTTCTGCCTGGTTGAGAATTATTCACTCATCGATCATTTGATTGCCACGTTACAGGAGATTATTCAAAATCTCGTAAAAAATAACTTACCGTTACAATATTTAGAAGCAATTGAATTACAAGCTTTTCAAGCTTACTCAGATCTAGAATTCATTTTAAAAATCCCTCTAGTAAAGCAACAACTTTGCACATAACATTTATAGCCTAAGCCGAATTGAAATGATAGAACTAGTTTCCATCATATCCTTTCTTTTATTCAAAAATATGTAACTCGAAATAATTATTCTCGTATGTACATACCAATCAAGGACTTGAGTGCGTGTAAAGAACTGACTCCACTCCGATTTATATGCGTATCCCATAGACTCAAATGCATCCTGCGAGGCACAGCTCCTGAAAAACATTCTTAGGGTCCCAGAAACTTGCAAAAGTGCTGTCGTTTTCAGTGAAGGCTGCAAATGTTCAAAAACTTGAAACAAATACCTGCATTGTGTTCATATCCGAGCCCTTACAACTGACGGTTAATTGTCCAGGAATAGATGCTAAAACTTCTGTGCTAATAATTCTATCATTCGATTTCAAACGGATTGTAGTGTTTTTGTCGGGATTACAAAAATCCAAGCCGGACCACAAAAATTCATAAACACTTCGGACAATTCTCACCCCATTTTAATTCCATACAACTGCTGTAATTCGCACCCTGAGAAACTTGCAATTCCGGATTTTAATCCCCGTTAAACTGGACCACCTAAATATGGAAGAACTATACCACAAGCAGGATCGATATTCAAGAGATCTTGACTATGTCATCAATCAACCCTTGATTAATAAAAATATTTCCTGATTCACATGTGCAACAATATTTATCATTATAACGATTCTTGTTGTATACGTTCATTCAAAATTATAAGGCACATCAAGAAACCACCGAATAACGACAACTCGAGCCCAGAGTGTCTGAGGACCGTTTCAAAATCGTTCTCCAGACTAATACCAAAACTGAGGCCCCAAATCGAAAACAAACCTGAACATTTTATTGCTACATTTCTATGGACTTATTTGACTAATTTTTAGAGATTTTGTGTAACCTATTTAAACTTCATCATTATATTCATTTTAATTTAATTTTACTTCGGTATTTGTATTTTTTTTTCATCTTTTGTTTATTTAGCTAGGGTCAAGTACATTACAAAAGTTGATGTTACAGCATCAACTTTTCTTGGTAAAGGGGAGCTGTTAGGCGGAAATATCATGCACGTGTATGATAAAAATAATCAACTTTCGTCTGTAGACGCGAGGCCGGCGGCTGGCGCTAATGGAAATCCCTCGAATTTAATCGAATTGTCGAGAAAACTACTAGAGAATTCCGAGAAGAAATATATAAATACGGACAGCTGGTGATAGGATTCATTCTGTATTTGGTCGCAGTTTAGTCAATAATCAATAGTTGTTCAATATAAATTGTAAATAGTTCTGTGAATATAAATTGTGTTAATGTCGTAAAAATAAATTCTAGGGAGTTGGACTGTGTTTCTAAACAAATCCAAGAACTGAACTGATCCTCAAGAGTAAATAAAAACATTACAGTGGTGACAAGTGTATGTGTATTTGTGGAACTTTGGAAGTGGAGAAAATAAATAGATGTTTAAAACGCTGAGTTTGGACCAACTGAATGTGGCGGATTTAAAAAAAGAACTGGAGGAAAGGGATTTAGAAATTAATGGGAAGAAAAGTTAATTATAACAACGGCTACGAGATGCCCTAATACATGAAGATAACAATCCCGATACTTATTTGTTTCAAGTATCTGGTAATAGGGAAATGAGTATGCTATTTAAAAAAAATAATAAAGAAAATTTAGAAGATAAGCTACATAAATTACAAGAAAATTCAAAACTCTAGAAAACAAATTACTAGAAAATTCTACCACCCTGGAAAAAATTTGAAAAAGCATGGTACACAAAAAATTAGAAATGCTAGAAGAGAAAATAGTCAAGAATGAAGCTCGGATGGAAGAGCTAACGAAGACCATGGTCGAATAGCTGAAGCAGAAGACGTCAAAAATGAAATGCGGATAGAAAAGCTAAAACCGATAATAGATGGTGAGATCGACAAACTAAAAGAACAGGTACTCACAATACAAAGGATAGAAACTCCACCAAAGTCCGAAAGCAGGAACAGTCCGGAAGTAGGGCATTCGAAAATTGGCCTCGAAAGAACAAGACACAAAATAAAACCTCCACAATTTGATAGAAAATCGTAATGGGCTAATTATCGGTACCAATTAGAGGTTACAGTAAAGTTAAACGCATGGTCAGCGGAGAAGAAGGCGATAGCATTAACCCTCGCACTAGCTACATATATTTTGCTAATATTGATTACCTCGGAGCAAGAACGCTTCTATTGAGTAAACTGCCAAGCAGATATCGAAGATTGGTGCCGGAAATGTATGGTTTGTGCAGCAAATAATGGGCCCCTGAGGCGAGCAATAACTCGTATGAAGCAATATAAGGTCGCAGTCCATTCGAAAGAGTAGCCATAGATGTTGCCGGTCCATTTACTGAATCTGATTCCGTAAATAAGTACATTGTGATGGTGACGGACTATTATGTACATATTAATAAACCTTCAACCAAAATCTTAAGATTCAATATAATTCCATTAACTTAAATGAAACACATAGTAAGTAATGACTATTTCGGTTGTGTATGGAAAATATAAATAAATATAAGCATCTGCTGTTAATTAATGATAAATTTGTAATACTCACATTTGTTAAAAACTTTTCGCAGTGAATGAAGCTGAAATCTTGAACTTTACACATTGAATTTACAACTTACCTTTACCATCGTGCTGTAATAATTTTACATCAAACAATATTCTGAAATGACAAAATTCAAATCAAGACGCTACTTCAAAGATAACCCTGAGTTGGGGGCTGCCAGATCTAACTATTTGTCTTAAATATTATAATCAGTGCATTAATTCACATTATTTGTAATCTTTTTCAAATTATATGAAATTAAAACCTTAAAATTTATAAAATATTGTCATAAATAGATTTATCAATTGCAACACAATTCTTATTTTAGTTGATAAACCATATTTACAAAGCAATGAAAGTTGCAAACTTGCGAGAGCCCAATGAATGACCATTATTATGTAATATACATCATTCTGGGTTCTATTTCAATAGCATGATAACGTAGAATAACTTTAGTAACGGGTAAAAAATTGTAACTTTTTAGTTTAATTTAATTCGTCTTTTACATTCGAGTCAATCCATCATACGATTTTCTCTCCAAGCAATCTGACGACACTGTTATTGTTATCTGTTTGCCATTCACAGTGTAGACGTAAATAATGTTTTTTTTATTATATTTTATTTAATGAATAACCCAATATTATAAATAATTTTTTTTTGTTTGTTGTTTTGCCTTTGCCTCTTTATATATATATATATATATATATATATATATATATATATATATCTTCACAAACACAAATGCTTTTATAAAAAAATATTTTTATTTAAAACACATATTAAATATTTTACTTGAAAGTTACGTTATACAATATAAATGGAATAAATGAAAGCGATACACTTAATGACGCTCACAGCCATCGCATGTGCATTTATAATCTATCTGTTGCATTGTCAGCAGTCAGCAGTTTTACACGTGCGATGGGCATTTGTGTATTTCCTGGGAATTGCTATATCGTGTAATATGACACCATGTGAACGACTCACTTGACCGGTTACACGGTGTTGTCATATTATTATTCTAAGTATTGTTTACGACGTATATAACAACTCCCCTCACAAAGAAAAACAATGTATATAAAATATATAATTAGCATTAAGATCCGTAATAATAGATCCTAAAATAATACTTTTAAGTGAAAATAAGTTTTACAAAGCAATTTTTGAAATTAATTTGGAGTACTTAGCTCGATGGCTTCAGTTTCGTTCTGTCGGAGGTTCGGTCTCAATCTTGGCAACAATTTGGAAATTCTGGATGTGGGTGATGTACTTTCACTGGTTGTATTGTGTTTACTCCAAAGCGTTTGTAGGACAAATACAGCGACAATTATTATAATGGAAAATATTGTCACGTAGGTGAACCAAGAAATGTTCTTTTTGACGAAAGGCTGATTTATTAATTCGTCTAGGTCCTTTGAATAGTCGTTGAGTTTGTGGTTTGCGACGTTTAACTCCTCGAAATTCAATTCATGGAGCTTCAAAGGTTTGAGTTCGGGAACGACAATTTTTTCTGGTATGGTATCGCAGCAGTTGAAAGGGATAAGAACTGGTTGATAGTTGTCAAGGGTGTTGTTGCTTTTTGTGGCTTCTGCTTCAATTTTGGTTATCCCAATGAAGGCACTGCAATCTTTCTGAAGTTTTAATAAAGAGTTAACATTGAGGGTTAAGGGTTTTGTATTGATGTCGGTACAGGTGATGGTAATGCTGAGAGGCTCGGTAACCATAATTAACCACACGTTGGTTTCGAGTTTTTGAACGTGGTACCCTTGAGCAGAAATCACGGCACTGTGACAATTGTCCGCCACTTTTTTAAAATTTCTTAAAAGTTGGGCCTCGCACAAAGCATTTGAGTCTATCGGATAGGCATAGAGTTCGGAACACAATTTATTTTGATTGTTCAACGGTTTGCACGCACTAAGGTCTTTTATCGGAATATACAGTAAGGAATCGTCGTTTTTTGCTCTATATTTATGAGTGAATGAAAGTACATGGTATAACCCAGTTCTATCATCATAGATTGGGAATGGGTATAAGCGGAGAGCAGTAAATGATTGCTGTTCAATAAGAGGAATTCTGAGTATAAATACAAGGTCGGAATCTGTTTGAAAAGCTTCTAAATCTGTAATTTCTAAGTATCGTGCAATACTTGCATATTTGGCGGGCAAAGGTAAATTATTTTTCACGAGATTCTGTGATATTTCCTGTAAGGCGACAATGAAGTGTTCGGGAGTTAAAATTGAAGTATGGATAATTTTTAGTCGGGCAAAAGTTATGGACTTAAGAACACCATTTAAGTTGTCTTCTAGAAAGAGATAATTTTCCATTAGTTTTTCCGTCATTTCTAGAAATGAAAGTTTTGTTTCCACGTACGCCATTTTGTCGTTTACTTTACGAATCATATTTTCCATTTTTCGAATATTTTCGTTAAATATTTTCTCGTTGATTTGAATGTGTTGAATAGTCTCGTTAAAGTTCTTTATAACTGAGGTGGTTACACTGATTTGGTTTTTCAAAAGGTTTTCGATCTGCAGTTGTCTTTTGTTTAAACTATTTATACTGTTGGTGAAGTATTCGCTGTCGGCGGCGTCTAAGTTACCAGTTATGGCTTTGAAAATTAATCCGGCGCCATCGATTAGTCCACGTTTGTACCTTCGAGTGTCCATGTGGATTTCAGTGAATTTGTTTTTGACAGAGTTTGAGATTTGGTTAAGTAAGTTGATGTGTGATTGAACGTCAGCACGGAATACATTGGTTGGGTGGACGTTAGTTTTTAGTGATAAAGTTAGTGCATCGAGAATTCTGTCGTTGGTAGTAAAAGCTTGTTCTAGGGCGGAGAGATTTCTATGAACTAGAAGAGTCTATTTGTGATTTGACACGACTATACGTGATTCTTCATGATAATAAATCCCTAGGGTGTTACTGATTGGCTTTATTTCAAATTGTGATGCTGCCGATCCGAACAGCAGGATCAACCTGTAAAGAAATCAGTCTTCTGTGAAATGTTTCATACGGTCAAAGTTTACTTTGGTTTTTTGGTTAGTACGAGAATTTAGTAAAGTAGCTGAGTTTGTATGTAGTTCTACTATTGGAAAGGGGCCATTAAATTTGCTTTGGGCCATTAAATTTGTTTTGTAGTTTATTTTTGAACTGAGATTCGCGTACGTAAACCGTATTGATAATTTGGGGGTTTTGTCCGAAACATGTTTATCGAATCGAATTTTGGCTTTCTGTTTCTGAGTACCGGTTCTTTCGAGTGCTATTTTGTAGTACTGTGAAATACGGTTATTTAAGTCTCTGATATATTTAGTAATCAAGTCCTTTTCGTTATAGAGGGTTTCAGGGGGTCGGCTAGACGTTTGCCCAAAAAACGAGTTCATAGGGTGTGAACCCATGAGTTTTGTTAGCGGAGTTGTTGTAAGTAATAATTGCGTATGGCAATATATTGAAGGGGTGTTCGTCAGGGTGCTCGGCTTTATGAATACGGATCATATCTAACAAAGTTGAATGAAAACGCTCTAATGAGCCGTTAGATTGGGGGTGTCCTATACTAGAGTAATAAAGTTTAATATCGAACAATTTGCACAGGTCTTTGAGGAGTGCATTGTCGAATTCACGACCGTAGTCGCAGTGTATTTTCAGAGGCGTTCCGAAGTGTTGGAAAAACACCAAGAGTGTACTAACGACAGTTTTAGCGGACTTGTCGCAAATCGGGTAGGCCTGGGAATATTTAGTTAATTCGTCTCGGATAGTAAGGGCGGTAATTCTGCTAGGAACTTCGAGAATGTCGATGTTTATTATTTCGAAAGGGGTTCTTGGAGTTTCTGTTACTACTAATGGATTGTCAAGGTTTTTACGGAAAGCTTTAGTTGTCTGACAGATTTGACACTTTCTAATGATGTTTTCTACGACTTTTAGCCTTCCTGGCCAGTTATACTTTTCTTTAATTCGTCTAATGGTTTCGTTGATCCCTCTGTGTATGTATGTATGTTGTATGTTGTTTTTACCGTTATGGAATTGATCTAGTATTATTGGCACTTGATCTCTTCCTACTGTTTTTGTTATGTTCTGACAGACTTTCCACTTTATGTCTGTTTCTGCGAATATAAACGAAAACATTTCGAGTATAGGTAGGTCTAAGTTATTTTCAACGCAGTATAGTTCATAGTCAGTTAGAAGGTCTTTCTTCTTGTAAATTGAGGCAAATAATACCTCGTTCACAGTGTCGAAATCAGTTGGTAGGGGAATCATGTAATATCGTCTTTTTCGAACACTTTTACTATTGAAAATATTGATTTTGAATTGCTCGAAATCGGCGTTCTCTTCGAAGATATCCTCAAGATTTTGGTTATGAAAATCTTTTAAATTGCCGGATTGAAAGAAAACTAAGATATTTTTGTTTTCTCTATCAAGGAGTTGACAGTTGGAGTACTGAATTTTATTATAGTCGATAAGTGAGACGGTCTTATGCCGTTCTACGAATGTCCGAAATTCTGTAAAAATTGAGTTGTCCTCGTCGTCGGTTTCAAGTTGTTCTGTATCACTGTCTTCGTTTTCGTTATCGTGAAGTGTTGGAGTTTTTTGTTTGATTGGAAAGTCATACATTTATCAAAATGGTTGATTCAAATCCGTGAAAGGGCGCCTGCGTTCTTATTTACTTTTCCCGGTTTGTACATAATTTCATAATCGTACTTCTCGAGTTTGAGGCGCCATCTGACAAGTCGACTACCTGGATCTTTAATAGAAAAGAGCCACGTTAAGGGGCGGTGATCGGTCAAAAATTTAAACTTTCGCCCAAAAATTATTGGCCTGAAGTGTTTAACGGCCCAAACAATAGCTAGAAGTTCACGCTCTATAGTGCAGTATCGAGTCTCCGCTTTGCAGAGGTTCCTAGATGCGTATCCAATTGGCAGATCTTTGCCTATTGGTCCCTGTGAAAGCACAGCGCCGATTGCAAATGCGCTAGCGTCAGTTGTCAAAATAAAGGGTTCATTTGAAATTGGGATAAATTAAAATTGGTGTCGAAGTGAGGGCTTGCTTTAATTCATTAAAAGAATTAACGCATTCAGAACTGAAATAGAATGAAATATCTTTTTGGAGCAATTTTGTGATTGTTTTTGAAATTTTAGCAAAATTGGGTATGAATAATACCCGGCTAATCCCAGAAAGGATTTGATATCTTTTTGATTTTGGGGCTGAGGAAATTTTAATATACATTCTACCTTTGATGGATTCAGTTTAACTCCATCTTTGGTAATCAGATGTCCGAGATAGGCAACTTCTTTGCGAAGAAATTCCCACTTGTCGGGTTGGATTTTGAGGTTTGCCTTTCGTAGGCGTTTAAAAACATCAGTAAGACGAGACAAATGTTCGTTGATAGTGGGAGAGTATACGATTATGTCGTCCATATAGACAAGACAACGTTCGTTTTGAATTCCTAAAAGAATGTTGTCCATAACCCTCTGGAATGTTGAAGGGGCATTCTTTAGACCAAAGGGCATCCTTACGAATTCGTAGTGCCCATTCTCAACGGTAAACGCGGTTTTGGAAATGTCTTTTGGGGTCAATCTCAATCTGATGGAATCCTGAGGCGAGGTCGAGTGTTGTGAAATATTGGCATTTGCCAAGTTGATCTAGCAAGTCCGAAATGTTAGGGAGAGGATATTTGTCATCGACCGTTAGTTCGTTGAGTTTTCGATAGTCAACTACAACGCGCCATTTTTGCTTTCCTGAAGCGTTCAGTTTTTTCGGTACTACCCATACAGGGGAGGACCAGGGTGAGTTTGAATGGCGTATAATACCTTCGTCTAGCATTTTCGTTACTTGGGATTTAACTTCCTCTTTATGAATCTGAGGGTAGCGATAAGATTTCGTGAAAACTGGTCTAGAGTTGTTAGTCTCGATGGTATGTTTAATTTCGTTGGTGAATGACAGATGGTCTTCTTCGAGATAAAATATGTCAGAGTAGTCAAGACATAGTTGCGATATTAAGTCGGATTCTTCTTCGTTTAAGTGGTCAAGTCGAAGTTGATTGAAAATTTGCTCTTGTCGTTCTAGTATGTTGTTGTCTGTTGGTTGGGTTTGTGAAATAGAATTCACACTGAACTGTTGTAAAGTTTCAAGTTTAATGTCAGTGAAATTTATAGTTTTAGGGATGGCATTTGAATTTAATACGGATGTTAGAAATTGGCCATTACTATCGAGTTTTACTAGAGCATTCGGAAGATGGACTTTTTCGACTTCTATGCCTGTTAATAAGGCGTCTGTATCTCTGAGGTTGCAAGTAAGTTTACAGATTTGCTCTGTGCGTGGTTGAATAGAAATTGTGTTGACGCGGTTATATAAAAATTTTTGGGGGATGTCTTTACTGATTAAATCGTCTGTTACTTTATACAAGTGTTTTGAAATTGGTTACTAGTTGCTTCTTTTCGAAATCAACGATGCAATTATAATGTTCCAGGAAATCGGAACCTAACAATCCATCGAACTCGATATCGACATTGCAAATGTAAACCTTATGAGGACCATTGATATTAAACGGGACGAGAGTCGATTCGTTGTTATTTGTTCAAATCTATGATTTTCGAACTCATGATTATTTAGGTGATGAGTACATTGTTGGCGGGAAAAATTAGGGTTCGGTTTAAATTGGTCCGTATTTGGGGGTTGATTACTTGTTGATGGGAGTTGTTGCTGAAAATTTCTATTGGGTGGAAAGTTTGTTTGACGAGGTTGCTGGTAAATTTGTTTGTTGGAATGTTGGGCGAATGGAGGGCGAGGTCTTTGAAAATTTTGCCCAAAACTTTGATTTTGTCCAAAGCTTTGGTTTTGTTGGAATTGCCTCGATCTAATGAGGCATTCATTAACTGAGTGGCCCATTCTCTTACAGAATGTACATTGTTTTGGAGGTGGCAATTGATTGGGTCTTCTAAAGGACGGAGTTGTAGTTTTGAAATTAGAAAATTTTTGAGTTTCGAGATGGTTTAATTGAATTTCTCTTTTGATTCTACAGATGGCGGTTAGAATATCTCTCGGGTCACTTGCTCGAATTAATTGTCCCATTTTTGCCTCTAGGCCTGTAAGCAGGCTGTTTAGTGCCATAGGTTCAATTAAATCTATTTGGGCTTGTTTTTCCTTACTAGTCAAATTTTGTTTTGTGACCGCTGCCAGCATTTTTGCCTGGTGGGTCTGAATTCTAGTTGAGGAAGTTAAGGGTGATTCGGATGGTAATTGTTTCATACGTTGTAGATCCTTAATGAGCGCCGATAAGTCTCGAGGATCTCCAAAATGGTTTTCTAAAAGAGTTACAATGTCAGTCAATTGTGTAGGGTTTCGCGAATTTACTAGTTCCGCTGCCCTGCCACGGAGTTTATTTTTTATGTGGAGTATAAGTAGGATCTGTTGGTTATCGGTCGCCATACTGTGGGCGGTGTTACAAGATGTGATAAAAGTATTTAAAAAGATGAGGTTACCGTCGTACTCCGGTACTATCGCGAAAATCTCGGAAATTTTATAGGGCTCCACAGTTGGAGTGGCTGCACCTTGCCTTGTAGTAGTTATATTGTTTAAAAATCAAGTATTTGCACAATCGTCGAAATCAGATTATATTGTCGAATTGACAATGGTAAAACGTATAAATAAATGTGTCAATAAATCAATAATAAAATAATTAGATCAGCTTATAATAAGTGGTAGTTCAAAATATTAGTATAGATTTAATGTGTAATTATCAATATGTACCTAAATTGGTCAAAATTTTTTCTTATCTTGCACTTTTACTCAGAATAAATGAACAATATATTAAAGGTAGTGATGTAATATGTTTAAAATATTTAAGGAATATTAATGGATATATCTTTGATGATAGAAATGGTGATTAAGTGTATCAATAAATGGGAAAAATAAAATAATAATAACGTAATCCTTACAATTCCTGGCATGGACTGTTCTGTAAGTTAACTGCACTGGTTAGCCGTTGCATGTTCCTGGTGCTAGCTCGCTTCCAGTTGTATCTCCAGAAAGAGGTTGATTGTCCCACGAAGTTTTGGAAACCACATCGACTAGTTAGAATTCTCGTGTTCTAGTCGTTTTGGAACAATCCTACTGACTGCGCCAATTTTACATTGGTATAATTTAAATTTTATTGTATTTTTATTTTGAGGTAATTAACCATGATTGATTGTTCGACTTTCTACTGTTGTAATATTAGTTCGGTGTGCTATTACATAACAAATGTCTATAAAATTTCTAATTAAAAACTTTGTCACTAAATTCAAGTTCACTTCATGCACAAATTGCGTCTATCACTTTTCTGTTTGTAAAATGGCTAGCTCTTTAGTCCTAGGTTATATCCGCTGTTTTCCTGATGCCAAACTCCCATCTCATATTAAGGCAGCTTTTGGTGACTTAGCGCTCCTGAGATACCATAGACCGATTTGTTTCTCGTTTCGCTAAATTTTCTACCTATTAACATTTCCGCAAAATTACTTTGCGGAATTATTTCTGATATATCTTATTTCTTATCCACTCCATTCTCCTTTATGTCTTCTTGATATTCTGATCATGCAAATATCCATAGACTGGAAGTTTTTGTACGCTTTCAGATTTCAGAATTCGAAGGTATTTCGACCTTGCATGTTTTGCCGAGTGAAGAAGCTTACATACCCCAAGGATGCTGAGAGCTATGCTACCGGTAGCGTAATTATCGGCGGGACTACCGTTGTCTGGCAGGTCAGAAGGGTAGAGTGAGGCCATGAGACACTCCGTTACCTTCCAGGTTGGAAACTGAGGAGTTAGGACAGCGATCCAACACTTATAAAAAAATTCCACCTCTACAAATTCGAGAAATAGCCTCTGAATAAGAGATGGAATTGCAAAACAACGACGTAAGACGAAGAACCGATTTATGAATTATGTACATGGAATGTACAAGGCACAAATTACGGCCTAACTGACGACAATGAAAATTAGACAAATAAAAAAGATCATGGAACAGATGAAGCTGGAAAATACGTTCATGTGTTCAATAGAGTGTCCAAAATACAAAAATCAAAACGTGGAGTACCTATTCGTTCTCATACATAGAAAATATAGAAAAAACATTACAAATTGAGAGTCCGTAGACGAAAACATAACTACACTCAACTCCAATCATTAGATGATGAATAAGTCCATATAATGAAATGAGTTGTTTGAAAAACTTAACTAAACAGTGACCAAAATTGGGAACATATGTGAGATAATATTACTTGGAATTTCAATAGTAGGACTATTCTAAAAATTGACTAAATTACTTTTACAAACAAAACACAGTAAGAATCACAAACGCTTATTCGGTTTATATTCATGGGGGCAACCTACAAGACAAATAAGATCTATTTTAGATTAAATTATTGTACGATAAAAACAGATTTAAGACTAAAGTTGTAAGAACTAAACGAGGAATAACATGTTGAATTAATCACTAGGGTAGCACAAACATACATAGAAAATAGCAAGGAATTGGTCAAAAAGACAAACCGGGAAAACTAGTTGAGTACCAGGGATACATTCTGGAAAGATAAGAATCAATTTCTAAACCAAAACAGAAAAGCAGTAACTGAAAATCCAACAACATAACATTTACATACCAACACAACTTTCAGAGTATAAATCAAGCAGCAAAAGAAGCAATAGAACGAAAAGAAAGACGCCTATAAGGAAATACGGTGAAACAGTAACAGAAACAGAAAAGATAATAACACAAAAGAAGAAAGGGGAGGTATATAAAATGGATCACCATGAAAACGCATGTATGCCGATAAATATTCATCGCAATGAACAGAAAAACTCGGAACAATATCAATAAAGCAAAACCCGAAATGTGGTATAGAATATGCCAAGAAAAAGAATCATACATATGTGGAAGGAAGTGTACGGACAACAGGACCTTTCGACAACGTACATCCGTGAGAACTGCAAGCGCGGCGACAGCTTAGTCAGCGTTCTAAGCTATAAATTATACATTTGCCTTGTATCATCATTCATTGTTACTTACAAAGTCTGTCTAGTTTAGTTTACCACGTAATTTGGTCTGTTTATTGTTGTAAAGTTTTATTGTTATTTTCAAATTATTATTTTTATTATTTATTAAAAGTATTGTGCAACTATAAATAAAATCTTTTTTAAAAAGAGAAATTTTGAAAGTGTGATATAACAAATTGGCGCAGTCAGTAGGATCCGTTTAAGTTTACTAGAAGTACTCTAACTGGTAGCGACGGATTCCTATCCCTCAACGGAACAACGAACCTGGAAGAAGTCCTCACTGCAATCAAATGTAAAACACGGCGCTTTCAATGTTCCTCTTGATGTAAGTAATGGTGAATCGTCATTCGTTTTAAGTAAATACTATTTGATTTATTTTATTGAACAATGATTTTTAATATTTAATATAATTTATTTGATTTGATTGATATTGATTTATTTTATTATTTGATTTTACATATTTATCAATTTGATTTTTATTTTGATATATTTGATTCAAATGAAATATTGATTATTTCATTAACAGTTTTATTTTATTCTATTGATATATTTATTTAATTTCTTATTATTGATATTGGTATATTTCATTTTCTTATTTCATTGATTTTTTTTTAAATTAAATAACTGATTTATTTGAGTTTACTATTTTAATTGGTTACCATACTGTTCTTTCATTCAAACAATCGTTATTCCCATTAACGTATTCTACAGTTTATTAATTTTCTATACTTTTTAACATTTTATTTTTACACCCTTGTTATAATTCTTTTATATCGATTAATATAAAAATGGCACAAGCTTCTCCAACACCGCTTACCACCGAAACCGAGAGATCTGGGTTAACGGAAATATTTTCCCTTATAATTTGATCAAATTTTCTTGAGAACCTTCATAGATGCTTGTAATTGCGCTTATAATATGTCCACGGCGGATCAAAAATATTTGTTAGTGATCCATATAAAAAACAAACTCGAAGGGAAAGCGGCGCAGTTAGTTAATTCAAGGAACCCCGGATCGTATCTTGAAATCAAACAACTGTTGACATTACACTTTGGAGATTCTCCTGATCTCTCTTCCCTGATTCACAACCTACAACATCTGAAACAACTTTCAAACGAGTCCCCACTAACATTTTACAATCGACTCCAAGTCTTGAGTGCAAAAATGAGCTCCTGCATTCATAAAACGGCTGGGCTAAGTCCAGAACAAAAAGACGCCCGACAACACTAGTGGATACAATGGTCATGAACACCCTTCTTACGGGATTAGAACCCCGTTTAGGTCAGGTTATGCACGCCAGTAATCCAAAAGATCACACATTCCCGAATTAGAAGAGAGCTTCAGCTATCTTATTTCGAGGATCAGAAAACAAATAAATCTGTTCCTCTGAAACCAAATTTCCCACCTCGAAAACCTAATCAACAAACAAGGCCAAATTTCCCTACAAACAATCCCCCGTTAAACAAGGACAACAATTTCGCCCATCAAACTTCCAGAGACCCCCTTTTAGGTCTCAAATGAACCCGAATTATTCTCGACCTTCTGTCATACAGAATAATCCAAACAACCATCCTGAAAAGACCCACCATTTCAACCAACATCAAAATGATGGTTACTCCCACTATCCAGACTACAATAACTATTCCGAGGATAGCAGCACTTACGACTACGAGGATGACGAAAATTATCCTATCGTTGAACAAACTTTCGAAGATACCCCTATCGAGCCTTTTAATTGTCATCAATACCAGGATTTTCTAGCGCTTCCAAACCTAGACCAACCTCCTGATTCGACAACAACGTTGTGCGAAATCGAAACCCAGATTCAAAACCTGAATCTCGAGTATCTGAACCCATATTTGAACTTCCCGGAGCAACTATTTCTTTAAGCCCACTTCTTACTCTGAACTCTAAAAATCTGTATTATATTCTTGACGCTTCTTCTAAATTTAAACTACTTATCGATACCGGAGCTGGTATCTCAATCTTCAAGAAAAATACAGTCAAAAATTTCACCCAAAGATTTCCTGAAAGGGTAACTATTCAAGGTATTACCCACGAAAAAATTCCCATCCCACAATTTACTTTAATCCCATTCGCTCCACTTAACCCACTTAAAGTTTTTATATACGCTTTGGACATCGAGTTTGACGGCATACTAGGATTGGATTTTCTTGAACACTATGAATGCATAGTTGCCTTAAAATCTAAACAGCTAATAACAAATTTTAAAACCATCCCTTTACACAAAGTTGCCGATAACGATCAACCCTTGACTGATGTACCCGACACACCCAATGTTAAGCCAAATATTAACTCACAAAAACCCACATAAAACAAAATAACTATTGAGGCACGAACAGAAAAGATATTTAAACTTAAATGCGATCTTAATAACATTGACGCCATCTTACCAACTCAAGAAATTGAGAGAGTATGACTTCCAAACACACTCGTACACATTAACGCAAATGGCGAATTTCTAAGTTCCATCATCAACGCTAACGCGATGCCCAAAACAGTAAACTTTTCTGATTTAAAACTGGAACCACTTGACAAAACTCATCCTCTTCTGAATTTAAACACCGCTGACTATCATGAATCCCAATACACAGACAGAAACTCGACTATTAGACAACAAATTAGAACTGAACATCTCAATGACGAAGAACGCGAACAAATCACTAATCTTTGTTTGGAATTTCAAGACATTTTCTATCTTGAAGGTGACGTCTTGACTTTCACTAACGAGGTTAACCATTCGATTGATACCAATAACGCAAAGCCATAGATATCCTCAAGTTCATAAAGAGGAAGTGAAAACCCAAATTGGAAAAATGCTTGAACAAGGTATCATTAGGCACTCCTCATCTCCTTGGTCTTCCCCTGTATGGGTCGTCCCCAAGAAGCTCGATGCTTCTGGTAAACAAAAGTGGCGAGTTGTTATCGATTACAGGAAATTAAATGAATTGACTGTAGACGATAAATATCCTCTGCCAAATATCTCCGATCTTCTCGACCAACTTGGAAAGGGTCAATATTTTTCGACAGTGGATCTCGTTTTCGGGTTCCACCAGTTGGAAATCCTAGAGGAAGATATTCCTAAGACTGGCTTTTCTGTCGAAAATTGTCATTACGAATTCGTTCGTATGCCATTTGGTTTAAAAAATGTACCTTCTACTTTTCAGAGGGTCATGGACAATATTCTTCTGGGTATACAGAATGAACGATGTCTCGTCTACATGGATGATATCATCGTCTACTCTCCGACCATCCATGAACATATTTCCCGGTTAACAGAAGTTTTTAAAAGACTTCGGAAGTCTAACCTAAAAATTCAACCTGATAAGTGCGAATTTCTTCGTAAAGTAGTGGCTTATCTTGGCCATCTTATCACAAAAGAAGGTGTAAAAACAAACCCTTCAAAGGTTGAATGTATTCAGAACTTTCCGCAACCCCAAACTCCCAAAGACATCAAATCTTTTCTTGGTCTCGCTGGGTATTACACACGCTTCATACCAAATTTTGCGAAGATCTCTAAACCTCTGACTAAACTACTCCAAAAAAACGTCAAATTCATCTTTGACGCATATTGCAAGTGTTTCTTCAATAAACTGAAGCAAGCCCTTGTATCTGACCCAATTCTGATATATCTAAACTTTAAAGAACCCTTCCTGCGCACTACTGATGCTGTGATTTTGCTATTGGAGTGGTTCTTTCTCAAGCCCCTGTGGGAAAAGATCTTCCTATTGCATACGCTTCTCGTACCTTCTGTGCTGCAGAGACACGATATTCCACCATCGAACGAGAATTGTTGGCCATAGTTTGGGCTGTTACAGACTCGCTCGTGCTAAAACCGAACGACAGAAAAAAAAATCTAAAGTGCGATTTGACCGACACGTTTCTACTAAACAACCCGACTACAAAGTAGGCGACAAAGTCTACGTAAAAGAGTCCCAAATCAAAAACAAAGCTGAAAATAAATTCAACAGCCCCTTCGAAATTACCGCAATACGAAAGAACTCTGCCACCTTCATAAATTTGCAAGCAAACCAAATAACTAAAGTTAACTTTGACATACTAAAACCTTATTTTGAATAAATTCCTTCTTTTCAGATTCTGTGGAACCCTTAAAATTTCTAACGACAAATGGACACTTCTTATTTACAAAGATCTAAACCCCTTTCGAGACGCTATTTCTAACAACGACAATCTACTGAACACACTTTTAGATACCATTAACGACAATAAAACTAACATAAAAATCTTCAAATCCCAAGTACAGACTCACGTAAGCCTTTTGAAACAAATATATAAATCTGTTAACATCAAATATACAGAAATTTTCCCTGACACTTAGACTTACAGTACCAACAGAAAGAAACCCGGACTCATTAACGAACTGCGATCAATTTGGAAGTCTATTTCCGGTAACTTAGATGCAACAGACGGACAATACTTTAGTGACTCTATAAACAAAATTACTAAAGACCAACATCAAACTGAAAACTTATTGAAACGACAATTATCAGTAACAACTTCGGTCATTAAGAACCTTAACACCACAATACAAAAATTTCAGTCCGAAGAGAAAATATTTTCGGAAAATATCGAAGCAATTAGGAAGTCAATTGTGTACATTACAGACGATCTTGCGTTTTATAAACTTTAAGCCAATGTCTTGGATTTGTGTGAAAACTTAATGGAAAGTTACGTATACATTGAAGATACTGTCAACGTTAACTGCAGTCTCTTTCCCCCGTCTAAAAATTGTACATAGTTCAATTATAAACCCAGTAGATTTGGTCGATTCCCTTCAGAAGATTTCACAGTCACTTCATGAAAATAACTTACCACTTCCGACCTATAGTTAAAATATTGCTAGATACATCGATCTAATAGAATTGGAAGCTTTTCAAATCAATACTAAAATTGTTTTTCTACTAAAAATCCCCTTAGTCAATCCTGAAACTTATACTCTGTACCGCTTGTATCCTATCCCAGTTTTGGATTATCGAACAGAATTTCACCATATTCTTCCAACAAAATTAAAATATATCGCGAGAGATGACGATTCGCTATTGTACGCATCTTTCGAAGACCTGAGTGTAAGCCATTATCTAAAGAACATAAGATCTGTTCCAAAGTTATTCCGCACACCATAGACAAAGAAGCCCCCTGGGAAGCACAGCTTCTTAGAGAGCCAGCAGCCCTTCCTTCAACTTGCAAGCCTTTAATATTATATGCCGAAGAGTATGATATTCAAGAGATTAATCTGAACCGTTGGTTAATCTCGATTTCCGCACAGTTGCCCATCAACATCAAGTGCAAGGGAGAAGATGTCGTTACCCAATCCATATCGACAAACTCTCTATTGACGATCCAACCCAGTTGCAATGCCTTCATCGGTAACACCAGGGTCCATGCCATAAGGACCACCAACTACGTTGACAATATCACATTTAAGAGTCATCCAGTCAACATCGCCTACAACTGTTGCGACAACCTGCCAACCATAAGTCCAAAGTTGAAACCCATGAGAGTACAGGAATTGGATGCCAGAGACCTGAATATCGCCAACCATAAGCTTAGCCAATACTCCAGGAAATTGGAAAAGCTCCTAGACCACCAACCATTCTTATACAAACACACCTCCTGGTTTACGATCATCACAATAGTAACAACCGCAATTGTGGTTGCCCTTCTTTCCATCAACATCATCAGAAAGAAATTCCAGAAGCCCTCAATAATCAGCCCTTCTGCCGATCCAGCACTACTACCAGGTACATCAACCATCAAGCCCAGGGTAAAACTCCATAGTCTCCTTAGTCCTGACGAGGATATTGAATTGCAGAACCTGCCTTAAAAGTCGATGCTGTAGCATCAACTTTTTTATACGGATGGGAGTTGTTATATAAGTTATTCCATCGACTTATATGAAACCATCTAGCAACAGTTCCCAAGCTGAGTCAGCATCCACGTGTCGTCTCAGGTTACCTTTCGACAACGTACATCCGTGAGAACTGCAAGCGCGGCGACAGCTTAGTCAGCGTTCTAAGCTATAAATTATACATTTGCCTTGTATCATCATTCATTGTTACTTACAAAGTCTGTCTAGTTTAGTTAACCACGTAATTTTGTCTTTTTATTGTTATAAAGTTTTATTGTTATTTTCAAGTTATTAGTTTTATTTAAAGTATTGTGCAACTATAAATAAAATCCGTTTTAAAATGAGAAATTTTGAAAGTGTGATATAACATATATATATATATATATATATATATATATATATATATATATATATATATATATATATATATATATGTTATATGCAAAATATATCAGCACTTAGTTCACACAGTCGAGAAGTCAACGGAATTTAAAGCGTACGTGACTTCTCAAGGATATCAAATTTCATCTTGAATTATGAATTATATGCAAACAAATTCCCGGAAACCTACACGAGTCCGTTTACCCAGTAAAAACGCTGACTTGCATCAGCACTTTTGTCAATGTTATAAAAGCAACTGGAAACGTTCTCGTGTTGTCATTCAAATAATATCATTTATAGTATTAAGTTATTCAAGTACTTTAACTATTTTAATTGTTCAATTTTAATTTTGTATGTTTCTAAATAAATATATTTTTTTAAAAAGTGAATTGAATCAAAGTGAATATAAAATTGGCGCAGTCAGTGGGATTGTCCAACACAGTTAGAACACGTGAATACTAACTGACTGTGGAGATTTCTAAATCATTGTGGACAAAACCTACTTGAAAAGGACAACAACTACCAAGTACTAGCAAGGGAACACGCAACCAGGCTAACCAGTGCTAAGTGACGCGGAGAACAGTCCGATGCGAGGAATAATAACGTAAGAATCACATAAAGTAACTAATTTTTATTTTTTTGAATGACCACCAGTTCTTTCATTTATATAATATTTTTTTCCTCATAACCTTACATTCCTAAATAATTTTGAAACTATATATTTTACATAATCATATTATTTTATTTCCATTACTTTGACTTACATATTTCGAAGTATTTGAAACATTATTTCAAGTTTATTATTAATCTACCATTTATACATTCCTATTTCAAATTTGTTATTACTCTATTAAACATTGCTCGATATTGGATTTTGATAAACTAGATATTTACCATTTACATTTAAAACCTCAACATTTAATTTTTATTTATTGTGCGAATTTATACATTTATAAAAATGGCCACCACTAGACAAGCAGCTACACCAACCGTAGAACCCTATAAGCTTTCGGAAATATTTGCCATAATTCCTGAGTATGATGGTAATCCGATATTTTTGAATACTTTCATATGCTCCTGTAATACTGCTTACAGCATGGCAACGGATAATCAGCAAGTATTGCTAATTCTCCATATAAAAAATAAGTTACGCGGTAGAGCGGCTGAGTTAATTAATTCGCGATACCCTAATCAACTAGCTGAAATTCAAACCCTCCTAGAAAACCATTTTAGAGATCCTAGAGATCTCTCGGCTCTCATACAGGACTTGCAACGAATGCGGCAAACTCCTAATGAATCCCCCCTCACTTTCTCTGCTAGACTCCAGACGCACCAAGCGAAAATGCTAGCAGCTATAAACAAACAAAATTTAACCATCAAAGAAAAGCAAGCGCAGATTGACTTAATAGAGTCAATGGCTCTTAATAGCCCCCTCACGGGTTTAGAGCCCAAAATAGGTCAACTCGTTCGCGCTAGCGACCCGTGCAGTATTCTCACTGCCATTTCCAGAATTAAACGAGAACTACAACTATCACATTTAGAAACCCAGAAATTTTCAGGTAATAGAAGTTTCCAACAACCCCCTCGTAAAACAAATAACGGTCCACCTCCAAAACAATGCTCTTTTTGTAAACGCATGGGGCATTTAAGCAACGAATGCTTATTGAGAATGAGATAATTTCAACACAACCCGAATTCTAATCAGAACTATTCGAATTACCGCCCTCATTTTTCCAATCAACCTGCTAATCAATCTACAAATGTTAATCCCAGTCAACAATTTTTACAGCAACAATTTCGTCCATCTACCAGTAGACAACCCCAAATGTCTGGCAATTACAGACCGAACCCGAGTTTCTTTAAACATCAACAACGCCAACAACCAAAGACTCATCACTTGAACAATCTGCAATTCGGACCATATCACAATGACTATAACTACTCTCAAAACGAAAATCATTACACCTCTTTACCCGATGAGTACGGAAACGTACAAGATTATCACCCTAATGATTTCGAACAAAACAATGAACCAGAATATTTCAATACTGAACAGTTATACGAATTTTATTCTGACGAACCTGATTCTTCTCAAGTAAATTTTCATTTGACCCCCACTCAATCAGAACCCCCAGACCAAAAAATTTCAGAAATTCAAACCCAAATTCAGACAATGAATCTGGACGACTTCTGCCCCAATGTCAACTTCCCAGAACAGAACTTTCTGTAAGACCCCTTCTTTCCGTCAACTCAAAGAATCTTTATTATATTACTGACTCTTCAAACACCTATAAACTTCTTATCGATACGGGTGCAGGACTTTCAATTTTTAAATCTGAAACCTGCCAACGATTCAAACAACGATTTCCCGAAAACGTAGTCATCCAAGGAATCACCGATCAGAAAATCTTAATCAACGAATCCACCCTTGTACCTTTCAATGTCGCCGACCCACACAAGGTATATATTTGCAACATCGACATTGAATTCGACGGATTACTGGGTTCAGATTTCCTTGAACACTATAACTGCGTTATAGACAACTTGTTACTAATTTTAAAACTTTACCTCTCTACAAAGTTACGGATGATACTGTCATGCGTAGTCAGAACCCTTCAACTTTCAATAACTGCATCCCGGTTAATACAATCTGTTTAGAACCCCGAACAGAACAAATATGTAAATTAAAATGTAACCTCACTAATACTGATGCTTTCCTATCATCTGCCGAAATAGAAAAAGTTTATCTTCCCCGTGCCCTTGTTAAAATTAATGAAAAAGGCGAATTCCTTACTTCAGTTTTAAATGCAAATGCTATCCCCAAAACTGTTAATTTCGACAATTTGGAACTCGAACCGATAAACAATTTTTCCGTAAACATTCTTTCTGAAAATTACTCTCAAAACTTGACCCAGCCTGATAGACAAACTACAATTATGGAACAACTTCGGTTAGAACATCTGAACGAGGAGGAAGCCGAACTTATTTCTCAACTTTGCCTCGAATATTCCGACATATTCTATTTAGAAGGTGACCAACTGACCTTTACAAACGAAATCAAACATTCGATAGACACTAATAACGCAAAACCCTCTTTCACAAAGTCATATCGGTACCCCCAAATACACAAACAAGAGGTAAAATGTCAGATATCAAAGATGCTTGACCAAGGCATTATACGTCCGTCTAATTCGCCATGGTCATCCCCGGTTTGGGTAGTTCCCAAAAAACTAGACGCATCTGGTACCCAAAAATGGCGTGTCGTCGTCGATTATCGTAAATTAATTGAACTTACTGTTGACGACAAATATCCCCTACCGAACATTTCGGATTTACTTGACCAACTTGGCAAATGCCAATACTTCACCACCCTCGACTTAGCTTCCGGGTTTCACCAAATCGAAATCGATACTAAAGACATCCAAAAAACAGCATTCACAGTTGATAATGGCCATTTCGAATTTGTTAGAATGCCCTTCGGTCTTAAAAACGCTCCATCCACCTTCCAAAGGGTAATGGATAATATTCTTTTAGGTGTTCAAAACGAGAGATGTTTAGTCTATATGGACGACATTATCGTTTATTTATTTATTTTACTTTCTGAAGTTTTCAAACGATTGCGAAAAGCCAATCTAAAAATCCAACCCGACAAATGCGAGTTTCTTCGCAAAGAGGTCGCGTATCTTGGCCACCTTATAACTCCCGAAGGCTTGAAGCCTAACCCCTCAAAGGTAGATTGTATCTTAAATTTTCCCCAACCAAAAAACCCAAAAGATATCAAGTCCTTCTTAGGGTTAGCTGGTTATTACAGGCGATTCATCCCCAATTTCGCCAAGATTTCAAAACCTTTGACAAGATTACTTCAAAAAGACACACCTTTCCAGTTTGATTCAGAATGTGTCAAATCTTTTGACGAATTAAAAAGAGCCCTTACTTCTACTCCCATACTAATATACCCTAATTTTGAAGAGCCATTTATTCTTACAACCGACGCCAGTTCATTTGCTATCGGCGCAGTGCTCTCTCAAGGCCCCGTAGGTAAACATTTACCCGTAGCCTATGCCTCCAGAACTCTCTGCAATGCTAAAACTAAGTATTCAACCATAGAACGAGAACTCCTTGCAATAGTGTGGGCGGTTAAACACTTTCGTCCGATAATTTTTGGCCGTAAGTTTTTACTTCTGACCGATCACCGCCCGTTAACTTGGCTGTTTTCTATAAAGGACCCTGGAAGTAGACTTGCAAGATAGCGCCTTAAGCTCGAGGAGTACGACTATCAAATAATTTACAAACCCGGCAAAGTAAATAAAAACGCCGACGCTCTCTCTTGCATTAAAGTTAACAGAATACATATCATTTCAAGCAAACAATCATCTAACACCATTTACAGTACTCCCAACAAACGAAACTGACGATGACTCACAAGAACCTCAGACGAGAAGTCCCATTAATCTCCAACAAATCTCCGAAGAATTTAAAACTTTTGTCGAACGATATCAAACCGTCTCTCTCATAGATTACGAAAAAATTCAATTTTCTAATTGCCAACTCCTAGACCGAGGAAACAAAAACATCCTAGTATTTCCCCAAGGCTCTCTCATGAAAAATTTTCACCATGACATCATCGAAGACATTTTTGAGGAAAATGCTGATTTCCGTACCCCTAGAGTAAATGTCTTTGCAAGCAAAAGTGTCAGAAAAAGACGCTATTACATCGTCCCTCTCCCTTCTGACCTAGAAATAGTCAACGAGATTCTTTTCGCATCTCTGTATAATAGTAGAGATGTGTTTACTGAAAATGAAGTATTCTGCGTTGAGAATAACATTGAACTGCCCATTTAGGAAATGCTTTCGTTTAACTTTTCCGAAATCGATATCAAATGGAAAGTTTGCCAAAATATCGTCCAAACGGTTGAGAAAGACCAAATACCCATCATCCTCAACCAATTCCATAACGACAAAAATAATATACACCGAGGTATCAATGAAACTATCTGCAGAATAAAAGAAAAATACAATTGGCAAGGACTGACTAAGGACGTTGACAATTTTATCAAAAACTGTCAATCTTGCCAGAGAGCAAAAGTTTACCGGAAAAATCTCGACAGCCCACTTGTCATTACTGAAACCCCACGGACACCCTTTGAACGCGTCAACATCGATATTCTAGAAGTCCCGACAAAAAACTACGCATTAACTATCCGGGACGAACTAACAAAATTCTCTCAGGCCTACCCCATAACCGACAAATCCGCAAAAACCGTTGTTAGTACCTTACTACTCTATTTCCAACACTTCGTTACTCCATTACGGATACATTGTGATTATGGCAGGGAATTCGACAACACACTAATGAGAGACTTGTGTAAGCTATTTGACATCAAATTATCTTATTCTAGTGTGGGACATCCCCAGTCAAATGGTTCATTAGAACGATTCCACTCGACCTTATTAGAGATGATTAGAATCCATAAACTAGAAAATCCTGACGAACACCCTTTTAACATCCTCCCTTATGCAATCATTGCATATAACAATTCTGTAAACAAAACTCATGGATTCACCCCTTGTTTATGGACATACTTCGAGTAAGACTCCAGAAACTCTCTACAACCAACAAGCCCTGATAACTAAGTACATCAGAGATCTCAATAATCGTATCTCTCACTATTATAAAATTGCTCGCGAAAGAACGGAAATCCAAAAACATAAAGCGAAAGTCAGATTTGATGAACACGTTTCTGAAAATCTCCCTAACTATCAAATAGGCGATAAAGTCTATATTAAAGAATCCCAGATCAAGGACAAACTCCAAAATAAATTCAATGGTCCTTTCGAAATCCTGGAGATTCACAGAAACTCCGCAACAGTACTAAACCCTAAAACTAACCAAAAATCAAAAGTTAATTTCGACCGAATGAAACCGTTCTCAGAAAGTTAATTTCTGTTTCAGGTTTTGCCTGCTGTTCGGGTCAGCAGTACCCCAATTTCAAATACAACCAATAAATAATACTTTAGGTATCTACTTCCATAACGAAGCAGAAATAACTGTATCCAATGATAAATGGACACTTTTAGTACACAGAAACATTTCTACACTAGAACAAGTATTTACAACAAATAACAGAATATTACAAACCGTTGTAAAAACTTCAATTCTTTTGCTATGAACTACTTTCGCGCAGACGTACAAACCCACATTAACCTTCTCAATCAAATTTCTAACTCAATCAAACAGAAATTTACTGACATTCACATGGACACTTAAAGACACAAACGAGGTATACTTGATGGGGCAGGTACCCTTTTTAAGGCAATCACCGGCAATTTAGACGTCGCCGACGGAAAATACTTTACCCAAAGCATAAACCGCTTAAATCAAGGCCAACTTCAAATTGAGAACTTACAAAAAAACCAAATAAGTGTCACCACATCCGTAATTAGAAACTTCAACGAAACTATCCAAAATCTTAGAATTGACGAGAAACTTTTTAACGATAACATGATAAAGCTGGAAAACACTATCGGAAAAATTAATGATAAGGTCGCCTACGTCGAATCAAAACTCGCACTACTTGAAATGTGTGAAAAACTTATGGAGAATTATCTCTACTTACAAGATAATTTAAATGATGTTTTAAATTCTATCACATTCGCGCGTCTGAAAATAATTCACTCTTCAATTTTAACACCAGAACATCTTATTACCTCATTACAGGAAATATCGCAAAATTTAGTCAAAAGTAACCTTTCATTGGCTGTAAAGTACTCGAGCATCGCACAATATCTGAAAATTATTGAACTAGAGGCATTTCAAACATATACCGATCTTATATTTGTGTTAAGAATCCCTTTAGTCGAACAACATCCTTACACAGTCTTTCATTTATATCCTATCCCTATATACGATGAAAGAACAGGTTTACATCATATGCTATCCTTCACTCAAAAATATCTTGCAAAGAATGATGATTCTTTAATATTTATTCCGATCAAAGACTTAAGTGCGTGTAAACCGTTATCCACTCGTAAGAAACTGTGTTCTGAACTTTACGCATATCCTATTGACACAAACGCGTTATGTGAAGCTCAACTTCTAAAGAATGTCCAGAAGGTACCCGACAACTGTAAAAGTTCACTAATATTCACTCAAGGATACAACGTTCAAAAACTAGAACCCAATACATGGCTCATAATTACTTCTGAACCCATAAGTGTTACAGTGAATTGCGCTCAAACAAACCCAAAAACTCTTACAATCTCCCTCAACTCCATATTGACTCTTCAATCAGAGTGTAGTGCGTTTATAGGAATTACAAAAGTTCAAGCCGAATCTGGTAAACAAACCGATGTTCTAGAAACCTTCCAACCAGTAACAGTACCGTTCAACTGTTGCGACGCAGTGCCAGAAAAAATTATAATTCCTGAACTTCAGCCCCTGAAGCTGAACACGCTTAACGTAGAAGAATTAGACGTAGCAAATCACAAATTGGAACTATATTCCAGAGACCTCGATGGTCTCATAAACCAGCCGTTTGTAACCAAAAATATCTCTTGGTTTACCTATACAACCATAGCTGCTCTCATGATCATAGCAGCACTCATCACCTTCCAAGCTGTCAAAAAGTGGATGGTAAAACCTCCAAAGGACTGCAATCCTGACCAGACTTCAGTACCTCAGCCAAGACTCAAATTCTTCCCCAAGCTTAGGCCTGTTTTGAAAACAGAACAAAGCTTAGAGACGTAAGTTTAGGTATACCCTTTATGTTCTCTAAAAACACCATTTTTAATATTGATTTATATCATTAACCTTTTATTTTTCTACACATTATTTTTATTCACATTTCCTTTTACTTTATATTTTATTTTGATATGTTTAGGTTAAGCATTTAATTATTACTCGTATTATTTTATTGCTCATTTATTTTAACATATTTTGATTTTATTTTACAAATATCAATTTGATTTTTACCTATTACTTTATTTTATTCATATTTTATACACTTATTACTTATTATTCATACCATTCAAACATCATTTTATATTATTTATATTATTTATTATAAAAATGTTTCTGTTCCTAAAAGTTGATGTTATAGCATCAACTTTTGATATGTAAGGGGAGTTGTTATATGCAAAATGTATCAGCACTTAGTTCACACAGTCGAGAAGTCAACGGAATTTAAAGCGTACGTGACTTCTCAGGGATATCAAATTTCATCTTGAATTATATGCAAACAACTTCCCGGAAACCTACACGAGTCCGTTTACCCAGTAAAAACGCTGACTTGCATCAGCACTTTTGTCAATGTTATAAAAGCAACAGGAAACGTTCTCGTGTTGTCATTCAAATAATATCATTTATAGTATTAAGTTATTCAAGTACTTTAACTATTTTAATTGTTCAATTTTAATTTTGTATGTTTCTAAATAAATAATTTTTTTAAAAAAGCGAATTGAATCAAAGTGAATATATATATATATATATATATATATATATATATATATATATATATATATACATTCTATAAGTTTAATAGTCATTATTATAATATATTTGTATTTAGGTTAAGGGATATTGACTAATTATTGTTTTTTATGTGTATCTCTTTATTCACATTAACCTAGCTTTCGGAAATTATTGTTTCCTTTGTCAGGGTTATGTAATTGATGAGATGATATAAATTGTTTTTGTAAATACTAAATGAAATAAAGCTTAATAGGTTATGTGGAATGTCATTGTCAGCATAAAACACTGAAAACCATCAACACAGACACAAACAATGGAACATCTAATTCACTGGTCTGTTGGTCCATCATAGAAATCCTTCAGAGGATCAGACAACAAATAAGCGTATATGTCGCTGAGTTGTTTTTTATCCGCTTTTTTGTTAATTGGTTGCCTTTGCTTTCCGATATGGATCATTTCCAAAATGAGCCTTTTATTATATCTGTTACTTCTGTCTAGGATGTTGAGCTCTTCTAGATTGATTGTGTGTACATATTCTTGGGCATGGACTGTCAACGCACATCTTTGTTTGTTGCTTCTAATGTCGCTCTTGTGGATAGCCAGTCTACTCTTCAACTATATTGTTATGTAAACATACACAAAATTAATGTTCCACTAAGACCAATCATTTCAGGCATTAATAGTCCACATAACAATATTGCAGAATATTTAACAGAAATTCTTACAAGATCATACAACATTGACAACACTTACTATATAAGGGACAGTTTCCATTTTGCGGAAGTCGTTAATAACCTAGCTTTGCCAGAGAATGTTATATATATTGTATAAGTTTAATATTCACTATTATAATATATTTGTATTTAGGTTAAGGGATATTGACTAATTATTGTTTTTTATTTGTATCTCTTTATTCACATTAACCTAGCTTTCGGAAATTATTGTTTCCTTCGTCAGGGTTATGTAATTGATGAGATGATATAAATTGTTTTTGTAAATACTGAATGAAATAAAACTTAAGGGGTTATGTGGAATGTCATTGTCAGCATAAAACACTGAATACCATCAACACGGACACAAACAATGGAACATCTAATTCACTGGTCTGTTGGTCCATCATAGAAATCCCTCAGAGGATAAGACAACAAATAAGCGTAGATGTCGCTGAGTTGTTTTTTATCCGCTTTTTTGTTAATTGGTTGCCTTTGCTTTCCGATATGGATCATTTCCAAAATGAGCCTTTTATTATATCTGTTACTTCTGTCTAGGATGTTGAGCTCTTCTAGATTGATTGTGTGTACATATTCTTGGGCATGGACTGTCAACGCACATCTTTGTTTGTTGCTTCTAATGTCGCTCTTGTGGATAGCCAGTCTACTCTTCAACTATATTTTTATGTAAACATAACAATATTGCAGAATATTTAACAGAAATTCTTACAAGATCATACAACATTGACAACACTTACTATATAAGGGACAGTTTCCATTTTGCGGAAGTCGTTAATAACCTAGCTTTGCCAGAGAATGTTGTATTAGCATCATTGAATGTTACACATTTATTTGGAAGTCTGCATGCACAACTGATCATGAAAGTGATCAACATAAAAGGGCCCATAATTGAACGAAATTGCAATGTTTCTCATAATCTATTTATGGAAATGTTGAAATTCACTCTTAATAACAACTACTTCTGCTTACAACAAAAGTTCTACATACAAAAAACAGGTTGTGCAATGGGTTCAAGTTTAAGTCCCATATTAGCAACATTTGTGATGGATCATTTAGTGGACACATGCCTCCCCAAACTGTCATGTAAAGTGGAGTTCATTAAAAATATATATTGATGATATGATATTGGCATTACCTAAGGTAAACATAGATGAACTAGTAATTCTATTGAATGACTTTGATGGGAAGATACAGTTCACAATACAAAAAGAGGACCACAATAAAACAGTCCCGTTTCTGGATACAATGTAATAAAGCTTGATTGGTATAGAAAAAATACTAACTCAGATAAGATCATTCACTACAAATCCGATCATCCTATATCAACTAAGCTCAACATCATAAAACAAATGAAGCTTAGAATAACGAAAATTTGTCCTAAGGAATTTCTTTAAAAAAGTATCGACCAACTAAAAAAGATCCTTATGTAAAACGACTGCCCTAAACGTCTAATTAACAAATTGTCAGACAAGTGCAACAGATATCATTTCTAGTCAAATACAACCACAGCATATTACGAAGGATTTAACAGATCCAGGGTTGCAATTTGGGAGTTTACTCTTTATTCGGAATTTAACACCTAAATTAATAAATATCTTTAAAAGAGAAAGGGTAAGAATAGCAACCTACAATGTCAATACTATAAAAACACTGTTCACACAACTGAAAGATCCAACACCCAAATTTCTTCAGTCCAATGTAATCTATAAAATCGAGTGCCAGGATTGTGAATCTACATATGTGGGACAGACGTCGCAGTGGTTGAAGAGTAGACTGGCTATCCAAAAGAGCGACATTAGAAGCAACAAACAAAGATGTGCGTTGACAGCCCATGGTCAAGAATATGAACATACAATCAATCTAGAAGAGGTCAACATCCTAGACAGAAGTAACAGATATAATAAAAGGCTCATTTTGGAAATGATCCATATCGGAAAGTAAAGGCAACCAATTAACAAAAAAGCGGATACAAAACAACTCAGCGACATCTACGCTTATTTGTTGTCTGATCCTCTGAGGGATTTCTATGATGAACCAACAGACCTGTAAATTAGATGTGCCATTGTTTGTGTCTGCGTTGATGGTTTTCAGTGTTTTATGCTGACAATGACATTCCACATAACCTCTTAAGTTTTATTTCATTCAGTATTGACAACAATTTATATCACCTCATCAATTACATAACCCTGACGAAGGAAACAATAATTTCCAGAAGCTAGGTTTATGTGAATAAAGAGATACACATAAAAAACAATAATAAGTCAATATCCCTTAACCTAAATACTAATATATATATATATATATATATATATATATATATATATATATATATATATATTGTGACAGGAATTCATCCGATAATTCGTGGAATCGGCATTTGTCCGATATTTCGGGTAATCCGAAATGCTGTTCGTCTGGCGCATCGAGGTTGGCGGCTGGCTTTGATCAAGTTCTCAAAGAATCTAGTCCATGAAGGAAATTCCTCAGCTCTTTGACCTTCTGGAGAATTCCGAGAAATATATAAATACGGAGAGATGATGGAAGCATTCATTCTGTATTCGATTGCCGTGTAGTAAAGATCAGGTGTTCAAGATAAAATGTAAATAGTTCTGTGAATAAAAATAAAAGTAGTGGAAATACATTATAGTGAATTGGAGTGTGTTTTTAAATAAATCCAAGAACTGAACTAAATCCGAGTGTGAAAATAATATTACAGTGGTTCTGCTGAAACCAGCATATAAACAAAGTTTTTCAAGGAAGAGAATGCAAAACAAATGTTACTTACCTTGCGGCGACTCCATTCGTTTCGTCTTTTTCTCACAAACACCCTTTGAAACTTCACTCTATTAAACAGGTCACACTGACGCAGAAATTGTACATGAAGTAATACTTTGGATCTAGCCAACGAAGAAATAATAATTCCCCCCCCCCCACGAAATTTCAGGTAAAAGAAGGGTAGGAGGCACTTAATGGGATAATTTTGGATTGTTTTATGATGATAGTGTTGAATAGGTTCCTCGAACTTTTATTGGTAGTTAATGTAACTGATTTATTTTGTTGTTGAGATTTCTCTTGAAATGTGGATGCAGGGTTGCCAGATGGGCGAAAGTTAAAAAACTTTGTCTCGGTTGAAATTCTTGGGATTTTTGGCGAGTTCAACGACCTCACGGAATTTTCTGGTGAAATAATACGAAGATTCCCAAAGCTACACAACATTGCCAAAGCAACACAAACATCTAATTCCTCGGAGTTGCACCTCTCCACGCCTATATGGCCTGCCGAAATTTCATAAAGAGCAAGTTTCGTTACGACCGATTGTGAACTTAATCGACTCTCCAACATACAAAATCGCTAAATATTTAGCGGACTTTCTTAAGACATTCAGTGGAAAATCGCTCTCACATGTTTTAAAATTATCCCATTTCGTAACTCTTCTGTCAGAGATATCAATTGAACCAATGACATTTTAGTTAGTTTTGATGTAACATCACTGTTCACCAATGTTCCTATCTCAGACTCCCTATCGATTATTAGAGAACTGCTGTCGGAAGTTCGATTTACTCATGTTGATCGAAAAATTTCAACTGAAATCTCATCAACAAAATAAATCACTTACATTACCTTCTAATAAAAATCCGGGGAACCTATTCAAAAATATCATCACAACCATAAAACAATCCAAAATAATCCCATTAAGTGCCTCCTACCATTCTTTTACCTGAAATTTCGGAGGGCCAATTATTATTTCTTCGTTGTCTAGGTTCAAAGTATTAGTTCATTTGCAATTTTTGCCTCAGTGTGATAAGTTTAATAGAGTGAAGTTTCAAAGTCTGCTTGTGAGAAAAGACGAAAAGAATGGAGTCGCCGCTAGGTAAGTAACATTTGTTTTGTTTTCTCATCCTTGAAAAAGCCGTTACTTATTTGTTTGAAGTTTCGGGTAATGGGGACATGAGTATACTATTTTAAAAAATAGAAGATAAATTGCTAGAAATTGCTAAAAACTTGAAGAAGTCGTTAGAAGAAAAATCTAAAACCGTAAATTACAAATGACTAGAAAACTCTAAAACCTTGAAAGAATCCTTACAAGCCCAACTACTAGAAAAAACTAAATCCCTAGTAGAAAATTTGAAAAGCATTGTACACAAAAATTCAGAAATGCTAGAAGAAAAAATAATCGCGAATGGAGTTCAGATGGAAGAGCTAAAGCAGACAATGGTCGAAGAGCAGAATCAGAAGACAGTCAAAAATGAAACAGGGAAAACCACAATAAAAAAAAACGAAATTTCTGCTTTCAGAAGTAGTGGATTCGAAATTTCGCCTCGAGGGAACAAGATACACAATGAAACTCCACAATTTGATGAAAACTCGTCATGGACTAACTATCGGCGCCAATTCGAGGCTGCAGCAAAGCTAAACGGATGGTCGGTAGAGGAAAAGGCAACAGCATTAACCCTGCTCCTAAAAGGATATATTTTGCAAATGCTGAATAGTCGGAGCAAGAAGACTACGAACAACATTTGGAGCACGTTTACCATTCCCAAATAAAAAATGTCCATCAGAAATCTAATGAATCGCTACAAGAGTTTGGAGCCGATATTGCCCGTCTGGTTCGCCTTGCCTATCCAGCCACACCCGATAATGTGATAGAAAGGTTAGTAGTATAAACGTTTTTAGATGGACTTCTGGACCACCAAGCCAGATAAGCATTGAGGCCAGCGCGACCGACTGAATTAGTGGATGGACTGGCTCGAGCTTTAGACCTCTAGATGACAGGTCAGAGTCCGAGTCACACAAGGCGAATTAGTAGATGAAAAAGCCTCTGTAAGGAAGATAGCAGAGGAAGTCCTTACCGAGAAAAGACAACTGAGATGTTGGAAGAGTGGTAAAGTAGGACACAAGGAGAGCAAAGGAGTCGTCTCGTGACTTCCTCGTCGAAAACTAAAGAGGGTCGATGTGAAGGGGCCATCGTCGACATGTAGCCAACAAGCCCCGACTATTAACGCATATGTCGCTTCACTACGATACCGCATTAACAATGTATTTGTAGATAGCCTTATTAAGAAGAAGCAATGTGCAATGGTGCTGGATACGAGTGCGTCCAATATGGTTATAAGGCTCAATATCATTTTAGAACAGTCAATGATGAAACCAACAAAATGGTCCATGGTGAAGTAGAGGTTGAAATGGTCTTACGAAATGCAACATTCCAACATCGGGCATTAGTGGCGGACATCGAGAACGAAGTCACTATCGGAATAGATTTCATGAGCTCCAAGGGATTCAATTTAAAGTTTCAAGATAGAATTCTGCAAATGAATTACGATATAATGATTCGAGCAATCTTAGCAAAGGATGTAAATGTTCCAGTGAGAGCTGAAATTATTGTAGATGCTCGTCTAGAGGGGAAAGCCAAAGCTGGAACAATATTGATGTTTGATCCCGACCTTACCGACGGAAATGTAGGCAGATGAATCGCACTGGGGAAGACACTGTTTCATGCCAAGGAGATTGTGCCAGTAATAGTAATGAACCTGAACCATTACTCGGCCGCGTTAAAGAAAGGAACCATTATTGAGCACTGTTCAACAGTTTCCTCTGTAGCCAGAAGCACGCAAAATACAGCAATACACCTAGGTGAACTATCTGAGGAACTGGAGAAACTCATAACAAAGTCAATAAGGAATTTAAAACCACTCCGGAAGGCACAATTGAGGGACATCGTTAAAAACTACGAGGATATCTTTGAAATAGGGACCAGAAAAAGAGGACGCATTGATCTGGTGACACATAAAATTAATACTGCTGACCCTCAGCCTATTTGACAGTCGGCGAGAAGACTACACCTAGCTATACTCCACGAAATGGAAGAAGGTGTTATTGAACAATCCAATAGCCCTTGGGCTTCCTCAGTTGTCTTGGTTAAAAATAAAGATGGTTCGACCCGTTTTTGCATGGACTATCGGCAACTAAATCATTGGTACTATCTCGTTGGCTGGATCGAAGATGTTTTCTACCCTGGACTTGAAGAGCGGTTATTGGCAGGTGGAACTAGTTAACGAATACCGAGAAAAGACTGCCTTTTCCATCGCCTCAGGACTTTACCAATTCATAGTGATACCGTTCGGGTTGTGTAATGCCCAAGCGACGTTTGAAAGATCGATGGAAATAGTGTTAAAAGAACATGCCTGGTATATCTTGACGACATTATAGTGGTTGGAAAATCTTTTGAGGACCACGTGAAGATCCTGGAGGAGTTATTTCGGCGACTTCGAAGTGCCGGGCTAGAGTTAAACTCGAAGAAGAGCTGCAATATCTTGGACATGTGGTTCCCGTACATGGAGTAGCTGTGGATAAACAAAAAATCAAAGCCGTCCAAGATTGGTCGATACCTAAAGATATCCACCAGCCTGTGAATATGCACATACTATCGTCGGTATGTAGCAGGATTTGCTAATATCGTCAACCACTCACTAGATTCACAGAAGGGAAGGTGCGGTACCAGTGGGACGAGGAATGCCAGCGATCATTCGAGACACTGAAAAGTGCATTGACCAGTGCCCCCATTTAAAATCATTCTTTACCAGATGGGAACTTCATCTTGAACACAGACGCAAGCAATGTCGGAATTAGTGCGGTGCTTTCGCAGATTCCAGAGAGCCAGGAGAAAGTCATCAGATATTTCAACAAGATCTTGAGCAAGCCAGAACGGAATTACTGCGTTACTCGCGGAGAACTCTTGGCTGTGGTAAAGGGAGTAAAACATTTCTACAAGTACCTCTATGTTAAAGATTCTTCCCGAGGACTGATCACGCAGCACTGAAGTGGCTTCTGCAGTTCAAAAACCCCCATAAGAATGCTGATGCTTTATCGAGGAGACCAAGCCCTGATGATTGCAAACATTGTCAGCCAGCTGAAAAAAAGGGGCTGTTCTCTGTAGAACTACCGCCGTTGATGACCACTGGTAATCTGAGGAGATCCTGACGCGCGTGCCGGAAACTCCAGAGGAGGGCAAGAACAGAAAACAGAATGTAGTCCCCAGAAATAGGAGATCGGAGGTTTTGCGAGAACTACATGACAGTATAACCGAGGACGTCTGAGAGTGGCGAAAACCCTGGGGAAGTTACGAGATCGCTTCTATTGGATAAACTGCCAAGCAGATGTCAAGGATTGGTGCCGGAAATGTATGGTTTGTGCAGCAAGTAACGGGTCTCAGACCAAAAGCTCCCATGAGCCAATATAACGTGGACAGTCCATTCGAAAGAGTAGCCATTGAAGTTGCCGGTCCATTTCCTGAATGTGACCTTGCCGTGTCAAGAACCCCGACTGTTGCTGATTCATTGTCAAGGAATGAATCAGGAAGAAACTTTGAGTTAACTATTTTTCAAGACTGTTTTCTGAATGATACTTGTAGCAAATTTTTGAATATCAATAAAATCTGGACGACAGCGTTACACCCGCAATTCAACGGAATGGTAGAACGGATAAATAGAACTATTAATCACCATTTGTCTGACCACAAAAGAGACTGGGACCAGTATCTGCACTTGTTACTAATGGCATATTGTTCGTTTGTGCACGTGTTCACGTGTCAGACTCCAGCCAGTGTTATTATGGGACGACAGTTACAACTGCCATGCGATTTGAAGTTTTGATGTGAAGAAACCGCAGGTAAAGACTATGTCAGCCAGTTACGTCAAAAGATGGACACCATCCACCAACGACTCCGGTTAAATATCGAGAATGCCAGTGCCCGAATGAAGGAAGCCTATGACATCAGAGCCGAGGGCGGGGAAATTCAAGTTGATGATCTTGTTGGATTGTATAACCCGCAACGTCGTCGTGGATATTCGCCCTAGCTACAAAGACCTTGGGAGGAACCTTACCAAATCGTCAAGAGGACCAACGATGTTGTCTACAGGATAAGGAAGCTACCTCGAGGAAAACCAAAGCTAGTACATTTCAACAGGTGCCCTTATGCCGGAAGTCATTACGGCGAAGTTGAGCAAGCCCAAGTGCGCAGCATCCAATCACCCGATGAAGAGATGATATTCGAACAGTTTATGGCATTGTACTCTGATGGGCAGAAGGTGCAGCACAACCTAGCCAAAGAAGAATCCCGAGACCTGTTTGAGGTACCCGTAGAATATGGCCTGGCTCATTGTGTGACTCGAGACCTTCGGATGTCCAGAGGAATAGCTAAGGTGTTTGCAAAGAACTACGACCAGTTCCTGAAGCTAAGAGAGTAAGGTCCAGCAATAGGGAGGGTCCTTCATCTGGAACATAAACAACCAGTGCGTACCAGAGACATCTTCTGTTTGGCAAGGAAAACATTCTCACAGGACAAGCCAACATATAGCGATCTTTGGAAGACTCTGGTAGAATTGAGAACTGTGCTCATGGAGAAAAATCTGATGAAATTGGCGGTCCCAAAGATAGCCTGTGGGTTTGATGGACTGAATTTGAGGGTGGTGAGAAATATGATGAATACTATCTTTCGATTCAGTGACATCGACATCCTTGTATGTTGTATCAATATTCGCAGACCAAAATCGAAGACCGTACACTGTTACTTCCACCAAACTTCTCGTTGTCGAAATGGAGAGTCTTGCAAATATCGCCACACCAAGAAGGACATTCCTGGACGGAATGGTCTTAAGGAGGGACCAATGTGATGCGAATTCATCAGATAATTCGTGGAAACGGCATTTATCCGATATTTCGGTGAATCCGAAATGTTGTTCGCTAGCGTATCGAGGTCAGCGGCTAGCTTTGAACAAGTTCTCGAAGAATCTAGTCCGTGAAGGAAATTTCTGGGCGGCCCTTTGACCTTCTGGACAATTCCGAGAAGAAATATATACATACGGAGAGCTGACGGAAGCATTTATTCTGTTTTCGATTTCCATGTAGTAAAGATCAGGTGTTCAAGATAGATTATAAATAGTTCGGTGAATATAAATGAAAGTAGTGGAAATAATTTTACTAAGACTTTATTCCCTATACATGTTACCTAAAATGCACCTTTTGGGGGTTATTCGATATTTTGACAAAATGTTGAGATCTTGAAACAGGTGAGTATTAGAGCTGTCTGGTATCCTAGAAGGCTTTAATTGGGGAAAACTATTAAACACCCTCCATCTCCCAAGAGCCAGAATGACAATCACGAATTTTTTTTATTGTGCCAGATATGGTCACTTCAATTTTGAAAAATTTAACCATGGATAACTTTTTTTTTAATGAAACCCCCAATTTTTTTACACGTTTTCTGATAACTTACTTAATTTTCTGTATCTGCTTCTAACAATTTCTTCAGAGACAAAAAAATCTAAATGATTCATGCTTTTTGTGTAATTTCTTATTATTCATAAAATATTTTCTATCTTAGAAGGCCATGGGGTTTAATTTCCATGCCATCTAATGTGAAAATTCATTATGTTTCCAACGTTATATAAGATTTTCTATATCTATTTCTAATATTTTTCTTTTAATCCTCAATACCATATTACCATGGAGTTTTTTCCATCACTCAGAAGCAAAGTTGGACTTGAAAACAAACATAAAGTTCTCTATGAAACAGTCAAATAAATTAACAAGAATTACCAATAACTTCGCCAGATAGATGCCAAAACATTCCTTATTCTCATTTTCATATCTTCATCTGTCATTGATTGCTAAGTATATACTTTTTGCTTAACGTATCCCGACAGAAAAAAATTAAGGGAAGTTATGTCCGGCAATCTCGCTGGCCAACGTATTGGCCCATTCCTTCCCACCCGGTTTTGATAGAATGCATTATTATGCCATGCAGTCACACCACGGGCACGGTGAGGAAGTGTCAAATATATGCTTATCTAAGAAACTTAGCAACATGTTGGAATTCAAAATACCGTCAAAGAAAAATGGACCAACAACAAATATACCTGTCCAACCATTAACCGTCCATCTCTCCTATGTACTTAGAAAAGGTGTGAGTTCTAGTTCGATTAATAATGAAAATTGAAATTGTGTTTGTTCACAAACCCGTTGCTATGAAAAATACACTCTCTGCAAATAAGATTTCATTCAAAAAATTAAAATCCCTTCAATTGTTGCTGTACGCAATTGCAAAAATTAATTGTGTTTTGAAAGTCCAACTCTTGAAGCTCTTTGTATAATTGGACATGATAAGAATGGATTTTATACTTTGATATTATTCTCTTAATAGAGGTCCCTCTCCTGGTCCTCACATGGAGATTTTCTATTAAATCAGTGAAAATACTGAATTCGTCATCTTCAGATATGGATAATGAAATTTCACATTTGATCGCATGGAAGTTAACACAACGGCCTACTAAAATCAAACATAATTTATGAATAAGAAGAAATCACACAAAAAGCATTTTGATTTCTTGGTTTCTGCAGAAACTGTTATTAACAGATAAACAAAACACTATGTCGGAAGAAAGGAAATTAAATGAGTTATCAGATAACATACAAAAATTGGGGGTTCCATTTTAAAAAAATAAAGTTATCCATGGTTAAACTTTTAAAAATTTAAGTAACGATATCTGACCCAATAAAACGAGTTCGTGATTTTCATTCTGGCTCTTGGGAGTATGGAGGGTGGTTAATAGTTTTCCCCAATTAAAGCCTCCTAGGTTACCAGACAGCTCTAATATTTTCAAGGTTTTAAAATATCAAATTTTGACCAAATATCGAATAACCCCCAAACGGTGCATTTTAGGTAACATGTATGGTGAATAAAGTCTTAGTAAAATTGACAGAGGAGTCCAAATATGAAATAATATACGGGGTGTTCTATTTCAAAAATGTAACTTCAATATGAATCAATCTGTATATGTCTGGTAATTCAGGTGAAAATACTTTTGGTTTGTATCTCTCACTATCCCTCACCCTCCTCTGGCGGCAGATTTTTAAAATAAATATCTGTATAGCTACAATCTTCCGTCCACACAGTACTGGCCCACCCTGTATAAATGAATTAATGAAACCAACAAGTATTTAAGGCAAATAACATCTATTGAGTATTTCTCACCTGTAGTAACATTATTCAATGAATGGAAACCCTAATACAACCAATCGGGAGTACATAGCGGAACTGAAATAATTCTGATTTTCCAGAAGCAAACTTTACAAAAATCTACCGTTCTCCTCCCCTTAATTCCGAAACTACTGAAGAAAATATGGGGTATCCTCATCCAAATTGAACAGGAAAAATAAAGGGAAAATTCTAATATTTACTTTGGGTGCCAATTTTAAAATTAAATGCTATATAATATGTATTTTTTTAGAAGCATACCGTAATATATCAATTGAAAGGGTTCGTGATATAACAAAAAATATATGAAAGTAGACTCATTCTTCAGATAACCGCGCCTAAAATTTTGAAAAAAAAAGATGGGACTATAGAGCCTCCCTCGCACTTTACAGTACAAACTAAATGTAAATTATATCATTAATTTTGCGGTTGGGAAAAAAATTATTTGAGGTGCATATTATATAATATATCAAATGAAAAGACTAGTCCTGATATATCTATATATAAATAGACAAAGACAATACGGTTAGGTACCATTTTCTCATCTGTCACTCAACCGATTTGCTTTATTTTGTTTTGTTTAGTAGCTACAGACGACCTTCAGTGCAGAATGCTAAAATTAGTTTATAATATTGGTTCAATAATTAAATAATAAAATAATAAAGAAATCATTATTTACATGCATAATGTCAATGCCAAACAGTGCCGCCAGATTGCTTGGAGAGAAAATCATAAGATAGGTTGACTCCAATGTGAAAGGCAAACTAAATTAAATGAAGAACTAAAAGTTTTGGCCCTTCGCTAAAGCTAGCCTACATAGTCATGCTATTGAAATATAAGAAACGAAAAATTATAATACATAATAATAGCCGTTTATTGTGCGCTCGCAAGTATGCAGTTTGCAACTTTCATTGCATTGTAAATATGGTTTGTCAACTAAAATCAGAATTATGTTGCACCTCATCAATTTATTTCTAACCTTACACTTTTAATTTAGAGTCCTTTTATTTTTGTCGGGTAACTTTCATATAAGTTCAACTAAGATTACAGAAAATTGTGAAATTATGCACAAATTCACGATAAATAGGTAGATCTGACAACACTGAATGCTTAGCCATCTGCCTGGATATTTAATTTAAATTTTGACATTCCATTACTTTTGAAGCGATTAGGTTGAAAGTTTTCAATTTAGTAAGACAATATTTCAAAGTATTTTCAAGGTTTCAATTTCAATTCACAGAAAAAAATTCTTAAAAATAGGTGTATTTAACTACCATTAATTAACAGTATGTGATGCCTATTTCTTTATATTTATATTATATATAGAAATCGTTATGGGTTACTACGTTGGTAAGTAAATTTTTTATATTGAAAATCATACTGAAAATTAATGTTTTCTGGCAATATGGGTATCTTATAGTTAATTAATTTTTCGTTACATGTTCCCATTGCTGCAAAGTTGTGACTGTTAAAAACATTTTAAAGATTTATATATATATATTTACATACATATTACCTTTAAAATCGTACACTGCTGGCTTTAAAATTTAGAACCTAAATGTTCAAAAATTTAAAATCCAAAACGCTCTACAGAACAACAGAAACCACTGCGTAATTATATATGCTAGGTGGTTTTCAAATGATAAACAGACCAAGTGATGACCATCTTTTACTATCTTTGGACTTGCCTATAGTTCAATAGGAAAATATTTAGTGTTGTAAATTAAAGATCAGTATTGATTTTTCGGACAAGTAGTACTAACTTTCGTAGAAAATAATATTTGTAATTTTTTGTTGTGATTATAATTCTGCCATTAATATAATATAATTTTCACCGATTCCGAAGGTGTTGTGCAACAAATCATCAATAAGCGGATAATGGAAATGTCATTAAATATTAGAGTTTTCATTGGGTTGTTTCTCATCTCTATTTTTAAAATGGGATACGGCAACTTTTAGGTTCCAAAAAAAAATCCGCCCATAATTAGATCGAACATGTTGCATAGACATATTTGTGTAAAAATAATCCTACAATTATATACATAAATAAAAAAATATTTCGTGAATTATTTCTATACATCTAATCCAAATGAAATAATAGGTATATAATTAATAATATAATTTCGCCTCAACTCTATATGTTATACAGACTAAATAACGTCAATAATGTTCAACTCATAATTTTAATGATAGGGTCGAATTTTGACCACTGGGCGACCGCTAATACAAATATAATACACTTGAAATAAAATAATTTCTTTATTGATATTAGGAAATATTTAAAATTTAACCCAGTATTCCTTTACCTACAAAACTACTGGGCGCGAGACAAATTATTAATTAAATAATGCTTTAAAATATGTGGTGCATCATGCAGCATGTAGCAGATCAAATTAATTGGCTAGTTGTGAGAAACAAGGTGTATATTTTTTATAATCTAAACCCAAAAAGATTTAAAGATTTAATATTTTACTTTTTAAATTGAAAAGAAAGATTATATGGCTTCACTGACAGTTTTTTGGTAAAAACTAACAAAAATCCTAATCTAAATCCAAATTAGAAAATTAAATAAATATATATTTTTTAAAAATCGTGCGCTTTTCGTACCAGATTAAATGAAAAGGCTTGTTGTCAGAAATGAAAGTGTATATTTGTGCTATTTAAAAGATATTAAGTAAAATATAATCATTCCCTGCTTGCCTGAAACTAGAAAAGTAGAATAATATATGTTTGTATTTACCTACGTTATAATTAATCTCAAACGTGGTACGGAACCCTTAGTATGCAAGTCCAATTCATACTTTGCAAAATTATTTTAAGATTTGATTCGTAATTTTCGAAAAATTTAATTCTTGGATGATAGGCAACTGTGGTTTCTATTGTTTTAAGGAAAAATCAATATAATGAAAATCTGTACGAATCCTCTTTTCGGCAAATTAATATTCAATTATGCTACAGAATCCAGGTGGCGAATTCATTTTAGAAAAATTCATTATTTTTTGGGAACCGAAAGTACATATAGGCATGAGAATTGAGAGACTGTTTTGGTTTTGTGGTTCTGAATGATAGTCGTGGTATCTCTAGTTTGGATTTCTTGGAAATGAGAACACAATTTCGGGAAAGTATATATATTTCAAATATACCAAACGTTTCAGAATCTAAATCAGACCCCGTTTTTAATGGCAATAAAAATTAACCCAACGGAATTTAAAAAATAAAATTAAAAACAAGATGATCCCAATGAGAATTATAGAATCATAATTTGAAACTAAAATGTGTGACAACATAAACTGACGCAATTGAGTAACTGCTAATTTTATCTATACAGGGCAGCACATAAAAATTATTAAAGATCTTATGAAACTAAACAAAGTGAAGAGAGTGACTTTGTTATAAGATTACCAAGAAATTGGAAAAATACATATATATATATATATATATATATATATATATATATATATATATATATATATATATATATATATAGACGTGACTTGTCGTTTTACAGAAATTCAACAAATGAAAGGTGGAAATGGTGTTTCGATTTATTATAAAGTAAGTTCAATATCTGGGAAATATATAGCGATATCGAAAATTGAAACGAGTTCAACCATTTAGCGAAAATGCAGTTATTGTACAATGAGAGGAACGGTTGTCACTTGCTATAAATTCCGTGGGCTCAATTATAATTTAAAAAAATATATATTCACTTCACTTTCTAGAACTTTATTTACACTTAAAAATCAAATATTCACAACTGCTGATTCTGAATACAATTTACATCAAATATAAACTCAACTATA
Source organism: Octodonta nipae (assembly GCA_034190945.1). Classification (NCBI taxonomy): domain Eukaryota; kingdom Metazoa; phylum Arthropoda; class Insecta; order Coleoptera; family Chrysomelidae; genus Octodonta; species Octodonta nipae. The sequence goes on from CM067218.1 coordinate 64,751,368, forward strand.
GTTGTACTAACTAAATCATCTATATTGCCTTATATATCCTATATCGAATTTCCCCGTCGTTCTGGATGGGACATTTGTTCGACCAGTTTCGAGATAAATAGATTCCAGTTCTTCTTCTTTTTTTATTATCCCCGCGATTGATGTTTTATTCCTATAAAACATTATTCATTCCTATGAATAATGTTTTATGTTCCTTTAGTCAGGGACGGCGTAGATACATTTTATAACACTGCCCCCCTTAATTCTGATCGTCTCGATCAGAAATATCCTCTCCATGGTAGGGGACGAGTCGATCTAAATGAACCAACTTCAACTTAGCCCTTGGGTATCGACGGATACGGTAGACAACGCCATTAATCCTCTTGACCACCTCGTATGGACCATCCCAGGCGGTTGTAAGCTTTGGAGATTTACCGTTGCTCCTGTGGGGGTTGTACAGCTAGACCTTGTCCCTCTCTTGGAACCCGACTGAATTGGCCTTAAGGTCATATCGTGTCTTCATCCGGTCACTGGTGGTCGGTCAACATCTGCGTTCGGGCTAGTTCGTGTATTTCCAGCATGTTATGTCTTGGGACGGTTCTTCGGGGGAGCCAAAGGCTAGATTGCAGGGTAATCTCAGCTCTTTTCCGAATAGTACCCTGGCTGGAGTCAGACCTGTACTCTTATGTACGGCTGAGCGATAGGTCAACAGGAATAGGGGAATATGCTCATCCCAATCACTCTGGTTATTGCTGACGATTTCAGGACGCCCGAGTATCTAGCTACCTCGTCCCATCGTGGCCTGGGTACCCCTCTCTTTTTAAGTGACAGTAATTAGTTCAATGTCTGGATCAGCCATTTGGTCCTGGATGCACTGTTCCTTTGTCGACTATTCATTGGCCTAAAATCGAATCTGCCGGGTGGAGATCCCCTCTCGCTGTTCCGTCTTCAGACAATGTCCGCATTCTGCTCTACAGGGCCTTTTTGATAGGACGACCGGCACGGTATTCAACCTTGAAATCGTATTGCTGTAATTTCTCCATCCACCTGGCGAGTTTTCCTTCTGGTGTCTTCATGTCTAGCAGGAACATAGTGCCGCCTTGAGTCGACTGAATGAGGATTCGCAAGTCTGATTTCAATGGAAGGTGTCTTTCTCAGTGATTTGCCGAGGCGCGGCAATTGTGGAAAATCCCTCAACAAAGCGTCTCTAGTAGCTTCAGAGCCCCAAAAAGCTACGCACTTCATGCTTGTCTCTCGGGACCGGCCAATCCGGATGGCTGCTAGGCTGCTATCTTGTCTTTGTTGGTGCGGATTCCTGACTCGGAAACGAAGTGGCCCAAAAACTCTACTTTTTTTTTTAAATTTTTAATTCTGGAAAATACTTCGTCTACGTTCTTCAGATTGTCGTTGAATGTATGACCCATGACCAGATTGTCGTCGAGATATACTAAGCACGTTCTCCATGTCAATCCGCTCAATACATGCTCCATTAGCCTCCCAAATGTAGCAGGAACATTACATAATCCAAAGGGCAGGACCATGAACTGAAACAGCCCTTTACTGGTGGAGAACGCTGTCTTCTCTCTGTCGTTTTCCCTCTAGACCAACTTGCCAATACTCTTTAGGTTTAGTGTGGAGAACCAACGGGAGCCTGCTAGTGTGGTCAGAGTGTCATCGATTCGGCGTAGGGGATAGCTGTTTTTCTTCGTAACGTCATTCAGATTTCTGTAAGCCACGCAAAATCGGGTGGTTCCATTCTTTTTTTTAACTAGCACAACGAGTGCAGTCCAGGGGCTGATGGATGGTTCAATGACTCCATTTTGTAACATGGATCCGATGTTTTCCTTGACTGCCTGTTGTTGCCCCAGTGGTAGTCGCCTAGGTGGTATTCTGATGGGTTGAGCTTTCCCTGTATCTATTCGGTGCTGGATGATGTTGGTACGACCGGTGGTTGCATATTGACTGTTAAAATTTTGGCAGTGATTTACGATAAATTGATTGGCTTTCTTCTTTCTTCTAATCTTCTTCTGGTGAAAATTGTGTTAAATGGTCATCAAACTGTTGTAGAAACTCTTTACTGGGCCCTGTCTCCTTCACCGATGTCTGGTACACTTCTTCGCAATTGATGATGGTCTCCTCGGGCTCGAAACTAGCTATCTCTTGACCACTAGCAATTCTGATGTTGTTGTTGGACAAATTCAAAACTCTAATTGAAATATCTCATGCGGTTTTAACTATAGCCCGTCTAACTAAGTAGTCATGACCTGAGTGTCCAGGTTCCACCATTCCAACTCAGCTCTCAGAATTTGTTCCTAGCTGCCCATGAATAATCTGTTCCTTTCGACCGGGAATTCTGGTAGAGGATTTTGCTACAATTTATATTGAGGTCGCTGAACTCTTGGCGAGCCGTGTCAATACAAATTCCTTGTTTAGGAACCGAACACCATCGTATCTCGAGTCGAACATGAACCCATGCTGACTGATTAGGTCCATTCCTAGTATGAAATCGTCCTCAATCTCCACTGCTAAGACCCTATGTCGGATTATGTTGTGCACTATCTGTAGCACGACATCTGCCTTACCCTGTATTGACATGGACTCGCCGGTGACTATTCTGAGCTGGATGTTGTTGTTAATTGTCCGGATTTGCGATGACCTCAAAATCCTGGAGTTGGCAATGGACACAACGGTGCCGGTATCAAAGGTAATGGTAATAGCGCCGCCATTGATAGTGCACCTGATGACTAAGCTGCTACTATCTCGGCAAAATCCCCGGATGAATACTGTCCAGGGGGCTGGTAGAAGGTTAGTCAGCATTCGCCCCCTTATGCTGACTGATCTGAGTTTCCTTGGCTGGTAAGGTCGGTTGGTTGACTACCCCTGGTTGGTGATCGTTCCGGTAGCTTACTCTGCAGGCACGTTGAAAGGCTCCTGTCCGTCCACATCGGTAACATGCTCTTCTGGTTGCAGTTCTTTGTGACCGTTCTAATAGTTTGATCATACCAGCCCTCAGCGTTTGAAATGGTGACTCTGACTCTTCCTGGTTGAAGGAAACTGCTCATACCTTCGGCTTGGACATGTTCATGACAGCCTCTACCTCCAAAGCCCGAAGTAGAGCATCATTACTTTTCTTGACGCCACTAAGTCTTAGGTTTCTTTGTACTGTCACATCTCTGATACCGTTCATGAGAATGTGGGTGGCCAATTGATCTTTAGTTTCCTCTGGCAGGTCTGGGTAGTACTAGTGCACTAAACGTCTAATTTCTGCTTCGAGTTCTTGAAGGCTGAGTCCGGATTTTTGCATTTTTCCACTTAGTTAAACCTGGTATACTTGGCTTAAGGATTGACTGTTGTATCTTTTGTCTAAGATCGCGATAATCTTGTCGAAATTACCTTGTTCATCGACTGGAATTACAAGATACGTAGATTTTTCTTGATTATCTCATCCATTAGCTGTAGCCACGGCTCAAGTTGTCATTTATACATGGCTCAAGATGAACTGCCATCAAATGTGGGTGGTCTGCTAACGGAACCTTTGGTAGGCATGATGTTCTGGTATTTTCCTCGCTGTAAGTCATTTTTCATCGTGGAAACAAGATTTTGTTGTTCAATTTTCATCGTAGAGACAAGGTTTTGTTGCTTTTAGTTACAAGGTTCTCTACTTCTATTTTACGTTCTTCATCAAAAGATTGAAAGTCCATCCGTAACCTGTTTGAATATTTTTTTAGTAGTCACGTCCAATTTTTCAATACTTCGAGTTTTTGCCATAAATCAAGTTACGATGTTAATTTCCTTAATCGCATTTTCCTGACACCAAACTGCCATAAATTCCGTGGGTTCAAAAACAATTTTTAAAAATTAATATTCACTTTCTAGAACTCCATTTACACTTCAAAATCAAATATTCACAACAGATGAGTCTGAATACAATTTACATCAAATATCAAACTATCGAAGCTGTACTAACTAAAACAAAATTTGACATTTGTCAAAAATAATTTTAAATTCCAGTAATGAGGTTCAGAAATATTTTCAGAATAATTGTGCGGAATGATGTAAGCAGGAAACTTTATTCAAAACAAGAACCGAATCAGCCTATCAGACGTGAACTACAAGCACGAAAATGCCCTTGTTACCAGAATGATTCTATTATTGAAAACGAAACCATACAAGAAATCTTACGAAGGAAGCATAAAAGAGTGAAAAAATGGATTGAAGGTATCATAAAAGAAATGTACTAACTAAATCATGAAATTTACATTGCCTTATATATCCTACATCGAATTTTCCTGTCGTTCTGGATGGTTAACTTTTTGAGATTTGTCAATCGATTAAACTGAAGACAATAAATTTAAATAATTTATAGTGGAGAACATTCATCAGTTTCGCTCTCCTAATCTAATTGAACTCTGGAATCATTATTTATGTGTTTAGTACATATAGCTGAATTTAATATTTTATCGCGAAATACTGATTCGAGATTTTAATAAGTTCAGGCGAACGCAACTGATGAGGGTTCTCGACTAGAAACAAAATGTTGTCTCGCGTTCAATGTATTTCTCTGTTCAGTTGCCAAAATAGACAGATTACTTCAATAATAATGTTTTTAAAATCAGAATTGAGCATGTCGGAAAGTTAGTATCACAATTTCTTTTATATTAGACTAGATATGGTTAGAGCAATTATTGTGAAGTTAATATTAATAAATAAATATTTTCTTATTTCAGGTCACCAAATTTAGAGACAATTTCCTTTACACCTTTATTTAGTTTATTGAATAATTAAATATTATAACGCAAACTTAATTTAATGTACACACCCAAATTAAAAAGACAAAGTATGACTGTTTTCCTGACACATGGACCCGCCTTTAAAATTATTTAAACGGTTAAAACTGATCTAACTCTAAGTGGCTTGGCATGGGTTATAAAAAAAATAAACGGCTATAATTCCAAACAAAAGTTATTAATACGGCATATTCGATTTTAACGAAATTAAGTCGATGAATATAAATTATATTAATATTATCCCTAATTTATGAATACTGTTGAATAAAAATTAAAAGATTAATTTCGTATGCATGAGATTTTTATAGGTGCTGTAATTAAATTAGGTAAATTATATACTTCATTCGTGGACTGTTTACACTGACAACATGGGAAACATGTTAGGCAATACATTTTATAAAATCAGGTTGTAATTTTAGGAACTCTAAAATTTGTGTGACCGTTGAGATTTATGTGAATCTGTAATTTGAAAGAAAAGTCAGCCTAACAATAAAAAGTAAACGTTTTACATACATGCTTAATGTAGATGCAAATTAAATACCGTAATAGCTATCGAAAAAATTTAATAGTAAATTAGAAGGCACGATAATAATTTCCACAAAAGCATTTTTGTGGTAAACTTTTTTTTGCTTTCTTAACGAATGTGCGTAAGCGCTAAATTTCTGTTATTAGTGGTTTGTTGTTTGGTGTAAATTGCATTTACAATTGTCTTAAGTGTATATTTTATGACATTTTTTAAAAACTTCTTCATATTATTTCAGAAAACCACCTAAAATCTTTTCACAAAATACGTTTATACCAAACTAACATTAACGAAATTGAAATATTACCTTAAGAATGAGTTGGAGCAGCATTCACGGCCAACTGAATTACTTTGAGGTTTAGCAGCAAATGTATGTTAGTATAAATCACAAAGAACTCCAACCCTATTAGATTGTTGCCATGTATTCACAGAAAACTTTAAAAGATCTGCTAAATATCATAATATATAACTATAAACGAATGGCTTCAAAGGCGGTTAAAGTTATAAATCGCGTTATCCAACAAAACCTAAGAAATACTAAATTAAAATATTTGCCAGGATATAAGCTTTAGAAACATGTATTGGTTAGCAATTAGAAAAGGAATATTGTTATTATTATTTAAAGACCCTCTTCGATAGTGATGGATAGTAATAGACCTAATAGACCTACTATCAGGAACTGGTTTGGGAATTTTGATCGAGTTTGGAATACACTGACCTAATCTCACTTTGAACATTTATTAATTAATGTTTTCTCAACAACTATGAAATAATTCATATGCAATAAAGTTCATATATGGATTGAATAGATTAGTAGTACACCGAGGAGGTTATCAATTCGTGGCGTATTTGTATGAATTTCTTCTCCTGTGGTGAACCGTTTTGAATGAATATGGTCTTGTTTAATAGAGTATATATTTGGATTGGTGAAACTTCAAATTTGTGAAAAGAATTGGTAGTGATGAAATTTGTGAATGAACACATGCGTGCATGGAAATCGACCAATATCCCTAACATATTGGTCGATTTTTAATCTATTAAGGAAGATCCCTAGGTTATCTCATATATTTTTCTGCGACGTGCAACTTGCAATTTTGCAGAAAATGGCCCAAAATTCCAATATTCTTATCAAAAATTTCATTGAAGTGACGTAACGGACATTTCCTCATAAATATTTTAAGTCCAACGTAATAGTGCGGGAATTGTAGACACTGGAAGTTTTGCGAATTTGTAAATTTCTAGGTACATCTCAAGCATATAGGTAGTAAATCATAGCATTTTCGGCTCCTTAAATCAATGAGTACCAAGCTCGTTTTGTTTGTATACCAGGTAAATACCTATTTAAATGAATTTTTTTTCCATTTTGCGAAGACAGTGCTTTTGGTGTCACATTCTCCCGGCCTAATAGAAAATTCACTGACAACACACGCACCCCGGTGAGAACAGTGACACAATTCATAAAATATCAATTCCGAAATTATGTCACCAATAAATACGTTAATTATGTTTCCACGTATACAAATAATGACACATCTGAAAATCAGTAGTTTGGCCTAGAAATGTGACTTAAATATAAATTCGGGAGTCTTAACAAGAAAACAACTATCTGGATGTAGCCACAGTAGTGACCAATTCAAAGTCAACCTATTCCAATCAGTGTTTAGTCTTGAGTATATTATCCCACAGGTCATAAATAAAGTTAATACCAGAAATAGTTGTGAGAAAACCAAGAGATGTATGAAGTATTAATCCTTTCCATATAAATTTAAGCGCTTTCTTTAAATGATATTTTCTCGAAATAGTACATTTTTGAGTAATGTCACTGTTCCTGCCGGGGTGCGACATGGCAAACCCTAAACTGCTACTTGGGCGTTTATACAAAGGGTGTTTATTTATAGCAAACAAAATCACAAACTAAAGTGATAGAAGGAGTTGTATTTATATGATTGAAATATAGGACGGAGTAGAATGAGAGTGGTCCATAGGCAGTCGTATATACAAGATGGTTGGAATATAGGGTGGAGTGGACGTTTGATGGTATAAAAATGTTGTAAAAAATGTGGAATTAAAATTATATAGGGTGAATAAAAAACTGTTATATGATGTGGATGTAAACAAATCATATACAGGATGTTTGAACAATATGCTGGAGTTGAATTATATTTACACAGTGCAACTATAACATTATTTATTTCATAGCCGATAAGAAGTTGCATAAAGTGTGGAGAGGAATTGATGTTACACAGGGCGATAATATAAAATGTTAAAACTGAAATAATTTATGGGGTAGCCCACAAGAAGTTATATACGATGGTTGAAATATGGGAGGGATTTGACTCCGTAAATATGAGATGGATTCTACTCCGTCCTATAATTTACAGAAGGCAGCTAACAAATTTGTGCTTGCCCGTAGGCAATCGTATGTATAGGATGGTTGGTACATAGGGTGGAGTGGAATTATCTATAGTTATAGAGGGTTGTCAAAAAAGTTGAAAAAAGGTTACATGGTGTAGTCCATAAGGCATAAATATATTTTGGGCTTATTAAGTCAACGCGTACTAGTACATTTTGTTCGTAAACATTTACCTGTCAATTTAAATGAACATGTATCATTGTGTAATGTTGGGGCTTTCGATGTTACCTGGTCCTGACTATTAAGGTTATACATACAAAATAAAAAACTAAAAAGTTGAAAATAAAGCATTTAAAAAAAATAACCGACTTCCACGTATAACTACAAAGCTGAAAATAATTATAACAAAATACAATTCCGGCAAATAAATAACGCATTCAATGTTATTAGATACCTACCCAGAAAGTAAAAAATGTAAACATTAAACGGTGCTCATTCTGTACAAATTAATTACCTACCAATCTAGTATATTTTTGAAGCCGGTGCCAAGCAATAATTAAGTTTGATGAAGTAGTAGACAAGTAGGCAATGCAGGATTTTATATTTGCTTGGCACCTACTTCAAAAATATACTAGATTGGTAGGTAATTAATTTGTACAGAATGAGAACCTTTTAATGTTTACATTTTTTACTTTCTGGGTAGGTACCTAACAACATGGAAAGTATTATTTATTAACTGGAGTTGTATTTTGTTATAATTATTTTCAGCTTTTTAGTTATATATATTTTTAAATGTTTTGTCTATTGCGAAATATATTTAAAAAATGTATGAATTGCTATAACAGTTACACCCTTACAGTTAACGATGACAGCGATTTAGTATATAATATGTTCTTTTAACTCAAATAATTGTCAAACTATTCACTACTGAGGGGCAAATACAGCAGACACACATATTTTTTATTAAGTATTACCAGAGATTGAAGAAAATTAGCAATGAATTAAAATTGCACTAGTATCATTTATACCACTTAATTCAATTTATTGTGCCAAAAGTTCGAGAGTGAACCAATCAAGGACTTCTAGCTCTTGCGAGTACAATAAGAATATGTGGGCATTTCATTCTTAGTCGAATTTTCCTTGGACTTCCATCTTCCCGAATCTTGCTGGTCTCACAACGTTTAGATAGTTTTGGATCTGCTATCGTCATCAAGTCGGATACAAAGCGAGAATAGTTAGAGAGGGGGGTCTCCTTGTATTTCATATTTCAACCCTGGGTTCACTGATAAATGTGCTGGTTGAATATTTTGAATGCTTTCTATATAAAATGATTTCCCAGACTGGTAGTGACAAGCAAAATCAGTGTTGGTATTGGAGTTTTGGTCTTGCCAAAAGCACAACCAAGACCAATGCAGTGATTTCATGTGCAACACCAAGACTAAATGAACAAGACAAAGACCAAATAATCAAGGCTCTCACCAAAAGACAAACACTTATCGTTATCTTCAATTAATTAATGTAGAACGATGTGCAATTAGCATTTTCAACCTTTAACGAGTGATTTGCCGGTCTCTCAGTTACATTACTTTACTGCTACAATAATCTTTAAGTCATTGTTGCAAAATTATGTGTGCTTTTTGGTTTCATCTTACCTTGAAATCTGTTTGCCGATTTGATTTTTGATATATTTGTCTTTCTTTACCTACAAATTTATTTTTTTGCAATTTTTTTGTTTGCCTCTTGTTTAAGCGTAGGCAAGCTAATAGCTACTGCTTGTTTCTTTCGTATTTTTAGGATTTTAGAACATTTTAATTTCCCTACAACATCGGTAGAAAATTCAGAAAGGAATAATACGAGCATATATATAGTCAACGATCTTAGGCAGACCTAAGTAACGATTAAGAGGGTAAGTAACTTAGTTTTAGTCATTAACTTTTTAATTTTACCTGTAAATTTTGATTTATATTTTCTTATATTCCAAGTCACTAACCTGTTATTCTTTTGAGGAGTTGACTCAGTTCAGTTCATTACATTATTATTGTTAAAATATGTGTTTTAATATTTGTTTTATTATTTAATCTTTTACTAAAGAGTCAGGTTTTTTCTGGGCTGATATCATTCCGATAAACCGAGTTCTATAACAACTATTTATGATACCGCATTGCATATGATTGTTAGATACCTTTTAAAAATTTGCATACCGTAAAAACGAGTACCTACTGAATTTTTTCACTAATTTGCCAGAACTTCTCTTCATTCTACTTTCGGGCTAACCTGTTCAAGTCAAAATGCAAACCATAAAATTCTCTAACTTTTAAAATTGTTATTGTTAACATCTACATATTTAAGCATTTAGTTTGATTCCTGAAAATTATGAAACAGTTTTTGTATTTTGAGCTTCTTAGGTACCTAATTACCAAACTAAATGGTTCAATTGAATTTAGAATATTTTCTATAATTTATGTTTTTGTATTAACCTTAACAAAATTTGGAGTAACGATGGTATTGAAATATTTGTTAATGTATTATATTTAGTTCGGTTGAATAAACATTGCCTTATTTACCGTATCTTATAACAATTTAGTAATCTAGGGTAGAAGCACTATTTCCGTCACCCTGCAATTCAGGTAACTGGTTTGCTATTAACACTGAACATCGAGTTAGAAAGCTGTCGGTCAGGGGAAGATTCAGTACTAATTTTATTGAGGGCCATTACCAATTTGCTGCTGCTGACTGTTTTTCATGTACGTTCATGGAAATGGCCTCTAAGAGCTCCAGAAATTGGAAGCTGCACCACCAGCGGGGTATTCTGCTTCACCCAATAGGCAGTGGCCTCTATCAGCTAAGTCCTCTAGATAAAGTTAATTCAACTACCCCGGCCACTATCTCATCTCTATCCCCAGTAACCAAACAGTTTGCCGCTCCTTCCGTAGGACTCTCCAAAGAGAACCCAACCACACCCCGCAAACACTTCTACTGTGTGTCTCCGAAAGTCAGTAAATAATTTGTCAACTCTACTCTTAAACCAGTAAAATTATCATTGTATTGTATGAAAAATAAATTGCTATTTTTTTACATTTTGTCTTTTCCTTGTTTTGTTGTGTGTGTGTGTGTGTGTGTATTGGCCTGGCGCCCTAATAGATAGAGATTCAGCTAAGTAAAGCAGAAACTTTGAACTCACACCCACCGGGTGTAACCTGAGCAGTTTTTCTGCACTAATTCCGCCGGGAACTTCCGATGCCTAATAGGCAGCGAAAGTTTCCTGTTACATATATTGAAGTCGGTAATAAATTATTCGTTTAACCGATTACAAAAAGCAGCAGCTTGTCAATTCGGGAGAATCTTTTTATGTACGCTCATCGATTATTAATCAGATTCGATGATTTCAACTGTGTTGTGTTAGGGAATATTCCAATGTGGGTTCTTGACACATCGGTTTCCAGATAATCCAAAAATCTCAGTTAATAAGATGCCATTCTATAAACCTCCACTGATTTCTCTGAAATAGCTGAATATACATACAGCTTTTACATGTTATGAAATATTGAAAAAAAAATAATTCAAAACTGTAGCTATAATGCATGCTTTGAAGCCTCCGAAAACAACTAAAGTTAGTTTTGTAACCCCTTGGCTTTAGATCAATTTTACAATTAAATTGGCATTTTCTTACTATTCTGTGGTTTTGCATAGGGAAGACTATGTGAACACATTTGGGTTGGTATCTGCTCAACATAAAAGCAAACTATATAACATATATGAGACATTAATTCTCAGATTCTTTTAATTTATTCCTATATTATTCCAAAAAAGAAAAGTCTCAATATTATTACGCTCGACCTCAATTTATCCGACGAAGTAAAATCTCCCATGCAAGGGTACCAAGTTAGCATAAACATAGAGCCTATATACTGACAAAGATATAGCTTCACCAAGAAGGAGATGTTTAAATTTATTTATAGTTGTACCACGGCCTGAGACTTGCTGTCGTTAAATTTCTGAAAATATGTGAAGAAGACAACCCAGCGTTTTCATAAAACACCGTAAAACGTACATCACGATAGCCAAAGAGAAAAACAAAAATATTTTTCTGGTAAGACTTAAGAACTTGCAACTAGCACCAAATTTTGTTAAAATTAAACAAAAATATTTTAATTTTCATAATAACAAATATATCAACGAATATCAACAAGGTCTAAACATGTTTTATTTACAATGCTTAAATGTGTGCTAGGCAGACTCTTTTTCACAATTAAAGATCTTAAACAGGCTATTAGAGGTTTTAAAAAATGCAATCACAAATGAATACTACAGTAATACAACTGAATTAAAAAAAAAGAAGCTGTCTATGAAAATATTTTTAGAAAAATTAAAAGCAAACATAGAAGAAAATTGAGCCTTTAATAAACAAACAACATGTGATTAATGATCCCACGGATTTGACAAATGAAATTTGAATAAAAATCTAACAAATGTGCACATTCTTAATTCAGTAAAACTTATATTAAGTGTGCGACCTAAATTTTCATTTGCCAGTCCTACCTTTTTTACGATCAATGACATAATTGCTAGTAATGAAAACTGGTATAAACTGTATTCAGAACAAAAAAAAACATATCCGCAATAAGGTATGTAATATTTTCACAAATTACAAATACAAAATTAATAACACAAAATTTAAAATAAAAAATCAACTCAATTATTTTTTGAAAGAAATAAAAATATTTGTACTAAATAACCTAGACATTTTTGTACTCTCAGCCGACAAATGTAACACAACAGTTGCAATGCATAAAAATGATTGTGATAAAAAAATTATGAGCATGCTCTCTGACAGGAATACATATAAAATGGAGTCGTCGAATCTTACTAATAAAATTCTAACAAAAATGTATAAAATGATAAATTTATGGTATAAAAATAAGTCCAATAGATAAAACCTTAAAAAATTCACTTATTTGTCATAACGGTTACTCCCCCTATATTTATAGGCTTCCTAAATGACATACAGATAATGTAACCTTGCGACCTATTGTTAATAATATAAATTCACCAACATATAAATTATCGAAATATCTTGCAGGATTTATGTGTCACATCCTAGGTAAAAACGAATTCTTTGTTAAAGACTCGTGAAATTTTTACAACTTTATTAACACTCAAATTGTTCCAACAAATCAAATTCTTATATCGTTAGATGTGAAATCTTTATACACCAATATACCAACTGATTTGGCTATAAGTTGCTTCAGAAATAGATGGAATGATATTAAACGATTTACTTTTTTGACACTAAATGATTTTATAGAGTGAACTTCGCTTCGTTTAGATTCAACTTCATATATAACAACATATTCTCACAGGTTTTTGGAACAGCGATAGGGTCACCTATTTGTGCTACAATTGCTAATCTACTTATAGCATACATAGAAGAAAATATTATAAAAAATCTTAACTTCAAACCTACGTTTTTCAAAAGGTATGTGGATGATTGTATTCTTTGTACACCAGCTGATAAATTCATTTATACACTTAATGGTTAAATTCCTTCCATAATACAATTCAGTTTACAATTGAAATAGAAAACAGTAATAGTTTAAAGTTTTTGGACATCAATTTAAAAAACAATAATGACGGACAAATTATTACTAGCTGGTATACCAAGGATGTCTGGTCAGATGATACTTGCCCTTTAACTCTTCTACGCCAACAAGTTATAAAAAAAAGTGTGGTCAACTCTTTAATTGATAAATTTAAAACTAAAACAGAAACATTAAATCAAACTAACACCATATATAAAATTAACTGCTTAGACTGCAATAGTTGTTACTTCGGTCAAAGTAAACAGTACTTGTATAAGAAAATAAACAGTCACAAAAATACTGTAAAAAATAATGAATTGTACAGTACTACACTTTCACTACATACTATAAATAATTATCATATGTTTGATTTTAGCAGCACGAACATTTTAGAAACAGAAACTCAAAAAGGTTAATAAAAGAAATGATTCACATTAAACAAAATGATAACTCAATAAATTATCGCAATGAAGTTGAAAACCTAAGCAGCATTTATCTCAACCTTATTTTCAATTAACTCTTTATTATTACTTCAATCCAACAAATGATTTAATATATGTTCGTAATGCATAACATACATAATAAAAGTTAGTTGCATATTCTTTCATCAACTCAGTATAACGTTATATGTTTTATTTTTAATTACACGAGTATACCTATGTTTGTAAGTTGTTTTTACGCCACATAACAAAAAAAATCATTGTCTGTATTTTGTTAGTAGGTAAATAGTGTGTATATCACACATTTCAGCTGACTTTGAATGTTCAAAATAGTTTAACAAACGTATTTTAAAAATTATAATTTTACTATACTAGGCCTGAAATGTTAATCTTTTTTAGAAGCCTTTTTGTATTTTCGTATATGTTTATCAAATTTATTAAGTAAATAGTAGTGTAGTTTAATAGCTTTACTAAACATTAGTTTATATACATGTTACACCTTTCATGACTTATAAATAATAATATGCTGATTAATGTCTAGAATAAAACAATAATCCATTGTAAAGGAATTACGCAGAAACTAAAACAATACCTATATTATATTACTAGATGCACCTGCATAAATGATGATTCTGCATAGTTCCCCATTTCAGCAGAGATTATAAATAGGAGAATATTCCTAAACAACTGACGCTTTTGAATTCAACTTAAGACTTTTAACGTTGTTCAGAGTCACAACATTTGGTCTGTTCATTTGCTATATTAATCATTATAAAATAGTCCTTTTTTTGTAACAAGTAGTGATAGTTGTGTTTTAAATAAATTCTGTTGTTTAAAAAAAAGGTTTTAAGTAATAAAGCCCCAACAATTGGCGCAGTCAGCAGGATCGGAAAAACAGAGATTTTTGGTGATCCAAGAAAAACAGAACAGAAAATTCCAAGAAGATCTGGTGGTTTCCAAACCTTCAACCGGAAAGAACCGCATGCACTACAGAGCATTTTCCAGGGAAATCAAAGTGAGTAAAGATTTGTTATTATTCTGTGAAAATTGCTATATATGTATATTTGTTCCCTAAATCCAATTATTTTCCCAAGTCGTTAAAAATAAAAATATACGTGTGTAAAAATTTGTAACAATTCCATTAAAGGGGTTAGATTTTGGAGTCGAGCGAAAATCGGACAGAATCGAGATCCGCGAGTTTATTTTCGAGGGAATATCGGAAGTAACTTGAGCAATTTTAATTTGAAGTTTTTCGTTAAAATTGGGGTGGAATTAAACAAATAAAAATGAGTCAAGAAAGCTTAAATCTTACAGAATATAGGTTAAGTGAATTATGTCACATTATACCGGAATATGATGGAGATTCAATATTATTAAATACATTTATTAATTCTTGTGACGCAGCATTTGACGTAGCAACAGACCAGCAAACATATCTCTTAACTGTACATTTAAAAAACAAACTAAAAGGACGAGCATCTCAACTAATAAACTGACGCGACTTGAAAAATTGGGATCAAATCAAAACCATTTTAAAAACACACTTCGGTGATTCTAGAGACTTAACAAGTTTAATTTATGATTTACAACAAATTAAACAAGGAAACAATGAAAATCCGCAAAACTATGTGCATCGCATAAATGCACATCATTCAAAACTTTACGCTGCAATTAATCAGCAAGTAACATTAACCCGAGAACAGAAAACCTCACAGCAAGCGTTAGTAGATAAAGTAGCTCTACAGACACTTTTAGTAGGCCTCGAACATAAGCTAGGTGCATTCGTACGAGCATCGCGACTTTGCAATCTCGCAGAAGCTGCAAATATAGTAAAAACTGAATATCAATTAACGTATCTAGAAAGTAAAAAGCCACAAGTAAATTCTTCGAACTTTCAAAGTAAAAATAAAAAACATGTAATTATTGCAAAAAGTCGGGAAATTTAATTTCAGAATGCCGCAAAAAACAAAATAATGATAAATACTATAATCAAAACCGAAATTATCAATTAATTCGGGAAATCAAAGAAATTTCAATCCAAGTCATACCTTTGTGAATAGACACGAAAATAATAATCAAAATCAAAGAGAAAATTATTATCAAAGACTATCTAACCAAAATAATAATTATCAAAGTAATTCTTTAAATACAAGAAACGTGCAAAATCCTCCAAGAAAAACATTTCATTGAAACGAACAAAGAGTGGAAATGAAGACTGGCGCTTCTACTCATCTCATTCCAACCAGTCAAGCACAGAATTTAGAAAGCCAAGAATAAGATCAGAATTCGTAAACACAAGCAATTCAAATAACTTATTTTATATAAAAACTCATGACGGAAAATATCGCTATTTAATTGATACCGGAGCAGGTATATCAATTTTGAAACCAAATTTATTTGAACAAGAAAAAATAAAAAGCGTAGAACCCATAAGAATTCAAGGTGTAACCAACCAATTTTTTGAAATAAATAAAGCAATAAATTTTGATTTCTTTTTGAAAAATGACGAAATGGAAGTATTCGTACATAACTTAAATATAGAATTTGATGGTTTATTAGGTATAGATTTCCTACAACAATATGAGTGTCTAGTTGATTTAAAAAATAGAAAACTAATAACCAAATATATAACTTTGCCATTATACAAAGAGAATGAAATTGTCAATGAAATAACTATAGAACCAAGAACTGAACAAATATTCAAGTTAAATTGCAATGAAAAAAATGCTGAACTAATTTTACATTCGCAAGAAAAAGAAAATGTCATATTGCCAAATTGTGTAATCAAAACGAATGAAAAAGGTGAATTTTTATCGTCAATTTTAAATAAAAGCGAACAAAAGAAAAGAATAATTTTTGATGAATTAATAATTGAACCTTTTATTGAAAATAGTCCAGTAAATAAGAATCGAACATTAATTTTAAATCTACAAAAAGAAAACTTATATTCAAGACAACAACGAGTCGAAAAATCCTTGCGTTTAGAACATTTAAATTTTGAAGAAAAAGAAGCAATTACCGCCTTATGTAAACAATATTGTGATATATTTTATTTAGAAAATGATGAACTAACTTTCACAAATACCGTAAAACAAAATAGATACCGGGCAAGCCAAACCAATTGCAACAAAGTCATATAGATACCCTTATGTCCATAAACAAGAGGTAAAAACCCAAGTAAATCAAATGTTAAAACAAGGAATAATCCAACCATCATCGTCACCTTGGTCATCTCCAGTATGGGTAGTCCCCAAAAAGTTAGACGCCAGTGGCAAGCAAAAATGGAGAATGGTTATAGACTACCGCAAATTAAATGAAGCTACGGTAGACGATAAATATCCGTTGCCTAATATAAATGATTTACTCGACAAATTAGGACATTGCTGTTATTTTACAACCCTTGATCTGACATCAGGTTTTCATCAAATTGAGATTAATCCAACAGATATAGAAAAAACCGCGTTCACAGTTGAAAATGGTCATTATGAGTTTAAGAGAATGCCACTTGGTTTAAAAAATGCACCCACGACCTTTCAACGAGTTATGGATAATATTTTAACTGGCATACAAAATGAACGAGCACTTGTATACATGGATGACATCATATCTTATGCTTCATCATTAACAGAACACATACAAAGATTAAGAGAATTATTCGAAAGACTAAGAAATTCAAATCTTAAATTGCAACCCGATAAATGTGAATTTTTAAAAAAAGAAGTTGCATACTTAGGTCATATAGTGACAGAAGAAGGTGTAAAACCCAATCCAGAAAAGATAAGAGCAGTCAAAGAATTCCCAGTACCAAAAAACGCAAAAGACGTGAAAAGTTTCCTAGGTTTAGCAGGATACTATAGAAGGTTTATAAAAGATTTTGCCAAAATAGTCAAACCTTTAACCGAACTATTAAAGAAAAATTTAATTTTGATGAACATTGCATAAAATCATTTGAAACATTAAAACAAACATTAACAAATTATCCAATTTTACAATATCCTGATTTCGAAAAAGAATTCAATATTACTACAGACGGGAGTAATTATGCGATAGGAGCAGTACTATCACAAGGAAAAATAGGAAAAGATTTGCCTATAGCATACGCATCTAGAACTCTGAATGCTCACGAACAAAAATACTCGACAATCGATAAAGAATTACTAGCAATAGTATGGGGAGTTGCTAAATATCGGGAATTAGTCTACGGGACAACCTTCAAACTATACACAGATCACCGCCCGATAACATGGTTATTTAATGTAAAGGATCCAGGTTCAGACTCGCAAGATGGAGATTAAAATTGGAAGAATATAATTATCAAATAATATACAAACCAGGTAAACAAAATACCAATGCCGATGCCTTATCTCGAATAAGAATTAATCATCTGAGAGATTATTCAAAAATATTCTACGGAAGTCCAGTAAAAGAAGAAGAAGAAGAAGAAGAAAATGAAGAAAGACCGGATACTCCAAATACAGAAATCGGATATGAAACTATTTTAGAAGAATATAACATTTTTAAGAAACTACACGAATCAAAATCATTAATTGATTATTCTAAATGTAATTTTACTAATGAGAAATTTCTAGATAAACATCAAAAGAGAAGTATATCATTCTTAAAGCCAGGCGAATTAACTGATTCACAATTTAAAATAGCTGAAGATTTAATTGACTTAAATACAATGTATGAAGAACACAGAATAAACGTCGTCACATCAAAATGCAATCCTAAACGAAAGTATTACCTTATCATCGTTCCACATTTAAATCCTGACCAAGCAATCTTTGAAATTCTTTACTACGATAAAGAGATATTGTTAGAAAACGATAAATACTATATGGAAGAATTAAAAAATGTACCAATTTTATAAATGCTATCTTTCATTTTTTCCGATAATGAAATAGAATTTATAACTTGTAACCCAAACATTATAATCCCCGAAAAAGAACAAAGAAATATAATTATCGAAGAAAATCATACGGGCAAACTAAACATGCATAGAGGTATCCAAGAAACAGCAACAAGGATAAAACGAAAATATCAGTGGGAAAATTTAATCAAAGACGTTGAAAATTTCATAAAAAATTGCGAAGTATGTATTAAATCCAAAGCTTGTAGAAAAAATCTATCAAATCCCTTAGTAATAACAGAAACACCAAAAACACCGTTTGAACGCATTAACCTCGATATATTAGAAATACCAGAGAAAAATTATGTACTTTTAATAAGAGACGAATTGTCTAAATTCACACAGGCTTATCCAATTGAAAATAAATCCGCGAAAAATGTTGTCAATACACTATTATTATATTTTATGCACTACGGTACGCCACTAAGAATACATTGTGATAGAGGTAGAGAATTCGATAACAAATTAATGAGAGATCTATGTACTCTTTATAATATTAAACTAACATTTTCATCAGTCAATCATCCACAGAGCAATGGCTCAATCGAAAGATTTATGAGTACCCTATTGGAAATGATAAGATCAACAGTTACTGAAAAACCGGGAGATCATCCACTAACGTGTGTCCCATATGCAGTTATATGCTATAATAATTCTATAAGTAGTACCCATGCCTATACGCCATACAAACTAATTTTTGGTCACACAAATTCAAGACCACCTGAAAAATTATTTAATCAAGAAGAACTAATCTCGAAATATGTACGTGAACTAAATAATAAAATTTCATATTTTTATAAAGTAGCGAGAGAAAAAACAATTTTGAAAAAATTCAAATCTAAAGAACGTCATGATCAAAAAGCGAAACCAAAACCAAAAGAAAACCAAAAGATATTGAAGTAAATGATTTTATATTCATAAAAGAGTCACAGATAAAACATAAATTAAGTAACAAATCGAATGGTCCTTATAAAGTGATACAAATATTAGGAAATAATGTCTTAAAAATCAAAGACTTAGAAACGAACAGAGAATTTACAATTAACTCAGATCAAGTTAGCTCAATCTTAAAATAGATTTTCTTTCTTTTCAGATGAAATACATCATCATTCTTGCTGTACTAATCACAGTAAGTCAAGCAAGTAATTATAAAATTTCAACTTTAAATAACACGCTAGGAATACAGTATTATCATGAATCAGACTTAAAAATATCAAATGAAAAATGGAAATTACTAGTTGTCAAAGACATTACAATTTTATTAGATTCCTTCAAAAATGATATCTCAATTTTAAACCACATAAAGCAATTAATTGAAAGAGACACTCCAAGACTTATAGCATTTTACACTGAAGTCAAACCTCATATTATAATGTTAAATAAAATAATAATGTCAATCAGTCAAAAATTTAGTGAAATTAAAATTATATTAACCCTTACGACCCAAAAGAATTTAATTTAAATAACACTCGTACGAAACGAGGAGCTTTTAATTTTATAGGCTCAGTATGGAAAGCAATTACGGGAAATCTAATAGTACAGATGGTGAATACTACGACAGTCATAAATGAAGTCGAAGAAGACGAAAGAGCTCTAGAAAATTTAATGAAAAATCGAATCACTGTAACTAATTCTGTAATAAAAAACTTTAACTATACAATACGCAAATTACAAATAGATGAGCAAACATTTAATGAAAATCTTCACAAAATAGAAAACGCTATTTTTAACATATCAGATAACCAAAATTTTTATGATTCAAAGCTTCAAATTATAAATATATGTGAACAATTATTAGAGTCATTCATTCTAATAGAAAATGAACTTAACGATATCATTTATTCAGTCACATTCGCAAGACTCAAAAGCATCCATCCATCGGTAATTCAACCCGAAGATCTTATATTCCAATTAAGACTAATTTCCACAAGTTTGAGCACACATGTTTTACCAATGTTACCAAATCTAGAAAATATTCCAAAATACCTTGATATAATTGAACTTCAAGCTTATCAATCCGATAATAAAATCGTCTTTATTTTACCAATTCCTTTAGTAGAGCCTGAAGAATACAAACTCCTACATGTTTACTCTTTACCAATTTTTAATCAAAAAACCAAATTGTCTTACCTTATCTTAAACACATATAAATATATAGCTGTTAGCAGAGATAATAATCTTTATATTACAATTGATAATTTGGAAAAATGCAAAAGCATCGAATCAGAAACAAAAATATGTTACAACTTAATCGCATATCCAATCGATGAACACGCACCCTGCGAAATAAAAGTAATCAAATCCATAAAGCTACCAGAAAATTGCCAAACCATTGAAGTTAATATTGAAGACTACAAGGTACAACATATATCTGAAAATGAATGGTTAATCGTCACCAATGCCCTTTTACCAATCAGTATCCAATGTAAAGAAGATACGACGAAAACAATAAATATAAATACAAATTCCATCCTGAAGTTACAACCCCATTGTATATGTTACGTTGGTTCAATCAGAATACAGTCAAGCAAAAACTACAAATCAGAAGATTCCTTATGAATGTTGCGAAGAAACAAAAGTGCGCGAAATGTGTTTAAATTAAAGCCTTTAAAAATTCAAAAACTTGAACTTGATTAACTTAATATTGCAGAATATAAATTAGATCATTATTCCGAAGAACTTGATGATATAATAAATAGACCTTTTACTCAAAGACATACCCAGTGGTTAACAATTTTGTGTATCGTATTAATTGTACTAAATATTTCAATTTTTATTATTTACAAATGTCGAAAAAGATGTAGAAAGCAGTTCCCAGCAATTATATTCCTAACAATAAACGCAGAACCAGGGCAATCCAGAAGCCTATTAAGAAGATTCAGACCACGAAGAAGATCTTCAATTCGAGATGAAAATATAATAGAAATGCAAGAACCAGCAATCTAATTAAACAAATTGTAAGTTTCAACAAATGTAATATTACTAATTTTAATTTTGAATTTTGTAATTTTTTCAATTTTAAATCTAAAAAAAAATTTGTGTCAAATGTAGACTCCAAATTTTAAATAAGAGGGGGAGGAGTGTTACATATCACCTTTCATGACTTATAAATAATAATATGCTGATTAATGTCTAGAATAAAACAATAATCCATTGTAAAGGAATTACGCAGAAACTAAAACAATACCTATATTATATTACTAGATGCACCTGCATAAATGATGATTCTGCATAGTTCCCCATTTCAGCAGAGATTATAAATAGGAGAATATTCCTAAACAACTGGCGCTTTTGAATTCAACTTAAGACTTTTAACGTTGTTCAGAGTCACAACATTTGGTCTGTTCATTTGCTATATTAATCATTATAAAATAGTCCTTTTTTTGTAACAAGTAGTGATAGTTGTGTTTCAAATAAATTCTGTTGTTTTTTAAAAAAAGGATTTTAAGTAATACACCCCTAACATACATATAATTTAAAATAAAAAGTCTCTTAGGATATTTATTAGTAAACAATGTGCATTATTATACTGATCTATTGATGACTGAATCCCCTGAAAATATCTTATCAAGTTCAAAGTTAATATTGTTTTGGTAAAACATAGATGCTATAGTAAGTAGGGAAGTCTTTTAGGATATTTATTAACAACCAATGTGCATGTTTATAATAATATAATGATGGTTCATAAATAAAGCCGAAACGTAATATTTATCAGCATATGTGTTTTGAATTACTGAATGCCATGAAAATATCGTATCAAGTTTAAATTTATTATTGTTTTGGTAAAACTTAAATGCTATATATATATATATATATATATATATATATATATATATATATATATATATAAACTTTTATTATCAATTAATATTGTAGTCGTTTTTTGTATATTTTTTTAATTTACCACGAACTTTGGTGGTTCCAGGATATGAAATAACACCGGCCCGATTCTCGAACCATTCGACAGCTCTACTATATGACTTTCCACGTAAGTCGCATGAAAAGTTGAGGTAAATGAAGTTTAACCTATGTATTAAACTTCATTTATGCCAGATTTCATACGACGTCCGAAGTCGAGTGATAGAGCCGTCGAATGGTTTCAAGAATCGGGCCCCAGGTAGCTTGGGAAAGTATTCTTCAAAAAGAAATACACCACCTTGTTGAATTGGGAGTGTAGAGATCACACATTTGGTGTTTTTTATTCAAATTTTACTCGTTACTATAGCATCTATGTTTCAACAAAACAATTTTAAATAGAAATGCTGAAAAATTACCGGGTTCACAAAAAGGGAAATCAGGATTTAATAACACTTTGTACTTTATTCCTATTTATGTACCAACAAAACTTTTCAATCATAAAATTCCTCTTAGGAATTCGCCCCTTTTAGCCATTTTAATTCCTTATATTTCAGTTTACAAGCAGATTAAGTTCGAATAAATAAGAAGGCAGATATTTCGCTTAGATTAAATAGCGATTCCAATTATTATAATAAAATGAAAATCAGTTGCACTAACCAACTAAGAGCGCATGTGTAATTATAAGCTTTTACAAAATTAATTATTCTTATCTAAAATTAATTAACGTTATCTTCACGAAGTAGTGGTGCCGTATGTAGGTACTCCGTTATTTTAATCAGCTCAAGGATCCCATATTTCAACAAAATAATTCTCGTCGTCATGTTGCTAGAGTTAGTTTAATCTTTCTTGAAGAGACCCATGTGAATCTATTGCCATAGCCGCCCAGATTCCCCGGTCTTTCGCCCAAGAACATGTTTGGGATATGATGGGTAGAAGGCTCGGAAATTTACCCCAGCCCTCACTGACTTTGAAGTTTCAAAGACATGAAATACAGGTTGCTTGGGATAGTATTCCTCAGGAAGGAATAGACCATCTTATTGAATCAATGCCAAGACGTGTTGGGGAGTGTATAAATAACCGCAATGGACAAACACATTATTAACTATATTAACTAACTTGATATAAAAAATTAAACTCCTTGGTATTTTTGATTCAAATTTTAATCAGTTACTCCTCACTATAGCATCTATGTTTTACCAAAACAATATTAAATTTAAACATCTCCTTAATCTCCTTCTAGGTATTGCGAATTCTTTGTCAGTGAGTATATATGTATACATATAGGAAACACTGAAATACTTACAAAATTACCGGGTTCTCAAAAACGCAAGACAGATTTAGCAACATTTTGTACTTTATTCAGATTTACCTACAAAAAAAAATAAATTCAATCATAAAATTCCTGTTACGAATTCTCCCCTTTTATTTCCTTACAAGTAGATGATGTTCGAATAAACACGTGGGCGGGCATTCCGCTTACATTAAATACCGATTCCATAGTAACGCTCAAATGAAAATAAGTTGCACTAACCAACTAAGAGAGCAGGTGTAATTATAAGCTTTTACTAAATTAATTATTCTTATCTAAAATTAATATAACCCACTACCCACTACAATCATATAAAAATAAATATATACTATAATAAAACAAAATAACGAAAGGAATCCCAGTTAAAACATAGAAATCAAATCAAAATCAAATCAAATCAAAATATCAAATGTGTGTGTCGAATTTTTCACGAATGAGTCTGCCCCGTCTACAAACGGTTGAAGTTGTTGGGCTAGGTATTTGGCTAGGTGTTGTGTTGGGGATCCAATTGAGCTTACTATTGGCCTCAAAGGTGCACCTTCTTTATGTACTTTTGGCAACCCATAGAATTTCGGACATCTCGATGACTTTTCACGCGGAATGAGTTGCAGTTGGAGATTTTTGTCGATCCTACTCGCTTGTATTTTGGCCTTGGTTTTTTTCTCCAGATAAGTTGTTGGGTCATCCCATTGTAGTATCGTTGGTTCTCGTAAACAAAATTTGTTTATATGTTGAGGTGGTTTGTATTTTTCTGATATCCAATGCTTCGTCGATAGGGATGTTGGTGAAAAGGGACTTCAAAACTTACAAGTAGCACTCTGGTTGTATTTTTCTAAGTTTGAATTTTTTTTCACATATGTTTGAATAATTGTTGGGCTAGGTATTTGGCGGTGTTGTGTTGGGGATACTGTATCTAAAATTACTTTTGGCAACCCATAGTCGCATTTCCACGCGGAATTTATTGGAGATTTTTGTCATCTTACTCGCTTGGATTTTGGCGGTTGTTTTCTCCAGAATGTTGGGTCAGTAGTAATTTGTTCAATGTCCTTGCGAACACTAAAATTACGCTTTCCTTTATCAGAAATAATTCCTTGTTGAGAAGTTGTTTCAAGATTTCCTTCTATAGTGCCTTTTGGGTGGTTTACATGTTCTAATTATTTCAGCGTTGTTCGCAAAGTCTAAATATTATGCCTCTGTTGGTATGTGAGAGGGAGCCGTAATTGAATCAAACACTCCAATCGGAATCTATAAGTTATAAACTATTCGTTTCCAGAAGAAAATGAGGCCTTGAAACAACTTCGCCTCAACAAGGACATTGTCTTTCTACCTGCTGATAAAGGAAATGCGACTGTAGTTTTAGATACAGCGGATTATTCAAACAAAATTCAAACATTGCTACAAGATCCACCATATAAACAAATTACTACTGACCCAACAACTTATCTGGAGAAAAAACCAAGGCCAAAATACAAGCGAGTAGGATCGACAAAAATCTCCAACTGCAACTCATTACGCGTGAGAAGTCATCGAGATGTCCGAAATTCTATGGGTTGCCAAAATTACATAAAGAAGGTGCATCTTTAAAGCTCAGTTGGATCCCCAACACAACACCAAGCCAAATACCTAGCCCAACAACTTCAACCGTTTGCAGAGGGGGCAGACTCATATGTGAAAAAAAATTCGACACATTTCATCGAAATACTTAGAAAAACGGTCTTACAACCAGAGTGTCTTCATGTAAGTTTTGACGTAGTGTCCCTTTTCACCAACATCCCTATCGACGAAGCCTTGGATATCATAATAGAAAAATACAAACCACCTCAACACCTTGTAGACTTAACAAGGCAATGTTCGATGAACACCTATTTTGTTTACGAGAACCAACGATACAAACATGTGGAAGGAGCTCCAATGGGATCGCCACTCTCACCAGTTATAGCGAACCTTTTTATGGAGAACTTTGAGGAGTTGGCACTAAGAACAACAACTCTTAAACCCAGTTTATGGTTGCGATATGTGGATGATACATTTGTGATTTGGCCTCATGGGAGGGAACACCTCAATACTTTTTTAGACCACCTTAATGGCATCCATCACAAAATAAAATTTACCATGGAGGTTGAAGCCAACAATCAACTGCCATTCCTTGATGTTCTCATAAGTAGGAAGGAAGATGGAACCCTTGGCCATACAGTATATAGGAAAGCAACTCACACCAACAGATACCTTCATGCTAATTCTCATCACCACCCAGCCCAACTACAAGCCGTCGTCAAGACTTTAGTAACCAGATCACAAAGACTAGCTGACCAGGAAAACATCAAACAAGAACAGTTTAAAAATAGCTCTGAGACAAAACGGATTTACAGACCGAAATATACAAAGAGCCCTAAAGTCAAAACCGAGACAAACAGACGAGGAGCATGAGACACCAATAACCAAGGTTAATTTACCTTATGTCAAGGGGACCACGGACAGTATTGCAAGAATTCTACGGAGACACAACATCGATAGTATTTTCAATACAGACAGAAAAATAAGCATGGTGTTGAGGACTCCGAAGACGAGGATCCCTTTAGAACAACAAGGAGTGTACGAGATTCCATGTGCAGACTGTCATAAAACCTATGTAGGGCAAACTAATAGAAGAATTCAAGCTAGACATTCAAGCTAAACATAAATAAATTTGAAATTGGAAATGGAGCCTCATCTTTCATAAGATTACCAGAATCAATGTCTAAGTGTTTATTGGGAAATAACACCACACTTTAAAGGAAATTGCTCTATATTCCAACCGTTTCGGGGTCTAGATCAGACCCCGTTGTCAATGGCTAAGAAACTACGGATTAAAAAGGTACAATTCCAAGATGTAAATTTAAATATTTGACAATGTTTATTATTTGATTTTTGACGTAAATTGAAACATTGAATATTGTAAAAATGTAAATAATTGCAAAGGATCTTTTCCTAAGAAAGCGGTAGTTGAGTTTAATAATTTTTCATTCAAGGAAAGACTTCCTTTTATTGTTTATGCAGATTTTGAGTCGATACTTTTGCCAATATCCGATACTACTTCTACCAAAACTCATAAATATCAGCACCATTCAGCCATATGTGCTGGTTATTATTTCAAATGTTCCTATGATGACTCTTTCTCGTACTATAGGAGCTTCACGGGCTCTAACTGTATGGAGTGGTTCACCACTGAAATGTCAAACTTGGCAAAATTCGTGCAGTCCAAACTAACCGATGTTGTACCTCTTAATGTGGAGGTTAGTCTCAAAGATGCATCTAGCACATGCCATATCTGTGAGAAGCCCTTTTTACCTCAAGATAAAATCGTTAGAGAACACTCTCACCTTTCCGGTGCATTTTGAGGCTACTCACATAATTCTTGTAACCTCAGGTACCGTGAGTCCTTCATAGTTCCAGTAGTGTTCCACAACCTAAGTGGATACGACTCCCACTTTCTAATTAGGGATCTCGCCAAGCATGATCAAATAACTCTTCTTCCACTCAATAAAGAGCCTTTACTAAATATGATAAGCACACAAAAATAATATTTAGATTTATCGACTCATTTAGATTTCTGGGATCTTCTTTGGATGAGCTGGCATCCACTTTAAAATCCGAATTTGTTAATTTAACTTCAATCTTCAATCATATATCGTTAGCGAAACTAAAGATGCTAAAACGAAAGGGAATCTTTCCTTATGATTATGTTGATTAATTGGAAAAATTAAGTGAAACCCAATTACCGTCTATATAGACATTTTATAATAAATTGAATGACCAGAACGGTTCTCAAGCTGATTACGAACATGCTAAAAAAGTATGGGATTCCTTTGAATGCCAAACCATTCGCAATTACATGGAGTTGTACATGAAAGTGGACATTCTTCTTTTAACTGACGTGTTTGAAAATTTCCGTGATAGGGCCCATCAAACATATGGCTTAGATCCAGCCCATTGTTACACTCTACCTGGATATTCTTGGCAGTGTATGCTTAAGTACACAAGTTGCCAATTGGAAATTCTTCAAAATGTTGACATGCTGATGTGCATTGACCGTGGAATACGTGGAGGTATTTTCCATTGTTCTAATAGGTTTTCCGAGGCGAATAACAAGTATATGCCCAATTATAATCCTAGTAAACCCTTGAAATTCATTTACCACGTAGACGCTAATAATTTATATGGATATAGTCAAAGTCAACCCTTACCCTACGGGGGATTCCAAAGGTCTGCTGATACCAACATCGATGTCACTCAAATTCCCGATGATTCAGACATTGGTTATTTTTTGGAAGTTGATCTGGAGTATCCCAAGCATTTGCCTGATCATCATAAAGACCTTCCCTTCTGTCCGGAGCGCCGCACCCCTCCCGGCTCGAAACTCCCCAAACTCATGACTACCTTGCATGACAAGGAGAAATATATTATTCAGTATAGAAATCTGAAACAAGCTCTTGAGAATGGCATCATTCTCAAACACATTCACCGGGTGTTGAAATTCAAACAGTCTCCGTGGCTCAAGTCCTATATCGATATAAATACTTCCCTAAGAGCTCAGGCGACTAATGATTTTGAGAAGAATTTGTTCAAACTATGGAGAATATTCGAAAGCATCGTATCGTTAAACTCGTCAACCATTGGGAAAGTCGATACGGAGCTAAAAATCTTTTAGCTTCCCCAGCATTTCAGAGTCGCACTATATTCGATGATGAGTTGATGGCAATTGAGTTAAACAAAACTGATTTGCTCTTCAATAAACCTCTGTATATCGGGTGCGCAATTCTGGAACTTTCAAATATCCTAATGTATGACTTCCTCTATGATTTCATTTATAAAAAGTACCCTCGCCATCTACACAAACTTCTATACATCGATACTGATTCATTTTTGCTTGATCTCCATCGTTTCGACACATCAGACTATCCCCCCGATAATATCTACAACATCCCACTAGTAATAAAAAGGTGCTTAGTTTAATGAAGGATGAGGCTAAAGGCTACATTATTTCATATTTTGTAGGCCTCTATTCGAAAATGTACACCTACCTAATCCTAAGGGGAAAATGCATCAAAAAGTCAAAAGGTGTAAAATACAATGTAGTTAAAAATAGTATTACGTTTGATGATTACCTCTCTTGTTTGCAAGAAAACAAGCAAAGTATTGCTTCCCAACGCTGTATTAGATCATATGCTCATATCATATTTACAAAAATCGCCCTCAGTCCTTTTGATGACAAGCGCTATCTGTTATAAGACTCATATGATACTTTACCCTGGGGCCACTACAGCCTCTAAATTCATTTTTACTTTCAAGATATATGTATAAGTAATATTTGATGTAGTTATGTTATTAGTCTATGTTTATTTATTTTAAATAAAACAGCATATTGGTAAATTTGTTTTTTATTTTTAGCATACATATATTTTTAAATAACCTGCAATTTTCCGTCTACATATACAGCAATGATCTATTTTCAGTGAACAATCAAAGCAACTAGCAAAGTGTCTGCATGGCATAAAAACAATTGTCATTTCATTAGTTAAGCAAATTTTACAAGTATTATGATTAGAGTCAGTGTGGGGATTTGGTGGGCAGTCTCTAAGCAATAAAAATTTAGCTGATCCCTTTTTGTGAAGCTCTGTAATATCATCATAAGGTAAGAGATTCTTGAGCTCTAAGCCACAGCAATGACAAGTGATCCTGTCACCGTAGCCCGTGTAAAAGAAGCCGGCTTTGGCAAGCTCGGTGGGTGTCTGCTTCAAGGCAACAGGCCAGTCTTTGAACCTCTCAAGTCTGCCCTCAAATGTCACTTTGCTTTTATGTCTGATAGGTCTGGTGATGTGGTAAGTGTCAACAAAATCAAAAAAGCGACAATATGGATTCCAGTCCAGATGATCGGCAATAGGGTCATCACCATCTTCCCAGTTGAAACCATGTGTATCACAAAATGGGCATTCAACAGCGTCATTTAAGCTGCCATCGGATTCTATTGCATCTTGTCGGTAGATAAACCCTACTCTTGCTAACTTTTCAGCAGGGAAGTCGGAAGGCCAGTTTTCAAAGGTACCTAATCGATTTTCATTTATTTGGAAGTATTCTCGACACTCCATGGTGTAAAACTGATGAAATAAACAACAAATTTTTTAATTTATAAGTATTTATTCAATTTTTCTAATGTCAATATCTCGCAAAATAATGTTTTTATAATAATAAATATGTTCTTTTAATGCAATACATAGTGGAGACCTGTCATCTAAACAAAATGGTTTTAACAATTTTTCAATCGGTAAAGGATTTAGTAAATTTGACCATAAACATATTTCATCTATTATTTTATAATAAAAAGTACAGAAATTTAAGCGCTCCAAATAAATTATTTTACTTGAGATAATAGGGTTAATAGCTAAGAGTTCAACCACATCACCATAATCCAAATATAGTGCGCAAATGTTTTTCATCAGCATCACTTGTTCCACATCTTCATACTGGATCTGGGATAGATGAAGACAATCTCCGCAGGTCACTGGGGCAGCAAACTCTGGAGGTGTGACATTTTAAAAAAAGTTTGTTTTCAGGAGCTTGAGCTCAATGATGACATCTTCCCACTCATACATAGTCATTACAATTTTCGTTGGTGTCCCAGCGGCTACATGTGTTTTTTGGAAGATAATCACTGGAGAATAGGATCTTGCAGGACTGAGTGCACATTGAACATCATACTCTGAATTCAGTAGTGGAATGCAGCAAGTAATAGTCTTCTTTTTGGCAGCTTCATTATACATTTGTAACACTCTATCCAAGTCCGCACTATAATTGATAGTGGAATCACTACTATAACCACTATCCATGGTTTCAAAACTGCTGATACTACTCATTTTCACTAATCACTCGAGAGGTAAACTGGGACTGGGAATATATGTAGGGAATTTTCACAATTTTATAGTTGTACCCCCTCCACTACCTGATTGCGGTTGATTTCAATTGTGTGTTCTTACGCCAAGATGGAAAAGTAGATCTTTTGTTGCTAAGAGCTCCTCTGTTCCCCATCACCTTCATCATATATGTAAGGCTTTTAAATGTTGCATCACTTGTTGTTTTTCACAATAAAATTTGATATCTTTCTGTAATCGTTTAAGTTTGGTGATATGTTGGCTTAAACTTTTCGAATACTTTACAGGTGATGTTTTCACCCTGAGTCTTCATGTTGCAATGCAAGCACATGTCTATATTCATGATAATTTATTATCAATTTTTGATTGCCTTGGTGTTATAGTCTGTTTACAGTGCCAATCCAACTGTCGTGGCTCGCATCAAACCCAAGCCACCGAACTTTAACCCTGTTGCCTTTTCGTTGCAAAATTTTCTCAACGAGATACACCTCAGGATAGGCGGCCTTTTGCAATTCTTCTTCGTAAAAGCTCCCTTGAATCGGTGTACCAGACATACGTAAAATATACGTAACTGGATTAGTTATTTTAACCTGCGTAATTTTAAACAATTCCGTACTCCAGCTAGGAAGGTAACCTTTATCAAAAACGTGTTTGGTTTTACTTATTCGCACAACATCTCCGACTTTCAGTTTTCTTGGTCCAGCAATTTTCAGGTTATTGTATACTTTAAAATCTCGAGCGTTTTTCCTATTAATGTCCACAGGTCTCATCTTTGTCTTGGAATGTTTTTGATGGTTGTAGTTCTTAACGATTTCCTGTAGAATATCCATCCATTTTGTAGGTGCCGTTCAAACTAAAGTACCTTTAGAGCCGTTCTTTCAGCGTTATAATTACTCGTTCAGCTATTACGGCTTTCAGTCCACTAAATGTAATATAATGATTGATTCCGTATGACTTCATTAGTTTCTGAAAGCACCTATTGTAGTATTCCTTACCCTGGTCGGTTTGGAGATTTTTCGGGTGCCGTCCTTCCTTGAGAATACTCTCAAAGGCACGAGTTACCTCTTCACCGGATTTCGTTTTCAGCGGTCTCGTCCACACGTACTCTGAAAAGCAATCAATCACCACGAAGAAGAACTTGAAATTACGATTGGATTTTGCATAGAGATCCATTTGTTCGAGGTCAGACTGCCAGGAGTCTTCGAAACCTTTGATTATTACACGTCGGCGAGGAAACTTTCGTCTCACAGGTCTATGCAGTTCCTTAACGACTTGAACTTTTTCTTTGGAATGTTTCGCTATAGGAGCCATCTTGTATACTGCTTAAAAATAGACAAAGGCATGTTTTTATTGACCCTAATGATTCTTTTTTATTGCAGCAATACTGTCTGCGATTGCTTCAAGTTTTTGATTTTGGTCCAACATTTGATTTGCAATATCATCATGTAGTTTTTGCATGTCTCGGTATAGGTCAGGCACTACTTTTGTTATTTTGTCTCTAAGTTCAGTTAGATCAGAAAGATCTTTAGCCTTATCCTTTCGAACAATATTTAATACTTCTGCTGCATCAACACCTTTAGGAGCTTGTTTCATAGAAAGTTCCAGATCATTTATACGTTTTTCCTGTGATATACGGTTGTCATTAAACGAGGCTTCAAATTTTGTGATGGTTTCCTTATGTTCTTTCCGGGCAGATTCCAACTGAGCTTCTAATGTATTGAATTTTGAAATTAGAAGCGATATATTTTGTAGTTGGATTTCCATAGTTTGTTCTGTTTTCAACATGCGAGTATTCATTGCAGCAAAGTTTTGAGCTCCACGTTCCTCGCTAGCCTTTTCGTTTTGCTTAAACACAGATAAGGTTTGCTGAACTTCACCAGTGTAGTTGCTGAAAGCTATTTGAAAATCACTATGTAGTTGTTGAAGTCCGTTTGCTATTTTCTTATCAACGTACTGCTTGTTGGCGGCATCCATGGCCTTCGACATTGGTAATTTTCACCTTCTCAGCATCAATATTTCCCTCCGCGGTAAAAAAAGGTACTTTCATAAAAGCTAGGTTATGTGATGCTGATGACATTAGTTGCTGGTGGGCACTACGCCCAAACTTGTTTAAAGTCATCGTGAAACTGACATGTTTGCCATAGGATAAGGAATAATATACACTTGCAATTTCGAAATTTATTTATCTCGTATAATATTAGCTTCCTTAGTTCATTTAAAATGGAAATTATTTTGTTGTCGTGAGAGGTGTTGCCTGCTTCCTTGGATGCAATCAGTAGTTTCAACCGTTCAACCAATTCGTTGGGATTATCCCAGTAGACGTATTCCATTGGCTTGTTATTGTAAGTTGACTTCATACCGGTTCCAGCAAAATGTTGCTTCTTTGTCAAAGGAGGAAACATTGGCTTTATAATTTCAGTATATTGATACAGACTTGAAGCTTTCAAACGACCTGCCGCATTCTTGTGTGCTGATGTCATTACCAACACTTTTCGGTATGCTTCTAAATCATCGGGAGCATAATCAGGTGACTTGTAAAACATTAATTGATATAACCCTGGAGTACCTCGAAACTGTAGCCCACCAACGATAATGTGACCTATACTACGACTGAAATTGATTTCCTTTTGCCCAAGAAACCATTTGGAACTTGCAGCCTCATATATAGGTCCATATATGCTGTCAATATCATCGCTTTTAGTGATATAGTCTTCAAGATACTTGTGTGCAACTGGAGGATACTGATCCATGTAGTCCTCTATTGCTTCTTTAGAGAGATTACCGGGATCCTCGTAAAAAGTTTCGTTCTCCACCTCATCATCATTGGTATGCATACTAGTTTCAGCGATTGGTTCTTCATCGAGATATTGTGTATCTTCCAACTCATGTTTTTTTACTCGTGGCAGCTCCTGCACTTCTTGTTTAATTACTGCACGTTTAATGGTCTGTGTTGGCAACTTAGTGAGAACTTTTGTCGTAGTTGAGGCAATATCTTGTAGCGGTGTCATTACCGGTCTAAAAAGTTTATTCAATGTTTCATCATGTTCCGACTTTCCCAGCTTCAGACTAAGATATTTACTGCGAATAGAACGTGCCAATTGCTTGATCTTTTTCTTTCGAGCAGTGGCAGCAATGTTGCTACTCAATGAAGACATTTTTATCAACTAATAGCAATCATCTTTATTGAACCTTTATATATTTATCGAATCCTTTACGGTAGCGGCCATCATTCAAGTTGAAGTCCTTAGCTATTGTAATAAAGCCAAAACGATTTTGCCAGCATTCCGAACACATTGCCTTAAATTTATCATAGTCCATGTCGGGAGACACGTGCTCATCAAAGACGTGCTTCAAATTTACCTCATCTTGTCTGAATATAACAATCACTTTGCAATTGTCTCGAATCAATTGCTTAGGTATTTTGCTGTACGTTTGGCATAAATATATTGAATCGATATTCCTGTGCCTTCCCATCGAAAAAAAATCTGAATCTTGTTTTGTTATCACCATTCACATCATCGAAAATGAATACTGAACATTCGCGTGCCTCACACGGATCAATTACTTCTTCGTTGTCTTTAAAGGGAAAATACGATACACCTTTAACCAACTTGAGAACGTCTTGTAAGAGCTAGTACTTTGGTTGGTAGAGTGACTTGGAATAGATGTAGACGTTCTCGAATCGTAGGCCATTTTCATTGAATAGCAGTGATAACGATGCGTTGGTCTTTCCGCAACCACTAGGTCCACAGAATGCTGCTCGTAGGGCATTTGGTAACAATTGTACGTGTCGACTTGCTGATGATAACGATTCTTCAACAAAGTCCAAATTTTCGATAGGCAGTTGGACATCTTGTTGCTTCATTTCATCTTACGATATACAGACATCATCCTTATTGCGGATACTAATTAAATACAGTAGTCTATGTCAGTTTCAATCAGTATCATGCTAACTCCCAAAGGAGGTATTCTACTGAATAGCGCAATCAATAAATTACCATTTGAACTACATCTACCTGGTTATCAGTTTTGTGGGCCCGGTACAAAACTTCAAGACCGTCTCTCCAAGGGTCAGCAGCGAATCAATAAGACAGACGCTGCTTGTCGAGCGCACGATATCGCCTACAGTAAATACAAGTCTTTGGCGGATCGTCATAAGGCTGATTATGAGTTGGAAAATCGAGCCTGGGAGAGATTCAAGTCAAAGGACGCTTCACTTGGAGAAAAAGCAGCTTCTTGGCTTATAACTACAGGCATGAAGGCTAAACGCAAGATGGGGCTTGGAATCAAAAAACGATGTGGAAAAAAACTTTTCGACAGAATGTGGTTCTACCAATCAAGAGAGCTATTGTCGGATCTGGAAGTGATGTCCGTAAGACATCGTTATTGGCGTTGAGAGCAGCCCGAGCACTCATTAAGAAGGCAGGTGGTCGCAAGAAAATCCATGTACCTCGAGTCATTCCTTTTGAGTCGAAAATTGGTGGTTTTCTCCCACTAATACCCCTATTTGCGGGGTTGTCAGCACTTGGAGCTCTTGCCGGGGGAGCCAGTGGAGTAGCCAAAGCCGTGATAGATGCAAAGAACGCCCGCAAGAAGTTGGAGGAGGACCAGCGCCATAATCAATCCATGGAAGAGCTTGCGAAGAAAGGAAGCGGTATTTTTCTTAAAAAGTCCCGCAACGGCTTCGGGCTTTACTTAAAGAAGGAAAAAAAAACTCCCAATAAAGCTACCCAATCGAGCACTCTACAATCATGAGCTTGAGCAATATGCCAAACATTTGAAGATCCCCCACTTTAGGGGAGTATTTATGCGAGACGCCTTACCTAAACATTCACAAACAAGGGAGTCTGCCATCCTTAATTTGAATACCAGCAGTCGTCACGTTACGCATTGGGTAGCTTATGTGCGAAATGGAAACACCGTTCAGTACTTTGATAGCTTTGGATGTTTGAAATCACCCCGAGAATTAGCCAACTACTTTGGCAGTGGAGTGAAAATCCTCTACAACAATGACTCTTATCAGACATAGAATCAATCAAATTGTGGCCATTTATGCTTGAAATTTCTCTATAATAGAAAATAAATATTTTGCATTATTGTTGTTTTACCTTTTAGCAGCTAACAAGCAGCCAATTTTCAGTCATGTCTGTGATCATCGCATTGAAAGGTCGCCGCCCAATATTGTCGATTGATTTTCAACCACCTATTCAGTTGGATCCCAACTACAACTACGGACTAGCTTTATTGAGTTTTTACTCGTACAACAGCATCCCAAACATTGAGAGAGGTGACAAGATCTACCTGTTTGACGATCACAACACGCAAATATTCATCGACTTGCCTGAAGGTTCATACGAAATTGGTGAAATCGAAGGTTATATTAGAAAGGCACTTGGCATTCATTTGGCAAAAGACGTTGAGAATATTTTCTCATTGAAACCAAAAAACAATACTCTCAAGTGTGAGCTTTTCAGCAGCAAGTACGCTGTGGACTTTCAACCGCAAGACAGCATCGGTGATATTCTGGGCTTCTCTAAACAACTGCTACCACACAACCAAGTTCACAGTTCCGATTTACCAGTGAACATTATCAAGGTGCGTACCATCCACATTGATAGCAACATCACATCGGGAGCCTTCTACAACAACACTCCTTCACACACCATTTACGAGTTTGCCGTTGCAGTTGATCCTGGTTTTGCCATCGAGGAAACACCTCAGCATTTAATCTATTTGCCGATTAACAGAAGCGAAATACATAACCTCACATTGCAAATTTTGAATCAATACTCTGAACTTGTGAATTTTCGTGGTGAAGAAATCATCATTCGACTTGAGCTGAAACAACTACAATAATAATGGGTCGGCTTGTATTTGATGAAGAACCATATAAGAAGTCAACCGCTCCTCGACCACCATCAGTTTCTATGAAACCTCTCAAGAGATCACTCACGCTCTCAAACAGATTGTTTCTAGAAACGCTCTGATACCATATCAACTCCTCAAATGTTCGATATCTTCCGCAAACCAAATTTTGATGATAGTGTAACACGCGAGGAGTTGCGAACCTACTATCCATACGTCAAGTCATTCGGCAACAATGATATCGTTGAAATCACCGTCAATCAAACAGATTGTTGGTTTTCCATGGCTGATTCCTGCATCTCAATCCAGGGACAAGTGGTGAAGACAGCAGGCAATGGAGATGTTTCTCTATCACCAAATGCTGGGGCTTTCTTCTTCGACAGCGTTACGTACGAGTTGTGCGGCAAGGAAATTGAAACCGTTTGAGACCCTGGTCGCGTGAGTACAATTCGTGGATACTTGTGCTACGACCCCAACAGTTCAAAGGACCTATTCATAGCCGGGTGGAATTTTCCACATAAAGCGTATATCAATGCCGCCGATAAAATTTTTCACATGTACATTTCATTGGGACATTTGTTTTCCATCTTCAACGACTACAAACAATTAAACAAACAATTCGTCTGGTGCGAAGCCGTAGTGATGATGATTGCCTTATAATCACAGATGTTGCTACCAAGGACAAAGTGACAATAAACAACATGGAATTCAGAGTCCGTCACATTTTTCCAAACGATGACGTTAAATTGAATTTACTGCAAGCCGTCAAAGCGGATTCCAGTAAAATTTTACCGTTTCGTAAATGGGAGCTAAATGAGTTGTCTGCTCTCAAAACAGGTGCTACTCGTAAAATGTAGGCTGTGAACACGTGTGCCGCACTGGAAAGCCCTCGTTACGTTATCTTAGCCTTCCAAACGGATCGCCACAGCAACATCAAAGAAGATCCCACGGAATTTGATAATATTCACATTTCCAATATTCGTCTAAATTTAAACAGCGAATTTTGGCCTATGGAGAGATTTGATTTAGATTTTTCAAAGAGTGAGTACGGTGAGGCGTACAAAAGGTATACGGACTTTTATCCCAGCTTTGGCGGCGGCAAACACCCTCTACTGGATTATGTTGCATTCAAGACGCACACCCTATTCGTCATCGATTGCTCCCGACGTGAAGACACCATGAAATCCTCGATTGTAGATATTCGCCTGGATATTGAAAGCCAGACGGGATTTCCCGATAAGACCCGAGCCTTCTGTATAATTATCCACGATTGCCTAATGGAATTTCTCCCACTCAGCGAAATGGTCCGAAGCTTATATTAAATCACCAACCTGTTTTCCAACCAACTTTTCAACGGTTCACCATGGAAATTGCAATTGTCGACATTCAAGGTTTCGAAATCGAGGGAAGATTTGTTCCCAAGGAATTGGTTATCAAGACATGTAAACGCACAGGTGTGTTTTTGTTTAAACTACCCAAACCGTTTAACTATCTATCAGCAGCAGACAAAAGGCAAGTACGATATTTGGAAGAACGGCTACATGGACTCCACTACTCTGATGGCCACTACGATTTGAATACTATGAACGATATTTTGAGAATTTTCCTAACCAAATGCACGCACATATATGTACGAGGCCATCAGAAATATGATTTTTTATTTATCAAGTTATTTGAAGAGCTGAAAATTCACAATTTGAGAAAACTACTTAACCAAGATGGAGAATCACACTATCACCTAATCAATCTGGAAAACTTCAAAGACGCTGTTGAACTCGAACCTTCTGACTCTCCATGCATTTTACACTGCCGCTGCAATGATCCAGTGCGATGTGCAAAAGAAAATGTTGATGTAATTTATTATTGGCTTCTGAATAGTGTTTTACATAAATAAAACATTGTATATAACTATGTGTTGTTTTAATTATTCATTCTTTTCCTTATACATTTCACAATTAATTTAAGTAATAATATTGTAATTGTAAAGAGTGTTACACAAATAAGAATTAACACTTTGTGGAGCTCCTCTTGTAGGTTGGCATCACGTATAGTCATTGAGCTGTTCGATAGTAAAGTTTTTTCATCTTGGCAAGATGCTGCTGAAATCCAATCAGTGTTACCTTCAGTATCATCAGAAAATAGCAGCTTCAATTTGAAATTTTTTGATGTGTTTGACAGGCGAGCAAAATATACAGGCAACCGTCCATCGTTTAATCTATCTCGAGCCATCAATGTATAGTTGGAGCGATTCAAACAGTTCCCTGGAGGGCATACAGCCATGTCCTTGGTTCCATAAGGTATATTAACATACAAGACATTTTTCAAAATTAATGTGAATATTATAAAGCTTGATTTAAGTAAAGTCATTTTTATCGATCTGCATTCAACAGTAGTTCGTGAGACACTATGCTCATCTTGAACCTCATTCGTTACTTTATTCTAAAAATCATTAGCAGGCTACTAGAAACCATAACATCAAATTCTTGATTCATCATTAAACATTTTTCCAAGTCTCAAAATTATTACGCTTGGCCTTGAATCATCCGACAAAATCAGACACTCGAAGAAGTTGCCGTTCTTGCGCAGGTAGGCGCTCGCTTACGAAAACTATAGACTCGAAGGAGTGGACGTTCTCGCGCATGCAGGCGTTCAATGCCTTAAATTATCCGACAAAATCAGAGACTCGAAGGAGTTGCCGTTCTTGCGCACGTAGGCGCTCGCTTACGAAAACTGTAGACTCGAAGGAGTGGACGTTCTCGCGCACGCAGGCTTAAGCAAAAGATTTTAAATTTTTTTACAGACAAAATACCATATCCCCCATCCATCCCCCAAATATCCAACCGAATAACGCCCAAAAACCCGCGCCCGCGCAACGGGCATATACTATACCTTTTCAAATATTTCTCGATTAACCGCATTAGCGCAGCTCGGTGGACACCTGACATTGTAATCAGGTAAGCCACGTTCGATACCCGGCCAAGTATTTAGCTTTTTTTCTCTCTAACCACCACAACCAACAACAGATGGCGTGCACCTCTGCGACACACCCAAATGTCTTTCGCGCACCCCTACCACCACCCCCAATGTCTTCTTCTTCCCAATGTCTTCTTCTTCTTATCCAAACACCAACTACCAACAGCTCGGCAGCAGCAGAACTCGATGACTGGGTACCTTTATGCCCACTTCCGCTCCATAACTCTTTTTACTTATCTACTCCTGTGCAGTAATGTTGTAGGGATGCTAGACATGCGCAAAGATGTTGTGTGAGCGTTAGTCGTAAGCAGTGATGCTGTATGAGTGTTAGATATACGTAATGATACAGTATGAGTATTAGACATGTGCAAGGACGTTATATGGATGATAGACATGCGCAGTGATGTTCCATGAGTTTTAGACATGCGCGGTGATGTTGTATGAGTGTTTGACATGTGTTGTGTATTGTATGTTGCCTGAGTTTGCTTTACATAATTTGTCAACAACACCTACTTTTTGTCTTAACCATTGAACGGTGTGATTTCATACAAATCACCTCTCTCTTCTAATTATGTTTTTTTTTAGGTTATAAATATATATATATATATATATATATATATATATATATATATATATATTGTGTGTTTTTTTTTTTTATCCGAAGAGGGGGGAAATACATTGCGTACTTAGCTAGCACGTGCTGGCCGTCGTGCGGGACTCCCGATGCAATGACTTCAAAGCAAGAGT
Source organism: Octodonta nipae (assembly GCA_034190945.1). Lineage (NCBI taxonomy): Eukaryota > Metazoa > Arthropoda > Insecta > Coleoptera > Chrysomelidae > Octodonta > Octodonta nipae. The sequence goes on from CM067218.1 coordinate 64,791,598, forward strand.
AAATCGTTGCATTGAAACCAGTATACCGTATACCCGCTAAAACCCTAACCTCTTTCTCCTACAACCATGGTCCCCTGCGGCACTCTTTGTCAATACTACTTCGCAAGGGTGGTTCATTGCAGATGTAAACTGCTCTTACATTGGAAGCCTCTAAAGCCTACTCCTCGAACGTATTGCGGAGTTCTTTGAGGATAGTCTCCGCGTAATCTGATACCAAGTTCCAGGCTTGGGGGCCCTTCAGCATGGCTTCTACTAATTGTTCTTGGACGATATTAGTCTCCAGAATCCTCTCCACTTCAGCACGTTGATCCTGAAACCGGGGGCAGGAGAAGAACACGTGTTCCGCGTCCTCTATCACGTCCGTACAGTGTGGGCAGTTTGGGGAGTTTGCCCTCCTGAACCTGTGCAGGTATGCTCGAAAGCATCCATGTCCAGTCAGGAGTTGAGTGATGTAGAACCCAACCTCCCCATGCTGGCGGTTGACCCAACGACTGATGTTAGGTATCAATCGATATGTCCACCGCCCTTTAGTAGAGCTGTCCCACCTCTCCTGCCATTGCCCTAGACTCATGGCTCTTTCATCGCTGTTTCCTGTCGGTTGGTCTTTCTCTAACTTTCTGCTATAAAGCCGCCCCCTTTCTGCAGCCAGGATGTCGATTGGTAGGGTAGAGGCAATCACACTCACCGCCTCGTAAGACACAGTGCGGTAGGATGATGCCACTCGAATCGCTGAGAGCCGCTGGACTGATTTCATTTTCCGGCGGTACGATGGTAGCTCGAGCGATTTCTCCCATACCGGTGCCCCGTACAACAAAACAGAAGTAGTTACTGTTGCCAGTAGCTGTCTTCTTATCTGTCTAGGGCCTCCGACATTCGGCATTATTCTAGATAATGCCCCCTGTACCCCAGCTGCTCTCTTGCTGGCCGCGATTATGTGCTCTTTGAAGTTGAGCCGTGTGTCCAGAAGCACCCCCAAATAGCTGATGAAGGGCTGCGACTGTATGTAGGTGTCGCCTATTTTTAGGGTGATGGTTTCCCTTGCCTTCCGACTGCTAACAAGAAGTGTTTCGGTCTTTTGCTCTGCTAAACTCAAGTCCGCTGCGAGCATCCAATGCTGAATTGTGGCTATAGCGAATGAGAAGGTTGTTTGTATCTCCTCTATGTGCTTGCGCACTATGATCAATGCCACATCATCGGCGAATGCCACTAGCCTGACGCCCTCAGGCAGACCGAGCAGGAGCAGGTCGTTGTACATTACGTTCCATAAGAGGGGGCCAAGAACAGAGCCCTGAGGTACACCTCCTGTGATCTTATAGTCTACTTGCCCATTTTCAGTTTGGTACAATAAGATGCGGTCCTTGAAATACGCTGAGACCATTCTCCTCAAGTACTGAGGAACTTCCATCCTGGCAAGAGCCTCCAAAATGCGGTCCCAGCGGGCCGAGTTAAAGGCGTTCTTGATATCCAGGGTGGCTATTAGACAGTACTTTTTTCCACCTCTTCTCCATCTCTTTCCCGAGATAGCCTCTCTGGCGATGTTGGTAACGAGTGTCACGGCATCGATGGTTGATCTCCCCTTTCTGAACCCGAATTGGTTGGTGGAAAGTTTTGGCTCAACGTAGGGCTCCAGCCTATCTGCTATTATTCTTTCAAGGAGTTTTCCCGCAGAGTCCAACATACAGAGGGGACGATATGGTGACGGTTCGTCTGGAGGTTTCTTTCCTCCTTTAGGTTGGAGCACAAGCCTCTGCTTTTTCCACTTAGTCGGGAAAACCCCCTGCTTTAGGCAGGTCTCATACATGTGTAGAAACATGTCAGGCCTATTGGCTATGGCGCATTTTAGCGCGATGTTAGGTATGCCATCTGGACCGGGAGCCTTACCGTTTTGGAGCCGGTTGCACGCGCCCATCAGCTCATTCATAGTCACTGATGGGATATCTTCGTCCCTCACCTGCCACGAAGGATAAGCGGGTAGCTCAGGCTTCGCAGGAAACAAGTGAGTGACAATGCGGTGCAATGATTCGGGGCAGTTCGTTGATGTCATGGGGGGGGCCTTGATTTTATGCATCACGATTTTATACGGTTTTCCCCATGGATCTTGGTCAACTTCGTCACACAACTCCTTCCAGTAGGATCTCTTGCTTGAGAGAATGGCTCTTCGTAGTTGTTGTCTTTTGATCTCATAGTCGAGCCTTAGTTCTTCTGTTGTGACCCTGTCGCGTCTCCGTGCTCGTTGATGCAGCCTTCGTGCTTTGAGACACTCTCGTCGGTGTTGTGAGATCGTGTCATTCCACCAGTAAACTGGTGGGCGGCTGTTGTTCTGCCGTCTCCTTGGCATGGATGCATCGCAGGATTTGACAACGCTTGTCATTACCTCTTTGGCAGTGGCTTCTGCGCTTGTTGCTATTGACAATTGTTCCTGCTCCATAACCAAGGCGAATGAATCAGCATCGAAAGCATTTTTGTTCCAACCGACTGGCTGTGACCTCGCACGACTGACACACAATCTTCGTTTGGGAGTGGTGTTGATTTCCCATATAATAGCTTGGTGGTCGCTATTAGTAAACTCCTCATCGACCCGCCACTCACAGCCCCCTTTAATTAGGTTGCTGCTAACGAATGTCACATCGATAATGGAGCTGGCTGTGCCTTTGCGATATGTGCTTACGTCTCCTGTGTTGAGGAGTACCAGGTTGAGCGAAGACATGGTCTCAAGGAGAGCTCGTCCTCTCGCGCTCGTTTCCCGGCATCCCCAGTCAATTGCCCAGGCGTTGAAATCTCCTGCGATGGCGACCGATTCACGCTTCCGTACATCCTCCGCCAAGGTGTCCAAGAATAACTCGAACTCCTCGAGCTGTGCACTAGGAGGTGCATAGCAGCTATAGAAGTGAACCCCTCCCACTTTGGCTCTCACAAGCCATGGTTCGGGGGTATTTGGGAGTTGTTGGAACGGAAGTTTACCGCAAGCCCATATCGCTGCTCTGTCCGTTGTGTCATTTACCCAGGACAGGGTGTCGAAGTTTTTGTACTGCTCGCAGATTATGGCTACGTCGCAATCCAATTCCCGCACCCGCTGTACCAGTAGGTCTTGGGCTGCTTCGCAATGGTTGAGGTTGAGTTGCAGTACTTTCATTTACGGGCTTGTGCTGCTCTCATCGCCTGTTGGTAGATCGGACATTTCCAACTACCCGCAACGTGCCGGCAGTCTGACCTACTATCTTTCTCTTTGCAGAGTAAGCACTTGGCAGGTTGTTGACAAGCCGAGGCATTGTGACCAGCGCCTCCGCATCTGTGACAACAACTGCTTCGGTCAGTCTTGCCTCTGCACGCCTGGGCGTTGTGCCCAAAGTGCCAGCATTTGAAGCACCGTCGAAGGCTGATCCTCTCGCGAACACGTACTGTGCCCCACGCAAGTTTCAGCTTTCCAAGTGCGATGGCTTTCTTGGCCTGGACCTCTGGGAGACAAACAACTGCCGTTTGTGTTGATCTATATGCCCGTCGAAGTGATTTCACTGCCTCCTCAGTGATCTCTGCCAGGCCGTCGATATTATCTTTGAGCAGGTTTACTACGTCTTCCTTGGTACTGATCTCGTCCAAGTCTTTAATTTCAATCTCGATTTGCGGTATTCGAGATTGTACAGTGGCCCCGCTTGGGAGCTTATTCTTGATGGCGTCACAATAGCGCTCCATCTCCTGAGCGTCTGCCTTGGCGAATAACAAAAGTAGATCTCCCTTAGCTGTTCGTCGGATCTTATTGACTTTTTTGCCTATATCCTGCAAGGTGGGATCATTCTTGATACCTCGCAAGATATCTGCATGGGAGCTCTTCTCGCCTTTCTTTATAAGCAGCGTACAATGTGGCGCTGGTTTTTGCTTATTGGTCCTCGGGGCCTTTTTCCTCTTTACCACTTGCCAGTCAGTCGACTGGTTTGCAGGTTGGTTTTTGGTCTGCGGTTTAAACTTGGATTTTAATCCATTGTTTCTCTCCGCTTCTGAATTGACCACCCTACTTGTTGTTCCCTGGGTGGTTTGCCCGATGTTCTGGCGACCTTCCTTACCGGGCTTTAGCTTGCTAGCTAGCACCGGTTTAAGAGTTTTAAGTGGTGGTGCCTTACTTGGTGAGGCTACTGAATGCGAGACCTTCGGTGGCGAGGTCCTTGCTACAGAGGCTACTTTTATTGAAGCCGCCTGCTTTGGGGCCGCCGGTGTTGATGCAGCCGATTTTGAGTTAGCTGCTTTTGAGGCAGCCGCTTTTGGGACCTCCTTTTGCTGTCCACCTTGTGCCTGGGTGTTTGACACCTTTACTGGCGATGTCTGTGTTGTAGCAGGTTTCGCTACAGGAGGTGGCCGCGTCGTTGACGTCTGATATTTGTCATATTCTGACTTAATGGCGTGTGCCAGTTTCTTGATCTCATGATGTACATTGTGCCTAGGCCAATGAACTTCAAGAGCTCATCGATCTTTGCTCCTAATTTGTTTGGAGCGCCACTCTCATTTGTGGCCCTTTGTTGGACGTCAACTCCACTATTCGCCTTTTGGAGGACTTGGCTGGATAGTTTCTTGATGCCAGCTCTAGTTGTAATGGTCGATGTTGTACCATTACTAGTGTTCTTCTTCTTGTCACTATGTGACGGAACCAGTGATAATTCGCTCCCCCCAGAATCCGTGGAGCGTGCACCGGCCACCGAGGCTTTCACTCGATCGGAACCGGTGGTGGGATTATCCTCTGCAGAGGTACCCACCTGGGGTATTAAGTTCACCTTATCACCCATATCCATAAATGGTTTATTTTCGGGGTTCCTTCCCCTATCTGATTTTGGTCCGCCCTGAGGAAATCCTCAGTACTCCCCATTGCTGGAGAGCGTTCCCCTATCCGCCACCTGGGGAGGCGCCCGGTAGTGGACCAACAACCACCCCGGGTATATATATATGTGTGTGTGTGTGTGTGTGTGTGTGTGTGTTCTTGTAGCTTAGGGAAATACATGAGAATCTGACGGTACGGGCCTACGTACAGAGCTCTATGTTGTCACAAGCTGATGTTCCTGTCATAGAAATATAGGATACATGATCCAAGCATTAAGCATACAAAGTTTGAAACCAGAAATCTTAACTATACCATCAAATCAATGTAACCTATCTGATTCAACATTACCGCTATTGGTATCAAGCTCCGCAACTGTTTTCCGTGGCGTCATAGAAAAGTGGAAGTTTTGTTACATTACTAGTCCTCACTTTCACTGTTCATTTCAAAACATTGCCAAGTAAATAATTTCATTCAAATTTGATGCACCATCAGTCTTATAGTGCTATGAAAACACCATACGAATCAATTCACTCAAGTATATGGCTTTCCAAGATCTAGGGTGCTGCCTCATCATTGGTAAATATGAGATATAAGGGCTAATTTGCACTTTTAACCTTCATTTAATCATGTTTTTTCTGTACTTGTATAAGAAACAGTATATTGAAAGTCTACAGGATTATGAATGACAAGAACGGGATACGGTCGGATTCTGTTGTCCGTTGATAATCAAATGGTGGTATTGAAAGGATGAATGGGTAGGCATAGTAGAACGGATGGGTGGTAATGGTATTAGCGAGGATGTGAAAGCAGGTATGGGATACTTGAAATAGAAAGAATAGGAGTTTTGCAGCTTGAATGATTGGAACGGGATATGGGTAATCGGATAAATAACCTACTGGACCCTGTCTGGTAAGATGGTATAGCTACGTTATGCTATCGTTTTCTGGTGAGAAATTATTATGGGAAAACTGAAACAATTCAAGCAACTGATTTTAAATACATAACTGATAGGTTCGTAACGACTAGATTTCGTTGACCGTTGGTTATTACATTGAAGATTGGAATGGTCTTTGGTTATCACGTGGGAGAGTGGATGATTGAATGAAAAAAACAGGATACGAGTTACTCAAGAGACTGTCCTAACGGCTGGATTATGTTGATTGTTTGTAATCAAGTGGAGTATTAGATGGTTAAATGACAAGAATGGATATAATGAGAATGGAATGAATTATCCTAGCGATTAGAGTATGCTGACTGATGCTGATTACGTGGAATAGTAGAAAGATGGGAGGTAATGGTAGGAGCGGGACGTTAAAGCAAGTATTGGATACGAGAAAGTCAAAAGAATGATCCTAATGGTTGGATTTCGTTTGCCAATAGTTATCATGTGAAAGATTGGAAGGTTGAATGCCAGCAATTCAAAGGAATGGTTTTGACTGTTACGATTCCATTGTTCGTTGATAATCACGTTGGAGTCTAGAAGGTTAAATGATAAGAGTGGGATACCAGAAATCCAAGAAACCTTCTAATGCGTGTATTTTGTTGACTGGTATTGATTACGAGGGATAGTAGAAAGATGGCTAGTACTGGTAGGAGCTAAAACGCGAAATCTGGTATAGGACATCAGGAATTCAAAGAATGGTCCTAATGGGTAGGTGTCATAGAATGGTAATAAAATAGAAATAATAGGAGTTTTGAAGTTTGAACGATTGGAACGGGATAGCGGGAATCGGACAGACAACCTACTGGACCTTGTCTGATTGATCGAGATTACATAGCTACGTTATGTTGCTGTTGGACGGTAGAAATTATGATGGAAAAACTGAAAGAATTCAAGCGAGTGGTTTTAAATATATAACTGATGAGGTCGTTAAATTAGGTAACAAAATTTTTCTTAGAAAGGACTTGTGCACGCTAGGTACTCAATGTTCCACTGTGTTTACTTTAACTACATTACTTTACCTTAGCTATATTAATAATTGAACAACAATTTCATTTGAATCAAGCCTCTCTAGTGTGTTTTCCGAGATCTAGGTATTTTTCTCATCAATACCATATGTAAAAGAGCAACATATGTTATTCCGATATGCTAGGAGATATACGACAATCAGACGTCAAAGTATACCAAACCTTGTTACGTAACAAGCAGACGAACTAGTTTCTAGTTTATCTGATTTATACAGTATAGTGTTTGAAATAAATGCATACCATCAGTTGAATTCTTCAATGTGTTTGCTTTAAACTAGGCAACAACGCACTTTGCTTTTCATCTTAACTATTGAACACCAAGCAGCTCGAGTGTAATTTCCCTAGATCTAGGGAGTTTTCTCAAAAATATCATAAGAAAACATACATATGTTTTTCCAAGATCTAGGGAAAAATATTATATCTGACATCAACGGCTGCTCGTATGCAGCCGTCTTCCACTTTTCTATGACGTCACCAGCATCACTTTCATTGGGTTGTTGAAACCGACCATTATGTTACACTATAATTCTGTAATGGATTGGTCAAGGAAATCATCTTCTCTGTGGAGAATCTGTGTTGGTGAATCATCAAGCTTACACGTTTATGCTTACACCAACTTGTTTGCTCAGAAGAATGCCATCGAAATGGCAGAAGAGAACAAAATCAATGAGATTGACCGAGAAAAATAACTTAGATGAGCTATATCTTCACTTTACCTTAAATACATTACTTTACATTAACTACATTAACTATTGAACTCTAAGTTTATTCGAAACATGCCGCTCGACTGTCGTATTCTCTAGATCAGACGTCAAAGGTTTGGTATACCGAACCTTGTTACTTAACAAGCAGACGTACTAGTTTCTAGTTTATGTGGTTCATACAGTATAGTGTTTGAAATAAATGCGTTCCTCAATCCACATACATATTGAATAATTCGGTGACTTTGCTGTATATTTGGCAACAACGCCCCATCTCTTTACATCTTAACCATTGGACTACAATTTCATTCGCAACAACCTGCTGGAGTATGGTTTCCCTAGACCCAGGGATTTGTCTCATCAATACCATAAGAAGACATACATCTATTTTCTGAGATCTAGGGAATTATATGATATCTGACATCAACCTCTGTACGTATACAGCTTCCTACTCCAGTGTTTGTGCCCTCATCAGTCATCACTCTCATTGATCAGTTCAATTCAATGATTATGTTACGCTATAATTTTGTAACTTTTCTCCAGATATAGCGATTTTTCGCATCAATGCTATACGAAGTCACACAAATGCTTGGCTGAGATCTAAGGAAATATACGACACCTGACATCAGCCTATTTTGCAACGTCGTGGTCGAGAAAAATATCTTTACTGATGGTGGACTACCATGCTTACATCTCAGAACTTAGACCGTTAGGTTTCATCAGAAGAGCGTCATCGAAATGGTAGCGAAGAACAAAACCAACGGCATTGTGCGAGAAAAATGATGTATACGAAAAATATCTTCTGGGTGGGACTAGCTGCTGCTAGGTTTATCACCAAGGAGTTGTCAACGGGATCGAATTTTGGGGGTAGACAGTTAGACGCAGAATGGTACGGACCGCGTACCAATCGTCCACACTGGAACATATGCGTGCATGACATAAGCTGAACAGAGCTAATGACTAATGGCGACAAAACGAGTTGTTTTATAGCCATTATTTTGCAAGGTGAAGGATATCGATTGAACCTAACCTAAGTCAATACCGTTTAACTCTAATATACGATGACGTCACAGCAAACTGAAGTGGGATTAACATGTACAGCTGTGACGCCATCGTATATTACAGCTAGACGGTATTGACTTAGGTTAGGTTCAATCGATATCCTTCACCTTGCAATTCAACGACACATGTCTGATAAAACAGCAAGTTTTGTCACCATTAGTCATTAGCTCTGTTCAGCTTATGTAATGCACGCATTTGTTCCAGTGTGGACGATTGGTACGCGGTCCGTACCAGTCTGCGTCTAACAGTCTACCACCATAATTCGATCCTGTTGACAACTCCTTGGTGATAGATCTACCAACATCTAGTCCCACCCAGAAGATATTTTTCGTGTACGTCATTTTTCTTGGACAATGCCATTGTTTTGTTCTCTGCTACCATTTCGATGACGCTCTTCTGATCAAACCAAACTGTCTAAGTTCTAAGATGTAAGCATGGTAGTCCACCACCAGTAAAGATATTTCTCTCGACCACGACGTTTCAGAATAGGCTGTATACATTGAACGGATGATGTCAGGTGTCGTATATTTCCTTAGATCTCAGCCAAGCATATGTGTGACTTTGTATAGCATTGACGAGAAAAATCGCTAGATCTGGAGAAAAATTACAGAATTATAGCGAAACATAATCATTGAATTGAACTGATCAATGAGAGTGATGACTGATGAGGGCACAAACACAGGAGTAGGGGTGTATACGTACAGCGGTTGATGTCAGATGTCATATAATTCCCTAGATCTCAGAAAACAGATGTATGTCTTCTTATGGTATTGATGAGACAAATCCTTGGGTCTAGCGAAACTACTCGAGCAGGTTGTTGCGAACGAAATTGTAGTCCAATGGTTAAGTTGTAAAGAGATGGGGCGTTGTTGCCACATATACAGCACAGTCACCGAATTATTGAATATGTATGTGGAATGAGGAATGCATTTATTTCAAACACTATACTGTATGAATCCCATAAACTAGAAACTAGTACGTCTGCTTGTTACATAACAAGGTTCAGTATACCAAGCCTTTGCCATCTGATCTAGAAAGTAAGACAGTCGAGCGGCATGTTTCGAATAAACTTAGAGTTCAATCGGTAATGTAGTTAATGTAAAGTAATGTATTTAATGTAAAGTGAAGATATAGCTCATCTACGTTATTTTTCTTGGTCAATCTCATTGATTTTGTTCTCCTCTGCCATTTCGATGGCACTCTTCTGACCAAACAAGTTGGTGTAAGAATAAACGTGTAACCTTGATGATTCACCACAGAGAAGATGATTTTCTTGACCAATCCATTACAGAATTATAGTGTAACATAATGGTCGATTTGCACAACCCAATGAAAGTGATGCTAGTGACGTCATAGAAAAGTGGAAGAGTGCTGCATACGAGCAGCCGTTGATGTCAGATATCATTTATTTCCCTAGATCTTTTGAAATATATATATATATATATATATATATATATATATATATATATATGTCTTCTTATGATATTTTTGAGAAAACTCCCTAGATCTAAAGAAATTACACTAGAGCTGCTTCGTTTGAATGAAATTGGTGTTCAATAGTTAAGATGAAAAGCAACTGGTGCGTTGTTGCCTAGTTTAAAGCAAACACATTGAAGAATTCAACTGATGGTATGCATTTATTTCAAACACTATACTGAATGAATCAGATAAACTAGAAACTAGTTCGTCTGCTTGTTACGTAACAAGGTTGGGTATGCTTTGACGTCTGATTGTCGTATCTCTCCTAGCATCTCGGAATAACACATATTGCTCTTTTATATATGGTATTGATGAGAAAAATAGCTAGAACTCGGAAAACACACTAGAGAGGCTTTATTCAAATGAAATTGTTGTTCAATGATTAATGTAGCTAAGGTAAAGTAATGTAGTTAAAGTAAACACAGTGGAACATTGAGTACCTAGCGTGCTCAAGTCTTGTCTAAGAAAAATTTTGTTACATAATTTAACGACCTCATCAGTTATATATTTAAACCACTCGCTTGAATTCTGTCAGTTTTCTCATCATAATTTCTACCGTCCAACAGCAACATAACGTAGCTATGCAATCTCGATCAATCAGGCAGGGTCCAGTAGGTTGTTTGTCCCATTCCCGCTATCCCGTTCCAATCGTTCAAACTTCAAAACTCCTATTATTTCTATTTTATTACCAGTCTATGACACCTACCCGTTAGGACCATTCTTTGAATTCCTGATGTCCTATACCAGATTTCCCGTCCTAGCTCCTACCATTACCACCCATCTTTCTATTGTCCCTCGTATAATGTTTCTTGGATATCTGGTATCCCACTCTTATTTAACATTCTAGACTCCAATTACCAACGAACAATGGAATCGTAACAGTCAAAACCATTCCTTTGAATTTCTGGTGTCCAATTCTTATCATTCAACCTTCTAGTCGCTCTTGTGATAACCAACGGCTCACGGAAACCTGACCGTTAGGACCGTTCCTTGAATTCCTGCTTTCAAATCCTCGCTAATACCATTACCACCCATCGCTCTACTATGCCTCGTAAGACGTCCAACATACCCCATTCACTAGGACCATTCATTCCATTTTTATTATCCCGTTCTTGTCACTCAACCTTCCAATGCCCCACTTGATTACAAACAAGCAACATAATCCAGACGATAGGACAGTTTCTTGAGTAACTGGTATCCCGTACTGGTCATTTAACTTTCTAATTTTCATCCCAGCCTTTAGAACCGTTCCTTGAATTCTTGGTTTTTCATTCTCACCACTCAACCTGTCAGTCCAATAACCAACAACCAATGAAATCCAGGCATTGGAATTGTTCCTTGAATTCCTGTTATCCTATACTTTCTTTCACGTCCCGGTCCTACCATTATCACACATATATCTGCTATCCCTCGTAATCAACATCGACCAACATAGTCTAGTCCATTCTCACTATCCCGCTCCTGTCATTCATCCTTTCAATACCCCCATTTGATTATCAACGGACAACATAATCCGACCGTATCTCGTGCTTGTCATTCAAAATCCTATAGAGAGCCCCTTTCAAGATACTGTTTCACTGTTTCTTATAGTGGTACAGAAAATGAAAGTTAAACGTGCAAATTAGCCCTCATATCCCATATATGAGGCAGCTCCCTAGATCATGTAAAGCGAAATACTTGAGCGAATTGATTCGTATGGTATTTTCATCATAAGACTGATGGAGTATCAAATTTGAATGAAGTTATTTACTTGACAATGGTTTGAAATACCAGTGTAAGTGACTGGTGACGTCACAAACACGGAAGTGGAGGGCTGCTCGTATGCAGCCCACTTTCACTTTTCCATGAAGTCACCGACAACAGTTGCGGAGCTTGATACCTATAGCGGTAATGTTGAATCAGATAGGTAACATTGAAATAATGGTATGTTTCAGAATTTGGGTATCAAACTTTGTATGCTTAATGCTTGGATCATGTCTCCTATATTTCTATAGACAGGAACATCAGCTTGTGACAACATAGGGCTCTGTACGGAGGCCCGTATCGTCAGATTCTCATGTATTTCCCTAAGTTGCAAGAACAAACATATATATAACCTAGGAAAAAACATAATTAGGAGAGACACTTGATTTGTATAAAATCACACCGTTCAATGATTAAGAAAAAAATAACAATTTATGTAAAGCAAACTCACGCAACATAATATCCATACAACTTCACTGCGCATGTCTAACATACACACAACATCATTGCACATATCTAACGCTCACACAATATCATTGGGCATGTCTAATACTCATACAGCATCACTGCCCATGTCTATCATCTATACAACTTCACTGCGCATGCTTAACTCTCACACAACATCATTGCACATGTCTAACGCTTACACAAGATCATTGCGCATGTCTAACACTCATACATCATCACTGCGTATGTCTATCATCTATACAACTTCACTGCGCATGTCTAACACTCATACATCATCACTGCGTATGTCTATCATCTATACAACTTCACTGCGCATGCCTAACGCTCACATAACATCATTGCATATGTCTAACGCTTACACAAGATCATTGCGCATGTCTAACACTCATACAACATCACTGCGCATGCCTAATATCCATAAAACTTTACTGTGGATGTCTAACATACACACATCATTGCACATATTTAACGCTCACACAATATCATTGCGCATGTCTAACACTCATACAACATCACTGAGCATGTCTATCATCTATACAACTTCCCTGCTCATGCCTAACGCTCACACAACAACATTGCACATGTCTAATATCCATACAACATTATTGCTCATGCCTGCCACTTACGCATCTTCACTGGGCATGTCTAACATCCCTACACGTTCATTGGGGATGTTAACACCCGCACAATATGACTGCACATGTCCAGCATTTCTTTTCACTTTATGCCGCATGCATCATTCCCGTTCCCATTATTCCGTTTGAAGACTCCTATTTCCAGCTTACCCTTTGTCAGTAGTTTTAATATTTTATTATTTCGTTGGCTGTTTGTCTGTACTTGTCTGACTTGTATGAGGGTGGGCTTACCTAAAGATATCCTCTGATTAAGTGTACACCTTCTATCTTATACACCAACTCTCCAGGAAACAGACAGCTGTCCTCGACTTTCTTTCTCTCTCTCGCTCTCTCTCTATCGGTAGACCCCGGTCTCCGATCTTATGTATCCCAACACACTGATTGGTGTTTGATATATACACCAAATACTTTATTCCCGTATCCAGAATATCAACTCCCCGAATTCCTGTATCTCATTCCTGTATTCTCGTTTCTATTATCCCAAATTTCTACATCTAATTCTTGAAAATCTTAAAACATTTCATAAACAACTTTGCTATGGTGAACACACCCTGTATTTTTTTACATTCTGTTTATGGGATATACTTTTCGAGACACCCTGTATCTTTTTATCACTATATATATATATATATATATATATATATATATATATATATATATATATATACGTACATTGTTTAATACCTGTCAACCATCGCTGTGTGGCGATAGTCTTCTACACACACAATGTTTTGACCTTTGTCTCCACCCAACAGCTATGTGACTGATATTATTACTACTACTACTATTACTACGCGTCTTAAACGGGTTTTTATTCAACATACTATCAACTTTTAGAATATTCAAATGCAGTGGTCTTGTTGGCACATATGCAAAGTGCTTACATAGGAAACCGATGGACGGGTTCGATTCCCCATCATTGCGTCGGTTTTTGTAATATACATATATAAACTATTTTGTACATCATTGAAATTTGGCGTGATTGAACAGATCACGTGGTGAATATTGACCAATGAGTGCTTGGTATGGCTGAGCACGTGGTAATTAACTAATGAGAGCGCTTCAAGGGGTAACTTTTATCTATTACGTGATAACCTATCTGTAGTACCATACGTCCGCTGTCAACCGTGTTTCGTACCTCTGACTCTATGACCTACCTGTCAGCTGTCATTATTCCGTCGTTCTATGCCATACGCCCTATACCAACGTTCTGTCGTTCTATGCCAACGCCCCTGTCAGCCGAGGTCATTGACCCCAGGCGATGGCACGTGCGGATGAGCACGGGCGGTGTCATCTTGGTTCTTAAGTGACGGGCGTGACCTTGAAAATTTTCCCAGGCTCAAGTGTCCCCATCCCTTCTCATGTACTATATCCAATGAAATTGCTCGTTATGACGAAAACAAATATATTTTTTTCAAATTTTTAAACTAAATAATATAAAAGATATTAATAAAAATTTATAAAATTAATATCCATTCCCGCCATCTTATCTCGGAAACTATAAGCCGTAAAATTTTGAAAAAAATTAGAGATAGGGGGTCTCAGCTGAATTTTATCGGAAAAATAAGGAGAAACCTCTACTATTAATATTGGGGGACGAATTACAGAATTAAATGAAAAATATAATTTTTTTTCTAAGGCGTCACGTAACATATCAAATCAAAAGGGCTCATTATGACGAATTCAAACATATTTTTTTCATATTTTTAAAATAAATTATTTAAAAGATATTAGCAATATTATTTAAAAAATTACCTATTCCTCCCTATCTTCAAAACTATGAGACGTCAAAATTTGAAAAAAATTAGGGATATATGACCTCTTCTGAACTTTACTGAAAAAATAATTAGAAACAACCCCTTATATTAATTTTAGGGGGCAATACAAATATTTCCCCCCTTTATTTCCCAAACTATAAGACCTAAAATTTGTTGTTTGCAGTAAAAATACGAAGAAATCTCTAATATTAATTTTGGGGGCCAAAATATAAAATTAAAGGGAAAATAAAAAAATATTTTTTAACGCATCATGCGATACATCAAATGAAAGGGCTCATTATGAGGAATACAAATATATATTTTTCATATTTTTTAACTTTTAAACTTGTTGTTTACAAGATATTAACAAAAAATATATATAAAAAAATTCTCATTTCTCCCTTTATTTCCGAAACCATACTACCTAAAATTTTGAAAATAATTAGGGGTACTGGGGCTCACTTGAAATATATAAGGATAATTAGTAGAAAACCCAAATATTAATTTTGAGGACAAACTATAGAATTAAATAGAAAAAAAAATTAAATTTTCAAACACATCATATGCATATATCAAATAAAAGGCTCATTATGTGAATTACAAATATATCATATTTTTAAATCATTTGTTTAAAAGGTATTAACAAAAATATTAAACACTTAATTCCCACTTTAGGAACTACACTATCTAAAATTTTGAATAATATATTTTATTTGTATTTTTAAATAATTTGTCTAAAAGATTTAATAAATCATTATTTAAAACTTGACCTATTTTCCCGTTTATCTTCCAATCTATAGAGCCTAAAATTCAGGCAGTAGATCATAAAAGACTTCCCTGAAAGTTTATTAGTAAAATAAAATTCTAATGTTAATTTTTAGGACCAAATTAGAAAATTAAATACATATTTTTATAAAAATGAAGCGAATCATGTAGCAGATAAAATAAAAAGTCTATGAGTGGAAAATAATAGTCTATATTTTTTATAAATTTAAAACGCTTCATTTAAAAGATATTAGGGAAAATATAAGAAAATACAATCATTCCCTGCTTGTCTGAAATTAGAATATTAGAATCTTGAAGGTGATACGGAACCCTTAGTATGCAAGTCCAACTCGCACTTGACCAAATTATTCTCTAAAGGGATCAAAAATGGTTGTGTGATTCATTATAATCTCTCAAAATTAAACAAAAATTTTATTTCACAAAAACAGTAATTATATAGGTATTTGTTAATAGGTACCCAAAGAATGTCGGATCATAAAAAAAGATGAAAGTTAAAAAGTATGAATCTAATGCATCGCCTCTGATCATTTAACACATACTTCAAAAACAATAACCACTTAAAATGGCAAAAATAAAAAAATATTGATCTAACTAAACACTGTCGAAAAATTCAAAATAATTTACTGAAAGCTCACTTTTTGTGTTGCTTTTTTACTCCCATACCCTCGTTTTCATTCCTATAGCGAAAAATGATAACGATAAACGATCTCCCCAATGAAAAATGATAAGGAAATGGTTTTTAGAACCGTCCTCAGAGTCCAATGAATATCTAAACAGTATTTTTTGGGGATTTTTCACGTTTTTAACCTCTCACCCCTATTTTCAACTATACTTTGCAATAAATATTTTTCTAATCTATATTAATAACCTTACAAATTAAAAAAAAACATCTGTATAAATATCCGTATTTGTCTTTGAGATATACCATAAACTAAAGAAAAAAATATCGAATTTTGAAATGTGCACCATTTCAACCCTCATTTCCACCCCTATAATAGTGGATGATGACATTCTAAATGATTTTCCCTTAATCTACATAAGGTTCAATTGAAAAAAAAATGTTTCGATATCTCTATTTTTGCTCAAGATATTAGATTTCCGTTAAAAAAAATCCCATTTGACCCATAGTACGGTGTTGAGTGTTTAAAATAAAGGTTTGGTGTTAGAGTGCAAAAGTGTGTTTTTACATTTGTGACACAACAAAGGTTCCACAGCATTTCCAATTGGAATTATGTCATCTCCAATCTTAAACCCCTTTTACCCTTTTACTAAGTCAGAACGGAATTTTAAGCTCTTTGGTGAAACTAACATATCTTGACCTAAAAATAGCTTCCACGATGGGCAGTACCTGTGAAGGTGTGTTTTCCACTATGAATTTTATAAAACCAAAATATATATACATTTCACTTGCACATGAACATTGTCTGGCAACATCTAATATTGGTGCGGATACATCTATAATTGTAAAGATAAATTCAAGAGAACTAATAAAATTGCAAAATAAGAATGATATATAGTTTTTCTTAATAAATTAAAATTATTTTTTTCTGCGGCTATATAGTAATTTGTATCGTATTGTATATTTTTTTGTATGTATATTACCTGATTTTTTCTCCTGTGATAAATAATTTCTGTGTTTAAGAGAGTGTACATTGGGTATGGTGAAATTTCAAAATTGAGAAAAGAATTTTATTCATAAAAGGATGAAATTTGGGATTTAACGTATATCTGCATGGAAATCGCCCAATATACCTAGTTCAATGGTTGATTTCTCCAAAACCCCTTACCGATTTGTAAAGTTTTTAAATTGCATTATGTTAAGGATTATCAAGTCCCGCAGTGGTCTCAAATAATTTTTTGTTGACTTGTAACATGCAGTTTTTCAGAAAATCGCTGAAAAAATCAATATTTCTACCAAAATTACCATTGAGGTGACGTAACTGTCATTTCCTCATAAATATTTTAATTCCCATGTAATAGTGTGGGAACTGTAGGCACTGCAAGTTTTTTCGAAAAGATTGTTGAGGAAGTCTTAAATTATTTTATCTGTTCATTGGGTTTTTTCTCCTCGTATTTTTTCCTGTAACAGATAAGTATTAAGAAAATTGTATATGGAGAACAAAGTGTAATAAGGAAATTTCGTAAAATTGCCTGGATTACTGGCTACCCGTACAGAAATTCTTCCTCACAGTTATTCTGAGATAAAGAGATGTCTACAATATGATCAACCAGAGTTTCTATATATAAGTAGTATATTTTATATGGTGTTATACTTATCTGTGTTTCAACTCCGACTTTGCAGTCTTTATCAATCGATTTGTATTGTATTTCGAGGTTTTTTCTAAAAAAAACTTCGCTTTGATGTTGACTTAACAAACTTCGAAATATAATAATAACTGCGAGGAAGAATTTCTGTACGAACAGCCAGTAATCCGGCCAATTTTATGAAATTGCCTTTCTACACTTTGTTCTCTCTATAGAATTTTCAAATACTTATCTGTTTGAGGAAAAAATATGAGGAGAGAAAACTCACTGAACAGGCAAAATACTGAAAGTTTTATTTGATATCTGTCAAAAATTGATTGATTATGCACAGAGTGTTTATATATATATATATATATATATATATATATATATATATATATATATATTGTAATGGATTTAAACAGACATGAACTCATATAAAAACTTGAGCAAACTGAATAGTTAAATAATTGGGATAATGTAAAGAGAATGCATACAAATATAAAATAAGGAAATTGCAGGAATCAAAATTGTAACAATGAAGTGACAATTATTTGTAACCTAATAATACAATTAATGTAAAATGTTTCAAAAGAAAATTGTTGAAAGGATAAAAGGTGACATATAAAGTTAGATATTATATCATGCAGATTTTAATAAAATTTTAATACTTACATAAAGAAATCTATGCAGGGACTCATATTTAGGTCAAACATAAAAAAAATCAAGTAGAGTTTGTAGAACATGTATAGATCACATATTAGGCCATGAGAACACTGAATATAACATATTTTAGATCAAAATTAAGTTTTAAATACATAAACTTGTTAAGTAAATAGAGAATTGAAATGTCAAATTTATAAAAACCGTTATAAGTAGTCAGAAATGATGGAACAGTAAAGAAATTTAGAATAGTATATGAAGCTTAGAGCATGGTTTATAAAAATTAAATAGTTCAAAAGATATAAAGTCTAAATTTTAATAAAATCCATTTTTTTAAAGTACCTGTTAAATGACTGGTGGTAACAGGTGGCAAATGTCAACTCAATGTTTTTGAAAATATGAATTAAATGATTTGGATAAAATTTATGAGAGTAAACGGTATTGAAATTTAAGTTGAAATTTGTTTAGATTTTTGAATATGATTTAAAAGGAAATAGTTGGAAATTAATAAAATAAGTAGAAGCGGAAATGGAAATAGCAGGTGGCAAATTGAATCACATAAATAAGAAATCTTTCATTGACAAATCCCTTTTGATCGTCCAGCGTCGAGCAGATAGGTTCTAAAAACTCTCGTTCTCATAAATTCTCATAAATGTCCTATGATATAAAACAAATTTAATGTTCCATGTCAGAAATAGAAGAATAACTTGAAAATGTTAATTTAAATTTATTTGAAAAGGCGAATTAAAAAAATAATCTTGTAAATGGTCGAGAATAAGAAAATGATGGTATGAATGGTATAAAAATTTAAAAATCAAAAGCATTTGGAGAAAACCAATTGCAAACCAGCACGAGAAATTCAATTGAGAGGTAAATTGTACCAGTAAAGTATTTAAAATTTTGGAATTTTAATAAAGTTCAACAACTAGAAGAGAGAATAGGAAAACAACAACAGTGAGTTTTTGAAACATTGTTTAATAAACAAATTATAAAAAAAGTAGTCAATCAGTAATAATAATAAAGGTTTTTACAATTTTAGAATAATAAATATCTGTGATTTAATGATCAAAATATTTTTGTAACACAATTTAATAGAAATTTAAAAATATTTAAGTGGCAGGAAATTTATTTTGTTTTGAAAGAAAGCTTGTATCAATATTGTATTGTGGACAATTTTAAATAAATTGTAACCTAATTGAAAATTTGGAAATTTGATTATTAGTAATCTAAAATTTTAAAATAGAAAAAATAAAGTGGAAATATAATTTCAAAATTTTAAAAAGTGTAAGTGAACCAGAGGAGAAATAGATACTTGTAAGATAAACAAGATAAGTATAAAATTTATTTATTTATTTAACATCTGAAGATTTGAACCCAAGCGAAAAAGACCTTGAGATAATAAAATTTTAAATTATAAATTCTAAATTAAATTCAATTACACTTTCATACAAACTATTATAATATATATATATATATATATATATATATATATATATATATATATATATATATATATATATATATATGTAATGAAATAAAGTGTGAGTGTAATAATACAGGTTCTAAGAATCAAAATTTAACTATCAATATTGTATAACCAGACATGAAATTTAGGGTATTTGAAATAGCAAACCGAGCATGTTTGTTCACAAGGGAAACATGTCATTGTGATGGTGTATATGAATAAATATATTGTAAAAACCCTAAATATCATAGATCTAGTGGGAAAAATATAAGGTATACTTACAATTGAGTGCTAAAGTCCAAAACGATGATCATCATTACCAATATACAATAGCATCAAGTAAATCATTGTAAAGTTTCCATGGCATTTTTACGATGCCATCTTCGTATCATGGTAGCTAAAAATACAAAATAATATTAGAATACAAATTAAACAGGAATTAAAGCTAATTTTGAGGAACAGAATTGAAATATCTAAATTTGAAAGTACAGTACAATGTATAAAGAGTCAAGGGTCAAAACAGAAAATCAATCACAGAAATAGGGGAAAATAATAATTCTAATAGTAGACAACAAATTGAACAAATAAAAAGAGCTATTTAAATTGATAAAGTTTAAGGAGGTAGAACATCAAAAAGTACATGTTAAAACAGTTATCAGGTATTAAAAAATTGTAACAATATAACAGCAAAGAGAAAGGAAACTAGTTAAAAATACGTGCAGAGATTCAAATAGTATAATGTAAACAAGAATAGGTCAAGAACAGTTCAATAAACTTAAATTTTGGGGAAAATAAAGAAATGTATTACAAGTTAGAATGTCATTTAGAGTCCAGAACTAAATAAAAAAGATTTCAAAAGTGTTAGAGTATATCAAAAGGTACAGGAAGGCTTAAAGAATATATTTCATGAGAAAAATATCAAGGAAAATCATGTTAGAGAAAAATATTCAAGTTCAAAAGAAAATATCATAACCTAGATTTCAATTGCAAAATACGAGACTAAAACTGAATTGTAAGACAAGCTTTATATATAAAAAAGTCAGTATTTTTCCTAGATTTTAATGATACAAAATACAAAGTGTTTAATTAAAAATTTTATTTCATTAATTATGTCAATATGAATAAATTTTCATAAAGATTCATATGTTTTACGAATTTCTATAAATTACCTGTCATCTTTTGACAATTGTCCAGTCTTTATCCATCACTCCTGAAGTGCACATGGACCACAAATTGTTTTAAAAACTTAGTAAACTGTGAATGAACAAAAGTGCATCGAAATTTGTTGGCATAAATCGCCATATTGAACAAACTAAACTGAAAGTGACATTTTAAAATCGAAAGTAAACGAAGCCGAACTAATCATGTGACAAATAATCTCAAGTCGGAGATATACAAGGAAAGTTCATAATAAAATAGAACAAAGACAATGAAATTTTGCTAATACATATTTAAAATAAAAGTTCATCAGTAAAAAGGATGAATATGGAGCAGAGAATGACTACAAATACAACACAATTAAAAGTTGCAGATGTAAAAAGAGCAAACTATAAAAGATCTTTACCAATAATGCAGTAGCTTAGCCTTGGAGCACCAGAACAGGGCCAAAGGAGAGAAGAGAGTTTTTTCAGCCGGCTTTAAAAGTGATAAAAGGTATTTAGTACAAAACTGTTTTGAAAATAAAAACAATGATGAATGAGTCTTAATTGAATTTTCTACATATGTTTGATTATTTGATAAAGTTTATTGTTCGATATTTCATGATTTAGTAGCTAGGTGTATATAATAAATAAAATAAGTAATTAATACCAGGGCCGGCTGTCCCTTAAGTGCACTCGTGCGCTGAACCACCAAATTTAATAAGCTTTTAATAAGTTTAAAAATCAACAAAAAATGTTTAATAAATATCATTTCAATACCAACGAATTTATCAAAAAAACAATTTAATCTCTAATCCAAATTATTAAGACTTATTATATTCGCTGTAAAGAATATTTCATCTACTCGAACGTATCAATACTTCAAATTTTTTTTACGTGTACATGATTTAATTAGTGGTTGCTTTGATTTTGTTGTTGTAGTCTATCAAAAAATATTCTGTCTGTGTGTGTTTAAATAATTGTTAAAATCACCTTTAACATATATTAAAAACAATAATAAATCGTTTCAAAACAAAGTTTTGAAAATGAAGTTGATAATAAAAAGAAATGGTTGTGTGGATGTGATCGCCTCAATACATTCTTTTGTTTTCCTTGCTTTATTTATGGCGGGAAATCAATTTGGACGGAAACAGGACTGAAGGATTAAAACGTTTCTTAGAAATACCATGATTTAAGACCGGCTAAATGCTCTCTCTGTGCTCCGTATTGAAAAAAAAAATGCAATGCCAGCCTTTAATAAAAAGGTAATTCGCTTCCGAAAAAAGTCCACGAATATTTTAATTTATAAAAATAAATGCAGTATTAGCAAATATATGGTTTGTTTTATGCATCTTTGAATCCTAATATTTTACCATTAAAGTGCAAAACGAGCTATAGTTTGGTAAAAAAGAAATTAAAATGGTACGAATTTCACACTCATTTTTACAGTCACAAACATTGAAAATGCTTCTGGAATTTATTTATAATTTAAAATGCTACTTTTTTATACGAAGTGGTTAAATCGTGAAGTTTACATTTACATAACATTTCTATTGAAAATAATACCTTTGGGGTTTATTTACTTGGTAAGTACTACTAGATTTGTCTAGCAGAAAGATTTTAAATTAATTAATTCAGAAACCTGAACAACTCAGCGGTTAAAAAATTGATTCTTTTGCAATAAAATGTATCCGAGTTGTTTATAAATAATGTGTAAATATATTTTTATCACTCACTGCTTTGGTATAATTTCAGATATATTTCTTCCAAAAATTAAGAGCATTCACTGTTGTCAGGTACCTACACACAAAGTAAAATGTAAGCAATCAAAGAAACTCATTCTGGTCAAATGAATTACTTACCTATCTAGAGGATTTTGAAGTAATACTCAAGTAGTAGATAAGTAATCAATGCATGGCACCAGAAAACTGTAATTGAGATATTACCGATCAACGAATTTCTACTAACTTCTCTGCAACAACTTAGTTAAACTTTCCACGTCTTTATTTACCAAATAAATTCACTGTTTGCAAACAATGAGTAATATTACATCTGACTTCTTCTGCCGATTCAATCCACCCCGCAATATGAACTAAACTACTCAACTTTTCCTTTAAAAAACCCATGTAGAACTCCAATGCCATAATTATTTTTTTGTTGCCATAGCGTTTTCAGGAGCCTTCTTGAGGCCGCCTTTTTTATACTCATCGAACTTTCGGGATATCCATTGTTGCTTTTTTATTATTTCAGCTGATTTTATGTTTACATGTTATGTTATGTTATGTACATGTTATCGGAACGATTAATTTAGAAGGTTTCTTAATTTTTCAGTTTGGCGGCGTAAAATGAATTTTATAACAATGTTATAAATTGTAATATATTAAGGTAGATGCAGAAGTGATTCCGTATATTTTTCTATAACTGAAAATAAAGGCAACAATCCGTAAACTTCGACGTCGTAAATGTCTCATAAAGGACTAAGCACCGTTCTTATGGAAAAATGATCAAATTGTTTGAAATTTTGGTATGTTGTAGCAGTTGACGTTCTGACAAAAGAACCCATGGGCTCAAACAGATTCTGTGACTAGTTTTCGAGTTGCAGAGTGTTAAACATCGAAAATGCCGTATTTTTGATATCAGATTTCCATGGTAGACGTGCTTTATTTCCGGTTAATGGAGCAATTGTGATTTGTACATTATTGGACATAAATATTTCACAAAACAATTGCCATAAGTTTTGGTGGATTACAGGGTATTTAAAAAATTCTTAACATGTGATTTTGAAAAAATCTTTTTTTTTATTACAACGTTGAAAACATAAGAATATGTTATTGCACAATTAATATCTCCTTAAAGTAATAATTTCTTGGATGTGCTTCATATAATATACAGTGTGAGCCATAAATGTAGCTAGAGAAGGCATATATTTTTCCTATTAATGAGTCACCCTGTACGAATCATTAGTGCTGCAATTTTAATAAGACATTAAATAGATATTTTTTCTTTGTACTCATCGGGATGTTAAACAGATTGCAAAAACTATACATATTGAAATAATGTATTTTTTTATACTACCCCGTAGTTTTAAAGTCTCTCCGTCAACTTTGTATGTTATTACATTTTTACGTTAACAAATGTTTAGTGTTTTACTGAGCAGAATATTAATAAAATTGTATGCCTAGTTTTCGAGATTAGAGTGTTAAACTTCTCTCATAATAGATGTGTATTATTTCCGTTTATTGCAGTAAACGTGGTTTGCACATTGTTTGACATAAATATTGCACCAAAAATTACTATTAATTATTTTTTATCACAGGGTGTTTCCCATATACGTAACATGTTTTTTTAGAAAACTCATTTTTTTATTATAACGTTGAATACATAAGAAGATCTAATTTCTCAGTTAATATAATGTTAAAGAAATTAATTTTTGGACGTGTTCATACATTATACAGTGTGAGTTGTAAATATTGCTAAAGTGGGCATCTATTATTTTTTCCATTAATAAGTAACCCTGTATAAACGATGCGTCCTGGAATTTTTATATATAAATTATACAAATCTAAGACTCATCACTTTAAATTCTACAGCTTTGCAAAAAATGTACAAATTAAAGTATTGTAGTTTATACAGTGTTACTCATTATGCTAAAAAATGGTATATGCCCACTGTAACTATATTTACTAATTACACCGTATAATATATGAACACGCCCAAGAACTCATTTCTTATTAATTGTGCGATTACATCTCATGTATTCATACTTGTAATAAAAAAATGAGTTTCCTGAAAAAAACATGTTACATATATTGGAAACACACTGTAATGAAAGATAATTAATGGTAATTGTTTTATTCAATTTTTTGTCAAATAATGCGAAAATTACCTTTCCTGTTATATATTTTTTGTCAAATAATGCGAAAATTACCTTTCCTGTAATATATGGAAATAATAATACAAGTCTGTTATGAGAAATCTGATAAGAAAAAGGAGACATTTCCGATGTTTAACACCCTATATCTTGGAAACTGTCATACAATTTTAACAATATTCTGCTCAGTTAAACCCTGAACATTTGTTAACGTAACAATGTTATAAAATACAATGTTGACGGACAGAATTTCAAACTATAGGGTAGTATAAAAAACTACCTTTTTTCAATGTGTATAGTTTTTGCAATGAGTTTAACATCCTGTTGAGTATCATGAGACGGCTCATCTATCTGTTTATTGTCTTATTAAAATTGCAGTACGAATTGTTTGTACAGGGTGAGTCATTATTGGGAACAACCAATCTATGCTTTCTCTAGCTATATTTAAGTCTCACACTGTATATTATATGAAGCATATCCAAGAAATTATTACTTTAATGAGATATTAATTGTGCATAAACATCTTCTAATGTTTTCAACGTTGTAATAAATAAATGATTTTTTCCAATAGCAGATGTTACGTATTTTTGAGAAATACCCTGTAATCCAGCAAAATTTATGGCAATTGTTTTGTGAAATATATATGTCAAATAATGTACAAATCACAATTTCTCCACCGGAAATAAACCACATGTATCATGCGAAATCTGATATTAAAAATCCGCCATTTTCGATTTTTAACCTCCTGTATCTCGAAAACTGGTCATAGAATCTGTTTGAGCCCATGGACTTTTTTTGTTAGAACATCAACTTCTACAACATACCATAATTTCAAATAATTTGACGGAAGTCCATTTTTCCATAAGAAAGGTGCCTGGTCCTTTGCTACACCAAATTCCAAAGCAAAATGACAAGATATCTCAAAATATTTATTGTTCACATGGGATATTTGTAACTATTTTCATTTTTATTTATTTGAAGTTGCTTCTTTTTTCAAACAATTTTTTTAAATTAATAGTTAACTGTTCAAAATGTTCAAACACTCGTAGTAAGTTTTCTTGGTGTTCGAATTTTGCATCTACTTTTCCCCACTTAGTAAAGGTAAAAAAGAATCAGTAGTCTACCTGAGTCGTTGTTGGCTTGGGGTGCGCCTTTAAGCAATTATTTAATTAAAATTAATACCCATTTTAAACTGAAACTCATCACAACGATGCCAGTCTAAATTAATCATTGAGTAATCGACTATGGCCTAGTCCTTGATGGTTAACCGTGATGGATACTTTTTAATTTAATAAAATAATGAAAAATAACTTCTCTCGAAAGGTCGAAAGACTAGTTAGCAGGTGTACAAAAAAGGATGGTCGAACATTTCCAACTGATGATTGTAGTAATGTATTTTGTAAATTAATTTAAAATGTCCATCAATTAACCGGGTGAAGCTGTTAGATTTCAGAGAATTATTTCTGATAGAAAAGAATTACAATGGGTTGTGGTTTTTAGATTCCTTGATTTTGAAGACATTAATCATTATGTGTCGAAATTACCTGAATGCTACTATAAAGAGGCAAAAGTGGTTTATATGGCATTTATGAGATTATATTAAGGTTTTCATTCTTACTATTGATATTGCGGAGTAAGTAGTTTTTGAAGAATTGTAATTTAAATAATTCAGAAAGATAATTTCTTTTAATCAAGATATACCAACTATATTTTGTAGGCGTATAAAATGCACTTCACTTTGTATATCTTAGATTTTCGGTAAAGGGAAAATGCTATAAAGTTTGTTTAAACGAGCGGCGCTGTTTAAACGAGCGGTGCAATTAGATTGTCAAATATTATATAAAAAGCATATTATAAACCAGTGTTGATAGTATTTATTTTGCCTGTTCATTAGGGTAAACCCCAGATAAGTATGTGAAATTGTAAATGCAGAACAGAGTGTAGTTAGGCGGCAAAATCACCCGGATTATTGTTTGTCCGTACAGAAATTCTTTCTCACAGTTATTCTGAGAGAAAGAGAGTCTACAAGATTGTCAACCAGTAGTCTTGTATATAAATAGTGTTTTGTATATTGTGTAATACTTATCTGTGCTTGGAGCCGGCTTTGTATTGTTATTCGAGTTTTTTTTTCCAAAAGATTTTCGCTTTGATGTTGATTTTCTTGTTTGCCAAAATTTGACAGTGATAATTTGTCGTTTGGCGATAACGTGATACATACCGTTTTTTTGCTCTTCTAGCAATAGATTTTTTCAACCCAAATGGAGGTCGATTGAAGGTGTCCATATTTCCGTGTTGTTTATCATCATACAGCTGACTTCCTTAAGTTTTCTATTTATTAAATTTTCCTCTTTTAACAAGATTTTTGTTTTGCCCCAGTCTAACCTATAGCTGCCGGTGCTGGTTAATACACGGTTGGCCAAATTTGATTTGTCCACATGTCTTCTGGAAATGCTATATTGGTGTTCTTTTTCGTTACTGAGTTGCGTTAATTGCTTTGGTGTGTGTGAGGGTAAAGCGCAATGTATTATTTGCTTTAAAAACAGTTTTAACATCGTATTTATTTCCCAACCGCCTCGATTTTTCCGATACACCAGGGACATATGGAATTTAGTTAATAATTTTGATAATGTAATACCTAATCTTTTACAAAATATTTCTTTGACATATATCTTCAATCGCTTATACATCCTTCGGTCTATCTTTGATAAAAGAGTTGACAATAATTGTCAGTAGTGAAATGAAAGAGTGCCTAAAAATGTACATACAAAAATTTCATGTTTTTTTACTGACCACGCTCCTTTGGGTAACGGTAGAGACATAAAACTTGTAAAAATACAAACAGAAAGTTGAACACTTACAATGAACAGTATTAGTACCAACTATTGCGGCTGGACAAAAAAACTCCATGCACTAAAAAAAAAAAGTAGTAACTCTGCTGAGTTAATGTACATCTTGTTTTGTGCTGTTAAATATTGAGATATACACACACATTCTGTTAATACAGAAGATAAGGCGCGTTGTAACATTAGAATTTAGAATACTTTAAGTGGATTCGATAAACTAATGTAATTATATAAATATATATTTTTAAGCAATTAAAGGAAACATCTTTGGCACCAACATAATGTGACATCATCTCCTCTTGTCTTCTGTGGCAGACTTCTTTTGTAAAAGATCTTTGTCTAAATTCTTTTCCAATGTAACACCGGCCTTACTATCAGAAGTCCTGACAGCCGTTGTCATTGCTCCGCTGATCGTTTGGTGCAAATTCCCAAATTTAATACAACATTCACAATCATTTTAAACCATTTTCAAGATATTGTTACGAAAATCCAAGATAGAAAAATTTAAATACAATATGTGAACTTTCACAATATCTTTGGTATATATACAGGGTGCACGTAAAGTATAGAACATGCCAATTAAAATCTAACCAGGTAAAACAAGAAAAACCTCGGACCCATCAGCCTTAACTTACCTAGTAAGGCACAAATTTGGGCATAAATAGATTTCACTTGACGTCATTAGTGTGGTCTGTATGAGGTCATACAGAATTTGTTAAAATGGCAACTCCCTTATTTGATATATCGATTTGAAAGATTGAATCATTCTACATAAAGGACGTTTAAATTTCAAATCGGTTACATAACATGTTTTCCTAGAAAATATAAAATTTTCTGTTATTCAGTTAAACCAAAAAAACAACTGAAAGGTATAAATGTAACTAAAGAATAACAAAAAATCAAAGTAAGTGCTCAAATTGGTCACTATTATCTAGCTGAAAATGAGTATTGCGATTGTCAAATTTTTTGGCTAATACTGCAGTAGTGTTGTTTTTTTTTTGTAAAAAAGTTTTTTCTCTACCTTTCATGTTTTGTTAAAGCTCCATGTTTTGCTCGTTATTTAGTTCGATTTTTTTCCCAAACAATGAATAAACAAATTCATCTTGCATTCCTATCTTATGAGTTATTATTAAATGTCAAATTTGATAGTAGATAGACTTGAATTGTAATTTTGATTGTATTAAAAACTAAAGTTTAAATGAAACCCAACTTAGTGAAATTTTAGTTATGAGCGGTTATGGGATAGCACTCGCACACAAGAATAAGATTGCGAACTATTTAACAATATACTTAGGTACTGTTAAATAATTGGTGATCGACCTATTATAAGATCAACCATAAGTAAAGCTTAGGCCAAATTTAGGAACTTGGTTCATGTAAGCGATAAATCTAAATCAGGTCGTCGAGCAATATTTGAAGAAAAACAATTGGAAAAATTATTAAAAGTTGAAGAAAATCCTTTCTTATCAAGTCATCAGATTACAATGCGGCAAGAAATAAGTCAATCTGCGGTTTTAAAATCCCTAAAGCAGAACAAATGGCATCCATGCAAAGTTCATTTGGTACAAGAACTTAATGAAGATGCCATAACTTGTTTAAATGACTCTGTCAATATGCAGCCCTGCAGACATTTGGGCCTCTCAAAACCCACACTGGATGATCGAAGCACATACACAACGCCCACAGAAGGTCAACATATGGGCAGTGATTGTCGGCACCGCAGTCATAGGTTCGTTCTTTATTGAAGGGGAACAAAATGGTCCAAATTATTTGGAACTACTATAACAAAACAACAATTTCAGGAATTTTTCCAAATACAGAGCATCCCGGCCTGCCTAATGATGTTCTATGGTTTCAGCAGGACAGTGCACCGCCACATTTTTCACAACCGAAATTATTTAATACTCTCCTCGAGGTGTCATTTTTTGTACGCAAGACAATATATATATATATATATATATATATATATATATATATATATATATATTATATTGTTTCTGGTTAAGGAACCTTCATCAGTTGCGCTTCCCACAATTGAATGTCCTCTCGAACACTTCTTTATGTATTTGATACATTTCGTTAAATTTGAAGACGCGAGATGTAAAGACCGAAAATCCTAGATGTCGGTCTTTACATCTCGCGTCTTCGAAATTATTTAGTTATCATTTTTCCCAACAAATGTATGGATAGGAGGGGACCGATTGAATGGCCTGCTTAATTTACGGACCTAACTCCACACGATTTCTTTTTGCGGGGCTATCTGAATCAAAAGTTTACGTCAACAGACCAAATAGTACTGAGGATTTAAAGATAGAACAATCACTCCTGAAATATTCATCAACATTAAAAATAAATCATATTGGTCATTGTCAGCTAGTAAATGATGGCCAATGTGAACATGTCTTTTGTTAAA
This sequence comes from Octodonta nipae, assembly GCA_034190945.1. Taxonomy (NCBI): domain Eukaryota; kingdom Metazoa; phylum Arthropoda; class Insecta; order Coleoptera; family Chrysomelidae; genus Octodonta; species Octodonta nipae. The sequence continues at coordinate 64,821,639 of CM067218.1, forward strand.
TTTATACCTTTCAATAAATTTTTTTCGTTAAAGTAAATAATAGAGATATTATTTTTCTAGAAACACTTATAGAAACATTATGTATGACGTCATGACAAATCTATTTTTGTCAAAAATTGGGCATTATTGAATTAAGTTTGGCGTTTCAGAGTGTTTTTTCTTCTTTTATCTAGATTGATTTTATTTGGTATGTCCATACTTTAAATGCACACTATGTATACCCGTCGAACAACCTTTATTAATACTGTATAATATACCTCTAAATTATTTAAAAAACAATATTTTAAAAACTGCTTATCCGGCAGCAACTGCCAACTAAAGTTAAACTATTATGTAAGGAAGATTAATGTTTCAATTTTTATAATAACAGTGAAATGAAATTTTGAAATAAATCTATTTTTAACGACTTTTTGCTACTTTCTGTGAAAACAGCTTCAGTTATGACCTATAATAGCTCATGTTTAAGGTTTTCTAATTTTCTAGAACTTCATCAAGTTTTTTAAACTTTTTATCGAGTAGTTAGTGGATAATATACAGAGGCGGCGTAAGGCCTAGGAGGTGTAGGCCACCGCCCACGGCCTCGCGGGGCAAAGGGCCTCGCACCGCCCACGGCCTCGCGGGTTAAAGGGTCTCGCACCGCCCACGGCCTCGCAGGGCAAAGGGCCTCAAATCTTAATTTCAAATGATTTTTGATTTTATAGTCCCTTCTTGCACCATCAGAGGGCCTCGCGAAATGTATTTTTCCCACATTAAGTTTACTTCTTGCGCCGCCTCTGATAATATATACACTTGTTTAACTTCGATCGAAATTAGCACTATCCACAAAGACATATAGTCTAAGATCCGAACCTAGATCGACTGAGTTGATAATATAATGAAAAATATTTTATAATAAATTTCGTATATTAGAAAATACTTTAAAAATGGGTTGCCTAAAGAACTTCTGGACAGACTATTTTTAATTATTTTTGAAAAAAATGATTTATATGATCTCATTTATAACGCGAGTGGAAATGTATGACAGAGAGATCCGAAATAAGTATACCGTGTAATAATGAAGGACCCAGCATCGAAGTCGTACTTATACGACAGGGAATGACAGCGATGACACTTGTGATAAAAAATGGTTACATAGTGTTTTTTGTGTGACTTGGACGAATCTTTAATTGATTTTAGTGATGAAACTTTTAATAATTGTTCGTTAAAGTTAGCTTTTCGTAAAAAAAAATAAATATCATGAAGTGGAACTAACTAAATGTCAGTTGCTCCAAAATAATGCTCACTGTTTACTAGAGCATGGCTGTCAATCTCTGTCGTATAAATACCGAGAATGCCCACTTTTTATAATCGAGGTCCCATCACGTGCGACTGCGATGTTGGGTCCTTTATTATTACACGGAATACTTACCTCGGATCTTTCTGGTACACATTTCCCTTCGCCTTAAAATGGAAATATTTAAAATTCACAAACCCCAGGACCAAATTTTTGCAGACGTGTTCCCAAGAAAACAGTGATTATGTTGATATACATTTTTTTCTATTATCCAATCAAGTGAAAGTAACTGGCATCGACATACCTGTTTATACCTGGCACCCCAGTAGTTCGTGCAGGTAAATAATAGGCAACCCAACTGCATCACATTTTATACTTTTACTCAGGATAAAATTTTCTTATTATCTTGATGATGCAATATTTAATTAAAAATGTTTTTTTTTAATAATTAAAAATAGTCTGTGCAGGATTTTCTTAGGCAACCCATTTTTAATATATTTTCTAATACACTAAATTTATTATAAAATATGTTTCATTCTATTATCAGCTCGGTGAAGGTCGACATAGGTTCGGATTTTCTACTAATATAAGTAGAATATCTGATTGTATCGTTAAAAAAATATGTTGATGGGTAGACAATGGGTAGATCCGGTAAATGTCCGCTTTGCCGAATATCTCAACAATTATTTTATGGTTGTATTAGCAGTTTCTACTGTCTAATACTACGTACTTTATTATTTACTCTAGTACTTACTTACCTATACAGTGTCATTTGGCAAGCAAAATTGAACTAACTTTATTTTAAGTTTCTAAATTAAATAGCAAAAGACTCGAAGAATAAATAAAAATTATACCGTCTTTCAATTAATGAAATTTTATTTAACAATATAATTCACAAATCAACTCACAGTTTTTAACTACAATCTGACGTTTAATGTCAGCCTAAACCGGCTGAACTGAATTCAAGTACAACTTATCAAGATTGTCAGGACTAGGACTAAGGTTCGACCGAACATTCGGTTTCGGCCAAGTTAACTTCGGCTTTGGCTTTTTCGGAAGCGAAAGTTTTCTATAATCACTGAAAATGACGACCTTGTACGAATGAGAGCAGATTGTGTTTCGAGGACGGTGCGAAGGATGTCGAAATATTCTATAATTTAATTTTATCAGTATTTGACTGTTTTTTTCTTGAAATAAGAATATTGTATAACAGAGAAAAATGTTGTTAACATATGATTAGTTCACAATTAAGGAGTGACTAAATTCCAAAATTTTTAATTTTACATTTTTTATTATTTTTCAGCTAGGGAATTTTTTGTATCTAAAATATCTCTGTCTTATTTTGCATTCGTCCATAGCTGTTGTGTAATAAATACTAGGGCTTTGAGGCTTTCATTTTTATAACTTAAATAATTGTTTAAAAATTCAACTATATGGGTTTGGCGATTTTCTCGCCAATGTTTATATTTACATTGCTTCCATTTGTGACAAATTATTTTTTAACATCCTCAATGAAACCACTAAATAGTTATCGAATCTTTCAGCACACCCGTAATAGTTTATTATTGTTTTGTTTTTCGGATGCTGAATAAAAAACTTTTAAATTAAATAAATATTAAACAATAAGGAAGTGTGTTGAAAGTCTTGATAATTACTAGGTTCCTTTCTGATTGTTAAAAAATAATTTGTCACAAAATGGAAACAGTATAAACATCACATAAAAAGTCATATTTGTATGAAGTTGAAGTTTTGAACAGTTATTTATGTCACAAAAAGCAAACATTCTGCCAAGTGTGGTTGAGCAAAACAATCTACCACACACGCGAACCATCAGTCAGTAAACCCGATAGAAATGTAACATTAAAGATTTTTTAGTATAGTTAACCAGAACTCCAAGAAAGTAAAATAAACATGGAAATTAGTATTATTGGTCTGCAACTAGGCGATTAACCACCAAACTTAATTACATATTCACATGACAAAAAGGAAACATAAGTGTGGGAGCTAAAATTTTTTTTTATTTAAAAAGGACTCTTTAACCACCAAACTTTTACATTTGCTAAAAAATACTAAAACTGTCAAAATTACGGTTTTTGCAACCTTAGACACTTCCTAGTTGAAGTTAAATTTTTTTATGTGTAACAACAGAACAATTTTCCTAGGATATATCTAAATTGCATTGCCTACTTAGTTGCAGTTGTTGTGTATTGATAAAACAAAAAGTTATGAATAAATGAAGTAGAAGCCACTACGACATACAATTTCCAAAAAGAGAGAGAATTCAATTTACGCCGCCAAAAAATTAAGAAACCTTCTAGATTAATAGTTCCAATAAAAACAACACGTAAACATAAATCCGGCTGAAAAAAAAGAGCAACAATGGCTATCCCGAAATTACGATGAATGTAAAAAAGTGGCCTCAATAAGTTTCCTAAAAATATTGTAACAAATCAGAAAAAATTATGGCATTCCGGTATTTTCTAAACTGGCTATTTAAAGGAGGGTTCTACAAGTTGAGCAGTTTAGTTTAAAATTTGCAGTGTGTTGAATCGACAGCGAAAGAAGTGAATAGTTGTAGTATTACTCAATGTGTTTGTAAGCATATAGTGTATTTATTTTGTCTGAAAGTGAAAGGGAATATTTGTAAATTTTTGAATCCACAGAATCTATTGCAATATAAATAATTTGGTCAAGTGCGAGTTGGACTCTCATACCGTTAAGGTTTGATACAATATAAGTGAATTAAAGTATATATTTTTCTAATATTCCAGTTTCAGACAAGCAAGGTCTGAGTGCATTTTCTTTTATTTACCCTAATATCTTTTAAAGAAAGCGTTTTAAATTTATTAAAAATATACTCTTTTATTTTCCACACATAGACTTTATTTTATCTGCTACATGATTCGCTTGATTTTTATAAAAATATGTATTTAAGATTCTAATTCTCTAATTAACATTAGAGTTTTATTTTACTAATTTGTAGATTGGAAGATACAGGGGAGTATAGGTCAAGTTTTAAATCACAAATTATTAAATCTTTTAGACAAATTATTTAAAAATACAAGTAAAATATATTTTTCAAAATTTAGTCCATATTTAATATTTTTGTTAATATCTTTAAAACAAATTATTTAAAAATATGAAAAAAATATATTTGTAATTCTCATAATGATCCGTTCATTTGATATATTACGTGATGCGTTTGAAATTTTATTTTTATTTTCCATTTAATTCTATAATTTGTCCCCAAAATTAATATTGGGGTTTTCTACTATTTTTTCTTATAAATTTTAGGTAGTATGGTTTCGAAAATAAAGAGGGAAATGAGAATTTTTATAAATTTTTGTTAATATATTTTAAACAATTAATTTTAAAAATATGAAAAATATATACTGGTATTCCTCATAATGAGCCCTTTCATTTGATGTATGGCATGTTGCGTTGAAAAGTTTTTTTTATTTTCCGTTTAATTCTATAATTTTCCCCATAAATTAATACTGGGGGTATCTCCTTATTTTTCCTGTAAAGTTCAAGCAAGGCCATATGGGCCTAATTTTTTCTTATAGATCAGAAATGAAACGGGGAATAAGTAATTTTCTTATATTTTTCTTAATATCCTTTAAACAATTTATTTTAAAAATATGATAAAAAACACATTTGTATGCCTCATAATAACTTCTTTTATTTGATGTATTGCATGATGTGTTTAAAAATTATATTTTCTGTATAATTCTATAATATTAGGGATTTCTTCGTATTTTTCCTGAAAATAATAGGGAGAATACGTAATTTTTTTAAATATTTTTGTTAATATATTTTAAAATATTCATTTTATAAATATGAAAAAATATATATTTGTATTCATCATAATGAGCCCTTTGATTTGATATATTATATGATGCGTTAGAAATATTTTTAATTTTATATTTTCCATTTAATGCTGTAATTCGCTTCCTAAAATTAACATTAGGGGTTTCTCCTTCTTTTTCCAGTAAAGTTCAGGTCTTATATTCCTATTGTATTTTTCAAATTTTTACGTCTTATAGTTTCTGAGATAAGGGGGCGAATGGGTATTTTTTATATTTTTGTTAATTTCTTCTAAATAATTTATTTTAAAATTATGAAAAAAATATGTTGGTATTTATCATAATGAGCCCTCTGATTTGATATATTACTTGATGCGTTAGAAACAATTTTAATTTTATATTTTTCAATTTTGTAATTTGGCCCCCAAAATTAATAGTAGAAGTTTCTCCTTCTTTTACCGGTAAAATTGAGGTGAGACCCTATGTCTTTAATTATTTTAAAAATTGTACGTCATATAGTTTCGGCGATAAAGGGAGGGGGTGATTTTTTTAGTTTTCCCTCCGTTTCACCTTTTGTCTCTTGATAATGGCTCCAAACAAGGAGTCGAAACGTCGAATATTTAACAAGTTCAGACGCGGAACCTACTCTAGTTCATAATAATGACCGCGGAAGCCTCTCAGAACATATATATAATATATATATATATATATATATATATATATATATATATATATACGACTGTAATTAGAATTGTTTAAAACGTTTTACTGACCACTGTTTTAATTTCATTTTTGTTTTTTTGTTTGTGCACTGCAGAAACATACTTTATTAACAATATCTAATAATTTTGATACATATCACCGCTTATTACAACGAAAGATATATTAAGCGAATCAATTCTGTTACTAATTAACTTTTAAATAGCACTACAATCTCAACTTGATGCATGAATATGGTAGTTATTACTTCAGACACCAGCCTATATAGGAATGATTAAAAAAAGCAAAAAGGGAGCTCATATATAATAAATCTTAATTGGGTTAAAGATGTAAATGATCGGTCTCGCAAATTACACAGTGGCTGCGGCTTGTGGCTGATCGTCTTTCTAAAACAAGTTATTTTACAGCATATATCATTTTTGACATCAGTTGGAAAAATATTAAATGAAATTATGGAAATATCATGATCGTGATGATGATGACGAAGTGAGCATCAGATAATAGAGGAAAAAAATCTTCTATAGACCATGTTGGCGAAAAAATCAAACTTAAATTAATCTCAAAGATGGAGCTTATCTATATATATATATATATATATATATATATATATATATATATATATATATATATGGTTGATGATTTATTCCGGTGTGCATCCGTTCGTCTGTATTCCGTTTGAAAGATCACTTGACGTTTCGCCAAAATCATATTTGGCTTTCTCAAAAGATACTAAGTCTTTTGAGAAAGCCAATATGATTTTGGCGAAACGTCAAGTGATCTTTCAAACGAAAACAGACGAACGGATGCACACCGGAATAAATCATCAACCACATATTTCCATCCGTGAAACAGTACAGTATTTTTATTATAATGCTCCCACTCTCGAAATTCCTTCTCAGTAGGGATTCTAAACTGTTGTAATGACTTCTCAATAAGAGCTTTAGACTATTTATTTACTTTTTTTGATTAAACTAACCTTCTAATTAACTTGCCAAAACTTGATATTAAAAGTAAAACACAGAATATAGTATATTATTATATTATAACCCTTTTTCTTCAATCAACATTTATATATATATATATATATATATATATATATATATATATATATATATAAACTATCAAATTAAATATTAGTTATTATAATGATCAAATATTTTTAAATGTATTCAATCAACAAATTTTTATCTATTTATTTTTAAATTAATCTAAAAAGATTTGAATTTTCGAATAGTTCTTTTCTATTTTACAATTACTTTTTAAATGACATGAAATTTTAATATGCAATTCTGATTTTCAATTTTTTTTTATCTCTAAACCCGTTACTAAAAAATATTTCCCAATAAATTAAACTTTCTAAACTAGTTATTAAAATTATGAATGTTAATAGTTGAGCGCCAATTAAATTGTTTTATAAATAAATCTTTGTATTAAATACCTTTTTTACTTTGAAGCTTTCAAAGTATTATCACAACGTTTTAACTTGTCCTCTTGTATCCTATCGATTAATTGACCCTTTTCTCTATGACGAGGATGTCCAGGTATACTCTTTGCTTTGACTGCTTCCAAAATATATATACTGCTTATCTCCAATTTTTACTGTTTTCTTTCCAAATTATTTAAATAAATATACTGCTTCACATCGTACCTTTGCTACTTCTTTCCATAATGTTTTATATAAATGTACTGCTTTATCTTTAACTTTTTCTGCTTTACTTTTCAAAAATTGTTCAAATAGACGTACTGCTTTACCTCAAGTCGTTACTTCTTTTCTTTTCTAATACTTCGTATTGTATTGCAAAACCATATATCAATTGCCTTTCATCTGCTACTTTTCCCTGGATGGTTGTTTATTTTGTTCACAACTTCTACTAGTTCTGGACTTATTTTTACAAAATTTTCAAAATTCTGTCAAGGTTTGACATTAACTGTCACCTTTTAACTAGAGTTTACTGTTACACTGTCGAATTTATATTCATCCCTTTCTTCCTGTCTGCACTCGCTTATATAGTTTTTATTCGGACATGGAACCATATCCTATATTTTTTTCCTTAATTCTTAATTTTGATTTACCATTTTAAAATATAACACTCCCTTCGTTCAAACTTGATCTCCCATTTACTCAATTTTGATTGCCACCATTTTACTTAAATAAAATTTCAAAATAATTACTTTTTCACGCCCTGTGCCAAATATTGTCACTTCCAATTTCATTGTTCCACAATGTCAAAATTTCTAAAAACTGTTGTACAAAACACATGTTCTATCGAATTCTCTACCCCTCTCTGTCTATCTGACTAAATTTCGTATTAAACGCTTCACCTGTTATCTCGTAATTTTGATCCAAGTATTTCTGACATTTGTGATTTTCATTTACAAATTTTAAAGTGGAAATATTAAGTTTCTATTAATGATTTGTTCTAAAATGTGATTATAAGATTCTAAAATTTATGAAATACTACCTCTGTTGTGCATGAAATATAAAATTATGCAAATCCTGATTAATTTAAATTTTGACGTTTAGATGTCCTATTTGCATATGAGTTTTCAAGGCAATATTTACATTTTCTACTTATTAAATGTTTTTATTGTGTTATATATTGTTAAGAAATTTACCAAAGCCGACCCTGTTTCATTTCAGTACGACAACGATCGCTGGGATATAAAAAAGCTAGAGGTTCGGACGGGAGAAAAACTTATCTCGATCATAACTCGACAACTGTAAAATTGACACTGCATTATACTAGAGAATTCGATGCTGATTTTAAAAGGAGGACCCATCCTCGCAGCAGTTAGTTAGTGGAGCTGTTGTATATTCGATGTAAATAAAAGTTCTAGAAAAGTGAAAGTGAAACCCACGGACTATATTGCAATATATGTTGGATAGAATATTCTTATCACGTTATTAACATCCCTAGATGTTCTATTTTATAAGCTTCATTAAGTATCAAATGTGTTATTCTTTAAAAGATTCCTTTTGAACATTTATTGTCTTTACATTGCATATTGGGTTTCATTTCATTTTTATATTTAAAAGAACTATCTTTCCAAAATTTCAATTGTATATTTTAATATTGGCTTTCAATACATGTAATACGATATTATGAATCTTATTTTTGCTCTTACTATTTTGATGTTTGATATTTTTATTAACCATATTAATATCCATAATAATTTTCCCAAAAATACTTTAACTAAAATCCCCATATTTCAATATTTTGAAAATATGTCGCATTATCAAGAATTATTGGTTGTGGTTTTCCTACTTCTTTAAAACATTGATTTAAAGCCTTCTTTATAAGAATTACATTTGTTCTTTTGTTAGGGTATAACTTTAAAAATTTAGAAAATATATCAACTATTATTAAAACATGTTTGTATCCATCTTCGATCTCTATTAAATTGCTTAAATAATCAATTGCTACAATTTGTAAAACCATATCTGCCCTGATGGGAATATTTGCATTTTGAATATTCTTTACTTCTGACACATATCACAATTTCCTGGTTATATTTTTACATAATTTTAAATCATTTCTGGTATAGAAACTCTCTCCCCGAACATCGTCCATAGCTTTCTGACTCCTATATGTCCATATAAAATATGTAACTTTATCAACACCTTCATTGCCAACATACTTGAAACATCTTATAACTCCACTGCATCTATATTTTTATAATACCATCTTAATTTTTCTGCAACTTTCTTCTTACCATTTCTTCCTCATTTTCAAATTGATCTCTTTTCACCTTCTCCTTCTTGATCTATTAATATGTTCACTCCCATTTTAATAGACTCTTCTTCTCTATAACCATCCACTCTGCTTAAAGCATCAGCAATAATATTCTTATTCCCCGGTATATGTTTGATGTCAAAATCATATTTTTGCATTATTATTCCCGTATTTGTTATTTAAAATGTATGTTAGTGCCGAATTGTCTGTCTCAATTTCAAATTTATTGCCTAATAAAATAAATCTTAATTTTGTTACGCAAAAGATAATACTTAATAATTCTAATTCTGACACTGAATAATTTTTTCCATGTTTCCTTGTTACCCTTGACAAAAAATAAATCGGATATTCATTTGCATTATAGCTTTGAATCAAAACTCCAGCCATTCTATTCTTTGACGCATCCGTTTGTAAAATAAATTTTTCTTCATAATTTGGATAAAATATTTGTAATCCTTTAATAAAATCTAATTTTAAATTGTTAAATTCTTCTTCGTCCATATCCATTTTGTATTTTTCTTTAATTACTTTCAACTCTTTCTGGGACAAATCAGGAATTAATCTTTTGTAGTATCCTACGACTCCTAATAAACCTCTTACCTGCTTCAAATTCTTCGGTCTAGGATACTCCTGTATTGGTTTTACTATATCTTCGTCCATTTCAATTTCTTGTCTTGTAATTTTGAATCCTAAATACATAATCTGTTCTTGATAGAATTGGCATTTTTCAATGTTTATTTTTAAACCTACCTTGTCTAATTCCCGTAGTACTTTTTTCATATGTATTAAATGTTCTGTCCGTTCTTCCGAAAATATTAAAATATCATCTACATAATGCAATACAAATTCAAATTTGTCTAATATCTGATGTAACGCTTTTACCAACGCTGCACAAGACGTTTAAATACCATAAGGAAATAGTTTAAACCTGTATACTACCCTATCTATTTGGAAACCCGTATAGTCTCTTGACCCTTCCTCCAAAGGAATCAGCCAAAAACTATGTTTTAAATCTAATTTTGAAAAAAAAGTTGCATTAGTTATTCTGTTAAATATAGAATCGATGGTCATTGGTGCTTCATACTGTGGGATACTATATTTATTTATTCTCCTTGCATCCAAACACAGTCTGATCTCGTCATTTTTTTTCTTTACCACCACCAAAGGATCAATGTAACCAGAATTCGATCTTTCGATTATTCCAGTATCTAACATTTTCTTAATTTCTGAATTTACTTGTTCTCGGTATCTGAATGGTATAGGATACATTTTAACTTTAAAATTCTTCAAATCTTTCACTTGTATTTTATGCACATAATCTTTAGTAACTCGATTTTCTTCATTAATTAACTTTTCATATTTTCTGATTAAATTTACTATTTAATTTTTCTGTTTACAAGGAAATATCAATATTTCATTAACCGCAATTTGACTATTTAGTCTTAAATTACTATTTTTATTTTCATATACATAGTTCTCCCCATTTAAATCATAATGACCCTTCTCATGTGATTATACCGCAAATCTAATGATTCTGTCCTGTAGCATAATTATTTTTTGTTCAATATTTACTTCCGCATTGAGTTTCCGTAGCATATCCATGCCTAAAATTGCATTATATGAAAGATTCTTTATAACTAAAAATTTCATTGATACTTCTATATCATCAAATTTGACGCTTATATTTATCTTCTTGTTTACCTCAAATAGTTTTTTATTATTTTCAGCTATTATTTTAATCCTTTTTATTTTTATGATATTATTTTCTTCAATTTTCAACTTTCCTAATATTTCTTCATCAATAACTCTTCCTTCCGATCCTGTATCTATTAAAATTTTAACTTTTCCATTAATATAAATTAGTTCTAAATTTTTATCACTTTCTTCTTCTGATTCCTCAATTTCAATTATTTCTTTTAAATGTTGGTAGGTACATAAATTGTTAGGTATAAAATAGTCTTTATTAGAGTTTATATTTGCGTCATTTGTTTTGGTATTCGGCTCCTTTAAAAATCCTGATTATTATTTTGTTCTTGCTGATCAGCACTGGTCAGTCTATGTATATCATGGTTCCTCTGTCGTGCTTCACAACTTCTACTCCTTTGGGTATTGCTTCTATTTACTTGATTTCCCATTACTTTCTTCTGAATTAGTTCTATTCTCTTCTCGACTATGTCTTCTCCAGAGATTATTTATTCTTCTACTTTCATCTTGTTATCTCGGTTGATCATAACTTCTTCGACTTTCTTGGTTTACATTTTTCTCGTTCCCGTTAAATCTTGAATTAAAATTTCTATTCTGAAATCCATTATCTCTAAATTGATTTCTATTATTGAGTTGATTATTGTTCCTGCTATCGCTGAAATTCCTGTTGTGATATCCCCTGTTATCTCCATAATTTGTTCTTTTGTTGAAACGATTCCTATTTTCATTCCACCTAGATTTATTTTCCTTACTCCTGCTTCTAACTTGATTTTTATAATTTCCTGTTTTATTATATTTTACTCTTTGAATTCTATTTGGTCGAAATACAATCGATCCAGACCCTGAAACACCTTTGGCACAAAGAGCGGACGAGACTCAAGAACTACAGCAAGAACAGCCAACCAACGCTGACCTGCTTGAGAAGATCCCAGCAGAAATGGAAGGAGCTCTTAGAGAGTATAGTGGAACAGATCCACTGACTAGACCAGCTCTTCCCAAATTAAGATCATCTAAGAAACTGGGTATCGTCTTGCAGGCTATGAACAAATTTATCTTGCCAACCTATGTTTTAGGTGCTAATACGTTAGAGTCGCTACACACAACCATCTACTGTGCTGCAACTTCCATCTGCAGAATAATTGGGGTCGCAGTAAGACCAAAGCAAGACCCTCCCCAATTTAGACAAACCCCTCGAATACCACCTTGGCAAAGAAGACTTGAAGGGAAAATCAATTCTCTTCGGAAAGACGTTGGGAGACTGACCGAGTACCAACGAGGAGTCAGGAACAACAGAATAGAAAGGCTTGTCAAGACTATCATGGACAATAACCGAATACACTCCCAGTGGGATGGAGAAAACATCACATCTCAGCAGTGTCTGGACAGTCTACGACAAAAGTTCTCCGTCTACACAAGTCGATTGAGAAGGTACAAAACCAGTAACCAACGGAAACTAGACAACACTCTCTTCCGACAATCAGAAAAAGGGTTTTATAGAAAACTTAACAACAACAATAATAATGAAGCCCCTAGTTACCCCAGTAAAACAGACATCGAGGAATTCTGGAAAACGCAGCTTTCCACAACAATCTCCTATAACTCCAGAACCAGCTGGATTAATGAGGAGGAGGCTGCATCTCAGAACTGTGAGGCCATGCAACACCAACCATTTACAAAGGAAGATACATCCACCATAATGAAGAACCTCCATAACTGGAAAGCACCAGGACCAGATGGTGTGCAAAATTACTGGATAAAGAAACTGTACGCAACCCACGAAACACTAACAGCCCTTATAAATGACGTAATTGCCCACCCACACAAGATGCCTAGTTTCCTTACGCATGGTGCTACATACCTCTTACTAAAGGACAACCTATGTGCACAGGACCCAGCAAAGTACCGACCAATCACTTGCCTTCCAACCTTATACAAATTCATAACATCGTGCATTAATCATCGCATTTTCAAACATTGTGAACTCAACAACAAAAGGGATGCGCGAAAAATTCGATGGGTTGCAAAGAACAACTGATAATTGATTCCGTTGTCTGCAATCAAGCTTACGCCAAACGACGAAATCTCTACATGGCATATGTGGACTACAAAAAGGCCTTTGATTCAGTTCCACATGATTGGCTCATTAAGGTGCTGAAACTCTATAAAGTAAATAATTGTATTATTAACTTTTTAGAACATGCCATGGCCACCTGGCAAACCAAAATCTCACTGAATGAAGCCAACTGTTCGATACAAACTGACGCTATTCCAATCAGAAGGGGTATATTCCAGGGACACTCTCTTAGCCCGCTGTGGTTCTGCCTTGCCATGAACCCTCTCTCAAACAAACTGAACTCAACTAATTTTGGATTCAGTCTCAAACCCAACAACGTACAAGCATTAAAGATAAACCATTTGTTATACATGGACGACTTAAAGTTGATGGCAGCTACAAAACAACAGCTGCATGATATGCTTAAAATAGTAGAAGGGTTCTCTAGTGACATCCATATGAAATTTGGCCTAGACAAATGCCGAATTATTAATATAGTTAAAGGCAAAATACAGCAGGGGCACTTCGAAATGGGAGATGGCACCTCAATTGAATCTATGGGGGAAGGTCATACTTATAAATACCTTGGAATAAAGCAGGCTCAACGTATTGATCACATGACTATGAAAAAGGACCTAACAGCAGGGTTTTATAGAAGGGTAAGACGACTGTTGAAAACGAAACTAAACAGTAAAAATCTGTTTCAGGCTATTAACACCTATGCGTGTTCAGTGCTCAGTTACTCTTTCGGTATAGTTAATTGGTGCAAGACTGACATTGAACAATTACAACGAAAAGTTCGAGTTTTACTAACAAAAGCTCAAAATCACCATCCAAAGAGCTCTGTCGAACGTACAACTCTGCCACGGTATGAAGGAGGAAGAGGATTGGCAGATCTAAGTAAACTATTAGATCAACAAATTTCTATTCTGCGTAGTCATTTCCAGAAACTCGCAGAATTTTCTGACCTACATAGAGTCATGTGCCAGGTTGATGACTCAACACCACTGCGACTGACACAACAACATGTCCAATTACACCACCAGACCACAGATCAGAAACTGCTGAAATGGAAAGAGAAGCCCCTTCATGGAAGACATATAAATGACATCAACCAAGATTATGTCGACAATGCAGCCTCGAACTACTGGTTGATCTCTGGTCATATGTTCCCTGAAACGGAAGGCTTTATATTGGCAATCCAAGATCAAGTAATTCCAACTAAGAACTACCTAAAGTACATCGTTAAAGACTCTTCCATTAACAACGATAGATGCAGGTACGGTTGCCAAACATCTGAATCTATCCAGCATATCACAGGAGGTTGTCAAGCGTTCGCTGCAACTGAATACAAAGAACGACACGATGCTGTGGCAAAAATACTTCACCAGGAACTAGTACTGAAACATGAATTATCACAGTCGGTAAGATTACCATACTATAAATATAAACCAGAATCTGTTCTAGAAAATAACAACTAAAAGCTGTACTGGGACCCCACGATACTGACCGATCGGTCTGTTGCTCACAATAGACCAGATATAGTTTTGGTAGATAAAGTCTCTCGGAAAACAACTTTAATTGACAGCAATTCCCAACAACAATAATATAAATATCAAGCAGGCTGAAAAAATAACCAAATATAGGATTTGGAATTTCAAATAAAGACTCAGTGGAACATGAACAACACACGAACTGTACCAATTGTTATGTCAACAACAGGACTAGTCCCAAAACATCTATTAAACAATTTAAAATACCTCGGTCTGGACGAACATCTTTACAAACAAATGCAAAAAGCCGTCCTGTTAGGGACAGCCCGGACGGTCAGGAAATTCATGGGAAACTGCCGTCACGACTCCAACCACGGGCCTGAAAACCTGGCAAGGGCTCCCACAGAGCTAAACCCTTTTGATATCTAGGATATCTGGGGTTTAGTGAATTTTCCTCTAAAGGCGGGGGTGTGATGCCATACATTGTATGGTCAAGTCGGGGATAAACCCCGTGTGTTGTCCGGGTTAGAATAGCACCATGGTATCTTCCGCCTGTCGTATGAGGCGACAAAAGGGGCAGCTGTCCGCTGACCTACTACCTAGCCTTCCTCACTTCCCCAAAACCCGCACGGGATGATCTGGTTTAAATCATTTCATCTGGAAACTGACAACCCCACGGTTCCGAGTTACCCGGGTCACCAGGGTCAATTGGTGGCACCACCCATGAAAATGGAGCTACTGAGTAGAGGCCTCGGAAAAGAGCCGCTGCCTGGGGATCGCCAGGGCATGTCTGGAGCCGGCGCTGTACATGACAGCATGCGGGACGTCGGTAGCAGGGTGCTGAGGAGGCGGGCCCCTGTCGTCCAAAGAGCTACAGCCCAAGAATCACAACAACATCCACCAATACAGTCACAGCAACAACGTGACCATCACCAACGGAGTCAAACGAGAACTCCACCCGCAGAAAGTGTTGCGCAGGATCAACAGCCAGCGCTCACTCAAGCGGGACTGATAAGACAGCGCATGAAATGGACTAGCGCCATGAATAAATTTATAATGCGCACGTTTTACAGAGTGACTAACCTTGCCAAGACAAGACTGGATATCGCCAAATACTGCATCAAGAGTTCTGTCGTGAGTACTCAGAGCTTCAAGTTACCGAACAGAGAGTCGCAGAGCAATATCGTGTCATCTTGAGAAATGACCTTATTTCGCCTGATCAACTGGACGAAATAAAGAGCGAAGTTGAGCATGAATTATTTGGTCGAAATACAACAGATCCAGAGCCTGAAACACCTTTGGCGCAAACAGCAGACGAGATTCAAGAACTTCAACAAGAACAGCCAGCCAACGCTGACCTGCTTGAGAAAATCCAAGCAGAAATGGAAAGAGCTCTTATAGAGTATAGTGGAACAGATCCATTGATTAGACAAACTCTTCCCAAACTAAGATCTTCTAAGTAACTGGGAATCGTCTTGCAGGCTATGAACAAATTTATCTTGCCACACTATGTTTTAGGTGTTAATTAGGGATGTTAAGGATATGAAATTTCGGATATGGATACGGATACGGATAAATGAATAAAATTATATCGGTTTCAGTTACGGTTACGAATATGAAATTATTTCGGATTATCCGATAGTTTCGGATAGTTTCAGTTATGGATATTAGATTTTTTGGAATTTAATTTGAACTGACAAACCACCGCCAACTCAATCAGTTATTTTTCGGTTTTGAACAGCCTTATAAAGTGCCTATGTCATTTTGATACAAATCCGTCCTTATCCGAAACTAGTCGAAGCTTTTATATCAGATTCGGTTACGGTTTCGGATAGATTTTTATTTCGGATATCCGATAGTTTCGGTTACGGTTACGGAGCTCCATAACAACCTAGTGTTAATACATTAGAGTCGCTACACACAATAATCTACTGTGCTGCAATTTCCATGTGCAGAACAATTGGGGTCGCAATAAGACCAAAGCAAGACCCTCCCCAATTTAGACAAACACCTCGAATACCACCTTGGCAAAGAAGGCTAGAAGGGAAAATTAATTCTCTTTGGAAAGATATTGGAAGACTGACCGAGTACCAACGAGGGGTCAGAAACAACAGAATTGAAAGACTTGTCAAGACTATCATGGACAATAACCGAATACACTCCCAGTGGGATGGAGAAAACATCACATCTCAGCAGTGTCTGGATATTCTACGACAAAAGCTTTCCGTATACACAAGTCGATTGAGAAGGTACAAAACCAGTAACCAACGGAAACTAGACAACGCACTATTCCGAAAATCAGAAAAAGGGTTTTATAGAAAACTCAACAACACCAATAATAATGAAACCCCTAGTTATCCCAGTAAAACGGCGATCGAGCAGTTCTGGAAAACACAACTTTCCACAACAGTTTCCCATAACTCCAGAGCGAGCTGGATTAAGGAGGAGGAAGCTGCATTTCAGAAGTGTGATAAGATGCAACAGCAACCATTTACAACGGCAGACACGTCCAACATAATGAAACACCTCCATAACTGGAAAGCACCAGGACCAGATGGTGTGCAGAATTACTGGATAAAGAAACTTTACGCCACCCACGATAAACTAGCAGTACTCATTAATGACATAATTATCCATCCACAAAAGATGCCTAGTTTCCTTACACATGGTGCTACATACCTCTTACCAAAGGATAACCTATGTACACAGGACCCAGCAAAGTACTGTAACATCCCGAGGATGGTTACAAGAAATTCATAATACATTTTTTTAAATTCGTTATTCTTTTGTCGGATATGTTATTTAATATTTGTTCACGTAAGTAAACTAAAAACGTCGTATAGAAAAATTTCGCTCGTATTGCAGAAAATGTCGCTAGAATTATGAAATTTCACCTTTGTATACCACTTGCCTATGTTGCGAAACTTAACCCATTTTCCTGTTATAATATATTTTTTTTAAACAATGAATAGTTATGCATATCGTTCCGTTTTTTTTTTTCTTGCCGATTCATGGTTAGCAGAAAGCTGAACTCTTGTACGTGCTAAAAACCAGGTAGACACAAATAGTTTGCAACATTTTAAACAAAAACCAAAGATGGCCGATTTTACGCAGTTAGAGAAAAATTGCTGATTTTGCCGTCCTTATTTAAAGTTTGTTCTAGAATTTTTTTTGATGCCAAAGAAAGGCACGTGCGTAGAACACGTCGGTTAATGGCGGAAGATTCAGCCAATCGCACAATGAAAAACTCACGCGGTAGGGGGTTTTGTTGTTAACTTATTCGTGAAGATAGTACCCATATGGGAGGGGCTAAAGTTCACGAGGAACTAGTCCAGAGAATTTCCAAACTAGTTCGGGGCCGGAACTCAAGAAAAGTAATCGTACGTGGCGCGACGGTTTTATAGGGGACAAAAAAAAAAGGTGGAAACCAGACTCCTAAGAGAGGAACGGTTCACCTGTCCAAATAGGGTTTTAGGAACTAAATTATAGAGTCATTATAAAATTTATCGTCGAGGGACGGGAAACGCGAAAGTCGCGAGTGTGTTTTTTAACAGTGAGTAGCTAGCTAAAAATCCAGTGAGGTATAATTTCTTTTAATTCACAGGTAAACCTTTTGGGATTAACGGATAAATCGCATCCGGTGAGTACCTTTTTATTTTACTAACCGAGGAGTGTTAGGTGCCAAAAACCTGTGAGTTTGTCCGTACCAGGAGAACAGAGAGGTTGTCAGAGCCCAGTAGGAGGTTTCTTAGACAGCAAACGGCCGGGAAGAGACCTCGTGATAGGGAGGAAGTAGCGTCGGAGTACGCACAGCTAGATTGTAAACTGGTAAAGATTTCATCTGACTCCCTGAGTCGGCAAAAGGAACGAGCGGCAAAAGTTTAGGTTTTTGTCTTATGATATCTCGTTTAAATTTGGTTTGTTTTAGTTTGTTTTATTTATATATATGTGTGTATGTATATATGTATGGCTCACCAACGCTTGCTGATAAAGGGGAAGACCTATTGTAGTAGGCACTGATAGAGCTTAAATAGGGTCTAATTGTACCTGTCATTCCCAGGATTAGCGGGTATAATTAATATTGTATCCCTTAAAGTTATTTTTTCATATTTTCTTGGGGCCATTAATTAATTAAAACATAAATTGGGGGAGTTACATTTGTTCTCAAGTATTGTGTAACCACTAAAAATTGAGGTTTCTTGGTTTATATATTTTTTTCGTTTTTGTGTTACATATCGGAATTGTTTTATTGTTTTTCTATTTTTTTTTTATATTTTCTCCATTCATTTTGTTTTCTTCAATATATGTGTCATTTTTTTTTGGTTGTTTACTTTTAACTCCTTCCTTCTTCCTATACAACCACCAGCATTTGAGAAGCCTGGGACTTACCCTCTTAGAGGAGGCCAGGTGACGAAGACCAGAAGCTACCAAGGACTGAGAGTGAAGGCAGATAAGGGGCGTAAATTCCTTTTATATTATTTATTTTCAGCTAACATTTACAGAGAAGGGTTCCCGGAGTCTTTCTCTCCAAACAAATTTTTCTTCGGGTGGTGGCAGCATTCCCCTTTTTCTCTCAGGTTCTATATCATATATTTCTTTCCCCATTATACAACAGGTATAGGGCCAAATTGTTACACTGTTGGCAGCGGTGTGGGATCTGGTTATATTTAGGAAGTTAGGTGGCGATGTTAGGGACTTTAGAGAGGAAAACAAACACAGGGTTGGCACTAACTTTTGAACAAATAACAGGGTTGAAAATCTAGCAAGAAAGGTGAATTTAATGTGAAAATATAATTATGCACTGTCGGTTTCAGATTCTATTTATGATTGGTTATGATTTGTGATTTAAGTATATCATATACAAAGTAACTTTTGATCGTTTTTTTTGAGTTATTGATTTGTAGTGTTTTACCAATTGATATATATTTTCAATTGCATTTGATTTGCCATTGATATATTGAAATAGTTGATTATTTTCTGAAATAATTTTTTTAAGTTACCACTATTGAGAAATATTTATTTGATATAATTGAAATACTTTTATTAGTTTTTCGTGCCATTAGTTTACTTTTGATTGGAAATGTTTTATTTGATGTATTGAAAGACAGTTGTTATTTTTCATTGCTTTTAGTTAAATTGAGTTTTACATGAAATATTTATATATATGTTATTATTTGGTTGATATTGATTACTACATTTTATTTGATATATTATATTGAACTTGGAAGATTTCCAAGATATAGATACCGCGAAACCCTATAAAATTTTTGTGACATTAGAATCCTTAGAGACCGCGAAACCCTATATACATTTTTTTTTACATTAGAGCCACTTAATTTTTTTGTATTTTAAATATATATAAATCCGCGTTACTATAATGCCCGGTCCAGGGGTAGTAAAACCAAATGCATCGGCCGGCGGCCCAAGTAAGGAATCATCGAACCCGACCAGTCCGACGGGCCCAGGGAATTTACTTTTCCTACCGTACCGGTAGCACCCGAACAGGGATTCCTACGATGGCCGATGGTATTTTCGTTGGGGATGATAGCCGCGTCACTAGATATTTTTACGGGCAAAGATGTCCCAAAAATATTTAGAAAAATTGGAGCAACGTTCGAAATTAGACGGATGGTCAGAGGACGAGACATTACGACTATTAAAATTTAAGTTTGTGGGAGATGCCTATAACTTTTTTAAGTCAGATTCTACCCTAGATACGTTATCCTATGCCGATTTAAAAAAGAAGCTGATTGCAAGGTTCACACAGTACGATTGCCGGGGGAAAACCAGTTAAATTTGAGTAGATGTTATCAGAGACACGATGAAGACGTTTCATCATTTTGTACACGTTTTAAAGACGCTGGTGGACGCGTCTTACAGGAGGATTTGCAAGGAGCAGCTCCAAAGAAAGGATCTTCCAAGGATTGGGAGTCGTTCTTCTAAGAGAAGATAAAATCACTTTAGATAAAGCGGAAGAGTTAGTCCGGTTACAGGAAACACTACTCGTATGCTCCAAGGCAAAGGTAATAATACAAGGTTTCGTTATTTTCCGAGAGGAGAAATGTTATAATTGTGGCAAGGAAGGGCATTTGGCCAAAAATGTCATTGGAAGCCGAGATGGAACTGCCGAAGAAGGAAATTAAAGAAGAACGGACATGTTATTTTTGTAATAAATTAGGACACTGGGCTAGAGATTGTTACAAAAACGGGCGCAATATAAAAATGAGAAAAAAAATATAGACTCATATAAAATTAACAGACCGGGAGGGTCAGGGACAAAACGGCAACATATAGACAGTCGGAAAATAGAATAGAAATGAAATAGAAATATAAATGATAATAGAAATTTGAATTATACGGGGCAAATCAGGGCGATACCCGAAAATGGGACGTCGAAAGGAGCGTTTTCTAAGAGAAGGAATGAGTTCGTGAACTCGAATGCGAAAAAGGGCGCGTCAAGTTCTTTAAAACTAATTTCGCCTTCGAATGTTCCCCGGTTAGAAGGCTCTAGCGAAACACAGAATAGGGGAATGAGATTAATGCTCAAATATTAATAAAAATTTGATTGAAGAAATTACTAAGCAAGTTTTAGAACAGTTAGGTGTAAAGGTTCAAATAGTAGAGAATCAAATACAGGACAATATTCAGAA